>OY856410.1:835696051-837163551 GCA_963693085.1 Alisma plantago-aquatica | reverse complement strand
ACATTGGTGTTATCTAAATGGAAGACGCTACACGGCTGGTGAAGTGACCCTAAATTTTTGAACTTCAACATATGTTATCGATGTTAAGTATGATGTTGACAGAAATCTTGTATCCACATCCAATTGGTGTGAGTGGGTTGGGAAGATGCTATTGGGCCATAGTGACAAGCTTTTTCTTCGACCGGTTGGCCATAATACCATCAAGGTTTGGATAACCAACATCAACAACGAGACGCCCGATCATCTGGTCCGATTTGAGTACTCAACAAGGTATAGCACATATTTGGACTCATTTGATGAGGAGAGCACATCTGATTTCCCTTCTATTCCTACTATTGGTACCATCCATTTTCCTATCACCATCAGTTCAGATTCGTCTAACAACGATGAGCTCCGCGACATAGCAACATCAACAAAGTAGGTCTAAGCTAGCAACAAATTTATTTTCCTGTATATGCACATGTTTAGGGGTACAACAAGCCCCCCTTGCTTAATTAGCTACTGCCATGTTATTTTCCAAACTTTGTTGTCATAATTAGTATTTCAATAACATGTTCAACTTTGAAATACGATGTCTGAATGATTTTTTTTATTTTCTTATCTATATACATGTGTTTGTGAAGATGGAATGAATGAATGTTTCTATGTGTGTGTAAAAAGAAATGAATGGCACTGCAGGTTGCTAAATGTGTGTTAATATATGTATGAAATGGAGGAATGAAATACATGTTTCTACATGCATGTGTGTGTGTGATGAATCATATTTGAAATTAAATGTGCTTATTATACATGTGTGTGAATCACATGATCCATATAAAATATACAATTTGTATACATATTGTCAATATTTGCAGGTTTGTAGCATGTTGTTGGCTAATATCAAAGGGATGTTGTAAACCTACAGTTCAGAACTGAACTGCAGGTTCTGCATATCCTGCTAACCAGCCGGACAGTAGGCTTGAGAGCTGATAAGAAAAAAAACAAAACATCGGCGTCGGTTAAATACCAAAAACCGACAACTAATGTTTAACTATGTCGGCTGTTTGTTATAAACTGACACCTATGGTCTGACTGTTGGTGCTTTTGGGTTAAATTGTAATTGGGAATGACTTTCTGTCATCATTTATGTAACTAACACTGAAGGTGTCTACTTTTGGTGTCACCCACTTGGGTGTCGCTTCAAAACTGACAACAAATGTATTACTTAACTGACACGAAATGTGTTATCTGTACTAGTGTATACACTCTTGCACTAGCAAGCATCCCATTTCCCACACTTGTTGTCTAGCACATCTTTCTTCTTCTGCCTCATCCTTTGCTACTGCCCAAAGCTCATTCAGGGCTCAACCATGCCCAAAGGTCATTAAGACCATCATACTATCACAAGATATAAATCCTTTTCACAATATCATAGGGTATCAACGCTTATCAACATAAGAGGATTACACCTCATTCAGGGCTCAACCATGACCAAAGGTCATTAAGACCATCATACTATTCCCTACAAGATCATCATTATCTTTGCATGCCTTATAGAAAGGCCCAACAACATCACTTACATATAATACACCAGATCAACACAATATTGCATTAGTGAGCTAGGAGATATTCATAAACCATCATAGAAGGGTTATATTAGCATAAAGAATATTTCTTTATTACAACAACATGCAAGGAATCTAGATACGATTAACCCTCATCATATTCATAATGTACATGTTTATCATAAGAAAGTATCAACCATGTCGCTATGATAACCATCAATTAACACATTAAGGTTATGATCATATTAAGGAGGTTATTTCACCATCATGCCATCCTATAAGAAGGTTAAACATGAATACTCATCCATATTTATTTGCATTAGAATTAGGTTCAACAAGATAAATTATATTAATGTTACTAATCAACACTGATACCCAAACCCTAACCCACGACATCCCCATTAGATCATGGATGCATAAGGTGAAGCATCACCATCACATTCCATAGTATTCTCAAGTATGAAACCACACATAAATCAAGGTCTAACCATCGATTTATAGAATACTAGGGTTTCAACAACAATAAGAGAGTACTCCATTATTTTATTAGTCATTCACAGACTATTCATACCCAATTACCATCATTTAGTTATATTAAATCTAGGTACAACAAGCTATACCTCATTAGGGTTACATATCAACACAACATGGCTATCATCCCTTATATTCATATGAGTGAATAGGTAAGACTACCTTATTAAGGGTAACCCTCCATTTGTTCCATCATCATTCAATCCATATCACCATACCACAATGTCACCCAGAACCATTGGATGTTTAAAAGGTAAGACCATTGGTTGTTTACATAAGTAAACACGTTAGATAAATCACCTATTAAGTCCTTGAGAAAGAGTCACCATCTTACCCTAGACATCCCTTGATTAACAAAACAAAAAGTTCCATTGAGAGTAGGGTAAAACCCACAATCGACTGTTCATTTAAAACAAACCATCCATTGTCAGCAAGTAAGCTCCTTAAATTGATCATATAGAGGAAACCATATAAATATAATTATTAGGACCAACACATTACATTAGCCATCATTCCAATTTATTGGAGGAATAAATATTATATCTTGACCATTGGGTCAAGTTCATATGTTAAAACCATAAATTATAGTATAGGTCCGACCATTACATCAAGTGACCCAAGAAACCATTGGTTTAAGGCTTAATTGATGCTACAACTATATGATTAACTCACCATAGGTTGTGGAGACCTGATCCACCATCATTAGTGACCATTAAGTCACCATAGGTTGTTAGATCAACACTATGTTCATTAATCAGCATCAAATATTAAGAAAATGCCATCATTGATTGATAACATCAGTAGGGTCCTTAATGGTTGATCATTAAACTTCTAATTGATCCAAAACCTGACCTAAGGGGGTGACCATAGGTTTTCACCATAATCTGACACCTTTGATCTGAACCATCGGTTGTCATGAAGACAACACCATAGGGTTGTTGTAATTGTACCATCATCGGTTCATGGGTTTATAGAAGAAATCAGCTTTAAACCCTAAAATTGACCATTGGTTGATAGGTGCTTAGCACCATAGGTTGTCAAACCAACCTAATTCAAGTTATATTATACCTTAGGAATAACGTACACATGATCAAAAGTTCATCTAGAACTGAAATAAGAATGAGAAACATTATAAAATTAAAATCCAAGTCAACCATAGCTTTTTAGTGCATGGATCATCATTTTCAAGCAAGAACATGAGCTAGCAAGCTTATGGTAAGCAATAAACGTGGAGAAAGTTATAAAACTTGCCTCTAATTAGAATATGAAATCCCAAACAGAAGAAAATATGAGCAGGTAGGGTAGAAAATCCAAGCATAAGCTGTGAACTCACCCACCTTGCACCTTTCTTCATCAAATGAGCAAACCCTAAGCATAAGGAGTAAGAGAGGTAGGGTTTTAGAGCTTTAGAGAAATGTCTACAATGGAACAACAAATTTCTGACCTATAGAAAGGTAGTAGGAATGATAAAAAAATAAATAAATGGAGGAAAGAAGGGGATTCTTACTCTTTTAGGTCAAGATCACTAGAAGGACGCCTTTTAAACCTTAAAATGAAGTAATTTGCAACCCTAAATTATTTTTCCAAGAAGATCCCCTCTTTCTTCTTCCTTGGATAGGAAATTCAAAAAATCACAGAGGGAGAATGAGGTTCATAGAAGGAGGGAAGTGGTGTAGAGCAAATGGCTCATTTTGGTGCTTAGGGATAAGTATATGAAACTTTAAGATAAAGAAAAAGAAAAAGTTGAAGTTCTAGTATCTTTCCAAGTGTCCATGGCCTAAAACTATTAAGAATATACAAGCACACACACAAGAAGATCCCACACCATCCATAGAGACATTCTTATCCTCATTTCTTGAATTTTCAAGCAAAACAAATAATTCATTAGTTGATACCTACTAAAGGTAGCTCATCCATGAAGGGGTAAACCCTAAAATACCCTTGGAGAAAACACCTTCAAACCAAGGTTTAAATAGGTTCCCCATGTCTCAACAAGCTCATGAATGATGAGATAATATCCAAGGAATATAATTCAAGTGATAAATTGCAAAGAAAACCTCACAATTGGGTAAATTGCAAAAAATAACTAAATGTGCATAAAATTGCATAACTTGCTCAAACAATGTCCAAATTGGACCAAATTTATAAATTAAGCTTGTGTTATGATTTTAAAGAATATCACAAGGTTATATTAGGGTTATAAGAATTAAATTATGATAATTAAGCTTATTCAACTCATTAAGCAAGTTTAGGGGCCTTACAGTTACCAAAGGATTCACCCAAACCATTGACATGGATTACTTCGAGACATTCTCTCTAGTAACACAGATTGCATCCATTTGCATCCTTATCTCCCTTGTATCTCACCTTGATTGGCCACTTTACCAGCTCGACATCAAGAATGCATTTCTTCATGGAGATCTCCTAGAGGAAGTTTACATGCACCAACCACCCGAGTTTGTTGTTTAGGGGGTGTCTTCTCACAAAGTATGTCGTCTCTGACAATATCTCTATGGCCTCAAGAAATCTCCAAGGACATGGTTCAACAAGTTAAGTGATGTTCTAATTCAGCTTAATTTTTGAAGATCAGCCACAAACCACTCCTTGTTCTTCTCCAAGTCCTCCAAAGGCCATGTTCTTTTTGTTGTCTTTGTTGATGATATCATCATAAATGGCGATGATATGATGGGGTTCATACGAAAGACTTGGGTACCCTAAGATGCTTCCTCAGAATCGAAGTCCTCCGCTCAGCCTCAGGGATAAGTCTGTCGCAACAACGCTATGTATTGGACCTACTTCAAGAGGCCAACATGGCAGAAACCAAACCGGTCTCTACCCCAATGGACTATCATACGAAGCATATGCATGAAGGAGAACTCTTTATTGATCCAGAGAAGTATCATCGTATAGTTGGAAAGTTGATTTACTTAATTATTACTCGATTAGATATTACCTATGTTGTTGGGGTAGTCATCCAGTACATGAATGCACCACTTCAGGTCCACTAGACCAACGTTCAACACATTCTTTAGTATCTAAAGAGTGCTCCAGGATGAGGATTGCTCTACAAACATCCTAAGTCCAAGGTAATCTCCATGTCTGTATATGCAGATGTAGATTGGCCTGGTAATTTTAAAGACCGACGGTCCACTTATGACTATTGTGTCATGATTGGCAATCACCCAGTTTCCTGGCAGAGTATGAAACATGTTGTGGTAGCTCGCTCTGGCACCGAGGCAGAATATCGGGCCGTGGCTCATGCATGTTGTAATCTACAATGGGTTCGGTCCATCCTGACTAAGTTTGGAATTCCTTTTCACACTTCAACTACTCTATATTGTGACAACCAATCAGCTATACACATAGCTAGTATTCCAGTCTTTCATGAGCGCACAAAACACATTGAAGTAATAATTATTCAGTCAAGTATGATAATAATCAAATTAGAATGTCCAAGACATATTTAGATCAAGACATAATCAATTGTGACCTTTGGGCATAACCTTAGCTACATAACCTGGTCGTGATGCATTAAGGGTAGCACTAAAGTGAGAGAAAGCTAAAATCCAACAAAACTACACATTCATTTTTGAAAAATAATTTCTTCAAGATAAAAAACTAGACTACAACATACATGTATCAATAAGATCAGATGTGGAAGTAATATGTGATACCTACAAGGTTAAAGGAGATAAGTACTAATTTTAGTATCCATTTTATTGGAAGATCTATATTTCCAATGTAAAGATAACAAAAAGTTACCAAATCAACTTGTTGAAAGATAATTCATGATCTTAATAATGTGACATGGTTACAGAGAACTATTTGAATTCAGGTTGACTTGGAAGGACAATGCCTCAAATGAATTTAATACTTTCTTCGGGATGTCAATACTCTACAGTCTTTTGGATTACACTAGACATGTGAGGTGGAAACAAAAATATGAGACAAAGATGTATCATAATTCATATTTGTCATATTATTTCATGTGCATTTGTTTGAGGTTACTTCTTACTTTTTTTCCATACGAGGAGTACTAACTAATAACATTTGTATGCATCTAGACTTGTGTCTTGTAACTTCTGTGATACACTTCAACTTAAATTGGTTTAAATGGAATACTCCATTTACGATTTATAAAGTTCAAGTACATTTAAGAAAAGAAAATGATAAAATGTGTCCATTTGTAGTATAAAGGAGATATATTGTGTCCTATTGCGTTTCTATCCATATGATCATAAAATTTTGTATTTGATTAAGAGATAGCAACTCCAAATGATTTTGTATACTCTGTCAAATATTTATTTGTGTAGTTTCTGTAACCCAAAACTAACATTGAGGATCATGGTTTTCACATATTACCCTCTGTGTTGATTTGTGGTTATTATCTTCTTCATTTTGGTCTAAACAAAAAATCTGCATACCGATGATCAATTATATTAGAGACCTCAAAGACAAGGTATTAGGGAATTGGAAAGGATGATCGTCTCAGTATGAGTTGGTAATCACAAAGACTCATCACAATTATTATTGGCAAGTAAAATGTTTTTTTTTGAGTAATTTATTCTTGATTTTTTTGACGACTTTATATCCAAAAGAATTCCTTATATGTAACTTGATGTTTAATCACATTTTACCATGAGTCCCGAATCAGAAAATTTGCAAGCCATTTTGTTACAATTTTATTGATTCAAATGGAATTTTTTCTATAGACTTTTACGATACGAGTTTCTATACTAAGAGCCAGTTTAGTAGGACGACTTTTCAGTTCGTACTATTCGAATACTAGGAATTTTTTTCCACAACAACTTTGGGTTGGGTGATGTTCTATGCTGTTTGGAGAATTCCAATTCCTGGTGGCTTCTCCTTCGACCTCAAAATCTGGAATGTACACCCTACAAAAGTGTGTGGTTGAGTGCGGTTGGAGGATGATCTCACGTGACATACAATAGTCCAACACAAAAGCATGCTACTGGGCCTAATTTTACATGCCAACCAAATGGTAGAAATAAAATTCATTGTGTTTGACCTAAACCTCCTGCCAAACCGTTTAAATTTTAGGACTTTTATCATTTCACTTTTGGAAACGCGATTTACAAGTTAATTACACATAACCAAACCTGGCCCTAGATAGAATTCCAACTTCACACTTATCTAACCCCAAACAGCATCATGATGTTTCATCCAACTTAGATTTTGTGGGGGGGTTGTTGTTATTGGTTTTCCCTTTTGGTCTAAATATCTTAGTATCAACTAATAATCTTCATGCCCTACAAGCAATCAAGATGTCGGGTGATTTGGGATCGATTGTTGGTTTGACACGCGGCGTTTAAGTTTTTGACACGGAGTTAAAGAAGATTTATGTATTTAATCATTTGATTGTAACTTACAAAAGTCATTTAAGTATACGTAAAATATCTAAACATGGAACCATTCACAAGGAAACCGGTGGTATCCCACTAGACGGGCCAGACACTCCTGTCTCGTCCCTCCCTCCTTTCCCCCACCCTCCGGTTCCCAGCGCACGCACGCAAGGGGCAGGTAGAGACTGGGAGAGAGTGAGTGAGCTCTCTCTCTTCTTGTGGGTGAGGCGGAGCAGCGCAGTTGTTAGTTGGCAGACACGACGACTGTTGCCGACCGAACGCCCCCCGTGATCGAGAGGGTCGCTTTTCTAACCAAGAAAAGGTCGACCAAAGCAAAGACCCACCACCCCAGCCACTTCCACTAGCCGGGAACAGCCCCCACTATCCCTTCCATTTTCTAGGGTTCGGCGATCGGAGAAGCACGGCCTGGGACCGTCTCCTCTCACTCTCCCCCCTTTCTCCTCGCGCCTCGCGTCGGCAGTGTCGGCTGTAGGTCGTCGATAGAGGAAGACCAGCGGGCTAGGGAAGGAGGGGAAGAGGTCTCGTAACCTGCAATCGTCTCCGCCTAGCTGCTGCTTGCTGCTGACTTTTTTAATAAGTGCGTGCCGTGCGTCCGTCCACCTGTATCTTACCCGTCCTCGTTATCCGTGTTTTCCTTCTTTTTGTTTTGTGTTTTCTGCCTGTTGCTTTCGCCACCGAGGAGAGTGGCAAAGTGAACAAAAAAACAAATAATGGTGGCGAAAGGCCGCTGTTGCTTTCAAACAGCCGGCACCGGTGTGTCTTTTTCATCATCACCTTCGTTCTTCTCCTTTTCCTTCTCCCGCCGGCTGCACTCCGCTGCTCCGTCGCATCAGTGATTGAAGTTGCCCGACGGGTTGGTATGCGCTGACAGTCTCCTGTTGCTGCTCTGCGGTGTCCATCCCCCTCTTGCAACTAGGCCCGTCTCGCATTTGTTAATGCTTAGCTTTCATCCCACTCGATCAGAAGAAGATCTAACGAAAATCTCGACTTTTCTTCCCTGCCACCGACTTTTTTCTCTTCCGTTCAACAGCAGCCGCAGAATCTTCACAGAGGATCCATCTATCTACCCGTCTTTTTCCTCCTGCATTTGCTTGCAGTCTGCTGTGCCTGACTCGCCCTTTTTTTCAATGTAGCAACGTGATTCCAGTAGGATGGTAGCGGCCGTATACTAACAGCTAGTTTTCCTTTCACTCTTTACGGGTTGGCGGTGAAGCAGTCAGTCAGTAATCGCAGTCTTCCCGCATCCTTGTCGTGCTCTTTTTTTCCCCTTCTCTTTCTTTCAGTGAAGATTCATCCATCCACCGCCGTTTCCCACCCCAGGCGAGCAGCTAGCCTAGTTCCGTCCGAGGTAAGAGCTGCACGAGTCATTAAAGCAAGCAATGCCGTCGTCGTCCGGCGCAGGGCTGGCAATCGTGCCGGACAAGAGGCCGTCACACCGTCCCGGCGGCTGTGTCGGCAGCATACTATTCCAGCTGTTCGACTGGAACCGTAGGTTCGCCAAGAAGAAGCTGTTTCCCAGGAAGCTACTCCCACCTGGTACTGCAATTTACCTCCGCTCATCTTCCTTTCCTGCTCCGTAGTAGTTCCCTTTACCATATAAGACATATATTGTATTTCTTCCGTGGATTTTTTCAGTTCGAGCTACTAAAAAGAAGAAATTCGGTGATGAGAAGATGCCAGTGGCCAAGTTCCTCCTGGTAAATCTTTGACCTCACTCTGCTTCATTTCCTCGTATGATACTATAAAATAATGCCCGTAATCTTGACCTCATCCGCACTAGATCGCCGCTGACGAGAACCGCGGGGGATTCCCAAACCAGAAGAAGGCCACGCCGGAGGCGGCCAATGCCGCATCACCACCAGCCACCACCAGCACCGGCATAGTTCTTCGCACCAGCGGGATGCGGTCCCCAAGCCTTGTGGCCCGGCTGATGGGTCTGGAGGCAATGCCGCCTGCTCTGCAGGATAAGCCCAGGAAGGCCGTTGATTCATTGGATCGCCGCTCACTGCAGCCTCCTCCTCCCTGTTCATCCCGCCACGATCTGGACCTGGATCTTGAAGTAGCAAACGGTGGTGGTGGGCATGGGAAAAAGGACCACCCCAGGCCGCAGAAGACTGGCTTCTTTGACAGGCGGCGGTCTGTCAACGAATCAGCTGCCAGGATTGGATCTGAGGTCTTGCAGCTTAATAACAGAACGACAACTTTATCTCGCGGCAGGAAGAAGGACCACCACAAGCTCGTATCACCAGTGAAGAGCCCTAGGATTCTTACGAAGAAGAACTCGGCCCGGCTGATGGGGGCTGCGGTGAAGATTTTGGAACCGGGGTTGCAGCGCAGGAGGTGTGCCTTGACTTATGGGAACAGTACTCAGAGGAATGCGGGAGCAGCTTTGAGCTCTCCAGAGAAATTAGGTGGAGAGGCCAAAAAGTACGGGAGTCCCTGCAAGAATTGTGGCGCGAGCTTGCAGATGGAAATGGCTGATAGGAACCCACGACATGAGCAGCAGCAGCTGATGGAATATGATGTGAAGCCTTCTGTTTCGGGTCATCCCAACACATTCTACTGCAGTGAAGAATACTCTTCTCTCTGTGCATCTAAACTGGAAAGTACCGCAGAAGACAGACATCTCATAGACAGAAAGCCACGGTCACAACACATAGATGACCGAAGGCACTTCGATGAGCATATTTCTTGGATAAGGAATCCTCGTCACTCCAATGAAGATAAACCTTCTTCGTTTTCATCTCATCAGCCCGTAGGCAATGGTGAGAAGAAGCTTGCCACAAACAGAAAGCAACACGCTCAGTACAGGCAAGATCAATCCAACCTCAGTGGTGATAGCTCCATATCTACGAGGAGGGCAATTAAGCAGACCAGTGCTAGGCAGACTCAAGTTCTTCCTTCCGCCAGAAATAAGACAACAGGTCCTCCTACGCAGCGGAGCAGAAGAGAACCGGACTCTGTTGTCAAGATTTGCAGAGATTCTATCATTCAGACCAGAAATGCCACTCTCCGTGCCCAAGCAAAGGCATTGCCCAGGCCTCCAGCAACTTCTCGAGTTGGAACAAATCAGCAGAAAATACACTTGATTCAACGAACGAGGCCTCTGAAAGGTAACAACACTCAGGCAAGGAGTACCAATGCGCCAAAGTCGATCCCTCCTAGAAGCAGAGCCAGTAGAACCACCTCTGCTTCTTCTTCTTCTGCTCTCGTAACAGAATCAACGTTTGTTAATGCTCGATCAAGGAAGCAGGCAAAAGATAGCAGTGCCCCTGGTAATGGCAGCAGCAAAGACACTGAGATGGTGTCTTTCAATACACACTACAAGCCAGATTCCGTGCCGGATTCGTCATCCAGAATGGGTAGAATAGACAACAAATCATCTCCCATGAAGAGTGAGCTGGCCAGCAGTGCTTCTTGTACTGCAAAGGCGGTGGTGACTGACTCAAGGGCACAAGTATCTGAAATACTAGATACTGTTAGAGGAGATGAACTGAATGCTCTCTTGGAGCAGAAGATTAAAGAACTGAACTATTTAGAACAAGATGAGTCGATATCTGATATTGGGTCCAAGTCTGGTAGATCCACTGCTACCATCCTTCAAGAGCTCATCTTGGCCCTTACAGATGAGGGACTCTGTGAGACTTCCAGCTCATATGATTGCGCAGACGACAAGATGCAGGTTTGTAGTGAATATTATTTGCTTTTATCATCTTATAAGCTGCAGGTAAACTAACTATGTAGTAAATTATGTTGGATTCTTAGATTTGTAGTAAATATCAATTATTTTATCGTCTTATTAAGCTGCAGCCTGCAGGTAAGCCAACTATATAGTAAATAGTGTTGGATTCTTTATAGGTAGGAACAAATTAGTCGAGTCACTCGCCTTGAATTGAAAGGTTATATCATTGGCACTTTGTCCCGGTCATTTAATTTTTGCTGTCATGTCAACCGGTATCTGGTTTAAGTAAAACATAGATGCACTCTCTGTCAAAATTCAGCCCTTTTTAAGTGTCAAAACAATTATCATGAAATAGAAATGATTATATTCTACAAAGTACGATCATTCAAAGGTTGAAATTCAAAACTCACCATGGGCAGGCCTCTGTGTACGTCGATCCGAAAAGTTTTCCACTCAGAATCTTCTGTCCCAACTTTGTGTTCCAAACTATCACATTAATCTCAACTATATATAATCTCAAAAAAATCACCCTTAAAAAAATAATTAGGTGCATTAATGGCTGAGATTAAATGGGATGCACCCAGAATACAGTGTCATGATAGAAGATTTGAACCCAAAGTTCTCTGGGGTGGCTTATACAATAATCATGGATGTGCATAACAAACATGTCTAGGTTGTTCTCATTTGAAGTTGACTTGTGATAAACATCGTATCTTGTGTTTAAATAAGTATTGATTTTGTTTTTCAAGAACTTGGTGGGACGTTGTCTTTCTCTTGTTTGATTCTTGTGATTGTTTCATTCACTGATCTAGACCCTTCGCTAGTCTTGGAAGCCTGTTGGGTTGGCCCGTCAATTTATATCTTCTGTATGATAGTTAATTATGACTGTTTCGCTCATAGATTTAGACACTTGCAGGTATTGGAATCTAGTTCGTTCATTCACTAATGTCTTGATTTCTTTATTTAAAATAAAATCGACGCAGGAAGAAGCGAGAGGAGAGTCTGCTGGGCTAGGGTATAAGTGCGACCAACCAAGCCCGATTTCGATACTTGAAGCTTCCTTCTCTACTGACAGCTGCTTGTCTGAAAGTCTCAATAGTATGTCAGGTATGTTTTTGCTTTTTAAAAATGGTTTTTAAGTTTCCACCAACCCCCATGCTCTCAACATCGCCAGATGGGCATGCCAGTATACACGTTAAGACATCTTCTCATTATTGTAATTTAATGAGGCTCGGGAACTTGTTCCTGCGACTGAGCTGGTCTTCTTTTATTTAAAAAAGATAATCGTTATGTTTTTCATGAGATTGCCACCCCACAGCGCTGACCCGATTGTCAAGGACGGCATTAATGGTTAATCTCCTATATTATTTCTTTATATATCCTCCAATGATGGTCCTTTTCTTAGCTGCTGCCCACCGACACATCTCTTGTCTGCAGATTATTATGCTCCTGTTTTTTTTCTTTTTAAGTTGAAAAATGTCGGTCAGGCAAGTTGATTAACTATTTGTATTACCGAATGGCTTTCTTTTAACCAGGCCAAGTTTTAAATTTTGAGGAGACTGAGGGATCATGCGACAAGTCACAAGAATCTTGGGACGGTGAAGCAGAGCTCTCGGACTCGGCAACATCCTGTAGTAATTTAGGAAAGGTGATGGATGACGCCGACAGGAGGATTTCCTCATCATGTTCCTTGGACGGTATATCCCTCATGTACAACGGCAGTCGTGCCTTTGGACCTCCACGTGGCATGCAGCATGGCTACATCAGGGCTCTTATTTCCAATCTCGAGCTGTTATTTGGTGTCCCCTATCAAGAAGAAGAAGATGAAGAAGACAGTGACAGCGGGTCCTCCTGCTGGGTAAACACCCTTCTGGGCACTCTGGAATTGCTCTGCGCCTCTTGCCAAGCGAATTCATGGCTCATGTCATCCTTCCCAGAACCCAAAGACGGAGGAGAAGCGGGAGCTTTAATGAGAAGGTTCCTCTGTGACTGCATGCTAGAATATCTAGACACCAAGTACAGCAGGTTCATCATCGTCAGACGTGAAAAGCAGCCACTCTCACATTCACTCATGAACAGCGGGAACGTAGCGGAGGAAGTTCTAAGAGAAGTCGGGAGATGGAAAGAGCTGTTCAGCTTGGACCTTGACGACATGATCGAAGAGGAGATGAACCGTCTTCCAGTGCAGTGGATAGATTTCGAGTCAGAAGAATGGGATGCTGGGGAGGAGATCCAGCAGGATATATTCCAGGAGCTGGTGAATGAAGCCGTAATTGAGTTTTTACCATGAGGCCCACGACTGATGAAGAAAATCTCTTCCGAAATCACAGGGTGTGTACACAAAAGCTTCCTCTGTGCGATCGTTGACCCACATATCACATGGTGTACTTAACCTTTCAGAGATGGGGCATTCTTATGGATCGGAGGTAATCTCTGATTTTGCCAACACGCTGCGCAATCAGAGTGGCATTAAGGATAGTGTACAAAGTTCGGTGGGGGATGGATGTTCAAACGTTTAGATGCACTCCAATCATCCTCTAAAAGGACAGCTCAGGTTTTTTCTCCCTATATTGCCACTCCGTGGGCTTGCCATTTCCAGAAAGGGACACGAGGGGGGCCTGGGGGCGGTCATGTCTTTTCTTAGGTTTCTGAACTCTTGTGATTATCGTCAGGTGCAGATAAAAGTAGCCGATCGCCAATGGCGTCGAAATAAATTGTAATCAGCAGCTACTGTTCTGTTCAGCGTATGTACAAAAAAACAGCTAGAACATGAGGCACTGGTCAACAGGTCATGTGGGTGTAATGTTAGCAGAGGGCAGGTAATTCGGTGTTTTTGTTGGTTTGTGCAAACAGCAGGCATAGAGACGGATAGTCATGGTCATGTACTTATGTTTGGAAAGAGTCAAACCAGGTTGGGGTAGATCTCGACTCCCCCACCGACATGGTTGTAGACATCCAATAAATTTCACTGACGTGTGTTGTTGCTCGCCATTGACTAAAGTTCGCTATTTCATGTAGAATCAACCGTCCTGCTACTTTACCACCATGTCATTTTTGAAGAAGATTTATAATTAAACTATAGTACGTATTTGCACGTGGTCTACCACTGGTTTTATAGGAAAAAATATTAAGAATTGGAAGTTTAAATTTGAAAAGTTAACGCCAGTGGCAAATCTTACGATCAAACTTTTACCACACCTACTTGCAGCGTGTCGTGCTTCAAATCTGTGGTTTGTTTGCCATTAAGAGTACGGCCTAAGAGTAAGGCCCTGTTTGGTTCGCGCTGTAATTAGAATCAAGTTCTGTCCTTTTACACCACGTAGCATAGATTCAACTCTAATTCTGTTTTGGTTGGCAAAAATTAGATTAAGGATGTCCGTTTTAAATTTCATAATTATTTTATCCAGACCCAGTAAGTTTCTTTTTAGTAGGATTTTGAAATCTCAGTTTGGATTTAACTGTCTTATATGTTGTTTTGTTTCATATGCAATACTGAAAAGCATAAAAAATGAGGCCAATCTAATTTAATGAATGCTTACAACAGTAACACTAATTCAGACTTCTTGACTATCCCAGATTCGACTTCTTAATTCCGATCCCAAACCAAATAGAGGCTAAAGATTTAAGCTGCATTTCAAGCTGAATTTAACAATAATTCCAATGCAAAACCAAAAGTCTCATTTTCAAAAGGCATGTAAAATATAAAATTGGAATATATGAGCTTCGAAATTGAACAAATTAACATTAAACTCAAAACGTAAAATATAAAATTGAAATGTATGAACTTCGAATGATTTGACATAATGAGTAAATAAAATTAAATATTTATGAAATAATTAGTGTGTAGTTGATCATTATGTTACTGACTAAATTTCTATTCAAATATATATGTTCCCTCTATATTCAAATTTCTCTCTTCAAATTACCTACTCATTTTCAATTAGCAATCTATGTTTTCCTCCATGTTTTCAATCAATATTCATACCATCTTTCATATAAAGTTCTACTAAATTTTGGGTTTCAATTTATATAACCTGAGATATTGTTTAATATCTTTCTTTATATTTTTGCTTGTCCCTCCTAAGTTTTCCTTTACATTTACATCATATTCGCATCCAACTTGTGATATTTTCCTCCTACTTTAACTTTCTACTTTTCATTATTCTAATTTGGCGAGAAAGTATGCGGTAGAAGATACACAAAAATATTTTACATTCATTCCCTTCTCTCCCCCTTCCTTCCATATCACTTTATGTAATATATTTTTTCCCTCTTATCCTCCCTTCTTCATCACTGCCCCCGTACCAAGTCTGCCAAATTTTAAGTAGTTGTACATCTATTCATCATGTTGTTGGTTGCATCTTCCTCTAAACACATTTCAATTATTTGACATTACCAATCTATTTATCCAAAAGGTTCAACAAACTACTAATCACACATTACAATTTTTATAATGAACCCCTCCTCCTGTTATCCCCAATTAAGGCAGATAGAGAGGACAAGAGTCATTATTATAATTTTAAGATCTAGGTTTAGCAAATAACTATAAAATTTTAAATTTTATTGAACGAGAAAGTGTTACAACCCCAAATTTTGGGCTTGAATGGTTTGAAATGCAATTTCTCAAATAAAATGTATGATTATGAAATTGTATGATTTATGTGTAATGAGTGGATTCCTTTGATAATATTTCCTTTAAATATATGATTTTGTAGACGCTATTGAGTTAGTGAGTCCAATATGATAAAAAGAGAAAAAAAGTTGAAAGAAATCAAATAATGCATTATTAAGAAGGAAATTGGAGATAATGATGAAAATATAAGAAATATGTGGAAAGATGTATGATTGATCATCATGTATGAGATTTCGATTCCATATGGTTTCTAATGGTAAAAGGAATCCAAATAAAGGAAAATAAAAGAATATGAGAGAGAAAATATGAATAAAATATGCCTTATTAAGTGGTAACATGCATATGAAGAAAACTCTCTTATAATCATGAATTTGGGTCTCAAACTTTGTACACATGTAATTTAAGTCATAATTGACTTTCGTTTAAAATTTGGGATTAATTGGACATGTGGTTTGAGACTTATGATTTTTATAAGAATCTCTAACGTGAGAGAATATCATTAAATGTCACCATTCACATTCACATTAGAATTCCTTACATTTGGCGCGTGCAATATGAGCCATTGGATCTGAGATCCAACGATGATTCACTTGTCACCTACCTTGCGTTTGAATAGGAAAGAGGGGTACAATACCTCCGAACTTCCCTCGCCCCTACCTCCCTCGTTACTCCATATTTTTCTATAAAACTTTCACCTTCAATTCCTGGACGAAGTGGCGAACATAATGAGTCATATTTTAGAATATCTCATGCCCTATAGGAAAAGTGCCCGAAATCCCTGTTAAACCGGGACACCAGGGCAATCCCAAAGCCATTCATCAATTGTTACCAGGCCTATATAAGACCCGGTTTGACTCCAC
Source organism: Alisma plantago-aquatica (assembly GCA_963693085.1). Lineage (NCBI taxonomy): Eukaryota > Viridiplantae > Streptophyta > Magnoliopsida > Alismatales > Alismataceae > Alisma > Alisma plantago-aquatica. The sequence goes on along the minus strand of OY856410.1, from coordinate 837,146,917 downwards.
GAGACCGGGGGTACAGTGCGACGATTTTGAATCCTATAACACCATCTGAAACGCCAAGTCGGCCACAGGAGTGTTGTTCTTCTCTTCACCTTGTCTTTCTTCCATGGAGCTGTTGTAGGGAGTTCTCTCCAGTGCTTGTGCTACAAACCCTTCTTGGCGACCATCGATGGCAGTTGCACATCCGAGGAGCACCGCCAGACCTAGAGGGGGCGTCTGATGGCTGTTCTTGGGCGTCAATATCTCCCCTGGACCCCCTTGCCCTCGGGGACTCTATTTCCCCTATTGGAACAGAGCCCACGCGGTCGTCTGCGAGGACAACGGGGGGGGGGAGTCAAACCCGAGTATCGGGTTAGGCGGTTCAGAGAGGGATCTACGAGCCAGAAAAATAAATAACAAGAAAAGGAAAATGAATGGTACACGTGGCCTCTCCTGATTGGCCTATATATATGTATTGTGTGAATATTTTAGAAATAGTTTGGTAACTCGGATTACAATAAGTATATATGAAAACTGATAAGAAAAATACAAGAAATCCATTAAAAATATAGTTGAAGCCTGATTCTGCTTGCAATTCGAAATGTACTTAAAGATGTCACTTTTAATGGTGTTATTAATGGAAAACCCTAAGTTTTAATGATTAGTGGATTTAATAATTTTCTTCGAATAATCTAAGTCAATATTAACCTATCGTTAATAAAAGGAAGATTTAGATCTAAAAAGAGGATCTTTATGCTTGGCTTAATTTAGGGTTCCATGTACATGAATATGCATTAATGGGCCTAGAAACCCTAATTTTGATAATTATGACTTTTAATGGATTTAATTGTGCAAATCCATGAATAAGACAAAGATATGTTGTTTTAAAGCCAATTTAAGTAATTAGGGATATTGATGAGTAGAAAAGCTATTTTAGGGTTTGTTGACCTAAAAAGGATAAAAGATGAGAAGTAGAAACCCTAATGAAATCCTAATGAGGCTTAGAAACCTTGGAAAGGTGTCCCAAGTCAATGAGCTGTTGTTTGGGATATGATTGTGATAGTTAGACATTGTACATGTATTCAGGATCAAGATTTGCTTGATTGGTTGCTTAAGTTGCTTGATTGGACATCTAGTTGGATTTGGATATCTTGCTTCATTTGATTCATAATCACGTATGTGGTTACACTTATGACTAACCGCTCTAGTTTCACAACAATTTCTGAAGTTTTATCGGTTGCTTAGAAATAACTACTTGTTTGACTTTTATTTCATGCAACTGTAAAGTGATTATGACTGTCACCATAAATATATGTGCATGACTAGCTCAGATCCTAGTCCTCCTCTGTAGCTTTGATGATGATGAGATGGATGACCTAGTACATGGTCTACCCTTGGGGTACTCCTTATATTGAAAAGGAAAAAAGATAATTGAATTGGGGGTGAAAGCATAGGTCATAGTTGGCATAGAGGCAATGCTTTAGAAGGCCAAAAATAAAATCTACGAGCTTGAACTGCTTAAGGGCTCCATCTAGGCTTGGATCCAAGAGAAAACTAAATGAAAACCAAAATTTCATGTTGCCGATGTCACCAAGGTTGGAATTGAGACTTAGGGTATGTTTGGTAGGATGTAAGCAGATGACAAAGTGTGTGTTTAATGTACATGTTTACATTGCGAACTCACCAAACTACATTCCACTACACTCAACCAAATTAGTCCTTAGATGAAAATGATGAGGAGTCACATATAAATATAAAAACTATAAACTATAGAGCATGCAGACACAAGACAACTTAAGTAAAAGTTATGAAATATAGAGTATGCCCAATCGTTAATAAGAAATTTTGGAAATCTGGAATTTGGGGCATGTGGAAATGATTGTCTAGTTGTAAATCTGGAGTTCAAGATCTAGGACATTAGAGAAACTTAAGTTTCTCGAATCTAGATTCTTGAGATCTCAAAGCGAGCAACCAATCAAAAACGGAACTAAACTTATTATGATAAACGGGTTGTCGTATTATAAGATTGTGGTGCTTTTGGTTGGGCAATTTGCAAGTACGGCCTGCGCACATTTTTAAAGTATTATTACATGCATATAAACTATTCTATCACTTTGGACCAACACAAGGCAACAGCGAGTAAAGAAATGTCTATATATGAAGAATGTCTGTCGCTGTACAATATGGAGACCACTAAAACTCAAGTCATGTATTGCAGAGATCACTTCGGTTGGAAGATACTGTGGTAGAAGGAATAGAACAATTTAAAATAGAAAGAAATTCAAGGATCTGATTTTCGCCACACTACGAACAAATAGTAAGAAGTTTGACCGAATTTAACTGTCTTCTGAATAGTAACAAGACAGGCTTAACAGCTCCGTAGCAGCATTTCCTCCCACTCTGCGAAGGACTCCTGCCTCTGGATCCGGATGTTCTCATAGAACCTCTCGATGAACTTCTCCGCCCTGTTGTCGACTGAATCCTCGTCGTCTCCTCCTTCCTCCTCCCCCTCTTCGTCCTCATCGCTGATCCATTCTAGCGCTTGAGTGGGTGGAGACATGACGATGCCTTCAGCATCTGAAAAATTGGCGTTGTAAACTTGGTCGCCGTCGTCGTCAACCTTGTCGTCGTCCTCCAACGTAGCGTCTTCGAGCCCCAGGACCTGGGATTCCTCCTTGTCCTCCTCCAAAACCCCAGCTGCTCCCGCAGCGCCGCAGAGCAGGCAGTGGAGCAGACCGGCGAGCCGCTTCTTCGCCGCCACTCGGTTGCTCCGCGTGAACAGCGGGGTGCTGGAGGGGGAGAACTCGTACTCAAACTGCCGGAAGTAGTACCCGTAGCTGTATCGCCGTCCCGTCGTCCCCAGGCTGCTGCTCCGCCGGCGCCACAGCCTGTTCTTGAAGAACAGGAGCTTGATGCCTCTGGCCGTGAGGATGGCTGGCCTCCTGACCTTGGAGGTCAGGGCCAGCACGCCCCACTGGCGCCTCCTAGGCATGGCGCCGCTTCAGCTGGAAGCGCTAGTAAGAGCTCGTCTTGTCCGGTGAGGTAGTATACTCAGCTGAGGCTGGGTGGGTGGGCAAGCGCTGTGATTATGGAAGAGTGGAGCGCGAGGGTGGTCCCTTATATACGTAGCTACAATAGGTATGAGAGTCTGTGCCTTAGCCATGGTGCTGGCTGGCTAGCTTGCAATGGTTTGCTTGCGGTACGGGTGAACGCTGGTGGTGAAAAAGGCGAAGGCGCGGGGGAGGAACAGAGACAGGCAAGTGGGGTCTTGGTGGGGGTATGGTCGGTGGAGCTGTTTGGAATTTTTTATGATCTTGCCAACTGGATCCGCCATGAACTTTTGCAGCCGGTAGCCGTTGCGACTCCCGAGTTTCCCCGCAAATCATATCGATCGACTGGGGTGCGCCTTGTTACGGCGGAAAAAGTAGGTTTTCAGCGGAAAGCAAGAAGAAAATCGGGATGAAAGGAACGATGCACGGCTCATGGGATTCCAGTTGGGAGTGCCCGTGGGACCATGTCGTCGTGAGTGGCCATGGGAAGGGAGGGGAAGGGGATTAGGGCCGGCATTCTAATGATTCCACCAATCCGAAATTTTAGTATGTAATGATCCACATTATATCCGAAAAATGTTGATTTAATTCTAAATTAAAATTCGTGCCACAAATTTTTGTTTGTAAGGACCCAAACAACTTAAACCCGACCTGTTAAACCTAAGTAATAACCTGAAATGATCCAACATTATCATTTGTTTTAATTTTCTTAACATATATTTAATATAAATACTTCATACAATTCTTGGCATTGTCAAACAAAAAATGTTAAGTTCAAATATATTTTGCACATTGCTTACAAACCCGATTTAGGACTGATATTAAATGTGAAATTCACTTTACGAGTTAGGATCTGATTAGACCCGACCAGGGGTTGTTGTGTTGTTGGCAGTTGTAGGGATGTATAGCAGACATAATCAGACCCAACTTATTAGATCAAACCCCAGTTTAGGATCTAAAGTTTTCAACTTGATCTGATGTTAATGATCGGGAAATTATTTTAGAAAAATACAATGTAGACCCCATTTTGAAATCGAAAATGAAACCCAAGTCATTCTCCACCACAAAACAAAGAGTGTGACAAATACAATACGTTATTTTATTAATATATCTTTTATTTTGTGATGGAGAATGATTTGAGTTTCATTTTGAGTTTTAAAATATGTCCACATAGTAAATCTTATTATTTTATTGTCGTCTCTGTGTTTGGACTGTAGTCCGCAACTCACAAGTTTAACCTAAAATACAACTATATTTTTAAATTAAATTAATAATACTAACTCACAAATTTGACCTAAAACACAACTATATGTTTAAATTAAATTAATAATACTAAAGTTTTAACACATCAAATGACTTATTATATTACTAATTAAATCATCTTGCATTATGTTTTTTACAAGTGCACATAATTTTATATTTCTTTGTATTAGTTTTAGAGTAATTCTTTACATTATATAAATATAATATTTGTATGGTTTTTATGGTAAATTTATATAAATATGTGTTCAAAATTCTAATAGAAACTATATTAGATATTATATTTTTTTTTTCACATTTTGACTTTATTTACATTAAAATATGATGATTATACCTTATTATTTTAAAGACTAGACAAAGTATAGCTTTGTTTTGAAATAATGTTCTTGGTTCTTAGATTTACGAGTGAGACCCTATAGACCTGAAATTATTTTAGGATCACACTAGGGTCAAGAGTTTCAGCTAAAACTCCATCTTTCACAAATTTAGGATCTAACCAAAGACCATGAACCTAAAATGACTTGAAACTAAACTCGGTCAAGTAGACCCGTTTGCCACCCCTGTTAGGATGAATTTGGTCATAATATTCCCTATGCGATATGAGAGGTGTGGTTATTCCAAGAACAAAATCTCCATTAAGGCACTTGTTTGAGGAGAGAAGTCCCATTAATGATGGATCTAATGGAACTTTTGTGGGTTTTGAGAGGGTGAGTGGGTTATCTATCTTGCCTTGTTCACATTGGGCAACATTTGTGAGGTTATATGGATGGGCAATGTTAGTCTTAACTATCATGAATATATATTTGATGATGGTTGAGTAGTTTAAAAAACACATCATAGTGGAAGTAGAAATACATTTCAATAGTGAAAAATATACCTAGGTGGACAAACATTACGATAGTCTTGGACAAGCAAAAAAGGTTGGATAACTTGGGGTGACCAGAGGATAGGAGGCTTTTCCTTGATCACTATAACATCCTAACTTCTGTAACAAACAAATTGTTATGACTTAGTAGAATTGTCTCTGCTAATCAAATTATATTTTGGACCTAATTACTTAACCATGAATGAATATGTATGTATGTCAGACATACATTAATATACAATTAATCACTCAAATGTGTATAATTAGTAATATGATATGGATGAATATAAATGAATGGTTTATGCGGATAATAATATGACTAATCTATATAAGGTGATGATAACTGGATTTTTAATATAAGTGGAGATAGAAAATGTGCCATCTAAGTTAATATTGAATTCATAGACTTTGTGAGCTAAATAAATTAAATAACCTATTTTGTGAAAAATAATTTGATATAAGTATCATGGAAAGGACCCGAGGGCACTAAGATTTAGGATGATAAAAATTGATGATAATCTTATAATACAATGAGAAATATTAAGATAATTAAGTCAAACCCTAATCATATTATAACTCATATAATATGATCTTAAAAGCCAAGTCTAGCCCTAAAAATGGTTTCTTTGGGTCCTATTTAGTCTAGATGCAAAGTTTGAGCCTAATTAGATAATGTTAGTAATCCTAATACCATTGGAAAATAAATAACCTAAATATCTAGGTTCCTAAATAATCAAAATGCTGATATACATTGACTTTGGTCCAACCATATTTAATCAATATAGCACGTCACATGGCTCTTAATCAGAGTCTGAGCATGCCTGACTTAGACCCAGAGCCAATCATGACTCCTGATGTTATCTCCTTCACTCATTAGGACTTCTCACACCCCTCGATAAGAGTCCACACCTTTCTTGCCTCTCCTCATTCTCTTGATGTGAATGACGCCTGATGCAAACACCCCCATCTGATCTGGCATGGTCTTGCGAATCCAAAGATCCACATTTGGTTAGGATTAATTTCCCAAAGAGTCTAGATGATAAGGATCTCTCAGATCTTTAGTGATCCAAAATTCCCTTGATCCCTAAAATTAACATGAGAGTTTGCCTATAAATCTAAGCCCCTAGGAGCATCATCAGACACTCAGAAACAAAAGCCCATCATCACCTTGCCTGAAGCAAATCCTTTCCCTATATGTGAAGCTTTGTCTTCACCTAATGCCTATTGGAGGGTCATCTCATGATTTGAGACAACAAAAATGATCACGAATAGTCACGTTCATCGCTGCGCACACCCAGAAGGCTCTTCCACCCTTCACTTCTTCCTGAAGTGAGGTAACATCACCTTTCCCTCTTTACCACTTTGTTATTGTTTCGACAAACTCTGAGTCAATTTTGGTTTTTCTCTTGTACCTTTCAATACCTTTTCTCCATGAGACCTCCTCTGAGGCTCTCAAATTGTCTTTTTTCTCATGGCGATCACTATACCTCTCACTCAGTGTATGAGCACTATTTTCCCCTCCCATGTTCCTCCTCTTTTGTTCCATGGAGGTAGGGCTTTCTGGGGCTCCTGACCAATGGAGGAGCCAATACTAGGCTCTTTGGTTTTGTCTTGAGGTGGGAAAGTTTCTTAGCACCTAAATTTCAAGAGAAGAAAACTGGAACCAAGTTTTTGAATCCCATGTTGTTGTTCATGTTTGCGGATTGAAGAAGAAGAAGAAGAAACTAGCTAATGTTTTCCCTATTTTTCCGTTGTGCACTTAATTTATGAATCATTTCATTATGTGTATTTTTTGGATTTTAACACCCCCTTCCTCTCTATCACGGAAGCAGATTGAATGTGCCTCTTTCCCAATTGGTGCGGCCTAATTGGAGCACCTCAAAATGGGCCCGACTGTGAGATGGACTGAGATTTGGATATGTAAGGAGTGGGATCCCATATGGGATCCATTCCTACTAAAATAAAAAGGCATCAACCCATATAACCAAACACCAACATATTTTTTTCACAAAATGGATGATAACCAATTCATTCAACATGCATGTATCATAACACTAAAAGTAGAAGCGGAATTTATATAGTATCTAACCATTACATTGATTTTCAACATCACTATCTTTCACCATGCAGGGTGAGAAGAGAAAAAAGTAACTAAACATAGGACTAGCTGAGGATCACCTAACCACCTCAAAAGTAGTCTCCCAAAAGCTCAACGACATTTGTTGTTGTCCAGGTCCACCTTGGTTGTCCTCTCCTTGTCTGACACGTGGGGATGGAAGCATACTCCAGAAAAGGAAAAGAGAATATGATATTAGAAAAAGCTGGTATTTGTATACTAAATTTGGAATTGAGAAATATATGGAGTAAAGGACATCAAGTAAACAATGCTTCCCATAGAAAAGTAAAGGACTACCCAAATGGACATCAAGAGAGAGGAATTGCAATCATATGGTACCAAATGAGATACTTACCATTAATAAAACATAAGAATTGTGCCAAACAAGCACATATCAAGAATTAGGGAACACAACCCATCAATAATAGCATCATCCTGCATGCATGAGAGATAAACATAGCACTAGAACAATATAAAGACTATGGTGGCCAAGCCTCATAAACTTGAAACCTGATAGAGAATGTCACATAATGACATAACCAAACTCCCCCATATATAACGTGTGGGCACGAAACCCGGTATGGGGCACATGACCTCCATCCCAAAAATATAATAAGGTCACATAACCCAAAAACCAAAGCAATTACACTACTCTAGGGCTAATGAATCACAAAACATGCTTAGTGCATAGATGAGTAAAAAGTTTAGTCATATTAAATAAGATTGACATCACATAAATGGACAATATAAACATCCACCACAAAAGTGGGCATAAGTTGTACATGTCACCAAGTAGAGTTCCATCATGATCAAAGTAAGATAGAGTCAAAATAATGTCTAATAAAATAGGTTGTAGATCATAATCAAGTAGAGTGCTTCACATGGAATAAATTCTCAAAAAAGATATATTGTGTGGGCTATCAAAAGAGTGATACTTTTGTTGGTTATGTATGTTCTTGTGAAGAAAGGGAATGTATAGGTGATATTCCATATGCCTCAGCAATTGGTTCAATCATGTATATGTTGTGCACCCGTCCACACGTCTCGTATGCTTTGAGCATGATGAGCAGATATCAGTCAGATCCAGGTGATGCTCATTAGACAGCCATGAAGAAAATCCTCAAGTACTTGAGAAGGACTAAGGATCAGTTCTTGGTCTATGGCAGAGAGGAAGAGTTGGTTGTAAAACATTACACTAATGCAAGCTTCCAGACTGATCAAGATGATTACAAATCACAATCAGGATTCATGTTTTTCCTAAACAACAAAACTGTAAGCTGGAAGAGTTCCAAGCAAGAGACAGTTGCTGATTCTACAATAAGGCTGAGTATATTACTGCATCGAGTGTAGCAAAGGAGGTTGTATGGATCAAGAAGTTCATCACAAAACTTGGGGTTGTTCCAAGCATCAACGGCACAATTGAGCTATATTGTGACAACAATGGAGCTATTCCACAAGCTAAGGAACCCAGATCACATCAGAGCTCAAAGCATATCTAAAGATGGTTCCATCTCATAAGAGAGATCATGCATCGTGGAGATGTGAAGATTTGCAAAGTTCTAACCGAGAGCAATGTTGTTGATCCCTCGACAAAGGCACTTTCACAACAGAAGCATGATGGTCATGTTAGGTCACTCAGAATAAGATTCATGGGGGATTGGCATTAAGTGCAAGTGGGAGTCTGTTGGTTATGTATGCCCAGAGAGACAATCATGTGATGATTGTAATGGCATATCATGTAAAAATGATTTGATTATTAATAAAAGACAAGCTTCCAATTTATTTTGTTTAATTCAGTTATGAGATAATGATGTAACATTATAAATGTCTGGAGAATTATATTACTCAATGACGTATGTATTCAAGTTACTAACCTTGTGGATGAGATCATACAGATGTTAAGAGTACATATAGATATTCTCATCATGTCCCTGATCGGTTGTTATTGTGGAAGGTTGATAGACAACAATAACACATAAGATCAGAGTGTGAGTTGGTTGATGACTAAATCTCATTAGTCATTATATGGCAATATCAAACCAATCACATAGATACATGTTAGAGAACAATGTATCCGACAGACCCACCATGAGACTGACACATGGAAGTCATCTTCATAGAAGTCATACTCACATCTCATAATGATGGTGGTGGTTATGGTTCTTAGACCGGAAATCATTGCACTCATCACAAGTCGTTGGGTACACTTTAATATCATCAAACACAATCCTAAAACATGGGTTGTTATAAAGGTAATGATTGGGTGGCTTTGACACATGGGATAGATTGTGAATGATAGATATGAGATTTGTCCCTCCTATTGGAGTGTGATTTCCTCGGCCTCTTGATTAGCGAGACTGAGAAAAGCATGTCCGTATGCATGTGAGACTATATGTGATATTGAGCTTACATATATATCAGACAATCTGCTCTTGGTTCAAGAAACAAGATTGAATAATAATGAGGGAGACTGATTCATGCCTCTACTTCGATCTATATATCAGTGACAAAGAAACTATACAAACACTATAACACCATACACAGATTGTAGGTTGAAGTTGTTCTCCAACTTTTCCATTTACTTGGGCAACATTGATGTGCAACTAGGCACCGCGCATTGCTTATGATGTCATAAGTGTTATGAGCATTCACTGCCAATGTAATATGGGACCTATATGGTCACACACATAGGTCTTGACCAAGAAGATGAGTTCATATCTTGAATGACGTTGATAAAGTACTAAAGTGTTTAGAAATTTGATTCACACAACAAACAGACTGAAAACACTGCCAAATGTCAATATCAAGTGTTGAGACAGTCGTCTGGAAATGCCAAATGGTCGTCTCAATAGTTGAGATAGGCGTATGGATGTCAGGCTTGATTGTGAGTTAAAATTGGCAAAGGAACAAACTGACCCAACCAAAAAGGCTCGACTCGGCTCACCAAATGATTATCTGGGTGAACCAAGACAGTTGTCTCGCATGGGTGAGATGGTCTAGTTCATTCGAGGAAGGTTCTAGATGTTTCTCTATTCATTTCTCTTGAGCAATACTTGTTGTACAAGGAAATTAATGTCTAACATTGATGGGAATTGATTTACCAAATTTGTGTACAACTAGAAACTACAAAATGACCGTCTCACAGTGCGAGATGACCATCTCACAGTGCGAGACGACCGTATCACATGCAAAATGACTATCTGGCTTTGCCAATGGCCATTTTTGCTGCCACAATTTACAAAGTTTCTAGAATTTATGTGAAAATTCGAGTTCTTTCAGTCCTTTCCACTCCCACACATTAATCCTGTACCGAATAGCAATTGGAAACCTTGACCCTAGCCTCTACTATAAATAGAGGGGTACTGGGGGCTTTCCAGAGTACAACAAAGACAACTGAGAATCAGTTCCTCCGATAACTATTATCCTGTCTGGTTGTTGTAACCACGAGAGCCCAGGCTGACAAGGGAGGGATAGACACGGGAGAGAACAACTGAGAGTTTTTGTTGTGGGAGAGCAAGTTGGTGACTAGTACACTAATGGGAGGGATGACTCCTTCCTGATCGTTCTAGTAGGACGACATGAGTTCTAGGTGGCCCATGTGGACTACCATAGAGTGAAGTGGTTGTTGTTTGTCGTTCATAGGACAATGTCAGGTAGCAGTCTGTGACAAGAGGAGATTTTTAAGAAGACAACATTCATGGTTACAGTCTCTGTTGTGACTAGGAGGAGTTGTAGCAGTCCTATTGCTTGTGGTGCAGATCTGAGGGAGCAGCAGTCAGACGAGTCCTAGTGCAACAAGGAGCTACACAGGTACCGTCCAAGATAGTTGCACATCAACGACAATGAGGATATGTCACTGGACTTGCTCTAGGACTAGGTATATCCTTGAAACCATCCTTCCTACATTATAGTTATTGACGCGATTTACTGATTATGAGAATATGGTAGATAAAAATTTTAAATTCCGATGCCTGCTCTGTACCATATTTCCCAACAAATTTAGGATGATTTCTTAATATAGAATAATTGGGGATGAAAACATACCTTATATCAGAGTCCTAGAAACACTCTTCACCAATCTAGTTGTTTCTAAAGTCACCTTTGCGTAATTACAATTTATTCACATGTATTAGGGTTTTATAATGTATAATATGTAAAGAAACCCTAAATTTAGATATTGCTAGAAAACCTCAAATTTTGGTTACAAAACCTAGACCAAACGATTTCTAATATTTTTCTGATCAAGAAAACATATTGATTTGTCCAATTTGGAGTTTATATGATTAAGTTACAGTTTTTAAGTCTTTTTATATGATTTATTAGATTCTTAAAATTCAACCATAAAAAACATAGAAATTAGACTGTCAAACTTTTTTTATTATAAAGATCACATTTTTTTAAATTCCAAAACATATTTTTACTTAATTTTTGGACAAGTAGATTAAAAGATATGGTTGTTACAAAATTGGCCAATAAAAAATTTCCAAAATTCCATGTCAGTAAGAGATTTGTGAGAAAGTGAGGGAAAGAGAGGCCCGGTCGAGTGGCTTGGCCCAATCATGGGTGGTCGAGTCACTGGTCAAAGCCTGTGTGTCCTCACCCAGTCAGAGAAGAAGCGCATCCAAAAGACGAAATTGCCCATGCATAAGAAAGCAAAGAAAGAAGAGACCAAGAGGGGTAAAACTGAGAAATTACATGGGGGAGTCATCCCCTTCCTCACTCATTCCATGATCAATGAGTTGTAAGTAGTAGCTAGTGGGGAAATCAGGCAAAATCACAATCGACGACAATTGGAGACTTTAAGTATTTTATTTAATTCTTTTAAAGTAATTCATCTTTTCTCTTTCTTAATACATTAGAGACTTCTAGAATTACCCAATTAGTGTGAAACTTCACCCTCAAGCAAATAAAACATATAGAATACAAATGGGCCATTAATTTTATCCCTTAAAGTTATTATCACATTATCTAATATTTTGGGTTTGTTTACACTTTATCTCTCCTAATCTACACATGAACATTAAAGATTATCCAAATTAGTTGAAAATTCACAAATAGGATAAATTAACACGTACAATAAGAATTTGGGATTAGTTTTCTCTTTTTAAGTCATTAAATGCTTTATTTTATATTTTGAAAAAAACTCACCCCTTTCTTTTCTAAATAAAATAGACATAGTTATTTTTATCCCAAAATTGTGAAAACTTGGCCTTCAAGCCATATCATATCCAAAGAATTTGAATCTTAAGTTATCTTTTATCCAATTAGTCTTCCTTTTATGAATTATGCAAAATTAATATTTGCATCCCATTGTTATTTTAGTTATCATATTATCTCATCATTATTACTATTCATTCAATTGTGTCCCACATCCTCATACTACAACCAAAAGAATTATATATTATTATTGTGCACGAAATCCTATATATTTATCATTTGTGTCATTAAGTTTATTGATTCCATATTTATCTGGATAATGTAACAATATTAATATTTAAACGAATTCAACATTTGTTACCCAAAGCATATTATTTATTTCGTTATGTTGGTAAAAAAAATATATGTAATATACTTCATAATTTACTTACATGTTTCCACATAATTAAATTATTATGTAAGGTGTATCCTTGTTTGGCCACACCTAAAGAACAACCTAACTAGCTTTCTGAGGGTAGGATCTAAGTTTTGGTTCGTTACAGTATAATTCTTCCACGTGGCATTTTTCTAATTTGTGATTCATCATTATCTCAAAATTTCTTAACAAATTAACTGGTTATTAGATAATTTCGAATAAATACTCATTGGATGGATAAAAGTACAAGTATTAATATTAAAATGGTTTCAAAGTCTATTTTGACTCACATTTTCCCTAATTATTAAGAAACAACAAAACTCTAAAAAGTTAAGTTGAATGAATGTTAATCATTTAACATGGTAATTAGGATTCATTAACCCAAATAAAATGAGTAGTGTTTCATCAATCTAAGCAGAGCGACTTCTCTAAGAGAGAGGTAGGTGGTCCATGAACTTTGAACATAATTATTGGTTGATTTGAAGTATGTATGTACAATGAATGCTATGAATGTATTATCAATAGTTTCAATATTAAAACTCACATGGGAGGAATTATCAAAAGCCTTTTGAGACCATTACATATATGAGGATGTGGTCTATAAGAAAGAAGAGGAGTTCTGTAACCTTCGTTAGCGTGGTGGTATGACAATCACACGATATGTCATGGATTTCAGAATCTTGTAGAAGTATGGATATGATTATGGTGAATGACGTAAGACAAAGAAGTTCATTACGGTTCTCAAGACATACCTTCATTTTTCTCTATCTATATGGGGACAACTCACCCTACAAAGTGCCCTAGATGCTTCCCTAGAACTAGAAGACCACACAAGAAGAACATGGAGCAAAGAAAAGCACCCCCACAACAACAATTCTAATCTCCATAATGATAAGAAGAGGAAGGATCCAACTAAGGTAATCATAAGTCAAGATGTAAAAACTCAATGTGCAAAGTGCTCCATGTATCATCTAGTAAAATGCAAGTTTGGAACCGGAGTATGTTGTTCATGTGGTGTAACAGGCTGCATTATACCTAGCTATCCTAAGTTTCAAAAGGAGCCCAATGTTAATCAAGTTCCTAGAGAGAAGAGATAAGCTAGAATCTTTGTCACGGTGGATGATGATGAGGATGATAAGAATAAGAAAGGTATGGTTTAAGTTATGGAATCTTCTTGAGGTTGCAGTTGTGTTTAGTCCCACCTTATGCATGGGTATGTATAAAACTATATGTGTAGAACTTTTCATCTTATAGGTTGGGAAAAACACTAAGGTGGGTAGTTTAATTAAATTTTGAGGATGCAATTTTTTCATGGTGGGTAGAATGGTAAAATGCCAAGTTCTATTTCAAACAAGTTTTGGGTATTAATAGAATTTCCTATGCTAATCAAATTCATATTTTGGACCTAATAACTTAACCATGAGTGAATATGTAAATATGTCACACATACATTAATATGCAAGTAATGACTTAAATGTGCATAAGTAGTAATATCATGCAGATGAATATAAATGAATGATTTATGTGGATAATAATGTGTAGTATATATAAGGTGATGATCATTGTATGTTTAATATAAGTGGAGATATCAAATGTTCCCATCACTAGACCCTACATACGACTGAGCCGTTTCCAGGGTGGGTAGGCTGTTAAATAAAAAAAATCTTCCGCATCCCCTCACCAACGTCTCTAGACTTCCTAACATTGCCATCATCCTCTACATCCCAGGTTCAAGTATCTCATGAAAGATAATTGGTATATGTATGATAGAGAGGGTGCTAGGACTCAAAATGATAAATCTTAAAGATAAAGTTGTAATATAATGAGAAATATTAAGATTATTAAGTTAAACCCTAATCATATTAGAATTCATATAATATGATCTCAAAAGTTATAATTAACCTTAGAATTATTTTCCTTAGGTCCTTTTAATCTAGAGGCAAAATTGAACCTAATCCGATAATGGTATCTATAACACTTTAATTGTAAAAGAAGTAACCTAAATATCTAGTATTTCCTGATTAATCAAAATTTTGATATATATGGACTTTGGTCTAGCCACCTTTTATCAATATACCATGTCATGCAGCTCTTAATAATGAGTTTGAGTTGGTTTGACTCGGTCCCAGAGCCAACTATGACTCATGATGCCATTCTCCTTCACCCTCTAGGACTCCTCAAACCCCTAAAATGTTTCCACACCTTTCCAACCTCTCCTCCTCATCTTGCTACAAATTTGTCCTGATGCAAACACCCCCATTTGATATGGTGTGATCTCATGAACCAAAAAATCCATGTTTTGTTAGGGTTTGTTTCCCCAAGAGTCCAGATGATAAGGATACCTCAGTTCTATTGGGGGTTGAATTCCCATGATCCTCAAAATCACCATGAGAGTTTGCCAATAATTCTAATCCCCTAGGAGCATCATCAAATACTCTAAAATGAAAACCCAATAACACCTTGTGTGACAACTCATCATGCTAAATGAGATTACTCAAACCACAAAACACAAAACACAAAACACAAAACACAAAACACAAAACACAAAACACAAAACACAATCAACTACTAATTCATCACATAGTCAAAAATGCAGAGTAATTAAAACCAATTCCAACAATGTAAATGAACTCTAGAACATTTACATAAAGGCCATCATTCCATTCTCATATATTGTAAAAAATATTCACATATGGGTCCAAAGGCCTCAGTCACATCCTGCATACAAGAGATAGTTCACATGTACATGCCATATATTTACAAACATTGGCATACTTCTAAAATCTCGTGTCGACATGAGTATATCATAAAAAAACACATCCCATACCCGGACCTGAGAGTATAGGGATGACACTAGGACTCTACTACTAACATCTACAACTAACCAACCTTCTAAATCCATTGATCACCAGGTTGGTTCTCTTCCACAGTGCGACCTCGACCTCGTTGCCTGCGACCACCTAAAAAAATGTGGTGATCCACGGGTGAGACCCAGTCCCAGTGAGAGATATAACTCTCTCCAACATATATTGATTATGACATATTGATTGACAGTAAATGAACTGAGCAGATATAGTAATGAATAATAAATTTAAACAGATTGAATAGGTTAAGCATACTAAGCCATTAAGAAAATTAACTTGACAAGAAGTATAATTACTCAAAGGTCATATGATATCATCATGTAAATAGTGAATAGTATAAAGACAAGTTAAAGACTAATCAAACAATGTGATACGTATTTAACCATATCCAGTATACGACACGGCTTATATTACATTGCCTTGAGGGATTTGAGAAATACCACTCAAGTCCCAATTGACCACTACTAAGTCAAAATCAATGTCATACAAGATCTAGGAAGAGTTGGACTCCTAAGATCTTCTCCGCCCCCAGTCAGTACGGGTCTTCCACAGTGACACATAAGGTCAAGCTGCTAACAGCCTAGTCCGTCCTTGGTATAGGTCACAACATTAGTGAAAGGAGGCAGGTACACATACCCTACCATCCGAGGTACAACCACAGTTGTCCTCCAATCTCATCATATATATAGAGACACGATCGCAACCGTTCTCAAACTAAGGTCTAGGTATGACCACTGTCATCCTCCCTAACACTTGAATTTAGGATGACAAGCACCCCACATACTCATGAATATGCACTCCAAGTATCCCTTATAAATACTCATTTCACTATCTGGCAATTTCTAACACTTAGATAGATCTATGGCACAGGGCACTACATGATTAGAGTTTCACTTAATTAGTTATGCCAATTGGGTGAATTAAGGCTAAATCATACAAATGGACATTAAAACTCTAATTCTTTTCTAACAAGAGTATATGTATAACAATTTCAAAAGATACAAAACATTTGAGATAAAAATCTTAATCACTTTACCACATGTTATCATTCATTGCAAATTAATGGACCACACTTATCATCATACTTTTACAAGATACCAATATCTTATCACAAGTTCCAGGGTTTTAACCCTTATTGGAACATGAAGAGGATTTCACCTCAATCATGGCTTCAAAAATTCCCAAAGGTCATTAAGACCATCACATTATTCATAGTAAGGTTATCATCATCATTCCATGCCTTAAACAAGGCTAAAAAATCATTAGCACATATGTGTCCATAGATATTAACATGTCAAGGCACTATGATATTCAAATAGTACTACATTGTGGTTTCAATACAAGAAGAGTGTAATTCATTATCACATTAATCATTCAAGAGGTCTGATTATAACCAATCAACATCATATAATTACATTAAGGTTAGGTATAACAAGCTAGATCACATGGGAGTTACACATCCACTTATTATAGTGATTTATCAAATATAACTATATGATGGCAAAGGTAAGACTACGAATTAATGGTATTGAACCATAGAATTATAATCACTAGGACCCACATATAATACCATGTGATTTATTCTAATCCATTGGATGTTGAAGCATCCAATATTATTCATTGGATCAGGTTCATTGTTCAAGGTTATCAATTGAAGTATAGGTCTAACCATTAGATCAATTGAACCAAGGAACCATTATTTTAAGGTTTAGTCAAATCTACAATTACATTCTTAACTCATCATATATGATGATGACCTGATCCACCATTAATTGTGATCATTAGGTCACCTTGGTTGTCAGTTCAATAATACATTCAGTTAACACCATCAAATATTAAGCTAATGTCATCATCGATTGATAACATTATTAGAATACTTAGTAGATGATAATTAAACATCTAATTGAGCCAAAACCTGACCTAAGGGGGAGACCATAGGTTGTCACCATAAATTTGACACCCTTGATCACGAACATCAGTTTCCAAGATAGTAACACCATTGGTTATTGAATGGTACAACCATCAGTTGTGTGATAGGGAAGGAAATAGCTTGAAAACCCTAATTTGAACCATCAATCATTTTGTGATTAGCACCATAGGTTGATGCTATGAACCTGTACCAGATCATGTTACACCTTAGAAAGGTCGTACACATGTTTACAAGTTCATATAGAACTGGAACAAAATAGGGTACACCACAAAAATTCATAATTCTAAACAAGCATGGTTTCTTTATGCTTAGATCATCACATTAAAGCATAAACATGAACTAACAAGTTTATAGTAAGCAATATAAGTGAAGAATGCTATACAACTCGGATCTATATAGTAGGTCAAATCCCAAGAAGAAAGAATCTCAAGCAAATAGGGCAAGAAAATCTTAGATTCAGATCTGAACTTGACCAAATAGGTACTTCTCTACACAAAGAAGCAAAATCCTAGAAAAAGAAACAAGAAGGATAGATTTTTGAGTTCTAGAGCCACTTTCACCATGGAACAGTAGGGTTCCAACCTAGAGGAATGTCTAAGGATAAGATAAAGAGAAGGAAGGAAGAAGACAACTTGCCTTGGTCGAAATCCCTAGAAGTTAGACATTTTTCTCCAAAAAGAGGTTGTCTTCTACCTTAGAGCACTTGGTTCTGTAGAAAAATAGAGTGGAGTCATTTCTATAGGTTAGAGGAAAGAGAAATCAAGCATAGTTTCGTACTTGGGCAAGGAAGAGGTAAATATAGCCCATGGATAAGGATGGAAGCAAGCATGAGGTGTAAAAGTAGCTTCCCCATGTGTCTATGGCCTTAAACTATTAAGAATATACAAGACCACACACAAGAAACTCCCCCACCATCCATGTAGACCTACTTATATTTTCTTTGTCGAATTTTCCAGCCAATTACATAATTCATTAGTTGATAGTTACTAAAGGTAGCTCATCCATTAAGGGGTAAACCCTAAAATACCCTTGAGAAAAATACCTTCAAACCATGACTCAACTAGGAGAACCATGGATAAAAACACTCAAGAATGATAATATAACATCTAAGGAACATAATGTATTCAACAAATTGCAAAGAAAACCCCTCAATTGGGTAAATTGCAGAAAAGTCCAAAATGTACAAAAAATTGCATAACTTGCTCAAACAGTGTTAAAATTGGACCAAATTTGAAACTTAAGCTTGTCTTATGATTTAAAAACATATAAAAAATTAGATTAGGGTTCTAAGCATTCAATTATGGTAATGAAGCTTATGCAACTCATTAAGAAAGTTTAGGGCCTTACAACTATAAACCCCTAACAAGGATTCCGCCTCAAAATCCTATGCAAAAAGAGATGGGTATTTTCTACGCATCTCATTCTCTAGTTCCCATGTGGCTTCCTCAATGCCATGATGATTCCACAAAACTTTCACTATTATTATATCTTTTCTCTTCAACTTTTTCACCCTTCTATCCTAGATCAACACATGACCCTCAACATAGGAGATATCATCATCTAACTCAACCTCTATTGGTTGGATTGTCTGGTCAGTATCTGGATGGAATTTCCTCAACATAGAGATGTGAAATACATTATGCAATCTATGTAGCTCTGCTAGTAGATCTAACTTATATGCTACCTTTCCAACATGAGATAGGACAGGGTATGATCCCATAAATCTAGGAGCCAACTTACCCTTCTTTCCAAACCTCAACACACCTTTCCAAGGAAAAACCTTAAGATATACTCTATCTCCCACTTCGAACTCAAGTGGTCTACTTCGGTTATCTGCATAAGATTTTTGCCTATCATGGACTTCTTTCAATTGTTGTTGTATCACTTTAATTTTTTCTATAGTCTGATGTACTAGCTCAGGACCCAAAAGTTGATATTCACCTGTCTCATACCAGCAAAGAGGAGACCGACATCGTCTCCCATATAGAGCCTCATAAGGAGCCATGTCTATGCTTGTTTGATAACTATTGTTGTACGCAAACTCTATCAAAGTTATATGTACATCCCAACTACCAAGAAATTACAACACACATGCCCTCAAGAGATCCTCTAAAGTCTGAATAGTCTTTCAGACTGGTCATCGGTCTGCGGATAAAAAGTTGTGTCGAATCTCATCCGAGTTCCCATTGCTGAATGTAGATGCTCCCAAAAATGACTTGTAAACTGTGGACCTCTGTCACTTGCTATAGTCACTGGAATGCCATGCCGACAGACTATCTCATCAACATATATTTGTGCCAATTTCTTTATTGTAAGTGTCGTCTTAACTGGCAGAAAATGAGCTGACTTAGTCAATCTGTCTACTATCATCCATATGGAATCATGACCCTTGGATTTCCTAGGAAGACCAACCACAAAGTCCATAGTAATATGATCCCATTTCCACTGTGGTATTGGCAAGGGTTGTAATGTCCCTACATGCTTCTGGTGCTCAGCCTTTACCTGCTGACAAACTGGACATTTGGCAATGAACTCTGCCACATCATGCTTTATACCTGGCTACCAATACATGTCTTTCAAGTTTTGGTACATCTTGGTACTTCCAGGATGCATTGCATATATGGAGGAGTGAGCCTCCTCAAGTACCATCTTCCTCAACCCATCAACATCAAGAACTACTGTCCTATTGTGGTAACAAACTGTACCATCATCTGCCTCATGAAAGCCATCATACTTTTCACTACCAATCCCTAATTGAATATTATGTATCACATTATCATTCTGTTGTGCATCATGAATCTACTGTCTCAAGGTAGGTTTCATTTGTAACTGTGCCAACAATCCCGCCAGCAAGAAAACTTCTAGCTATACATTCATCTGGCGAAGAGACACTAGCATATCTTTCTTATGGAACATCAAGTAATTTAATTGTGCATTATCTACCATTAATATTGAAGACGACTTTCTACTCAATGCATCAGCAACCACATTTGCTTTCCCTGGATGGTAGTCTATTGTGAAATCATAATCCTTAATCAGCTCCATCCCTCTCCTCTGCCTCATATTCAACTCCTGATTTGAGAAGATATACTGTAGATTCTTGTGGTCAGTGAAGATCTGACATTTTTCTCCATGAAGATAGTGTCTCCAGATCTTTAAGGGATGGACCACCGCTGCAAGCTCCATATCATGTGTTGGGTAATTCTCCTCATATTTCTTAAGTTGTCATGAAGCAAAAGAAATCACATTTTTATCCTACATCAACACACATCCCAACCCATTCTTTGAAGCATCACAAAATACAATATAGCCTTTCCCTTGCTTCTGGCAGTAGTAACATTGGTGCACTAGTCAACTTTTCTTTCAAAAGCTAGAAATAACGTTGACACTTGTCATTCAAAGCAAAAGGAACATCCTTCCTGGTTAACCTAGTTAGGGATAACACTATAGAACTAACGTCTTTGATAAACCTCCTGTAGTAACCTGCCAGACCTAGGAAGCTATGAATCTCTGTTGGTGTCTTTGGTTGTTCCCATTCTAGTACAGATTCCACTTTCTTTGGATCAATACAAACGTCTTTTACAAATATAACATGGCCCAGAAAAGACACTTCAGATAACCATAATTCACACTTTTTGAACTTAGCATATAGTTGATGCTGCCTCAATAAAGTCAATGCCTGGAGAAGGTGTTTCTCATGCTATTGACTATCCTTGGAGTATATCAGGATATCATCTATGAAAATGACCACACACTAATCAAGATAAGGTCTAAACACCCTATTCATTAGATCCATAAAAGCTGCATGTGCGTTGGTTAGCCCAAATGGCATAACCACAAACTCATAATGACCATACCTAGTCCTAAAAGTTGACTTGGGTATGTCATCAGCCATAATTCTCAACTGATGGTAACTTGACCACAAGTCTATCTTTGAAAACATAGTGGCACCTATTCATTG
This sequence comes from Alisma plantago-aquatica, assembly GCA_963693085.1. Taxonomy (NCBI): domain Eukaryota; kingdom Viridiplantae; phylum Streptophyta; class Magnoliopsida; order Alismatales; family Alismataceae; genus Alisma; species Alisma plantago-aquatica. The sequence goes on along the minus strand of OY856410.1, from coordinate 837,125,323 downwards.
ATCGAAAAGATCATCAATCCTCGGCAAAAGATACTTATTCTTTATTGAAACCTTGTTCAACTGTCTGTAGTCTATACACAGCCTCATTGAACCATCCTTCTTTTTAATAAAAAACATGGGAGCACCCCAAGGGGAAGTGATCGGCTTGATAAAACCCTTCTCTAACAGTTCTTGTAACTGTTTCTTGAACTCCCGCATCTCTACTGGCTCCATTCTACATGCTAACTGTACTATGAGTTGTGTTCCAGTAATAAGATTGATCTCAAACTCAATCTCTCTAGGAGGGGGAATGCTAGGAAATTCCTCAGGAAAGACATCCTCGAATTCTCGCACAACTGGTACTTCCTGGATACTAGGACCTCCTACCTTGGTATCCACAACATGAGCTAAGAAAGCCTCACATCTTTGTCTCATAAAATGCTCAGTTGTCACAGATGACATCAAACATGTAGGAAGAATCTTCCTATCACCCTGAAAAATCCACCGTACATCTCCATCATGGAACGTCGCCACCTTAGTACTACAGTCCAAGACTATCTTGTATTTTTCAAGGTATCCATTCCTAGGATTACATCAAAACCATGCATGTCAAGTGGCAAAAAATCCACTTGAATGTTGTGTCTAGAAAAAGAAAGAACGCAAGAAGGGCACACTTCCCACAATTCAGCAGAATCAACCAAAGGAGTCTCTAGCCACAAACTATCAGATCTAAGACTAATATGGTAGATAACAGCTACCTATCACCTCTATGGTGATAAAAGAGTGTGTTGCACCCGGATCTACTAACACATATACAAAACAAGAAGCAAACAAATCAAAATGAAATAATTCCATCTGACCTGTCACGACTCGTGGATTGACCACTACTTCTGACTGGGTCATGGCATATAACCTTGTTGTCGCCTACTACCATCCACATCCTCTGCTCGCCTGTCCTAAGGATCCTACATGGGATGCCTGACCACATCCTCTGCCACTACCAGTATCAAACTGTCATTGTTATGATCCCAATTGATTCTGCCTTGGCTGCTGAGTCACCTCCTCAACCTTCATAGGGAAATTCCATCTAATATGCCATGTATGTCCACATTGATGACACATTCAATTATCACTCTGTGGTCTAAACGGCTCTATAACAGATATTGATGATGAAATGTGAGTTCCTATCGGTGGAAAGTTGTGACCTCTACCCTTACTTGGGGTCCACTGTGACGGTGCATGTGATCTTGGTTCAGTGAAGGTTGACCTTGGTTGCGACGGCGGTGGAGAAAACCTTGGCTTCTTAAAGCCTCCAGATGATTGCCCTTGAAACTACATATGTCGCTTCTTAGCATTAGCTTCACACTTCTCTATGGAAGACATCTCAATCCTCCTGACAGATTCCAAAAAGGTGGAAAACCTTTCCCTATTCTCCAAGGTTGATGCTGTAGTAGTCAACTCCGTACTCAGATCCTTCTCAAATCTCCGAATCCTTTCCTTATCCGTTGTTGCGATGTGCAGGCAGAACATCAGAAGTTCCATAAACTTTGATTCATACTCATTGATAGTCATAGCTCCCTGACGAATCTTCTCGAACTGAGAGATTTTCTCATCTAGGTAGGTCTCTAGAAAATATCGGCAACAAATTTCCTCCGAAACTCCTCCCATCCTATCACAACTCCTGGCCTTTTCTCCTCTTCTATGGCCCACTAGTGGCCAGCACTACCCTTCAATAAGTATACTGCATGCTTAACTTTGTCTTCTTCAGCAATGTTTAGGATTTTGAATGCCTTTTCCAGCTCAGCCAACCACATGTCAGATTCTGATGGATCGCAAGTACCTACATATTCAATCACCCCAACACGTCTAAGACCGTTCGAATGTCTTCCTGACACCTTGGGATTCCACATTAGAGGCGGCTGCCCTAGCTTGAAGTGCTGGTGCTCTGTCAGCGATATGTGTAATTGTGTCCATCATCTCTCTAAACATATACTGAAACTTAGGATTGGCCATCATTGTTGGGTCTAGATGAGGCATTGCAGGCTGCTCTGCGCTTCTTTTGGCATGCTCTCATTGTGTGCCTTCCTCCTAGAACCTCCTCCTGGTGCAACATAGATACTCTCAACATGTTCTTCATCTACTCTAGACATATCTGCATAAGCATAAACTATGATCAGATATGTTGGATACATAAGAATAGACTCAAACCTAAGTCATATGTCCCTATAGACTCAGTAAACCTAGAGCTTTGATACCAACTTAACTGTGACACCTCGTCACACTAAATGAGATTACTCAAAAGACAAAACACAATCAACTACTAATTAATCACATAGTCAAAAATGTGGAGTAATTAAAACCAATTCCAACAATGTAAATGAACTCTAGAACATTTACATAAAGGTCCATCATTCCATTCTCATATGTTGTAACAAATATTCACATATGGGTCCAAAGACCTCATTCACATCATGCAGACAAAAGATAGTTCACATGTACATGCCATATATTTACAAACATTGGCATACTTCCAAAATCTCGTGTCGACATGAGTATATCATAAAAAAACACATCCCATACCCAGACCTGAGAGTATAGGGACGACACTTGGACTCTACTACTAACATCTACAACTAACCAACCTTCTAAATCCATTGATCACCAGGTTGGTTCTCTTCCATAGTGCGGTCTCAACCTCGTTGCCCGCGACCACCTAAAAAAATGTGGTGGCCCACGGGTGAGACCCAGTCCCAGTGAGAGATATAACTCTCTCCATCATATATTGATTGATAACACTTTATGCGAAAATGAAAAAAAAAGCAACAGGAGTTTTGACCGACCAAAAAAACATATTGATTGATAGTAAATGAACTGAGTAGATATAGTAATGAATAAGCAATTTAAACAGATTGAATAGGTTAAGCATACTAAGCCATTGAGCAAATTAACTTGACAAGAAGTATAATTACTCAAAGGTCATATGATATCATCTTGTAAACACTAAATAGTATACAGACAAGTTAAATACTAATCAAACAATGTGATACATATTTAACCATAGCCAGTATACTACATGGCTTATATTACTTCTTTTATTACATTGCCCTGAGGGATTTGAGAAATACCACTCAAGTCCTAATTGACAACTACTAAGTCAAAATCAGTGCCATACACGATCTAGGAAGAGCTGGACTCCTAAGATCTTCTCCACCCCCGGTCAGTACAGGTCCGCCACAACAACACATAAGATCAAGCTGCTAACAGCCTAGTCCATCCTTGGTACATGTCACGGCACTAGTGAAAGGAGGCAATTACACATACCCTACCATCCGAGGTACAACCACAATTGTCCTCCAATCTCATCATATATATAGAGACATGACCACAACCTTTCTCAAACTAAGGGCTAGGTATGACCACTGTCATCCTCCCTAACACTTGAATTCAGGATGACAAGCACCCCACATACTCATCAGTATGCGCTTCGAGTATCCCTTAGAAATACTCATTTCACTATGTGGAAATTTCTAACACTCAAATAGATCTATGGCACATGGTACTACATGATTAGAGTTTCACTTAATTAGTTATGCCAATTGGGTGAATTAAGGATAAATCATACAAATGGACATTCAAACCCTAATTCTTTTCTAACAAGAGTATATGTATAACAACTTCAAAAGATATAAAAAAATTGAGATATAAATCTTAATCACATTACCACATGCTATCATTCATTGCAAATTAATGGACCACAATTATCATCATACTTTTACAAGATACCAATATCTTATCACAAGTTCTAGGGTTTTAACCCTTATTGGAACATGAAGAGGATTTCACCTCAATCATGGCTTCAAACATTCCCAAAGGTTGTTAAGACCATCACATTATTCATAGTAAGGTTATCATCACCATTCCATGCCTTAAACAAGGCTCAAAAGATCATTAGCACATATGTGTCCATAGATATTAACATGACAAGGCACTATGATATTCAAATAGTACTACATTGTGGTTTCAATACAAGAAGAGTGTAATTCATTATCACATTAATCATTCAAGAGGTTTGATTATAACCAATCAACATCATATAATTACATTAAGGTTAGGTATAACAAGCTAGATCACATGGGAGTTACACATCCACTTATTATAGTGATTTATCAAATATAACTATATGATGGCAAAGGTAAGACTACAAATTAATGGTATTGAACCATCGAATTATCATCAATAGGACCCACATATAATACCATGTGATTTATTCTAATCCATTGGATGTTGAAGCATCCAATATTATTCATTGGATCAGGTTCATTGTTCAAGTTTATCAATTAAAATATAGGTCTAGCCATTAGATCAATTGAACCAAGGAATCATTAGTTTAAGGTTTAGTCAAATCTACAATTACATTCTTAACTCATCATATATTATGATGACCCGATCCACCATTATTTGTGATCATTAGGTCACCATTGGTTGTTAGTTCAGTAATACATCCAGTTAGCACCATCAAATATTAAGCTAATGTTATCATCGATTGATAACATTATTAGAATACTTAGTAGATGATAATTAAATGTACAATTGAGCCAAAACCTGACCTAATGGGGTGACCATAGGTTGTCACCCTTGATCACGAACATCAGTTGCCAAGATAGTAACACCATTGGTTATTGAATGGTATAACCATCGATTGTGTGATAGGGAAGGAAATAGCTTGAGAACCCTAATTTGAACCATCAATTATTTTGTGCTTAGCACCATAGGTTGATGCTATAAACCTGTACCAGATCATGTTATACATTAGAAAGATCATACACATGTTTATAAGTTCATATAGAACTGGAACAAAATAGGGAACACCACAAAAATTCGTAATTCTAAACAAGCATGGTTTCTTTATGCTTAGATCATCACATTAAAGCATAAACATGAACTAACAAGCTTCTAGTAAGCAATATAAGTGAATAATGTCATATAACTCACCTCTATAGAATAGGTCAGATCCCAAGAAGTAATTATCTCGAGCAAATAGGGCAAGAAAACCTTAGATTCAGATCTTAACTTGACCAAATAGGTACTTCTCTCCACAAAGAAGCAAAATCCTAGAAAAAGAAACAAGAAGGATAGATTTTTGAGTTCTAGAGCAACTTTCACCATGGAACAGCAAGGTTACGACCTGGAGGAAGGTCTAAGGAAGGAGAAAAGAAAGAGAAATGGAGAAGGAAGGAATAAAACAACTTTCCTTGGTTAAAATCCCTAGAAGATGACCTTGGAAACCCTAGGTAGGGCTAGATGGAGCTCTAGGAGACCTTCTCCAAAAAGAGGTTGTCTTCTACCTTAGAGAACTTGGTTCCATAGAAAAATAGTGTGGAGTTGTTGCTACAGGTTAGAGGAAAGAGAAATCAAGCATAGTTTCGTACTTGGGCAAGGAAGAGGTAAATATAGCCCATGGATAAGGATGGAAGCAAGCATGAGGTGTAAAAGTTGCTTCCCCATGTGTCTATGGCATTAAACTATTAAGAATATACAAGCACAAATACAAGAAACTCCCCCACCGTACATATAGACCTGCTTAGATTTTCTTTTTTGAATTTCCCATCCAATCACATAATTCATTAGTTGATAGCTACTAAAGGTAGCTCATCCATGAAGGGGTAAACCCTAAAATACCCTTGAGAAAAACACCTTCAAACCATGGCTCATCTAGGATCCCCATGGATCAAAACACTCAAGAATTATAACATAACATCTAAGGAACATAATGTATGTGAAAAATTGTAAGGAAAACCCCTCAATTGGGTAAATTGCAAAAAAGTCCAAAATGTACAGAAAATTGCATAACTTGCTCAAATAGTGTCCAAATTGGACCAAATTTGAAACTTAAGCTTGTCTTATGATTTCAAAACATATCAAAAGGTTATATTAGTGTTCTAATCATTCAATTATAGTTATTAATCTTATTCAACTCATTAAGCAAGTTCAAGGGCTTTACACCTTGCCCTAAGAAAATTTGTTCCCTACATGTGAAGGTTCGTGTTCACCTAGCACCTATCATAACATAGGGTTTGAGACAACAAAAATGATCATGCACAATCATGTTCATCTCTACACACACCCAAGAGGCTCTTTCACCCTTCAAATCTGCCTAACACGAGGTAATATTATTTTATCCCTTAACCCCTTCGTTATTGTGCCGATGAACTCTGAGTTAATTCTAGTATTTACCTTGCACCTTTCCACACCTTTTCTCCTTGAGACCTCCATCGAGGTTCTTGAATTGTCTGTGTTCTCGTAACCATCTATAGATACCTCTGGGTCAGAGGATGAGCATTGCTTTCCCCTCCATTGTTCCTCCTCTACTCTTTGTAGAGACAAGTCTTTCTTGGGCTCCTAACCATCTAAACAACCAATACTAGGCTCTTTGGTTTCAAATAGAGGTGGGAAAGGTGCTTAGAACCTCAGTTTCTAGGGAAGCAAACTAGAATCGAATTTTAAATCTCAAGTTCTTGTTATTCTCACCAATTTGTGCTATTTGTGTTTGCGGACTAAAGAAGAACAAAAATTGAGGTAATATTTTCTCCGATTTGCCCTTGAGTAGTTAATACATAAGTCATGTAATTATGGTTATTTTTGGGATTTTAATGTGCCCTTCCTCTCCATTACGTAAACGGATTCAACATGTCTCTTTCCCAACTAACAATGCACCCGATTGGGCCAACTCAGAGCGGGTCCTATGCCAAAATGGACCATGATTTGGATAATCCTTCCACATGGTATTTTTCTATTTTGTGACTCATTAGTATTTCAAAATAACATAACGAATCAAATTCTTATCAGGAAATTTTTAATAAATACTCACTAGAAAGATGAAAATACGAGCATTGGTATGAAGGTGATTTTAATGCTTGTTTTGACTCTAGTTTCCCTTGATTTATTAAGGAACCATGAAATGCTAACAAAATAGGTTGAATAACAATTTTAATGAATATAAATAGTTAAATAGGGTAAATAGGGTTAATTCCATGAATGTGATTAGGGTTTCATCAGCCTAAGAAGAGAAATTAGGATCTTCTCTAAGAGAGAGGTAAGAAGTTCATGCACTTTGAACATAGGTATTGGTTGATTATAAGTATGTACGTACAATGAACGCTATGAATGTTTTATCTATTATTTTATTTAAAAATCAATGGACTTATAATGAATCGAATGCCATATTTTATTGTTAGTATCATCTCTCATACACACTAAGACTAAAGAATAAGATATAAAGAGAAAGTTAAGAGATTTTAGAGAAATATAATGTTAAAATATAAGTTATATAATATCCTCATGAAGAGGATCCTCGAAGCAAAATTAAGTGGAAATCTGGTGCATAAGAGAAGAGGCACTTATGTGTAAACCCAAAGATTCTTATATATCTCAAGATAAAAGGATTTGATCAAAAAAGAAATTGTGTCCTTTTTCAATGTTTAATGGTTAAAGTTCATTTTCAGTTTACATGCTCTCTTTAAGATATAATATTTCAATTCCAATTACAAATTGTTTGATGCATGGCTATGGGCATGATGCCTGTAGGTAAGGAGCAAGTGTCAGAGAAGACTTGGTGGGGTGCCAACTATACCTAGTTTAGATTTCTTTTCCTATTTGTAGAAAGCATATGATGTCTAAGTATTAGTATGTTTAGTTGGTTTAAAGGTAAGTTATGTTGAGGACTTGAGTATGAAAATCATTATCTTTATACCGTGATGGTTTATAAATGAACTCTATTATCATGCAATTATTATCAAGCTTGTGGCATCCCTCTTGACGTCTTCCACTGTATATTGGACATGTTTCCATAAGTGGGGTTCTACAATCATCTTCAATATACAATCAAAGTATTGCTTGTTTCTTTTCAAAGTGGATGTGGTGGTGCAGGAAGGAATCTCTATTGGTTTGAGGTATTGGAGATGTTGATGTAAGTAGGTGTTTGCAATACAAGGAGGTGAAGGTAATTGTATGGAACTAGGTGTTGAATTCCTAAGGATGTATATTACATTATTACATAAATAGAGAAGTTTGAAGAAGGTGATGAGGAGGTGGAACAAAGAGGTGGTGAGGGATGTTTACGCAAGGATAGACATGTGAGAAGATAAGGTGATGGGGGTTAGTGAGATTTTATGATATATGAATAGAGTGTTGGATCTGCTTAAGGTAGGAGAGACTCAAGGATGCGTCATAGTTGGATGAAGTTTTGTGGAGAAAGAAGTCATGGATTAGAAAGAATACTAAGTTTTTCTATTCATACATGAAATATAGAAGACTAAGTTTCGGCATTGATAGGATCACAATGGAGAAACAAACATAGGATAAAGGATATGATGAAGTGATGGACGAAGCAATTTTATTTTACTCATAAGTAATTGAAGAATGCAAACATGATAGGAAACTAACTACATAAGGGTGATAGAGGGGGTGATTGAAGAGAGGGACAATGAAGAAATTATGATAAATTAGAAGAGGAAATAAGGTTAGATGTGAGGTCATAGAGACCAATACCTCCCATGGCCTTTGAAATTTTCACAATGATTTTTTCCCAATTTTTTTGAAATGGGGAGGAAGATGATGCAATGAGTTCCTTGTAGCATTGCACGAATGAAGGTTGCCACAATACAATATTGATATGGTCTAGTCTTGTTATTTTTCTTCATTGGGAGGAGGTACGAGAGTATGGCAGACTAGAAGCAAGTGAGTGTGTGCAATGTGACCTTGTGCAAGTGCACATTCATATTTTACTCCCATCAAGATAATAAATTTGGGGTTGTATTTAGTAGGGGGGTCTTCTTGAGACAAAATGCTTCATGGAGGTAAAATATGGTTGGCGTTAAGTGTCGTGGGATAGGAAGCTATTGAAATTCTTAGATGACTGACTCTGGTCAAGGTGTTCGTATTCTTGATTTCTGTATGTACATTAATGACATGTGCTATGCCATGTGCGATGCTATTGAGTATGTACAAAAGGATGGTTACCATTTTTTAGGAGTCAAGTGAGTGGGAGAGGAGAAGACATGGGCAAACTGGGACCAACTTGCAAATACCAACAAAGTGTGACGGTCTTGGGGATTGAGGAGTGTGGTTTTCCTAGAAGGTGTACCTCATGAGGGAAGTTTAAAGGATCCTAAAAGGGGAGTCATTATGGATTGTTACTTCTATACATGTATGTGAGAAGTGTGTGGCATCTAGGGGGTCTCAACCTTGGTTTGACAAGAGAGGCACATTATCATAAGTGTGTTGGATGAAGCTTTGGGAGATGTTTACTTTTGTGATGCAACAAACTTGTTGAAAGTATGATGGGGGTTAGAAGGACAAATGATTTCACATAGGAGTGCATTTGGGGTGAGTTTTTAGCATTATGTTTGATGAGTCTTGTTAAGGATATGTAGGTGGAGGGGATGAAATTTATATATTCTTAACAATGTATTTCATGAGTTAGGATGGGGTTTTTAATTACTTACATCTAATATCAATATTTTCTAAGTCATACCTTTCTCTCTAGATACACCTGGCAAGCATGCCCATAGTGTATACCTAAGCATATACATTATAGTTCATCACAATATTGTCAATTTGGATAGTGGTAGGTAACACTTCGACAACTGATCTCTCATTGTCATGGTCACCTAGAATGGATGTATTATTCCTCCATCACCGATTCAAAGGGACCAAAATTGTGGTTGTCTTTTGTGTACTAGTCATACCTTGCATTTCTGTTAGTAATGGATGCTCTAACACAATGTACAATTGGTGCTTGGAAGGCTTTTGCTGCGTCTGGATATCCAATCTCTCCGAAAAAAGGTAGCATATCATGCATGAGATTGTTTGTTCTCAGTTCTATATTATCCTACAATTTGATTTAACCTAAATTTAAGAAGATGGCTCAAATCTTCCATTATGAGAGAGGTTTTCCCAAAAACACAAAATTCCCACTATAGTGCAAGCTAGGGCATTATAGACATGAAGCATGTGGAAATGAAGCTACAACTCAAGTTTTAAAGCTTAGATAAATCATTTGGCCAATAAAATACCAAAATGACCTCATATTCGTGTGATGGTTTCCACTGACCACGTAGTTGGCCGAGTTCCTATACAGTTGGTCTGAATATACAAGTCCTCTATAGTTGGTTGAACTAGAAAAGAAAGTTGACTTGTGCCTTGGTTGGGTCTGAAGGTCATCCCGACTTATACATAGTCAGTAGGCAATATTATATAATTACAAAAATGCATGTTTATGTATGCAGAATGATTTGTACCATTCTATCATAAATTATTGGTCCATTAGTGCTTATATTTAGTCAACCATTCAGTTATGCATTAGGTCAACACTTTACAAATTCTTGCAAATTACCTAGGTTTTCTAACATTTCTAGATGAGTATAAATGTGTTTAAGGATTCTTTTACACTCTTTTTGGAGTTTCATTTATTGACTACACCATTTAGTTGGCAATGCCATTTCTACAATAAGAACTATTATTTAAATCTCCTGTTGAAGTTCAATTTCTATATTTCTTGCTAATGACTCAAATGATATGATGTTTTGAACCTTATTGTAATGATTTTGGGCTTACTCATTAATTAGGATACAAAACTAGGCTTTCTCTCTAATCCCTAGCTAATACTAAAGTAAGCATGTACACATATTGCGAGACCCCTAACCTTGCTTAAAGTGTTGAACAAGCTTAATTATCATAATTTAATTCTTATAACCCTAATATAACCTTTTGATATGCTTTGAAATCATAATACACGCGTAAGATTCAAATTTGGTCCAATTTGGACACTGTTTGAGCAAGTTATGTAATTTTATGCACATTTTGGACTTTTCTACAGTTTACCCAATTGAGAGGTTTTATTTGCAATTTATCACTTGTATTATATTGCTTGGATATTATCTCATCATTATTGATCTTTTTGAGCCATGGGTCACCTATTTAATCTTTGGTTTGAAGGTGTTTTATCCAAGGGTATTTTAGCGCTTACCCCTTCATGGATGAGCTACCATTAGTAGCTATCAACTAATGAATTATTTGTTTTGCTTGGAAATTCAAGAAATGAGGAATAATCATATATCTATGGATGGTGGGGGAGCTTCTTGTGTGTGTGCTTATATTTTCTTAATAGTTTAAGGCCATGGACACTTGGAAAGATACTAGAACTTCAACTTTTTCTTTTTCTTTATCTTAAAGTTTCATATAGTTATCCCTAAGCACCAAAACGAGCCATTTGCTCTCCACCACTTCCCTCCTTTTGTGAACCTCATTCTCCCTCTATGCTTCTATGAATTTCCTATCCAAGGAGGAAGAAAGAGGGGATCTTCTTGGAAAAAGAATCTAGGGTTGCAATTGACTTCCTTTTAGGGTTTAAAAGGCTTCCTCCTAGTGATCTTGACCTAAAAGAGTAAGAATCCCCTCCTTTCCTCCATTTATATTTTTGTTATACTTCCTCCTACCTTTCTCCAGGTCTTATCTTTGCTGTTTCGTGGTAGAAATTGCTCTTAAACTCTAAAACCCTACCTTTCTTGCTCCTTATGCTTAGGGTTTGCTCATTTGATGAAGAAAGGTACTAGATGAACGAGTTCACAGCTTATGCTCAGATTTGCTACCCTACATGCTCATATTTGATTCTATTTGGGAGTTTACCTTCCATTTAGAGGCAATTTTTATAACTTGTTCCACGTTTATTGCTTACAATAAGCTTGCTAGCTCATGTTCTTGCTTGAAAATGATGATCCATGCACTAAAAAGCTATGCTTGACTTGGATTTTGATTTTTATAATGTTTTCTGTTCAAATCTCAGTTTTAGATGAACATGTGATCATTTGTACGTTATTTCTAAGGTATAATATGACTTGGATCATGTTGGTTTGACAACCTATGGTGCTAAGCACCTATCAACCAATGGCCAATTTTTGGGTTTAAAGCTGATTTCTTCTATAAACCCATGACCCAATGATGGTACCATTGGAACAAACCTATGGTGTTGTATTCATGACAACTAATGGTCAATATCAAAGGTGTCAGATTATGGTGACAACCTATGGTCACCCCCTTAGGTCAGTTTTTGGATCAATTAGAAGTTTAATGATCAACCAGTAAGTACCCTACTGATGTTATCAATCAATGATGATATTAGCTTAATATTTGATGTTGATTTATGAATATAGTGCTGATCTAACAACCTATGGTGACTTAATGGTCACTAATGATGGTGGATCAGGTCTCCAAAACTTATGGTTAGTTAATCATATATTTTTAGAATCAATTAAGCCTTAGACAAATGGTTTTTTAGGTCACTTGATGCAATGGTCAGACCTATACCATAATTGATGGTTTTAACATATGAACTTGACCCAATGGTCAAGATCTAATGGTAATTCCTCCGATAAAGTGGAATGATGGATAATGTAATATGTTGGTCCTAATAATGTGATTTAGATGGTTTCCTTTATATGATCAACTTAAGGAGCTTACTGGTTGACAATGGATGGCTTGTTTTAAATGAACAGTCAATTGTGGGTTTGCCCTACTCTCAACAGAACCCTTATTGGTGTTAAGCAAAGGATGTCTAGGGTTAAATAGTGACTTTTATAGATCACAACTCAATAACATCATAGATGCATTCAAGGTGTTTACTTTTATAAACAACCAATGGTTTTACCTTTTAAACATCCAATGGTTCTGGGTGACATTGTGGTATGGTGATATGGGTTGAATGATGATGGAACAAATGGTGGGCTATCCATAATAAGGTAATCTTACCTATTCACTTATGTGAATAGAAGGGATGATAAACATATTGTGTTGATATGTAACCCTAATGAGGTATATCTTGTTATACCTAACTTTAATATAACTAAATGATGGTAATGGGATATGAATACTCCTTGAATGACTAATACGATCATGGAGTACTCTCTTATTGTTGTTGAAACCCTAGTATGTTATAACCTGATGGTTACACCTTGATTTATGTGTGTGTTCATACTTGAGAAAAGTATGGAAGATATCGTGAGTTAGGGTTTGGGTATAAGTGCTGATTATTGTAGCATCCAACTTACAAAAACATGATTAACTAATGCGGAAGCGTTCACTAAGCAACGGATTATCGAAAATCACTAAAAATTAAAACCTTTTTATCAAAAGATCCATCAAAGGAAAACTTTCTCACATAGAACAAAAGTAACACATTTACATTCTGGTTTAAAGGTACATGTCCTGTATCATCTCTTTCTGAGAATTACAAGCATCAAATGCTCTGGTAAACTAAACACAGGCAGTATAAAATCTCGAGGCACTGAGCCAAAATTTCGAAAGCACTAACTACTACTCCGAGGACATGAGAGTACAAAGACGACACATAGGACTCTATATACATATATACAAGGCATAATAGCCAGTGTCTCCACCTGAGATTTCACTGCTGTCCCTGCTGCTGCTACTTTCCTTCACCTACTGAAGGATTCATGCCTCCTCGTCTGCGTCCACCTAAAAATGTGGTTCCCACGGGGGTGAGACAATTGTAAATTGCCCCAGCGAGAGATATAACTCTCTTCCAGGAACATTATTATTGTAGTTTAATAAGATAAAACTGAACAGAGGAATCATAATTGTTTGACAGTAGTTAATTCAATGTCTAACAGATTAGAACATTATTTTTATCAAAAACATTGCAACTATAACTTGATAGAGCAACATGTCACTTATCCATTAAGGAATATGATGAACATGTATAACATTTATTCATTGTAGAGTCATTACCACAACATAAACTCTCTTCAGGCTTAGATCATATATCTAATGCCTGGCATTATCATTGTGGAGTCATGGCATGTAGCCATACTCTTTTTACAAAGTATTGGGATCTTAATCCCTCATCTCATCAAGTACATTTCCATTTTCTAACAAGTTCATCATCATGATTATAGGTTATGGGTATTTGAACCCTTAACTCATCATAGAACACTTGTTACCACTTATTAGGTAACTTCATACCGTCAGGTTATCTGACCAAGGACATTATGAATCTTGATATAAAGTATTCTACATAGTTCACAAAGCTCACATCACCTCTTATTACCCCTTAATAGGCAATAAGGCATATTATGGCTTATAAAGTCCATAAACAGTTTCAATATACAGAGCATCATAGTCCATACCTGGCTATGCTCATCATCTCAATATTCTTGCATGATTAATACTCATGATAACAATCATATATCAGTACCATGCAATACAAGGGTTTTCTTATTAAATTTATAACTCATCAATATGTATTTGAACTTCACATAGGATTTCTCTGTGTTAAGACTTCACATAGCATCATCCTGTATTAGGGTTTCACATAGCATTACCCAATTTTAGGGTTTCACTTAGGATTACCCTGTATTAGGGTTTCACATAGCATTACCCTATCTTAGGGTTTCACATAGCATTACCCTATTTTAGGGTTTCACATTAATAACCATATAAGTTCTCAAGATCATTTTATTAATGATCAAGTCCTATTTCATTGCTTCACATAGCTAGGAATCAATATGGATAACATAAGTATTCTATCATACTTATTTAATTCATCATTCATCATTAAATGAAGTATCAATCAAAAAGTATGAGTTTCTCTCTCATCTTTACCAGAATATGATTGTATCATAGTTTATTGGTTTGGATTAACCTTTTCATAAGGCATGTTATCCTACACTTATTAAAGTTCATTACATCTCAATGTAACAATTGACATGACACATCTTATGGGTCACTCATCCAATTATATTGGACTTATAACACATCAAGGTATATTAGTATTGGGGTGTTGGATGTGATATCTATCATATCTTGATGTATCACTTCCCTCAACACCTTCATCTTACTTGAGTTCATCCACTTAGCTTGTATTAGGGTATTTCCCATCCTAATACTTTATGTACCAGTTCATCTCATTCATCATGTAATGTGTTGGTCATAAGTCACTTATTTAGAATATACAACCATTACCAATGAAATGGACTCATCCTTGAGTCAGGAACTATTGGTGTAAGGATATTCATTATCAACCCCTCTAGGCATTACATTTGTCAATACATTAATCACTATTCCATTATTAGGAATATGATTCTCCATATTTTTAATTTGAGGTTTCACATAGCATTTTCCATACATTATATGGATTTCACATAGTATTTCTCTTCATTAGAGATTCACATAATCATCCTTCTATATTAGGGTTTCATCTAGTATTATGTGAAATTAAGATTTCACAATACATCACCCAGTGATAGGGCTTCACATAGAATTATTAGCACTACCTTATATTAGGATTTCATGCACCTTTACCCCATTTTAGGGATTAAGGTTTACCATTCACATCCAAGTAATGTTTCTCATACCTCATACCCAAATTAGGGTTAGGATGTACAATCCCAGTTAAATTAGGGTTTCTTACATTATTACACTAAGTTAGGGTTACATCATCACTCTAGACTATGGTTTCACTGAGCTTTGCCCTAGATTAGGGTTTCACTTAGCCTTGCCCTAAATTAGGGTTAAGGTACATCAATCTTTTCAATGAGGATTTCATGATCTCATTATTATGGATCAATTCCTGATTACATGTTTATTCATAATGAGGGAATTAGGGCTTATGATGTAAGCAATCATATATCTCATTCTTTCTCTCTCTCTCATCCTCTCTAGGATGTTAACTACTCCAAGATTGATCTAGGTCAGCCCTTTAATTAAGTACACACAGTTAGGGTTAACCTTCATAATCACCATTGGTCTACATCATTAATAATCAAGTATCTAATTGACCTTTGATCATATTAGGTGTCCAAATGGTTTAACCAATTTGAACCTCAAACGGTATTGGTCACTTAGACCTCAAACGGTCTTGAACAAGTAAGTTCAAACGGTTTGAAACCGTTTAGCAAAGTTGGTTCTTGAAACCATTTAGACAACACATCTTGAAACCGAATGAACTTGAGTCTCCAAACGGTTTGAGACCGTTTGGTCTCAAACGGTCTTGAGACCGTTTGGTCCCAAATGGTCTTGAGACCGTTTGGACTCAAACGGTCTTAAGACCATTTGCTCCAAACCCTCTCAAAACTAAATGGACCAAAAAGGACTTCCACCACTTAGTCAGTTTAGGGTTTCAATCAATGAACCTTCTATCAATTGGACCACTGATGTATTCTTCAATTGAACCATGGAATCACCCTTCAATTGGACCTCCAATTAGGGTTTTGTACCCAATTGAATTAGGGTTGATAATCAAGAAACCATCACTTAGGGTTTTGAAATCGAGGATCCATCAATGGTTAACATTGTGGAACCAATTCAATTGAAATCAGTGAACCATCATCAATACATGATATGTCCTGACCTCAAACGGTCTTGAATGACCCCCAAATGGTCTTGAGGTCGTTTGGATGATATCCAAATGGTCTTGAGACCGTTTGGGTGATTCCTAAATGGTTTTGAAACCATTTGGGTCAATCAACCTAAAACATAAACTTAATCAATTGCAAAATCAGCACTTAGCTGATTAGGGTTTCTATTTGGTAGTTTGTCCATATGTTGAATCAATCATTTGGAGCCATTGGATCATCATACAAAACATACTAGGGTTCAGACCTCAAACAGTCAACCAATCCAAATGGTCAACCCCTCTAAATGGTTTGGGGTGCAAGTCTCCAAACGGTTTGGAAACCGTTTGGTCTCCAAACGGTTTGGTGAAACCGTTTCGACCAAACTATTGAAACTGTTTGCCATAGATATTTGTAGAGGTGTGTGCTTATGATGATGTCATCATCATCAAGATCCAAACCCATGAAAACTTGCTGTGATTTCATGGTTATTGCATCAATCAACCAAGATAAATTTTGGAAATGAAGAAAGCATCAACAATTGATAAGGAATTGAATGCAATAATAATTTCAAGGGTTCAAGTTATAAAACCCGCTTCCAATTGAGCTCCAAAGCTTCATGTGCACGTAAAAAATGGTGGATGCAACTCCTTTCACTATTCCAAGGCTCGTCCTCAAGCTTTGAGTGAAAATGAATGGTTAGAATTGAAGAGGGGATCAAGATAAGAAGATTTCATGCATTGATTTTCAATTTTCACCATGGATTCAAGGTGAAAGGAGGTCATGAAGGTTAACAATAGGTTGGGGGTCATCCTAATATTTCTCCAAGATCCCTTTGTCATTTTACAAGAAAGGGGAGGAAGTGGAATCGGAAAAGCCTTTCATTTGGCTTGTAAAGGGTGTTTTTATAAGAAAAATCAATGAGAGAGAAAATGCCTTATAAAAATTCATTTAATCTCAAAAATAGTGTCGCCCCTTCCCCCTCAACTTCTTGTATCTGAGGCTATCTTGTTTGCCTCTTATTCCTCTCAATTATCCATGATTTAAAGAAAAGCAAATTAAGCACCTCAAATCATATTATACTAATATCCATAAGTGAGTGGATATTTCTTTTCCTTATAATAAGGTGAGTGAGTTACCCACTTCCCTTGGATATTTTCGTGGCCTAGCAAAGGCACAAAGGTGTTCACACTTGAGAAAATTCCACCATCTCGTTTTTGGTTGAAAGCCCTTCAATTATTTTATTTATTTTTGCATTAAATGGAAGTAAAGTTCCAATTATGCTTAAATCTTGATTATTTTAATATCAAGATTCTCCCTCCTCCAAAATGATTCTAATGAGGGGCCCCTCTCATTTTATTGCCTCAACATGATGCTAAGATACATTAGGGACCTTATTGAATTGGTAATTTGCATATTGAACCCTGGGTTTTGGGTAAATTGCACATTACACCAAAACTAGGTTTTAATGCACAAACATTGCTTTATCAGCTCTATCTTGGTACTCAGGCTACCACAAGCCATACCTCTGCATCATATTCATTCTCATGATGCTTAAACACATCCGGAACATCTTATCATGTAACATTTGCAATTTAACCCCTCAACTTGGGTAATTTGCATTTTAGTCCAAAACAAGCAAAACAATGTTTCAATATTATTCAAAAAGGACTAAAATTGAAATATAAGTTCCTCTTGATCCCTAATTAGTTTCCAAAAAATAAGATTAAGCATATAATTATCTTTCTTAATCAAAACACCTAGAGTTAAAGCATAACCCAGGTCAGGGATGTTACAAGTTATAAACCTCTAACAAAGATTTCATCCCTGAAATCCCAGGAAAAAGGAGGGACATATTTATTCATTTATCATACCCTCAAGTCTCCACATCATATCTTAATATCATGGAGATATCATGGATCTGTAATCCACACAAAGTTCCTTTCATTAATTCCACCTTATCAATGTTTATGTTTATGCAGAGCATAAACCCCTAACATATGATGTCCATATTATTTGAAAGGAAGAAGCATAAAAGAACATACTCCTATCATCACCCAAGAGTGTTTATAAAAAGGGAAACATATATATCTAACAGAGATAATTCACTCAACAATCCTTTATTTGTTTGGGAAAGTTCACTTAGCAAACTCTATGTAATTGGGAATGTTCACTTAGCTATTCCTATTTAATTGGGAAAGTTCACTTAGCACTTCCTATTTTATTGGGAATGTTCACTTAGCTATTCTTATTTAATTAGGAATGTTCACTTAGCTCTTCCTTTTTAATTAGGAAGGTTCACTTAGCTCTTCCTTTTTAATTAGGAAGGTTCACTTAGCTCTCCCTTTTTAATTAGGAAGGTTCACTTAGCTCTTCCTTTTTAATTAGGAAGGTTTACTTAGCTCTTCCTTTTTAATTAGGAAGGTTCACTTAGCTCTTACTTTTTAATTAGGAAGGTTCACTTAGCTCTTTCTTTTTAATTAGGAAGGTTCACTTAGCTCTTCCTTTTTAATTAGGAAGGTTCACTTAGCTCTTCCTTTTTAATTAGGAAAATTCACTGAGTAATTCCTGTTTAATTTCATTATACTCTCTAGATTGTTTTAGAATGACTACTTGATCAGAGTAATAAGAAAGATAACAATCTAAGAGTTCCATACTTGCCTTATCTCCAATAATCCTATACCTGGCCAGGGTATATAAGTATTGAGATGAGGTAGTATGTACCTTATTTACTATCATGTTCCTCACTTTTTCATATTATTATACACACATGATTTTTCATTTCTGGATTTTTCTTCTGGCATCACTTCTACATCTCATCTTTTGTCACACAGATAAGTGAGATTATAAAGAATTTTAAAGAGCACTGAGTATAATGTAAATTCTCATCTTCCTTGTGTCTTTATAGGACTAGTCAAAGGAAGCTCAAAACAACTACTTTCTTATCTTTAACACATAGAATCATGAAATGAAATATCAAAATGAAGCTATTTCATCTGACCTGTCTGGGATGTCTGTCCATGTCCTCTATTGTTACTAGAAAACTGCCTCCTTTGTGAGCCTTGCTGACTCTGCCCCTGGGGTTGAGTCATCATTAAATTCCCGTCTGGACAATCCTTTACTAGATGTCCATGTTCTCTACATTGGTAATAGGTCCTGGGCACAAAATAGTGTCTGCGAGATCCGGTCACCGATGTTGATGCTATGTCGGGGACTCTACTTAGAGCAGCACTACAACCCCTACCCCTACTTGACGTCCATTGCATCTGGGTATGGAATCTCAATGGTGCTGCCGATGCAGAAAATCTCAGCTTCTTAAAACTTTTAGATCCTTGTCCTTGAGACTGAGTGTACACCTTCTTGCCACTGGTCTGTTGTTTCTCGATTTTAGGCCTCTCTATCCTCCTTACCGACTCCACAAAGGTGGAAAACCTCTCCTTGTTCTCTAAAGAAGACACAGGGGTGGTTATTTCAACGTTCAACCCCTTCTCAAAATGCCAAATTCTTTCCTCATCACTAGCTGCCATTTGCGGACAAAACCGCAACAACTCCATGAACTTAGCTTCATATTTGCTAACGTTCATCTGTCCTTGTCTGATCTTCTCAAATTGAGAGATCTTCTCATCTAGATACGTCTTAGGGAAGTATCTACTGACAAATTCTCGTCGGAATACCTCCCATCCAATCTCTTCACCTAGTCTCTTATCTTCTTATATCATCCACCAGTGACCAACACTCCCTTTTAGGAGGTATACAACATGTCTTACCTTTTCGGCTTCAGGAATATCAAGGATCCTAAAAGCCTTCTCCAGCTCTGTCAGCCACAAATCAACATCTGTTGGATCAGATGTTCCAACATAATCTATGGCTCCAACCTGACGAAGCCTCTCAAAAGTCTTACCGGCTCCATATCCCTCATGGTGGGTTGGTGCCCTAGGTACAGGTGGTGGCATCTTGTCTACCATGTGTGCCATGGTTGTCAGGAATTTATCAAATAGAGCATGGAGGGCTGGGTTTTCTATCACAGCTGGGTCAATCTGGGGCTATTTAGGTACATGCCCTTCCCTACTCTGGTCTCTTGCACCTCCTCCTTGTGACGTCTGTCTCGCAAAAATGAGATCAACGAATGTAGAAGCGATTAATTAGCAGCGGAATTACTGAAAATCACTAAAAATTTAAAACTTTTATAAATAGGTCTACAAACTGTGAAATTCTTTTATTAAGAAACAAGGTAAGTTATTTACAAACTGATTCATCATTACATCTCTGCAATATCACATCTCGAGGGTTACAAGCATCAACTGCCCTGTTAACTGTACAAGGCAAGATACAAAAACTCGAGGCATTAAGCCAAAAACTCATATTTATATTAAACATCTACTGACTCCTCGGACCTGAGAGTACAGAGAAGACACATAGAACATTCTATCTACAAGACTTGACAGACAATGTTTCTACCTGAGGATCACTGCTGTCCCTGATGTTGCTGCTACTGCTGTTGCTGCTCACCCACTGAAGGGTTCCTTCATCCTCGGCGTCTACCTAAAAATTTGAATCCCACGGGGGTGAGACAATTGAATAATTGTCCCAGTGAGAGTTATAACTCTCCGCCAGAAGCATTGTTATTGCAATAATGGAATAACATTGAGCAGTAGAACTATAAATATTCAACAATAGGTAAACATTGTATAAGCTAAGTAGAACAATATTTTATAAGCAATCATTTCAATTATAAATTGATTGAATGACAAAACATATATCAACGAGGAATATGAAGAACATGTATACTAGTTATTCAACTAGAGCACTATAAACAATGTATCATCAATCATTGTTTCTCGTAGTTCAACTTAAGCAATTATGCTACACGGCTGATTACATTTTTCAAACATATTTATGCCCTGAGGAGATGAGTTACACCTCTCATACTCCAACCGACCATTATGAAATCGCAATCGGTACCATACATAGGTCATCAGAAGAGTCGGATTCCTATGACCTCATCATCCTCAGTCAGTGTGAGGAACAACATGCATGACATCTTGTGTCTCTGCCATAATAGCTTTCTAGGGTATTCTGGCAACTTCGCTATTAGAGTTACAGTGGCGTGCTTTACACTCTTCGCCATCGAGGTATTTCTTGTTTATCTCTCATCGATGCGGAATTAACAACATCATCAGGAGATTAGTGCTACATCATCCCGGCATAAACATATAATGAAGGATTGAGAGATTAAATGTACATCTCACATCAATTCCTACATTAGGACGTAAGGATATTCACGTCCATAACCCCCACATACTCGAAAGTATGCTCTCCAGGAGTTCCCTTAGGAAAACCTATTTCACCATCATTTAACTTCTGACAATGATGGATCTATGGTCAGGGCTCTACATGATATCATTATACTTGATTATTTAAGTACATAATGGCATTCTTTTAGCACCAGGCATGTTTTCAAACATAGACCATTAAGACAATTGATATAAAGAAAGAGTACTAATTGTATCAAGTTCATCTCACTATTTGTTAACATTGGGATATCAATCCCTAACCATCTCATCATTATGATTCAGGAATATGGGCGTTCAAACCCTTAGATCATCAAAGAACTTGTTACCAAGTAACATATTGTCATCAAGTTATTTAACAACACGAACATGATTGTAACAATGTAGATATCTCTCATGGCTCATACAGCCTATGAATCTCATATGTTACCTCTTACTAGGAAACATAGCATATCATTACTTCCAAAGCTTATAAAGTGCTTTCAATGAATATGACATCATAACCTTTACCTGGCTATGCTCACTTCTTTATAAAGACCTGTATGACTAACACAATTGATAACATGCACATTATATCTATATTAGCACAATACAATTTATTTCCAAGTCAAGTGTAGAACACCACGACTGTGCAGCCAAGAACGGCCGTGCAAAGGGAAGCCACCACAGCCGTGCTACCTTGCACGGTCGTGCTACAGAAGGTTACCACGACCGTGTTACATCACCACAGTTGGTTTCTAGGGTTAGGATTTCTTATTCAATTCAATTTATGGTTATCCAACTCCTTAGCTTAAAAGGGCATAGATTCCTTATTTTATAATTCAATCATAGAGTTTCATGCTTAAAAGCATAACCCAGAATTAGGGTTTACAGTTTACATCATCACATTTTCCTAGATTAGGGTTATCATTAATATCTCACCATTAGGGTTCACTATTAACCCTAATTAGGAATGATCACCAAAGTACCTTTAATTAAGGTTTACCATGTCATCATTATAGATTAGGATTTCATCATCATCATGCATTAGGAATACTTCCATTATTACCCTCAATTAGGGTTACAATTCATTAACCATCATAATTAGGGTTTCATGATCCTAACATGGATCATAACCTATTTAGGTATTCATTCATGTTGGATGTCTATTGCTTGATCAATCATTCATATAAAAAATCTTCTCTCTCATCTTTCTATAAGTTGATGTTTACATCACCCTTGATTGAGCTAAGTCAATTCAACATTGACATCATGGGTTATGTTATTACTATGATGATCGGTAAGGCTTACTCATTTCAAAGAGTACTAATCACCCTATCCCATCAAGTATACTTTTATAATAATCACCATTGATTACATCAGGTCTTAGTCAACTAATTACTTGGTTCTTTAACCACTTTAGGTATCTATGAGGTTTAGGTTAACCAACTACTAAACCATCTTGACCACTAAAGCATCAAACAATCTTAACCTTTTTAGACCTCAAACGGTCTTGTACACTAAACCCCCAAACGGTCTTGGACATACCTTGAAACCGTTTGGTGTTGAAGACCGTTTGGTCTTGTTGACTTTTGAAACTGTTTGGTAAAGTGCACACTCAAGACCGTTTGCCCAAGATGGAGTGAAGACCGTTTGGTCAAGTTTGACTTTGAAATCGCATGGACATAACCAACCTTGAAACTGCATGAGACTAAAGGGTTTGGGAACGTTTGGTCCCAAACGGTCTTGAGACCGTTTGGTCCAAACCACCTCAAAACCGCATGGACCAAAAAAGTGTCTTAACCAATTCAATTGAGTTAGGGTTTCCAATGTTGAACCCCTCAATCTATCATGCACTTTTTAGACACTCATCAATTGAGTCTATTAGGTCAACCCTCAACTGATTTGACACTCAATTGACCCTCAATTGATCATCAATTAGGGCTTGGATCAATTGGATTAGGGATTGGAATTGATTACTCTTCAACATGTTTCAACATGAGTCTAATTGATTTGAAACCATTGAACCATCATTCAATTTGGTCATGACCTGACCCCAAACAGTCTTGGGATCATTTGGATGACCTCCAAACGGTCTTGAGACCGTTTTCTCAAGTCAACATCAAAAACTAACTCAACTAATTAAGGTTTGGCTCATTGGGTTGATAACTAGGTCAACAATCAATTGCACTTCAACTTGTTATTATTGGATCCTAAATTGATCAACCCTACTTAACCCTAGACCTCCTAACGGTCTTGGGTGATCACCAAACGGTCTTGAGACCGTTTGGGTGATCCCTAAATGGTTTTGAAACCGTTTGGGCCACTCAACCCAAACTTCAACATAATATTATTATTGAAATCAGCAATTGACCCGATTAGGGTTTAGATGGTTAATGGGCCTTCAATTGGTGATTCACTTGGAATTAATTGATGATTTTTGGTAGGTGATTAGCCTACATTATTCTCAACAAGCCTCCAAATGGTCAACATCTGGTCAACTCTTCCAAATGGTCTTGGACCATTTGCTTCTATGCGGTCTAGTGAAACCGTTTGCATTCAAACGGTTTGGCAAACCGTTTGCTAAAGTAGTTTTCTTGGATAAACATAGAAATTAACGTTATCTTCTTCTACCTATGTTCAACCAAGAACAGGGGCTGTTCTTCACGGAAAATATATCAAGAACACACAAAGGTGTCTAAGGAAGAAGTATAAGCAACGATTCTAGGAAAGAAGGATGCAAAAGCAAAGCTTAAGGGTTTAGAGTTATAAAACCCACCTCTAGGACTGATCCAGAGCTCCAAGCTTCATAGATTTAATGGTGGATGGAGCTCCAGTGGTTGTCCAAGGTCTGTTCTTCAAGTTTTGGATGGAGAAGATGGCTAGAAAGAAGAATCGTGTGAAAAACACCAATAAACCAACCTTGTTTCATGGTTTCCACCATGAATTCGAGTTAGATGGTGATCAACACTTACCAAGTAAGCTTGGTCGTCCTTCCTATAATCCAGATCTCCTTCTTGGTCGGCCAAAGAAAGAAGATAAGGAAAGAAAATAAGGGAAACGATCCCTTGCTTTGATGAAAAGGATTCCTTTATATATTTATGGGATTTTAGGGAAAAAGAGGATTATTTCCTTTATTTCTCAAACATATCCACCAAGTCCTCCTCCACTTCTTGGATATGTGGCCACCTTCTAAACCTTGCAATACTTCTCAATTATCCAAGGTTTAGAGGAAAAGAACTAATCACCTTTTAAGAGAGGTATATCAATATCCACCCTTATTGGATATTATACAATATATTATTATTGTGAGTAGTTTCCACTCCTACCATGATCTTTCAAATGAGGTGCCCCTATCATTTTCCTTGCTCCACTTGATGTCAAGAAACATGAGAGATCCTCTAGAGGGTATATTTTACATGTTGGACCCTAGGTTTTGGGTAATTTGCACATTACACCAAAACTAGGTTTTAAAGCACAAGGATTGCTCTACAAGCTATATCTTGGTGCCCAAGCTTGTGAAAACTGTACCACTTCATCATATACATTATTAGGATACCTCAACATCAGAGGAACTTCTTAACATGTGAAAATTGCAAGTTAACCCCTCTCCTTGGGTAATTTGCACTTTAGTCCATTATTATCAAAGCAATGTTTCAACATGATTAAAAAAGGACTAAAAATGAAATATAGGTTCCTCAAAATCCTTAATTATATTTCAAAGGATAAACACAAGCATCTAATCACTTAATTAAGCAAAATACCTAGGGTTAGTACATAACCCAGGTCAGGGATGTTACACTCCTGGTGCAGCAATACTGCTATCAACAATGTGTTCTTCGTGTGTCCCAGACATCTTGAAGTTTTTCTTCTCCTCCTATATGAGCAGAAGTCACTATTAGATGAACTGGAAGACACTTAGAATAGACTCAACATCCTAGTCCTATGTCTCTGTAGACTCAGCGAACCTAGAGCTCTGATACCACTTAATTGCAGCATCCAACTCACAAAAACATGATTAACTAATGCGGAAGCGTTCACTAAGTAATGGATTATCGAAAATCACTAAAAATTAAAACCTTTTTATCAAAAGATCCATCAAAGGAAAACTTTCTCACATAGAACCAAAGTAACACATTTACATTCTGGTTTAAAGGTACATGTCCTGTATCATCTCTTTCTAAGAATTACAAGCATCAACTGCTCTGGTAAACTAAACACAGGCAGTATAAAATCTCGAGGCACTGAGCTAAAATATCGAAAGCACTAACTACTACTCTGAGGACCTGAGAGTACAAAGATGACACATAGAACTCTATATACATCTATACAAGGCATAACAGCTAGTTTCTCCACCCGAGACTTCACTGTTGACCTTGCTGATGTTGCTGCTGCTGTCCTTCACCTACTGAAGGATTCCTGCCTCCTCATCCGCATCCACCTAAAAATGTGGTTCCCACGGGGGTGAGACAATTGTAAATTGCCCCAGCGAGAGATATAACTCTCCGCCAGGAACATTAGTATTGCAGTTTAATAAGATAAAACTGAACACATGAATCATAATTGTTTGACAGTAGTTAATTCAATGTCTAACATATTAGAACATTATTTTTATCAAAAGCATTGCAGCTATAACTTGATAGAGCAACATGTCACTTATCCATTAAGGAATATGAAGAACATGTATAACATTTATTCACTGTAGAGTCATTACAACAACATAAACTCTCTTCAGGCTTAGATCATATATCTAATGCCTGGCATTGTCATTGTGGAGTCATGGCCTGTAGCGATACTCTTTTCACAAAGTATTGGGATCTTAATCCATCATCTCATCAATTACATTTCCATTTTCTAACAAGTTCATCATCATGATTATAGGTTATGGGTATTTGAACCCTTAACTCATCATAGAACACTTGTTACCACTTATTAGGTAACTTCATACCTTCAGGTTATCTGACCAAGGAAATTATGAATCTTGCTACACAAAGTATTCCACATAGTTCACAAAGCTCACATCACCTCTTATTACCCCTTAATAGGCAAAAAGGAATATTATGGCTTATAAAGCCCATAAATAGTTTCAATATACAGAGCATCATAATCCATACCTGGCTATGCTCATCATCTCAATATTCCCGCATGATTAATACTCATGATAACAATCATATATCAGTACCATGCAATACAAGGGTTTTCTTATTAAATTTATAACTCATCAATATGTATTTGAACTTCACATAGGATTTCTCTGTGTTAAGACTTCACATAGCATCATCCTGTATTAGGGTTTCACATAGCATTACCTTGTATTAGGGTTTCACATAGCATTACCCTATTTTAGGGTTTCACATAACATTACCCTATTTTAGGGTTTCACATTAATAACCATATAGGTTCTCAAGATCATTTTATTAATGATAAAGTCCTATTTCATTGCTTCACATAGCTAGGAATCAATATGGATAACATAAGTATTCTATCATACTTATTTATCTTCATCATTCATCATTAAATGAAGTATCAATCACAAAGTATGAGTTTCTCTCTCATCTTTACCAGAATATGATTGTATCATAGTTTATTGGTTTGGATTAACCTTTTCATAAGGCATATTAGCCTACACTTATTAAAGTTCATTACATCTCAATGTAACAATTGACATGACACATCTTATGGGTCACTCATCCAATTATATTGGACTTATAACACATCAAGGTATATTAGTATTGGGGTGTTGGATGTGATATCTATCATATCTTGATGTATCACTTCCCTCAACACCTTCATCTTACTTGAGTTCATCCACTTAGCTTGTATTAGGATATTTACCATCCTAATACTTTATGTACCAGTTCATCTCATTCATCATGTAATGTGTTGGTCATGAGTCACTTATTTATAATATACAACCATTACCAATGAAATGGACTCATCCTTGAGTCAAGAGCTATTGGTGTAAGGATATTCATTATCAACCCCTCTAGGCATTACATTTGTCAATATATTAATCACTATTCCATTATTAGGAATAGGATTCTCCATATTTATAATTTGAGGTTTCACATAGCATTTTCCATACATTATATGGATTTCACATAGTATTGCTCTTCATTAGAGATTCACATAATCATCCTTCTATATCAGGGTTTCATCTAGTATTATGTGAAATTAAGATTTCACAATACATCACCCAGTGATAGGGCTTCACATAGCATTAGTAGCACTACCCTATATTAGGGTTTCATGCACCTTTACCCCATTTTAGGCATTAAGGTTTACCATTCACATCCAAGTAAGATTTCTCATACCTCATACCCAAATTAGGGTTAGGATGTACAATCCCCATTAAATTAGGGTTTCTTACATTGTTACACTAAGTTAGGGTTACATCATCACTATAGATTATGGTTTCACTAAGCTTTGCCCTAGATTAGGGTTTCACTTAGCCTTGCCCTAAATTAGGGTTAAGGTACATCAAT
This sequence comes from Alisma plantago-aquatica, assembly GCA_963693085.1. Lineage (NCBI taxonomy): Eukaryota > Viridiplantae > Streptophyta > Magnoliopsida > Alismatales > Alismataceae > Alisma > Alisma plantago-aquatica. The sequence goes on along the minus strand of OY856410.1, from coordinate 837,097,183 downwards.
CTTTTCAATGGGGATTTCATGATCTCATTATTATGGATCAATTCATGATTACATGTTTATTCATAATGAGAGAATTAGGGCTTATGATGTAAGCAATCATCTCTCTCATTCTCTATATCTCTCTCATCCTCTCTAGGATGTTAACTACTCCAATATTGATCTAGGTCAACACTTTAATTAAGTACACACAGTTATGGTTAACCTTCATAATCACCATTGGTCTACATCATTAATAATCATGTATCTAATTGACCTTTGATCATATTAGGTGTCCAAATGGTTTAACCAATTTGAACCTCAAAAGGTTTTTGGTCACTTAGACCTCAAACGGTCTTTGTCATTTAGACCTCAAACAGTCTTGACCAAGTAAGTTCAAATGGTTTGAAACCGTTTAGCAAAGTTGGTTCTTGAAACCGTTTAGACAACACACCTTGAAACCGAATGAACTTGAGTCTCCAAACAGTTTGAGACCGTTTGGTCTCAAATGGTCTTGAGACTGTTTGGTCCCAAAAGGTCTTGAGACGGTTTGGACTCAAATGATCTGAAGACCATTTGGTCCAAACCCTCTCAAAACCGAATGGACCAAAAAGGACTTCCATCACTTAGTTAGTTTAGGGTTTCAATCAATGAACCTTCTATCAATTGGACCACTAATGTATTCTTCAATTGAACCATGGAATCACCCTTCAATTGGACCTCCAATTAGGGTTTTGAACCCAATTGAATTAGGGTTGATAATCAAGAAACCATCACTTAGGGTTTTGAAATCAAGGATCCATCAATGGTTAACATTGTGGAACCAATTCAATTGAAATCAGTGAACCATCATCATTACATGATATGTCCTGACCTCAAACGGTCTTGAATGACCCCCAAATCGTCTTGAGGTCGTTTGGATGATCTCCTAATGGTCTTGAGACCGTTTGGGTGATTCCCAAATGGTTTTGAAACCGTTTGGTTCAATCAACCCAAAACATAAACTTAATCAATTGCAAAATCAACACTTAGCCGATTAGGGTTTCTATTTGGTAGTTTGTCCATAAGTTGAATCAATCATTTGGAGACATTGGATCATCATCCAACACATACTAGGGTTCATACCTCAAACGGTCAACCCATCCAAATGGTCAACCCCTCTAAACGGTTTGGGGTGCAAGTCTCCAAACGGTTTGGAAACTGTTTGGTCTCCAAACGGTTTGGTGAAACCGTTTGGACCAAACCATTGAAATCGTTTGCCATAGATATTTGTAGAGGTGTGTGATTATGATGATTTCATCATCATAAAGCTCCAAACCCATGAAAACTTTCTTTGATTTCATGGTTATTGCATCAATCAACCAAGATAAATCTTGGAAATGAAGAAAGCATCAACAATTGATAAGGAATTGAATGCAATAATAATTTCAAGGGTTCAAGTTATAAAACCCACCTCCAATTGAGCTCCAAAGCTTCAAGTTCATGTCAACAATGGTGGATGCAACTCCTTTCACTATTCCACGGCTCGTCCTCAAGCTTTGAGTGAAAAGGAATGGTTAGAATTGAAGAGGGGATCAAGATAAGAAGAATTCATGCATTGATTTTCGATTTTGACCATGGATTCAAGGTGAAAGGAGGTCAAGAAGCTTAGAAACAGGTTGGGGGTCGTCCTCCTATTGCTCCAAGATCCCTTGGTTGTTTTCCAAGGAAGGGGAGGAAGTGGAATCGGAAAAGCCTTTCATTTGGCTTGTAAAGGGTGTTTTTATAAGAAAAATCAATGAGAGAGAAAATGCCTTATAAAAAATCATTTAATCCCAAAAATAGTTCCGCCTCTTCCCCCTCAACTTCTTGGATCCAAGGATATCTTGTTTTCCTATTATTCCTCTCAATTATCCATAATTTAAAGAAAAACAAATTAAGCACCTCAAATCATATTATACTAATATCCATAAGTGAGTGGATATTTCTTTTCCTTATAATAAGGTGAGTGAGTTATCCACTTCCCTTGGATATTTTCGTGGCCTAGCAAAGGAAAAAATGTGTTCACACTTGAGAAAATTTCACCATCTCGTTTTTGGTTGAAAGCCCTTCAATTATTTTATTTATTTTTGCATTAAATGGAAGTAAAGTTCTAATTATGCTTAAATCTTGATTATTTTAATATCAAGATTCTCTCTCCTCCAAAATGATTCTAATGAGGCGCCCCTCTCATTTTATTGACTCAACATGATGCTAAGATACATTAGGGACCTTATTGAATTGGTAATTTGCATATTGAACCCTGGGTTTTGGGTAAATTGCACATTACACCAAAACTAGGTTTTAATGCACAAACATTGCTTTATCAGCTCATTCTTGGTACTCAGGCTACCACAAGCCATACCTCTGCATAATATTCATTCTCATGATGCTTCAACACATGAGAAACATCTTATCATGTAACATTTGCAATTTAACCCCTCAACTTGGGTAATTTGCATTTTAGTCCAAAACAAGCAAAATAATGTGTCAACATTATTCAAAAAGGACTAAAATTGAAATATAAATTTCTCTTGAGTTTTAATTACTTTCCACAAACTAAGATTAATCATATAATTATCTTTCTTAATCAAAACACCTAGGGTTAAAGCATAACCCAGGTCAGGGATGTTACAATTAGTAACATTGATTTAATTTATCATGTTGAACCTAACTCTAATGCAAATAGATAAAGATGAGTATTCATGTTTAACATTCTTATATGATGGGATGATGGTGGAATAAACTCCTTAATATGATCATAACCTTAATATGTTAATTGGTGGTTATCATAGCCACATGGTTGATACTTTCTTATGCTAAACATGTGCATTATGAATATGATGAAGGTTAATAATATCTAGATTCCTTGCATGTTGATGTAATAAAGGAATGTTCTTAATGTTAATATAACCCTGCTATGATTGTTTATGAATATATCCTAGCTTCTTAATCCAATATTGTGTTGATCTGATGTATTATATGTTAGTGATGTTGTTGAGCCTTGTTATAAGGCATGCACTGATAATGATGATCTTACATGGAATAGTATGATGGTCTTAATGACCTTTGGGCATGGTTGAGCCCTGAATGAGGTGTAATACTTTTGTGTTCATAAGGGTTGATACTCTATGATATTGTGAAAAGGATTTATATCTTGTGATAGTATGCTGACTAGTGTGGCTCATGGATGGCAAGTGAATAGTACCATGTGATAATGATATGAGAAATTATGTTTCACACATTATATATATTTTGAAGTTGTGATACTTATATGCTTGCTAGAAGTGAATTAGGGTTTGTATGTCAACTTGTTTGATGCATCCTTAATTCACCCAATTGGAGATAACTAATCAAGTGAAACTCTAATCATGTAGTTCCCTATGCCATAGAACCATATTCAGTGTCAGAACTTGCTAGATGGTGAAATGAGTATTCCTAAGGGAAACTTAGAGTGCATACTATTGAGTATGCAGGGTGCTTGTCATCTTGACACCAAGTGTTTTGGGAGGATGTCTGTTGTCATACCTAGCCTGCTTTTTGAGAACCACTTTGGCCGGGTCTCAGTGATTATAACATGATGTGATTAGAGGACAATTGCGGTTGTACCTCAGTGATTGGGTTTGAATACCCTAGATGCTAGCACCATGACCTGTACCAAGGTGGGCTAGTTACAAGACTATATGTTACTATTTTGTAGTTTGACTATAAAGATGATGCTTAGTGCAATTAAGAGATTGTAGATATACTTAAGTTGTGGATATGCTTAAAATTGTAGATGCATACATACAGTAGCTATGCTTATGTTGATAAATATACTACTACTGCTGATTATAATCATGATGCTAGCTATCTCATGTCGTTAGTTATGTTTATCATGCTAGCCATGCCTTTGTAACTAGAGATGCATATACTGCTAATCATGCTTATCCAGATAGTTGTGCTTATGTTGTAGCTCTTCTTATGATGTTGATATGTTCAACCTGTTAGACATGTTGATGTTGTTAGATATGCATATGATACTAGATTTATTCATGATGTTAGAGATGATCATGTTGTTAGACTCCTTATCATGATGTTATAGGGATATGAGAATAGTCTGGCTAATGAAGACAGTTATTATCTGTTCCTTTATGTATTTTGTTAATCATCAGTGTTGTTGAGTTTATTTGTTATATATGATTAAACTGCTTAAACTGTCTCATTACCTAAAAATGTTGGGATCAATAAATGTTGTTGGAGGTTATATCTCTTGTTGGGACATGGGTCTCACCCTTGTGGTTCGCCACATTTTTTTAGGTAATCAGAAGTGGCGAAAACAAACATGTAGCAGTAAAGAGGATCTATAGTAATGAATCTTTGAGAAAGTTGATTAGATACCTAGTGTGTCCTAGAGTCATCCCTGTACTCTTAGGTCCGGGCAGGAAAAGTTTGTATATGGTGTTTCAAACGAATCAGAATTTTGTTAACATGTTAATGTTTGTTGTGTGGCATATACAAATATTGTTCTCCTATGTATATATGTTGTAGCTAAGGTGATAGAACAATTTGTATCAAATTCTTGGCATAATATGTATATAAGAAAAATGTTGGGCTCTTATGTAAATATTTCTGAGCATGTGCTGACGTTGAAATTGGTTTTAATTTACCCATATTTTTGGGTATGTAGTTAATTGGTAATTGATTGTATTTTATGTTTTCAGTAATCTCATTTAGAGTAATAAGGTTCTCACACATACAAAGTGGAATTTGAATTATGCAATAAAAGAATGATTTAAGCTACTAATTTGAACTAGGGTTTCTTATGAATTACTTATTAAGCAGAAAATGGCTGGTAACAAAATTATTCTTAGGCTTGGTTGCAAACTCTTTATTTTTCCTGAAAGGTATTGGATGAATGCATTACCCATGTTTTCCATTACAAAAGATGGAAGTGTGTGGTTTTTCCGTACGTGTGGACATGGTATTATTCATTTAATGTGTATGTAATCAATTAGATCTTAGCACTAGTACATTATTATCGAGTTTGGTTTAAATTGTCAAGAGTAGGAAGATGAGGAGATAGTCTTTCATAATACGAGTGGAAGACACGTGCTACACACATATTATACTATTGAATTAATATAATACGTGATCATATAATAATTATGGCATAATGAGTTGGTCGACATCTATTCTTGTTTATTAAAACAGATTTGTTGGATAAGATTTTTGTGTGAGTTTGAATTGTCATTTTTATGTAAGTTGATGACTGATATGTAGTTAGTATTCAAAATAAGATACACACTACCTTTTAAAAAGAGGGATCCGTTTGTAATTCCAAAAAATAATGAAGAAAATTGTAATTCCGAAAAACAATGAAGAGGCACTTTTCATATGGTGTATAATTTTAAAAAGAAAAGATAAAAGTGTAGTGTTCACACATAGGGACCGATTCGTAAATCTAAAAAAAATATCATAAGACAAGTGCTACACATGTGTTATAGAGTTGAATCAATATAATATGTGACCATATAATAATTATGACATAATGAGTTGGTCGACATCTATTCTTGTTCACTACAATAGATTTGTTAGACAAGCTTTTCGTGTGAGTTTGAATTATCATTTTTGTATATGTTGATGACTAATATGTAGTTAGTATTCAAAATAAGATACACGGTACCCGCTAAAAGATAGCCCGGTTTGTAATTTAAAAAAATAATGAAGAAGATTGAATTCAACCCCCTCCCGAGACTTTCTCATATAGTGTAGATGAGTCTCCTTACACAATATAAAATTTTGAAAAAAAAGATAAAAGTGTAGTGTACACACATAAGGACCAATTTGTAATTCAAAAAAATAATGAAAAAATGCATTAATCCCCTCTATTGGTTTTCTTGTATAGTATAGATGCGTGTCATCTTATTTAATACGTAATTTTAAAAGAAAAGACAAAAGTGTAGTGTACACACACATACTTTTCATAATTACAAAAAATAATGGAAAAAATTACATTCAGCGCCCTTTGCAAGCTTTCTTATATAGTATAGATGAGTCTCCTTATAAAATATAAATTTTAAAAAGAAAAGACAAAAGTGTAGTGTACAATACATGGACCTATTTATAACTCTAAAAAATAATAGAAAAAATTGCATTCAGCCTCCTCCATGGACTTCTTATATAATGTAGATGAGCCTTCTTATACAATATAAAATTTTAAAAAGAAAAGACAAAAAATTAGTATGCACACACAGACCCGTCTATAATTCTAAAAAATAATAGCAAAAAATTCATTCCGTTCCGAAGACCTTTCTTATATAGTATTGATGAGTCTGATTATACAATATAAAATTTTAAAAAGAAAAGATAAAAGTATAGAGTACAAACACATTTTGAAAAATAATGAAAATTTTCTTATATAGTATATATGGTGATACAACACATTTAAGATATGGCAGACACAATTGCCCGTCAATTGATGCCCCCTCAGCCTACTATTTCTTAATAAATAACGAAAAATAATGAAATAAGATTATTACATAAATTAGAAATGTAAAAAGAAAAAAATATGAACTACGTCCCAAGCAGGCACCACAGCTACTAAAAAAGTTAACACAAAAATATGTTAGTTGTCTTTTTAGAAGAAAAATATCGAAACTACATGCCAAGCAGGCACCCTAGCTGCTGAAGAAGTAAACACACAAACAAGTGAAAAACGGAATAAGAGTCATCGTAGTTGTTATGACATTCTATTAGATAATTAATAAATGAGAAGTATATCGTAAGGCTGAATACGGGTATCTAAAAACCGGCGAATTTAGTTATATTTGCATAAATTTGACGATTATATAAATATTTCATTGTTAAAACTTCGTTACCCTCATAAAATTTATCAACACTGTGAAAACATGTTATCTTAATTAAATGTTATAAGTATGTTTCGTATGTATCCACTGATTATTCCTTAGCGTTTTCATTCAACTTTGACTTGGATATTATTCAATTCCGAAAGTGGCAACTAGCCGTGCGGCGGATGATGTTCTACCCGTCATGGTAGCCGGGAATGGAGGTAATCTTCCTCCGTCACCAAAATGAGAGGAGTCATGGATTGGACACGCCGGCGCCATGTTCAGTTGGCACTTAGCAGGCCTTCTACGCGTCTTTGGATATCCAGTCTCTTCGACAGGGACACTGTTCGCCCACCAGCGCTGTCACCTGCCATGGATCGACTTTAGTACAGGCCCCATCAAGCTGTACAGGTAGTGCTTGAGCAGTTACTACTAGGGCCCGTGAGTGAGGTGTTCGTGGGCCACACGCTGTCGGCGGTCAAAACTACCAGTCTTGCGCGGCAAGGCCGGATTGCTAGCCTAGCTTCCAGCCGACTGTTCCCGGTGACTGGGGAACGCCAGCACCCACCACCATTGGAAGTTTATTGCCTTATTGGCGATAGTAGTAATATGCCTAGAGCTACAGGATTACAGCCTTAGGCTTGATTCCCAAGTAAACTCGCGCCGCAAGTTAGAAAACTTTACCTGTGTGTATTAACTAACGAATGCTTTCCCCTTTCCGTGCTAAGGCTGTTGGTATGTATGCCCTGAGAGCCAATCATGTGATAATTGGTGGGATACATTAAGATTGATTTGATAAATATCAAAAGGCAAGCTTCCAATTCTTTTTGGTTCAGTCATATGAGATAGTGATAGAACAGATTGAATGTCTAGAAAATGACAGTACTCAATGACGTATGCCTTCAGGTTCATGACCTGAACGATGAGATCATACGGATGCTAAGAGTTTGTACATTCTTGTTATGTCCCTAGTCGGATGTCATTGTGGAAGGTAGATAGACAACAATGACACACAAGACTAGATTGCGGTATTGGTTGATGACAGAATCTCATTAGTCATGATATAGAGATATCAAACCAAACACATAGGTACTTGTTAGAGAACAAGGTACCAGACAGACCCACCGTGAGTTTGACACATGGAACCATGAGATGGTAGTCACAGTCAGTACTCACAGTGATGGTGGTGAGTGTGATTCTTAGACCTGAAATCACTGCACTCAACACATGTCGTTGGGCACACTTTGACATCATCAAACGCAGTCCTGAAACATGGGTTGTTATAAAGGTGATGATTGGGTGGCTTTGACACATGGGGCTTTTGAGGGATGAGTGATAGATATGGGATTTGTCCCTCCTAAGGGAGTTTGATATCCATGGCCACTTGATGAGTAGGATTGAGAAAGGCGTGCACGCATGTGTGAATCAGTATATGATACTGATGTCATACATATCTCTTCCAGTCTACTCTGAGATCAAGGAAGTGAATGAACATTGACAGGATGACTATTCCATGCCTTGAGTTCATTCGGGATATCAGTGACAAAGGAATTATACATTCGTTGTAACACCATTCACGGATTGTAGGATGAAAGTTGTTCTCCAACTTTCTACTTTCACTTGGGTAGCACTGATGTGTGACTAGGTACCGCTCTTTGCTTGTGAAGTCATAAGTGTTATGGACTTTCACTGCCAACGTGAAATGGACCTGCAGGGTCACACACATAGGATTTAACCTGGAAGAGGAGTTTTGTCCACAAAGCAATGTTTAGATTGATTACTAAAGGAGTTTAGTAGTTCAATTAAACACTCAATCAGTCGATGGCTCAATATTGTATGGTTTAAGGTGTTGGACGCATTGATTGGAGTATCGGATTGATTGAAATCGCTTTTGACTGATTTTGCCCAACCTGTGCTCCCAACCGATCAGCTCATGTGATGAACCGGTCGGCTGAGGTTGCTGAACCGGTCGGCTGGAGTGTCCAGGCCGATCGGCTCATGCCCAGGTTGAGACGACCGGTTCAAGAGTTGAACCGATCGGCTCAACTGGTGCAACCGACCAGTTGGGAAAGTCATGTCGGCAAGAATTTTCCTTTCGTTTCAAATTGCCCGATTCGATTGGGAATAATATTGGTATTCGATATCAATTGGGAAAGAAACAAGGAAAGTCTTTTTGAGCTAGATTAGGACCATGAACCGATCGGTTCAGGGCACCAACCGATCGGTTGGAGTGCCCCAAACGATCGGCTCAGGTCCAACCGATCGGCTCAATGGCCGAACCGATCGGTTCAGTTGTGAACCGATCATTTCAAGTTGCGAACCGGTTGCTTTTTGTGGAAAATTCTCGAACCCTTCTACTCCTGCTTTAGTCCCGCATTGCCCGGGATGGAGAACCCTGTCCCATGACTCTCCTATATATATATATAGGGGTATTGGGGGCTTCTCAAAGTACAGCTCAGTGCAACCAGTTGCTCTGCAAGTTGTCGTTCTCTCTGGTTTTGGTAACCGTGAGAGAGCCCGAGCAAGTGCTTCCCACAAAAGGGAGGTGCAGCAAGGGAAGGACAACTGCAGTTGCAACAGGAGGCAGGAGAGCGTGTTGGCGACTAGTACGTCAACAGGAGGGTGCGACTCCTTCCACTTCCTTGTGGGACAAGGAGAGTGGAGTTCCAGGTGGTCCGTGTGGACTACTACAGAGGCGGGAGGACACTGCCGCTTAGGAGGACAACTGTCATCTGACAGTCCGGTTCGAGTAGGAGTTGTCAGTCCCGGTGCGACCAGGAGCTGCACAGACACCGTCAAAGTCCGGAGTTGAAGACCGCGCATTGCGCGAGGTATTGTCACCGAGCAAGCCTCGGGACAAGGTATGATTCCACAAACCATCCTTTCCTATTATATAGATGTTGACGCGTTTCCTCGGTATGGGTTGGGGGAGAAAATTTTTGTTTCCGCTGCCTACTCTGTCTCCCCTAAAACCCAACAGTGGTATCAGAGCCACGTCAGCTGTTCTATATTTTAGGAATATCGATATGATCGATTTTGGTTTGTCGCCTTTATTTATTGCATACGATGCGAATAATATTGGCTTTATGCATGTCCAATCCTAAATCCACAAATCCCAAATTACATATATGATATGTATTATTAATGCACTCAATAGGCGTCGCCCTTAAACGAGTTTTGTGGTGGATGTGTGTAGCGTGATTATGGCCTATAAACCCCTATATGTGATTGGTTGTATGTGGTTGCTTGCATCTCGGTCTGCGCACCGATCTTCCTTCTCCTATTCCTGATGTAACTCGAAATAATTCGAGATTCTTTCCTACCTTTGCTCCCCCCGAATGTAACTCGGGGTTTCCCTTTTAAAGCAATGTAATAAATAGGATAGATTTTATTTCCTGTTATGTCAAAGACCGGCGGACATCAAGACGACAGCTGAAATGATCGGTTCAAGGCGTGAACCGATCGGTTGACGTTCCAGACGGTCGGTTCAAGGAGTGAACCGATCAGTTGATGACCGGTTCGAGGAGCGAGACGAGTGGGTGGCGGACATGACGAGATGCACGACGACCAGGCGAACCGATCGGTTGGAGGAGCCAACCGATCGGCTGGTGGCACCCAGACGACCAGCTGGAGAGTACAGATCATTCATGTGATGAGTTGATCAACTCGGATGGCAAGGCACAGAATTCATCTTGTACAGGTTGCATGTGATGTTGACCTAGATGACCGTGATTCCTCTTGGCTTGAGGAATCACATTAGGATGGCCATAATCATCGCTTTTTATCGTTTGTGCATGTTCTATGTGGGATATAGCATGTATATGATACGTACTATGTATTGTGGTGATTGGATATGTATATGTATATAAAACCAAATCCCTTATTAAAATATTAAGTTTTAGATGCCTTCCAAATGCGACACACGTGAAAAGCTTGATCGACCAAGTGTGGGCACGCCCTAGCGTGGTGCACCGTCTATCTCGTGGAAGCGTGAAGGATGAATGTGTGGGTCTGCCCTAGCAGGGTGCATATTCATCGTGTTTGTTTTGGGTCGGACTTAACAAGGTGATCTAGATAGGATCTAGCGCCTTGAGGCATGGAGATGATCATTGCAAGGAGTTGTATATGACATCTTATCAAGAGTTGCATATGATGCAATTGGCAAAAGTTGCCTACCTGAGAGTTCTATGTTGTTGGTGACAACCCTAGCTGGTCCATGACTTAGAGGATTTCAGGATCTTGCCCACTAGAAGGTTGTACGATGTAATCTTCCGAATTGATGGTGAGGGCTATCAATTTGAAGTAAAATAGTGGGAGCGATAATTAATTAAAGGCCTAATTATATCGTCAAACTTTCAAATCAATCAAATAAGTCAAAAATGAGTTTTGGACTAAAATTGCATATTTTCTTTTTTGTAGTTCAAATGGCAACAAACAACAACAACTTTTCTTTGCGATCGGTCCTTGACAAGGACAAGCTAAATGGGACAAACTTCCACGACTGGTATCGGACATTGAGAATTGTTCTCACTCAAGAGCGTAAGCTCTATGTCCTGGATACTCCAATTCCAGAGGAACCCGCTCCTAATGCACCAAAGGCAGAAAGGGATGCTTACAAGAAGCATTCTGATGATGCCATTGATGCAAAGTGCTTGATGCTATGTTCAATGAACCATGAGTTGCAGAGGCAACATGAGAACATGGGTGTCATTGAGATGATTCTGCATCTCAGGAACATGTATGAAGATCAGGCACGGCAAGAGAGGTACAATGTTTCTAGAGCGCTGTTCAAGTGCGTCATGACAGAAGGAGATCCAGTTGGTCCTCACACACTCAAGATGATTGGGTATGTGGAGAACCTGCAGAGACTGGGATTTCCACTGAGCCAAGAGTTGGCTACTGACGTGATACTGCAATCGTTGCCAGAATCTTTCAGTCAGTTTGTGATGAACTACAACATGAACAACTTTGATAGGCCACTGTCAGAGTTGTTGGGCATGTTGAGGACAGCCGAGTTACAGATGAAGAAGGACAAGCCTAAGTCCGTGATGGTGATCACGAGCAAGAAAGGCAAGTCCAAGCGCAAGGGCAAGGGCAAGGGCAAAGCTAAGAAAGGTTCTGAAGCTAGCTAGGAGTCCAAGCCATCTTCAGCTCTCAAGGCCAAGGGCGGCGTGACCAAGAAAGGAAATTGCCACCATTGTCAAAAACCAGGACATTGGAAAAGAAATTGTCCTCTCTACCTGGAAGAACAAAAGAAGAAGGAGGTGACTGAAACCTCTACTTAAAGGTGTCATGAAAGTAAACTTGTAACACTTTTGAGATATATGATATCAAGTAGTAAAGTGTAAAGCATTCTTACTTGGGGAAAGTGTTGCCTTTATAGATAGGAATACTTTAGTTTATTTTCAGCCAATAAGGCATGTAATACAGTTATGAACTGCTATTTCATACTTGCCAATAGATAGAAACACTTTATTTTTGCACATTGTGTGACAATGATGGCAATTAATAAAGAGATGTTTCAATTTATAAAGATGTGATCTTTGTGGCAATGCCTTATTTATCTTATGATATTTGATATGCATAAGATAAGACGATACCTAAAAGTTATAGATAACTCAAACAATTTAATTAGCATTAATCATGAGAAATTCATTTCTAGTTTCCATGTGATGGATAAACTAGACTCTTTTGGTTATAGAACCAGTAAGAGACATGAATATCTTGGACATGATTAATCAATCTTCAGTAATGTAGTGGGAGAATGATTATCCTATTAGGTATAATACATGTGATGTATTTACATACCTATTGGAATAAATGCTAATACTTCAAATGGTGTTTAGAGAAATACCAATATGAATATCTTGAAGTGTTCAAGATTATCATAAATGAAGTACAAATTTGGTAAAGTATTAATTCTTGATGAGATCAATGAATGAAATACTTGGACCAAATGTTTGAGATCCTTATGAGTGATTATGATAGTGTATCATAGTGAACTCATGATTAAGGCATGGTGATGTCTGAATCAAGAAGGAATCATACTCTAAGGAGTTAGAGAATGATTATCAAATAACTGAATTCTTCTTAATAAATGAATACCCCACACTAATAAAAGAAATTAAGAATCACAAGGGTTGTGAGTTCTTATATCTTTAACAGATACACCTCAATTATCTGTGTGATGAGTTGTTCATGTGATGAGTCAACTATCAAGATGAATATGAGGAACCGAATCTTGAGTTACGGTTTAAAACCATTACATCCTAAATGACTTCCATGTGAACCATAAGGTATGACCTTGATGGTAGCACTCATTGGATCATATCCATAAGTTGCAGATGAGTCTTAAGTGTTAAGACACATGGATAACATTTTGAGAAGGATGATGCTTGTTGCAACTTAATGACTAAGACATTTGGCATATGGATACTAAAACCGCATTCCTATGAGGAATAAAACCAGGATGTGTACGTGACACAGCCTATAAGGTTTATAAATCCACTAATGCAAATGAAGTCCATAAGTTACAATGGACTAATCGATGTGATTGATTGAGTTCAAGCAACTCAAAATTGAATCTTTATTTTGATGATATAGTCAAAGGGTTTGACTGATATGTCAAAGATAAAGAAGATATCTGTGATTTAGTGGGAGCGTGTTCACATTCCACATATTGATGTGAAATGGAAATGTTCTAGATTGGAAATCCGAATGTGGAAATTATCTTTAAGGAAGATAGAGATGTTTCCTATGTGATAGGAATATAGATCTATAGAGATAGTTCTCGAAAATCTCTTGACCTGGAAAGAGAAAGCATACATTGGCAATATGTACTGAAGTGTTCAGTATGCACAGATTCAGTGGGAGAAAACTTGTCCATGTTACATGGATATTAGTATCCCAAGGCCAAGTGTCCAATTCTTATGAAGAATGGGAACACTAAGAATAGATATGGATCTATCATGTATGTAATCATCCCATTATCTTGCATGTATGACATGGCAAGAATAAAATGCATTCATCATCTTATATGTAGGACATGGCAATGTGATGTGCTCATCCTGATAACTCGTATGTAGGACATGACGAGTGGATGTCTATCTACTTCCAGTAAGGGTTACTGGAATACCCTGAGAACTTGATAAGTGCTTGTGAAGTACTAGTTCTATGGATATAAGGAAGAGTTTAATGTAAAGAGTTACATTGATGCGAACTTCCGAAAGGACAAAAAATTAATCGCAATATATATACATGAGATGTATAAAAGTGAATGTTTGTTGATAATTGGAAGTGTTCCAATAAAGCCATTTAAAAGGGAAATTCCGAGTATCTATGTGTTAGTGAACAACAGTGGATACTATATGGATCTAAAAGTTCATGAGATGAACTTATATTCCACTCATTAATGACAAGTATGGAATCCTTGATCATGCAATGTGGCTAAAGGTTAGCAAATGGAATACAAGATCACATATTACGGCAACTCCATCTCATACGTGTGACGTACAACGAAGAGATGAGAGACATGCAATTTATACAGACTTTGGCAAGGTGTTGCCATTACTCACTATGTTGGCACTACAGCACAGTAACATGTGGGACATGTTTGAAGATCACTATGAATATGATTCATGGGTGATTGGCTCGCAGTGCAAGTGGGAGTCTGTTGGTATGTATGCCCTGAGAGCCAATCATGTGATAATTGGTGGGATACATTAAGATTGATTTGATAAACATCAAAAGGCAAGCTTCCAACTCTTTTTGGTTCAGTCATATGAGATAGTGATAGAACAGATTGAATGTCTAGAGAATGACAGTACTCAATGACGTATGCCTTCAGGTTCATGACCTGAACGATGAGATCATACGGATGCTAAGAGTTTGTACATTCTTGTTATGTCCCTAGTCGGATGTCATTGTGGAAGGTAGATAGACAGCAATGACACACAAGACTAGATTGCGGTGTTGGTTGATGATAGAATCTCATTAGTCATGATATAGAGATATCAAACCAAACACATAGGTACTTGTTAGAGAACAAGGTACCGGATAGACCCACCGTGAGTTTGACACATGGAACCATGAGATGGTAGTCACAGTCATTACTCACAGTGATGGTGGTGAGTGTGATTCTTAGACCTGAAATCACTGCACTCAACACATGTCGTTGGGCACACTTTGACATCATCAAACGCAGTCCTGAAACATGGGTTGTTATAAAGGTGATGATTGGGTGGCTTTGACACATGGGGCTTTTGAGGGGTGAGTGATAGATATGGGATTTGTCCCTCCTGAGGGAGTTTGATATCCATGGCCACTTGATGAGTAGGATTGAGAAAGGCGTGCACACATGTGTGAATCAGTATATGATACTGATGTCATACATATCTCTTCCAGTCTACTCTGAGATCAAGGAAGTGAATGAACGTTGACAGGATGACTGTTCCATGCCTCGAGTTCATTCGGGATATCAGTGACAAAGGAATTATACATTCGCTGTAACACCATTCACGGATTGTAGGATGAAAGTTGTTCTCCAACTTTCTATTTTCACTTGGGTAGCACTGATGTGTGACTAGGCACCGCTCTTTGCTTGTGAAGTCAGAAGTGTTATGGACTTTCACTGCCAACGTGAAATGGACTTGCAGGGTCACACACATAGGATTTAACCTGGAAGAGGAGTTTTGTCCACAAAGCAATGTTTAGATTGATTACTAAAGGAGTTTAGTAGTTCAATTAAACACTCAATCAGTCGATGGCTCAATATTGTATGGTTCAAGGTGTTGGACGCATTGATTGGAGTATCGGATTGATTGAAATCGCTTTTGACTGATTTTGCCCAACCTGTGCTCCCAACCGATCAGCTCATGTGATGAACCGGTCAGCTGAGGTTGCTGAACCGGCCGGCTGGAGTGTCTAGGCCGATCGGCTCATGCCCAGGTTGAGACGACCGGTTCAAGAGTTGAACCGATCGGCTCAACTGGTGCAACCGACCAGTTGGGAAAGTCATGTTGGCAAGAATTTTCCTTTCGTTTCAAATTGCCCGATTCGATTGGGAATAATATTGGTATTCGATACCAATTGGGAAAGAAACAAGGAAAGTATTTTTGAGCCGGATTAGGACCATGAACCGATCGGTTCAGGGCACCAAACGATTGGTTGGAGTGCCCCAAACGATCGGCTCAGGTCCAACCGATCGACTCAATGGCCGAACCGATCGGTTCAGTTGTGAACCGATCATTTCAAGTTGTGAACCGGTTGCTTTTTGTGGAAAATTCTCAAACCCTTCTACTCCTGTTTTAGTCCCGCATTGCCCGGGATGGAGAACCCTGTCCCATGACTCTCCTATATATATAGGGGTATTGGGGGCTTCTCAAAGTACAGCTCAGTGCAACCAGTTGCTCTGCAAGTTGTCGTTCTCTCTGGTTTTGGTAACCATGAGAGAGCCCAAGCAAGTGCTTCCCGCAAAAGGGAGGTGCAGCAAGGGAAGGACAACTACAGTTGCAACAGGAGGCAGGAGAGCGTGTTGGCGACTAGTACGTCAACAGGAGGGTGCGACTCCTTCCACTTCCTTGTGGGACAAGGAGAGTGGAGTTCCAGGTGGTCCGTGTGGACTACTACAGAGGCGGGAGGACACTGCCGCTTAGGAGGACAATTGTCATCCGACAGTCCGGTTCGAGTAGGAGTTGTCAGTCCCGGTGCGACCAGGAGCTGCATAGACACTGTCAAAGTCCGGAGTTGAAGACCGCGCATTACGCGAGGTATTGTCGCCGAGCAAGCCTCGGGACAAGGTATGATTCCACAAACCATCCTTTCCTATTATATAGACGTTGACGCGTTTCCTCGGTATGGGTTGGGGGAGAAAATTTTTGTTTCCGCTGCCTTCTCTGTCTCCCCTAAAACCCAACAAAGGCTTTGACTAATTCGTATCGTTTACGTGTGATTGGCTTGTCCTAACTCCTATCAGCTAATGCTCATCATTGAAAAAATTAAATATTTTAGTCCTGATAAAGAAACAAATTAATAGATTTATGAACAAACATGACTATTGAAACGGTAAAGATCAAATGCATATGAGTAAGGATGGCACACGTTGGTTTGAACGCGGCTGGGGTGGGAGCTGCTCCCGACGACGAGGGAGGGTTCCGGCCAGGGGTTGGGGGTGGGGCTTCAGTGGAGGTGAGATGTTGCCGTAAGAAAGGGTGAATCTGAGCTCCTCCTCTCTCTCGCCTCATGTTTCTTCTTCCATCTGCTCAGGACTTCGCAAACAGCCAAAGGAGGGGGAAAATAATGGGAAACTCCACCCAATCCGGCCCGATCGAGTTTGAAGATGGAAAGTTGTTTTACCTACAAGCGGAGGTCATTGAGAATACCCAGAAGTGGGAGAATGTTGTCTCTGGATACATATTTGACTTCAAAGCCCATCTATCTACCCTTGCAAGTCATTTGGTGTGATCTGCAAGCTCAAAGGAAGGATTGAGATCTTTGTTGGGTCACATGAATTCTTCATCTCATCCGGTTTCGGAAAAGGAGGATATGGAGCTTGCTCTAGAGGATGGACCCTGGTCTTTCAAAGGTAAAAACCTTATCCTTAAGGAATGGAAAAACGATGATCACTTGGAGAAATGAACCCTTTTTTAAGTCCCAGTTTGGATCTGCCTCTATAATTTGCCACTGGAAGGGGGGGACATGTTTTGTTGAATCAATAGCTATCTGTGAAGACATGTTGATACAAATCGTGTCATGAAAACCTAATCTAGGATTGAATTTTCTAGGATGTATCTTCTTATGCTATTTATTCCCGATTCTGGATTCTGTAGATAAGATAAGTGATTCAGGGAGGAACACACTATCTCTATCAAGTACGAACGGATCCCCAAGAAGTGTCAGGGATGTGGTCTGTTTGGGAATGAACTTGCCTCTTGTGTTTTGGTACGCAAGTACAAATTGCAGGTAGAAAAGAGAAAGCAGTGGGGCGGGAAGTGGAATGACAATATTCTACAGAAATCCCCTAGCTCTGAAGATGTCACCTGACCTCCTCCCCATTCTGCTCCAACTGTTAGATTGAACCAGTTTTTGATAAATCCAGTCTCATGGATTATTACCCAGGCCCTACTACTAGTGAGATGAACTCATCTAAAGTCCTGGATTGCCACTTCTCATCTTGTGAGGACTAGAATGTCCCGATTATTTCAAATATGCAATTGAGAGATATAAAAGTGGAAAGTAAAGCTAATGAAATATCTCGAAAGACTCATGTTGCCCTAAGTCAGACTAATGGGGAAGGCTTCCTTTAAGTAAGGACCAAGTCTAAGTCTTCGTCTAAACGCTTTACCAAAACAAACAAGACAAATGAAGGGCAAGCAAACTAACAACACATCATCTCTCCCAATGAGTTCCAAGAACTAAATGATTTGGAAGAGGAAGTTATCAATATTACTGAGTCTAGCAGGTTCCTAGCCACCCCTGCTCTAAATGAATGGCATCCTCTCGATCACCTCCAAGAATGTTCATGTTCTCAACATAGTTGATCACCAACACAGGGTCCAGGAGGAACTAAGGCGTACCAAATCTACTATAAATATAATTCTTGAAACTAAAATAAGGAGGAAGAAAGTTAGTAAAACACTCCAAAGATCTTGGCCTAAGCACAAGTGGTTGTGTAACCGCATATCACACCCCTGGGAAGGGTCATTATTCTATGGTATCATAATTGTATCACCATTGATTCTAATTCTAAAATGGATCAGCTTATAAATGCAATTACGACACATATTATATCTTTTTTGCTATTATATATGGTCAAAATGAAGACAGAAAGAGATCTTGTCTAAGGGAGTCCCTTAGTTCTATTTCTAACACTATGTCTGGTCCCTGGATTTTGTGCGGAGATCTAAACTGTATGAGAATGATCTCTAACAGAGCTGGAAGAGATAATCCCTCCAAACTTTCTATGATCAAATTAAATTGTTGAAAGATATGAAGTATGACATTTCTTAAACTAGCATGAAAGGTCCCATCTTTACCTAGGATAATAGGCAATCTAGATCTAATTATAGTACTTCAAAGATAGATTGCATTTATTTTCAATAATTAATTCCTGAATTAGTAGGCTAGCTATATTTGGGAAGTCTTCTCAACCATCCACAATAATCACAAGATTCTCAGAATTTCCTTGAGTTGCACTGGTATAAGGAAGTATATTCCATTCATGTTCATTAATGCATGTACGGATATGGATGATTATACTAATCTTGTTAAAAATCTTGGGAAATTTGAAAATTTTGGGTAAGTATATTCCAAAACCCTGAGATGGGGACAAAGTTACAAGCCACACCCAGACATGTGACTACATAGGCCTAAGAATTGGTTACAACATATCCCAATTCCTAGCAATGATAGGGGTAACATCAAGACATGCTTTAAAATTAAAATACATTCTCTATGTGTAGGTGACTACATGGGAAATTAAAGTTGATGGTGCCCTATGTGTAGAGTTTTGAAGAAACTCAAGCAAGTCAAATAGGATTTTTATTGCTTAGAATAATAAAAAGATTGACAATTTAAAACATAAATCAAGGGAGATGGAGAGACAAGATTTGCAAGCATAGGAAGAATTTGATTTAAAGCTTGGTAATCCTAGCTGATTAAGACAACCTCTGGTTTGAGAATGAAAACCCTTAAATATCTTGAAGAAGAGGAAGCCCTTGCAAAGCAGAAATCTACAATACGATGACTCTCTCTATGAAATGAAAATAGAAAGTCCATCTATACTTCTTCTATCCATACAAGAAAATAGAGCTATAAGATATTTGGATATAAATGACACTTAATGCAATGATGAAGATTTGATTAAAAAACATTTTGTTAATCTCTTTAATAATCCAAAAAAAATCCAGCTTATTTGAGATAAAAAAGGGATCTTCCTTCTATTTCTAAAGAGCAATATATTGGCCTTTGCAAAATTGTTACTAGGTATAAGATTCATCATGTCGTGATGAATTTTAACATTGATAAGCCCCCCCCCCCGGGCCTGATGGTTTCAATGCCAAATTCTTCAAATCTTCTTGGGATTTTACTATAGATTATGTATCCATTGTTGTCCTAGATTTATTTTCTAAAGGTAGGATGCTTAGGTAAATCAACATGACTTTCCTCACGTTAATTCCTAAAAGTAACAATGGCAACAACATAAAATATTGGAGGGCGATAACACTTTGAAATTATCTTCTCAAAATTATAACAAAAATCCTCACCAATAGGTTTAAGGATATTCTACCTAATCTGTTTAATTTGAACTAAGGTTCTTTTGTGAAAAATTGGAAAATATCTAGTGCTATTCTTCTTCCTAAAGAGTTGGTAAGTGAATGTAACCTTAATACTTGTGGGTCAAAATTCTATCTAAAGGTTGACATCACCAAAGCCTATGATTTCATCAACTGGTACTATCCTTTGGATGTCATGTATCACATTACTGTTGCAAGCTTAATTGGATTGCCACGATTTTGAATACTACTAGATATCAAATTTTGTTGAATGGTGAACTCATTGGCTATTTCTCTATTTCTAATGGGTTAAGACAAGGATATCCTCTTTTTGTCCTTCTCTTTGCCATTTGTAGGCATGGTTTTTTCCGCCATTATGTTATTGATTGAGAAACAAGGCTTCTTTAAACCTCTAACACTGTTTCTTTTCTTCTAATGGGTTAAGACAAAGAGATCCTCTTGCCCCCCTTCTCTAAGTCTTGAAAACTTGTAATATTTCTCACACTATAGATGATCTTGTAGTTTTTTGGAAAGCTAATGTTGTAAATGCTAAACACTTGAACCAAATACTCAATGAATTCATTCATGTTTTCGGCCTCCACATGAACATCAATAAGATCCTAATACACTATAGCAAGAATGCTACAAATATTCTTTCAGTGACATCATTAATATTGAAGAAGGTTCTTTTCCACTAAAATATCTTGGTGTACCTTTATTCACAAGGAGGATCACGAAGAATATGTGCCACCCTTTTATTGATAAGTTTAATACTAAACTTGATAGTTGGTAGACTAAACTTCTTCATATTATTGGTAGAGTTGAGCTCATAAGGTCTAGTTTATCTACTTATAGTCTTTATTGGTCGTCTGTCTTTGCTCTTCCATAGTTTAAAGTGAATGAGGTAGATCACATTTGTATAGACTTCCTTTGGGAGGACAAAGAGGACAATAAAAAGCTTCATTTTACTAAATGTTCTAGTGTTTGTTAACCTAAAAAAGGAGGGCTTGGGATCGTCAATAATAGAGAAGTAAATAAGTCTAGCATGATCTGGGGACATCACCAAAAAGAAGATTGTTTTGGGATCCAATGGATTCATGAGAAGTACATAAAAGAAGATTTTGTATGGGAGCATTGTCTTAAGCAATACTATTTGTGGATGTGGAGAAAAATTTGCAAGTATAGAAACATTGCCCTTCCACATATTAGTTTCACTATAGGGAATGGTGACAAATTTCTCTTTGGAGGGATATGTGGCTGAGAGATAATAAGTTTTCTAGAAGATGTGGTCAATTCTAGGACACGTCTCTACTAAGCAAAGGCAAGAATGTGTCAGACCCGTCACACCAAAGAGAGATTACTAAAAAACACACGATTATCAACTAACAACCACATTACTAGAAAACATGGTAAATTAAAGTCAATCTAATATAACCAACTCATGTAGAAACATAAACATCTAGGTCCAAAAATGTGCCACCTGAATCACATATCATACCAAAAAGGTATCTATATCATTATACAGTGGCCATCTTGCCACAAACCTATTATAAAAGATAACGTGTTCACATACACAAGCCATACATGTACAACCATGGCATACTGCCAAAAACCTTGTATCAATGTACAACATCTATAAAACACCCCCAAGGACATAAGATTATAGGGATGACACATAGGATCCTACTATAAAACTAGCAGCATATCCAACCGTCAACAACTATTAATCTCCTTGTTGCTCTTCCTCAACCACACAATCTCTACTATGTCATGCACGACCACCTAAAATATGTGAAAACCCACGGGGTGAGACCAATGCCCCAACAAGAGATATAAATCCCCCCGAACAACTATTGTTGACACAAATAGATATATAACATGAAAGAAATACTATCAAAAAATGAGAAGATTAAGCTAAATGAATAAGTGAAATTGATAACATAGATTACACAACTTAAGCAGCTAAAAACTAATCAATAGAACATCATATATTTTTAGAAGGAATATGAAGAAGATTTATAATCATTATCAATTAAATAGTATAAGAAACAAGACAAAGGGTCATCTAGTGTGATTCATGTTTAACCCTAAGCAAATATACCACATGGCTGTATTATGTCTTTTATTATGCCCTGTGCAGAAGAGGTATACAACACATACTCCAAGTGACCACTACTAAGTTGAAATTAGTGCCATACAAGATCTATGAGGACCGGACTCCCATGATCTCCCACACATTCAGTCAGTCCAAGTCTATTACAGTGACATATAGAGTCAAAATACAAATAAACCTAGCCCACCTTGGTATATAGGCATTGAAAAGACCCTGACCTTCATTTTAGGTTTACCCTGTTTGCTTTGCCTAAACCTTGTGTTTAAATGCTTGCTAATCACCTCAAATGGTGATTAGGGTTCATTGTGCTTTGTTGAAAGTTGGAGGTGCAACTTGCAAATTTCCAAGTTTTAGGGTTGATGTGCAAGTTTTTCACCTTGAGAGATTTTTCTCTCTCCTTGCATCCTCTAGGGTTGAGAGGATGAGTTGGGCTTGTTGCTTAAGTAGTTTTAGGCCTTGATGAGTTTTGATGGGCCTTGCTTTGCCTTGATAAGGGTTTGTATCGTGCATGGGAGAGTTTGAAGGTCTGTGTCGCCCAAGAGTGTGTCGACCAGTAAGGTGTGTCGCCCATGTGACCACCTTGACCTTGCCTTGGTTGTGTCACCATACCTTGGACAAGTGGTCGATACTTTGTTAGTTGGTGGCATGACATGTGCATGAGGTTTAGCAAGGTGGCATGGCTTTGGACAAGTGTCCCTAGGTTGGATGACACCTTGCCCTAGTTTCCTCTTCACCCTCTTCTATATATGCCTCTCCTTTCACTTGCTTGGGATCCCTTTTAGCTCCTTAGTTGCCTTCCCTTTTCCTTGGTAGACGATACCCCTCTTTGGTGGAACTTGGTGGCCGATCTCCTTGGTGGAGTCTCCTTCTTCTTCTTCCTCTAGGTTATGGCCGAACCCTAGAAGGGTATTGCTTCCTTGGTAAGCATCTCATCTCTCTCCTTAGCACCTTCTTCTCCTTCTTACTTGTTCTTCGGCCATGGTGGTTATGAGCTTTTCTTCTCTTCTTGTGGTGGCCGAAGGTGGGGTGCTTTGGAGCTAAGAGCTTAAAGCTTGGTGCTTGGTGCTTGGAGCTTTGGAGCTTGAGGAGCTTGCTTGAGGCGGGTTACATAACTCCTAACCCTAGCTATACTACTTCCCTTTTATGTATGATCTCTTTTTTTCATCTTGATCGGACATGCATCTTGTGAGATATGTTTCTTGCTCTAGTACATACCTTTAATCTTGGGGAGATAGTGGTTATCTTATTGTTGATATGATGTTAATAGTTGTGTGACCTTGGACCTTGTTGACCGAACCTTTGGATTAGGGTTTCCTTTGGGGCAATACCCCTTTCTATCTTTGGTTTTGTGAAGTGAGTTCGAGCTCTATTGGTGTAGGAAAAACCCCTCTCACTTGGTTGTTGAGAGGTGAGTCTATACTCTAGTTTCTTGGACAACACCCTTCTCTCACCATGGATTTGAGAGGTGAGCCTTTGGTTTTTGATGATCTAGTTGAGGATGGAGTGTTGCCCGATATGTGACGGAGGTTGTGTAAAACCCCTCTCACTTGGTTGTTGAGAGGTGATCCAACTCTCTTGATCTTTTAGGGTTTGATGATGTTGGTCTTGATGTTGAAGATGACCAACCTAATGTGGTTCTTGTGCCCTTACACGATACCCTTTTTTGTGCTTTGCACGATACCTCTCATCTAGGGTTTGTCTTAGATGATATGATTAGTTGGGTTGTGTTAACCTTGTTGCCCGATATGGTGCTTGGGTGATGAACCCTAGATAGATGCCCTAGTGTTGACCAATATGTTGTGTCTACCTTAGTTGGACGATAGGCCCCTGGGCACCATGGCAGGTGACCGACATGTGATGCCCACATGTTGCCCGATATCATCCACCCTAGAGTGTTGGAAGTGTGTAGGTGTGCCTAGCTTGGGGTAACACTAGGGTGAAGTGCATGGTTGATACCCCATATGGAGGTGTGTTACCCTTTGACTGATCCTCCTTGCCCATCACATGTCTCCTTTTGGTCAGTTACTCATCATGAATAGGTGCTTGATAGCTTGGATAGCTTTAGAGTTAACAGCTAGGCCGATACATGTGCTGAGCATGGATGGTCCTTTGGACGATACAAGTTTAAGGGCCGAGTCTTGGCTGATATGTGGACCCAAACCCTAGCTAGACGATAGGGTGTCTTGGGACACATGGTGGAGGGCAGTAGAATCCCTTGGGCATCATGAAGAGTTTGTTGGGCGTTAGGGTTTGCTCTTGGCCGACATGACCTTGGGTGCCATGGCCTTGTCCGATATGGTCGTAGACGATATGGTGATGAGGATGGCGATAGGTAACCCTAAACCTAGTGGTCGATAGGGTTATGGCCGATAGGTGCGTGTGTCCTTGTGCACGATACACCCCTTGGATCAGGTTGCACCATACTAGTCCTGGTCTACTCGTGACCCTTGAACAAGTGTGCACGACATGATAATGTGATGAGGGATGATATGTGTGGCTAAGTGCCCTAGCCGATAGGCTTTGGGTGAGGGAGGTAACCCTACCCGATACCCCCTTTAGTGAGGGACAACGTTACCCGCCACACCTTTGGTGAGGGTAGGCGGAGTCTTTGGTGAGGGTTATTCTTAACCCGAGAAACCCTAGTGAATGAATCAATCATCTTGAGCCCGTATCTTATTCATGATAAAATGTGGTTGTGACCAGTGATATGGCTAGACTGTGTTTGGGATATACTCCTTGTTTATGATCAATGAGATTTTAGGGCATAGTGTATGCTCATGGTTCGATAACAATAATGTAATAATATAGATTGTGTTTCATATAATCATGGATATTGTAACAAACATGTGCATCCTCAACCCTAATAGCTTGATAATCATAAAGATCTATGTCTGGTAATTTATGTTATCTCTCTTGATATGTATACTAACCATGCAGGTGCATCAAATGAATTCATAGCCAGGTAAGAGCTATGAGGTATATGTGTTTTGAATAACACTGAATAACTATAATCCTTGATTGATGGGATAACATGTATCACCCGTATGATGTGAAAAGGTATGTTGACCTGATAAAGGCTGAGTGCCTAAGGGATTTCTATCCCATGGTGATGATGTAATCCTTGAGAGGCATTGGTATTCTGTGATGAGGGATTGAGATCCCATGATAATGTGATAATGACAGTAATAATGTAACTCAATGTTGTTTATGTTTTACAACTTGGTTGCCTCAACAATCCACTTAAAATATACTAATTAATTACAGTGGAACATATCATGTAGTTTGCCCTAGCCATAGATCCATCATCGTTAGTAGCTGGTGATGGTGAAACGGGTTCTCCTGCGGGTTAACCCAGAAGCGCATATTGTTGAATATGTGTGGTTGCTCCTAGCCAAAAATAGGAGGACTAGAGTGCAATTTCGGTTGTAAACTCCAGAGCATGATTTCAGGCCTGTGGCTCAATATGAAAAAGCATGGTGAACATGCCCATGGCTCAGGATGTGTGATAAGAGCATGGTGAACATGACCATGGCTCAATGATTATGGAGCATGGTGAATAGGCATGTGGCTCAGATCACTAGGGCCGATACCTGTACCAAGGTGGGCTAGGCAGAGGGTAGCCTGACCTTGTGGTTGTGGCTACTTAAGCATGAGATTGTGGTCCTATTCATTTAGCACTCGTGCACTGATCACGCGGTGGTGAGGTCGTGAAGTCCGACTCTTCCATTGACCTTGTATGGCACCGGCTTGGGCTTCGCAGCCGATGATTGGATTTGAGCAGTACAGCTCACTTCCTCAGGTCATGTTAATACATAATCCAGCCGAATAGTATATACTGCTTAGGGTAAAACACAGAACATTGATTGAGACCTTGCTTGTATAGTGTATCTAATTATACCTTATAGTTATTTGTACGTTCCTTATGTTTTGTGATAAGTTCTTATAAAGCTTATCTTGTCAATCATGTTCCATAAGAATATCTGGATATATGTCTCCTAGATACCTTGGTAATTTTATTAATAAAATAAGTCCTGCTTAGTATGCTGCTCTTATAACCTGCTTATATCAGTTATCTGCTTTATCTTCTTTAGCTTTTATTAAGTTTTATAGTTTCGGTGGGGAGTTATGTTTCTTGCTGGGACTGTGTGTCTCACCCCATTGGTTTACAACCTTTTTAGGTGATTGTGCTAGATGTGGTGGTGGTCGTGAGGTTGCGGCTGAGCAGCAAGAAGAGCAGTAGGAGGCAAGAGATGTATATGCTGCTCTTTTGGTTGTTTTGTAGTAGAGTCCTAGAGTCATCCCTGTACTCTCAGGTCCTCAGAGGTATTTTGACGATGTTTTATGATGTATAGCTGATGTAGCTTTGTATATCCTGTTGTTGGCCTGATGTGGCCCATAATGTATGTATAAATAGGTGACAAACTCTAGTGCTGATAGGACAGCTGGTTCCTATAGGGTGTGGATATATATCAAGGCTTGTAAATATTTATATAACATGTTTCTTTGCAGGATAAGGAACTGTATGTAATAGTTCCCTTTTATCTGCTTTCCGCAAAAGATTTTAATTAACCTGTGTTTTTGGTAATATGTGGTTTATGGTGTTTCTGCACGTTTTAGCGTGGTATTTCATTGTCTGTGTGATATCGAGATGTGGTGTTACAAGTTTTTGGTATCAGAGCTCTAGGTTCGCTGAGTCTACAGGGATCTAGGACTAGGTTTGTGTTTGTGCTTGTGAGTATTCCAGATTTTCTTACAATAACATTCTGCCCTCAGTGGAAGATAAAGCTTAAAGATGTCTGGAAACCACGAAGAACATGTTGTCGAGAGCAGTGATGCTGCATCATTTGATGGAGCAAGAGTGCAGGCACATGAAGATCGGGTGCCTGAGGTCCCCCAACTTGACCCAGCCTGTAACATCCCTGCCTGGGTTATGTTCTAACCCTAGATGTTTTGCTTAATAAATTTAATCATATGCTTGCTTTTGTCTTTTGAAAAGTAATTAAGGCCCAAGAGGAACTTATGTTTCAATTTTAGTCCTTTTTGAATAATGTTGAAACACTATTTTGCTTGTTTTGGACTAAAGTACAAATTATCTAAGTTGAGGGGTTAACTTGCAAATGTTACATGATAAAATGTTCCTCAAGTGTTGAAGCATAATGAGAATGATAATGATGCAAAGGCATGGCTTGTGATAGCCTGAGAACCAAGAAAGAGCTTATTGAGCAATGTTTGTGCATTAAAACCTAATTTTGGTGTAATGTGCAATTTACCCAAAATATAGGGTTCATTATACAAAATACCACTTCTAGAGAGTCTCTTATGTTTCTTTTCATCATTTAGAAAAAATAAAATGAGAAGGGCGTCTCATTTGAATCATTTTGGAGGAGAGAGAATCTTGATATTAAAATAATCAAGATTTAAGCATAATTGGAAACATAATTCAATTTAATGCAAAAATAAATATATTAATAGGAGTGCCCTTCAACCAAATATGTGAAGGTTGAATTTGGATAAGTTTGTACATCCTTGTGCCTTGCTATGGCACCGAAAATATCCTAAGTGAGTGGAGAGCCCACTCACATTAGTAAACTAAAAAGTAATATCCACTAAATATGGGATATTAGTATTATATGAATTAAGGTGCTTAATTGATTTTCCTTTAATTCATGGATAATGAAGAGGAATTCGAAGGTGAAGTTGATAGCTTTGTATGCAAGGAAGTGAGGGGGTTTAGTAGCACCAATTTGGGGAGTGGACGGATTATTATAAGACTTTCTCTCTCTTGAAATTCCCTTATATATACCTCATTTTCCACCCACATAAGGACTCTTTTTCGGATTTTATTTCTCTCCTTGCTTTGTCCAAGCACAAGTGAGATTAGGAGCAATAGGAGGACGAACTCCAAACTGTAGGTAAGATCCTTAATCATCTTCAACCTTGATTTCATGGTGGAAATCGAAAATCAATGCTTGATTTCTTCTTTTCTCCATTCAATCTTTAATCCTGGCCATTTCTCTTCACTTAAAAGCTTGAGGACGGACCTTGGGAGGTTGAGAAAGCTTCATTCACCATTAGATATGTGAAGCTTGAAGCTTGGTTTCAACTTTGAAGGTGGGTTATATAACTTAAACCCTTAAATGTTATTATTACATTCAATTCTTCATCACTTGTTGATCATTTTGTTCTTCTTGAAATTCCTTTGAATAATTCATGGAATTTCCATAAGAATGGTAGTAGATTTTGAAGGATCGAAGCTTTATGATAATGACATCATCCTAAGCACACACCTCAATGAATATCTTGGGCAAACTGTTTCAACTTTGGAACCAATCGGTTTCAAGATCGATTGAAACCAAACGGTCTCAAGACCGTTTGGGAGTAAATGGTCCCAAGACTGTTTGAGATCAAACGGTCTTAAACCGTTTAGAGGATCAATGCTGATGTGGATGGTTGATGATCCAATGATATCAATTGATTTTATTTTAAAGGTTCCATGTATGGATGATCCAACAATTTCAACCCTAATCGATTGAATTGATTGAAACCCTAATTGATGAAATCGATTTTGGAGATTGGATAACCCAAATGGTCTCAAGACCGTTTGAAGGTCAATGGTTGATTGTGGTAAATGGTTGGAGATCCAAGGGCTACAATCTGATATACATTCAATAGTTCAATTGATGGATGGTTTCAATGTTGGACGGTCCATTGATTCCAAACTCTAGACTCAATGGTTTGATTCGGTTTCAAGACTGAATGGTTTGATTTGGTTTCAAGACCAAATGGAGGATTCGGTTTCAAGATCGAATGGATGTTTCGGTTTCAAGACCGAATGAATGTAATTGGTTTCAATATCGAATGAATGTATTTGGTTTCAAAACCGAATGGAGGAATTGGTTTCAAGACCGAATGGAGGATTCAGTTTCAAGACCGAATGAGATGATTCAGTTTCAAGACCGAATGAGATAATTCAGTTTCAAGACCGAATGAGATGATTCCGTTTCAAGACCGAATGGAGGATTCATTTTCAAGACTGGATGAGATGATTCTCTTTCAAGACCGAATGGGTTGATTCGATTTACAATTGGTCAAGACCGTTTGAAGGTCTAATACCTCAAGACCATTTGAAGGTCTAATTGATTCAAACCATGTAAGTACAATTAATCCTATAATTTTTTATGGTGGTTATCAAAGGTAATTACAATGGTTGTACCTTCAAGGTACTTAAGTGATTGGTACCTTTTGAGTAGTTAACCTTTGATGCTCATGGAAGCAATGCCTCAATACACTATGCTAACCCTAAATGTATGTACTTGAACAAAGGGTTAACCTAATCTAATCAAGTCTGATGTAATTAACCTCTTAGAGAGGATGAGAGAGAGAAACTTATAGGCTATAACTCTATAATGAAGATGCCAATATACCCTGGCAAGCTAATTGCAGTTTGACACATTATGTCTCTACCATATAATCTTGTACTGACTGAGAAGGTTGAGGTCTTGGAGTCTGGCTCTTCCATTGACCTTGTGTGGTACCGACACTTTTTGTAATTATGGTCGGTTGGAGCATGAATGCTATACTACATCTCTTCAGGGCATTAAGCATGATTGTAAAATGTAATCAGTCGGGTAGCGTATTTGCTTAAGGTTGAAATACGAGAATCATTGGTTGATATTATCTTTCTTAGCATATCCTAGATGGACAAATGTTATAAATGTTCTTCATATTCCTTTTCAAATAAATAATATGTTGTTGTATCAGTCATAGCTAAAATGCTTTGAAAATAATTATTACTCTAACCTATTAGACAATAATTAGTTGTTGTTAAACATTCATGATTCCTCTATTCAGTTTTATCTTATTAAACTGTAATAATAATGTTTTGGCGGAAAGTTATATCTCTCGCTGGAGCAATTTCAATTGTCTCACCCCCGTGGGATCCAACTTTTTTAGGTAGATGTAGAGGAAGAGGCAGAAACCCTACAACAGGGGAAGAGCAGTAGAAGCTGCAGGGACAATAGTGAATTCTCAGGTGGAGACACTGGATGTCATGTCTTGTATATAGAGTTCTATGTGTCATCTTTGTACTCTCAGGTCCTCAGAGTAGTAGTCACTACTTTTAATGAATCGATCTGAGATTTTGGATTGATGCCTCAAGGTTCTTATGTTGCCTATGTAAAGTATTAACAGGGAAATTGATGTACGTATTCCTCGAGAAGAGATGGTACAAGATATGTATTGGTAAACCAGAATGTAATTGAATTACTTTGGTTCTTTTTGAAAGCGTTTTCCAATGTATGGATCTCTTTGTAAATGGTTTTAATTTTTAGTGATTTTTTTCAATAGTTTTGTTGGTAACGAACGCTTCCACTTAAGTAGATCATGTTTTTGAGATTTGGATGCCACAAATAAGTTGGTATTAGAGCTCTAGGTTCGCTGAGTCTACAGAGAAATAGGATTAAGGTTGTCGAGTCTGTTCTAGTGTCTTCCAGTTTATCTGATAGCGTCTTCTATTCATATAGGAGAAGAAGAACTTGAAGATGTATGGATCACATGAGGAACATGCTGCTGAGAGTAGCGTTGCTGCACCAGGAAGAGGTGCAAAGGAGCAGGATAGGGATGAACCAGTCCCTGAACATCCCCAATTTGACCCAGCCAGGATAGAGAACCTAGCTTTCCATGCTCTATTTGGGCAGTTTATGGAAACTATGACACATATGGCAGATAGGATGCCACGACCTGCACCTAGGGCACCAACCCAAAATGAGGGACAGGGAGCTGGCAAGACTATTGAGAGGCTTTGTCGGGTAGGAGCCACAGAATATGTTGGTACAGCTGACCCAGCATATGCTGATTTATGGTTGACTAAGATGGAGAAGGCTTTCAGAATCCTCAATATCCCATAAGCTGAAAAGGTGAGGCATGCAGTGTACCTGCTGAAAGGGAGTGTTGGTCACTTGTGGACTATTGAAGAAGGCAAAAGGCCATGTGTTGAGGTCAGATGGGAAGAATTCTGATAAGAATTCATCACTAGATACTTCCCCAAGACTTACCTAGATTAAAAGATATCTTAGTTTGAGAAGATAAGACAAGGGCCGATGAACATTAGCAAGTATGAGGCTAAGTTCATAGAGCTTTTGCGGTTCTATCCGCATATGGTAGCTATTGATGAGGAAAGAATTCAACATTTTGAGAAGGGGTTGAATGTTGAATTAACCACTCATGTGTCTACTTTGGAGAACAGGGAGAGGTTTGACACATTTGTGGAGTCCGTCAGACGGATAGATAGGTATGTGATCGAGAAGCGACAGACCAGTGGTAAGAAGGTGTAAACACAGTTTCAAGTACAAAGGTCTGAGGGCTTTAAGAAGCCAAGGTTTTCTGCACCGGCATCACCATCAAGATTCAATACCCAAATGCAATGGACGTCAAGTAGGGGTATGGGCCATAGTTTTTTTCCAAATAGAGCCCCCAGCAACATCGACTTCGGTGACTGGACCTCATAGACCCTATCCTGAGACCAGGATCTGTCATCAGTGCAGACAAGTGGGACATCTGGCAAGGGATTGTCCAGTCGAGAACATAATGGTGACTCAACCCCAGAGGGAGAGTCAGCAAGGTTCTCAGAGGAGGTAGTTTTCAACTGGCACTCGAGGACGTGGGCAAGCATCCCAAGTTGGTTCGTCGACACCCAACAACCGAGCACAGGGTCAACAGCAGGCAACAATGAGATTCTATGCGATGAATTAACCCAAAGCAGTAGGCAACCCTCGAGTTGTGACATGTCAGATGGAAATATTTCATTCAGATGTGTCTTTATCCTGCGTCATATATGTTTTAATTGATATGGGTGCTATGCATTCCTTCATCACTAGAGAAGTGATTCTTGACTGCAATATGACTGTCAGTCATAGAGTAGATAATTTGTTATTAGAAGCCCCTTTGTTGGGATCTGTAGTGTTGCGGGAGGTGTGTTCTCCCTGCATTATTTCCTTTTCTGAACATCGCATTCAGGTGGATCTTATCCCACTTGAGATGCACGGGTTTGATATAATTCTTGGAATGGACACTATAGAAAAGTATAAGGTTGTCTTGGATTGTAGTTCCAAGCAAGCTGTGTTCACAGATGATGGTGACACATGGATCTTCAAGGAGATAGAAAGATTCTTCCAACCTATCTTGTATCAGCTATGGTAGCTGAGAAGCTGATGAGACAAGGATGCTTTGCAATCCTGGAACATGTGGTAGATACCACAATGAAGAGTCTTAATCTTTATGAAGTTCTGATAGTTAGGGAGTTTGAAGATGTGTTCCCTGAGGAACTTACAGGTGTACCTCCGCCCTGAGAGATTGATTTTGAGATTAATCTAATCCCAGGTACGCAACTAATAGCACAAACACCGTATAGAATGGCACCTGCTGAGATGGTAGAGCTCAAGAAACAACTACAAGAGTTTCTTGAGAAACGTTTTACCTGATCGAGTACTTCACCATGGGGTGTTCCGGTTCTCTTTGTTAAGAAGAAGGATGGATCGATGCAGTTATGCATTGATTACATACAGTTAAATAAAGTAACCATAAAGAATAAGTATCCTCTGCCAAGGATCGATGACCTATTTGATCAGTTGCGTGGTGAAACTATCTTCTCTAAGATATATCTGAGTTCGGGATATCATTAGTTGTGTATCAAGGAGAGTGACATACCTAAGTTTACCTTTAGGATAAGGTATGGTCACTATGAGTTCATAGTTATGTCGTTTGGACTAACTAATGCTCCAGTTGCATTCATGGAACTCATGAATAGAATCTTTCGACCTTTTCTTGATCAGTTTATAGTAGTCTTCATAGATGACATCTTGATATACAGTAGAGATGCTCAACAACATGAGTAGCACCTCCGTCAAGCTTTAACTTTGCTAAGAGAGCATAAGCTATATGCTAAGTTTAGCAAATGTGAGTTTTGGTTACCAGAAGTTTCTTTTCTAGGACACGTAATATCTGCCTCAGGTATCCATGTTGATCCTAAGAAGGTGGAATCTGTCCTGCAATGGGAACAACCAAAAACACCAATGGAGATATATAATTTCTTAGGACTGGCAGGATACTACAGGAGGTTCATTAAGAACTTTAGTTCTATAGCTTTACCCCTAACCAAGTTGACCAGGAAGGAGGTTCCTTTTGTCTCGAATGACAAGTGTCAACATTCTTTCCAGTTGTTGAAAGAAAGATTAACAAGTGCACATGTGCTAGTGTTACTTGAGCAAGGGAAGGGGTATATAGTTTTCTGTGATGCATCTAAGAATGGTTTAGGTTGTGTGTTGATGAAGGATAATCATGTGGTTTCTTTTGCCTCTCGACAACTTAAGAAACACGAGGAGAATTATCTAACACATGATCTAGAACTAGCTGCTGTGGTCCATGCTTTGAAGATCTGGAGGCATTATCTCTATGGAGAAACATTCCAAATTTTCACAAACCATAAGAATCTAAAATATATCTTCTCACAACATGAGTTGAACATGAGACAACGCCGTTGTATTGAGTTAATCAAGGATTACGATTGTATAATTGATTATCATCTAGGGAATGCTAATGTAGTGGCTGATGCATTAAGTAGGAAATCATCATCACCAGCCATAGATAAAGTACAATTGAACTCCTTAGTGTGCTCTAAGAGAGATATGCTTATCTCTATGAGGCAAAACAATATACAGCTTAAAGTATCATTGTTAGCTGGGCTGTTAGCTGAGATGCAAGTGAAACCTACTCTGAGGCAGCAGATTAAAGAAGCACAACAAGTTGATGTTGGGTTTTTAGGGGAGATAGAGAAGGCAGCGGAAACAAAATTTTTCTCCCCAACCCATACCGAGGAAGCGCGTCAACGTCTGTATAATAGGAAAGGATGGTTTGTGGAATCATACCTTGTCCCGAGGCTTGCTCGGCGACAATACCTCACGCAATGCGCGGTCTTCAACTCCGGACTTCGACGGTGTCTGTGCGGCTCCTGGTCGCACCGAGACTGACAACTCCTACTCGAACCGGACTGTCGGATGACAGTTGTCCTCCTAAGCGGCAGTGTCCTCCCGCCTCTGTAGTAGTCCACACGGACCACCTGGAACTCCACACTCCTTGTCCCACAAGGAAGTGGAAGGAGTCGCACCCTCCTGTTGATGTACTAGTCGCCAACACGCTCTCCTGCCTCCTGTTGCAACTACAGTTGTCCTTCCCTTGCTGCACCTCCCTTTTACGGGAAGCACTTGCTCGGGCTCTCTCACGGTTACCAAAACCAGAGAGAACGACAACTTGCAGAGCAACTGGTTGCACTGAGCTGTACTTTGAGAAGCCCCCAATACCCCTATATATAGGAGAGTCATGGGACAGGGTTCTCCATCCCGGGCAATGCGGGACTAAAGCAGGAGTAGAATGGTTCGAGAATTTTCCACAAAAAGCAACCGGTTCGCAACTTGAAATGATCGGTTCACAACTGAACCGATCGGTTCGGCCATTGAGCCGATCGGTTGGACCTGAGCCGATCGTTTGGGGCACTCCAACCAATCGGTTGGTGCCCTGAACCGATCGGTTCATGGTCCCAATCCGGCTCAAAAAGACTTTCCTTGTTTCTTTCCCAATTGGTATCGAATACCAATATTATTCCCAATCGAATTGGGCAATTTGAAACTAAAGGAAAATTCTTGCCGACATGACTTTTTTTCCCAACTGGTCGGTTGCACCAGTTGAGCCGATCGGTTCAACCCTTGAACCGGTCATTTCAACCTGGGCATGAGCCGATCGTCCTGGACACTCCAGCCGACCGGTTCAGCAACCTCAGCCGACCGGTTCAGCAACCTCAGCCGACTGGTTCATCACATGAACCGATCGGTTGGGAGCACAGGTTGGGCAAAATCAGTCAATTGCGATTTCAATCAATCCGATACTCCAATCAATGCGTCCAACACCTTGAACCATACGATATTGAGCTATCGACTGATTGAGTGTTTAATTGAACTACTAAACTCCTTTAGTAATCAATCTAAACATTGCTTTGTGGACAAAACTCCTCTTCTAGGTTAAATCCTATGTGTGTGACCCTGCAGGTCCATTTCACGTTGGCAGTGAAAGTCCATAACACTTATGACTTCACAAGCAAAGAGCGGTGCCTAGTCACACATCAGTGCTACCCAAGTGAAAGTAGAAAGTTGGAGAACAACTTTCATCCTACAATCCGTGAATGGTGTTACAGCGAATGTATAATTCCTTTGTCACTGATATCCCGAATGAACTCGAGGCATGGAACAGTCATCCTGTCAACGTTCATTCACTTCCTTGATCTCAGAGTAGAATGGAAGAGATATGTATGACATCAGTATCATATACTGATTCACACATGCGTGCACGCCTTTCTCAATCCTACTCATCAAGTGGCCATGGATATCAAACTCCCTCAGGAGGGACAAATCCCATATCTATCACTCACCCCTCAAAAGCCCCATGTGTCAAAGCCACCCAATCATCACCTTTATAACAACCCATGTTTCAGGACTGTGTTTGATGATGTCAAAGTGTGCCCAACGACATGTGTTGAGTGCAGTGATTTCAGGTCTAAGAATCACACTCACCACCATCACTGTGAGTACTGACTGTGACTACCATCTCATGGTTCCATGTGTCAAACTCACGGTGGGTCTATCCGGTACACTTGTTCTCTAACAAGTACCTATGTGTTTGGTTTGATATCTCTATATCATGACTAATGAGATTCTGTCATCAACCAACACCACAATCTAGTCTTGTGTGTCATTGTTGTCTATCTACCTTCCACAATGACATCCGACTAGGGACATAACAAGAATGTACAAACTCTTAGCATCTGTATGATCTCATCGTTCAGGTCCTCAACCTGAAAGCATACGTCATTGAGTACTGTCATTCTCTAGACATTCAATCTGTTCTATCATTATCTCGTATGACTGAACCAGAATGAATTGGAAGCTTGCCTTTGATGTTTATCAAATCAATCTTAATGTATCCCACCAATCATCACATGATTGGCTCTCAGGGCATACATACCAACAGACTCCCACTTGCACTGCGAGCCAATCACCCATGAATCATATTCATAGTGATCTTCAAACATGTCCCACATGTTACTGTGCTGTAGTGCCAACATAGTGAGTAATGGCAACACCTTGCCAAAGTCTGTATAAATTGCATGTCTCTCATCTCTTCGATGTACGTCACACGTATGAGATGGAGTTGCCGTAATATGCGATCCTGTATTCCATTTGCTAACCTTTAGCCACATTGCATGATCAAGGATTCCAGACTTGTCATGAATGAGTGGAATATAAGTTCATCTCATGAACTTTCAGATCCATATAGTATCCACTGCTGTTCACTAACACATAGATACTCGACATTTCCCTTTTAAATGGCTTTATTGGAACACTTCCAATTATCAACAAACATTCACTTTTATACATCTCATGTATATATATTGCGATTAATTTTCTGTCCTTTCAGAAGTTCGCATCAATGTAACTCTTTACATCGAACTCTTCTCCATAGAACTAGTGCTTCACAAGCACTTATCAAGTTCTCATGGTATTCCAGTAACACTTACTGGAAGCAGACAAACATCCACTCGTCATGTCACTCATACGAGTTATCAAGATGAGCACATCATATTGCCATGTCCTACATACAATATGATGAATGCATTTTATTCTTTCCATGTCATACATGCAAGATAATGGGATGATTACATACATGGTAGATCCATATCTATTCTTAGTGTTCCCATTCTTCATAAGAATTGGACACTTGGCCTTGGGATACTAATATCCATGTAACATGGACAAGTTTTCTCCCACTGAATCTGTGCATACTGAACACTTCAGTACAGATTGCCAATGTATGCTTTCTCTTTCAGGTCAAGATATTTTCGAGAACTATCTCTATAGATCTCTATTCCTATCACATAGGAAACATCTCTATCTTCCTTAAAGATAATTTCCACTTTTGGATTTCCATTCTAGAACAATTCCATTTCACATCAATATGTGGAATGTGAATACGCTCCCACTAAATCACAGATTACTTCTTTATCTTTGACATATCAGTCAAACCCTTTGACTATATTATCAAAATAAAGATCCAATTTTGAGTTGCTTGTACTCAATCAATCACATTGATTAGTCCATTGTAACTTATAGACTTCATTTGCATTAGTGGATTCATAAACCTTATAGGTTGTGTCACGTACACATCCTGGTTTTATTACTCATAGGAATGCGGTTTTAGTATCCATATGCCAAATGTCTTAGTCATTAAGTTGCAATCAACAAGCATCATCCTTCTCAAAATGTTATCCATGTGTCTTAACACTTAAGACTCATTTGCACTTATGGATATAATCCAATGAGTGCTACCATCAAGGTCATACCTTATGGTTCACATGGTTGTCATTTAGGATGTAAGGGTCATAAACCATAACTCAAGATTCGGTTCCTCATATTCATCTTGATAGTTGACTCATCACATGAACAACTCATCACATAGATAATTGAGGTGTATCTGTTAAAGATATAAGAACTCACAACCCTTGTGATTCTTAATTTCTTTTATTAGTATGGGGTATTCTTTTATTAAGAAGAATTCAGTTATTTGATAATCATTCTATAACTCCTTAGAGTATGATTCCTTCTTGATTCAGACATCACCATGCCTTAATCATGAGTTCACTATGATACACTATCATAATCACTCATAAGGATCTCAAACATTTGGTCCAAGTATTTCATTCATTGATCTCATCAAAAATTAATACTTTACCAAATTTGTACTTCATTTATGATAATCTTGAACATTTCAAGACATTCATATTGGTATTTCTCTAAACACCATTTGAAGTATTAGCATTTATTCCAATAGGTATGTAAATACATCACATGTATTATACCTAATAGGATAATCACTCTTCCACTACTCAAGTGAAGATTGATTAATCATGTCCAAGATATTCATGTCCCTTACTGGTTCTCTAACCAAAAGAGTCTAGTTTTATCCATCACATGGAAACTAGAAATGAATTTCTCATGATTAATGCTAATTAAATTGTTTGAGTTATCTATAACTTTTAGGTATCATCTTATCTTATGCATATCAAATATCACAAGATAAATAAGGCATTGCCACAAAGATCACATCTTTATAAATTGAAACATCTCTTTATTAATTGCTATCGTTGTCATACAATATGCAAAAATAAAGTGTTTCTATCTATTGGCAAGTATGAAATAGCAGTTCATAACTGTATTACATGCCTTATTGGCTGAAAATAAACTAAAGTATTCCTATCTATAAAGGCAACACTTGCCCCAAGTAAGAATGCTTTACACTTTACATCTTGATATCATATATCTCAAAAGTGTTACAAGTTTACTTTCATGACACCTTTAAGTAGAGGTTTCAGTCGCCTCCTTCTTCTTTTGTTCTTCCAGGTAGAGAGGACAATTCCTTTTCCAATGTCCTGGCTTTTGACAATGGTGGCAATTTCCTTTCTTGGTCACGCCTCCCTTGGCCTTGAGAGCTGAAGATGGCTTGGACTCCTGGCTAGCTTCAGAACCTTTCTTAGCTTTGCCCTTGCCCTTGCGCTTGGACTTGCCTTTCTTGCTCGTGATCACCATCACGGACTTAGGCTTGTCCTTCTTCATCTATAACTCGGCTGTCCTCAACATGCCCAACAACTCTGACAGTGGCCTATTAAAGCTGTTCATGTTGTAGTTCATCACAAACTGACTGTAAGATTCTGGCAACGATTGCAGTATTACGTCAGTAGCCAACTCTTGGCTCAGTGGAAATCCCAGTCTCTGTAGGTTCTCCACATACCCAATCATCTTGAGTGTGTGAGGACCAACTGGATCTCCTTCTGTCATGACGCACTTGAACAACGCCCTAGAAACATTGTATCTCTCTTGCTGTGCCTGATCTTCATACATGTTCCTGAGATGCATAATCATCTCTATGACACCCATGTTCTCATGTTGCCTCTGCAACTCATGGTTCATTGAACATAGCATCAAGCACTTTGCATCAATGGCATCATCAGAATGCTTCTTGTAAGCATCCCTTTCTGTCCTTGGTGCATTAGGAGCGGGTTCCTCTGGAATTGGAGTATCCAGGACATAGAGCTTACGCTCTTGAGTGAGAACAATTCTCAATGTCCGATACCAGTCGTGGAAGTTTGTCCCATTTAGCTTGTCCTTGTCAAGGACCGATCGCAAAGAAAAGTTGTTGTTGTTTGTTGCCATTTGAACTACAAAAGGAAAATATGCAATTTTAGTCCAAAAACTCATTTTTGACTTATTTGATTGATTTGAAAATTTTGACGATATAATTAGGCCTTTAATTAATTATCGCTCCCACTATTTTACTTCAAATTGATAGCCCTCACCATCAATTCGGAAGATTGCAGCGTACAACCTTCTAGTGGGCAAGATCCTGAAATCCTCTAAGTCATGGACCAGCTTGGGCTGTCACCCACAACATAGATCTCTCAGGTAGGCAACTTTTGCCAACTGCATCATATGCAACTCTTGATAAGATGTCATCTAAAACTCCTTGCAATGATCATCTCCATGCCTCAAGGCACTAGATCCTATCTAGGTCACCTTGTTAAGTCCGACCCAAAGCAAACACGATGAATATGCACCCTGCTTGGGCAGACCCACATATTCATCCTTCACGCTTCCACGAGATAGACGGTGCACCACGCTTGGGCATGCCCACACTTGGTCGATCAAGTTTTTCACGTGTGTTGCATTTGGAAGGCATCTAAAACTTAATATTTTAATGAGGGATTTGGTTTTTATATACATATACATATCCAATCACCACAATACATAGTACGTATCATATACATGCTATATCCCACATAAAACATGCACAAATGATAAAAGCGATGATTATGGCCATCCTAAAGTGATTCCTTGAGCCAAGAGGAATCACAGTCATCTAGGTCTACATCACATGCAACCTGTACAAGATGAACTTATGTGCCTTGCCTTCCGAGTTGATCAACTCATCACATGAATGATCTGTACTCTACAGTCGGTCGTCTGGGTGCCACCAGCCGATCGGTTGGCTCCTCCAACCAATCGGTTTGCCTGGTCGTCGTGCATCTCGTCATGTCTGCCACTCGCTCCTCGAACCGGTCATCAACTGATCGGTTCACTCCTTGAACCGACCGTCTGGAACGTCAACCGATCGGTTCACGCCTTGAACCGATCGTTTCAGCTGTCATCTTGATGTCCGCCGGTCTTTGACATAACAGGAAATAAAATCCTATTCTATTTATTACATTGCTTTAAAAAGGAAACCCCGAGTTACATTCGGGGGGAGCAAAGGTAGGAAAGAATCTCGAATTATTTCGAGTTACATCAGGAATAGGAGAGGGAAGATCAGTGCGCAGACCGAGATGCAAACAACCACACACAGATAGGGGTTTATAGGCCATAATCACGCTACACACATCCACCACAAAACTCGTTTAAGGGAAACGCGTATCGAGTGCATTAATAGTACATATCATATATGTAATTAGGGATTTGTGGATTTAGGATTGGACATGCATAAAGCCGATATTATTCGCATTGTATGCAATAAATAAAGGCGACAAACCAAAATCGATCATATCGATATTCCTAAAATATAGAGCAGTTGACGTGGCTCTGATACCACTATTGGGTTTTTAGGGGAGACAGAGAAGGCAGCGGAAACAAAAATTTTCTCCCCAACCCATAACGAGGAAACGCGTCAACGTCTGTATAATAGGAAAGGATGGTTTGTGGAATCATACCTTGTCCCGAGGCTTGCTCGGCGACAATACCTCGCGCAATGCGCGGTCTTCAACTCCGGACTTCGACGGTGTCTGTGCAGCTCCTGGTCACACCGGGACTGACAACTCCTACTCGAACCGGACTGTCGGATGACAGTTGTCCTCCTAAGCGGCAGTGTCCTCCCACCTCTGTAGTAGTCCACACGGACCACCTGGAACTCCACACTCCTTGTCCCACAAGGAAGTGGAAGGAGTCACACCCTCCTGTTGACGTACTAGTCGCCAACACGCTCTCTTGCCTCC
Source organism: Alisma plantago-aquatica (assembly GCA_963693085.1). Taxonomy (NCBI): domain Eukaryota; kingdom Viridiplantae; phylum Streptophyta; class Magnoliopsida; order Alismatales; family Alismataceae; genus Alisma; species Alisma plantago-aquatica. The sequence goes on along the minus strand of OY856410.1, from coordinate 837,055,837 downwards.
TGTTGCAACTGCAGTTGTCCTTCCCTTGCTGCACCTCCCTTTTGCGGGAAGCACTTGCTCGGGCTCTCTCACGGTTACCAAAACCAGAGAGAACGACAACTTGCAGAGCAGCTGGTTGCACTGAGCTGTACTTTGAGAAGCCCCCAATACCCCTATATATATAGGAGAGTCATGGGATAGGGTTCTCCATCCCGGGCAATGCGGGACTAAAGCAGGAGTAGAATGGTTCGAGAATTTTCCACAAAAAGCAACCGGTTCGCAACTTGAAATGATCGGTTCACAACTGAACCGATCGGTTCGGCCATTGAGTCGATCGGTTGGACCTGAGCCGATCGTTTGGGGCACTCCAACCGATCGGTTGGTGCCCTGAACCGATCGGTTCATGGTCCCAATCCGGCTCAAAAAGACTTTCCTTGTTTCTTTCCCAATTGGTATCGAATACCAATATTATTCCCAATCGAATTGGGCAATTTGAAACTAAAGGAAAATTCTTGCCGACATGACTTTTTTTCCCAACTGGTCGGTTGCACCAGTTGAGCCGATCGGTTCAACCCTTGAACCGGTCGTTTCAACCTGGGCATGAGCCGATCGGCCTGGACACTCCAGCCGACCGGTTCAGCAACCTCAGCCGACCGGTTCATCACATGAACCGATCGGTTGGGAGCACAGGTTGGGCAAAATCAGTCAATTGCGATTTCAATCAATCCGATACTCCAATCAATGCGTCCAACACCTTGAACCATACGATATTGAGCTATCGACTGATTGAGTGTTTAATTGAACTACTAAACTCCTTTAGTAATCAATCTAAACATTGCTTTGTGGACAAAACTCCTCTTCCAGGTTAAATCCTATGTGTGTGACCCTGCAGGTCCATTTCACGTTGGCAGTGAAAGTCCATAACACTTATGATTTCACAAGCAAAGAGCGGTGCCTAGTCACACATCAGTGCTACCCAAGTGAAAGTAGAAAGTTGGAGAACAACTTTCATCCTACAATCTATGAATGGTGTTACAGCGAATGTATAATTCCTTTGTCACTGATATCCCGAATGAACTCGAGGCATGGAACAGTCATCCTGTCAACGTTCATTCACTTCCTTGATCTCAGAGTAGACTGGAAGAGATATGTATGACATCAGTATCATATACTGATTCACACATGCGTGCACGCCTTTCTCAATCCTACTCATCAAGTGGCCATGGATATCAAACTCCCTCAGGAGGGACAAATCCCATATCTATCACTCACCCCTCAAAAGCCCCATGTGTCAAAGCCACCCAATCATCACCTTTATAACAACCCATGTTTCAGGACTGCGTTTGATGCTATCAAAGTGTGCCCAACGACATGTGTTGAGTGCAGTGATTTCAGGTCTAAGAATCACACTCACCACCATCACTGTGAGTACTGACTATGACTACCATCTCATGGTTCCATGTGTCAAACTCACGGTGGGTCTGTCCGGTACACTTGTTCTCTAACAAGTACCTATGTGTTTGGTTTGATATCTCTATATCATGACTAATGAGATTCTGTCATCAACCAACACCACAATCTAGTCTTGTGTGTCATTGTTGTCTATCTACCTTCCACAATGACATCCGACTAGGGACATAACAAGAATGTACAAACTCTTAGCATCCGTATGATCTCATCGTTCAGGTCCTCAACCTGAAAGCATACGTCATTGAGTACTGTCATTCTCTAGACATTCAATCTGTTCTATCATTATCTCGTATGACTGAACCAGAATGAATTGGAAGCTTGCCTTTGATGTTTATCAAATCAATCTTAATGTATCCCACCAATCATCACATGATTGTCTCTCAGGGCATACATACCAACAGTTGATACTGTAGTTCAGCAGATTAGGTCAGAGTATGGTAGTGAGAAATGGGATGGCTTTCATGAGTCAGAGGATCAGGTAGTTTGTTACCATGGTAGGATGGTAGTACCTGATTCCAATGATTTAAGAAAGTTGGTTTTGGAGGAAGCTCATACTTCAATGTATGTAATGCATCCAGGGAGCACCAAAATGTATCATAACTTGAAAGATATGTATTGGTGGCTAGGATTGAAGAAGATGTAACTGAGTTTGTTATGTGGTGTCCGGTGTGTCAGCAAGTTAAAGATGAACATCAAAAGCCCGTACGAACAATGCAACCTTTGCCTATACCGCAATGGAAATGGGATCATGTAACCATGGACTTTGTGGTTGGTTTTCCCAGAACAGTCAAAAGTCAGGATTCCATTTGGGTGATAGTTGATAGGTTGACTAAGACAACACATTTCCTTCCTATCAAAACAACCTACACTGCTGAGAAACTTGCACAGATATATGTAGATGAGATAGTGCGGTTGCACGGGGTTCCAGTCACTATCGTTTCTGATAGAGGTCCCCAGTTTATGAGTTGTTTTTGGGAACGACTACATAAAGCTTTGGGTACATAGTTAAGGTTTAGTACAGCCGTTCACCCACAGACATATGGACAATCTGAGAGGACCATACAAACTTTGGAGGATTTTCTTAGGGCATGTGTCCTTCAGTTTGTAGGAAGTTGGGATCTACACCTGAGCTTGATAGAATTTGCTTACGATAATAGCTATTAACATAGTATTGATATGGCAACATATGAAGCAATGTATGGTAGACGTTGTAGATCTCCTTTATGTTGGTATGAAATAGGAGAATATCAACTTTTGGGTCCTGAGCTTGTGCAGTAGACAACATAGAAGATTAAAGTAATACAACAACAGTTAAAGACTGCACATAATAGATAGAAGTCGTACGCTGATAAATGGCGTAGAACTTTAGAATTCCAAGTTGGAGATAGAGTATACCTTAAGGTCTCGCCTTGGAAAGGTGTTCTTAGATTTGGAAAGAAAGAAAAGTTAGCTCCTAGATTTATGGGGCCTTATCCAATCATTGAACGGATTGGAAAGGTAGCCTATAAGATGGAGTTGCCACCTGAGCTGCATAAGTTGCATCCAGTGTTCCATATCTCTATGCTGAGAAAGTGTCATCCTGACATAGAGTTAGTTTTGCAACGTATGGAGGTAGAGTTAAGTGATGATATATCATATGTTGAAGGACCTGTGATGATCCTTGATAAAAGAATTAAAAAGTTGAAAAAGAAATACATATGTCTTGTGAAAGTTCTCTGGCATCACTGTGGCATTGAAGAAGCCACATGGGAACTAGAGGAAGAGATGAGGAGGAAGTACCCTTCTCTTTTCTCTTGATGATTTCGGGGATGAAATCCCTGTTAGGGGTGGATAATTTGTAACATCCCTGACCTGGGTTATGTTCTAAACCTAGATTTTTTTCTTAATAAAGTTAATCATATGCTTGCTTTTGTTTTTTTAAATGTAATTAAGGCCCAAGAGGAACTTATGTTTCAATTTTAGTCATTTTTGAATAATGTTGAAACACTATTTTTCTTATTTTGGACTAAAGTGCAAATTACCTAAGTTGAGGGGTTAACTTGCAAATGTAACATGGTAAAATGTTCCTCAAGTGTTGAAGCATCATGAGAATGATAATGATGCAAAGGTATGGCTTGTGATAGCCTGAGCACCAAGAAAGAGCTTATTGAGTAATGTTTGTGCATTAAAACCTAGTTTTGGTATAATGTGCAATGTACCCAAAATCTAGGGTTCATTATGCAAAATACCACTTCTAGAGAGTCTCTCATGTTTCTTTGCATCATGTAGATAAAATAAAATGAGAGGGGCGTCTCATTTGAATCATGTTGGAGGAGAGAGAATCTTGATATTAAAATAATCAAGATTTAAGCATAATTGGAAACATAATTCAATTTAATGCAAATATAAATATATTAATAGGAGTGCCCTTCAACCAAATATGTGAAGGTTGAATTTGGATAAGTGTGGACGTCCTTGTGCCTTGCTATGGCATCGAAAATATCATAAGTGAGTGGAGAGCCCACTCACATTAGTAAACTAAAAAGTAATATCCACTAAATATGGGATATTGGTATTATATGAATTAAGGTGCTTAATTGCTTTTCCTTTAACTCATTGATAATGAAGAGGAATTCGAAGGTGAAGTTGATAGCGTCATATGCAAGGAAGTGAGGGGGTTTAGTAGCACCAATTTGGGGAGTGGAAGGATTATTATAATACTTTCTCTCTCTTGAAATTCCCTTATATATACCTCATTTTCCACCCACATAAGGACTCTTTTTCGGATTTTCTTTCTCTCCTTACTTTGGCTGAGCACAAGTGAGCTTAGGAGCAACAGGAGGACGAACTCCAACCTGTAGGTAAGCTCCTTAATCATCTTCAACCATGATTTCATGGTGGAAATCAAAAATCAATGCTTGATTTCTTCTTTTCTCCATTCAATCTCCAATCCTAGCCATTTCTCTTCACTCAAAAGCTTGAGGACGGACCTTGGGAGGTTGAGAAAGCTTCATTCACCATTAGAGACGTGAAGCTTGAAGCTTGGTTTCAACTTTGAAGGTGGGTTATATAACATAAACCTTTAAAGATTATTATTACATTCAATTCTTCATCACTTGTTGATCACTTTGTTCTTCTTGAAATTCCTTTGAATAATTCATGAAATTTCCATAAGAATGGCAGTAGATTATGAAGGATCGAAGCTTGATGATGATGACATCATCCTAAGCACACACCTCAATGAATATCTTGGGCAAACGGTTTCAACTTTGGAACCAATCGGTTTCAAGATCGATTGAAACCAAATGGTCTCAAGACCGTTTGGGAGTAAAGGTCCCAAGACCGTTTGAGATCAAATTGTCATAAACTGTTTGGAGGATCAATGTTGATGTGGATGTTTGATGATCCAATGACATCAATTGATTTGATTTTAAAGGTTCCATGTATGGATGATCCACCAATTTCAACCCTAATCAGTTGAATTGATTAAAACCCTAATTGATGAAATCGATTTTGGAGATTGGATAACCCAAATGGTCTCAAGACCATTTGGAGGTCAAACGATCTCAAGACCATTTGAGACCAAATGGTCTCAAGACTGTTTGAAGGTCAATGGTTGATTGTGGTAAATGGTTGGAGATACAAGGGCTACAATCTGATGTACATTCAATAGTTCAATTTATGGATGGTTTCAATGTTGGAGGGTCCATTGATTCCAAACCCTAGACTGAATGGTTTGATTCGGTTACAAGACTGAATGGTTTGATTCAGTTTCAAGACTGAATGGTTGATTCAGTTTCAAGACCGAATGGAGGATTCAGTTTCAGAATCAAATGGATGTTTCAGTTTCAAGACCGAATGAATGTAATTGGTTTCAAGATCAAATGAATGTATTTGGTTTCAAAACCGAATGGAGGAATTGGTTTCAAGACCAAATGGAGGATTCGGTTTCAAGACCAAATGAGATGATTCGGTTTCAAGACCGAATGGAGGATTCATTTTCAAGACCGAATGAGATGATTTAGTTTCAAGACTGAATGGGTTGATTCGATTTACAATTGGTCAAGACCGTTTGAAGGTCTAATACCTCAAGACCATTTGAAGGTCTAATTGATTCAAACCATGTAAGTACAATTAATCCTATAATTGTTGATGGTGGTTATCAAAGGTAATTACAATGGTTGTACATTCAAGGTACTTAAGTGATTGGTACCTTTTGAGTGGTGAACCTTTGATGCTCATGGAAGCAATGCCTCAATACACTATGCTAATCCTAAATGTGTGTACTTTAACAAAGGGTTAACCTAATCTAATCAAGTCTGATGTAATTAACCTCCTAGAGAGGATGAGAGAGGGAAACTTATACATGAGTGATAATCATGTAGTGATTAATCCTCAACAATTTTAAATATGTAATTAGGGTGTGATCCATGATTATAAGATCATGAAACCCTAATTGAGAAGGTTGATGAGTTCTAACCCTAATTTAAGGAAAAGTTAGGTGAAACCCTAATCTAGGGTGATGGTGTAACCCTAATTTAGGTTAGTGAGATGAGAAACCCTAATTTAGGGTATTTTGATGAAAAATCCTAATTTAAGGGAATGCTTCATGAAAACCCTAATCTTGGGTAAAGCTACATGAAACCCTAATTTTAGGGGAAATGTTATAAGAATCCTTAATTCAAAGTAAGGTTGTAATGTGAAACCCTGATACAGGGTAATCTGATATGAAACCCTAATCTAAGGTGATGTTATGTATTATGAAACCCTAACTTGTAAACCTAGCCCTAAATTGTGTAAAGTGATGAGTAACCATGATTGATATGAATAGGGAAACCCTAACCCTAAAAAGGGTATAATTGATGTTACTTTTTATAGCATGGTGCTAAAATGTAATTGATATAACTGTTATCAAGTGTATTAACCGTGCAGGTATCATGGGATGATGAGCATAGCCAGGTATGAGCTATGATGTTTCATTTACTACTACTAAAGGGCCTTGTGAGCCATAATATGCCTTGTTTCTTAGTAAGAGGTAACAAGAGATGAAATGGGCTTTGTGAGCCATGTGAGATGCTTGTGTAGCAAGTATCATGTTTACCTTGGTCAGATGACCTGAAGGTGTTTAGTTACCTGATAAGTGGTAACAAGTGTTCTTTGTTGAACTGAGGGTTTGAATACCCATTTTCTATAATCATGATGATGAGTTGTGAAAGGATGAGAATGCTCCTGATGAGATGAGGGATTGAGATCCCAATGCTTTGTTAAAGATTTGAACAGTACTTGATGAAGGTATTACACATTCTTTGTAGCAATCGTTAAAATAATTGATGTTTGGAAACTTGTCTGATGCTAAAAGAATATGGTAATACACTTAATTAATCAAGTGATATCATATAATGTAGTTGCCCTGACCACAGATCCATCAGCGTCAGAATTTGATGAATGGTGAAATAAGTTAAACTCAGAATGCATATTTTTGAATATGTAGGGGTAATTGGGAAACTATATCCTTATGCCCCATAGGAATGGCTGCAGGTTATATCCTATGTACGAGATTGGTTACGGGACATACCCCAGTAAGATTATGTCTACGGGCCATGACTCCATGATGTGATACCAGGCATTGGCTACGGGCCATAACCCTGAAGAGAGTAATGTTGTGGGCTATAACTCTATAGCGAAGATGCCAATATACCCTGGCAAGCTAATTGCAGTTTGACACGTGATGTCTCTGCCATATAATCTCATACTGATCGAGAAGGTTGAGGTCTTGGAGTCCAGCTCTTCCATTGACCTTGTGTGGTACCGACACTTTTTGTAATTATGGTCTGTTGGAGCATGAACGGTATACTTCATCTCTTCAGGGCATTAAGCATGATTGTAAAATGTAATCAGTCGGGTAGCGTATTTGCTTAAGGTTGAAATATGAGAATCATTGGTTGATATTATCTTGCTTAGCATATCCTAGATGGATAAATGTTATACATGTTCTTCATATTCCTTTTCAAATAAATAATATGTTGTTGTATCACTCATAGCTGAAATGCTTTGAAAATAATTATTACTCTAACTTGTTAGATAATAATTAGCTGTTGTTAAACATTTATGTTTCCTCTATTCAGTTTTATCTTATTAAACTGCAATAATAATGTTTTGGCGGAAAGTTATATCTCTCGCTGGGGCAATTTCAATTGTCTCAGCCCCGTGGGATCCAACTTTTTTAGGTAGACGCAGGGGAACAACAGCAGCAGCAGCAGGGACAGTAGTGAATTCTCAGGTGGAGACACTGGCTATCATGTCTTGTATATAGAGTACTATGTGTTGTCTCTGTACTCTCAGGTCCTCAGAGTAGTAGTCAGTACTTTTAATGAATCGATCTGAGATTTTGGCTTGATGCCTCGAGGTTCTTATGTTTCCTATGTACAGTATTAGCATGGAAATTGATGTATGTATTCCTCGAGAAGAGATGGTACAAGACATGTATTAGTAAACCAGAATGTAATTGAATTACTTTGGTTCTTTTTGAAAGAGTATTCCAATGTATGGATCTCTTTGTAAATGGTTTTAATTTTTAGTGATTTTTTTCAATAATTCTGCTGCTAATGAACGCTTCCACTTAAATAGATCATATTTTTTAGATTTGGATGCCACACAACAATTCTTGAAAACTCTTCCTATCAACATCTTATGAGCCAGTTAATGGATACGATGAATCTCTTGGTGGAAAGGTTGCCAGTGCCTCTGCTAAGAGCACAAGCTCCCCATGGTGAAACATCGGGTATTGGGAAGACATTTGAGTGGCTTCGCCGAGTTAGAGCTTCGGATTATGCTAGAACGGATGATCCAGTGGATGTAGATCTATGGCTGACAGGTCTTGAGAAGGCCTTCCGGATCCTTGACATCCCCAAAGCAGACAAAGTCAAGCACGTTGTATACCATCTGAAAGGTAGTAATGGCCATTGGTGGGCCATCGAGGAGGAGAAGCGACCCAGTGAGGTGATCTTTTGGGATGTTTTCCGACGGGAGTTCATCAGTCGATACTTCCCAAAGACGTATATGGATGATAAGATCAACCAGTTTGAGCGTCTGCACCAAGGATCAATGAGCATCACCGAGGATGAATCTAAGTTTATGGACCTACTGAGATTTTGTCCTCACATGGCGATGACAGATGATGAGAGAATCAGAAGGTTTGAGAAGGGTTTGAGCGCTGAGTTGACAACACATGCTACTACTTTGGAGAACCAGGAGCGGTTTGCCACATTTGTGGAGTCTGTCCGAAAGATAGAACAGTCTGTCAAGGAGAAGAGAGAGTCCATGACCAAGAAAAGGCCTGCTCAATTCCCGAGGTAGAGGTCTGATGGCTTCAAGAAGCCAAGGTTTTCAACACCTTCTGTGATACAAGGTTCCAGTGTGCCATCACAGTGGTTTCCGAGTAAGGGAAGAGGGCATGGATTTTCACCATCCAAAGCCCACAGTACAGCTTCAGTGGCAGTGATAGGGCTGTATAGGCCACAACAGAGAGACCAGTCATGTCATCTTTGTGGTCAGGTTGGGCATTTCAGGACAAATTTCCCAAAGAGAGATGTTGAAGTGACACAGCAGCCGACGCAAAATCAGCAAGGGTCAGATAGACAATAGTATAGAAGTAACAGAGGGTGAGAATGCGGTCAAGCATCGCAAGCAGGATCATCTTCTCAAGGAAGCAGAGGATGTGGACGAAAGCAAGCAATGACTCAATTCTATGTTATGAGTCAGTCAGAGGCAATAGTCAACCTACGAGTGGTGGCAGGTCAAATAGAGTTATTTCACTCTGATTTGTCTTCTTCTTGCTTTATATCTGTTCTGGTTGACCCGCGTGATACACACTCTTTTATCACACATAGTACACTTGATAGTTGTCTTTTACCTGTTAGCTGAAAGAGAGATAGTCTGTTGTTAGAAACCCCTCTTGTTGGACCCACGTGGATTCGAGAGGAGTGTCCATCTTGTGTTTTATCCTTTTCGGGACACAGTATACAAGTGGATCTTATACCACTTGATATGCATGGATTCGACATGATCATTGGGATGGATACCTTAGAAAAATATAAAGTTGTGTTGGACTATGGTTCCAAACAAGCAGTGTTTGATGACGATAGTGAGAACTAGATCTTCCAGGGAGATAGAAAGATCATTCTGACATGTTTAGTATCATCTATGGTGGTAGAGAAGTTGTTGCGGCAAGGATGTAAGGCGTTCTTAGCTCATGTTGTAGATGTCAAGGCAAAAGGTTCTAGCCTTGAGGAGGTGCCTGTTATCCAAGAGTTTGCAGATGTGTTTCTCAATGAGTTCCCCAGTGTTCCCCCACCTTCAGAGATTGACTTTGAGATCAATCTGGTGCCAGGAACACAACCAGTTGCTCATACACCGTACAGGATGGCTCCAGTCGAGATGGCAGAGCTGAAGAAGCAATTACAGGAGTTGTTGGATAAAGGTTTCATCAGACCGAGCACATTTATGTGGGGTGCTCCGATCCTATTCATAAAGAAGAAGGATGGATCGATGTGTTTGTACATAGATTACTGGTAGTTGAACAAAGTTACAATCAAGAACAAGTACATGTTGCAATGGATAGACGATCTGTTTGATCAGTTGCGTGGTGCTACAGTGTTTTCAAAGATCGATCTGTGGTTCAGATATCATCAGTTGAGGATTAACGAGGAGGACATACAAAAGTCAGCTTTTAGGACGAGGTATGGTCGCTTTGAGTTCATGGTTATGCCGTTTGGGCTCACCAATGCGCCTATTGCTTTTATGGACCTGATGAACCAAGTGTTCTATCCATTTCTATACTAGTTTGTTGTGGTTTTTATAGATGACATCCTAATCTATAGTTGGGACAGTCAAGAGCATGAACAACATCTTCGACAAGCGTTGACTCTTCTATGCCAACATCAGTTGTATGCCAAGTTTAGTAAGTGCGAGTTCTGGTTGAAAGAAGTAACTTTCTTGGGTCATGTGATATCTGTAGAAGGAGTTAGAGTAGACCCTAAGAAGGTAGAGTCAATTGCAGAATGGGAGAAACCAAAGACACCGACCAAAGTTTGTAGTTTTCTGGGTTTACTAGGATACTACCAGAGGTTTATAAGGAACTTCAGCTTGATTGCGTTACCGTTGACAAAGTTGACCAGGAAGGATGTACCTTTTGTTTGGGATGATCGTCGTCAGCAAGCTTTCCAAAGTTTGAAGGAGAAGCTTACTAGTGCTCCAGTGTTGGTTCTTCCAGAGCCTGGGAAAGGTTATGTTGTTTTCTGTGATGCTTCCAAGAAAGGCCTTAGATGTGTGATGATGTAGGAAGATCATGTGGTTTCTTTTGCTTTGCGACATCTTAAAAAACATGAGGAGAATTATCTGACACATGATTTGGAGCTGGCTGTGGTGGTCCATGCATTAAAGATTTGGAGACCCTATCTTTATGGGGAAGTGTGTCAGATCTTTACATATCATAAGAACTTGAAGTACATCTTCTCGCAGAGTGAGCCGAACATGCGACAACGTCACTGGATGGAGCTGATCAATGATTACGATTGCTCCATTGAGTATGATCCTGGTAAGGCGAACATGGTAGCTGATGTGCTTAGCAGAAAGTCTTCTTCTCTTCCTATGAAGAAGGCACACTTGAGTTCCTTGGTATGCCATAGGCGGGATATGTTTGTCTCTTTGCAGAAGATGAACATACATTTGGAAGTCTCCTTGTTAGTAGGATTGTTGGCACAGATGCAAGTAAAGCCTACATTGAGATAGAAGATCAAAGATGCATAGCAGGTAGAGGCTTCAGTTCAGTTGATTAGATCAGAGTGTCAGTGAAAAGCGTGATGGGTTCCATGAGTCCAAGGATGGACTAGTTTGTTATCATGATAGGATGGTGGTCCCTGATGTTGATGATCTGAGAAATCTAGTGCTCGAGGAAGCACACACATGGATGTATGCTATGCATCTAGGTGTCACCAAGATGTATCATAATCTGAAGGACCTATATTGGTGGCCTGGCTTAAATAAGGATGTAGTCGAGTTTGTGGTGAGGTGTGTGGTATGCCAGTAGGTTAAGGCTGAGCATCATAAGGTTGCAGGTATGTTGCAACCCCTGTCGATACCGCAGTGGAAATGGGATCATATAACCATGGATTTCATAGTTGGTCTGTCGAGGATAGCTAAGAATCATGATTCCATCTGGGTGATAATGGACAAATTGACAAAGTATGCTCATTTTATACTTGTGAAGACAACGTATACAACAGAGAAGCTTGTTCATGTGTATGTGGATGAGATAGTGTGTTCGCACGGTGTACCCGCAATGATAGTTTCCAACAGAGGTCCCCAGTTCACGAGTCATTTTTGGGAACAGTTGCACAAAATGTTGGGGATGCAGTTGAGGTTCAGTACTGCTTTCCACCCGTAGACAGATGGACAGTCTGAAAGGACTATTCAGACTTTGGAGGATCTTCTCTGAGCTTGTGTTTTGCAGTTCCTAGGCAGTTGGGACGTGCATCTCAGTTTGATAGAGTTCGCCTACAACAATAGTTACCAGCGGAGCATCGATATGGCTCCTTATGAGGCTTTATATGGTAGGAAGTGCAGATCCCCTTTGTGTTGGTATGCGTCGGGCGAGTATCAGCTTTTGGGTCCTAAGTTAGTGCAGCAGACAACAGAGAAGATCAAAGTGATACAGCAACATTTGAAAGTGGCACCGGACAGACAGAAGTCATATACAGATAATCGCCGACGACCCCTAGAGTTCTAGGTGGGAGACAAAGTGTATCTCAAGGTCTCACCATGGAATGGCGTGCTGAGGTTTGGCCGAAAAGGCAAGCTGGCACCCAGGTATATGGGGCCATATCCCGTAATAGCACATGTTGGCAAGGTAGCTTACAAGTTAGAACTGCCACCAGAGTTGCACAGGTTACATCCAGTGTTCCATGTTAGTATGTTGAAGAAAAGTCATCAGACATAGGGACAATGATACATCTAGTTGAGGTTGAGCTTGAAGAAGATGTAACCTACGAGGAAGGCCCAGTGATGATTCTTGACAAATGTGTGAAGAAGTTGAAAAGGAAGGACCTGGTGCTTGTGAAAGTTCTTTGGCATCATCGTGGCATTGAGGAAGCCACGTGGGAGCTTGAGGAAGAGATGAGGAGGAAGTATCCCTCACTTTTCTCTTCGGATTTTGCGATGAGGAGGAAGTATCCCTCACTTTTCTCTTCGGATTTCGGGGGCAAAATCCCTTTGTAGAGGTTTATGGCTTGTAAGGACCCTGACCATCATTTTGGGTTTACCCTGTTTGCTTTTCCTAAACCTTGTGTTTAGATGCTTGTTAATCACCTCAAATGGTGATTAGGGCTTGTTGTGCTTTGTTGAAAGTTGGAGGTGCAACTTGCAAATTTTCCAAGTTTTAGGGTTGATGTGCAAGTTTGTCACCTTGAGAGATGTTTTTTCTCTCCTTGCATCCTCTAGGGTTGAGAGGATGAGTTGGGCTTGTTGCTTAAGTAGTTTTGGGCCTTGATGAGCTTTGATGGGCCTTGCTTTGCTTTGCTTTTCCTTGATAAGGGTTTGTATCGTGCATGGGATATCTTGAAGCTCTGTGTCACCCGGGAGTGTGTTGACCAGTGGGATGTGTCGCCCATGTGACCACCTTGACCTTGCCTTGGTTGTGTCACCATACTTTGGATAGGTGGCCGATCCTTTGTTAGTTGGTGGCATGACATGTGCATGAGGTTTAGCAAGGTGGCATGGCTTTGGACAAGTGTACCTAGGTTGGATGACACCTTGCCCTAGTTTCCTTTTCACCCTCTTCTATATATGCCTCTCCTTTCACTTGCTTGGGATCCCTTTTATCTCCTTAGTTTCCTTCCCTTTTCCTTGGTGGACGATACCCCTCTTTGGTGGAGCTTGGTGGACGATCTCCTTGGTGGAGTCTCCTTCTTCTTCTTCCTCTAGGTGGTGGCCAAACCCTAGAAGGGTCTTGCTTCTTTGGTAAGCATCTCCTCTCTCTCCTTAGCATCTTCTTCTCCTTCTTGATTGTTGTTCGGCCATGGTGGTTATGAGCTTTGCTTCTCTTCTTGTGGTGGTCGAAGGTGGGGTTCTTTGGAGCTAAGAGCTTAAAGCTTGGTTCTTAGAGCTTTGGAGCTTGAGGAGCTTGCTTGAGGAGGGTTACATAACTCCTAACCCTAGCTATACTACTTCCCTTTTATGTTGCATGTCTTTTTTTCATCTTGATCGGCCATGCATCTTGTGAGATATGTTTCTTGCTCTGGTATGTACCTTTAATCTTGGGGAGATAGTGGTTATCTTGTTGTTGATATGATGTTAATAGTTGTGTGACTTTGGACCTTGTTGGACAAACCTATGGATTAGGGTTTCCATATGGGAAATACCCCTTTCTCTCTTTGGTTTTGAGAAGTGAGTTTGAGCTCTAGTGGTGTAGGCAAAACCCCTCTCACTTGGTTGTTGAGAGGTGATTCTATACTCTAGTTGCTTGGACAACACCCTTCTCTCACCATGGATTTGAGAGGTGAGCCTTTGGTTGTTGATGATCTAGTTGAAGATGGAGTGTTGCTCGATATGTGACGGAGGTTGTGCAAAACCCCTCTCACTTGGTTGTTGAGAGGTGAGCCAACTCTCTTGATCTTTTAGGGTTTGATGATGTTGGTCTTGAGGTTGAAGATGACCAACCTAATGTGGTTCTTGTACCCTTGCACGATACCCTTTTCGGTTCTTTGCACGATACCTCTCATCTAGGGTTTGTCTTGGACAATATGCTTAGTTGGGTTGTGTTAACCTTGTTTCCTGATATGGTGCTTGGGTGATGAATCCTAGATAGATGCCCTAGTGTTGACCAATATGTTGTGCCTACCTTAGTTGGACGATAGGCCCCTGGGCGCCATGGTAGGTGACCGACATGTGATGCACACATGTTGCCCGATATCATCCACCCTAGAGTGTTGGAAGTGTGTAGGTGTGCCTAGCTTGGGGCAACACTAGGGTCAAGTGCATGGTCGATACCCCATATGGAGGTGTGTTACCCTTTGACTGATCTGCCTTGCCCATCACATGTCTCCTTTTGGTCGGTTACTCATCATGAATAGGTGCTTGATTGCTTGGATAGCTCTAGAGTTAAGAGCTAGGTTGATACATGTGTTGAGCATGGATGGTCCTTTGGACGATACAAGTTGAAGGGCTGAGTCTTGGCCGATATGTGGACCCAAACCCTAGCTGGACGATAGGGTGTCTTGGGTGACATGGTGGAGGGCAGTATAATCCATTGGCCATCATGAAGAGCTTGTTGGGCATTAGGGTTTGCTCTTGGCCGACATGACCTTGGGCGCCATGGCCTTGGCCAATATGGCCATAGACGATATGGTGATGAGGATGGATGATAGGTAACCCTAACCCTAGTGACCGATAGGTGAGTGTGTCCTTATGCACGATACACCCCTTGGATCAGGTTGCACAATATTGTTCATGGTCTACTCATGACCCTTGAACAAGTGTACACGACATGATAATGTGATGAGGGACGATATGTGTGGCTAAGTGCCCTAGCCGATAGGCTTTGGGTGAGGGAGGTAACCCTACACGATACCCACTTTAGTCAGGGACAATGTTGCCTGCCGCACCTTTGGTGAGGGTAGGCGGAGTCTTTTGTGAGGGTTATTCTTAACTCGGGAAACCCTAGTGAATGAATCAATCATCTTGAGCCCGTATCTTGTTCATGATAAAATGTGGTTGTGACCAGTGATATGGCTAGACTGTGTTTGGGATATACTCCTTGTTTATGATCAATGAGATTTTAGGGCATAGTGTATACTCATGGTTTTATAACAATAATGTAAGTAATATAGATGGTGTTTCATATAATCACGGATGTTGTTCCAAGCATGTACATCCTCAACCCTAATAGCTTGATAATCATAAAGATCTATGTCTGGTAATTTATGTTATCTCTCTTGATATGTATACTAACCATGTAGGTGCATCAAATGAATTCATAGCCAGGTAAGAGCTATGAGGTATATGTGTTTTGAATAACACTGAATAATGATAATCCTTGATTGATGGGATAACATGTATCACCCGTATGATGTGAAAATGTATGTTGACCTAATAAAGGTTGAGTGCCTAAGGGATTGCTATCCCATGGTGATGATGTAAGCCTTGAGAGGTAGTGGCATTCTGTGATGAGGGATTGAGATCCCATGATAATGTGATAATGACATTAATAATGTAACTCAATGCTATTTATGTTTTACAACTTGGTTGCCTCAACAATCCACTTTAAATATACTAATTAATTACAGTGGGTCAGTAGCTGGTGATGGTGAATCGAGTTCTCCTGCGGGTTAACCTGGAAGAACATATTGTTGAATATGTGTGGTTTCTCCTAGCAAAAAATAGGAGGATTAGAGTGCAACTTCAGTTGTAGACTCTAGAACACGGTTTTAGGCCCGTAGCTCAATATGAAAGAGCATGGTGAATAGGCCCATGGCTCAGGATGTGTGATAAGAGCATTGTGAATAGGCCCATGGCTCAATGATTATGGAGCACGGTGAATAGGCTCGTAGCTCGGATCACTAGTGTCGATACCTATTGTTGGGTTTTAGGGGAGACAAAGAAGGTAGCGGAAACAAAAAATTTCTTCTCCCAAACCTAGAATAAAGGAAACGCGTCAACATCTATGTAATAGGAAGGATGGTTTGTAGAGTCGTACCTTGTCCCGAAGCTTGCTCGGTGACGTTACCTCACGGCTTGCACGGTCTTCACCTCCGGTCTTGGACAGTGAATGTGCAACTCCTGGTCTCACTGGGAATGTCGGGATTGACAACTGTCCTCTGAGTGGCAAAAGTCTCCCGCATCTGAAGTAGTCCACACGGAACACCTAGAACTCCGATATCCTTGTCCCACAAGGAATCGGAGGGAGTCACACCCTCCTGTTGGCGTACTAGTCACCAACACACTCTCCTGCAACCAGTTGCTTTTCTGTAGTTGTCTTTCCCTTATTGTGTCTCCCTTATCGGGTAGCACTTGCTCGGGCTCTCTCGGTTACCAAAACCAGAGAGAACGACAACTTTGCATAGCAACTGGTCTCTGAGTTGTTGTTCCTGAAAAGCCCCCAATACCCCTATATATAGGAGGGTCATGGGACAGGGCTCTCTATCTCGGGAAATGCGGGATTAAAGCAGGAGTAGAAGGGTTTGAGATTTTCCACAAAAAAAAGCAACTTGCGCCAGCTGAATTGATCATTTCAACCCTGAAACGATCGGTTGGTGACCTCAACCGATCGTTTCAAGTTGAACCGATCGTTTGGGACACCTGAGCCGATCGGTTCATCACATGAGCCAATCAGTTCGTGGTCCTGGTCCAACTCAAATTGAATTTCAAATTTGTCTCTGAATAATCAAATATTAATCCTTCTCCAAATCGAATTTGTACAAGTGAAACAAATTGTATTTGCAAAATAGTCTTCTAACTTTCCAAATGATCTTGGTTGGACCAGTTGAGCCGATCAGTTTAACTCTTGAACCAGTTGCTTCATCCTGTCTTGAGCCAATCGGTTCATCCCATGAGCCGATCGGTTCAACAACCTGAGCCGATCGATTCATCACATGAGCCGATCGGTTGGGGCAGCATACTTGTACAAATTAGTCAATCACAGTTTCAATCAATCTGATACTCTAATCAGTTGGTCCAATACCTTGAACACTATGATATTGAGCTATCAATTGATTGAGTGTTTAATTGAATTACTAAACTCCTTTAGTAATCAATCTAAACATGGTTTGTGGATAAACTCCTCTTCCAGGTTAAATCCTATGTGTGTGACCCTACAGGTCCATTTCACATTGGCAGTGAAAGTCCATAACACTTATGACTTCACAAGCAAAGAGTGGTGCCTAGTCGCACATCAGTGCTACCCAAGTGAAATAGAAAGTTGGAGAACAACTTTCAATCCTACAATCTGTGAATGGTGTTACAGTGAATGTATAATTCCTTTGTCACTGATATCCTGAATGAACTCAAGGCATGGAACAGTCATCCTTTCAACGTTCATTCACTTTCTTGATCTCAGAGTAGATTGGAGGAGATATGTATGACATCAATATCACATATTGATTCACACGTGTGTCTGCACACCTATCTCAATCCTACTCATCAAGTGGCCATGGATATCAAACTCCATCAGGAGGGACAAATCCCATATCTATCACTCACCCCTCAAAAGCCCCATGTGTCAAAGCCACCCAATCATCGCCTTTATAACAACCCATGTTTCATGACTGTGTTTGATGATGTCAAAGTGTACCCAACGACATGTGTTGAGTGTAGTGATTTTAGTTCTAAGAATCACACTCACCACCATCACTGTGAGAACTGACTGTGACTACCATATCATGGTTCCATGTGTCAAACTCACGGTGGGTCTGTCCGGTATACTTGTTCTCTAACAAGTACCTATGTGTTTGGTTTGATATCTCCATATCATGACTAATGAGATTATGTCATCAACCAACACCACAATCTAGTCTTGTGTGTCATTGTTGTCTATATACCTTCCACAATGGCATCCGACTAGGGACATAATAAGAATGTACAAACTCTTAGCATCTGTATGATCTCATCATTCAGGTCCTGAACCTGAAGGCATACGTCATTGAGTACTATCATTCTCTATACATTCATTCTATTCTAGCATTATCTCTTCTGACTGAACTAGAAAGAATTGGAAGCTTGCCTTTGATGCTTATCAAGTCAATCTTAATGTATCCCACCAATCATCCCATGATTGGCTCTCAGGGCATACATACCAACAGACTCCCACTTGCACTGCGAGCCAATCACCCTTGAATCATATTCATAGTGATCTTCAAACATATCCCACATGTTTGTGTGCTCTAGTGCTAACATAGTGAGTTATGGAAACACCTTGCCAAAGTCGGTATTAATTGCATGTCTCTCATCTCTTCGTTGTACGTCATATGTATGAGATGGATTTGTTGTAATATGCGATATATTATTCCTTTGCTAACCTTTAACCACATTGCATGATCAAGCTCTCCTAACTTGTCATCAAGGGCCGGAATAACTATAAGTTCATCTCATGAACTTCCAGATCCATATAGTATCCACCGTTGTTCTCTAACACACGGATACTCGACATTCCCTTTTAAACGGCTTTATTGGAACGTTTCCAGTTATCAACAAACATTCACTTTTATATATCCCATATATATATTGCGATTAGTTTTCTGTCCTTTTCAAATGTTGGCATCAGTGTAACTCTTTACAGTGAACCCTTCCTTATTTCCATAGAACTAGTATTTCTCAAGTACTTGTCAAGTTCTTATGGTATTCCAGTAACCCTTACTGGAACTAGACAAAAACAACCACTCATCATGTCCCACATATGAGTTATCAGGATGAGCACATCATATTGTCATGTCCTACATACAAGATGATGAATGCACTTTATTCTTTCCATGCCCATACATGCAAGATAATGGGATGATTACATACATGATAGATTCATATCTATTCTTAGTGTTCCCATTCTTCATAAGAATTGGACACTTGGCCTTGGGATACCAACTCCATGTAACATGGACAAGTTTTCTCCCATTGAATCTATGCACACTGAACCCTTCAGTATAGATTGCCTATGTATGCTTTCTCTTTTCAGTTCAAGAGGTATTCGAGAACTATCTCTATAGATCTCTATTCCTATCACATAGGAAACGTCTCTATCTTCCTTAAAGATAATTTCCACTTTGGATTTCCATTCTTAGAACATTTCATTTCACATCAACATGTGGAATGTGAATATGCTCCCACTAAATCACAGATATCTCCTTATCTTTGACATATCAGTCAAACCTTTTGACTATATCATCAAAGTAAAGATCCAGCTCTGAGTTGCTTGTACTTAATCAATCACATTGATTAGTCCATTGTAACTTATAGACTTTATTTGCATTATTGGATTCATAAACCTTATAGGTTGTGTCACGTACACATCCTTGTCTTATTCCTCATAGGAATGCAGTTTTAGTATCCATATGCCAAATCTTTTAGTCATTAAGTTGCAATCAACAAGCATCATCCTTCTCAAAATGTTATCCATGTGTCTTAATTCTTAAGACTCATTCGCACTTATGGATTTCATCCCAATGGGTGCTACCATCAAGGTCATACTTTATGGTTCACATGGAAGTCATTTTAGGATGTAATGGTCATAAACCATAACTCAAAATCTGGTTCATCAATATCATCTAGATAGCTGACTCATCTCATGACCAACTCATCACATAGATAATTGAGGTGTATCTGTCAAGGATATAAGAAATCACAACTCCTTGTGATTCTTAATGTCCTCTATTAGTGTGGGGTATTCTTTTAAGAAGAAATTAGTTATTTGATAATCATCCTCTAACTCCTTAGAGTATGACTCCTTTTGATTTTGACATCACCATGCCTTAATCATAAGTTCACTATGATACATTATCATAATCACTCATTAGGTTCTCAAACATTTGGTTTAAGTATCTCATTCATTGATCTCATCAAGAATTAACACTTTACCAAATTCATACTTCATTTATGATATTCTTGAACACTTCAAGATATTCATATTGGTATTTCTCCAAACACCATTTGAAGTATCAACATTAGCTCCAATAGATATGTAAATACATCACATGTATTATACCTAATAGGATAATCATTCTCCCACTACCATTAGTGAAGATTGATTTATCATGTCTAAGAGATTCATGTCTCTTATCGGTTCTCTAACCAAAAGAGTCTAGATTATCCATCATATGGAAACTAGAAATGAACTTCTCATGATTTATGCTAATTTGATTGTTTGAGTTATCAATAACTTTCAGGTATCATTTTATCTTATGCATAACAAGTACCACAAGATAAACAAGGCATTTCCATAAAGATCATTTCTTTTGAGATTGAAACATCAACTTTATTAATTTCTATCATTGTCATACAATATGCAAAATAAAGTGTTTCTATCTATTGGAAAATATGAAATAGCAGTTCATAACTCTATTACATGCCTTCAAGGCTGAAAATAAACTAAAGTACTCCTATCTATGGTGGCAACATTTGCCCCATTTATTGAGTGCTTTACATTTTATATCTTGGTATCATATACCAAAAATGTTACAAGTTTATTTCATGACACCTTCAGGTGGAGACGTCTGTTGCCTCCTTCTTCTTTAGTTCTTCCAGATAGAGTGGGAAATTCCTTTTCCTATGTCCTAGCTTTTGACAATGGTTGCAATTGCCTCTCTTGGTCACGCCTCCCTTGGCCTTGAGAGATGAAGACGCCTTGGGCTCCTGGCTAGCATCAGAACCCTTCTTAGCTTTTCCCTTTCCCTTGCGCTTGGAATTGTCTTTCTTGCTGCCGATCATCATCACAAACTTAGGCTTGTCCTTCTTCATTTGTGTCTCGGCTGTCCTCAACATGCCCAAAAACTATGTCAACGGCTTGTCAAAGTTGTTCATGTTGTAGTTCATCACAAACTGACTGTAGGATTCTGGAAACGATTGCAGTATCACGTCAGTAGCCAACTCTTGGCTCAGGGGAAATCCCAGTCTCACAGGTTGTCTACATACCCAATCATCTTGAGCATGTGAGGACCAACTGGATCTCCTTCTGTCATGACACACTTGAACAGTGCCCTGGAGACATCATATCTCTCTTGTCATGCTTGATCTTCATACATGTTCTTGAGATGCTGAATCATCTCAATGACACCCATGTTCTCATGTTGTCTCTGCAACTCGTGGTTCATGGAGCACAACATCAAGCACTTTGCATCAATGGCATCATCAGAATGCTTCTTATAAGCATCCCTTTTTGCCTTTGGTGCGGTAGGAGTAGGTTCCTCTAGAATTGGAGTATCCAGGACATAGAGCTTTCTCTCTTGAGTGAGAACAATTCTCAATGTCCTAAACCAGTCGTGGAAGTTAGTCCCATTCAACTTGTCCTTCTCAAGGACCGATCACAACGAAAAGTGATTGTTGTTTGTTGTCATTTGAACTACAAAAGGAAATATATGCAATTTTAGTCCAAAACTCAATTTTGACCTTTTGATTGATTTGAAAAGTTGACGATATAATTAGGACTTTAATTAATTATCGCTCCCACTATTTTGTTCAAATTGATAGCCCTCACCATCAATTCGGAAGATTGCAGCGTACAATCTTCTGGTGGGTCAAGATCCTAAAATCCTCTAAGTCATGAACCAGCTAGGGTTGTCACCCACAACTTAGATCTTCCAAGTAGGCAACTTTTGCCAATTGCATCATATGCAACTCTTGCAAGATGTCATATGCAACTCCTTACCATGATCACCTCCATGCCTCAAGGTGCTAGATCCTATCTAGGTCACCTTGTTAAGTCCGACCCAAAGCCAACACAATGAAATATGCACCCTACTAGGGCAGACCCACATATTCATCCTTCACGCTTCCATGAGATAGACGATGCACCACGCTAGGGTGTGCCCACACTTGGCCAATCAAGCTTTTCACGTGTGTCGCATTTGGAAGACATCTAAAACTTTAATATTTAGTGAGGGATTTGGTTTTTTAGGTACATACACATATCCAATCACCACAATATATAGTACATATCATATACATGCTATATCCCACAGAAAGCATGTGAAATGATAAAAGCGATGATTATGGCCATCCTAATGTGATTGCTCGAGCCAAGAGGAATCACGATCATCTAGGTCTACATCACATGCAACCTGTCCATGATGAACTCTATGCTATAGCCGTCCAAGTTGATCAACTCATCACATGAATGACCTGCTCGCCTTGGTCGGTTGTCTGGGTGCCACCAACTGATTGGTTGGCTCCTCCAACCGATCGGTTTGCCTGGTCGTCGTGCATCTCCTCATGGCCGCCACCCGCTCATCTCACTCCCCAAACCTGTCATCTGGATTGCCAACTGATCGGTTCACTCCTTGAACTGATCGTCTCAGTTGTCGTTAGGCTATTCGCCATTCTTTGACATAACAAAAAACAAAATTGTATCCTATTTACATTTGAATTGGCAAACCCTGAGTTACATTCGGGGGGAGCAAAGGTAGGAAATAAATTCTCGAGTTACTTTGAGTTACATTAGAAATAGGAGATAGGGAAATCGGTGCGCAGACCGAGATGCAAGCAACCACATACAACCAAGCACACACATAGGGTTTATTGGCCATAACCACGCTATACATCCACCACAAAACTCATTTAAGGGTGACGCGTATCGAGTGTATTCATATTACATATCATATATGTCTATTGGGATTTGTGGATTTAGGATTAGACATGCATAAATCCATTATTATTTGCATCGTATGCAATAATTAAAGGCGACAAACCAAAATCGATCATATCGACAATCCTAAAGCATAGAGCAGTTGATGTGGCTCTGATACCACTGTTGGGTTTTAGGGAAGATAGAGAAGGCAGTGGAAACAAAAATTTTCTTCTCCTAAAACTATAATAAAGGAAACACGTCAACGTCTATACAATAGGAAGGATGGTTTGTAGAGTCATACCTTGTCCCGAGGCTTGCTCAGCGATTACCTCGTGGCTTGCACAGTCTTCACCTCCGGTCTTGGACGGTGTTTGTGCAGCTCATGGTCTCACCGGGACTATCGGGATTGACAACTGTCCTCTGAGCGGAAAAAGTCTCCCGCCTCTGAAGTAGTCCACACAGACCACCTGGAACTCCGATCTCCTTGTCCCATAAGGAATTGGAAGGATTCACACCCTCCTATTGGAGTACTAGTCACCAACACACTTTCCTGTAACCAGTTTCTTTTCTACAGTTGTCTTTCCCTTGTTGTGCCTCCCTTATCGGGTAGCACTTGCTCGGGCTCTCTCAGTTACCAAAACCAGAGAGAACGACAACTTTGCAGAGCAACTGGTCTCTGAGTTTTTGTTCCTGAGAAGTCCCCAATACCCCAATATATATAGGAGGGTCATGGGACAGGGTTCTCTATCTCGAGCAATGCGGGATTAAAGCAGGAGTAGAAGGGTTTGAGATTTTCCACAAAACAAGCAACTTGCGCCAGCTGAACTGATCGTTTCAACCCTAAAACGATCGTTTGGTGACCTCAACCGATCGTTTCAAGCTGAACCGATCGTTTGGGACACCTGAGTCGATCGATTCATCACATGAGCCGATCGGTTCATGTTCTTGGTCCAACTCAAATTGACTTTCAAATTTGTCTCTGATTAATCAAATATTAATCCTTGTTCAAATCGAATTTTTACAAGCGAAACAAATTATATTTGCAAAATAGTCTTCTAACTTTCCAAACGATATCTGTTGGACTAGTTGAGCCGATCAATTCAACTCTTGAACCGGTCAGTTCAGCATGTCTTGAGCCGATCGGTTCATCCCATGAGCCGATCGGTTCAACAACCTGAGATGATTGGTTCATCACATGAGCCGATCGGTTGGGGCAGAAAACTTGTGCAAATCAGTCAATCACAATTTCAATCAATCTGATACTCTAATCAATTGTTCCAATACCTTGAACACTATGATATTGAGCTATCAATTGATTGAGTGTTTAATTGAATTACTAAACTCCTTTAGTAATCAATCTAAACATGGTTTGTGGATAAACTCCTCTTCCAGGTTAAATCCTATGTGTGTGACCTTGCAGGTCCATTTCACGTTGGTAGTGAAAGTCCATAACACTTATGACTTCACAAGAAAAGAGCGGTGCCTAGTCGCACATCAATGCTACCCAAGTGAAATAGAAAGTTGGAGAAAAACTTTCAATCCTACAATCCATGAATGGTGTTACAGTGAATGTATAATTCCTTTGTCACTGATATCCCGAATGAACTCAAGGCATGGAACAGTCATCTTTTCAACGTTCATTCACTTTCTTGATCTCAGAGTAGATTGGAGGAGATATGTATGACATCAATATCACATACTGATTCACACATACATGTGCACACCTATCTCAATCCTACTCATCAAGTGGCCATGGATATCAAACTCCCTCAGGAGGGACAAATCCCATATCTATCACTCACCCCTCAAAAGCCCCATGTGTCAAAGCCACCCAATCATCACCTTTATAACAACCCATGTTTCAGGACTGCGTTTGATGATGTCAAAGTGTACCCAACGAAATGTGTTGAGTGTAGTGATTTTATGTCTAAGAATCACACTCACCACCATCACTGTGTGAACTGATTGTGATTGCCATATCATGGTTCCATGTGTCAAACTCACAGTGGGTCTGTCTGTTATACTTGTTCTCTAACAAGTACCTATGTGTTTGGTTTGATATCTCCATATCATGACTAATGAGATTCTATCATCAACCAACACCACAATCTAGTCTTGTGTGTCAGTGTTGTCTATCTACCTTCCACAATGACATCCGAATAGGGACATAATAAGAATGTACAAACTCTTAGCATCTGTATGATCTCATCAGTCAAGTCCTGAACCTGAAGGCATACATCATTGAGTAATGCCATTCTCTAGACATTCATTCCATTCTATCATTATCTCTTATGATTGAACCAAAATGAATTGGAAGCTTGCCTTTGATGCTTATCAAGTCAATCTTAATGTATCCCACCAATCATCCTATGATTGGCTCTCAGGTCATACATACCAACACCTATACCAAGGTGGGCTAGGCAGAGGGTAGCCTGACCCTGTGGCTACGGCCACTTAAGCATGAGACTGTGGTCCTGCTTGTTTAGCACTCATGCACTGACCATGAGGTGGTGAGGTCGTGGAGTCCGACTCTTCCATTGACCTTGTATGGCACCAGCTTGGGATTTGTAGTCGATGGTTGGATTTGAGCGGTACGGCTCACTTCCTCAGGGCATGTGAATATGCAATCTAGCCTAATTATATATACTGCTTAGGGCAAAATATGGAACATTGATTGAGGCCTTGCTTATATAGTTGATCTAATTATACCTTGTAGTTATTTGTATGTTCCTTATGTTTTGTGATAAGTTCTTATAAAGCTGATCTTGTCAATCATGTTCCATAAGAATATCTAGATATATGTCTCCTGGATACCTTGGTAAGTTTATTAATAAAATAAGTCATGCTCAGTATGATGCTATTATAATCTTCTTATATCAGTTATCTGCTTTATCTGCTTTAGCTTTTCTGAAGTTTTATAGTTTCGGCGGGGAGTTATGTTTCTTGCTGGGACTGTTTGTCTCACCCCATTGGTTTACAAACTTTTTAGGTGATCATGCTAGACGTGGTGGTGGTCATGAGGTTGCGGCCAAGCAGCAAGAAGAGCAGTAGGAGGCAAGAGATGGATATGCTACTCTTTTGGTTGTTTTGTAGTAGAGTCCTAGTGTCATCCCTGTATTCTCAGGTCCTCGGAGGTGTTTTGATGATGTTTTACAATGTATAGCTGATGTAGCTTTGTATATCCTATTTCTGGCCTAATGTGGCCCGTTATGTATGTATAAACAAGTGACGAACTTTAGTGCTGACAGGACAGTTGGTTCCTCTAGGATGTGGACATATATCAAGGCTTGTAAATATTTATATAACATGTTTCCTTGTAGGATAAGGATCTGGATGTAATAGTTCCCTTTTATCTGCTTTCCGCAAACGGTTTTAATTAACCTATGTTTTTGATAATATGTGGTTTATGGTGTTTCTGCACATTTTAGCGTGGCATTTCGTTATCTGTATGATAGAGAGATGTGGCGTTATAGGCACAACACTAGAAAGCAGGCTATACAAACCCAATCATCTGAGGTACAACTGCAATTGTCTTCTATAACATCATATACTAAGATACAACCACAATCATTTTCATGTTGAGGCATGACCACAATTATTCTCCATGACCTGTGATTTTGGATGCAAGGATAAACCCTCAACTTCCAACCCTGCATATTCAACAATATGCACTCCATGTTTCTCTTAGGAATTACTCATTTTACCATCTAGCAAGTATTGATTCTGAAGATGGATCTATGTCTTTAGGAAACTATATGATTAGGGTTTCACTTGATTAATTATTTCCAATCGAGTAACTTTTAATGCATCAATCAAGTTACAATGTATTATTTCAAAACAAATTCTACAAAGATAGTAGATTGGAACTCTAGAAGATACACAACTTATTAAGCATAAAATTGATTACATCACCACATGATATTGTCTCACTGCCATACACCAGGCCATCACCAGTACCACATCATCATGGGATAACCATCCCTCATCACATCACTAGAGGATATCACCTCAAACTAGGCATGAATCCTCTTCCAGATCATAAGACCTAGACACATAGTTCCCACATAATATCATTATCTCATCATGCTTCATATAGGCTCATAATCCTCACCCCTTGCATTATAAAGATATCAAAACATTCACAAGATATGATGTTTATCCAACCCACACTATAAGGGTTACACCAGTAGGAGAAAGAAATACTTCAATATATGCTAATCATTCAAGCAAGTAAACATTGAACACCTTGTACTCAGGACTAGGGTTACGGTTCCTCATATATATATATCCAATTAGGGTTTTCATAACAACACTTGACATCCAACCCTAATTCATCACTTCCCACATTCTTGGAGCAACTATTAATTTCAACCATCATCACTATAGGTCAACCATACAAACCAAACACATGATCATAATTTTCCATCGACTGAAGGGAAACCAAACCACAAGTCTTAAGTGACCTAAGAGAAGCAACTACTATGATCGAAGACCATCAGCCCAAGTGACCAAAGAGAACATCTTCAAACCTTCGACTGAAGGGAAACCCTTGTTCGAAGAGAACATCAACAACCGAAGATAAAACCAATACATGCAATAAAAATAAGGCAACAAACTTCTTTGACTGAAGACACATGGTTATCTTATTTGGCCATAAAAAGGTGATCACACAAAGGACCCAAGTGCATCCAAACTTCATCGATCAAAGGAGATGCTACTTGGAACCATCAACAGAGAGGAAACATTTCAAAACCAAGATCAACAAGGTGATCAACATCATGCAACTGAAACCAAACATGAAGGTAGGTCTATGAAGGAAAACATCATCCAAACCCTAGGATCTGATCACCGAAACATAGAGGTAATCAAATCATGATATGAGAGAGAAAACTATACGTCAAACACATGTAATGGAGAACCAAAACCTTCATCTTCCCTAAAATAATCGAAACATGATCATGGTTATTAAAACCAACATTTCAAGGAGTGCATGCAAGCACCAACTTCTCACCATCCATAAAACTCGAGTATGAGAACTAGGGTTTAGGGAAAAGAGATAATATATGCAAAATTACTACATCATAATAAACCCTAAAATAAGGTATCAACCTCAAACAACATATAATCACGTTTTAGAGATAAGATAAACTTTGCATGCAAGATTAGGGTGCAAATATAGTAGAGGAGAGAGTTATATAGACCGCCTTGAGATGATGATCAACTCCCAAGCCATGAAGCTCTAAGAGAGAGAAAATAACCAGAAATTGGATCAACTCCACAGCCAAGCAAGATCACCTCAAGAGAATAATAACAAACCAAGATAAACAAGTGGAAAAAGAAGAAAGGGTACAAACCCTAAGCTGAAATGAAAGGGAAAGGAGGAAAGAGGAGATCTCCATTTGTAACGTCCCCAGATTTGAGGCCTTGGAAACATGATCTTAAAAGGAATGATTGGACTACCCATATCACCAAGGTGCACCTCTTTTTTTGGGAGCCCATCACTAAAGAACTCCATAGTTAAGTGTGATCGGCTTGGAGTAGTACTAGGATGGGTGACTAGTCAGGAAGTTGACTCTGGCTTGTGCGTGAGTAAGGACAAAGTGCATAGTTAAGTCTAGTGGTGGTCTGTGGGACCAGCCGTCATTTTTGAAACTCTACTAGAGCCTTGGACAGTGGCCCTTAGTGTTACAAATGGTATTGGAGCCAATTCCCCTCTAGTAGGTGGGCCCCACATGGGCCTGTGACATGCCACTCTTTGAGTCGTGCGGTCCACACATGTTGTAAAGGGTTATCCGAGTTGTTGGAGCCGCCCATGTGTTGGTAGTGTCCAGGTATGTTGGAAATAGATATCTGAGTTGGTGGAGCCACCCTTGCGTTGGTAGCCATGATTGGGAGATGGGTGTACATGGGAAATTTGGGTCTACAATGAAATGGGGAAAGATTATGAGCCATATAGTTGTGCCTTGACGAGGACGTCAAGAATCTAAGTGTGGGGATTGTAACGTTCTAGGATTTGAGGCCTTGGATAACATGATCTTAAAATGAATGATTGGACTACCCATATCACCAAGGTGCGCCTCCTTTTCTAGGATCCCGTCAATAAAGAACTCCATAGTTAAGCGTGCTCAGCTTGGATTAGTACTAGGATGGGAGACCAGTTGGTAAGTTGACTCTGGCTTGTGCGTGAGTGAGGACAAAGCACACAATTAAGACCAGTGGCAGTCTGTGGGCCCAGTCATCATTCCTGAAACTTTACTAGAGCCTTGGGAAATGGCCCTGGGTGTTACACCATCTCACATAGGTACTACCATTTAAAACTATTATCTTAAAAGGAATGATTGGACTACACATATCACCAAGGTGCACCTCCTTTTTTGGAAGCCTGTCACTAAATAACTCCATAGTTAAGCATGCTCAACTTGGATTAGTACTAGGATGGATGACCAGTTGGGAAGTTGACTCTGGCTTGTGCATGAGTTAGGACAAAGTGCACAGTTAAGGCTAGTGGTGGTCTATGGGGCCAGTCGTCATTCGTGAAACTCTACTAGAGCCTTGGCAGTGGCCTTGGGTGTTACACCATCTCACATAGGTACTACCATTTAAAACCATGGATTCAACCTCTATTGGATAGAAGTTCCTCAAAAGGACCACCATGGATAACCATGGTTCGTCCAAGGAGTTGAGAAAAACAAGATCAAGAAGGATAAACCACTTACCTAGCATAAGGATCAACAAAGGATCAACAAAGGAAGATGCTCCAACCCTAGATCACCACATGCAAGGTTCAGCCTCCTTGCACCAAGGTTGAGCTCCTTCTCATCCAAACACCAAAGGGGGACGAGATCAAAACAAGAGGACAGAAATAGAGGATGCAAAAGGATCATATGCATGCAAAGATGGATGTATATGTATCCAAGGGTGGAGAGAGATGTGAAAGGTTAGGTGTCCAACTGAACATGCCACTTGTCCATCATAGAATAGCCATGCAACCACTAAAACCATGCATGCAACTAATATAGTGAAAGTCAAGGTAGATCAGTGACCTCACGTGGTCCAAAAGATCATCGGTCAAAGAGAACATAGACCACAAGGCTCATCGGTCAAAGACCAAAACACCTCAACGCCCTAGGTCTCTCATCGACCCAAAAGAGATCTCCAATATTATTCAATCAAAGGGGAATCAAGGTACACCCAAAACATCTTCAAACTCAGAAATTAGAGCCAAGAAAACATAAAGGTGGTCATTGAAAACCAACTTAAAGGGTCAACACTCAAACAAGGTCAACCATCTACACAAAGCACCAAAGCAAACCCTAAACATCCACTTGTAATGTCACCTCAACATCCAAGGTACAACAAGGCACCCACTAACATCATACTCTCCCTTATGATGTAAAAATATAGGATACATACAAAACATGTGACAAATTGCAAGATAAACCCTTAACATGGGTAAATTGCAATTTGGTCCAAAACAAGCACACACATAGCATAACTAGCTCAAACTTCAAGCAAACTGGATCAAACGGAAAGCACAAGCAAGTCACATGCATGTTATTAGAACACATCACATGATTAGATTAAGGTTTAAGAATCTTATTAAGAAAAACAAGAAAGATCAAGCACTAAGATAGAACAAGGGTCTTATACCATAAACCCCTAATAAGGATTTCACCCTCAAAATCCTACGTGAAAAGAGATAGATATTTCCTATGCATATTGTCCTCCAACTCCCACATGGCTTCCTCCATGCCATGATGATGCCACAAAACCTTAACCAACATGATATCCTTCTTCTTCAACTTCTTCACCCTTTTATCCAAGATCAACATATGACCCTCCACATACAACACGTCCTCTTCCAACTGCACCTCAACAGGATGCAACACCAACTCTGTGTCAGGGTGACACTTCCTGAACATTGATACATGGAAAATCAGATGCAATACGTGCAACTCAGGTGGCAACTCCAACCTATAAGCCACCTTCCAAACACATGCCACCACATGGTAAGGTCCCATATACATGGGATCCAACTTACCCTTCTTCCCAAACCTCAGCATGCCTTTCCAAGGAGAGACCTTGAGGTACACCTTGTCTCCCACTTAGAATTGTAACAGCCTATGATTATTATCGACATAAGATTTCTATTTGTCTCAGGTTGCCTTCAGTTGCTGCTATATCATCTTGATCTTCTTTGTTGTCTTCTATACAAGCTCAGGCCCTAAAAGCTAATACTCACTCGTTTCACACCAACACAACAGAGATCTACAACATCTCACATACAAAGCATTGTATGGTGCCATGTTGACACTTCTCTGATAGCTATTGTTGTATGCAAACTCTATCAAGCTAAGGTGTTGTAACATATCGAAACTTCAACATGTTCTCTTTTTGGCCCTTTCCCAATATTTTCGTATCATTTCTATCCTTTTTGGCCTTAATGCTTAAATTGTGGAATTTATAATGGTTTAGTGAACATTTGTTCAATAATTATACCAATGGAAGAGTTTATGCACAAATACCTCAGTGAAATCTTATTTAAGGATCTAAAATGTAAAATCACCACTTTAGTAGAACAATGGTTTATTAATTTGTGCTAGAAGTGCAAGGACCTAAACCTTGATTAATGTATTAAACAATCTTAATTAACATAATTACGTTATCTAAACCTTAATATAATTTTTGATGTGATTTTAAAACATAAAATGAGCTAAATTTTCAAATTTGGTTCGATTTGGATGTTGTTTGTGCAAGTTATGCAATTTTAGGTACATTTTGGTCTTTTATGCAATTTACCCAATTGGGAGGTTTTCTTTGTAAATTATCACCTGAATTTTAATCCTTATATATTACATTACCATTCTCAAGATTTTGAAACATGGGGCACCTAGTTGCACCTTGTTTTGAAGGTGTTACTTTCAAATGGCATTATAGGGATTACCCTCCTTATAAATGAGTTTATCTTTAAAAGCTATCAACCAATGGGGTTATTACTTTGTTTGAAGGACGGTGGGGATGGCCTATAAGTCTCTAGGGGCTTTTAGAACTGACCTTTTATATACAAGA
Organism: Alisma plantago-aquatica; assembly: GCA_963693085.1. Taxonomy (NCBI): domain Eukaryota; kingdom Viridiplantae; phylum Streptophyta; class Magnoliopsida; order Alismatales; family Alismataceae; genus Alisma; species Alisma plantago-aquatica. The sequence continues at coordinate 837,024,021 of OY856410.1, read as the reverse complement.
AGAGTCTATGAGTTGTCCTCTTGCATGGCCATGAAGCCCTAGCCTAAGGACACATGGAAAGTCCCATAAACACCTCATGCTTGCCCCCTTCTTTATAAAGCCATGCCTACCCCTTCCCACCTCCCAATTCAAGAAGAAATCCTCTCCTTCTCTTTCCCCTGGCTTATGTTTGACCATGAAGTTGTTTTCCCAAGGTAAAATAGAGTGCCTACCTTGGTGAATAAGGCTCCTAGGGTTCCAAATTTCTCTATTTAGGATTTCTTAAGCTCCTCCGTGGCGATTTTGACCAAAACTAGTAAGTATCCTCCTTTTCTTCCCTATTTTCATGTTGTTAGTATTTCTCCCACCTTCTTCCAGGTCAGAACCATGACCTTCCATGGTAAAACTCCACCTAGAACCCTAAAACATTTCATCTCCATGCTCTTTTCCTAGGGTTTGCACCTCTAAAGTGGGGAAGGTGATCTTTGCTCAAGAAAGGAGCTTGGCTTGGAGCAACCAGACCTTCTAATCTTGGGATCCTTTCTATTTGGACCTTCTTACCTTCCTAGAGGCAAGTTTTTCTAACCCCCTTCTCATATATTGGTTACTACATGCTTAAAACTCATGCTTCTATGTTTAAAATCGACGATTTCCATCTCTTTTTACCATGTTCTTCTAGGGTTTTGGTTTCTTGTTGTTTTACCTTCTCTAGAAGCTCAAGTTTGGTTACCTATGCAACTTAAAACCTGATCTTGGGTCAAATTGTGTTTTCTTCCTCTCCCTCTCTCTTCAATTATCTCGATCGTTTTAATGATGTGGTAATTTCCTATTGGTCAGTATTGAAAAATGCATATCTTCTAATCCGCTTATCCAAATTTGACAAATAAATATGTTTTGGAATTATAAAATTAATATACATATAATGAAAATATTTCCAAGGTCTAATTTCGTGGTTTGACGGAGGGTGATTTTTGTAAAATGAATTTAATGCATAAAAATTACATCTTAATCATCATAACTCCAAAATTAACATAGAAATATGTTTTCTTCATCAGGAGAACCTAATAAGTTCATTGGTGATATTTTCAAAATCTAAATCTGAGTTTTGCTAAAAAGTTCTGATATTAGGGTTTCTATACATTAATGTGCACTATGTACTCTACTACATGTTAATACATTGAAAATAGGCAAAGTGGAACTTGGACTCAATAAAGTGGTGAAAGTTAGTAATTGATATAAGTAAGAGAGGTATGTGCAATCCATATTTATGTATGTGCATTCATTACATGCTATGTTGGGATAATTGCAGCCAAACCCTATATTTCCCTAATGAGTCTTAAATGAACCCTAAATCTTCTATTCTTGAATTCTAATGTTGTTCATGCCTCAAATAAGATTATAATTTCTTCTTGTTTGGGTCTTATACCCCACTGCCATGCTTATTGAATATTATGACTACTCTTGCCATGACTAATTTTCTAGCATGTAGATTTATGTTATATTTAATTTAAAGTAGTAGTACTTATGTACAACCACCCACAGAGGGTATGTACTTAATCACCCTGGGGAATGTTTTTATTCTCCCCTATATAATTGTGTAGGTGACTGGGAATGTCTTATTCTCCCCTCACCTATAGGTTAGAGGTCCATTAGGTGCCTCAACCCTACTTAGTTAGGTAGACATAATTATCTTACATGCAAATCCTTTTTAATATAATTGTTAATGGTAGGTTTCTTTGGAATATAGCCTCATACTCTTGTTCTGTTCATCTTATGATGAAATCTTAGCCTTTACTTTCATGTTATTTGCTTATCTTTTGTTCTTGTTCATTATTTGACACATACCTTGTATTTTGCTCTCTTGCTGGATGATTTCCCAACCACCCAGGTTTAGATTGAGGTGTTGAACATGATCAAGGAGAACATAGCTTCCAACATGGACCTAGTTCTTGGAGATGTTGCTTGGAGACAGATTTGAAGTAGTTTAGACTTCCCTCTACTTAGACCCTTACGTTGTATCATACATGTAAACCCTTATGGGATATTATGATATACTTTTGTAATCTTTTGTGAAAATTGAATATAGTCATTTGTTTGATTCCGCTGCTACACTTTGGCCTTTTGCATACCATTATAATAAATTTGGAAAATTTATACCTATTCCAACATACCTTTGAGTGTGTTTGGAATGGATGTTTTATTCTTCAATTTTTTTAGTAGTGAGTGGATCCCACTCCTTATAGGTGCACATCCCAACTGCCCTAAAACTGTAGAACACAAGCTCTCAACAAATCCTCCAATGTCTATATAGTCCTCTCAGACTGTCCATCTATCTGTGGGTGAAACTTTGTGTTGAACCTCAACTGCATACCCATGGATGTGTGTAGACGCTCCCAAAAATGACTGGTAAACTAAGGACCTCTTTCATACACTATCGTCACTGGAATACCGTGTAGACGTACTATCTCATCGACATACACATTGTCTAACTTTTTAGTTGTATACGTTATCTTCACAGGGAGGAAATGTACTGACTAGGTCAACCTATCCACTATCACCCAAATATAATCATGCCCTTTGTCTATACTAGGAAGACCAACCACAAAGTCCTTTGTAATATGATCCCATTTCCACTATGGTATAGGTAACAGTTGTAATGTCCCTTCATATTTTTGGTGCTCTGCCTTGACCTACTGACACACAAGACATCTTTCCATGAACACAACCACATCATGCTTCAAGCTAGGCCACCAATACAAATATTTCAAATTATGGTACATTATAGTGCTACCTGGATGCATAGCATACATTGAAGAGTGAGCCTCTTCTAGAACCAAATTCCTCATATTATCAACATCAAGAACCACTACCCTTTTGTTGTAATAGGTTTTCCCATCCTTTGACTCATGGAATCCATCATGATTCTCATTGCCAAGCTCTTCTCAGATCTGGTGTATCACAAAATCATCACATTGTGCATCTCTGATCTACTGCCTCAATGTAGGCTTCACCTGTAACTGAGCTAACAAGCGTGCCAATAAGGAGACCTCCTACTTCACATTCATAAGGTGAAGAGGCACTAACATGTCTCGTGTATGGCATACCAAGGAACATAACTACACCTCATCGATAGATGATGATGAAGAAGACTTCCTTCTCAAAGAATCTTCCACCATGTTCACTTTCCCTGGATGGTAGTCAATGGTGTAATCATAATTTTTGATCAAATCCATCCAGTGTCATTGTCGCATGTTCATCTCCTGCTTTGAGAAGATGTATTGTAGGTTCTTGTCATCGGTGAAGATCTGACACTTCTCACCATAAATGTAGTGTCTCCAAATCTTCAAAGCATGGACCATTGTCGTAAGCTCGAGATCATGCGTTGGGTAGTTCTCCTCGTGTTTCTTAAGTTGTCATGAAGCAAAAGAAATCACATTTTTATCCTACATCAGCACGTTACCCAAAACATTATTCGATGCATCACGAAAGACGATATAATCCTTCCCTTGTTCTAGCAGGACCAACACTGGTACACTGGTCATCTTCTTTTTCAAGAGCTAGAAAGAACACTGACACTTTTTGTCCTAGACAAAAGGCACACCTTTCCTCACCAATTTCGTTAGGGGTAACGCCATAGCACTGAAGTTCTTGATAAACCTTCAGTAGTACCCTACCATGCCTAGGAAACTACAAACCTCTATCGGTTTCTTTGGTTGCTCCCAATCTAACACAGACTACCTTCTTAGGATCCACATGAACACCTTCAACATATATCACATGCCTAAGGAAAGACACCTCTTTCAGCCAAAACTCACACTTGTTGAACTTGGCGTACAACTTGTGCTGTCTCAACAAGGTCAACACCTGTTGTAGATGTTTCTCATGCTACTTGCTATGTCAAGAGTATATTAGGATGTTGTCAATGAACACAACCATTAAATGATCAAGATAAGGCCAGAACACCTTGTTCATCAGATCCATGAATGTTGTTGGTGCATTGGTTAGCCCAAATGACATAACCACAAACTCATAATGACCATACCTAGTCCTAAAAGCTAACTTGGTTATGTCATCTGCCTTGATCTACAACTAATGGTATCCTGACCTAAGGTCTATCTTAAGAAACACTATGTCACCTCTCAACTAATCAAAAAAATCATCTATCTTCGTAAACGAGTACTTGTTCTTCATTGTCACCTTGTTCAACTGTCAGTAATTGATGCATAACCTCATTGATCCATGTTTCTTCTTCACGAACAATACTGGAGGAGCCTAAGGGGAAGTGTTTGGTCTAATAAAGGCCTTCTCTAGCAACTCTTGCAACTGCTTCTTCAATTCTTGCATCTCAGTTGGTGCCATCTTATACGGTGATTGTGCTATCGGCTGTGTACCAGGAACCACATTGATCTCAAAGTCAATCTCTTGAGGTGGGGGGACATTGGGAAACTTGTCGGGAAACACATCTTTAAACTCTTGGAAAATTGTTACCTCCTAGAGACTAGGACTCCTCACCTTGGTATCCACCATATGTTCTAGGAAAGCTTCACACCCTTGCCTCATCAACCTCTTCACCGTCATTGCTGACACCATACATGTCGAAAGAATCTTCCTATCTCCTTGGAAGACCCACAAGACACCACCGTCAAAGAATGTCACTACATTGAAACTACAATCCAAGACACCCAATACTTCTCTAGGGTATCCATTGCAAGGATCACATCAAATCCATGCATGCTAAGTGGTATAAGGTCCACTTAAATACAACGACCTAAAAAAGAAAAAAAAACAGGATGGACACACCTCCCGCAACTCCACGTAACCAATAAGAGGGGTTTCTAACAGAATACTATCAGATATATGACTAACATGCAAGGAACAACTACCTATCACTTCTCTAGTGATAAAAGAGTGCATTACACCCAGGTCAACTGTTGGTCTTTTACACTAACAAGTTTCAATCTTAAGAAAGATCTTTTACTCAACTAACCAATTTCCGCAAGTATACAGAAGTATTCATAGTCAAGATCAAACACAAGGAGCTTAAGCAATTAACTAAGCACAATAGTGCTAAGGTTCAACAATCTAGACTGTTTTAAAAGTGGAATTGGTTGATTAAACTAGAAAATTTCAGAATTAAGCAAACAGTAAACGACTTACTAAAAGAGGTTAAAATTTAGAATTAGAAGTATCTTGGACCTAGGATTTCACCCACGTCATGGCATAGAACAAGAGAATGAAATTTAAACATACTAACCGCTTGTTTTAAAGGAGAGTTGTATGTTGCACTTCACCTCTTGGTGCAATTACAACGATCCTAACTCAATTCAACATTCCCATGTATGAATTTTGTTTTGGATCACAAACCTACTCCTCAACTCCATAATTTCCACTCTTATGGTAAAGAAAGAGTTTCCAAGAGAGTACCTCCTTACTCTCCTACCTATCTTCTTAGAACAAGAAAAAGGGCATAAAACATACACATAAGGTCACCAGCCATACATGTAGAAAAGAAGAAACCGGTACTCACAAGGTGGAAAAACAAGCAACATAGCATTTGGTACAAAATTGTCATGTTCCATACATGATATGACATGGGAACTACTCTCCCATGTCCAAGAAAAGGAAACTGCTCGTCCATAATAGTGTACAGCAGAAAATGCACAGAAATTTCAGAGTTCAACATGATTTAGAGAAGGAAAAGCTAAGAAAACCCAAGGTTTAACCCAAGAGGAGTAGAATTCTAGATTTAGCATGAAATCCCACTCCTAAGGCTGCTCCAAACCAGACAAACCTCTCTCCTAAGAAGCTTTGTGGAGTAGAGAAGCTCTACTGCACCTTGGCGAAGAAGATTGGAGAAGAAAAGAAGAAGAATGGGGTTCTTTAGCAAGCAACCACCTTCTTCCACCTCTAAAATCACCCTCCTTGTTCTAGTCTTGTTCTGGGACAAAAGGGTTTTGAATTATGACCAAAGATAACTGCTACATAGAGTGATTTCATTTTTAAAATAAAAGGAGTCGTATTTGAAAATTGTTGAAACTAACAGGCACACAATGTGTCTTTCTCTGGACATGGCGTATCCTATCTCTGACAGTTGTTTCTGAGTGCGAAGCACACGACGTGTCTGATTTAATACACGTCATGTGCTTTACCAGAAAGGCTAGACTCGGTTCTGAATTCCCAGGTACACATCGTGTCTTTCGTGGACACGTCGTGTACTTTTCTTCAGAGTCTAAAGTAATAGGTCGTCTGGAAGTACACACACTGTGTCTTAATTAAGACACGTCGTGTGCATTGTTGTTTTAGTAGAATTAAAGTTCTAGTTTTCTACAAGGCGTGGAGAAGTCCCGATAATGATGAGATTGAGTTGGGATATCTCCAATTTGATCCTTTTAATGCAAATCTACAATACACATCATTTGATAAGCAAAATAACAAAAAGGTGGCAAGAGTAATATGAATAGAGGCTAAATGAGAACAAAATGAACTAAATTTGTGTGTGAAATCATATGAAAATTTGATGTGGAAACCACACAACAAATCCCCCTAAGCTTGAACCATTGCTTGTCCTCAAGAAAAAAGAGCATAGCCACACAAATGAAAGAATATTCAATCTCATGCATGGATTAAATGAAATGAGGATATGCAATAAACTAAACCCATCATGCACCTTAGGTTTATTTTCATAGCCATTGTCTCAATTTAAACATCAAAGATAGAGAAGTTTTAGTTCATCAAAGGTGGTCACAAATTAAGCGAAGCAATCAACTAAACAACACTAAACAAGATTTTGATAATCGAGCCAAACAACTAGTGGATGTGCAGCACAAAATTTTCAACTATTATGGATGTTATGATGAAATCTTAGCTAACTTTAACAATCTCAATTGAGCACTCTTCTCAAAAGATATGACAATTTATTTTTGGGATTCCGACACTCGGCTGCTAATTTAGGCTTACGCACACTTGGAGTGCCAGTAGGGGAGTTATCTTTACCCTCTTTTGATTTTCATACCGCCTAACCATCGTTTTCGGATCAGATTCACACTAGTCTAGCATGATATGTGGGGTTTTTTGCCATATTTTATTGGGTAATGTGAGAAAAAGATAAAAGAGATCTTTTCACAACACAAGGGAGTCAACAAGAAAGTTAAGTTAACAAGATTCCATTCATATTTTTTGCAAAATTTTCACTAAAAAATCAGTTGTATATGCACTAAAACTTTGGCAAGAGTATCATGTATTCTGAATAGTGTTGTAGAGTTGGTTTATTCACTGAAATTTGAGATTGTTACATGTATTTAGCAATTAAAGATGTGAAAATTGAGAGTTCAATCTACAATTACAAACCAGGATCATGTACATGGGGAATTTCATTTTCCATTTGATCCATGCATGCTCTTTACTAATTCTTTCATATGGCCAAAAGGAATACAAGGTACAAGGTATTTCAAGCATTAAAGGTGCAAAAGTTCATTCTATAACAATAGCCTCATTTCATACTAAACTTGCCATGAAGGGAAATACTTAAAATATGAACATAAAAGACTGAAATAAAGACTGACATGACCAACAAAAGCAAATGACAAAAGCAAATGAAATAGAAACTACATTATGGGCTGGTTGCGCCCCCCAGGCTTGAAATCTATAGTGTCCTCACTGCATCAATCGAGCTCATGAAGGTAACAACTAGATACATGTCATGGGTGTAAAAACATAAGAGGGGCTAGTGCCCCCGTGGTCAGTCGGAAAGAACTGGCTGACAAGATCATCCTCTAGGCATCCATCAGAGCGGGTTGCGGGGCGGACTCTAGCTATTGTAGTGGTGGCTGATACGGCTGCGGGATGGAATAGTGTCCCTATGAGATGTGCCACGAATCCATGTGGTGGACCATGTCGTGCATCACGGTATACTACATGCCCATATGATCCAGGCGGCCGTCGATATGATCAAACTGTTGATGCACATAGCCGTACAAATGCCTGACATCAGGCATCACCCAGGAGTACTCTTTCTGGGTGCTGGTAGAGGGAGGTGGTGGAATAGAAGAAGCAGAAGGGGCTGAAGGACCAGCCCCAGTATCATCAGCAGCTCTAGTTGTGTCTCCTTCCTCATCAGCGTTCAGCACACATTTCCAGTTATCCTTGTTCTCCAGGGTGATATTCTCAAGATCTGGAATGTCAATGTATTGATCATCATCAAAGAACTGACAAAACTTGTTGTCATAGTTGGGAATCTTCATGATCAACCCTGCAAAGAGAAGATACTGAATATCTACCAGGTTTCTACCTGGTGCAGCCTCAAGCCCTGTAAAATCAACCTCAAGTTTCTGTGCAATCAAAGTAATTAAATCGTCACACATGATGTCCCCGGCGTCCCTCTTCTTCACCTTCTTGATGTCAAGGAAACGTTGAAGAATATTGAAAGCAGCATTAATTTCATGCTCATACATCATGCCCCATAAGAAGAAGAGATCTTGGTTCCCAACAACCCCTTATGTTTCCTTCTTGGCAAAAAACTTGGTACTAAGAAGGCGATGAATATACCAGAAGATAGGGTTGTGGATAGCAGATGCCCTGGCTGCTTTGGCCTCATGGTGGTCTGCATCAGATATCTCAAACCAAAACTCGTCACTGTGAAAAGTAGGTGGGTAACTAATCACACCATCATAATGACACTCCAACAACTCATAAAAATGCCTAAATGTGAGTTTAAAAGCACGGACCAAAAGCCAAAAACATATAATACCAAAGGGCTCGAGCTTCTTCTATGGGTCTTGCTCAGTGATGAGTGTTGTCAAAAACTCATATACAAGACGGGGGTAAGTGTTTGATATCGTAAGGCAGATGTAGCTCAACCCCAGGTCCTATAGGTGTATGAGGACTTCATCCTTGAAGCCCAGAGTCATCATCGTCTGCTGGCAATCAAACCAAGAAGGAAGAACTCTCTTTGCAATCAGGAACTGGTAGGTGAGGCCTTCTTCAGGGGTGACCTGAAACTACATAGCTGAGATGTATCCTAATGCTTGGGAGGAGCTGGCGTCGTGCTTACTGTTGCTAGTTTGTTTGAATGGAGCCATATGTGTTGCTGACAGACTAAGACGCGTCGTGTGTTAGGATGAACATGGTGTGTGTCTGAAATAGAAGATCGGCTGAGACTGCATTACACACGTCGTGTGCAAAACGGAACACGTAGTGTGTCTGGTGTTCTGCACAATTCTGTAGGACACGACGACTACAATTTTGGGGGAAAAAGAAATGTAGGATGGCGACAGCGGTTGAATATCTTGCTTGGTGAAGGACCTTGCGTGATGAAGGAGAGAGTTGCAACACTTCTTCTTGTTCACGGCCTTGTAGGAGAAGATGAGAGTAGAATGAAGGGTCCCTTGCTACACCCTTATAGGAGAAGATGGTGGCAGCATGATCAAGATGAAGACGACAATGCTTGCTGCTATATGTTGCTTTGGGGCCGATGGCAGTGGAAACTTGACAGAGAGTAGCCCCTTGTGCTAGGGCACATGATGAGCAAGAGAAAGAAATGTCAGTTGCGCTTGTAGCTCAAGGTAGACACGTCGTAAGCAAGGAACGCAGCTGCGTCTTGGCTACTATCTTGAGGAAGAAGGAGACACGACTGATGAACACAACACGACGGCGACACTCAGGTGTGCTAGGGCACGTGATAGCTGGGAAGAAGAAGGCTAGGGCACACAGCTACTCTGGCTCAAATGAAATTGTAAGTGAGAGGGGCGGCCATGTGTTGGGTTAAAACTCTGCATTTTTGTCAAAGGACATAGTGTGTTTGAATAAAGACACTCCGTGTGTAATTTCAGAACTCCCTTTCTGTAATAAAAGAGACGATGTGTTTTTATTTTAACACGACGTGTGACTTTCCAGAATTTCAAATTGCCCATTTTCACTGATAACTACACGACATTTTCTAATAAAGACACGTCGTGTACATTTTTCAGATAGCTCATCCCTTCTCCTTCTGTTGTGATACATGTCATGTCTGATTTAGGACACAACGTGTACTTTTTCATAATACTTGACGTTTCCTTTTCTACTTTGGAATACGGCGTGTGCAAATAAAGACACGCCATGTATTTTTTTAGAATTAATTTTGCTTCCATTTTCTTCTTGGGGACATGTCATGTCTAAATTAGAACACGTCGTGTACTTTTCTAGGTTGAGGAGAACTTTGTATCTACTGATCAATGACACGACATGTCAAATAAATACATGTCATGTACATGAAGATATAACTCATTTGTTGTGTTTCTGGAAGTAGAGACACACCGTGTCTTAATTATGACACGTCGTGTCTTCTATAGTTTTTGCAGAAAACAATTTTCGTCAGCACAGAATTAATAACAGATATGCAATAGAATTGTCTAAATTATTGCATTCATCCATGACAAACTTATTTATGAAACTAAAGAGTGTTTTTGACTCAAATGGCTAGAAAAGAAATCTATCCTAATGTGGGTTCAACTCCCACGAGGTCCTCCATTTAGAGTCTGGAGTGAGACTCTTCAATTGTCTTTCACGCATCTTGAAGGGAGCAAGAAACTCCCTTGTGAACTTTGTCCCCCGAGGTATACAACTTGCAACGTTTCCCATTTACTTTGAATGCTCCATCCTTGCCTTGTAATTCAACAACTCCATAAGGAAAAATCTTCAATACGAGAAAAGGGTCGGACCACTTTGACTTCAATTTTCTAGGAAATAGCTTAAGTATTGAGTTGAACAACAACACTTTGTCTCCCTCTTTGAAATCCTTCCTCTAGATTCTCTTGTCATGCCACATCCCTATTTTTTCTTTGTAGAGCCTTGCATTTTCATATGCATCAAGCCATAGCTCTTCCAATTCTTGCAACTATAAAAGATGCTTCTCACCAGCCTTCTTCATGTCAAAATTTAGGAACTTGATAGCCCATAGAGAACTGTGTTTTAGTTCCAGTGGAAGATGACAAGATTTAGCATATATCAACTTAAATGGGGTTGTGCCTATGATGGTCTTGTAAGTCATCCGGCATGCCCATAGTGCGTCATCTATCTTTAATGCCCAATCTTTCCTTAATCTAGACATTGTCTTCTCTAGAATACTTTTCAGCTGCCCGTTGGAAACTTCTACTTGCCCGAAAGTTTGAGGATGGTAGGGCGTAGATAATTTATGTGTGACTCCATACTTAGAAAGAAGGTTGTTGAATTGCTTCTCAACAAAATCCATGCCACCATCAGATATTACAGCTCTAGGAACACCAAAGTGAGGGAAGATGATTTTTTGAAATATCTTGAATACTGATTTTGCATCTGGTGCTTGGGTTGGGATGGCCTCAACCCATTTAGAGACGTACTCAACATTGATGAGAATATATTGGTAGCCACAAGAAGATGGGAATGGTCCCATGTAATCAACTCCCCATACTTCGAATACCTCAATCTCCAAGATAGAGTTAAGAGGCATATCATCACGTCTAGAAATTCCTCTCGTTCTTTGACATTTGTCACAAGCTTTGACAAACAGATTGACATCTTTAAACAATATTGCCCAATAAAAACTGGCCTATAAGATCTTTGATGCAGTCTTCTCTCCTCCAAAGTGACCTCTGTAATGAGAGGCATGGCATTCAAAAATAATGGTAGAAATCTCTTCTTCAGCGACACACCTTCGAATAAGTCCATCACTCCCATGTTTGAACAACAAGGGGCCATCCCAATAGTAAAACTTCACGTCATGGAAGAACTTCTTCTTTTGTGGGTATGTCAAGCCTGGCGGCAGCTGTCCTGTAGTAAGGAAATTTGCAATGTCTGCAAACCATGGCACTTGGGTGGATGATAGTGCATAAATTTTCTCAATAGGCAAATGATCCTCAATAAGCAAACAATCTCCAACATTTGTAGTCAATCTAAAAAGATGGTCAGCAACATTGTTCTATGTACCTTTCTTATCCAGGATCTCAAGATCAAACTCTTGCAGAAGCAGTATCCAGTGGATGAGAAGAGGTTTTGCATCCTTCTTGTTGAGCAAATACTTTATGGAAGCATGATCGGTATACACAATTACCTTAGATCCTACTAGGTATTGTCGGAACTTGTCGAAGGCATACACTATAGCAAGCATCTCCTTTTCTGTGGTTGTGTAATTTATTTGTGCTTCATCTAGGTTCTTGCTTGCATAGTATATGGCATGAAGCTTCTTATCTTTCTTTTATCCCAGAACTGCCCCCACTACATGGTCACTTGCATCACACATCAGTTCAAATGGAGCATTCCAGTCTGGTTGTTGAATGATTGGTGTAGAAATAAGAGCTTCCTTTAGCTTGGTGAAGGTGGTATGGCAGTCATCATTGAATATGAATTCATCGTCTTTGGCAAGTAAGGAACATAATGGCTTTGAAATTTTGGAGAAATCTTTAATAAATCTTCTATAGAAACTTGCATGACCAAGTAAACTACAGATGTCTTTGACTGAAGGAGTAGACATATTTTCAATAGCTTCCACTTTGGCCCTGTTAACCTCAATACCCTTATTAGATACAACATGACCTAATACTACACCTGATTGTACCATGAAATGGCACTTCACCTAGTTTAGTACTAGGTTAACCTCTTTACAGAGGGCTAAGACTAATCACAGGTTGCATAAACATTGATAAAATGAATCTCCATAAACACTAAAATCATCCATAAAAATTTCCATTATGTTTTCAATGAAATCAGAAAAATAGCCATCATGCATCGTTGGAACGTCGCAGGAGCGTTGCAAATGCCAAAAGGCATACGATGATAAGCATAAGTTCCATATGTGCATGTGAAAGTGGTTTTCTCTTTGTCAGGAGGGTAGATGGGAATCTTGAAAAACCCAAAATACCCATCCAAGTAATAGAAATAAGAGTGTTTTGCTAGGCTTTCAAGCATTAAGTCGATAAACGGAAACAGAAAATGGTCCTTTCAGGTCGCTTTGTTCAAACTTCGATAGTCAATACATATACATCAACCCATGACAATACATGTTTGAATCAACTTATCATTGTCTCCCTTGATGACAGTTGCACCCCCCTTCTTAGGTACCACGTGGATGGCCCTAACCCAAGGGTTGTCACTTATAGGATAGATGATACCGACATCAGCCAACTTAAAGATTTCCTTTTTAACCACCTCAAGCATATTTTGATTTAAGCGTCTAGGTGGTTCAATGATGGGTTTAGCACCATCCTCCATATTTATTTAGTGCATACAAATAGAGGGATGAATGCCTTTCAAATCATCGATAGAGTAACCAATAACATCTTTATACAAACACAATTTCGCAAGCAATTTACTTTCTTATTCATTGGTTAACTCATTATTAATTATGACGGGAGAAGTAGAGTCGAAATCAAGGAATGCATACCTCAACCCTGGTGGAAGGACTTTAAGTTCTACCTTTCTTCTGGCTGCATTGTCTCTGGCTTTGTCATCAACAATTGGAGTGTCTTCTTCAGTAGCATCTAGTTTAGCAATAGAAAATACCCCAGAATTTTTAGATCTATTATTCATACTTTCATTATCATCGTAGTAGTTCAGTATCAAATTGGCAATATCATGATCTTCTTCTACAATAGAATCAACAGAGTCCATAAAATAGATTTCTTCTACACGAGAGGGTGCTTTCATGGCATCATATACATAAAACTCCATGGCTTTATCGCCAACTCAGAGCGTGAGTTTGCCTTCATGAACATCAACTAGGCATCCAGCAGTTCTTAGAAAGGGACTCCCAAAAAGAATGGGGTTGGAAGGAACTTCTACCATATCTAGCACTATAAAATCACAAGGAATATAAAGTTTACCAATCTAAACTAGCACATCTTCCATGATACCTTTGGGGTATTTGATGGAATGATCGGCCAGTTCAAAGACCATCTTTGTAGGATTTAGATCTCCAAGATCTAGCTTTGCCACAGGGTAGACGGGATGAGACTGATACTAGCTCCAAGGTCTACAAGACCTTTGTCAAAAGTGGTATTACTAATCTTTCATGGTAGAGTAAAAGCTCCCAAGTCATCTAACTTATCAGGAAGTCTATTTTGAATTATAGAACTAATTCTTTCAGAAAGCATCACAGTCTCCACTTGGTCCACCTTCCTCCTCTTAGTGAAGATGTCATTAGGAATTTAGCATATGACGACATCTCTACAATAACCTCAGCTAGTGGAAGATTGACATTGTTACACCCCGATCTCACAATTTCCACTAATCATGAGAATAAGGCATAAATTTATAATTTATTGTAATACAAAGATCACCCTTAACTTTTTCTTCTCTTTCAAAACTCTTTGTTTTCTCGCACTGAACCACATAAACCAACTTCACAAGGGAATCTAAACATTGATTTCTCTAACCTAATTTCAACAATAAAAATGCATTTATGAACATTCATTATGTTCCTCATACTTTTAAGCACATAAGACTTGCTGATTCGCACATATTGCTAAAAGAGGAATAATGTTATACATCATCATTTACAACTCTCTCTCTTATTTCTTTATAAGGACCTAGAGTGACAAGGACCGAGTGAACTTAACTGTACTCAGACTTAACTCTTGTGGCAGATCTACTCTGATGCAATGATATCTTCTTCAAGTCCATATGATTTCCCTAAAAATTGTGAGTAGAGGGGTGAGCCTACTCCCTCAGTGAATGAGTACTTCAAAGAAACAGTCTAAAGCACTGATATAATTACAGATATACTTTTGAGAAATTGATATCAATTATAATAGTACTAAGCTTTAAGAGTCTAATAATTGAAAATCATAAATATGGCAGGATACTTTAAATATCTATAAGAGTGAATCAATATATGAAATGCTTGATTGATCATAAAGAGAACTAATAATTCAGAAACTAACAAAGAATAATTGAATAACTGTACACACTTGTTTGACCTCTCATTCATTTTATTATGCCCTGATCATATGCAGTGTACTCTACATATGAAGACTCATAGTGAACTACGATCTCACAGTACAAGACTTAGCTTAAAACTCGGGAAGCTAAGCCTAGAACTGAATCCGGGTTTGCTTGACTCGAACCGTCACATCTGACTAAGGTGACTAAACATCTAGCCTTTAACTGGACCTCTCCTCTAGACTGAGTACACATGCGGAGGGTCTGAGACGCTCTATGAGCCTCATCTTGGTATGCTCTATGGTTACCTCTGGGTTACCACCGAGATCTCTGATTCATGTTGGGTAACCTATCTTCTCTTAGGAGACTTCCTCAAGGGCTTCGTCTCCCCGCACGCTCTGTGGGTGCGTTCTGATCCCCGTATACTGGACGCTACCAGGGTGGATCATTTCCTCCCTATAGTGCAGACATCCGTAGGGAATCTACGGTGTTCAGGGAACCTATGTCTATTATTTTACTATTCTTGGAAAGCTCTTACTATATTGTATCTCTCTATTACTTATTCTTGAATCTGGTATCTCTATGGTATCGAGTCTATTTATCAGAAGCTTATAATACAACATGTATATCCTTCTAAACTTGGTAGAGCTGTATATTCAAAATATCGTAATATTCTGAGTAATCATCATACTATACATACAGGAAGACTAAAATTCTTAGATAAACATAATACATATCAACTTGGCACTTTATATACTAAAATCATGCAATTGAATTGTTAAGCATCACCACATCTCATACTGAGAACATTGATATCACAATACTTGATTCATTGAACACCCTATCCTTAGGGTTTCATTTACCTCATTCACTTATCACATGGCTCTCATAAGGATTTCATAGGACATAAACATTCACTGAATAAAGACTGCTTTCAACAAATCATATACAATCAATATATGTATGAAACCATGGAACTGGGCTGAATTTGGGTTTCCATGTCATTCACTGAGATAACATGCATCAATAATAAAATTGAATAAATAAAATCTATCATGTCAAGAAAATCTATTCAAATGGGTTTCATTATATCTATTCGCAAATATCCAACTTTCCTCGCATCTAGGGTTTCACCCTCTTTACTGGGATATCAAACAAACACGATTCACCTTAAATGAAATCCAAGATATTATCTAACATATATGTATATGTACTATGAATTCATATGAACAATCATTCATAACCATGGGGATCCAGACAAACAAATTTCTCTATTTAATTATACAACAATTTTAGTCATAGACAAATTCCCTATATTTTAGTTTACTCTTATAACCTCTATGAATACTTAGGGAATTCTCATTAGGATGTATTGTATATATTTCTAAAATGATTTTATCATTTGAAATTCATTCAAATAGAGGAAGATTCTATTTCATATCATTTTGCAACAACTTAGATCAAACAGACAATGCAGGGTTTGTAGTCGCATACTAAGCAATTAAAGATTATGGATGATTTAACCAATTTTCATGCAATATACTGTATACAGGAAGTTCCCACTCACCCTAAGGTGTGAAAACACCTTAAAAATGTATCCCATTTCTGAAAATCTCGAATCCATATCAAATTCCTAGCAATTCACCCAATTCTTCTTCCTTTCAACTCAAAAACCCTAAAAATGAGGGATTATGAAGAAAGAGTGAGAAAAGGGAAAGTTTTGGTACCATTTTGGATCAAATCAGAGGAGGGACAGAATTTTGACATGTGAGAGAAGATTCACCATGAAACTATATCCAAAGAAGCTAAACTTACATGATTTCATCATTCCTCACACCGCAAAACCCTACGTCAACATCTCCATCAATTTCTCCTCTCAAACCCTAACTCTCTCCCTCTCTCTCTAGGATTTCATTTCTTTGTATTGAATTACAAATTATGAGAGCTCCTTGTGTGTTAGGTTGATCATATAGAGAAATTGAGCTGCTTGGGTCAATTGCACTTTGACCCCTCACTAAACTTTTTCCTATTTCAGGAGATTTTTTCTGTCATAAAAAGGTTTCTGTAATTTGTGTATTTCAGAGATAAAACCTTCTCCAAAAATTATGAAAATTTATAATATTGTGTATAATTTATTTTCTACTCAGTTAAAATTTGAGATCATTCCAAGCTCCCATTAAATAAATAAAAATCCAATAATGCACCGCTATCCAGAATTATGTAGAAATGTCAGTTACTATAATACGTCTAATCATAAGGTCTAAACGCATCCAAAAATTATGAAAATTTTACATGTTGTTTATGATTGAGTTTCAAATCTCTAGTTAATATTTCAGATCATTTGGTGTTACCAATAAATAATTAAAAATAAAATACTACACTGTTGAAAAGCAATCTGTCAGCATTTTGGTCAAAGTATAGTTCGACCGAGAACCACATTTAAAGAACACTCAAATATTCTGAAATTTTTCTCCAATATTCATTATTGATTTATCCATATCATATCCAAAATTCAATAAAATAAAAAATTTGTATAAAATATAAAAAATCATTTACCACACTACTATCATGATCAAATTCCATACTCATGTACCATCAAAACCCTAATTTCAGCGAACTAGGGTTTATATTTCTCAAACTATAATTTCTCAAACAATAGAACACTTAAAATTCTTATTAGGTTTAAAACATCATAATTGAATTAGAATCATTAATTATATTTAAGCAATGATCAATCCAATTAAGCATATAATCATCCAGGTAAACCCTAGTTTACCAATTAAGCTCAAATGTGGTCATAACAGACATGGAGTTTGTTTAGAATGTCCATAAACTTCCTAAACTTTGAGTCCTCCTTCGTGTTTGCAAGCCTCTGTGGAAATGGTGTATTAACTTTAACAGAAGAAGGTACCTTAGCTATACCTTTACCTTTGTCACCCATAGGGGTGTCAAGCTTCTCTTCATCGGTGATCTTTGCACTCTTCTCCTTGGGTGGAGAAGGTTTGTGGATTTCAGTTCTTCTTCTCAAGGTGATGGCATTTGCTTGCTGTCTCAGATTCACCTCTAGTTGGCTTGGAAGAGAACTAAATTGGGTGTTATTTTTCTGTGTCAAGGCTTGTTGGGCAATCTGGTTTTCCAACATCCTTGTGTGAGTGTAAATTTCATCCACTTTAGCAGAGAGTTGGGCAATCGCATCCTTCAAGAGCTTGTAGTTGTCCCTTAACTCTTCATTCTACTATATCGAAATGGAGATAAATTTCTCCATCATGGCCTCCAAGGAAGAACTTTAGGGTTGTTGTTGCTGTTGGTAACCCTTGTTGTTGTTGAAGCCCGACGGATTCCCATTGTTTTACCGGTTGAAGTTTTATTGTTGTTGCGATTGTTGTTGTCCATGTTGGAAATTATGAGCGTTGTTTGTGTTTTGGTAGGAAAAATTAGGATGATCTCTCCATCCCAGATTGTAGGTGTTGGAATAGGGATTGTACTGCCTGTTCCCCTGCATCCCAATGACATTGGCTTGTTCTAGGCTCCTTTCATTCCTATTAGGAACAAATCATGAAGAAGAAGTATGTCCAGAATTCCCATAAGCTTCACATATCACTTCAACTGATTGGATTTGCAATGTAGTCATGAAAGAAGAACTAACGGTAGAAAAGAGATGAAATTCACATTAACTAATAAATCCTTTGAACAAGGTGATGTACGGTTAATGGTGGAAGCCCAGAGTTTGGTCTTCATGCACCTAGTTTAGGGTATAGGTTACTACTACCGTGGAACCGACCTAGATTTAGGTAGTGATATGTATCACGACAGTGAATAATTCTGAATACAAGCCACTACCCGGAATGAGAGACGGATTTGATTAATTATGTAGGAATGAATACAATGAGAACCTGTAGTGAAACCACAATCCTAAAGATTCCCATCTAAATTGATTAAACTAAACATTTAATCGATTGCTTTGTTTTTTTTATTTTCTTTTTCAAGCGACTCTTAAAATCTTTTAATTGGTCTAGCTGATCGCGAGTAGTTAGTAAGTAGTCTACTGACATTTCATTGTCCCTGTGTTTGACTCGGGCCTCACAAAGGCCTATATTACTCTGACGCGTGCACTTGCGTTATACGCACAGTAAAATCGTGTCAGTCTCCCTTAATTGGGGGTTATCGAGGGGTGGGGTCATTACAAGTGCAGTCCTATTTATATGATTTAGGGTTATGAGACTACTATGGTAGAAGGTTCGAGAGGCTTGGAGAAGGATTTGTATGAATCATGAATAATGGAAGGCAAAGTTCGAATTAGGGCTAGTTAGGTGTTGGGATTTCCTCATGAATCTATAGCACAAAAAATCTTGAAGAACCAACATGAATCGAGAGAGTAATGACGGAGAAACTAGCCCTTTCTTGGGCATGGGTACTGTTCACGCATGGTGTCTACAACTCGTGGGATGCCCGGTCCACATTGGATGGTTGCTGCTAGCTACGATAAAAAAAATGGAAATCAAAGGGCCAAAGAATTAAATGTCTGAAGTCATATATTAGATATATAAAACTTTCCTTATTAAATTGAGGGTGCATTTAAAGTCCAAATAAGCCTAAATTTGGAAGTAGACTAATAAGGACCCAAAGAAACGGAATTTAAAGTCAATTTTGACTTTTTGAGAACTTTAATACCTATAATGCACAATTTGTGGGAAAGTCTATTTTCTACATATTAATTTATTCCTTTATTATTTATTAACCAAATTTCATGTGTAATTCACTCCTGCCTAAACCTATCATAGGAAAATTTCTAGAAGATTTATTTAAACTTAAATCCTTCAATTTGGTGAATTTACACAAACAGACCCAAATTTGTATATTATTCATATTTTTTGTATTAAAACCTCAAATAGTTGTTTTATTGGTATTTATTCTTTTTTGAGAGGTTACTAGAATCCTAATACAAACCAAGTTAATAAGAGGGTTATAAAGAAAAATATTATATGGTAAAGGTGTAAACGTAATATTTACTTAAGTTTGGGTTCGTTATAGTCAAATTTGAACCTAGGGCCTAGGATCGAAGGAGCACGGCCGTTATCGTGAGGCCACAATAGTTTGCCACAACTAAAAGTAATCCCTTAAAATAGGCACATCTTAACAATATGCAATTAAAATGTCCTGACTGTGGCTAAGGCTACGTGAAGCCCCATGATCAGACAAAAGGACGGAAGAGGATATGAGTCCCTAGAGGCAAGTCATAGTCAATACTCACAATTAACATCCTAACATCTTCACCAAGGGAGACTCAATAACCTTTTCATCGATGGGGTCAACCTAAAAGGAAAGGACCATTGGGAGAAGGATAGAGGTTGAAACTCCTTGCAGCTATTATTTCCTTGTCACAAAAAGAGGTTGGACCAAGCTCTGTACAAACTAATCTGGGAGTCATGAGATAGGAAACCCTCACTTGGAAAACTCTATTCATTCCCCATAGAATCCTTGGCTCTCATTCTAATGTCATGCACATCAATGAAAAAAAAAGTTTTAACGAAAAGACCCACGACTAGTGGGCACCTTAAAAAAAAAGATAATCCAAAAAGTCCATTTTAACAGGAAGACACATGCTCATGGTTGATCCCTACTCTAAGGCATGTCGGGTGTAAATCCTATCGGGGTGCTTGTGACATATGGTGCCTTGGACCAACTAGTTAGGGAACACCACTAACATGCTCATTACATGACATGGTCTTAGTTCTTAGCATGACACCCAGGTTTCATAGAGCTTCTTCCATCTTCCCCAATAGAAGGAGGTCCTCCCCCTCATAAAAAATAGGTCACAAATGTTGATAGGGAGGAAACATCCATTGTCATAACAAGATTAGAGGTAGCTTAAAATGCTCAACTTTCAACCTTCCAACTTCATGCAAGGAGATGAGAAAAGGAGGAGGTGATCCTAATATATGACAAACTAAAGCTATTTTCATATTCCTAAAACACTTCGATAGGATCTCTAGATTGGATGGTTTGTTCAAACGGAGCCCATAGCCATATGCACCTCACAGACCTAAAACCAATGCACTTTTCTAGATATCATGGAGGGAGTACCCCAATCGATGTCGTATTTCATGAACCAAATCTCTTTATTATAGAAATAAAATCACTTCAAAACTATGTATTCTTATGCCAACAAACAAACAAACAAAAATAAACTAAAAAGAGATCATTGTGGTTCTCCAGAAGAATTACAAGTCACTACCACAGAAGTTGTCAATGCCAGCCACTCTAGATTTGCATGAGCGCAGTACCGACCCACAGGGAAGGAATCTCATGTCATCTTATTCTGGTTCAATGACATATCTTCCAACTTCTCATGAACCTTTTGAGAATCTAGCATCAGCTTCTTGAAGAAATAGGGAGAGCTTCAATTTGATACATGCATTGTTGATGATTGAATTGTCATAGAGATGACACAAGGAAGTATGTAATGTATCCCTCTAGATCTGGAAAGATGACCAGCCACTAAAATCAAGCATGGCCACATTTTGAGTTGTCAAGGTATAACTCCATCCATCATGAATGAATATATGTAGCCTTCATAACAATGAGCCAGATCTCCACGCATCTAGAGAGGCTCCCCACCAAAATATGCTTTGATAGAAACTCCTTAGTCACACTATAATGAGGATTTGAAGACACTATTAGTCGGGCAGGACCAATGTGCATTCCTAAATAAATCTTTAGAACCTAGAAAGGTCACTTCATCTTTCTGGTCAGTTGTGCTTCATCCAAGCACTCATACAATTTAGTCAGTATCAAAGGAATAGTAGTTTCATTTCTCCTTAGATCATACAACTCTAGAAGTAGTAGTTGTTACTTTCCCAAGATTATCTATAAAGAATAGCTTGGCCATGATGATCAGAGTATACACCCACAAGTGAGGCATATCAGGAGAACCGACGCCATGACACGCCTTACTCTTAAAAAAATCCCACATGGAAGACATCTGAATGAAGCGACCATCACCAGTCAACCATCAAGCAACTTGGGATTTATTCACGTCTAGAAGACTCCCCAACTCAGCAGCCCCTCTCGAATTCCTCAATACCACCGGCCATCGGTCATGTAGAGGCATTTGGGGGATCTTAGCCACATCCTCCAAGGTGGGGATTAGAATGACTTTTCTAAAATGAAAGGTGTGTCTCAGAGGATCCCAAAGGTGGATTGTCGCCGCATCAACTCCCTTGCAATAGGGATATAAGCCATATGACGAAGATGATGGGTCACGCCAAAGGTTGCCAACTCAGACTTCTTCAGTTCTAGAAATATTAATGATGCAATGACTTACTAAGGATTAGTTGATAGAGGATGATGCAAAAGTGTGATAAATCATATCTCTTTTTATCCCATGAGATCAAGTCATGAGAGGCACGTTGTATTGAAAGTATGAGGGTACATCCCTATTCATAGGAAAAACTCATTTCAAGGGGGGCATGTGTCCTTCTCCCTAATGGAATCATACTACATCAACAACCAATGCATGCTCGCATCTTGTGGCAAGAAGGACTTCGAGTTCAGCTTTGCAGCTCACAATGATCTACCACCCTTATTCAGCATGTTGATCGAGGCAATTCATTCATCCATCAGACATCTTCCAGAGATCAAACTCTAAAATCTGATTCTGAATCAAAGATCACAAAACCTCACAATTATTTCTAAGCACAAAACTCAAATTTGTATTTAAAAATTAAAAATATTTTACTAATACAAGCATGACTAACACATAACTTTTCTTATAGGAAATAAATATACACAATAAGGCTAAATAGATATTTCTTCAGGTTTTTTAGCCACCCTATGAAATGCTTAGCTAAACGTCAATGATCAGTAGAAGAAGAACTAGAAGATCAACACTCACCGCTTGCGTTAGAGCAAATATCATTCGTAGACCTTTGATGACCAGAAGAGGAGAATCTAGAAGGCACATCCACTACCAAGACAGTATCTCTAGCCTACCCCTGCACCAATTGAAGAAGGATCTACACTCTGAACAAGGACATCTGAAGAAAAGCCATCTACATTAGAAGGTCCCCTAAAATGTTGGATATGCTCATATCCCAGTGGGACACTTGAGTTCAAGATTTTGCCTACGGCATTTGAAGCCTCATCTGTCTCTATGAAGGATGAGTTATAGCCAAAATCACTTGAAAAGTGATACAAGCCTCCAATATCAAAAAATGAGGTCACAGCCTCAAGAAGTAATCCCATCTACGAGCGATGTCCAAAGGATAAGATGGAGCCTCAAGCAAACAAATTGCCTCAGGAGGGGGTGGATGACGGAACTCATACCCTTGATCATCCCGCTCCTCAGCTGAATCATAATCAATCACCTGTAAGAAAACGCATGTCAAAGATAATGCAAGTAGATAAAATAGTATCAGACTCAGACACTCACCATTGGAGGACTTCATAGTCGATTGAATGCCTCTCTAGAAAAGACATCCACTAACCATGTGTGTAGTGACACCTCACATACTCATTATGTGTCATAAGCCCATACATCATCTCTCGAATAGCCTGGCAAATCCCAAGATTAGGAGGGACCAGTGTTGGCTAAGGGTCGAAAGGGATGTGTCTGCCATCAGCTCACTAATGAGCATCTCAGGAAACCATATACAACATACTCCCAAAAGGAAACTAGAATTGGATTCAACAAGCATCCAGAAACAATGCCTCAAAGAAGGTTGCACAATATGTGGTTGTCTCATCCCTCTGGAACTTAGAGAAGATGTTAAATCTGACCTAGGACAGATAATAAGTTGGAGTCAGCTAAAGTACAAATGCACAATACGATACATTTTTAGAGTACTATTAATACCTCAGATGTGGTCATTGTCTCCAATTCACCTCTCCACTTCTCATATGGCACCCTACTCCCACATTCGGCCCAATGGCGATAAGTAGGGAGGGAGGCGTACATATATCCCTATGTACCACTCAAAGTAACAAGTTTATGTAGCTAGAAGTGATCATAAAATCCACATCTATAAGAAGATTCATTAAGGAAAATCATCTATTGTAGTCATTTTAGACAAAGGCAAAAATAGCAAAAAACTCACTTGGGGTGATGGCCAACTCACTGAAAACAAATGAAAAGTAATAGTCTCTGGGAGAAAGTGCTCAATCAGAGGAAGGAGACAGGGTCTATATAAGATACCACATTGACTAATGATGCCAAAACAAATCCTCTCTAGTAACACCCCCTCCTCATCCACTAGGCTCTCATACAGATGCCTTAGATCATTCCAATAGGTTCTCAATATATGTCTGACGAGCCAATACCATAAAAGAATAAAGCGAAGGACAAAGTCAAAGTCATCGCTATATAGTGAAAGCCCCCAATTCAAGCTTGGCAAAATAGATTGAAAACAACATGGAGCAAAGTTTCAAAACTATACCTCATTGTCCTCTCGATGACCTCGGCAACGTAGATTCATCCACAACATGCCTGGATGATGGACGAATCTCTCAACAAGGAGAAGTCCCCCCATGACCATGCTTGCACCGCCATGACGCCTGCTCAAACAAGACTTCAATCAGAATATTCAGCATATCATGCCTTTTTTATTCCAATAGCCCCTGATTTCATAGTGAATAGGGAAAAGCAAGCACTTCATCTGCCTCTTCTACATACAAATTAGAAAGGCAAGGCCACATAATGTGGGTATGCCTCGACCCCAGTGGCATCGCCATATACTTGCTTGTCTACAAGGGGATCCACCTCATTCCAGTCATGAGTATCCATCTACAGAACAATGATGGCAATATCAAAAGCTTTCCAGCATCTGATATGTCTCAATCAACCAAGGCATGCTTGAGAAAATGACAAAATGATGAATTCAGTCATGTCACAAAATAGAACATGCATCCATATCATGTTCAACCTCCAGACCGTGAAGAACACTAAGAAGACAAATATCATATTTCTTCATCAAGGCCCAAAATGTCTGAACCAAAGTGTAAAAATGAAAGCTATACCTCCCTTGAGACTGATATAGTTAAAATGGCACTAAAATCTTGTTATAGAGGACCACCAGAAACTCCTTCACTGCTTCTAGAGACATTGTCAGGAAGGCGAGTGAAGTGCCCTAAACTGTGGGCTCCAAGTTGACAGATCTTGGCTATCCATGGGCTCTCTCTCATTTCGCCACTGTCATCGCCCTAGACAGCTCTGAGTCAGTTGCTTTTGTGGTTGCTTGCATGAGTAGGGACGAAATGAGAAGGGTGCTTGACCCTCCTCCTATTTCCCCTCCTTTAAACACAGAAACCTATGCAGAAATTACAAATAGGTCCCTAGATTTTCAGCGGAATTTCCAGAATTCCATAAAAATGTGAAAGAAAAATAAAAAATACCACAATGGTAAAAATCAAAAAATGTCAAATCTTGACTCAAAAATTAAATTTCATTATTTTATCTATGATCATTAGGGTCCTAAACTATCTAAAACTAGACCAATTCTACTCTTTTTTCAAATCAAGGGTCCTAGACTATGACCTAAAAGTGGACCAATTCTACTCTCTTTTTAAATCTAGGGTCTTGGACTATGACCTAAAACTAGACCAGTTCCACTCTCTTTTTTCAAATCCAGGGTCATGGACTATGACCTAAAACTGAACCAACTCAATCATACTTTTTTCAATCTTCTAGGGTCGCGGATGATGACCTAAAATTGAACCATCTCAAAGCTTCATTTCCAATCTATTTGGATCATGTACCAAAACCTTAAACTATATCACGAGCCTTGTCCTCAATAGAATTCTCAATCCTCTCTTTCCCAAATATTTTTCGGGTCCCCACTCATGACTTGTGTAAAGCCTAGGTCCACTACCCAAGGCTCTAAAAGAGTTTCATAAATGATGATTGACCCCACAAACCATCATTGGACTTGATTGTGTGCTTTTTCCTCACTCACACACAAGATGGGATTAACTAACTGACTGGTCACCCATCCTAGTACTACTCCAATCTGAGTACGCTTAACTTTGGAGTTCTAGGTGATGGGATCCCTAAAAAGGAGGTGCACCTTGGTGATATAGGTAGTCCAATCATTCTTTTTAAGATCATTTTATCTGAGGCCTCAAATCCTGGGATGTTACAATATCCCCCACTTAAACTCTTGGCGTCCTCATCAAGGCTCAATTATATGGCCTCATAATGTTTTCTCATTTCAGTGCAAACCCTTAATGATCCATGGACACCCAGCTCCCAATCACAGATACCAGTTTAAGGGTGGCTTCATCAGCATATATATCTATTTCCAACATGCTTGGACCGCACGGCTCAAGACTAGCATACCATACCCATGTGAGCCCCACCTACTACAGGGGTTGTGGCTCTAATACCATTTGTAAAGCCTGCACCCACTGACTAAGGCTCTAGCAGAGTTTCAAGAATGACGGTTGGCCCCATAAACCACCACTGACCTTAACTATGCACTTTGTCTTCACTCACACACACACGATGGGATCAACTTTCCAACTGATCACCCATCCTAGTACTACTCTTGTGACGTCCCCGGATTTTGGCTTCTCCATAGCCCATTGGGAATGAGAGGTCAGAATCTGAAAACATCATCCAATCATATCAGAGAGCGATGCGGAAGCGAAATACGCATACATGAACATACGACCATAACATTTCTCAGCATTCAACATGTACATTATTACAACATGAATTAGAATTACATATTGAAAGAGAATTTTACACAAGTATAAATATGTATGCTAACATGATCTACACAATAGGTACAACTTGGACAACTGCTCACTTCCCGTCTTTTATTCCACACTAGCTCTGAACCTAAAACATACGTGAAACAACAAATCAACACACAAGGTGTTGTGTACATGGGAAGAAAGATACATATATTTATGGCTTTCATAATTTTGAAAAAGATTTGCAGGAGGAAAGAAAATCATAGAAAACACTTCTTTATTAAGCGAAATACGCCAATTTAAGTCATTTTCCTAGATGAATTGCATTATCAAGGTGGACTAGTACCCAAACATAAATATTGGGCCCATCCCCATGTACCAAGTACTCTAGGGAAACTCCCCATACACCGTGTGCTCTAGGGAGGTGTACTAGCCAACATTAATCCATTTCCTCGTATGGGGGATAATGAACACCTTAAATAACTACAAAACATCTACTCATAATTTATGTTTTCAAGTGACAAAACAACGAGTACTACATAGCAATACTACATCCAATAATTGCAAATAGAAGAGAGCATACATACATATCATGATTGCAAGAAAGAAAACCATAGTCATATAATTAAATAAACCCACGTACCTGAGTTCAGAGATTTCTAACTTATCCTTGATCATCTAGAAGTCTGGTCGTCACCTGATTAAGACAAGACCACATACTATCATCAGATTCTCATCATCTTAACCCTAGTCGTGCTCATTAGGGTTCATATTATCTCATTAGGATATTCCAACGTTTCCTTGCATTATTGTCTTATATTTATCTTACTGATGTCATTTTCCAGATTATGATTCATTATCTGAATATTAGGTCCCATATCCTTTTTGGTGCACATATTAACCCTAGTTTATATACATTATTCAATTTAGGGTTACAACCCATGTATTAAGGGTCATCTTCATATAACATGAATTCTATGCATATAACTGATCTCAGATATATATATTATATTCCAGTTACAGATATGAGGGTTTTCTGTAAATCTCATCATTTATTGAGCATGCATGCATTTAATACATTATCTTTAGTGTTATTAGCCCTAATTAGCCATATTAATCAAATTATATGGTTTTGTACATCAACATGACCATATTTGACATCATATGCATTGTAAACATGATTATAGACTAACTAACATTTTTCCATAATTTAATATCATCATTTGATATTTATTACTCCTGAACTAAGCATTTTACAACTAATAAGATATCACTAATATTAGTGCATCAAAAGCCTGATATTATGATTTCATATTGTTCTACACATTTTTCTGAGAATTTCGGTACCTTATTTGCATTTTTCTGACATTCATACTATTTTCTATGGATTATTGAAGTTCTGAGCATTTTATGAGATAATTACCTTTCTCGGCCAATCCCGTCGTGCCACATGGCCATGGGTGCTGCTCTTTCTCTTGGTCCCCCCCCCCCGAGCTAGATCCTGTGCAACACGGGCGTGCGCCATAGACCACGACCGTGGTCCCTGGTTCTCACGATCTGGAACTCGTGAACACCCCAGCCTCCCCTGTTTTGGCAAGGCGCCGTCGCGCTGCCCAGCTCCGGTGAGCGATCGGCTGCACAGGAGTGATCCTCATCATCTTCTTAGGGCCGCCAACACCTTCGGTGACCTCTGCTTGAACTCCACGGTTGCTCAGCTTCACCGTTCCATCTTTAGAACCCCAAATCGTCGAGATTTCCGGACACCACGCCGCCTCAACCTAAGCTCTCCTGTGGTGAGGGATCAACAGATCGGAGGTGCTCTGCATCAGATCCTAAGACTACCATCATCCTCGGAGGCTTTGCCCTGATCTCCATGGCTTAAGAACGCCCTGGCTTCACCACTGGAGACCTGCCTCCATGGTCTCTCTGGCTATGGTTACCACTGCGGCGCCAGCAAAAAGGGGAAAATCGTCCCCAGGCATGGAAGAAGTCAGGAAACCTTCCCCAAAGCCCCGCAGAACCTCCTCCAACCTCAAAAGGTAGGGAAGACTTCTTGTAGCTTGTCGCGGCCTCTTCAATGGGTTACAGAACTCCCAACAATGCCCTCCGATCCTGACCTTCCTTCCTGGGTGTCGAGCTCATGACTATGGAAGCCTAGATACAAAGCTTTGTCGGGTGTTGGATATCTGGGTGTACTGAGTTCGAAGGGGTTTCTACAATGTTGATATACTCTTAGGTGGTGAAAGTGGAAATCTGGAACATCTCGTCTCCACCTTGGTCACCCTGTATGATGGACGATGGAGAAGAAGGTGAGGGGAAAGCTACTATTAACTTGTACCCTGGGTTTCCAAAGTCGATTCAGGGGTCAACATCTTCCTCCAAGGGTGGCGGATCCAACTGATCTCCTCTAATCGTATGAGGTTCTAGACTGGTGAGATTGTTGCGATTGGTTGGATCGCGGCCTGAGCTACCCTCCTCCCCACTTTGCTCGGAGGTAGGAGAAGGAGTCTGAGCCGTTAGATCCTAACAAACTGCCAAAGCAGTGAGCTCGATGAGGCCACGCTGCCTGACTTTGGGCTGGGCTCAGCAAAGATTTGTCCAATGTGAGCGTGATATAGACGTAATGTGAACTTAAATCTAAATCAGTTAATCATAATAGACATGATCAAACTTGAAGCCTTAATATCTTTTGTAGAAAGGTTGTTTCACTCTAAAAGTTTAGGCATAGGTTCACAACAACATAAAGTAACTCATATCTATTTTTTGAGACACAAATTTCATTAGTTGGTCATGCAAATAGATTCTTCAATCAACCTTATAAATAAGCACATAAACCTTGAATACACGTCAATTAATCATCAAACCATAATGATACATTCAATACACTTTGTTTGATTATGAAGCATACAAAGGTTCATCATTCCACCCTTTGGGTCCATGTGTATCCCTAATGATAAATGAAGTCATAACTATCCAACTTGATATTTAAGGGCATCCAACCCAAAGTATACATCAATATAACTTCTAGCATCATCAACACAAGATCAACTTACTCAAATTGACCATATAAGACCTCATCTTCCACAATTATATCATTTTATTCCAATTATGTACTCAAGTACTAGTCTAAACATCAACAACCTAAAATCAGGGTTATCACAACTCCAATTTAAGAACACTTAACTCTAGAGTTCTTAGTGATTGGCTCCTTGAAAAGGAGGTGTACCATGGTGATATAGGTAGTCCAATCAATCCTTTTACGATCATTTTATCTAAGGCCTCAAATCCTGGGACATTACAACCTATGACCAGAATCCAGATTGCCTTTCAGTATAAACCTTTTGACAATCATGGACCCCTACGAGGGTTATCAGCTTTTCTTTCATGCACACATCTTTCAAAAATCCTAGATCATGATTCAAAAATGAACTGAATTGTCGACCCTGCCTCATGATCCTGAGTTATGGCTCAAACCTTCAATTTTCAAGACTAAGAACTAGAAAGTCGAATCGAAGCTCTATAGTATGGAAGACAAACCAGTAGGAGAACACGTCGTGAGGACTACCATTCATTGGATAATATTCTAAACATTCAATCTCAGCTCAATCTTAGATGCCTCAATCAGACGGACAGCTAACCGATAAATTCATTGGAAAGGAAGGTCATTGAAATATAAAAAGCATGCATCCAATACTAAATGGCCCAAACCATATCATGATAGGAAAAATCCTCACAATGTGCCTTTTGAGGGTTCTAGTCCTAACTATAAATTGGACCACTTAAAAAAACAAAAAAAATAAAGATGCATATGAAGGATGACTACTCTTTTCCAATATATATTTCTCAGGTAGAGTAGTTGACACTATTTCTAAATGATCATGGACTCTTCATCTTAATGTCTCATTGACAAGCCACCACCTACATATGCTTTTTCACATTCACCTTTTCTCACTGAGGCATGAGTTAGTGAGAGAATCAAACACGCAATGGCTTAAGAATTAAAGTAATGATCAAAGACACTTTTATGAACGATAAACCTCTTAAGGCTCATCAAAACTCTAGGGGATTGAATGATTGGTCAAACATAGGAAATTTTCTAAGTGACCTAGTATTTTCCTCACTTATTCAACTTAAGAAGGAAAGGACATCACACTCACTTTTCACTCTCCACAAAGTTTGTCAGAACATCCTTGACAAGTCTAAACTTTTTGGTCTTTCATGACCAAAAATGGGCTCAAACTTGACTCAAGCCTACGATTCTCACTCTTATCTCAAACCTTTCCTTGATAGGAGCAAACTGTTGACACTCCCTTTTTGCTCACTCAGCAGAAATTTATAACTCAATTAAAATTCTCTAGCTAATGATGAAATCGGTTCCACATCATACCCCAACTTTCACATATACCTTTTTCCACATTTTTTCATATTTTTTCACACATTTTAATTGTAACATCCCTGACCTGGTTTATGAACTAACCCTAGGTGTTTTTCCTAATTAATTTGATTAGATGTTTGTTCTTATATGTTGAAAAGTAATTAAGGCTTTGAGGAACTTATATTTCAATTTCAGTCCTTTTTGTATAATGTTGAAACATTGTTTTGTTAACTTTGGTCTAAAGTGAAAATTACCCAAGTAGAGGGGTTAACTTGCAAATTGCACATGATAAGATGTTCCTCTTATGTTGAGACATCATAAGAATGAATATGATGTAGTGGTATGGATCCTACAATCTTGAGCACTAATATATAGTTTGTAAAGCAATCTTTGTGCATTAAAACCTAGTTTTGGTATAAAGTGCAATTTACCCAAAACTTAGGGTTCAACATGTAAACTAACACCTCTTGAGGGTCTCTCATGTTTCTTGGCATCAAGTGGAGCAAAGAAAATGAGAAGGGCGCCTCATTTGAATTATCATGGAAGAGAGAGAATCTTGATATTGAAATAATCAAGATTTAAGCACAAATGGCTCTTTAATATAATTTAATGTAAAAAGAAATAAAGTAATTATGGAGCCCTTCAACCAAAAATTTGGAGGATGTGTTTACAATAGTTTGGAAAATCTTGTGCCATGCTTGGGCACCAAAAAGATCCTGGTTGAAGTGGAAGCTATTCACATTAATTTAATATAAAGCAATATTCATTAAAGGATGGATATTAACACATAACTCTTTAAGATGCTTAGTCCTTTTCCTATAAACCTTGGATAATGAAGAAGTTTTGCAAGGTATTAGAAGGAGAATACGTGGCCAAAGAATGGAGGAAGCTTTGGTGTAATTTAGTTGGGAAATAAAAGGAGATAATCCTCTTTTTCTATTTTCCTTGAAAACCCATAAATATATATATATATATGTATGTATCCTTTTTCCAAAACACCAAAGGATCATTTCCTTAGTTCTTTTCCTCATCACCTTGCTTTGACCGACCAAAGGAGAGATCTAGACCAGAGGAAGGACAACCAAACTAGATTGGTAAGTTTTGATCATCATCTACCTTGAATTCATGGTGGAAACCATAAAACAAGGTTAGATTCATGGTTTTCTTCACATAATTTCCTTTTCTAGCCATCTTGTTCATCCAAAGATTGAAGAACGAACCTTGGACAACTGTTGGAGCTCAATCCACCATTAAAGCTACGGAGCTTAGAGCTCTGGATCAGTTCTATAGGCGGATTTTATAACTCTAACCCTTAAGCATTGCTAATGCATCCATCTCTTTAATAATCGTTGGTTATTTTCTTCTTTGGTATTCCTTTGGTGAATTGCTATAATTTCTGTAAAGAACAGCAACAGTTCTTGGTTGCTTGTAGGAAGAAGATGATGATGTTAACTTTTATGATTATCCAAAGAAAATCACTTTACCAAACGGTTTGGTTTTGTTGCTTAAACAGATTCCCAAACTGTTTAGAAGCAAATGGTTTCAAACCGTTTGAATGCAAACAGTTTCATCCAAACCACATAGGAGCAAACGGTCCAAGACCGTTTGGTGGTGTTGACCAAGCGTTGACCATTTGGAGGTCTGTTGGGAATAATGTAGGTTAATAACCTATCAATAATTGTTGCTTAATTCCAATTGGTTCACCAATTAAAGGTCCAACAATCATCAAAACCCTAATTGGGTTAATTCCTAATTTGATAATTGAATAAGGTTCAAGTTTGGGTTGAGTGACCCAAATAGTTTCAAAACCATTTGGGGATCACCCAAACGGTCTCAAGACCGTTTGGTGATCACCCAAGACCGTTTTGAGGCCTAGGGTTAAGTATGGTTGACCAATTGAAGATCTAATGGTATTAAGTTAAAGTACAATCAAATGTTGATGTGATGATCGATCCAATGGGTCAAACCCCAATTGATGGACTTGATTTTTGATGTGGACATGAGAAAATGG
The DNA here is from genome assembly GCA_963693085.1 of Alisma plantago-aquatica. NCBI lineage: Eukaryota > Viridiplantae > Streptophyta > Magnoliopsida > Alismatales > Alismataceae > Alisma > Alisma plantago-aquatica. The sequence goes on along the minus strand of OY856410.1, from coordinate 836,991,076 downwards.
TCTCAAGACCATTTGGAGGTCATCCAAATGATCCCAAGACCGTTTGGGGTCAGTTCATGACCAATTGGATGATGGTTCAATGGTTTCAAATCAATTAGACTCACATTGATTAATGTTGAAGGGTCATCGATTCCAAACCCTAATCCAATTGATTCAAGCCCTAATTGATGATCAATTGAGGGTCAATTGAGGGTCAACTCAGTTGAAGGTTGACCTAATTAAATCAATGGAATGATGGTGATAGGTTCAATTGATGATTGATTACATATATACAACTATTGAAGGAACCAATAATGGAAACCCTAATTCAATTTGACTTGTTGCAACCATACTTGGTCCATGCGGTTTTGAGGTGGTTTGGACCAAATGGTCTCAAGACCGTTTGAGGTGACACAGTTTTACCGTGCGTATAACGCAAGTGCACGCGTCAATGTAGTATAGGCCCTTGTGAGGCCCGAGTCGAACTCAGGGACACTGAATTATCGGTAGACTACTACTAACTACTCACAATCAGCTAGACCAATAAAAAGGTTATGAGAGTTGTTTTAAAAAATAAAATAAAATAAAATAAAATAAAGCAATCGATTAAATGTTTAGTTTAATCAATTCAGATGGAGATCTTTAGGATTGTGGTTTCACCGCGGGTTTTCATTGTATGAATTTCCATATAGTTACTCATATTCATCTCTCAATCTAGGTAGTGGCCTGTAGTCAAAATTGTCCACTGTCGTGGTACAATTGACTACCTATGTCTAGGTCGGTTCCACCATTGCAGTAACCTATACCCTAAACTAGGCGCATTAGAATCGACCTATGGGTTTCCACCATTAACCTTACATCACCTTGTTCAAGGGATTTGTTAATTAATGTGAATTTCATCTCTTTTCAACCGTTAATTCTTCTTTCAAAGTAATTAAAGGCATTAGATTATCATTATGGTGATCAAACATAACAATATAATTGAGAAAACAAAATTATACCAAAGATTTAAGAGACAAATTATGAATTACTATGATAAAAATGTCATACAATGCTTCCTCGGGCTACTCCCCGTCCTAAAGATAAAGGGGATTAGCCCTGCATGTTCATCTCAGAGCAAAACATGGTTGAAGAAAGGGGAAATATGGAGAAAAACGTGAATAAGTGATGAAACCCCTGAACAGAGAGGATCCAATCGCTCCTTGGCGAAGAATGCGCGATCTACAGCCTTTCAGCGGTGGAAAATGTCTTCTTCGGCTTCCAGAACGAATGGGGAGTGCTTCTGGGATCCGTTCTTCTCTCCACACCTTCTCGGGATGTGTGCAGCGGCTAATGACGTGATACCCTGCTCTTGGCCGCCGTGATTAGGTATAATCACCGAGTTAGGTTGCAAAAATATCACAACCGTTGGATTAGAGCCGATCTGAAACAAACTTTAATCTGACGGCGTCGATACCATCGACGCGGGTCGATGGTATCGACCCCTGGCAATATCGGCAAGCCTTCTTTTCTTTTCTTCATTGCACCTGATGCTGACTCGATACCATCAACGCGGGTCGATGGTATCGACACCCTTAGGCGTCAGTTTTATCCCTTTTCCGTCGTTGAAGCTACACATGTTGATAGTATCGACTTTGAGGTCGATAGTATCGCCTGGCTAGTCACTGGAAACTGGATGGTAACTCGATACCATCGACTTCCCTGTCGATGGTATCGACTCTGTGCTCCTCCTTGCGGCTGCCTATCTGTGGCTGTGTCGATAGTATCGACAGCCGTCGATGGTATCGATAGCTGCAGATATGTGTTTTTCTTGAAATTGCAACACAAAACCACGTAAGCCGAGATAAAACATATTATTGTAATCATTTATGCTCAAAACAATAAAATAAGAGAAATTTGACACAGAGAAGGATCATAAACTAAGGTAAGTGAATTATGCAATATTAACCACCAAAATGACCAATACATGCATAAAATGCGAGTAAAACAAGTCTATAAAAGCGACTCAAAATCATCGCATCAAACTCCCCTAAGCTTGAACATTGCTCATCCTCGAGCAACAAAACTCTAGAATAGAATTGTGAGGGTCAACTAGAGAACAGATTATCACAACAAACATCACCATATGATCCCCGCCGAACATTCACATTCCGGCCCTCACTAACCACGAAATTGTAATTACCCTAAAGGCGACAGTAATCATCCATAAAAGATATCTACCCCAAAATTGATGAACACTATCATATAAGGCAGTTAACATAATAAAATCATCTTGTGATCTCCTATTCTACGTTGCTCGCCCTAACTACCATCTACTTGGAAGCTCTCCTGGTATTAACGAGTGAGGATAAAATCACGGTGGCCTATCAATTCAAGCAACGGGTGGATAGAATGGGTGGCTAGTGGAAGAAATGGAAGCATTATACGGTTTCAACATACACAAAACAATAATGACCTAAATGATGCATATGCAAGTAAAAATGCCCTTATGCCTACATTTGGGTGGAATGATGCATGTACTATCATCCCGTCTCAAGGTGAGATGGGATATCTAAGAGAACTGCATCATGTACTTATTCTTCTTAAGATGCAGGTGAGACTATGTTCCTTTCTCCCTCTCCTACTTGCTTCTCAATATTTTTTTTCTTCTTTTTTTTAAAAACTTCTTTTTTTTTCAACTTTATTATTTTTTTAAGGCCTTATTTTCATAGTTGACCACTAATTATTTGTCGGGCTCACTTATTGCTGCATAACTTATACAATTGAAGCATTCATAAGGTATGGAACAAGTTCATCACCTTTTATGTCAGAAGATATAAGATACATGATGTACTATACACAAAAATGTGAATGCGGCTACAAAATGATAGGTATGCAACTAAATGACACACACTAAAGAATATGTGCATGTATAACTATTCTATCACTTTTTTTTCATTTTCATGCAAAATATGTAAAAATAGTTGCAATGCAAAACCTACCTACATGGAATGCAATCAAAGAGATTAAAAACTGTAATATACTTCCAGTTCTTAAGGTGGAGTATGAAAACAATGGGGTGGATAGATCACAAGACTAATTGACTGAACCTTTGGAAATTATTATGTGTCCCTCCTTACTGACCTGTGTAGTAATCAAGAGGTTTCTCTCTCTTATTTCAAATTAAAGTATCATTATCATTTGATCAGTTTAGGCTCAAACAACCAGTTTCGTCCACTTTTCATGAATCATAGGAATGTATAGTTGTGATTTCCTATTTTAGAGTTGACAAACCCAATCATTTTCTTAAGTTATGTGCTCGCAGTTGAACAACACAAGCTTGCAAAAGCACTAAAAAATTTTAAATTTGTCCCTAATTCCCATGTACAAGCAACGAGATGACACATGACTTAAGACATCCACAATTACACTAGATAGAGTGTGGATCCTACAACCAAACTCATAACTAAGAGAAACAAATGACAAAAGATAAAATAATAAAAACTAAAACTAAGAAAACTAAATGATAGAGTTGTTCCAACTCCCCCCCCAAGCTTGAATTCGACTATGGCCTCATAGTCAAAAACAATCTTAAAAGGTGGAACAGTGATACCGATCATTCTTCAGGAGGAGGCGGGTACTGGGGAGCCGTGGGGTCCCAAGATGGGTATAGCCCCTGGAAGCTCAGATCATACTGGGGCATTGGTGGAGGTTGTGGATACCCCCTAAAATAATTCTGGCTCCAGTAATTGTCATAGAAGGGTTATTGTTGCATCTCCATCCTGTGCAACCTGTCGTGGATGTTTTGTTGGTTGTCGAGGAGGAGGTGCTCATTCTCAAAAATGGCCCTCTGGTTATCTAACAACCGGTTCGTTGTATCCTGAATACCGGCATATGAAGATGTATGTTGCAGTTGGGTGTGTTGGATCTCTTGCATCATTGTATACATCCCCTACATGGAGTAGGCATCCTCTCCTTGATGAGAGGGCGGAGGTGGCGGAGGCTGTGAAGATGAATATGCACCCGGATGCATGCGGGGATGCTTCTGGGGTGCTACTCGTACCCGAAGAGGAGTGAAAGCCTCCTCTTCCTCTTCATGCTTGTCGCCTTCGTCGTTGTTGTCATCATCACCACCGTCTTCATCGGAGTCGTCAATGGCAATGACAGACCATCGAAAATGTTGAGCGCCCTCAATGTGGAAGACGGGGTCTGGAAGTGAACACTCTTGATATGCTTGATTGACATGGCAATGTGCAAATGCCAAGCCATCACGAAACATGATGAGGTTGGAGTGGTGCAGATGCTGCAGGTTGACCTTGCTCCTGTTGGAAAGGGGAGTAAGCTAGGAGAAATTTAACCCAAGATAGTGGGCCAGCGATGTGATGAGCCCTCCAAAGTGGATTGGAGCCTTCCACGTACTCCTCTTTACGGCCAACACGCGCATCAAGAAGAAGGTGCCCCAATTGCACTCCTCGCGCTTCAGCAATTTGTGCAGGAAAAACAAATCCGTCTCTTGAAACTTGTTGAGAGACAGGTCACCGCGAGCAAACAACGTAGTACAGAGCATGCGGTGAAGAATCCGCACAAACGGCTGCTCGAAATCCGCCACTGCAGCGTTGTGGTAGCTGACGGATTTGCCCGGGGGTGCAGTCACAAGCTGGGTGAATATATCATCGTAGTTCGTCTTGTTGTCTGGCCTCCGGTGCTGGTAGTCATTATGAAACCAGTTATAAATTGAATTGAACTGGGCGAGAGTGAGGGTGTAGTCATTGTTGTAGAGTCTGAACGACACCCGCCCTTTTCTCCACTCTCTGTCGGTGGCGATCATGTCATTGGGCACCACATTGATGTCCAATGATGCCATGAACTCCGCCACGAGTTCCTTGTACGTTGGCCACTCGCCGAAGAAAGGTTTGCCATCGGCATGGTATTGCAGCTCGTCGGGCCTCCTAGATGTGTGTCTCGCCTGCCCCTTCAAGACGTAGGCGAGGTTGGCCTCGAACCCCAGATCACAGACCATTGTCCGATCAACATAGTGTGTGGGCTCGATCTTTCTCTTCATCAATTCCTCGTAGACCTTCCGGATCTCCGCGGAAGGATGGACAATCCTCGAATGAGGAATAGATGCAGTAGGTGGAGGAATGAACTCAGGGATCTCCATAGGATCCGCTCGTGAAGAAGATGCACCGGCTGTATGCACCATGTCGCCGAGAAAGAAGAAATAGAAGATGGAACTTGGTGAAGGTCGAAGAACACAATCTCTGCTCGGTGAAGGCTCGGGGAAGATCGCGCTCCTTGGATGCTTGTAGTCAGGCTCCGGTCGCACAGCAATACGCACGACACAAGAGGAGGGCAAAGGCTCTGAAGGTGTGACATCATATGACAACCTTCCCTCCCTTTTATAATTGTGGTCGTCGCTACTGTGCACCCGTCGATACCATCGACGCAGGTCGATGGTATCGACACCTGTAGCACAATCCGGTCTTCCACTAGTATCAACAGTAGTCGATATCCTGATGTGGGGGCCCGGATCGATGACGCGTCGATACCATCGACGGGTGTCGATAGTATCGACCCATCCCACGGATCGACTCTCTTGACGTAGCGATCGTCGTTGATTTCCCCTCGCGGATCGGTGACGTGTCGCGTCGATGCCATCGATGCAAGTTGATAGTATCAACTCTGCTTAGGGAAAACACCCTCGCGAGGCCCGACTGCCGCTTTCTGCCTGTAACTGGGTCAATACCATCGACAGGCCCGTCGATGGTATCGAATTCACTGAGACAAATTTCGTCTGAATATCTTCAGGGATCTCGCGGGTATCGACATCCATGTCGATACTATCGACCCCTTTTTGGCGAGCAACCTGATGGTATGTCGATACCATTGATGAGGCCGTCAATAGTATCGACTCAGAGAAATTTTTACAGTCACCTAATTGTGCCCCTGTCGATACCATCGACACAAGGGTCGATGGTATCGACCCTGCCTCAGTCATGCACATTGAACAAACGATCAAGGTATATTGTTTACACTAAAAACAAAATCAAACGAACTAATGCACAAATGTGAAAGAAACAAAACGAAACTACCAATGGCTGGGTTGCCTCCCAACAAGCGCCCTTATTTAACGTCTTAGGCTAGACGAAATCAAGCTCCTCATGCATTAAGAAGTGCAATGAGTTTGACCTCATGCACTCTCCTCGTGTAATCCTCATCGAAGTACAACTTTAATCGCTATCCATTAACCAAAAATGTTGTCTCACCATCATGCACCATGATTGCTCCATGTGGCCTGACCTCCTCTACAGTGAAGGGTCCACTCCATCGGGATTTCAATTTCTCGGGATGCATCTTCAACCTTGAATTGAACAAGAGCACACGATCTCCATTCTTGAAGGCACGCATCTGAATGTGCCGACCGTGAATCAGCTTTGTTCGCTCCTTGTAAATCTATGAGCTTTCATATGCATTCATCCTCAGCTCATCAAGTTCATTCAGCTCCAACAAACATTTCTTTCCAGCCTCATCATAGTTCAAATTCAGTTTCCTCAGCACCCAGTGCGCTTTATGCTCCAATTCCACCGGCAAATGGCAGGCCCGACCGTAAGCCAACCTAAAAGGCGTAGTGCCTATAGGTGTCTTAAATGCCGTCCTGTACGCCCACAAAGCGTCCAGTAGCAAGGTACTCCAGTTTTTTCTCGTCGAAGTCACAGTGCGCTCCAAGATCTTCTTAATCTCTCTATTGGAGACTTCCACTTGCCCCTATGTCTACGGGTGGTACGGGGTACTAATGTTGTGCTTTACCCCTTACTTTCTCAACAATGCCGCAAACTTCTGATTTCAGAAATGTGTACCTCCATCACTAATAATCATTCTAGGTACACCAAACCTACAGAAAATGTATTCTTTGACAAACCTGCACACTACATCGGCATCATTAGTCCTAGTGGGTATTGCCTCTACCCACTTCAATACATAGTCAACAGCTAATAGAATGTACAAGTTAGAGTTAGAGGACACAAAGGGTCCCATAAAATCAATACCCCACAGATCGAACACCTCGACCTCTTGAAATACATTGAGGGGCATCTCTTGTCGCTTTGCGATGTTACCTGCCCGTTGGCAGGAATCGCATTGCCGCACATAGTCATATGTGTCCCGGAACAAAGTAGGCCAGTAAAGGCCGCTCTCAAGTACCTTTGCCGCGATTATAGAACTAGCATGGTGGCCACCAGTCGGTAGGGTATGATAATGACAAATGACACTTTCATATTCCACCTCCGGTACACACCTGCGTAACACACCATCCCTGCACTGCTTCAACAGAATGGGGTCATCCCAGAAATAATATCGCAAAGAATGGAAAATTTTCTTTTTCTCTTAGTATGTCCAATCATCTGGGATAATTTTGCAGGCAAGATAATTAACAATATAAGAAAACCAAGGATCTTTAGATTTCACAGATAGAAGTTGTTCATCAGCAAACGTCTCGGTAATGGGTATATGCACATCCTTCTCATCTACCCATTCCAACCTAGACAAATGGTCCGCAACCACATTTTCTATTCTCGCCTTATCTTTGATTTCAATGTCAAATTCTTGTAACAGTAAGATCCACCTAATCAATCTAGGTTTGGCATCTTTCTTTTCCATCAAATACTTTATGGCGGCGTGGTCCATCCATACCATGACTTTAGATCCAACAAGATATTGCCGAAATTTTTCAAAAGCGAAAACAACGGCGAGAAGCTCTTTTTCAGTTGTCGTGTAATTCAGTTGTGCTTCATTTAAGGTTTTAGACGCATAGAAAATCACAGCGGGTTTGTTGTCCACACGTTGTCCTAAAACAACCCCTACTGCAAAATCTGACGCATCACACATCAATTCAAACAGTTTTGTCCAGTCCGGTGTTTGCACAACCGGAGCATAAATTAATTTTTCTTTAAGCACATTAAAAGCATGTAAATATTTTTCATTAAAATCGAAAACCGCATCTTTGTCCAACAGCTCAGATAATGGTTTAGCGATTTTTGAGAAATCTTTTATAAAGCGGCGATAAAACCCGATGTGACCTAAAAAACTTCGTACCCCTTTTACTGAATTCGGTGGGGGCAATTTAGAAATAACTTCAATCTTCACCGGATCTACCTCCAACCCCTTGTTGGACACTTTATGTCCAAGCACGATCCCTTCGCTAACCATCATATGGCATTTTTCCCAATTGAGAACCAAATGTGTGTCCTCACATCGTTGCAAAACCTTATCCAAATTGTATAAACATTCATCGAAAGACGCACCATAGACGGAGAAATCATCCATAAAGACTTCCAAACAACGTTCAACCATATCGCAGAAAATAGCAAGCATGCAACGCTGAAAGGTTGCTGGTGCATTACACAATCCAAAGGGCATACGGCGGTATGAAAATGTTCCATAAGGACAAGTGAAGGTGGACTTCTCTTGGTCCTTAGGATCAATGGAAATCTGATTGTAGCCCGAATAACCATCGAGAAAACAAAAATGAGATCGACCTGCTAATCGCTCTAAAATCTGATCAATGAATGGGAGAGGAAAATGATCCTTAAGCGTAGCAGCATTCAATCGACGGTAGTCTATACATACACGCCACCCGGTTACCAGACGGGTCGTGACTGGCTCATTTAAAAAATTATGTGTAACAGTAATTCCCCCCTTTTTAGGGACTACCTGTGTAGGACTCACCCACGTCGAGTCGGATATAGCATAGATGATACCTGCAGAAAGGAGCTTGATCACCTCCTTCTTGACGACCTCCATCATGCTAGGATTTAATCTGCACTGTGGCTGAATTACAGGTTTGGCTCCCTCCTCGAGTCGGATCTTGTGCTGGCACAATGTAGGGGAGATCCCCTTGATGTTCATAACTGACCACCCGAATGCACCTCGGTGGTTCTTCAGCACGATCAAAAGTTGATCCTCCTCTTCGGCACTCAGATATGCCAAAATAATCACTGGAAGCTTCTCACCCTCAGCTAGAAATGCATATTTCAAATGAGGTGGCAGTGGCTTCAATTCTAAATCTGGCAGGCTGATCAAGGATGACTGAGGCAGTGGTGGGAGTTCTCCAAGGTCTTCATAGTACCTAGCGTAGAAACACGGCAGCACCTGAAGCATCTTGGCACATTCTTGTAGTGACTTGCTTCTCATCCAATCATGTGTTATATTAACCAGGCAGGCTTCAAGAGGCAGTTCTGGATATGCATTGAAAATAGAACTTGCTATGGCCTCATCTTCAGTAGAAGGAGGGATGTCCTCCTCTTCATCATTGGGAAAACCCACAGCCTTGCTAAGAGACACAACCTTGGTCTGCTCCATGATGTCTACAGCCAGTGTCCCTTTTTCCACTTTAGTCATTACATGAGCCATATCTAGAAATGGCTTCCCTAGACAAATAGAAATATTCTGATCAAAGTGCTTCATCATGCGACATTGCTCCTTTTTTTTAGATTGTGTAGTGCTTGAGGCATGACCATCTCAAACCGATCATCAGCGATACCCAAGGTCAAACGACCTCTCCCCATCTCAAGTATCATGTCAGCAGTGGCTTGGAAGGGTCGTCCAAGGAGTATCTCATTACCCTATTCATCTTGATTTTCCATTACAACAAAGTCTGCTGAAAATACAAACCGATCAACTTTCACCAAAACATCTTCACAAATACCATACGGTTCACCACGGAACTATCCGCTAACTGTATTGTCATATTGCTTGGCCTTGATTCTTTCAGTCCCAGCTTCTTGAATGTAGAGAGGGGCATCAGGTTTATACTTGCCCCGGAATCACACAGTGCTTCGCCAAATTTTACTTTACCAATGTAGCATGAAATGTTGAAGCAGCCTGGATCTTGCCTTTTAGGTGGCAATGTGCCCATGATGAAAGAACTCACCTGTTCCTTAAGAACCACAACCTCGGTATCTGGGATTTTCCTCTTCTTTGTAATGATGTCTTTCAGAAACTTGCCGTAAGAGGGAATTTTCTCTATTGCTTCTAAAAGAGGAATGTTGACCGAAATCTTTCTAAAGATATCTAGAAATTTCTTGAACTGAGTGTATACCTTCTTGGATTTCACACTATTAGGATATGGGACCGGGACATTCTGTGCCCTTTGATGTGCCGGCACATATGGCGTCCTCTTCTATGTCTCTTCCTCAACAACTGGTTCTGATGTGACATCATCTACTGTATCCTCTACCAGCTCTGTGATAGGCGTTGGAACCTCCTCAGTGGCCTCACCTGCATTTTCAGACTGGGGTTTGCTTGGTTCATCGGCCATGGGGTTTAAAATATTTTTACCACTCCTTAGCAAAATTGCCTTCGCCTGTTGGTTTCCTCCTGGAATGTTAGTATTACCCGAAAAGCCTTGCTGTGTTGGTTTCTTCAAATTTGCTATCTCAGCTACCATCTGCACCAAGGATGTCTCTATAGTCCTCATTTGAGCCCCATGACTTTGTAAGGTCTGCCCAAATTGGTTTATAAATTCTCCTTGTTGCTTGATCTGCTGACCAAACGTGCTCATAAATTCTTGATTTTGCTTGATAACTTGGTTGAGCAACTCATTGCTCTTATCCTCTGGCGCCGGTTGGGGTTTTGCGTCAGGGTCCTGCAAAAATTATTTGGGTCCTTCCAGGAGAATTTCTTGTCTTTCCTCCATGAATAATCATTATTTCAGTACCCCTGCTGTTGGCGCATGAATTTTACTTGAGCCTCATCATCTGATTTTGCGTCTTCTTTTGCAAGCAGTTTCTTTGCTAGAAGGTCCATCTTCTCATTTAGCTCTTTGATGGCCTTTGACTCCCCCACAGCCCGAACATGCTCTACGGCATCTCTGTCACCCCAGGATTGCTTCTTTGCCATATTCTTCAAATTTTCCCAGCACCTCATGCCCTTGTTGTTTAAGAAGAACCCTGATCCTGCTGCATCCAGATTACTTCTATCATGCTCATTGAGAGCAAAATAGAAAATTTTGACCTGCTTCTCCTTGTCAAGCCCATGATGTGGGCACCTCCGCAGCATGATCTGAAACCGTTCCCAGGTCTCAGAGTAAGTCTCGCCTGCTTTCTGACTAAAATTATGAATTTTTCTGATCATATCATTTGTCTTCTCGGACGGAAAGAATCTTTCAAAGAACACTTCCACCATGTGGTTCCATGATTCCACATAATCATCATCAAGATTATGTATCCATTCTCGTGCATTTCCCGCCAGAGATCTGGGAAACAGCTTCAAGTATAACATCTCCTGTGGAAACCTATCTATCTTAATCATATCACAGTTCTCCACGAACTGGCTTATATGAGTCACCGGATCTTCATTTTTAAGTCTGTGAAACGCATTTGAATTAACCAAATTTATTAATGTAGGATCGATTTTATAAGTTGGAATATTGACTGCCTGCTTCTTTATCGGCCCTTTAGATGCAGACGCAGAATACGCCTTGATCTTCTCCCAGATTGTTTGTTCTTCTGCCATGGCTTCTGGTTCAGAATCTGAATCTATATCTTCCAGTTGGGGTTGAACGTTGTTCTCCTCGTCGTCTGGTCCCAGCAGTGGAACCTCTGGTGATTGCTGCGTGTAGTCAGTGCTACGCGTCCTCACCATCACCAGTACCTACAAAAATGATAATTTCCGTTCAGTACCGTGCTAGACGATTACAAAATATGAAAGATAAACTATGAATTTCAAAAATGCTTATGAAATATTTAATAAAAAATTTAAAAAGTGGCCTAGAATGGCCGCTTGCAGCACTCGTAGTGCCGACAACTGCCGTGTCCCCGGCAACGGTGCCAAAAACTTGACACGGTTTTACCGTGTGTATAACGCAAGTGCACGCGTCAATGTAGTATAGGCCCTTGTGAGGCCCGAGTCAAACTCAGGGACACTGAATTATCGGTAGACTACTACTAACTACTCGCAATCAGCTAGACCAATAAAAAGGTTACGAGACTTGTTTAAAAAAATAAAATAAAATAAAATAAAATAAAGCAATCAATTAAATGTTTAGTTTAATCATTTCAGATGGAGATCTTTAGGATTACGGTTTCACCGCGGGTTTTCATTGTATGAATTTCCATATAGTTACTCAGATTCATCTCTCAATCCGGGTAGTGGCCTGTAGTCAGAATTGTCCACTGTCGTGGTATAATTCACTACCTATGTCTAGGTCGGTTCCACCGTCGTAGTAACCTATACCCTAAACTAGGCGCATTAGAATCGACCTCTGGGTTTCCCCCATTAACCTTACATCACCTTGTTCATGGGATTTATTAATTAATGTGAATTTCGTCTCTTTTCAACCGTTAATTCTTCTTTCAAAGTAATTAAAGGCATTAGATTATCATTATGGTGATCAAGCATAACAATATAATTGAGAAAATGAAATTATACCATGGATTTAAGAGACAAATTATGAATTACTATGATAAAAATGTCATACAATGCTTCCCCGGGCTACTCCCGATCCTAAAGATAAAGGGGATTAGCCTGGCATGTTCATCTCAGAGCAAAACACGGTTGAAGAAAGGGGAAACATGGAGAAAAATGTGAATAAGTGATGAAACTCCTGAACGGAGAGGATCCAATCGCTCCTTGGTGGAGAATGTGCGATCTACAGCCTTTCGGCGGTGGAAAACCTCTTCTTCGGCTTCCGGAATGACTGGGGCATGCTTCTGGGCTCCGTTCTTCTCTCCACACCTTCTCGGGACGTGTGCATCGGCTAATGACGGGATACCCTACTCTTAGCCGTCGTCATTAGGTATAATCACCGAGTTAGGTTGCAAAAATATCACAACCGTTGGATTAGAGCCGATCTGAAACAAACTTTAATCTGACGGCGTCGATACCATCGACGCGGGTCGATGGTATCGACCCCTGGTAATATCGGCAAGCCTTCTTTTCTTTTCTTCATTACGCCTGATGCTGACTCGATACCATCGACGCAGGTCGATGGTATCGACACCCTTAGGCATTAGTTTTATCCCTTTTCTGTCGCTGAAGCTACACGTGTCGATAGTATCGACTTTGAGGTTGATAGTATCGCCTGGCTAGTCGCTGGAAATCGGATGGTAACTTGATACCATCGACTTCCCTGTCGATGGTATCGACTCTGTGCTCCTCCTTGCGGCTGCCTACATGTGGCTGTGTCGATAGTATCGACAGTCATCGATGGTATCGACAGTTGTAGATATGTGTTTTTCTTGAAATTGCAACACAAAACCACATAATCCGAGATAAACCATATTGTTGTAATCATTTATGCTCAAAACAATAAAATAAGAGAAATTTGACACATAGAAGGATCATAGACTAAAGTAAGTGAATTATGCAATATTAACCACCAAAATGACCAATACATGCATAAAACGCGAGTAAAACAAGTCTATAAATGTGACTCAAAATCATCCCATCAATGACCAATTGGATGATGGTTCAATGGTTTCAAATCAATTAGACTCACATTGATTAATGTTGAAGGGTCATTGATTCCAAACCCTAATCCAATTGATTCAAGCCCTAATTGATGATCAATTGAGGGTCAAATCAGTTGAAGGTTGACCTTATTAACTCAATGGAATGATGGTGATAGGTCCAATTGATGATTGATTACATATATACAAATATTGAAGGAACCAATAATGGAAACCCTAATTCAATTTGACTTGTTGCGACCATACTTGGTCCATGCGGTTTTGAGGTTGTTTGGACCAAATGGTCTCAAGACCATTTGGGACCAAACGATCCCAAACCGTTTAGGGTTCATGCGGTTTCAAAACCGATTGTGTCCATGCGGTTTCAAAATGGAGTTCATGCGGTTTCAAAAGTCAAACTTGGCAAATGGTCTTCACCTCCTACTTTAGCAAACGGTCTTGAGTGTGTAACTTTACCAAACGGTCTCAAGGGTAGACCAAGACCGCATGAAGGTCCAAATAGTCTTAGACCGTTTGGAGGTTAAGTATGCAAGACCGTTTGAGGTCTGAGTTAGTCAAGATCGTTTGGGGCCTTAATGGCCAAGATCGTTTGGTGGATGATTAACCTAAACCCCTTGGGTACTTAAAGTGGTTAAAGGACAAAGTGATTAGTTAATTAATACATGATGTAATCAAAGGTGATCATGGTACTTGTATCCTAATGGGATAGTGTGATTTAAACCCATGAAGTAATTAAGCCTTAATGATCACAATGATAATGATATAAACCATGAAGTCAATTCTCTTTCATGATTAAGTTGACTTAACCTAATCAAGATTGAAGATAATATCATCCTATAGAGGACGAGAGAGAAAAGACTATTTTTATAAATTTTAATCAAGTAATGGACTCCCAATATGGATGAATATCTAATTAGGGTATGATCCTTCATAGTGAGATCATGAAACCCTAATTATGATGGTTAATGAATCTTAACCCTAATTGAGGGTTATAATGGAAGTATCCCTAAATACATGATGAAAGTATGATCTTAATTCATAATGATGACATGGTAAACCTTAATTCAAGGTACTTTGATGATCACTCCTACTTGTGGTGAATAGTAAACCCTAATTCCAATTAAGGTAAATTAAAGTGTGAAACCCTAATTCTGGGTTATTTCATATAGCATGAAGCTCTAAGATTGGATAATGAAATGATGAGTCACTAATCCTAATTGAGCTAAGGGATTGATTAATCCTATTTGAATTAAGAAGGGAAACCCTAACCCTAGTAAGGGCATAGTGGTGTAACCCTTTAAATAACGATGCTATCATTATTGTACATTGTGCTGATATGGAAATCATGTGCCTATTATCATTTGTATTAGTCATGCAGGTTTTATGAGCTATGATACTTAGTTTATTGAAAACACTTTATAAGTTGTATAAACAATGTCATGATATGTTTCCTAGTGAAAGGTGACAAAAGAAGGTTTATAGGCCTTAAGGGCTATGTGAAATACATGCACTGCAATTATTATGTTTACACTGTCAGATGACTTGACATCATTAAGTTACCAGTTAAAGTGGTAATATGTGTTTTGAAGATCTAAGGGTTTGAACACCCATACTCTTGAATCACGATGATGAGATGATAAGGGATTGAGATCTCTATGTTAATAAAGCTGTGAATTGAACTTGATAGAAGTATTACTTTTCCTTACAGTAATTGTTATAATGACTTATGTATGTAAACATGCTTGATGCTAAAAGAATGTTGTAATGTACTTAAATAATCAAGTGAAATGATATCATGTAGAGCCATGACCATAGATCCATCATTGTCAGTAATTGGGTGATGGTAAAATAGGTTTTCCTAAGGGAACTCCTGGAGAGCATACTTTTGAGTATGTGGGGGTTATGGATGCGAATATCCTTACGTCCTAATGGAGGAATTGATGTGAGATGAACATTTAATCTCTCAATCCTTCATTACATGTATATGTTGGGATGATGTATCACTAATCTCCCTATGATGATAATGCCGAATTGATGTGAGATAAACAAGAAATCCCTCGATTGTGAAGAGAGTACAGCATGCCACTGCAACTCTAAATAGCAAAGTTGCCAGAATACCATGGAAAGCTATTATGGCAAAGACATGAGATGTCATGCATGTTGTTCCTCACACTGACTGAGGAGGATGACGTCATAGGAATTCGGCTCTTTTGATGTCCTATGTATGGTACCGATTTCGATTCCGCAATGTTCGGTTGGAGTATGAGCGGTAGACCTCATCTCCTTAGGGCATAAGTATGTTTGTAAAAAGGTAATCAGTTGTGTAGCTTAATTGTTTAGGTTGAACTATGAGAAACAATGATTGATTATACATTGTTTATTAAGTCCTAGCTGAACAAATAATATACATGTTCTTCATATTCCTTATTGATTTAATGACTTGCTATTCATTCAAGTTATAATTGAAATGATTGCATAAAGAATATTGTTCTATTTAGTTATTCAATGAATTACCTGGTGTTGAATATTATAATCCTACTGCTCAGTGTTATTTTATTATTTGCAATAACAATGTTTCTAGTGAAGAGTTATAACTCTCGTTGAGACAATTTTCAATTGTCTCACCCTCGTGGGATTCAACTTTTTAGGTAAACGCAAAGGAAGAAGAAACCCCTTAGAGGGTGAGTAGCAACAGCAGCAGCAACATCAAGGATAGCAGTGATCCACAGGTGGAGTCACTGTCTGTTAGGTCTTGTATATAGAGAGAGTCTTATGTGTCGTCTCTGTACTCTCAGGTCCTAGGAGACAGTAGATGGTTTAATATATATCTGAGATTTTTGGCTTAATTGCTCGAGATTTTTGTATACTGCTTATGTATAGTTTAACAGGGCAGTTGATGCTTGTAACTCTCGAGATGAGATAATACAGAGATGTACTAATGAATCAGCTTGTAAATAACTTACCTTGTTTCTTTATGGAAGAGTTTTACAATTTGTGGATCTCTTTACAAAAAGTTTTAATTTTTAGTGATTTTCAGTAATTTCGCTGCTAATTAATCGCTTCCGCATTCGTTCATCTCGTTTTCCGAGATAGACGCCACAAACAAGTGGTATCAGAGCTCTAGGTTCGCTGAGTCTACAGAGACATAGGACTAGGGTTGTTGAGTCTGTTCTAGTATCTTCCAGTATATCTGATAGTGTCTTCTGCTCATATAGGAGGAGAAGAGAAAACTAAAGATGTCTGGATCACATGAGGAACATGTTGCAGAGAGTAGTGTCACTGCACCCGGAGGAGGTGCAAGAAACCAAGAAAGGGAGGAACTTGTACCTGAACCACCCCAGTTCAACCCAGCTGACATGGGGAACCTAGCCTTCCCAGCCATGTTCGGGCAGTTTATGACTGCCATGACACACATGACCGATAGGATGCCTATACATGTACCTAGGGCACCTACCCATCTAGAAGGACAAGGAGCTGGCAAGATGTTTGAATGACTTCGTTGAGTTGGAGCCACAGAATATATGGGAACAGCTGACCCAGCAGATGCTGACTTGTGGCTAACTGAACTAGAGAAGGCCTTTAGAATCCTGAACATCCCAGAAGTTGAGAAGGTTAGACATGTTGTGTACCTTCTCAAGGGGAGTGCTGGTCACTGGTGGACCATGGAAGAAAGGAAAAGGCCAAGTGTGGAGATAGAATTGGAAGTATTTCGACAGGAATTTGTCAATAGATACTTTCCTAAGACGTTCCTGGATGAGAAAATCTCTCAGTTTGAGAGGTTAAGACAAGGACCGATGAACATTAGCGAATACGAGGCTAAGTTCATGGAGATGTTGTGGTTCTGTCTGCATATGGCAGCTACAGATAAAGAAAGGATTAGGCATTTTGAGAAGGGGTTAAATGCTGAGTTGACCACTCCTGTGTCTGCTCGGAAGAACAGGGAAAGATTTGCTACCTTTATGGAGTCGGTCAGGAGGGTAGAAAGGTCTATGACGGAGAAGCGACAGACCAAGAACAAGAAGATGTATCCCCAGTTCCAAGGATCCTCATCCAAAGGTTTTAAGAGACCAAGGTTTTCTGTTCCTACACCACCACCTAGATTCAGTACCCAGATGCAGTGGACGTCAAATGGGGGTAGAGGAAAAATTTTACCACCAGAAGGAGCCCACATCTCAACATCTGTGTCGATCATAGGACCATCCAGACTACAGCAAGGGATCAGAAGTTGTTACATATGTGGAAAGGTGGGGCATCTAATGAAGGATTGCAGAGCCAAAGAGGCAAGTGTGACTCAACCTCAAAGGTAGAGTCAGCAAGGTTCTCAAAGGAGACAATTTCCAAGTAACGATAGAGGACGTGGATAAGCGTCCCAAGCTGGATCATCGGTACCTAGTCATCGAGCACCAAATCAACCACAGGCAACAGTAAGGTTTTATGCGATGAATCCACCTAATGCAGTGATCAACCCTCGGGTTGTGGCAGGTCAGATGGAATTGTTTTGTTCTAATATGTCTACATCTTGCGTTGTATCTATTTTAATTGATCCGGGTGCTACACACTCCTTTATCACTCAAAGAGTGATTCTTGACTGCAATATGACGGTTAGTTATAGTGCAGATAGTTTGAAGTTGATAACTCCTTTGATGGGATCTACTATTTTGCGGGAGGTATGTTCTCCCTGCATTCTTTTCTTTTCTGAACATCGCATTCAAGTGGATCTTATACCACTTGATATACAAGGTTTTGATATAATCCTTGGGATGGATACCTTGGAAAGGTATAAGGTTGTCTTGGATTGTGAGTCCAAGAAAGTTGTGTTCACAGATGATAGTGACACATGGATCTTTCAAGGAGATAGAAAGATTCTTCCAACATGTCTTGTGTCAGCTATGGTTGCTAAGAAGCTTATGAGGCAAGGATGTTATGCATTCTTGGCCCATGTGGTAGATACCAACATGGAGAGTTCTAACCCTGCTAAAGTTCATGTAGTCATGGAATTTGAGGATGTATTTCCTGAAGAACTTCCAGGTGTACCTCCGCCCCGAGAGATTGATTTTGAGATTAATCTAATCCCGAGCATGCAACCGATAGCACAAACACCATATAGGATGGCGCCTGCTGAGATGGAAGAACTCAAGAAACAGTTGCAAGAGTTGCTTGAGAAGGGTTTCATACAACTGAGTACTTCACCTTGGGGTGCTCCGGTCCTCTTTATTAAAAAGAAGGATGGATCAATGTGGTTGTGCATTGATTACAGACAATTAAATAAAGTAACAATAAAGAATAAGTATCATGTGTTGTGGATTGATGATCTCTTTGACCGGTTGTGTGGTGCAACAGTCTTCTCAAAGATATATTTGAGGTCAGGATATCACCAACTGCGTATTAAGGAGGGTGACATACCTAAGTCTGCCTTTAGAACAAGGTATGGTCACTATGAGTTCACAGTTATGTCATTTGGACTAACAAATGCACCAGCTGCATTTATGGAACTCATGAATAGAATCTTCTAATATTTTCTCGATCAGTGTGTTGTTGTCTTCATAGATGACATCTTAATCTATAGTAGAGATGCTCAACAGCATGAGCAGCATCTTCGTCAGGCTCTAACTTTTCTAAGAAAGCATAAGTTATATGCTAAGTTTAGCAAGTGTGAGTTCTGGTTACCTAAAGTTTCTTTTCTTGGACATGTAATATCTGCTTTGGGTATTCGTGTTGACCCTAAAAAGGTAGAATCTGTCTTGCAATGGGAGCAGCCGAAGACACCGACGGAGATTCAAAGTTTCTTAGGGTTGGCAGGATATTACTCGAGGTTCATTAATAACTTTAGTTCTATAGCTTTACCCTTGACTAAGTTGACCAGGAAGGGTGTTCCTTTTACCTGGGGTGACAAGTGTCAACAATCTTTCCAGTTGTTGAAGGAAAGGTTAACAAGTGCACATGTGCTTGTGTTACCTGAGCAAGGGAAAGGATATATAGTTTTCTGTGATGCCTCTAAGAATGGACTAGGATGTATGTTGATGTAGGATAAATAAGTGATTTCTTTTACTTCTCGACAGCTTAAGAAACACAAGGAGAATTATCCGAAACACGATTTAGAGCTAGCTGTTGTAGTTCATGCCTTGAAGATCTGGAGACATTATCTTTATGGAGAGACGTTCTAGATTTTCATAGACCATAAGAACCTAAAGTACATCTTTTCTCAGCATGAGCTAAACATGAGGCAACGCAGCTGGATGGAGTTAATCAAGGACTACGATTGTACAATTGATTACCATCCAGGGAAGGCCAATGTAGTTTTTGATGCTTTGAGTAGGAAATCAGAAACACCAGCCTTAGACAGAGCACAGTTGAATTCTCTGGTGTGCTCTAGGAGGGATATGCTTATCTCTTTAAGGAAAGATAATGTACAGTTAAAAGTATCATTGTTATTAGGGTTGTTAGCTGAGATGCACATAAAACCTACTCTGAGACAGCAGATTAAGGAGGCACAATAAGTTGATCTTGCAGTTCAACAGATTAGATCATAGTATGGTAGTGAGAAACGAGATGGTTTCCATGACTCAGATGATCAGGTAGCATGTTATCATGACAGAATGATAGTACCTGATGTTGATAACCTGAGGAAGTTAGTCCTGGAAGAAGCTCATTCTTCGATGTATGTTATGTATCCAGGAAGCACCAAGATGTATCGTAACTTGAAAGATATGTATTGGTGGCCTGGTCTGAAGAAGGATGTTACTGAGTTCGTTATGCGGTGTCCTGTGTGTCAGCAAGTTAAAGCTAAACATTAGAAGCCTGCAGGAACAATGCAACCTTTACCCATACCATAGTGGAAGTGGGATCATGTAACCATGGATTTTGTGGTTGGTTTACCAAGAACAGCCAAAGGTCATGATTCCATATGGGTAATAGTTGATAGGTTGACAAAGACAGCACATTTCTTACCTGTCAAAACAACCTATTCTGCTGAGAAGCTGGCACAATTATATGTAGATGAGATAGTGTGGCTGCATGGGGTCCCAGTTACCATCATTTCTGACAGAGGTCCCCAATTTACGAGTCATTTTTGGGAGTGACTGCATAAAGCCTTAGGCACACAGTTAAGGTTTAGTACATCCTTTCATCCTCAAACTGATGGACAGTCAGAAAGGACTATACAGACTTTGGAGGACTTGCTTAGAGCATGTGTCCTTCAGTTTACAAGAAGTTGGAATCTGCACCTAAGTTTGATAGAGTTTGCCTACAACAATAGCTATCAGCATAGCATTGACATGGCACCTTATGAAGATTTGTATGGCAGACACTGTAGATCTCCCCTATGTTGGTATGAAACTGGTGAATATTAACTTTTGGGTCTTGATCTTGTGCAGCAGACCACCGAGAAGATTAAAATAATACAACAACAGTTGAAGACTACACAAGATAGGCAGAAATCTTACGTTGATAAGCGTCATAGACCTTTAGAATTCCAGGTTGGAGACAAGGTGTACCTCAAGGTCTCACATTGGAAAGGATTTCTTAGATTTGGGAGGAAAGGAAAATTAGCTCCTAGGTTTATGGGACCTTATCCAATCATTGAACGAATTGGAAAGTTAGCTTATAAGCTAGAGTTACGACCAGAGTTGCAAAGGTTACACCCAGTGTTTCACATTTCCATGTTAAGGAAATGTCATCCTGATACAGAATCAGTTATGCAGACAGAATCAGTTTTGCATCCTATGGAAGTAGAGTTAAATAATGATATATCATATATAGAAGGACCTGTGTTGATTCTTGACAGAAGGATCAAGAAGTTGAAAAAGAAAGACATAAGTCTTGTGAAAGTCCTCTGGAATCACCGTGGAGTTGAAGAAGCTACATGGGAACTAGAGGAAGAGATGATAAGGAAATACCCTACTCTTTTCTCTTAAAATGTTTTGTTATTGATTTCGGGGACGAAATCCTTGTAAGGGGTGGATAATTTGTAACATCCCTGACCTGGGTTATGAATTAACCCTAGGTGTTTTGCCAAATTAAGTTTATTATATGTTTGTTCGTATATGTTGAAAAGTAATTAAGGCTTTTGAGGAACTTATATTTCAATTTCAGTCCTTTTTGTATAATGTTGAAACATTGTTTTGTTAACTTTGGTCTAAAGTGCAAATTACCCAAGTAAAGGGGTTAACTTGCAAATTGCACATGATAATATGTTCCTATTATGTTGATACATCATAAGAATGAATATGATGTAGTGGTATGGATCCTACAATCTTGAGCACCAAGATATAGTTTGTAAAGCAATCTTTGTGCATTAAAACCTAGTTTTGGTATAAAGTGCAATTTACCCAAAACTTAGGGTTCAACATGTAAAATAACACCTCTTGAGGGTCTCTCATGTTTCTTGGCGTCAAGTGGAGCAAAGAAAATGAGAATGGCACCTCATTTGAATTATCATGGAAGAGAGAGAATCTTGATATTGAAATAATCAAGATTTAAGCACAAATGGCTCTTTAATATAATTTAATGTAAAACGAAATAAAGTAATTATGGAGCCCTTCAACCAAAAATTTGTAGGATGTGTTTGCAATAGTTTGGACAAGCTTGTTCCATGCTTGGGCACCAAAAAGATCCTGGTTGAACTGGAAGCTATTCACATTAATTTAATATAAAGCAATATTCATTAAAGGATGGATATTAACACATAACTCTTTAAGATGCTTAGTCCTTTTCCTTTAAACCTTGGATAATGAAGAAGTTTTGCAAGGTATTAGAAGGAGGATACGTGGCCAAAGAATGGAGGAAGCTTTGGTGGAATTTAGTTGGGAAATAAAAGGAGATAATCCTATTTTTCTATTTTCCTTGAAAACCCATAAATATATATATGTATCTTTTTTCCAAAACACCAAAGGATCGTTTCCTTAGTTCTTTTCCTCATCACCTTGCTTTGACTGACCAAGTGAGAGCTTTGGACTAGAGGAAGGATGACCAAACTAGCTTGGTAAGTTTTGATCATCATCTACCTCGAATTCATGGTGGAAACCATAAAACAAGGTTAGATTCATGGTTTTCTTCACACGATTTCCTTTGATCTAGCCATCTTGTTCATCCAAAGATTGAAGAACGAACCTTGGACAACTGCTGGAACTCAATCCACCATTAAATATACGGAGCTTGGAGCTATGGATCAGTTCTAGAGGCGGGTTTTATAACTCTAACCCTTAAGCATTGCTAATGCATCCATCTCTTTAATAATCGTTGGTTATTTTCTTCTTTGGTATTCCTTTGGTTAATTGCTATAATTTCCGTGAAGAACAACAACAGTTCTTGGTTGCTTGTAGGAAGAAGATGATGATGTTAACTTTTATGATTATCCAAAGAAAATCACTTTACCAAACGGTTTGGTTTTGTTTCTTAAACGGTTTCCCAAACCGTTTAGAAGCAAACGGTTTCAAACTGTTTGAATGCAAACAGCTTCATCCAAACCGCATAGGAGCAAACGGTCCAAGACTGTTTGGTGGTGTTGACCAAGCGTTGACCGTTTGGATATCTGTTGGGAATAATGTAGGTTAATAACCTATCAATAATTGTTGCTTAATTCCAATTGGTTCACCAATTAAAGGTCCAACAATCATCAAAACCCTAATTGGGTTAATTGTTGATTTGATAATTGAATAAGGTTGAATTTTGGGTTGAGTGACCCAAACGGTTTCAAAACCGTTTGGGGATCACCCAAATGGTCTCAAGACCGTTTGGTGATCACCCAATACCGTTTGGAGGTCCAGGGTTAAGTATGGTTGACCAATTGAAGATCTAATGGTATTAAGTTAAAGTACAATCAAATGTTGATGTGATGATCGATCCAATGGGTCAAACCCCAATTGATGGACTTGGTTTTTGATGTGGACATGAGAAAACAGTCTCAATACTGTTTGGAGGTCATCCAAATGATCTTAAGATCGTTTCGGGTCAGGTCATGACCAATTGGATGATGGTTCAATGGTTTCAAATCAATTAGACTCACATTGATTAATGTTGAAGGGTCAAATATTCCAAACCCTAATCCAATTGATTCAAGCCCTAATTGATGATCAATTGAGGGTCAATTGAGGGTCAACTTAGTTGAAGGTTGACCTAATTAACTCAATGAAATGATGGTGATAGGTTCAATTGATGATTGATTACATATATACAACTGTTGAAGGAACCAATAATGGAAACCCTAATTCAATTTGACTTGTTGAGACCATACTTGGTCCATGCGTTTTTGAGGTGGTTTGGACCAAACGGTCTCAAGACCGTTTGGGACCAAACAATCCCAAACCGTTTGGGGTTCATGCGGTTTCAAAACCGATTGTGTCCATGCGGTTTCAAAATGGAGTTCATGCGGTTTCAAAAGTCAAACTTGGCAGACGGTCTTCACCTCCTACTTTAGAAAACGGTCTTGAGTGTGTAACTTTACCAAACGGTCTCAAGGGTAGACCAAGACGGCATGAAGGTCCAAATGGTCTTAGACCGTTTGGAGGTTAAGTATGCAAGACTATTTGAGGTCTGAGTTAGTCAAGATCGTTTGGGGCCTTAATGGCCAAGATCGTTTGGTGGATGATTAACCTAAACCCCTTGGGTACTTAAAGTGGTTAAAGGACAAAGTGATTAGTTAATTAATACATGATGTAATCAAAGGTGATCATGGTACTTGTATCCTAATGGTATAGTGTGATTTAAACCCATGAAGTAATTAAGCCTTAATTATCACAATGATAATGATATAAACCATGAAGTCAATTCTCTTTCATGATTAAGTTGACCTAACCTAATCAAGGTTGAATCTAATATCATCCTATAGATGATGAGAGAGAAAATACTCTTTTTATAAATGTTAATCAAGTAATGGACTCCCAATATGGATGAATATCTAATTAGGGTATGATCCTTCATAGTGAGATCATGAAACACTAATTATGATGGTTAATGAATCTTAACCCTAATTGAGGGTAATAATGGAAGTATCCCTAAATACATGATGAAAGTATGATCTTAATTCATAATGATGACATGGTAAACCTTAATTCAAGGTACTTTGATGATCACTCCTACTTGTGGTGAATAGTAAACCCTAATTCCAATTAAGGTAAATTAAAGTGTGGAACCCTAATTCTGGGTTATTTCTTATAGCATGAAGCTCTAAGATTGGATAATGAAATGATGAGTCACTAGTCCTAATTGAGCTAAGGGATTGATTAATACTATTTGAATTAATAAGGGAAACCCTAACCCTAGTAAGGGCATAGTGGTGTAACCCTTGAAATAATGATGCTATCATTATTGTACATTGTGCTGATATGGAAATAATGTGCCTATTATCATTTGTATTAGCCATGCAGGTTTTATGAGCTATGATACTTTGTTTATTGAAAACACTTTATAATCTATGTAAACAATGTCATGCTATGTTGTCTAGTGAAAGGAGACAAAAGAAGGTTTATAGGCCTTAAGGGCTATGTGAAATACCTGCACTACAATTATTATGTTTACACTGTCAGATGACTTGACATCATTAAGTTACCAGTTAAAGTGGTAATATGTGTTTTGAAGATCTAAGGGTTTGAACACCCATACTCTTGAATCACGATGATGAGATGATAAGGGATTGAGATCTCTATGTTAATAAAGTTGTGAATTGAACTTGATAGAAGTAGTACTTTTCCTTACAGTAATTGTTATAATGGCTTATGTATGTAAACATGCCTGATGCTAAAAGAATGTTGTAGTGTACTTAAATAATCAAGTGAAATGATATCATGTAGAGCCGTGACCATAGATCCATCATCGTCAGTAGTTGGGTGATGGTGAAACAGGTTTTCCTAAGGGAACTCCTGAAGAGCATACTTTCGAGTATGTGGGGGTTATGGACGCGAATATCCTTACGTCCTAATGGAGGAATTGATGTGAGATGAACATTTAATCTCTCAATCTTTCATTACATGTATATGTCGAGATGATGTATCACTAATCTCTCGATGATGATGATAATGTTGAATCGATGTGAGATAAACAAGAAATCCCTCGATTGCGAAGAGAGTACAGTATGCCACTGCAACTCTAAATAGCAAAGTTGTCAAAATACCCTGGAAAGCTATTATGGCAGAGACACGAGATGTCCTGCATGTTGTTCCTCACACTGACTGAGGAGGATGAGGTCATAGGAATCCGGCTCTTCTGATGACTTATGTATAGTACCGATTTCGATTTCGCAATGGTCGGTTGGAGTATGAGCGGTATACCTCATCTCCTCAGGGCATAAGTATGTTTGTAAAAAGGTAATCAGTAGTGTAGCTTAATTTCTTAGGTTGAACTACGAGAAACAATGATTGATGATACATTGTTTATTAAGTCCTAGCTGAACAAATAATATACATGTTCTTCATATTCCTTATTGATTTAATGACTTGCTATTCATTCAAGTTATAATTGAAATGATTGCATAAAGAATATTGTTTTTTTTAGTTATTCAATGAATTACCTGCAGTTGAATATTATAATCATGTTGCTCAATGTTATTTTATTATTTGCAATAACAATGTTTCTCACGAAGAGTTATAACTCTCGCTGGGACAATTTTCAATTGTCTCACCCCCGTGGGATTCAACTTTTTAGGTAGACGCAGAGGAAGAAGAAACCCCTCAGAGGGTGAGCAGCAACAGTAGCAGCAACATCAAGGACGGCAGTGATCCACAGGTGAAGTCACTGTCTGTTAGGTCTTGTATATAGAGAGTCTTATGTGTCGTCTCTGTACTCTCAGGTCCTAGGAGACAGTAGATGGTTTAATATATATCTGAGATTTTTGGCTTAATGCCTCGAGATTTTTGTATACTGCTTATGTATAGTTTAATAGGGCAGTTGATGCTTGTAACTCTCGAGATGAGATAATACAGAGATGTACTGATGAATCAGCTTGTAAATAACTTACCTTGTTTCTTTATGGAAGAGTTTTACAATTTGTGGATCTCTTTACAAAAAGTTTTAATTTTTAGTGATTTTCAGTAATTCCGTTGCTAATTAATCGCTTCCGCTTTCGTTGATCTCGTTTTTCGAGACAGACGCCACATTAATCATCCATTTTACCCACTTTCACACAGTTTTAAACCTTCTACAAAGAAACCTTTTTTAAGAGTGGAATTGCAATTTGCTCTCCAATTCTACATTAGATGAGTTATTTTTCAAAAGTTTCCTAGTGGAATTGTCTGAGATTTAATATTCCCTTTTGAAGTACATTTTCTAAAAAAAAACTTAAGAGATAACTCTGACTTGTCTTTTTGTGCAAGTTTTCTCTATTTTTTGTCAAAATATTCATAAAATTACTGAGAAAATGAGAAACTATCTTTTTTCACCTGGGAACACCTGGTGGATCAAAGTCATACGCCACGTGCCAGATGGAAAATGCCTCAATCCACACACCCTCTGTGTGGCGCATCGCGGTGATATACTGCCTCTTCCAGAAGATTATGTCCACACCCGTGAACCCTAAACCCAAACTATAAATGCCCCCTACAACCACTGCATTCCATGCCCCTTTTGTCTATCCTAAATCTAGAGAAATAACTACCTCCCTCTTTACTTTTTATATTGCCTATGAGTAAAGGATCTTTCCTCAGTCACCACCTGCTTTGTTAGATCTATAGAATGGTAAATTGCTCTAACTATTGCGCCTAACTACTGCATTTGTTATTTGATGTATTAAGTACCCTATCTGACCTGACCTATTGTTGCATACGATTTGGTATGTGCTATAATTGTTCTGCTGCTCTTATAACTGTTCTTTTTACTATTTTCTTAAAAAATTGGATCTAGTTCTCTAAACATAAATTGTCTAGTCATCCTCAAACATCCTACTCATCAGTCCTAATCACCCATGATGGATCTCTGTCGTGGGAGGTCCTGAAAGGATTAGGACCACAACACATTAAAAAAATTAGGAATTTCAGGAGGATGACAGGAAAGACACAAACGTCTCCAATCCTAAAAGCATTTTCATCATAAAAGTCCTTGTTATCATATTTTTTATGTTTCTTTAATTTAACCATCATGAATCGCTCAATCTTTTGCAATAATGACGTGCTTGATACTAGATTACTAGGCAAGATGGAGGTGCTAATCCTTTCCCATTCGTAACTAGGTTGTCAAATTGAATCTCTAGTTTTGCTCTTTATTTCCTTTTTTTTATCCAACATGGTAATCGCTCAAATTACACTATAGCTCTCTTTATCCTCATTTTTCATATAAAATGTGGTCGTGAGTGTAAACACCTTTTTGTGACGTTTCACTGCCGAGAGAATTTTATTCTCTGGATATCTCTCTTTGTTCCTCTCTCTTGGGTCGAGTGTGACAGGTAGTCCATCACCTCCACCCCCGGTAGTCGCCGCTTTCTCAAGCAAGGTCGTTGTCTCACAAGCAAAGGTTGGTGTCTCTAGCCTTTGTCTTCTTAAGTCAGAATAGAAACCAACACTAACTGACAAGGGAATTGAGAGAAGAAACTAGGTTCGGATTGAGAGTTCCAAGTGTTGAATCTAATTGGATCGGTCATATTGGTGCTAAACAGGAAGATAAGGCCTCCTGATGTGTACTAATTATGTGTCCAAACGGGTAGCGAGACAAAGTTACCCACACGAAAAATGAACCAATGGCATATATATATTTTTTTATCCAAATCCAAATCCAAATTGGATTTGGGTTTGGATAAAAAAATCAAATTTTTAGCATGTACCTCATTAAAATTATCAAAACTAGAGGTATTATTAGAGACATTATTAAATATATATTATTAAAACTAAATTCATTACTATTATATTTATTATTCTTGATTGGTAAAATTTAAATTAAAAATTATATATATATATTAAAATATATATAACTGTTAGCTTTCTTTCTTTATTGTATTTTCTTTATTTTATGATCAAAAGTGCATTCATCTCAGCAATATTCAACCCTAATATAATAATATGTATGTTCAAATTGTTTGAAAGTTCAAACTGTTTGAATAATATGATAAATAATAAATGTCACAAGATCGACAAATTTAAAGAAAAAAAAAGAAATCAAAATATGTATTTACAATTCAGGTAGGACCTTTAGAATAAATCTGCGCCGGTTGGTTCAGTGTTAGACTAACAAAAGATCTAAATTAAGCAAATTTTAAATTTCTACAGACATAGCATATGGGATGACACCACTTAGCATATAGAATTGTCGAAATCAGAGTCTGAGTTTATTACCAATTGAATTAAATAAATGAGGTCAATTATGGGTCCGGATTCAGCACTCTATATATGTTTTAGATTGGGATAGAGTGACGAAATCCGTGTCTTAACAGGTTACAGCCCTAACAGACAAAATCAAATGGACCGTATTTAACCCACGCAAACACAGATCCAAATTTATCATCCATCTCTATATAACTAAAATAATGCTCTGACGTTTCTAGTAATCATATAATCTAAACAATTCTGATATAGTATAATATCTTAATTAATAATATATAAGTAATAAAGGTCACGTTGATACACAACTGACGTATTAAAACTTTTTATATATTAAAAAAAAGGAACAGCCGCTAGCACTGTCACTGCAGGTGACGGAAAAGGAATCAGAGGGGCTTGGATGGATTACCGAAAAAGGGAGGGGATTTTCAAGATTTGACAGAAAGTGAGGAGGGCTGTGGAAGACTTATTTAGAGAAGACAATCAACTAAGGAAAACGAATAAATGTTCTGAGTAGGCGGCCATGTTCCTCCGCCATCATAGGGGATGACTATCCAATAGGATGCCCAACTCTACACCCCAAACCTTCCATCTCCGTCCACAGAAAAAGAATGTACTAACCCTAAGCCTATTTTCAACCTTAAACACCGGACTGTGGATTTGTTGTTATATGTTGACTATGCCTATAGAATTGAAGCAGCCATAGCTGCAATTTACGGTAGCGCCATCGATTTGACCAAATAACTGCCAATTCCTAGGAGTATTGACATGTCTCTCCAAGCAGCACACATCGAGTCATAGTAGAGTTCTGATTGAAGCATTGATGGCGTCAGGTGAAAAGGTTTTATATAAATGAAGTATGTTTCTTCCATTTTCTACAGCCGGTATGTTGTATTCTAAATATGTGGTAGATATACTTGCTATGTATTTTATCAAACTACCAAAAGCTTTCTGACATAACCGATATAAATCTTTGTGTTCAAACAGTCAAACTGAAGTGAAACATCAAATCATTAGGTTCATTTTTTTTCTTTCTAACCCCCTTATTATTTGCCTGGCCTGCTGCTTCTCGGCACGAAGAGTTTCAATGCATACCCAGGAAGAAAAGAGTAGGGACCACCCATAGTGGACCTAATTCTTGAAGTGCTCTCCAACAGGTTTTTCCTGAGCATGTACTGTGCAGGTACATAAGCCAAGATCCCTAAACGACCATGCTGCTACTGGAACAAAGAGGGACCACACCTCAAATTTCCAGCACCACCGCAGCCCTCAATTTTTTTGTTTTTGACTGCACCAAACTAAATATATATCACATTGGTCTCTACGAGAATAAATAACCAACAGTAGCTACCCATAACCGCTTCATTTGGAGAAGCCTTGGATGCTGATGAACAATCTACAATACTGATTCACACCAATGCCTGTCAGTTACCTCGATCGTTTGCACTGAACTGCACAGCATGCACAGTATATAAAAGAGCAGCATCCGGTCTTGTGTCTTGTGTCTTGTGTTTGGTACACAAATAACTAACGACCGGTGCACAGCTACCGTGTTAAACAGAACAATAGACGGAGCACATACCTGCACCCTCCATCTAATTTCAAAATAATTTATTGATATTTATATGAACCAACAGCTTGATAGCTGTAGCGCCTTACTGTTTCCATTAGTATAAAAGGATGAACTCGCTACGCCACCAACTGCCTCAGCTTTTAACGTAGCGTGATGTCTGTTCGAAATTGAACACAGCATCCAAAATGACATATAGGGCCTGCTGAATCTGAACATGGTTCTAAATTTCCTGGATTGGCTGATTCAATCTTACTGCAAACCTGCCGAATATCGTTATCCTCCCATCTGAACGTTAGTGTAACATTATGAAGAAGTTAAGGCACAAGTTTTCATGACGTGTTTCAAGTTTCAAATTCTATCTGTCATTCTAGGTAAAACCTATCCTTTGGGACCGAGAAAGATTAGAAATAGATATCCGGCACCAGTTAGCCTCCTGTGGAAATTAACAAGACTTTTACTAAATATGACAGGCTTACAAAACATCGATGGAACTTGTTCTCACCAGACATTGATCGCATTTCTGTTACTGCTAGTTAGTTCCTATGAAACACAAGCATCTCCGCATAAGATATGTGCAATGCCATTTCTTTCGCAATTTCAAGAAATTGCTTGTCTCCCTCCTATCACCTCTATCTACCAGATCCGTGTTTTGTGTTGCTTTATCTGAATAGTCTAAAGACCCCAAACACCTTTAAATAATAGCCGATGTGAGGCCAGACCAGTTTGTCATTAACAGCCCTCCTCCACCTAGCCTCATGCTTTTGAATCTTGTCCTGATTTGCTTGGCTGAGGAAATGGCCTGAGTCCTTCCTGCAGACCTGAGAATGAAATTTTGTACTGCTATAACAGGTTGTGAAGGGTGCATGACAACCAGACTCATTTACCATAGCAGTACATTTGCAACGGTGATTATTAATCACCAGCTGAGGTGTTTCATCTGATTTAGGAGCTATGAAGAGCAATGAGAGTCAACTTTGATAACCCTTGTATTATAGGAGCCACAAAGGCTACACTTATGGTAAAGCCAATGGAAGCGGGCGGTTCCCTTCTTATCGCAGTCATTGCAGAGTATGTCCTGATAAGTAACAAGTAGAAATTGTTCATGCCAAGATAAACATGTAAACACAGCAAATAAACTGACAAAAATTGCTAGGGAGTGCTAACCTGACATCGATCTCTGTACTCTTCTGGAAGTTGCTCTGCAGCCAGCAAAGCATCGAGCATGCCAAAGTAAACCTGAAACAATAAATGTAATAGATTCTCATTTTGTGTCCCGTTGTAGGGTAGGTTCTGTTTAATTCAGTATTACACTAATCAAGACTTCCAAATGCCCGTATGTATAGAAGAAAGATCACATCCAGATACCAACAGATAGAAAGAAAACTCATACGTGCAAGTTGATTTGTTAGAAACAGATGTGAGGACAGAACATAAGATCTATGCTGATATCATCATCACCAACTCAAGCAGTTTCGACAGCTAACATCACCATATTGCAATGATTTTCTTAAAAGAAGCTACCATTGGCATTCATGTTCCCAGCTTCACTATTTTCCTATTTACATAAACATAATACGTTGTATACATCTCGTACAAGAGTCTAATCTCATAGCTAAAACATAACATTTTCTTCTATTAACTAGCATTAATTTCTTTGCTGGAAGGTTTTCATGAGAACAAAATATCTCTGATGCTTCATTGCAACTCGCATCTCATGGCATTAAGTTTTATAGTGGCTCAGTCAGATTTTAATTGATTAAATTGCATGTATCTGTTAGCTTATGCTTTCACAGATCAAGCAAGACACAAAGTTGTCACTTCAGGCAGCAATAGCTGATGTTGCACCTGAGGGGATCCTGCATGATGGTGTGGCACTCCAAGTGGGTCCCAATTATTGATGGGGCGTACGGGGACAGGACAGTTAATAGCGACAGATGAACATACAGTGGATATGTGGGCCATAGCACTTATAACTATATTTGATTCTTCAATCTACCACAATGTTTCTAGTATCATTAACAAGAGAATTTCCTTATCACTGCCTACCATTAAAAATTTCTAATCACTCACATTTTTCATCCTTTCATAATGCACTTCTATTTTGCATGACATCCATACATCATAGGGATATTTTCCAAGCCCCCACACATTTCATTTTCTAAGGACGGCCATAATGTGTAATGGATGAACCAAGTGATGGTGCTAATGAGAATGCTTACGTAATGGAAGTTGCACATATGACCAATGACTGTAGAATGGAATGATTCTACCAAAATGGCATGTTCCCTTCGATGTTGCAAAGTCACACTAGTCTTGAGGTGAAGGTATAGGCCGTTGTCCAACCTAATATACATCGAACCAATGTTCCAAAAAGCAGATTGCAATAGGCAATTTGAGAGGGCACCAAATGTATGTGTGTGTGTGTGTGCGTGTGTTGTGTGTGTGTGGATTTCATCCAATATCCATTTGGGTAATGATACACGAACCCACCGGCGTTAGGCACTTTCGCATATGCTCCACCTATTTTATAGGTACTCCGGCAACAGGCTGTGTCCGGCATACTGTGTGATCGGTGGACCGGCACTACTAGCTCCTTTGGTCATGGTTGCAGTTGCGGAGGGTGCACTAGGTTGTGTACAAGGCCATTGGGATCTCCTGGGGCCCAATGGAGTTGTTCTTGCCGGAGACAGAGGTCTCACATAATCTGCGGTTACAATGGACCGTGGCGACTCCAAGTATACATATGTTGTACTGTTGGTAGCTGATGCTGACACAGCATCCAGACTTCTGGTCTGTTAGGCAAAGGAGTTACTTAACAACCTTGAGAATGTGCTAGCCAACGAGCCCGTGCTGGTGATAGAGGCCATCACATCGTCGAAGTCAAGCCTCAGGTATGTTAGGAATTGATTTAAATTGTTGAATTGGCCTATACTACTATAGATCAGCTCCATTGCAAAGAGTGATCAGTGGTCACCATCTAATATCACATTATATGTTCAAATTTGTTAATGTATATATTTGTGTGAACACGGGGTGAGGAAACGTATGGTGGCAGCGAAGCTGCTAACCAGCATGCACAGAAAATATGAGTGTCCCCGGACACCGACATTTGTGTCAATAGACAATCAGTCAGAAGGGACGAGGGCATGTGTGAGACCAACACCAACACCAACACCTGGCGTGACCTGCCAATGCCTGTCATCAAGGACGTTTTAACATGCACGACGAGGAAGAAGCCCATCAAGGCCAAGGCACGAGAAGGTGGATGTCGTCAGGATGCTCCGGGGCCTGGCCAACCTGTCGTCAGCTGCTCGCCAACAGCAATGGCAGCAACAGGTGTAAGCATTAATCCCAGTGTGTGGTCTGTGGTCTCGTTTGAAGGATCGCTTTGCATCAATCAATGTAGTAGCTCCATCGGAAAATGAGGAAGCAGTTGATCAGAAAATATGAAAGGAGTTCATTTTACCTTATAAGGATTAAAATAATTTCAGCTTGCACAAGAGAGGTTCAAAAATGGCAATTGACACCCTGAAATATTACATTTTGTTTCATCGTCATTCATCATATTATTCCTAGTCAGTGAAATTACATATCATGTTTATTTGTATCCATATCAATGAAGCGGGAAGCGAGCAGATAGAACCTTCTAGCTGCTTAAGAGCTACGCATGCGCTTTTTTAAAAAGCGGATGCTTAATTTTTCAAATAGTTTTAACAATTTATACACATGTACATACATAATATTATAATTTGGGTATGTTTTACATAGTTAAACCTAGATACCTTTCAAATTAATACTAAGTAACGACAATAAAGACTTAATAAATTTAGAAATTGTGTGTGTGCATGGTGGGTGGGTGTGGGTCTGGGTGTGGGTGTGAGTGTGGGTGTGTTGGAACCAATTTAAGTCATCGACATGAATGATAAGCATATAAGTCAGTAAATATATGGCAGGGCAGCAATACAAGCACAAAACATATTCGATGTAGTAGGTCAGTATTCAGTAGCGAACATTATTCCATATAATGGAAAAAATAAGCAAATCAACTTTGTCAGAAAGTAAAAGAAGGCTATTCGATATTGATAAGAGACAGCCCTACTCCTATATATAGGAAAACAGGAAAGCGTACAGACTCAAACTAAACCCTAATGGGCCAAGACGTACTTGGCCCATAATACAAAGAGACTAAATAACATAAGTAAACAGACTCTCTAACACTCCCTCAAGTTGAAGCTTGAGAGAATCCCAAGTCAGTTTGCAAACAGAGAGGCAGACTAAAAACAAAGACAGAATAAAAAGAGAAAGAGAAACCAAGTCCATACAAGAATTTTACACCCCCTCGATATTATAATAAAGTTCCCAAATACTCAAACACTCCCCCTCAAGCACATGCTCCATAGCAGGCAAGCAGGTCACAAAAGCTTCTCGGTCATAATGGTGTAATTAGGAGCAGAAGTAAGCAGCAAAGCATCATGGTCTTC
This sequence comes from Alisma plantago-aquatica, assembly GCA_963693085.1. Lineage (NCBI taxonomy): Eukaryota > Viridiplantae > Streptophyta > Magnoliopsida > Alismatales > Alismataceae > Alisma > Alisma plantago-aquatica. The sequence continues at coordinate 836,956,362 of OY856410.1, read as the reverse complement.
ATCATGGTTGCAATCGTCGCAGACCAGAGAGTGCTTGTTCATAGTAGAAAAGTCCGGAGAGTGATGGTTCACAGTATAAGTAGTCAACGTGCAAATAAATCATGGACAAGTAAAGAGTCAACATGCACAAAGCATGGACAATGTCAACGTGCAAATAAAGCACGGACAAAGGTAGAAAGTAGAGTCGACGTAGCCAATAGAAGGCCATCAGCTTGAAAAAACAAACAGTAGACATGAAAGATCTAGATAATAAGCTCTCTAAGAAGCATATATCAGTAAATATCGATAGTAGAAGTCCACAAGTCCTTCAAAAAGTGCATCAAGATCCATAAAAACATAAAGGAGCAGAATATAATCTTCCTCTCCTCCATCTCAACTTTTCTCTATTTCTCCCCCTCACACCAACCACAGATGGAACGAAGAGTGGTTGGGTGGACAATTATGAAGAAACACCCCCAGAGAAAAAATAAGTTGTAGCATTGCCGGGAGGGTTTGGGGGCGCGGCCCCCTGTTATTTATTCTCTTTGTATTATGGGCCCAAGTACATCTTGGCCCATTAGAGTTTAGTTTGAGTATGTGCGCTTCCCTGTTTTCCTATATATAGGAGCAGGGTTGTCTCTTATCAATATATTGAATAGCCCCATTTTACTTTCTGACATGGTATCAAAGTAGTGATCCAATCCTAACCCTAGAGGAGACAAAAAGTTTTTCTTCCACCTGCGGGGGCAACCACTCTTCTTGGTTTGGCTGCCCGCTGGGCATCTATCCAGCTTCCGTGATGTTTTGTTGTCTTACCTAGCCCGATGTACCTTCATCTCTATTTTCTCTCCCCTAGTAAATCTTCTCTTCCTCTAGTAAACACTGTCGCCATTATCTCCATGCGCGATACACAGCCAAAAGATACTCCGTCGTTTACCACTTCCGAATCCCATCCACGCACCGTATCACTCGACGTGTTTGTTGTTTTCTAACCCTACCCCCATCATGCGAAACTATACCATGTTGTCCTCTCTCCTCCCACAATCTTGCCACCTTCAAGCCCAGTTGTCCTACAGCCCCAGACGGCCAACAAGACCACCATGCGCCCGATCCCACAACCCTGAGGTCTTGTACCATTACTTCTACGAGGTTCCTACAGGTCCTAGACCCGACCTGTCGCCCTTTGTTTTCACGTTCGATGGCCCCGTCAACGTGACATTACCGTTGGAAACCGCGTTCCTGTGGATGTTTGATGGCATGATAGTCTCCCTCAACCCTGGCGCCCGTAGTTCTCGGTCAAGACATCAACACCGTTATCGACCCTCTTCAACTCTCGTTTTTCAACATTGTTCTCAACGCTATCACTAAGTACTTCTTCCCGCTTCCTGGATGACACTCGTACGATCTCAGTTGCCCTCCTCCGGGCCCATGGCCGACACCATGCTCTATATCTGTCATCAACTCTGGGATCGTTTGTGATCATCTGCGATCAACTATGATCGTCTGCGATCGTTCCACTATCACCTAGCAGGGTCCCAACAATGCTCTCACCACGTATTTCCTCAGTTTGCGTCTTGCAAAAATGTTTCAACATCCATTAATCTATGCAAGTCGAGAGGGAGATTTGATCAGTTATCTCCCCATGAACTATTGTCACATCAAGAAGGAAGTAATAATTTCTTGTGACTCACTAGTGCCAATTTGCATGAAATTTATCCGTCATGGTATCTTTCTCTATGAAGATTTGTGCTTTATTTTTCTTTGAAAATCAATGTCATAAGTAAACTGTGACAAAGTGAATTTTCGCATTATAATGAAGTAATTACACTTTCACCCTCCTTTTGCTCACTCATGGTCCCAAATCATTTTTCATGGCTTCATAATCAATATTGATACTCAAAATTGAAATATGGTGATCAATATGGACTTTATACACTTTGTGACGCTAAATTTAGATTCAATCATCACGTTGCCCAATGAAGTAAATTGGTCCATCAAACTTCATCATCTTGTCCTCAAACTTTTTCTCGATATTCGCCACATTATTTTGAAGCTATGCTCCAAAAATCACCTCATTTGGACATTCCTACGATTTACTATGATATCTTGAAGGTAATATGTTGAAAACCTTTTTATTTGCCTTTTATTTGCTCCTTTTTTGACTTGTCCAAGTCAGCGATCCGTAGCAAGGGATCGTGGGCGAGTCTCCGCCCTTGGATCTCCTTCCCATGAATCAGGGCTGGATCCAGCGGCCATTTGATCGTCTTCTACCTCCGCAATCAGCGGGGAGGAGTGAATGAGGGCCCGAAAGTGAGATCTCCCGCCTGCGACCCTATTTCAAAGTTCTAAGTGAATGAAAAGCCTTTCCTCGCAATTTTGAATGTAACAAACCCTATTTTGGCAAGGTTTCGTTCACTGTTGTGCCGCCAACGAGCATCCCTTGCTCTCCCATCTCACTCCGGCAAGCATAGCCGCCACCCCAACCTCAAACTAGCCCTAAACCTAAGTCCTAATACTATATAAACCCCTCCCAAGCATCGCATACACTTCACCATGCTCAGAGCCTCGCCCTTGCTCACCCCCTCAGCCCCAAGTGCCCTTCTTTGCTCTTCCAAATACATGTTGCAACAGCGGCGCCGCCGCCTAGACTCGGTTGGGCGTCCTTCCTCGCCCCCTCTCCTCTTTCTCTGGCCCTCATCAGGTTCGCAGGGCCAAGGCAAACTCCACCGGCCTGCTCGCGCTCTCTCCTGCCCTCTCCTGCTCCGAGACCTCCTCCACTCTAGCAAGCCCTGATGCCTTGCCTTTGTGGCTTGCGCGAGGCGCGGACGGGAAACGAACACTGTGAACCGCCAGTCCAGGAGATACAAGAGCCGGTTCAAAGGCCCAGCTAGACCAGTGATTGGACCAGCCAAATTGAAGTTTGAACCCCCCCCAAACCGAGATCGAACCGGATTAGAAACGGAGCAATCCACACGCCTCCATGGCTCAGTTACAACCATCCGATCTAGCAATCGAACGGCCAACCTTCTCCCAATTTAAGGTATTTTGAAATAAACATCTTGTCGAATAAATGTTGGTTTTGCAAATTGCTCGTTACACTTTTGAAATATAAGTCCTGACAAGTATACTAATTTTCTTATAAACCATTTTACTTGTTTTTTTTTATAGCGTACCGTGCAATTGCATGATTGTGTCTCGAATTTTTTGATTTTAGGCAATACAATGGAACACTGATTAAGATCGCTTCCGCACTCTACATACTCTGATGACAAGGATATATTGGAAAAATCTCCATATTGGGTTAGTTTGTTCTAAGTATCCAGTTTTTGAGTTATTATTTCTTATTGTATATGTCAGTGTGTTAGATCCTATCGGGCCACTCAGGTACGGGCGCTCTAATCCCTTTAACACTACCCATTTGGACAGTAGGATTGGAATTAGGGTAAGAACGGTTCCGTGACATAAACAGACTTTCTAACAAACTCAAAGATATATCGTTAATAATATGTTCGGTAATTTTTGTTTATGTAATCATGTTATTGATTAAGTATATACTAATATATTACGTACTACGTAATTAAGTATGTTATACAACATACGTAAATAGTAGAAGTTCTACTGTAGAACTGTAGAATATATATAATGTATTATATAACTTTAAGGTAAAGAATTACAGTATATAGTAAATTTATTTGTGTATTATACAGTAATGTATTATTATATTATGTGGTACATAGCGTATATAACAGATGTACAGCAATTTTTTTCATATCTTTCTAGTAGTGAAAGCAAGTGGTATAAATGTATTACAATCTTATATACTCATATATGTACATAGTTAATAGGAAAGTCAAATACATAGCATTATCAACAAAGTAATTAAAAAGAAGGAAACATTAGTGCCACCAGGAGAAAAGAGGGAAGAATTGAACAAATAACAAAAATAAAGCCCAAACTGATTACCTAAGGGAAGAATCAAACATACATAGTATTAGTATATAGACTTTCCTACGTTTTTACTTAGTCTATTTTTCTCTTTTGCTTGTTATTTCTATGTCTTGTTTTATCCCACATTGGTTATATCTAAACCATGTGTCTTTCTCTTGTCTTATAAAAGAGAACTCCTGTACTCTGTTTTAGATCATCTCAATAATAAGACAATTAGTCTCATATTCTAGATGGTATCAGAGCGGGCCGACCCACCCTAGTCTTTTTCCCTTCCCTAACCCTAGCCGCCACCCACCTTCTCCCCTACCCCAGCCGCCGCCCACCTTCTTCCCTTCACACAGCCGCCGCCTGCCTTCTCCAGGCCTGCTGCCGCCGCCCACCTTCTCCCCTTCCTCCCTTTCTTTTTTCCTTCTTCCTCCTTCACCCTCTAACCCTTCCTCATCCTATCCCTCCCCTAGCTGCCGCCACAGCCCCTTCTTCTCCCTGATCTGCCGTCGGCAGACCCTGCTGCCGCCGCCACCTCTTCATCACTCCACCACCAAAAAAAACCACCACCACCCTCTAATCACTAGCCCCTCCATCACCTTTACCCCTCTCCCATACATCCGTGCCCTACGCATATCTATTCTTGTGGCCTAGACAACCACAAGTCCTCTCTTCGGTCTCCGTTCATTTTCCAGAAATCTTACGTACAGCCCGAGCACTTTCCAGATCTGGCACGTTGAAGGCGTAAAAACCAGTTTTCGGTTCTGACTGCCTGCGCCTCATGGTGGAGTAATCTCTTCTCCATGTTGGCGTAGGTTCTGTTTCCTCCTTTCTGCCCTGTGAGGGTTTTCTGAGGTCCATGCCCGGATCTCCTGCCTACTGCTTCTAGTCCATGTGTTGGACTTCTACTAGTATTTACTACTGCTGCTGATTCTGCCTGGATCTGTGCCCGTGTTCTTCTCTTCTACTACTATTGCTTCTATGGCAACTCCAGATCTTCCGCGTACTCTCTGTGTCACTACGGTGAAGTTGGATCATTCCAACTATCATCTATGGGCTGCATCCTTTGAGCTATATGTCAAATCCCAAGGTCGCTACTCTCATCTGACTACCAAGGGTCCTGCTCTACCGGCTGCAGACGCTGACGAGAAAACAAAGCAAGCCTATGATCTCTGGTCCAAAGAGGACTATGGGGTCATGACATGGATGGTCAATAGTGTTGAAGCCAAGATCAGCCAGTCCTTGCTTCGTCTTCAGACTGCCAAAGCAATGTGGGACCAACTTTCCCATGTTTACTCTCACCAGCAAAATCCGAAGAAGGTCTTCGAGATATTCAAACAACTTGCCAAACAAGAGTATTCGGCTACTGTCTCCATTGAAGAATACTACAACTCTTGTTGTGCTCTCTGGGATGAGTTCCAGGTGTATCATCCCCTGACTGCTGATATTGAAGAAGTGAACCGACAGCGGAATGAACTTATGTTAGTTCAATTCCTCGCCGGCCTACCTGTGTCTTTCGCTGGTGTTGTGGATCAGATTCTCTCCAGCGATCCTCTACCTACCCTTCGAGATGTGCTCAAAAGGGTCCAGCGTCTACCTTCTGTAACCCAGTCTGCGCCTGATTCTTCTGATGGAGCAGCTCTCGCTGTTCGTTCTGGTGATTCCTTTCGTGGCCGCGGAGGCCGTAGTACTGCACCTGGTCGTGGATCTGGAGCTGAGCCCACTGAGTCTCGTTATTGTACTCATTGCAAGCGCACCAACCATACTGAAGATCGTTGCTGGATCAAATATGGCAAACCTGACTGGGCCAATAAAGTGACGTCTGATCAGACTGAACCTGCTCCGCCGACGGCTGACTGGATCCGCTCCGAATTTGAAAAGCTGCTACAAGCTCGTCTGGCGAATTCTATTGAGGATTCCAATGCTGGTAGTGCCGCCCTTCTGACTACGACTGGTAAAAACTCCTGGGTGATTGACTCTGGTGCGACTTCTCATATATCTGGCAATCCTGATTTATTCTCTAAACTGCACAAGACTTCTTTTATACATCCTGTTACTTTAGCTGATGGTTCTAAATCACCTGTTACTGGCATCGGTGATATTTTCTCTACTGGTCGTCTGCCTCTGCGTTCCACTCTTTATGTCCCATAATTTCCTATTAATTTACTCTCTGTCAGTAAAACTGTGAAGATCCTTCAGTGCTCAATTAAGTTTGATCCGGATGGTGTTTTGTTTCAGGATCTGCGCACGAGGATGACGATTGGTTCAGGCCATGAGGGACCGGATGGACTCTACTACTTGGACGAGCCAAAGACTATTGCATATTTGACATCATCTGTAGCAGATATCCAGTGGCATTATAGATTGGGACACCCTTCTGTTGCTAAATTAAAAGTCATGTTACCAGATATAGTTAGTTCTGGTTTTCATTGTGAGACATGTCAGCTTGGCAAGCAGACTCGTGCTACCTTTTCCAAAAAAATTTGTATCAGTTCTAAATCACCTTTTGATATTATACATGCTGATGTTTGGGGTCCATGTTCTGTGGCGAGCACTTCTGGTTTTAAATATTTTCTGAGCTTCATTGATGATTTTTCTAGAACAACATGGCTATTTTTGCTTAAAGATAGATCTACTATTCTTGAAAAAATCACTGACTTTTTTGCTGAGATCCGCACTCAATTTGCTAAGCCTATAAAAAATTTTCGCACTGATAATGCGCTGGAATTCATGTAAGCCTCTGTTAGCTCCTTTTGTCGACGTCAGGGCACCATCCACCAAACTTCCTGTGCTTATACCCCACAACAAAACGGTGTCGTTGAACGCAAGAATCGTCATCTTCTCGAAGTTGCTCGTACCCTTCTTTTTCACTACCATGTTCCCCAATCTTTTTGGCCCGAGGCGATAGCCACTGCCTGTTATCTTATTAACCGCATGCCATCCTCTGTGCTCGGAAATCAGATTCCTTTTCAGATTCTGTTTCCCGATGCATCTCTTTTTTCTGTCCCGCCTCGCATATTTGGGAGCACATGTTTTGTTAAGAACCTTCGGCCAGGCCTTACTAAATTGGATCCTAGAGCAACTAAGTGTGTTTTCCTAAGGTACTCTCGCACTCAAAAGGGGTACCGATGCTATGACCCTATTTCTAAAAAGTGGTTTGTCTCTGCGGATGTGGTTTTTTTTTAGCATATGCCTTTCTATTCTTCGGCTGGTTCTGCGCTCACTTCGGATTTACTAGTGGACACGCCTTTACCTGTGGTGGATGATTTGCCTGATAATTCTGATGCTCCGATTGAAAAGCCACCTCTGAAAGTTTATCACAGAAGACCGAAGTCGACAGCTCCCTCTATGGCCTCTCCATCGTCCTCATCCTCCGTGCCAGATCAAACACCTCCGCAGGTTTTTTCTGATCTTGATATTCCTATTAGTCTGAGAAAAGGGACAAGAACGTGCACTATGCATCCGATTGGGAGTTTTTGTTCTACTGCTCATCTGGGTGCTAATTTTGCTAACTTCATTGCGGCTCTTTCTGCTATATCTGTTCCTAAAAATGCTGCTCAGGCTCTTAGACATCCTGCATGGCATCAGGCTATGGAAGAAGAAATGAAGGCCCTTACAGAACGTAATACATGGGCCCTTGTTGATCCACCTGCTGCGTGCTCTCCAGTTGGTTGCCGATGGGTCTTCACAGTCAAATACCAGCCAGACGGTACTGTTGAACGGTTGAAGGCGAGACTTGTGGCAAAGGGGTATACACATACCTATGGGGTCGACTACTTCGAGACTTTCTCTCCAGTGGCACGCCTGAACTCTGTGAGAATTCTGATTTCTGTTGCTATAAATTCTGACTGGCCTCTGTATCAGCTTGATGTCAAGAATGCTTTCCTGTATGGTGACCTTCATGAAGAAGTATACATGTCACAACCCCCCGGTTTTGTGTGTCAGGGGGAGTCCTCTAAAGTCTGCAGGCTGAAAAAGGCTATTTATGGCTTGAAACAGAGCCCAAGAGCTTGGTTTGACAAGCTCAGCACTATTCTTCAGAAATTCTCTTTCCGGCGCTCCCAGTCTGATCATTCTGTTTTTGTGAAAAATACTACTGCGGGTATTGTTGTCCTTATTGTTTATGTCGACGACATCATTCTTTCCGGAAGTGATCTTGCTGGTATTCAGTCAACAAAGTGCTATCTGGAGAAACACTTTGTCACCAAGGATCTCGGCTCGCTACGGTATTTTCTTGGGATAGAGGTGTCCCAGTCTTCTTCTGGTCTCTGCTTATCTCAACGGAAGTATGTTCTGGATCTCCTATCTGAAACTGGTCTTCTAGGTGCTAAACCTGCTAGCACACCTCTGGATCCGAACACCGACTGGGATGATGAGGATTCTCCTGCTTATCCTGACAATCAGCAGTATCGAAGAATGGTTGGTAAACTCATCTATCTTACTGTTACACGGGCTGATATTACTGCTGCGGTTGGACTGGTTAGTCGATACTTGGATAAACCTCGGCAATGCCATTGGGATGCTGTCTGCCATATTCTGAAATATCTGAAAAGTTCTCCTGGAAAAGGTCTGCTTTACAAGAAACATGGGCATTGCAAACTCCTTGGCTATTCTGACTCTGATTATGCTGGCAGCAAGGTTGACCGTCGGTCTACTTCTGGCTATTGTACCTTTGTGGGAGGTAACCTTGTCACTTGGCGAAGCAAGAAGCAGTATGTAGTTGCTCGCTCTAGTGCTGAAGCTGAGTATCGTGCCATGGCACATACTACTTGTGAACTGTTCTGGATTAGGAGCTTGCTGAAGGACTTTGGCATTTCTGATTCGTGTCCTATTCCAATGTATTGTGACAACAAAGCAGCTACCTTCATTGCTAGTAATCCTACTTTCCATGAGAGGACCAAGCACATTGAGGTGGATTGTCATTTCGTTCGCGAAGTTGTTCTATCGGGCCAAATCTCTACTCCCTATATTCATACATCTGATCAGGTGGCTGACATCTTCACAAAGATTCTACCAAGGATGAGGTTCACTGCTATGACATCCAAGCTGGGCATGCTAGACATCTACGCTCCATCTTGAGGGGGAGTATTAGTATATAGACTTTCCTGCGTTTTTACTTAGTCTATTTTTCTCTTTTGCTTGTTATTTCTATGTCTTGTTTTATCCCACATTGGTTATATCTAAACCATGTGTCTTTCTCTTGTCTTATAAAAGAGAACTCCTGTACTCTGTTTTAGATCATCTCAATAATAAGACAATTAGTCTCATATTCTAGACATAGCAAACACGGTTTTTTTAACTCTCATGGGCCAACAGCAACTGGGACTAATTTTGGGCGTTCAAGACAAAAAGCGGTTGGCGGGCGGGCCAAAGGCCACTCCGCCTAACAGACACTCAGGGCCCAAATTAACCGCCCAAGCACACTGGGCGCTTAAGCTGCCGCCTAGGATGATTTTTAGAACACTAATCCATATTGGTTTTAAATATACTAATTTACTACATTGTTACTTTTTACATTACATTGCTCATTTGTATCCGTGTTGTGTAAAGTGGTGGTCAGTACAAATGAGCGGCAAATCAACTTGTGGGAGAACGCGGTGCAAGCATTTAAATATTTGTCATCGTGGTGGCGGTTGACAGAAGGGATGTGGCCAAGGCCGAGAGCACTATCGTGCTGATAGTGGAGGAAGCCATCGTGCACTTACTTTGTGGTTGTCCTCACATTTGCCATTGGCTGCTAGGTTGGGTGAAAGTCTTTTGGTTTGATGACGGTGATGTTATATCTTGCTATGTGCATCAAGGATGGAGAGACTGAGAAGACGATGGTAGAAAATTTTCGGCTCAGTTGACGGCTTCTTGTAACGGGTTGGCAAGTTCCGACATTCTACTTGTTTGTTTGATAACATTTACTTTAGGGTTGTAAATGGGTCTGAGTAGACCCGCGGTCCCGCAAATCTGAACTCTTTTAAAACTCGTCTGGGGTCTAAACTTTTGTACCCACATACCCATGGACCTGTCGTATACCTATAAACCCACATATAAGTAGGTCCACTAATGGGTATGCTTGGACCGGACCCGCTAGACTTGTGTATCACCCTGTTTATACATAGCTACTTAAATGATATGTTATTTATATCATACTTTGTTAGTCTAACTAATGCAATAGTTGAGATTATGTCCTACTTAATTAAAATAAAGTTGAGACTAGTCATCTAATTGAGAACTAACTATTCTAATTACAATCATGATTAATATACATAAACTTAAATCAAAAAAGTTATATGATATGCAACATAACTCAAACACTATGATGATGACAACAAATATGTAAACAAATAACTAAACTAATCTTCAATCTATAAAGTATTGCATTATTTAATATAATTATTCCATCTTAATATGATGTATATAGAAATATCTCGTATTAAAACATATAGAACACAGAGTAATTTTTCTTTTTCATACATAAACAATATGACGCTTTATATAGATCCGTTTACCCACATACCCGCACCGCATACCAACAAGTAATGCGGGTACGGGTGTGGGTGCTAGTCTAGATTTTTATTAAGCTGGTTTAGAACTAGAACTAGACCCGCAAAATTAAATAGGTACGAGTATGGCCTTTACACCCCTAATTTACTCGGACCACTAGCCGTGGTTTGCAAATTTAGATTCTGCTGAAAATGTACTATCATCAGTCCAATGGAGTTTCTTGTTTGACCTCGTTATGATGTGGTTGTCCACAAATGTACACGTTATCAATCCTCAACTTTAATTTGTGTCCCTGATTTTTCTTCCAATTTGACTAGTATAATTGTACATTTACTACAGTAGTTTAATCTTTTCAAAGGGACATCTAGCGAAAATGACTACAGCAAGCTTCCTAACTGTAATTTCACTGCCTCGTTATTAAGGTTCCTTTTTACATACTTTCGATTCCGATTACAACTTTATCATGGTCCTAATTTGAGGCTAAGTGAACATGACATTTACTGGTGGCATCTGCCCAGTGGAGCACACAAACCATCACAACTCATGTCACAATCATTCATGAAAATCTTAGCAATAAATCATCTACCAGTAACAATGGATCGTTTAAATGTCTCCATGTGGCGTGTCTGTGGCGCCGACAGCTAGATCGTCGGTGAGTATGTCCAGCCAGGATGGTGAAGGGCATCGCCTCTGTGGCCACCCAGGCTGGTGAAGGCAGTGTTCTAATATGCGATGCATGACGCCGCATACGTGTCTTGCTACCTCTCCGAACTGCATATGGCTATGCAGTCAAATATGCAGCACTGGACGCATATGCACCACATATGCGGCCACTTTTCCTGTAGAGACTACATGTGTGTATTTTTTAAGAATTAGATTATTTGATTATTTATTAAACTACTTAGACATACAAGTATACACACATATACATATATATATATATATATATATATATATATATATATATAACATAATATACATGTACACTGATATTTACATATTCATATACAAAATTGTAATATTTTACACTTTACATATATAAGTTTATGCTCATACATATAAATCTTCGAAAAAATCCAAAACCACATATGCCCCCAATATGCAACCCTATTTTGCATATACTATATGCAATACATTAGCCGAATGCATACTGCTTTTCAAAACATTGGGTGAAGGGCACATCATCTGTGTCCAATCAGGCTTTCAAATTTTTTCACAAACCCAAATCGTTCTCCCTCTATTTCATTTGTTGTACGACTATCCTTAGTGTTATGTTTTGGCGCCAAAATGTCACAGTTTGGCTCCAAAACCATACAATTTGGCTCCAAAATGTAACAGTTTAGCTCCAGAATGTTATCGTTTGTCTCCAAAATGTTATTGTTTGCCTCCATTACTAGTTAACCTTAGTATATTATTATTAATCTCTTTCATCTTGTCTATGCCAATTGGTATTTTTTAGATTTGTGTAGATCGTGAAATTCACTTTTTAAAACTATCTAATTTCCGAGGGGAAATTTTGTGAGTATGTATTATGTTTCTTTACATTATTACATCCTTATGATTATGTAGTACACCTAGCTTGTAAAGCCAGGCTGTTGAAGAAACAAAGTAATATGTGGAAGACATTGTCTAGATCCTCACTTTTCCGAAGGGCTTGGCCTCCTCAGTTTTTTTAAAGTTTCTCCACCAGCCCAAATTATCCTATCTTCGTTTCATTTAATCTGATATTACTGATACAGTTTGGCTCGTGGTTGTTCAGGGTCCTAGATCCTAGACCCCCAGCCCAACTAAGTCATCTAGACTTCTTGGACGTCTACCTAGGCGGCTAATGGGCAAAATATGGGCTCGATCTACTAAGTTTAAAATTTAAATGTCTACTTTTTATCTTTGTGAAGTTGTTGCTGCTTTTTTGTTGTCATGTTTCCCATCCTACTATTTTCTATTTTTCTTCTTCTTTTTCCTCGAGCAGCAATGTTGCTGCTATGCAAAAAAAAATTCTTTATTCTCTCCCCCCACCCACCCACACACAATTCTTTGTTGTGTTTACCTTTGCTCTACCAAGCAGCATCTTTGCTGCTGCATTCTTCGTCTTCCTCCCAATGTTCCTTCGTCTCTCTATAGATATTCATTCTTTTTATGTTACTCCCAAGTTTTCTGTTATTGTTTACTTATTTTCCCTTTCTTGTCTCCCCCACGTTCATATTGTTGCATTTTGCTTCCTTTTTTCATCCATCTCCTCCCACACTACCACTCCTCCATACTTATTCTTCCTCTTCCCAAAATGCCTCTTCCTAATTCCTATTGGTTCATAAATTGCACAAAAGTTAATATTATACACATACACACACACATATATAGAGAGAGAGAGAGAGTCAGGCTAAAATACACTCAAGTATATAGATCACACCGTACACTCTAGTGGTGTATTTAAGCTCATCTGGATGAGTATAAGCCGCTCATCCAAGGACAAGAATCGACGTAGATAACTAATTTCAAGTGCATAATTTTCTAACCTTTAAATGCATGACTTGTAAGTGCCCAAATGAGCTCAAATTTATATATAGGATATTCATAAGATATTTAAGAAGTCCAATGGTTTAGATTTTCAAGCTAATTTGTCCATGATGGAACACTACTTGAGTGTATTGTCTCTGGTACGCTCACAGTGTATTCTAGTCTCTCTCTCTCTCTACATATATATATACACATATATATACATATATACATATAGAGAGAGAGCCAGGCTAAAATACACTCAAGTGTATAGATCACACCGTACACTCTAGTGGTGTATTTAAGCTCATCTGGATGAGTATAAGCCGCTCATCCAAGGACAAGAATCGACGTAGATAATTAATTTCAAGTGCATAATTTTCTAACCTTTAAATGCATGACTTGTAAGTGTCCAAATGAGCTCAAATTTATATATAGGACATTCATAAGATATTTAAGAAGTTCAATGGTTTAGCTTTTCAAGCTAATTTGTCCATGATGGAACACTACTTGAGTATATTGTCTCTGGTACACTCACAGTGTATTCTAGTCTCTCTCTCTCTCTACATATATATATACACATATATATACATATATGCATATATACACATAACACACACACACATATATATATGAAAAAGATAAAAATAAATTTAAAAAAAAAACTAGAAACGTCTAGGTGCCTAGGCTCCATGGGGAAGCCAAACCGCGTACACATCCTAGGCTTGGCTCCAAAATATTACAGTTTGTCTCCAAAATGTTACAGTTCTTGCTAGTAACTGATTAGTAATCTCTTTCGTCTTGACTATGTCAATTAGTATTTAATTCAAAGCATTGGGTAGTGTTGTAGATGTGCTCGGGTTAAGGCAGGGATGTATATTCTAAATGCAACATGATCAGCTGATTGAATTTGGTGCAATAATAAATTGAGTTGCGAATAAAACATATCATGGCTGGTTGTCATGAAGCTTAACAAGGACTCCAATAATGCAGTCTGGTTGGAATAGTAAAATTTCTTATAACCTATTGAAAACCATCAAAAACCACAAAACCATGGAATATTACAATCGCTTTCATTAATCAATGTGGACAGGAGTACTGCTTGATACATATTGTTGTTATCCTCAGATCAACACTTCCTCTCTGTCGATCTTAATTTGTTTAGACACTGATGGCTTCAGAAACTCAATATGTTCCCCGACAGTTAATATTATACATTTCATTGAACCATTCAAATATGATGCTCAAGCACATTATTCCTCATGTTTCACTTAATTACGATCTATTTGCATTGTTGGTTCGCTCAGTCTCTTGGTAGCATTCTGAAAATAGCTTCTATTTGACTATGACACCATACAAGAACATGTGTCAATGGGCTAAAGGTATGGTCCTTACAAAATAATTATTCGATTGCACTCCATAAGAAACTGTTTTACAGGATACAAAAAGCAGAATATGCAAAAAGACAAGCCGGCAATGCAACAATCATTTCCATTTCTTGTCACGGAACGTGCAGACACCGCGTCTGTGCCTTAATGTACATCATCCCTAGTAAAGACCTGAGGAGGAGCATCACAGTGATGACCGCGAATATGTACTCAAAGTACACCAAGATAACATCGAGTACAAGGACATCGTCATGGGAGTCTCCATAGTCATGTTGTCAAAGAACTAGATGCTCTCCAGGATGGCAATATAGGAGATGATGTACCATGTTGACAGCTTTTTCCCTGGATGGGAAGGAGCTTGTTGCCAAAGGCCATCTGGTAGGCGACCAGGCAACGCCATTCAGATTGTTGGGGTCCTACTCCTTTGTCGCTCGGTTCGCTTTCATTTCCCTAGGAATACACCTTAGTCTTGTTCCTCTCAGGTTACAGTACTAGTTGAAGTAATTTACTTAGAGCTAGTCACCAAGGTAACAAAACTTAGATACCTTTGTGGTATTATAACATTGTGTATGTGCATATATGTGTGTGTGTGTGTGTGTGTGTGTGTGTGTGCGCGCGGGGGTGCGTATGTATATATAAATGCATATACATATATATATGCGCATGCATGTGGGAATTTACCTATGTGCGTGCGTGCCTACGTGTTGTGTGCGTCTGTGTGTGTGTGTACACACACATGTTAGTCGTGCGGGTAGCCTTTTTATAGTACTATGACATTTTGTGTATATATTTTACATTGATATTACTTTAATTATAATGTATTTAAAAAAAAATACATAAAATGGTTGAGAGTATTAAAAAATGCCATCGGTGTAGACGTAAGAAGTTTGTTTCAATATATAGAGAGGTTAAGAAGATCTACCAGCTAGTAGCATGTAACTTACATGCATCTAGTTTAGAAGTGTCTACCGGCTAGTAGCATGTAATTTACATGCACCTGCCATTCAAATGGCACAAGAAGAATTTCAGACTAAATCCAACCATACAAATTTTAACAATGCCGTCTAGATCTTTTAAAGCTCACAATCATATTTACTGAACATCATGAGATATAACTAGGAAATCTTTTGATTTTTGTAACTTACCATGGATTCGAAGTTCCACATCTTCCAATGGAAAGTGCACAAATGATCGATTCAGACGTTCTTTGAGCAATATCTAATCTAATTAGTATACATAAAATCTATACTTATGTACATTAAAAGAATGCCTAGTGCCAAGTTGTGTACGGTAGTTGGGGCTACTAAGTTGTGGGAGCTAGGGTGGGCCAGAGTTGTGGGAGCCAGTCAAGCCCTAGGCTGCAAGACAAGCCTAATGGGGCCCATGCACATACCCATCTCTACCTCTACATGAATAGAGCGCCCCAATCAGACCTCATAGCCATTTGAGATCGTTTCTAAGACATAATTGCCCACGTCGACACTATACACCACCAACAGGGAGAGGCAACCAGCTTCTCTGGTGATCAACCATTATAAACAATTTATCATTTGACGACTATCATCACCTACGAAGCACAGATACGGATACAGGCACGGGTACAATACAGGGATACGTCAATTTTTAAAAATATATGATATGGGTACAGCGTGGATACAATGATTTTTTAAATGTTTACTTAAAAATTTATAATAATAACCAATATGTATGAAAAGTTAGATTAAGAAGACTCAATTTCATTCTCAAATCACAAGATATCAGGCAGAGTCTAGAGTTAGGTAGTCACGAGGTTTTGGGAATTTCGAGGGCGCACGTGAGTGTGATGCTGCTTTGACCACTAAATGGGTTGGTCGTATCCGGGTTGTATTGAGGTCGTATTTTGCTGATAAAAAATTGGATATGGCTTAAGAAGTATTTGGTACGTATTCGTGAGTATCTAGGGAGTATCGGTATTGTTAAATAGTGTTTTATTTAAGTTCTTTATATTTACTTGTTATTTTCTATTCTATGTGGACCTTTATGTAATTGTTCTCTTTATATATATATGGGGTACACACATTGTGCACCCTAACCCTCACAGACAAATCAAGATGGTACCAGAGCAGGTGCTCTAGCCGCCACCCTCCCCGCAGTCGTCGTACCTCTCTCTTTCTCTCTCCCTGGCGCCCCCTCCCTCGCCGCCGCCCGACACCCGTTCGCCCACCGGCTAGCTGTTGTTGTCGCGGCTCCCGCTCGCCGTTGTCGCTGGTAGCCCTCCCCGTGAGGGCCTGGCTTCCTAGTGCCACCCACACCACTCCTTGCCGCCTCCGACTGTTCGTCTTGAGGATCTTCGGAGCCCTACTCTTTCTCTGTGCCCGAGTCGGCCATTGAGTCGTCGGGTTCTCTGTTGCACCTTGGCGTAGTCTTCATGTAAACTGGTCCTTCCAGTTGCTCTTATCTGTCTGCTGCTGCCTAGCCAGAGGATCTAGGTGGTTCTGACTTCTGCTGTTGTTTTCTGCTTTTTTAGACTCGGTCTCGATCATGGTCTCCTCTCGTGATGATTTTCGTCGTCAGGTGACAACTGTGAAGCTAGATGGGGGCAACTATCAACACTGGGTTTGCTCCATGGAGATCTTTGCAAAGTCCCAAGACAAGCACTCCCATCTGACTCAGGCTCTGCCTCCTGCTCCGCCCAGTACTGTCGAGTCCAAGAATAAAAAGATCTACGATGATTGGGTCAAGGATGACTCGATTGTGATGGCGTGGACTCTGAACAGCATTGAAACTCGCATTAGCGTTGCTCTACTTCTCCTCGCCAGTGATACTTTACCCACGTTGGAGAGTGCTTTTCAGCGTCTACAACGACTGTTGGCTTCCTCGTCGGATCTGCCTTTTGACATTGGTGACACTACTGCTCTTGTTGCTATGTCTGTCTGTGGTCGTGGTAGGGGTCGCGGTCGACCTCCGGACAACGGAGACGTGGGTCGCTTGGTCATGGCTCCCTTAGTCGTGGCTCATCTGCTAATGTCTTTGAAGGTGCCGCTGCGCAGCGGTATTGTGACTTCTGTGGTCGCACCAACTATACTGAAAACAGATGCTGGAAGAAACATGGCACACCTGTGTGGGCCAATGCTGCGTCTGAGGGCGCTTCTCAGACACCTTATGCTGCTACCTCGAGCTCCTCCACTGTTGAGTTCATCGCTCTGAGGTGAAACGTCTCTTACTTAAAAAGACCGGTACTTCCTCATCTGCTGCTGAATCAGGAGCTCACGCTGCAACTTACACTGGTTCTGATTCTGCCTTCTTGAGCGCTCCCTCGTGGTAATACCAAATGGGTCATTGACTGTGGCGCTTCTTCCCATATCTCTTGCAATCGTTCTCTTTTTTATAGGTTGTCTAAGCCTTGTTCTAAATCTGCTGTTATGCTTGTTGATGGATCTAAAATCTGTTGTGTCTGGAATAGGCGATATTTGTGCTTAAGTTCTTCTGCGATCTGCTTTATATGTGTCCAATTTTCCGATAAACTTGTTGTCTGTCAGCAAAATTGTACGTAATCTGAACTGCAGTCTACCTTTGTACCGGGTACTTGTGTTTTTCAGGACCTTCGCACGAGGATAAAGATTGGTAGGGGGTATGAAGGACTTGATGGACTCTACTACTTGGATGAGTTGAAACGGATTGGCACTTCAACTCTAGCTTCAGCATTGTCGTCTTCTGTTTCTGCATTACAATGACATTTTAGACTTGGGCATCCGTCAGCGGGTAAATTTAAACATGTTATTTCTGGTGGCACGCACACTTTTCGATGCGAGACATGTCAATTAGGCAAACAGTCCAGAACTGTATTTCCCAAAAAATCTGACTAGTAGCAAAAATATTTTTGATTTGGTTCATGCTGATGTATGGGGTCCTTGTCATGTTCTAAGTTTGTCAGGCAATAAATACTTTATTTTGTTCATTGATGATTACTCCCGTGCTACCTGGTTGTTTCTGATGAAAGATAGATCACAAGTCCTGCCTGTTATTAAGTTCTTCTTTGCTGAAATTAAAACCCAGTTTTATATGCCTATTAAAATCCTGCGTACTGATAATGCTTTGGAATTTGTTCAAAAAAATGTTGAATTATTTTTTCGTTCTGTGGGTACAATTCATCAGACATCTTGTGCTTACACACCCCAACAGAACGGTGTTGCTGGAAAAAAAAAATAGGCATTTACTTGAAGTTACTAGAACTCTCATGCTGCATTCTAATGTTCCAAAATATTTTTTGGCCAGAAGCGGCTCTTACTGCATGTTTTCTGATAAATCGTATGCCTTCGTCTGCTATTGGGAATAAAATTCTTGTACAAGTACTACAACCCCATCTTCCTCTGTTTTCGGTACCTCCAAAGATTTTTGGGTTGACTTGTTTTGTTCGCTTGCTTGGACCGACTCAGGATAAGTTGTCTCGAGCTGAAAAATGTATTTTTCTGGGATACTCACGGACTCAGAAAGGATATCGTTGCTATAGTATTGTTAATAAAAAGTTGTTTACGAGCAGTGATGTGGTTTTCTTTAAGGACACTCCATACTACTCTACTAAGGGGAACATGTTGAGTTCAGATCTCATTTCAGCGCCTCTGGCCATTATTAGTGACTCCACATCTGTTTTGCAGCCTGCTGAGACTACGTCTCCTCTTATTGTTTACCAACGTAGGAATCGATCGCCAAAGTCTACTCCTACTCAAGGCCCCCCACAGACAACCAATCTTCTCCTTCAGAAGGTCTTGCCCCTGCCGAGGTAACTTCTAATCTAGATTTACCTATTGCTCTCAAGAAAGGCACTCGATCATGTACATCTCATAATATTGCTAACTATGTCTCTACTGCACACCTGAGTGTTCATGTTTGTAATTTCGTTGTTGCTCTCTCTTTTGTTTTTGTCCCCAAAAATGTTAATGACGCATTACAGAGTACGGCCTGGACACATGCCATGACTGAGGAGATGGCTGCTCTTACTGATAGAGGTACCTAGGATCTGGTTAATCCTCTTTCTGATTACAAACTTGTTGGATGTCGTTGGGTGTACACTGTCAAGTATCATCCCGATGGAACTGTTGAACGCCTGAAGGCCCGCCTAGTAGCGAAAGGGTACACTCAGACTTATGGTATTGATTACTTTGAAACTTTTTCTCCTGTTGCCAGGCTAAATTCCGTGCGGGTTCTGCTCTCTGTGGCAATCAATCTAGTTTGGCCCCTTATCCAGTTGGACGTCAAGAATGCCTTCCTTTATGGTGATCTCTAAGAGGAAGTCTAAATGGAGCAACCACCTGGGTTTGTTGCTTGGGGGGGCGGGGGTCACACAAAGTATGTCGCCTCAAAAAGTCTATTTATGGACTCAAGCAGAGTCCACGTGCCTGGTTTGATAAAACTGAGCAAGATTCTATCTACCTATGGCTTCCTCAGATCTCATGTTGATCACTCTGTCTTTATTAAAAAGACGTCCTCTGGTATTGTGGTTCTAATTGTGTATGTTGATGATATTATTTTATCTGGCAGTGATCTCTCTAAAATTAACGCTATTAAAGCCTACTTATGCAAGCATTTTGTCACTAAAGATTGGGCAAACTGAGATACTTTCTGGGGATTGAAGTTTCCAGGACTGCTAATGCTCTTGTTCTATCTCAACGAAAGTATGTTCTTGATCTTCAACCGGAAAAAGGAATGTTTGGAGCTCGACCTACTGATACACCCCCCTAGATCCTAATGTAAATTGGGATGATGATGAATCTCCCATGTATCCTGACAGTAAAAGATATAGAAGACTGGTTGGCAAACTAATCTATTTGACTGTCACTAGAGCTGATATTTCTACTGTTGTTGGTCTTGTTAGCAGGTATCTTGACAAGCCTAGACAGTGTCACTAGAAAGCAATGTGTCATATCCTGAGATATCTGAAGAAATCTCCTGGTAAAGGCTTTTTTTATAGAAAACATGGTCATTGTTCTCTTGAAGGCTATTCTGATTTTGACTATGCTAGAAGTAAGATAGACAGAAAATCTACTTCTGGTTACTGTACTTTTGTTGGTGGAAATTTGGTTACCTGGCAAAGTAAAAAGCAGAATGTTGTTGCTAGATCTAGTGCTGAGGTCGAGTATTGTGCTATGGCTCATATGGAGTGTGAACTTCTGTGGGTATAGTCTCTTCTAAAAGAACTTGATGTGTGATCTTCTGCTTCTATTCCATGCATTGTGATAATAAAGCAGTTATCTTTATTGCAAATAATCCTGTCTTTCATGAGCAGACCAAGCATATTGAAGTTGACTGTCATTTTATCAGAGAATCTATTATGACAGGTCATATCTGCACTCCTTTCACTCGCTCAGAGGACCAAGTTGCTGATATCTTCACAAAGTTGTTGGCCAAGAAACATTTCAGCTCTCTTGTTGACAAGTTGGGCATGATTGATATCTATGCTCCAACTTGAGGGGGAGTGTTAAGTAGTGTTTTATTTAAGTTCTTTATATTCACTTGTTATTTTCTATTCTATGTGGACCTCAGTAATTGTTCTCTTTATAAATATACGAGGTACACACATTGTGCACCCTAACCCTCACAGACAAATCAAGAGGTATCAGATGTGTCTGCTCCAGGTGTGTCACCTATTTTGCAGTATTGGTGCTTCATAGGGGGGGGGAGACAAAAGGATGAGGACGCAATGTTTACCTTTAAAGGAGATGAAATAGATATGGTCAAGACAGAAATCAAAAATACACCACAATGGATGTAGTCACCAAAACAAGAGGCGCGTTAACCAACAATAACAGACTAAAGCCTTTTAGAGAATATGGAGGACATCAACATGCATAAAACATGCACCTTAGCAAGGGAAAGCATCTACAAGTACCATGTATAGGTGAATGAATAGGTTTGCAATAAAGAACGAGTAAAAATCCATGACTAGAAACGAAAATTCGTTTAATAAGAGAAATTTAAAAAAAGGAGGTAGAAACAATAAAGAGAAAAAGGAAAAAGACAACTAGCAAGGAGGGTGGTGGCCAAACTCAAACTGACTTCAAAGGAACAACTGTAACAGCCTTGCTACTAGCTGCTTCTTAGCAGAGAGGGTTAAGCGAGGAGTTGTGTCTTGGGTGCTAATTGGGCCAGGCTATATCCACATTTTTTTTCGGTTTTTACCAATCGGATACGGCCCAGATACAACATGAATACTGCTTAAGATATCCGGTACGTATCATGCAGTATCCACGGAGTAATGGTATCCAATACATATACAGCACCTGTTTTGGAGTATCTGTGCTTCATAGATCATCACTGATGCTAAAGACAATAATGTGAAGCCTGAGTCCTTTATCCCAATCAGCGAGCCAGAGTATGACAACTGTTATTACATTCCATAATCCTGACTTGCAGCCTTGGAGAAACATAGACCGATTGATCCAACTTCAGGTTCTTGTGTATTGCGTTCTTGATCCAGTGAGGCAACATGGACTACAGTCGTGGATCACCCAACAAACTCATACAGGAGGTTGTCCCTCGTATAATACATATAATTGAGTGGCTGATCCTAAACTTTAATAATGGTACAGAGCTTATCCTCAAACGCTATTCCAGTAATGCAATCATAAAACCTAAATTCTTTTCGGACTTCTTTTTCACCTGGACTAGTAAAGCAGCATATATTGAAATGTGCAATGGTGTTGGTGCTACCTAAAATCCTATTCAGAATGTTATATATTAGAATCATTAGTCCTAAGAAGCAAATTCCATAAAAATTGTGATATAAAATCAAATGTTATTTTGAGAAACCAAGGAGAGCTATCGTACCGCCATATCTCCCAAAGATTTGCTGCATATTGGACAGGTATAATGACTGCATGTGTAAGCCTGTTAGAAAGTACAATGAAGAGTTATGTCAGTGACGTCACAAAACTGAGTGGAAACAAGATTATGTTGAAAGAGCAGAAGGTAATGAGTGGTAAAAGAACCTGGAAGCAAGCTGAGTGCATGAAATGACCACATGGTAGGGCTCTAACTGCAGCACTAGATGTGAAGAGAAAATCACAACAAATAGGACAATTTGTCTCAAGACTCTTTTCACGACATTTGTGTTCCAATAACTTCATCCCTAGGCAACAATTGCATTTCATGCAGTGAAAGAAATCAACACCTAGCCCTTTACCCAGCCGGCATAAATTGCAAAAAGGGCAATGGTACACTGTCCTGAAATAAAGAAAGTGCACATTTACAAAATCCCTTTTGAACACTCCCTATGCGTAATCAGGACAAAATACTGTCCAAAAAAATAAATTTCTTTTCCCTCATTTGTCAGCTGTACTTTAGCATATTCATATAGGTTTTCACAAGATTTGGACAGGTTATTGATAAACAGATTATTTAGTGGCATATTAAGCAGTCTAGGCGGGAAAAAGTGGTCGCCTAGCTGGGCACTTACTGCTCAAATTAACAGGCTGGGGGGCGTGGGTGCTTAGGCGACCGATTTTTAAAGCAATGTAAATAATGATACAAACCAGAGGCATAGTGTTATACCTTTCATCGTCAAAGAATTTGCATATATTGCAGTAGTACTTCGCCATAGAAAAGTCATTGCACGATGGGGTCTTGCAAATAGGTCCAATTGGCTGAATCTTAAGACAACGCATACACATCATTTCGTTTGTTGCTTTCCTGTAGTATGTAATTTGATAAAAATATCATCAGCTTCTAAGCTTCAATCCTAACCATGTTGGGATCAGCTAATTTGATAAAGATATAACTTAAGAAAAACATTATCAGAATCTGGAGTCAGAGTGGATCAGACCTATCCATGGTATGGTCACTTGCTTTGTCGTGACAAAACCTGCACGTAAACAACTTATTGCAGCAAGCTGCAACTAGTTTACAGTTTCTTTTGTAGTGTTCACAACCATATATCTGCTTCTCTGGGTCACGATATGACGATGAACATGCAGAAGAGGCCTCAAGACTTTCATCTGCTCTTGCCTGAGGTGACTTTTGCTGAGCAGCAATCCAACGACTGTAAGAAGCATATATGATACATGTGTCAAGCAAACTGATATGAACACAATGATAGTACCAACTCAAGAAATATTGTAATACAAGAAACCTGGTCATCAAATTCTGGAGGAGGTACGCCTTTCTCCGAGGATCAAGGGTAGGATCTTTAGAGACCTTTCTAATCTCTGACTCAAGTTCACTCTGATTCATTCGGAAAATATCTTTCCATCCAGGTTTAAACATCAGATCAGTCTGATCAAGATTCTCCTGGATTGAGGTATCTATAACAACAACAAAAAAGATGAGAACTTCAGATGAATTCATTCAAAAAAGTCCTTATCTGATGTTTCTTCTGGCACACTAACAACCACCAAACTAAATACAAACAAAGATCACCACTATACCTGAGATAGCACTACTTTCAGATGAATCCTGTGATGGTGACGCAGGGCTTCCTTTCCACCACTCATTAAGCCATTCATCAAACATGGTATTCTTTGTTGCTTGTCTCCAAGTGTCAATCATCTTATTTTGTTCATCTTGAGTAAGAGCTGATGTTACCCATGGCAGCATTGACTGAAGCACTTCAGCACCTGTAGTGCCAATTATTCTGCCAACAATCTTATCCTGCTCCTCTACAGAAAAATGTTGATCAAACAATGGCCATAGTTCAAGTTCTTCTCGGTACACATGATGGTCGAGTGAAACTCGAATTGATTTGCACATCCCCTGAAGCTTTGTAGCAAGCTCATTTTGCATTCCCATCAAGACAGCTCTACTGGGCTCCGATACACTTGTAGTGGTGCTATCCGCATCAGAACTAGCCCTAGACATGGATTCATGTAGATGGGATAGCTCAGAGAGAACGTTAGAGATGTCTTCAAATAGCTTCTCCTCCTGTTTGTGGTCAATAGTGTAGGAATGACTGACATTATGAAGGGATTCTTTAGATTCCAAAGCTGGAAATACAATTTCATCCTCGGCGTTGCTATGAGCTCTATAGAGTCCCCACAACAAACGAAATCTCCCACTAAATTCTCGAAGAAACGCTTCATTGCAACCACTCAGCTTTCCAGATTCAACATCCAAATACTCCAAATCTTTCCTAATAGCTAAATGAAATTTGAATATGCTGTCAATAGGTTTTGTCGCAGTTCCGTTTTCAGATACCATAACATCAGTCTCCCAAAAAAATAAGCTTGAACTGAATGGAGGCGGCGAGAAGTTGTATGATAGAGAGCGAAGAGATTTTGCGGAGCCACGTGGACTTATTCCCAGACTACTGTTGTTAACTCCAAGAGCAGGTATACAACAGGGCTTCTTTTTACAGCTGCTCATTTTACAATGGTTAACATCTGAATGGTTCAGACCATTCTCTTCTTCAAGAAATGCAGAAGAACTGGTGCGTTTTATAGGAAGCTCCAAAAGATCTTCCTGCAATGTGGGGTCCTGCTGAGAACCAGTTGCACCACAAGAACTCAAGCGACAAGGGCATGGACAATACAAACGACCATAATCACCATTTGCAGAATCTTTCTGCGAGGGAATTTCCTCAGAGCCTGAAGATTTGCAAACGAAAACTCCATTTTTGCAAAGAATCTTACATGCCCACCCAGACAAAAGTGTCACAAGCGCTGAATCAGATGCTGAAGCTGCATTGATTTAACAAATCAGCAATAAAACTCGTGTATGCAATGAACCTGCATATTGAGCATAGTGATAAGGCTCCTTCAGGAAATGGTAACTGAGAAGAGCAAAGTACCTGCCAACTGCATGTTCTGAAGAAAGGATCTCGCATCATCAACATTTAGAGATGCTATCAACCAAGGCAAAACACGTTCTAGCAGTTTCAGTGGCATCACACATATGCTCTTGTACAGAAGTTCCCTTTGTTTCTTGGGCGTGAAGTGCAGCCTGGCAAGAGGAAGAACCTAAACGAACAAACTATCTATTACAGGATTTTCTACTATATCTGAAACTTACAGAAAATTTCAGTTTGACTCAACGAATATACCTCTGTTTCCTCACTGAGGAAGTGCTTTTGTATGGTTTCCATAATCTGATCAGCATGCGAGCAAATTTCAGCATAGAATTCTGCAGAAGTGGCATAAGTACCAGTGTTCTGTATGCTTTCTATTAAACTCCTGAATTTGTTGAATTGGCTTTCCTCTTCAGCATGATCCTGAACGAAGCATACCTCTCCATCAACCGCAGGGAAGATGACCTGATCCTCAGCAATACTGCCAGCAAATAGAAGAGGTGACTTGGACAATATGTAAGTAGCAAGCATCAGTTAGATAACATGTGTTATATGTTAGGCAATTTTTAGTCAAAGTTAAAAATCAGAGCCACTAACTTGCAGAATGAAGTGAGAACGCATGATTCAACATATGATATTTAAAGGTGAATACTACCATGGTTAGTAAATGTGCAAGTGCACCAAAAAAAAGAAGGCGGCAAATGACTGGGCTTTTAGAATACAAAAGGTATACCTATGAAAAATGCAAACATCAGCAATGAACTGTAATCTTGTATTAAAAGAAGACAAGCCGGAAAAGTCGCCTGAACATTGAATCTTTCTTGCCTCTTCAGCTATATCAGCTAACTCTCTTCTGATTGCATTATGCCAATGTAAAATTTCATCAATAGGATGTGATTCTTCCCGGCTGGTACTAGTGTGTGCAGCGCTTCCCTGTTTTCTTTTCCCAGTAACAGAATGCTCACAACCACAAACGTTTTCTCTTTGATTTGCCAGCATTTTGGAGCAATAATGTGACGAGTCTGATACAATTTGAGAATTACTTCCACAATTTTGGCAGGTCCTGGATTTTTGTCCTTTCATCCACGTAAATATCACCTTCATTCCAAAAATGGATGCATGAGAGCATTTTATTCAAGGTATATAATGAACAATGTCTGGAATTACTATGGACATACAAACCTGTTGCAGAAGCTTCTCCTCTGGGACTATCTTAGACATGCATTTAAGCATGTCCTGTTGTTCCTCTTGGGAAATAGAGGACAATAGCCATGGAAGGAACTCAGCCAACATATTTACAGGTATACTACAAATGAACTGCCAAACTAAAGCAGCTTGTTCCTCAAAAGAAAACTTCTCAACAAGTAAAGGAAAGACCTGTGCAACAGTGAAGGTTTTGCATAATTGTTAGAATAATATTCATCATCATCCAAGCCTCAATATTAGCCATATTGAGGGCAGCTACATGAGTCCTTTTCCATCCGCAGGATCCCGATAGAACAATATTTAAGCAAAAAGAAATTTTAGAGCATCACGACAACCATACATTGGACTGCGATGCATCCATGTCGCACCTAATTTAGCATTGATTAGTGCATGTATGCATGGCAATCTTAATACCTTTACCATCTTATTTCTTTTGTAGGCTCTATCAATACCTTGGAAGCAATCCCACTTGCATCTTTCTTCCATTCTCATCACCAACTGGGTAATAC
This sequence comes from Alisma plantago-aquatica, assembly GCA_963693085.1. Classification (NCBI taxonomy): domain Eukaryota; kingdom Viridiplantae; phylum Streptophyta; class Magnoliopsida; order Alismatales; family Alismataceae; genus Alisma; species Alisma plantago-aquatica. Next base: position 836,929,606 of record OY856410.1, on the reverse strand, counting down.
ATTTATAGTCTATCTACATTTTCCTTTCTTACAAAAGAAAACATATATTTCACTAATACATTTGTGTCGTCTTAATCATCACATCTTACAATTACATGTCAACACTTCCTATGTTTCTTTTAATTCTCATCTTGCATAATAGGAATAATTTAGCATATATAATAATGAACTGAAATATGGATTTTATCACTATATTGAAGAAACAGATATTGTCCTAATTCAACAGAATGACCAGTTTTACACACCCTTAGCTTGCCAAACTCCAAGTCGTTGGGTTATTAAGGCGTCGAATGGTTTGTAATAAGTTAAGACCTGAGAATTTGTGCATCGTGACTTATTGGTCTATTCGTCAGGTGAGCCCAAAAAACCATACAGCATTCTAGTGGTCCTTCTAGCCATTACAAAACAGGTATCGGCTCCTTCAATATGTAGACGCATGCTTAACAATTGTCACAGACTAATGCCAACAAAGACGAAACTGTGATAATGTAGAAACAAAAAGTAATGGTAGCTAATCGAGTCTTGCTTACAGATTACCATAATTTCTTCAGAAGGATAAACTAGCACAATAAATGCAGAATACTATATGTTGGAGAAAGGCCCATAACTAGAGTACATGATTATGTTTCGTAAATAAAGAATGCAGTCACGCTTCGTATATATGACCAATGACCTCTTATTTAGATCACTTGTACATAAGAAATAATTACGGTGGAAGCCAACCTGCTCCTCTTCTTTGGACATGTGTTGCCCAAGTGATGTTTGGATAGCACCTGTGCATGAAGCAAGTTCCCTCCGGAAGCTATCACTGTCTTCTGCATCTGAATTCAGCATCTCAAATAGATGGCCAAAGAGGTCGCTTTCACCTTTGTGTTCAAGAGAATATGCTCGAGCAATATTCTTCACCCGTGCATCAAGTGCTGGAAAAATTACCTACAATAAAATTCAAGAGTCTCAGTGATCTTTTGGGCTAAGAACTCTATTTTTTGAGTAAAACTACAACCAAAGAGCCAAAAATAAATACTAAGCTAAGACCAATATATGGAAAAGGAGAAACCAAAGAAAATATGAAGTACAAGAGCTAAGTTAGTATAACCAAAAGCATGAAGTAAACTACAAATACTGTCAAGCCACAGCATACACAAAAAAAAAAATTGTCCATAACCAAAGTGGTCTGAGAAAAATAAAATATAAACCTTACGTCGGAACTTGTCCAACCCCACTCCCAAGATAGAGCCTAAGGCTAGGCTAATCTTATATGACCAAGCCACTCCTCTTTGTTACCCCTCTTCCCTTTTAGGGTGTGGGCCATCGCACAGTGTCCACCTCAATGCAAATTTCACAAGCATAGGGGTGAGCATCAGTCCAGAACTGGCCCGGACCGGACCGAGGACCGACTTTGTATAAATTTTATGGACCGTAGACCGGACCGTTTGGAAGCAGGACCGGACTGTTCTGAGGTAGAACCAGACCGGACTGTGTGGACCGTAATCAGCCTTTTTTACATTTTTTACAACTTCTTAATTGTAAAAAGTTGATAATCTTAGTCACTTCTAACAATTATATAACATTAATAGCAAACATTTACATTACTAGTGCTTATACATGTACTTTATTTGTACTTGTTTCATAATATACCTACAAATATACATGTATTTTATATAAAAGTCGGTCTGTGGTCCGGTCCACGGTCAGAACGGTTTTGGACCGGACCGGACCGAAGAACGAACTCGCTAAAATTCGTGGACCACGGACCGGACCGGACCGAATTGAGCAGTCTGGTCCGGTTTTGCGGTCTGGACCATTATTTGCTCACCCCTACACAAGCAGGAATTGAGGAAAAATATAATGATAACTGTGTGACAATCAAGTTGTACATCAACTAACTTTGGGCTATCTTGATTTGAAATGTGTCTTCCCGTCATTAGGTGGCTGATATGTAGCATTCAACTGATCTCAAGGAAATCTGCCCACTGCCCTCTATTTGCCTTATTTCTCCGATAAAAGGTTAATAAAAGGTTATCTTTCAAAAGGTATGTAGAAAGGCAACAAGAGTTCCAACTTTGCATCACTATTATCAATATTTATTCAAAATTCCTTATATAAATTCAGTAAACATGGTCAATCTAAAACCATATCCTTGATAAGCTAGGTGCCAATTATCTACTCAAAAGTTTGTATCACTGCTTTTATAAAATTCAAATTCTCGAATTGAGCTTTAGCACACAAAGAGAAATCTATTGAGGAAGAAGTTTGAGAATTGAGAGTCGATGTAGTCAGTGGATCAAGCTCAAGCCAATCATAGACCAGCTTTGTTTTGTTGAGATCACAATTCACTTCCATCCGATCCTGCACATGGCATGACCTTTGTTTTATCTTTGACCTAACATTTGATTCCCTTGAAATTGGGTTTTTGTGCTGATTTGGAACAAAACCATTCTTAGTCTGGATCTGCAACTTTGTTCACCAACTGATTTGATCTCTGAATCTAGGTTTAAACCGGACTCAAACAGGGTTAATACCCAAGGGAAACTCACATAATTCCACTCTGATTATTGTAGAAAGTGATACAAGAAAGGATCATAGAAGTCATACAAGGTAGTGACAATCTAATTAAATGTCATTTTTACCATACCCATTGAGGGGTCATGGAAACAAACAAAGCGGCAAGCATATAATACAAGATTGTGAGTCAGTTGTCCCCTTACACAATTAAGACACTGATAGCCACGGTTTATATTGCCTTTTTGCCTACTCTTGGATGCACATTCTCAGTCCATTTCTGCTTAAATTCCCCTCTAATCATGCTAGATTTTCCACTTGATTGTTATCTTTACATGCTCCATGATTTTCATTGTAGGTACAACATTTTGACATCAAAATGGGGAGAGAGAAAATCATCACATCATCCACCAAGTCATTCTACAACAATCCACATTTTCAGAAGATCAATGTTGCAGAACAGTCAGCAACATGCCGTATTGAGGTTTCGACACGCCGTGCCACAGTGCAAAATTTGGAACAGCAGACCACAAGACGTCGTGTTGAGATTTCAACACAATGTGCCGTAGTGCAAAATCTGGAGCAGCAAATCAGCAACACGCCATGTTGAACTTCGACACACCATGTCGAGATCAGCACTATGCCGTGTTGAGATTTCAACGCGCCATGTCACTGTGTTAAATCTGGGACCAGAATTTTACTGACTTCCAACAACACATGTCGCTCAACGATGCATCATGTCTTTCCCAACAGATCAGTTACGATTGAAGGATACACAAATGACACGCCATGTAGCTCAACCTACACGCCATGTTACCTGCAGATTTCATTCAAACGCAAATGTAACCGCCCCGCTCTTATATATATGACCCCAAGCCGTCTTAGGACGGTTACCAGGATTATTACGGACCATTTGGAGCTAGAATCAAGCAAAGAAGAGCCAAGAGCAGCTGGAGGCGTCCAAGGGGAGAAAAGTTGGTTTCTCAAGAGAGAAACTCCTTCCTTCTCCAAACATTTGCAGCAGGGATCTCCGTCGTTCTTTTCCTTCAACTTTGGAGGGAAGGTTTCTGGAGAGCATTCAGCAGCAAGGACGGAGTTTTGACTCTTTGACCGGCATTCCAACTCCATCTTACTTCTTCCACGGGCATTTAAGTTCATTTCCTTCTTTTATGATGTCTAGCTCTGTTTGCTACTGCTTGTATCTATTTTCTACAGCCATGGACGAGTAGATCTCCTTTTCTTGGGCATGGGGAAGTAACTCCCATGTCATGCTTTATTGAACAACAAATTTTCTTACTTAATGTTAGTTTAATCATTGTTATGTAGATCCATCGGTGTTTATTTTACATATATGCTTGACTGACCATCTTATATGTATGTCTTATGCTTCTTGTGCATATTGGAAAGGTGCATACTGAAGTAAGGTGTTTTCGTAGCTTTATTTACTTGACCACAGGAGTGGCTTGGAAGTTAAAGGAATTTCAAGGTTTTTGGTGGTTCTATTCTAAATATATGCACGGTGGTGCTATATATAGATAGAATCATTCTACACTACCATGAGGGGTGTAGAACTCGAACCTCCTTTTGTGATTTTACTGCTTCGTTGTGAATTTGTTGTTGTTTCATGGAATGATGTGGTTGTGAAACCTTGTTCTCAAGAATCATAAATCCAATTTGATCCTTGATATGAGTGATTTATGTTTTAGTTCTTTTCTTTTAGTTTCTTCATTCACATAACAATTTTTTCTTGCTAAAAAGATCTGGATTGTTGAAGTTCATCGCTCTTGCGTTTAACAACCCCTGCTCCTTTGGGACGCGACCTTGACTACAACGAACACATATACTTGTGGAGGCGGACGAGTCGAGACGATTACAAATTTAAAGCTCATTTCAAAATACACCAACAGGCGCTTACCCATAAAATATCACACCAACCAGAAGATACATTAATTATGATGAGATGGGTTTAAGAAGGTTCCGTTTAGTCTGATATAGTGTAATAATGTGATATGATCATGACAATTACATGTTTACTTCTCCATCAAGCTTGCATATCAGTGGATAAGTTATTATCCTATTATTTCTGGTTTTGGTCATAGGCCAATCTATAGTTGGCTAACTGCTTCAAGAACAAACCCATGTCAGAGTATGAAAAGTCAGATAGGTTATTCAGATTATGGACTATGTTAAATTAAATGTTATTTCTATTCATTCCGTCCCCCGGGTTAGAAATACAATTTGTGGGAATCGATCCCACAACCCCTTGCTTCAATCACTGAATTAACTAACTCGGATGACACAGCTTGGCAAGTAGACTTTGTTTTTAGTGAAAACCCCATAAAATACACAACTCTACTTAGGTGTTGATCATTAATATCTCATACAATTATACAAAGACAAGAATATAGAAATAGTACCAACAGATTGTAATGCCATAAATTCAAATCATTATAAGCAACAAAATTCAATATTGAGAACATAATAGTCACACACAAGTCCAAACAGGGTATAAATATAAATAGAACAAAACTTAGAAGAAAAAAATCAGGCTTAAATCTACGAGACGACAAAATACCAATTAACCAGCCCTGAATCCACGGATGCTCCATACTCATCAATTAATCAGTACAATATCAAACTAATATAGAAAAAAGCAACCAAGCATTACCATACTGATGAACAATATATAAAAGAGTAATTAATGATATACTCAATAGATTTATATAAATAGACAGCAATCAGTCATAAATTGACCCTATCTAGTGACCTAAGTTTATATAAAATATTTACATAAAATGTAAGCAGATCTGCTAAGAAACAAACATGCTCAAGACTGTTCAATGATGTGGCTTTACTGAAAATGCTTAAGCCCTATCCCATCACTGAAGCTTTGTCACTTGCAACTGACAAGATCATAAATGCTTAAAGATGGTGTCCACAAAATAACTTCAGTTCCATTTTTTAGTGTTTTGGGTAATGAAAAGCAATTTACAACCATAAACATCCCAGAGAACTGATGTGTCCTAAAAGGGTGACATGGAAATTCTGCTCATAATGCTATGATTCTAAATTGTTTGTTAATGAAGTGAGTACTTTAGGGGACAAACGAATTCCAAAAACGCATGACAGCCAAAAAGACATTCCATTAAAGTAAGATACTCAAGTCTCTGAAGGAGACCAACTGTCCAACACTAGACCTTGTATGGGATTAGGGAAGGGGGAAACTTAAGGGGAAAGAAGTTTGATTCAACTCATGTTATCTGCTGATAGTATTCAATTGATAGGGGGTTATTTCTGGATGAAAGATATAAACGTTTGCAGAGAAACCAAAGAAAGAGTTTGCACCACTAATTTACATAGTAATGAGAATTTCTTAGGTCACACTCAATAACAAGAGGTCAACTTGGAGCCAATAGTCTCATAGGTCAACTATCCAAGTTGAGGTTACTATATTAAGGAATTAGGTTTGTCAGAAGCACAACAACAAGAGATCAATAGGAGTTCTGAGTCTTATAACACCATCTAAAAGGGGTTCTATTCTTATAATGGTGAGAAGCACCCACGAAATGAAAACAATATACAAATTTGATTGGGTAAAGCTAATAACATAGGTTGTTACTGTTGTTATATCGTACATAATATCTGCTATAGCCAAAGAATAACTAACTGCCTGCCCACATGGGAAGTCAGCTATTGATTTATGTTAATAAAGAAAAACAGCTGCCTGTCAAATTGGACCCATTAAAAGAAACATCAAATACAACCAAAATCATTTCACTAAGTTCTGCAATGTAAAGCATCTGAAGGTAGCAATATGACGGTCATGGCCAATCACCTGATAGCTTTCACATTTAGTTGGCATACTAGATCATATTTTCCAGATATTTCTTATATTCCTCATCATAAGCCTATCAAGCATAGGCAGAGTTATTCAAGAATGATTCCGTTGGACAGGTTATAATTTCCAAATATGGCCAGATTATCCAATGTCAATCAGCGGTTCAGCGGCATATGAATCCAAGAATCATCCACTTGGATTGTGTTTGCTTTTTTAGCTTCTACAGATCTCTTCTCATAAGGAAGTATCCGAGACAGAGTGGATCCAACTGTACAAACAGCTTCCTTCATATTGCGCCTAGCCAATACTTAGCTAGGCAGCCCATGGCTAGGTTGTATGTGTGTAGTCTAGATTGCATGTTCTCAAGTCATGCACCTTCCAACCTCCACCAGCAAAAGAAGCAGCAGCCCCTGGTTAGCTACAACCATCTCATCATGAAAAAAGCCTGTTTCCCTTCCTCTAATTTGATATCGATGCCTTTTGCCAATATATGTCACAAACCCGCCCATCCGTAGCTCCATCACCAACAAGCATGACAAACAGATTGGAAGCATGCCTTCAAATCGGCCCAGTAACAAGTGAGTGGTCCTCTAGAGTTAGTGGGGAGCTAGAACCCTGTCCCGCTAATTTACCCCCTCACTTGTAATCACACGATCATAAAGCATAAAGTAAGATAAGTATTCATACAGTGAAAAGACCATCTTTTGCTAACTGCGGTGCGCTAAGGTGAGGTGACACTGTATAGTGGAAGTCGGTAGGAGAAGTGACTCGTTGAGAGTAGTTACATGATACTTCATAGAAACGGGCGCCATTAGTAAAGAGGAGAAGAAGGTCACACCCATGCAGTTCCGCCTTACCTGACTATAATTACTCCGGTAAATTCCGGGTTCCTCATCTGTGGCAAGCAGTGTTGAAAAGCAAAGCAGGGGAACCTCGATGCATGTCACAATGATCAGCAACTCTACTACCGCACCGTTGATGTCCCCTCAAAGATGCCCTCTCAAAACTAAACCTGTCCAATACCTGAATTAAACGAGGCGCTACCAATTGCAAGGACCTAAGAGGCACGGGTAATCTGTTTATTTATCCAAAAATGATATACTGCCAGCAGGCAGCACGGCCTATTTTCTCCAAGTTCCCATATTTACTTATGAAAATCATTAGCCATCCAAGTATGGTATCCAGATCCCCCGAATATCCTCAACTGCGACTCCGGTGATCTCATGCGACTGCATCCAGACAGACAGGAGTTGCGGAAGTGGAATCGGAGGAGCGGAGTGGGACTCAAACAAAAATAAAGAAACTATAAGCGGAGAGAACCCAATTACCAAGCTCCGGGAAAAAACATCTGGGCATGGGTGCCTTACCTCATCCTCGGCATTGCAGTGGTGCTTATAGATGGCGAACAGGAACCGGAACCGTTCGGACAGTCCCCTGATATCTCCACTGCGCTCGGTGGTAGCTAGTGCGACGGCGGCGCGGTGGAGCCGGTCTAGCTCGGAGCGGATAGCCTTTTGGAAGGAGAGGAAGATGAGGATCGGGTTCTGCGGGGCTGAATTGGCGGGGAGCCTGGCCGTCCCTCCTCCGCCCGCTGCGGCCGTTGAGGAGGACGAGGGCGACGTCGGGGATGAAGCCGAGGCCGAGCCCGATGGATCCATGGAAGGGTTCTGCGGCATGAGCGCCAGCACGCCGGCCCCTGTCAATGGCGTCGCCATGCCCCCTGGGCTGTTCCCCCTAACCTATAGAGTTTGTTCTTAGGGTTTCGCCGGTCCCCAAATCCGCCTAGACCGTGCTGTCAATCGCTTTCTCGCCCTCGTCGGCCTTCTCTCTCTAAGATGCCAACATCTCTCTCTCCTTCCCCAAATCTGTTTCTCTCTCCTCCGTGCTGCTTCTCCTCCCTGTCTCTCTCTCTCTACCTCTATCGCCCTCCCTCCCTGCTGTTTCTCCCTGACTGTATTCTGTGCATAAAATTAAGTTTCCTGTCCTTTTACACTTCACTATATAATCCCAAGGAAATGGTTTTCAAACGTTTTGAGGTGGAGGTGTAACAGCGGAGGAAGGACGAGGAAGAAGAAGAAGGATGGGCGGAAAAGTGGAACGATGAATGTAGAAACAGCAACGGGGAGGCTTGGCTTCGGGTGTGGGTGGGTGGTGACTGACGAAGCAAAAGAGCGGGTAGGAGGGAGGGGCTGAGGTGGGTGGGTGCGGTGCGTGCGGTGGCGAGGGGCGTGAGCGATAGGAGCTCGGGCCGGCGTTTATCGGGACGGGGCTAGACACGTGGAAGTGGAGGATGCACCATCCACGTTGGCTCCAACTTGGGAGGAGACGACGGATGGGACCTCATGTCCAACGACGCCCACATTTTGCTCTATTTTCATCATTTATAAAAAGGATTAGCAGTCCAATTTGTGGTTGGGGCTTCCACAAAGACACTTTCTTTTTTGTTCCGACAATGACACTTATTTAATCGTTTTAAATTAAACATTGTTGAGGAAAAATTAACATAAAGAAAGATGAGAAAAAATCAGCACAATTCAGACCATATTTGGTAGTGCAGGCAATTTCAAACTCGGACCAATAGACATGACCACACATGAAATAATCTGGATTAAATCTAAAATTGTTCATGTGGTTTTCAAATAAAATTCAGCCATGTGTGAACATCTTGATTTGTAGGGACCCGAAGAACTTGTCATGTGCAAAGAATGATACAATCAAACATGTTCTTATTTTACACATTACATGTCTTTATAAAAATCCGAATTAAGGCTCGAATTAAATATGAAATTCACTTTACCTGATAGAACTTATTTTTGACCCAACTCGGTTGCTAGCCCTAATATTTAGTGTAGTGTGGAAGTGTTGGGTGATGGAATTGTGCTACCTAGCTTTAGTTGTACTAGGACAGAGAAATTGAGAGATGAAGGAGGAGTGGGAGACAAAAAAAACATCAAGAGAGATAAAAAGGAGGGGAGGTGGGAGATAGAAATAAATATTAGGACTAAGGGGAAAAAGAGGAAGGGAAAAAGTAGTGAGAAGAGAAAGAAAGGAAAATATGAGAGAGGGGTAAAGTAGTGGGAGGAGAGAGAGACAAATTGGAGGGAAGTAGTAAGAAGTGGGAGAAGGATAAAATAGGTGTCACATCCCAAATTTTAACAACTAATCTAAAACATAGAATGGGATTTTTATTAAATAAAAGTAGCTGAAGGGCTTAATGTGAAAAGACCATTAAATGATATTTCTTATAAAATAATGAAGTGAGAAAACAATAGAAAACTCAAAATACATTTTTCATTTACAGATATGCCATAATGTGTTGTGATCAACTCAAAAGGATGAATATTAGTTTCCCCTTTGCTTTCTCTCTCTCCTACCATTTAGGATGTTTAAATGAAATAAAAGAGCAAGATAAAAGAGTTGAAATTTAAAAAATATATATTGAATAATTTAAACAAGAAGTTTTATATTCTTTTAAATAGTGTTTTACATAAAAGAAAATCAACATTATTCACTCTTCCTCTCTACTACAAAATGATAGCTCCAAAAAGCATAAAGGAGTTAAAGGTGGATAACCATTGATGAGCTCAGTTTTGGACTCAACTAAATGACCAAGGGAAGTCATTTCACATTAATTCACCTTCTACATGCATAAAAATTTAGTTAATGACTAATATAGAAATTATGGGTAAAAGATATGTAAACTTAAATCTTATTGACTGAGAAACATTTTGCTTGTCTTTTTAGCGAGTGGTTAAATCTTTGATTTTTTTTACCATGTTTGACCCTCCAAAATAATTAGGGAAGGTTTTGTTTAATTAGGATTGTAATTGAATATTATGTTAATGCGTCAATTGCCTTATAATCTCGCCTATCACGCGTTACTTTCATTTATTCCCCTCTTATGTGTGCCATCTGATGGTCGAGGTTTAATGTACTCGCAATCTTACAGTCATTTACTCATCTCCTACCTCTGGTTATTCACAATCTGAACACATTACAATTGTCTTCTTGCCTCAGTCTCGTTCTCCCTCGTCTCTCCACATTTTTGTGAGATTTTTCATTCTATGTGTTCTTCTGGCTCTCCGGTTTCCAATGGTGGTTTGCTCCTCTTCCCTCACGACTTGTGCAGGAAACGCCCATTTAGGGCTTTCCTTTTCTCGCCACCCACGTTTCACAGACACCACCATAGCATCCCCCTTTCCAATATAATGCATCGTATGGTACCACTCGGCCGGGAGACTTCCTCCTCCATCACCAATTTCTTCCCAAGAGCCTCAAGCCACCCCGACCTACTCAGTCTTGCTCTCTGGAGACCGATATCCAGTCTCAACTTTCCCCACCTCTTTTTGTGAAATTGAAGCACTAATAAGCACCCAAAATGGCTATCATCATTTATCAATCGCCAGTGTATCGTGCGTCTTCCCAAAATGTCATGTCTTGTAGACCGGCTTTAAATTCATTGCTGGCAATTGTCATCGTGCCACTCCAGTAACATTTTGACTGTGAAAACACCTTGAATGAACTTGCCTTGGCTCGAATATGGTTATCACAATCTTAGTCCATACATTTCAGTCCGGTTGCTATGGTTTTGCTTCTCTAAGTCCTTCCCTTGTTTCTCATGGCTTTGTTGACAAACTCATGCACATAGACGTCCTCGTCTCCCACTGCCTACTTCTTTGGCTTTGTTAGACCACATAGAAAAGTTCTCACCCCTTTATTCTTGCTTCTTTTGGCCTCATTGCCACCTACCTGCTTTCAGCAATTGACGATATTGCCATGGCTTGGGTCTAGGTGATCCAGTGCACCCTCGAGCATGATTTTTAGCTTGTTGACTTCATCTCGGTACAAGGAAGTTGTACGCAATCCCAGATCCTCGCGATTGGTCGCCCATCTCCTGCTCTGGCCAGAGCTTGGAGCTCCAAGCTTCTGCTCGAGCCATGGCTCACGATGGAGAAGAAACCAGGCCACTAGATGACCTCAGTGACCCCATATTTTTAATTGGATGATTAATACTGCAAGGGCAATATAGGGATTCTAGGTTTTGATTTGTTTTTCTTACGCATGATTGATAGCTAGGTTTCAATGATGTTTTTGCCCCCGTGTGTTTGATTTATGTGTCATGCGCACCTGAGTTTTCTTTTCTTTTCACCTTTTATTTCCATCATATTTATATTTGATTTAAATTTTTGTCACAATATAGTTCTCTGCTCCTTGATTGGTCAGTATGGTAATATTCATAGAAATTACATACGACCTCTATAAAAATGAGAAAAAGTATCTGTTTGAAAGATCTTTTGATTCTCTACAAATCTAACCTATTTTCAAATGCTATTTTATGCATTCAATCTCTTAAATGATTCAATGACCCAAATTAGGGTTTAATGATTATGAACTAATGTATATGTCATGTTATTAAATACAATTACAGGTCATTAAGGACTCAATCAATTCAAATGACTTGACCTAAGGAGGTTTGCTCTAGGTAAGAGGGACATGCATTCTTGACACATTTAAATTTGGTTTCATTGGATGTTATATCCTTATGGTTATGCACATCATTGTGTTCATAAAATTATGAATGTTTCCTCACATGACACCATATATAAACATTAATGAATGATTAGTTGATTTTTTATAGTTTATTGTATAAACCCTAGCTATGACTATGATCTATGAATAATGAATCATGTTCAAAGAAGACAAAAATCCCATTAAGACATTATGAGGGAGAAATCCCATTATGGCACTAGGAGGGAGCAATCATGTTATGGTCGAGATTAAGAATAAGGAAATTTAATGATTAAGTAAAAGTCTAAGATAAGGAATTGACTAGGTGTTTATATGCACCTCAGTCATTGACCTTTGGGTCGGTATGGGCTTTCCTTGCATTGCGGGCTTCCTAGCAATTATGGGATCCTACGGGGAATTAAGAGAGGTAGCATACATTCTCTCATTCAATTCGTCATGTTTAAATGATCCAAATAATGCTTAAAATAATATGTGGTCAAGTCTATGTCAAATTTGTGTCAAATTTTATTACCACAAGTTTACTTCACATCAAGTTATGGTTACTTTGTATTTTATAAAGTGCTAAGTACTGCTTAATTATGTTTGTGTTTGTTTTGCATGGATGGAGATGCTATGTACGCACGATTTGGAGTTGTTGGAGATGAAAAGAATAATCATGGGACTAGGAGTATTTGAAGTTTAGCTTGGTGGGTGTCATCTACCAACCCGATCTAATCTTTCATATCATGTCTTAGTTTTGTTAGCCATTTATTATCCAAGTAGATTTAGATTTGTGACGAACAAAGTTTTATATTTCATGTATGCATTTATGTTCCAAGTTAATACAAGGTGTTTCATTTACTCTAATTGCAATCATTAGCATTTTGTGACATCCATCTTGAATATGCTTCCGCTTAGTGATATATATGCTTTAAAAAGTGGGATGTTATATTATGGCATCAGAGCATGTAGGTAGATGGCCACCATGTAAAGATATTATTTGTATGTCCTAACCCCAGGTATATGTGTAAGGCCCCTTAAACTTGCTTAATGAGTTGAATAAGCTTAATTACCATAATTGAATGCTTAGAACCCTAATCTAACCTTGTGATATGCTTTGAAATCATAATACAAGCTTAAGTTTCAAATTTGGTCCGACTTAGACATTGTTTGAACAGGACTTTTCTGTAATTTACCCAATTGAGTGGTTTTCTTTGTAATTTGTCACATACATTATGTTCCTTAGATGTTATATTATCATTCTTGAGTATTTTGAGCCATGGGTCTCCTAGTTGAGCCATGGTTTGAAGGTGTTTTCCTCAAGGGTATTTTAGGGTTTACCCCTTCATGGATGAGCTACCTTTAGTAGCTATCAACTAATGAATTATGTGATTGGCTGGGAAATTCGACAAAGGAAAGATAAGCAGGTCTATATAGAGAGTGGGGGAGCTGCTTGTGTGTGTGCTTGTACATTTTTAGTAATTTAAGGCCATGGACACTTTGATAGATACTAGAACTTCAACTTTTTCTTTTTCTTTATCTTAAAGTTTCATATACTTATCCCTAAGCACCAAAACGAGCGATTTTCTCTCCACCACTTCCCTCCTTATACCAACCTTGTTCTCCCTTTGTGCTGCTGCAAGTTTCCTATCCAAGGAAGAAGAAAGTGGGGATCTTCTTGGAAAAAGGATCTAGGGTTGCAATTGACTTCCTTTAGGGGTTCCTAAAGCTCCTTCCTAGTGATCTTAACCTAAAAGTGTAAGTATTACCTTATTTCCTCCATTTATTTCTTTGCTCGTCTTCCTCCTATATCTCTCCAGGTCAGAACCCTACTATTCCATGGTGAAAGTGTCTCTAGAACTAAAAAATCTATCCTTCTTGTTTCTTTTTCTAGGGTTTTGCTTCTTTGTGGAGAGAAGTGCCTATTTGGCCAAGTTCAGATCTGAATCTAGGAATTTATTGCCTTATTTGCTCAAGATTCTTGCTGTTTGAGATCTGACCTACTCTATAGAGGCGAGTTATATAACATTCTTCACTTATATTGCTTACTAGAAGCTTGATAGTTCATATTTATGCTTTAATGTGATGATCTCGGCATAAAGAAACTGTGCTTGTTTAGAATTACAAATTTTTGTGGTGTTCCTAATTCTGTTTCAATTCTATATGAAATTGTAAACATGTGTACGACCTTTCTAAGGTGTAACATGATCTGGGACAGGTTGATAGAAACAACCTATGGTGCTAAGTACAAAACAATTGATGGTTCAAATTAGGGTTTTCAAGCTATTCCCTTCCCTATCACACAACCGATGGTCATACCACTCAACAACCAATTGTGTTACTATCTTGACAACTGATGTTCATGATCAAGGGTGTCAAATTTATGGTGACAGCCTATGGTCACCCCCTTAGGTCAGGTTTTGGCTCAATTAGACGTTTAATTATCATCCACTAAGTATTCTAATGATGTTATCAATCGATGATGACATTAGCTTAATATTTGATGGTGTTAACTGGATGTATTACTGATCTAACAACCAATGGTGACCTAATGATCACAATTAATGTTTGATCATGTCATCACCATATATGATGAGTTAAGAATGTAATTGTATATTTGACTAATCCTTAAACCAGTGGTTCCTTGGTCCAATTGATCTAATGGTTAGACCTATACTTCAGTTGATAACCTTGAACAATGAACCTGATCCAATGAATAATATTGGGTGCTTCAATATCAAATGGATTATAATAAATCACATGGTATTATATGTGGGTCCTAGTGATGATAATTCTATGGTTCAATACCATTAATTTGTAGTCTTACCTTTACCATCATATAGTTATATTTGATAAATCACTATAATAAGTGGATGCGTAACTCCCATGTGATCTAGCTTGTTATACCTAACCTTATTGTAATTATATGATGTTGATTGGTTATAATTAGACCACTTGAATGATTAATGTGATAATGAATTACACTCTTCTTATGTTGAAACCACAATGTAGTACTATTTGAATATCATAGTGCCTTGCCATGTTAATATTTATGGACACATATGTGCTAATGATCTTTTGAGCCTTATTTAAGGCATGGAATGATGATGATAACCTTACTATGAATAATGTGATGGTCTCAACGACCTTTGGGCATGTTTAAAGCCATGATTGAGGTGAAATCCTCTTCATGTTCCAATAAGGGTTAAAACCCTAGAACTTGTGATAAAATATTGGTATCTTGTAATAGTATGATGATAAGTGTGGTCCATTAATTTGCAATGAATGATAGCATGTGGTAATGTGATTAAGATTTATATCTCAAATGTTTTATGTCTTTTGAAGTTGTTATACATATACTCTTGTTAGAAAATAATTAGGGTTTGAATGTCCACTTGTATGATAAAGCCTTAATGCATTCAATTGGCAATAATTAATCAAGTGTAACCTTAATCATGTAGAGCCAAGTGTTGTAGAGCCATCTTCAGTGTCAGAACTTACTAGATGGTGAAACGAGTATTCCCAAGGGAAACTCGGAGTGCATACTGTTGAGTATGTGGGGGTGGCAAGTTGAGGATATATCCTTGTCATCCACAAATGCAGGTTATGGAGGATGGCTATGGTCATGCCTCTGACATTTGATGTGATTGTGGATAGATGCAATTGTACCTCGAATTAGAGGGTTTTGTATACCCTAGTTTCTAGTGGTGTAACTTGTACCAAGTGCGGACTAGTTGTTATCAGTTGACTATATGTCACTGTTGGCGGTTTGACTGGTATGTCACTACAGTTTACTCGTACCGACCGAGGGGAAGAGATCTTAGGATACTGGCACTTCTAGATCTTATACGGAACTGAATAGCACTTCGTAGCAGTCAGTTGGACTTTGAGTGGTACAACTCAAACTCCCCAGGGCATAATAACAAAAGATATAATACCAGCGATGTAGTATAATTGCTAGGGTTTAATATGTATCACATTGGTTGATTAGCCCTTGTCTTGTCTTTACACTACATAGTTCTTACCTAATGCAGACTTATGAAAATTGTGTAATTCTACTTGATACTACAGCTTATTTGCTTAACTGCTTAGTATGCTTAAACTATTCAATCTATTCATATTGCTTATTCAATACCCTAACTATTCAATGTATTTACTGTTAATTAATATGGTATAATCAATATATGTTGGAGAGAGTTATATCTCTTGCTGGGACTGGGTCTCACCTGTGGGCCACCACATTTTTTAGGTGGTCGCAGGCAACGAGGTCGAGGTCGCACTATGGAAGAGAACCAACTTGGTGATCAATAGATTCAAAAGTTTGGTTAGTTGTAGATGTTAGTAGTAGAGTCCTAGCGTCATCCCTGTACTCTCAGGTCTGGGTATGGGATGTGTTTTTTAGATGATGTACTCGTATCAAAATGAGATTTTGGTAGTATGCCAATGTTTGTAAATATATGACATGTACATGTGAAATATCTTTTGTATGCAAGATGTGACTGATGTCTTTGGACCCATATGTAAATACTTATTATAGTATATGAGAATGGAATGATGGACCTCTTCTAAATGTTCTAGAGTTTATTTACATTGTTGGAATTGGTTTTAATTATCCCACATTTTTACTATGTGATTAATTAGTAGTTGATCGTGTTTTGTGTTTTGAGTAATCTCATTTAGCGTGACAAGGTGTCTCAATATGTCCTTTTCTGATGGCCCCTAAGATATCTGACAATGGCAAAGAAAAGATCAATGATGGTGCTAGCTTTTTCAATGAAGGAAGTGAGAATAAACAAAACCCTAAGGCAACCTTAGAGGACCTGGCTCAAGCACTCACCAATGCTCTGGGTCAAAGGCCCCATCACCCGAGACATAATGAGTTGAAACTGGTAGATTTTCTCAAGATAAGACAGTTGACTCTAGGTCAATGTTGACTCTATGTCGAAATTTATCAAACCCTTGTTTTGATGATGACTAAGACATTCTACTTATTTGTGTCTAATGCTTCTACTTGAGTGATTTCAAATTAGGTATAGACACACTCCAAATGCCCTAACTTGCACATCTCAACTTGGAGAAAAGACAAGTCAAAATCAATGCAAGTGCACTTTTGTGGAATATGAAGTAAATCCATTAGAATCATGTTGTAAATCACTTTTAATGATTGTATGACTTGTAATAGAGATTAGAAACATCAAGAGCACTTAAATTAAATATTTAAGTACTTTAATGACATTTTTCAAAATTCATTACAGGTTGTTGATCGGTCGAGATTGGAACCCGATCAATCCCTTGATGGATTTTGAGAATGTCATGGTTTGGTCGAGTTGCCACTACACAGAACTCGACCAATCCCTGCACTGAGCAAAATTGATTTAATCGATCAGACGAGTTTCATCCAAGATAAACTTGACTGATGGGTCAAATTAGAATTATCATATAGTACAATCAGTTGAGTTGCCTTTATTAAAACTCGACCGAACGCACAATGTAGAAAAGAGCAGAAAAGTGTTTCTAGCCGTTGGAATGTTGTAAAACTAAAAAAAAATGTTGCAACATCCCAAATGACTAGTATTTGTCCTTAAGTGTTTCTAAAGGCTTCTAGGCATCCTCAACTATTAACAAGACCCATTGGGCTTCATCCCATGGTTAGCCAAGCACTATGAAGGTCCCTATTCTATAATTGAGTGATCCTACAACCTCCTTTCTCTCTAATATTAATCACTTACATCATCCATTAGAGTGAGTAGGATATTTGTAAGAGAGCTAGTCCTACATGTATATCTTGTCAGGCTCTCACTTCCTCCACCTCCCAATCTCTCATTCAACCATGAAGATGAAGGTTCTTTCTCTTAGCTAAGAGAGGTGAATAAGAACAAGGGAAGGAGTCCCTTGGTGAAGAACAAGGCCAAGACTTGGAGAAAGAGTGGGTAAGCCCTTGGTGAAGGCAGAAGACTCCTTGCTCAAGTTGGTAAGTCATTGGTGGAAGCTCCTAGGCAAAGGCAAAATCAAAGGCTAAAGATCCGAGAAGAGTGGGTAATTTCTTGAAGGTTGAAGACTTGGTGCAAGAGTGGGTAAGTCCTTGGTGAAGGCAGAAGACTCCTTGCACAAGTGGGTAAGTCCTTTGGTAGGTTGAAGACTCTTGGTTGGATAGGTAAGTCCTTTGGTGGGTCATGTATTGTAAGTATTATGTGGAATATAAGAGTACAATGGTTAAGAAATCCTAGAGGTTGGCCTCTCTAGGTAGTGGACTGACATACTTTTAGTTTAAAGTATGGAACCACTCTACATATCTTGTTAATTAGTGTATGTTCAATCTCTCTCATCCTTGCTATGTAGGTTTTAGTTACACTCAAATTCCCATATTAGCTATCTTACCTTGTGATATATCTTGAAGGTCTAATGAATTTTATTTAAGTGCATTCAACTCTATTCACCCCCCCTCTAGAGCATCCAGTCACCCGTACTAGGATCCAACAAAGACCTGGCTCTTTCTCTAGTGAAGGAAAGGTTGATCTAATCACTAAGGGTGATGAGTGGATTATAGGCATGTAATATTGTTTCCATGACCTAGACTGCCCTCAACACTCCAAGGTTTGTTTTGCAACCCACATGCTAAAGGGAGCAACCCATATATGGTGGAAGAATATCCTCAGCTCAAGGGCAGCCAATACACCTGCACTCACATGGGAAGGATTTGCTAAAGCCTTTTAAGAGCACTGTGTCTAAAGCCATGATAGAGAAGGATTTAGAGTTTGCCAACCTATCTCAAGTTGGCAAAATGAGTGTGAAACAATATGCCATGAAGTTCAAGATATTGAAAAAGTATGGTTATGACAATGATGAGAGACGTAAGGCAAAGAAGTTCATCTAAGGACTTGATACCTATTTACCATGTGTTATACGCAAGTGAACGTATCAAAGTAATATAGGCCCATTTGAGGCTCGAGTCAAACATAGGGAAACATTCTCCAGAATACTACTACTAACTATGGTCTAATCAATTAGGGCGATGAAATTGAATTGGTTTGATTGAACAAAAACAAAAATAGAACAAAACAAGCTTAACACTTTAATTACTCAAATTTTAGGGAATTCCTTAGGATTATGGTTTCACCACAGAATAAATCACAATTCATTCCACACAGTTCATTACTAGTAATCCTATCTTCCATGAAAGGACCAAGTATAGTGAGGTAGACTGCCATTTTCTCCGATATGTTGTGATGACAAAGAAGATAACTACCCCCTTTTTGCATGCACATGAGCAAACTGCAAATACTTCTACAAAGTCTCTCTTTGACAAGAGAGTTGAGGAGTTGTGTTGCAAGTTAGGCATGATTGCTATCTATGCTCCAGCTTGAGGGGGGGTATTGAGATATATATATTTATCCATAGCTGGTTTATTCCCTTTAACTCTATTTTTCCTTTTTACTTAAGTCTTATGCAATACGGTCTTAAATATAATAGTACCATTATGGTTTGATGTGTGCTTCCTTGTTGTTTCCTCTCCTATTTATATGAGAGTGTTGTACTCTTTTTAGATTATAAGATGGTTGTTTTCAACAACATACATTATAATATACATCAATCACAAAGTCAAAAAATATAATACAAGTAAATAACCATTATCTAATACAATACACATTTCTAATGTGTATATAACAATAAATTAAGAGCAACTATGCATACAAACAGTATGCATCTTGCGGCTAACTAATTGACCAAACTTATCCATTGTACCAATTAATAAGTGTAATGTATTGTGTTCTTTTTACATGCAGACCTTTAGGTGTTACTATTTATATAGTTTTAGTTGGTTCTATCTGAAAAAAAATTGCATGTTACATGTGAATTTGTGTACCTGTATCTGATCCTTCCTTGCATCTTTTAATCTCTATGTGTCCAATATTTTAAGTGAGGTCTTGTTTATATATCTAGCTAGCGCAATCAAAATAAGGTTGAGGTATTATTCCAAGATTTATGTCATCAATGACATTTTAGGAATGCTAACAGAGCAATACACGTCCATATGTTTGTATAGTGTATGTTGTGATTTTTGGACTATCAACTAAGTAAATGAAAAATGATTATGGACAATCTCTATACCTTACCCTCCTCTACAAATGGAACAAATTAATGGGTTAGGGTAAACAAATATAGATCAACAAAATTCTCATCATTCTCCTTAACCTACATGGTATGGAAAAAATTATAAAAATATAGGAAAATTCTATGTTTGATGAGTTTGAACACACAACCTAAACCCCATTTGTCTCTCACTCACGAGATAGACGACATACGACAAAAAATCTGATAGTTGTTGACAATCTGACTTGATTGTCGTTGTTTTGATTTGATTAACCATATTAGAGAGGAGACAATAGATAAGTAGTGGGAGGAGAGAGAAATAGGAGGGAGGGAGAGGAGGGAAGTAATATGAAAGAAAAATAAAAATAGGAAAGATGAGAGAAGTAGTGAGGAGAGAGTAAAAATAGGAGGGAGAAGGAGGAAAGTGGTTTGGTAAAAGACAAAGGTTAAAATAAGAATAGATGGAGGAGGGGAGTAAGAAAAACAGGGAGAGGAAAATGAGGAGGGAGTAATAGGGAAGTAGTAGAATGAGAAATAAAGGGGGAAATAAGAATAATGGGATGGGGAAAGTAGTTGGAAATAACAGATTGATATGTGATCTAAACCCCACTTTTACACATAGGGAGGGAGGAGTGTGAAAAGAGAGAAAAAAATAGAAGGGAGGGAAGTATTGTGAAAAAAGATAAAATGAGAGAGGAGGGAAATGGAGATGAACCAGCACATCTAATATGTCATGGAAAACACATCATAATAATGGAGGAGGGAAGTATGATGGGAAATCGGGGTAAGATATAAGGTAGTGGAAATAAAAAATTTAATTCATGATTCTCTAACCAATGAGATCCTATCAACAATGACATATCTAGGAAAGAGGGTATGCATGATATATACTTGGTCCTAGAGTAGGTCCAGTGATAACTCTTACAGTACGCGCTTCTTCTTGAAGAAATACTTGAGTAGTCATCAACAATGGCCTCCTGGTGCAACACCATGGATGATGGTTGATGAGGTCCTCCTAGTCTGTGGCAAAGGACTCATCATCTCTAGAGTAGTCCATGCGGACCACCGAAAACTCCACGTTGTGCTACTGAGCCAACGAGAAGGAGTTGTCACTTTGAACGTTAGGGTGCTAGCACTAACTTGCTCTCTCAATTGTCTCTCCCTTGCTATCCCTCCCTTTTATGGGTAGGACTTGCTCATGCTCTCTAGTTACCACAACTAGAGAGAACAATAATTGTCAGAGCTTATTGTTATGTCTCTGAAATCCTAGATTGTCCCCCTTTATATAGAATGGTCAGGGTTAGGGTTTGCAGTTCATCTGAGAATCAAAGAGATAGAATTTCATGAATTTTTTGGAAGTTGCGAATGATGGAACATATTGTTCAGTTGCTTTCCCTTTTCCAAATGACATTGACATTTAATATACAGTTAATGCACAACATGACATCAACACCAATCCTCAATCCAATCACATTAATCATTGATTTGGGCGGTTCAACACTTGAACCTATAGTTCACTAAGTGAATCGGTCACGATCATGCCCTGGTTCAGGTGTTGTTCAACCAATGTTGTTTACAATTGACCCGACACTCGAATCGATAGGTTCAACACTTAAACCAGTCTTTTTCAGTCCAGTCAACCAATTTTCAATCACTATTGTTTTAATTGAATACCTAAACACTTGAGTAATCAACGTAAACATCAATTATGAATAAACTCATATTCCAAGTGTATCCTATGTGTGTGACCCTATAGGTCCCAATTTACACAAGCACTGAATGTCCATAACCATTCATGACATCACAAGCAAAGAGTGGTATCTAACAACACATCATTGCTACCCAAGTAACTGAAAAGTTGGAGAACAAATTCAACCTACAATATGTGATTAGTGTTATCATGATGGTATAGTTTTTTGTCTCTGATATTAAGATTGAACTTGAGGCATGGAATTGTCATCCTCTTCAACGTTCAATCCATGTTTCTTAAACTAGAGAAAATTGTATGAGATGCATGTGAGTTCACATATCACATGAGTATGGCCATACACTTCTCAGTCTCGCTTATCAAGTGGCATGGATAGCAATATCTTATAGGAGGGACAAATCCCATCTACATCACTCACACTCAATCCCCATGTGCCACAATGCACCTGAGCACCACCTTTTAGGCAACCCTTATTCAAGGTCACATTAGATGATGTTAAAATATATCAAACAACATGTGATGAGTGTAATGACTTCAGGTCTAAGAACCACAATCACCGCTATCACTGTGAGATTTGATTCTGACTACCATCCCATGGTCTCCATGTATCACTCTTAAGGTGGGTCTATCTAATACACTATTCTCTAACATGTACCTATGTGCTTGACTTGGAATCACATTCCATGACTAGTGAGACTCTGTTAACAGTCAACTCACACTCTAGTCTTATGTATTATTATTGTATATTTTGCTTCCATAGTAATATCTGACTAGAGACATAACAAGAATGCAAATACTCTTAACATACATATGATCTCATTGTTCAGGTCCTCAACGTGAAGACATATGTCATCATGTAACATCATTCTTTATACATATATATTATATCTATGTCATCATCACATGATTGAGAAAAACATATTAAACAAAATTGCCTTTATCATTATCAAATCAGGTATCTCATGCCCCATGTCAATCATTGTATGATTGGCTCTCTGGGCATACATGCCAACATGATCCCACTTGTACTTAGAGCCAATCACCCATGAATCTTATTCCAAGTGACCTTCAAATGTCCATCACATTTCTACCGCACAACTGATTTTATAGTGAGTTAGCATCGTTTTCTTCTAGTCATTATATTGCAAGTTTTCACATCTCCTCATTATACAACCTCTCATATGAGATGGAAGTGTTGTAGTATTCTATCTGAGATTCCTTGCCTAACCAGTAGCTCCATTGTTGTCACAATATCTCTATTATGTCATCAATGGTTTGGAACCTCCCACAAGTTCATCTACATGAACTTCTTGATCCATATAGTATCCTCTACTGTGTTCATAACACCAAGATACTCAGCTTCTATTGTAAAATTTAGCAACTATCTCTCACTCGAAACTTTTCTAGCTTACATTTCTAGTTTAAGGTCAAAGAAAAATTTAGATTGCTTCATTTTGGAAGGTTGCATTGGTGTAACCCTTTACATCTAACTATTCCTCATTACTATAACCAGGGAACGATCCTTTCAGTGCTTCCAAGTACTTGAGGATGTTCTTTATGGTAGTCCAGTGCCTTTCACTGGGATCTGACTGATATCCACTCGTAATGTCAAATACATACGAGATAACTGGATGAATACATATCCTCTCGTCATACCCAATACATACAAGATAACAAGATGAGTACATAACATTGCATACATGATAGATATAATTGCAAATGCACATGGCATCTAACCATGTGTTCATGTTCTTCACAAGAGTGGGGACACTAGGATCCTGAGAGACTAACTCCAAGGAACATGAATAAGTTTTCTCTCATTGAGTCTTGCATGTTGAACCCCTTCAACATGTTGTTAATGTACGTGCTCTTATCTAAATCAAGAAGCTTTCCAGATCTATCTCTATACATCTCAATTCCTATCACATAGGATGCTTTGCCTAAATCCTTCATGGTGAAGGTACTTTCCTTGCCATGTTTTAACATTTGTAGTATAAGGATGTTATTTCCCATCATTATTTGGAATATAAATATGCTCCCACTAAACTTTTGTAATAACATATTTCATCTTTATTTCTACTAAATTCAAACTCTTTAACTATCTTGTCAAATCAAATATTCCAGCTCTAAGTTGCTTGCTTCAATCCATTGATTGACCTTTACTTTATTTGCGTTAATTGACTTAAACCTTCAGGGTGTGTCACACACACATCCTCATAATTATTCCCTTCAAGGATGAAGTTTTAACATCCATATGCCAAATCTCATTGTCGTAATAAGCTACAATAGCAAGTGTGATGCTTATGGATTTAACCATGGAAACTGGTAAAGATTTTGTTATGTTCAACATCTTAAACTTTTTTGAAATCTTTGCAACCAATCTGCTCTTATAGGTTTGTATACTACCATCCATGTTGGTCTTTTTCCAAAGACCCAAATGCACCCTATGGGTCTTACCCCTTCAGGTGGATCCACCATGGTCATACCTTATTGGTTTACATGGACTCCATCTTGGATCTCATGGCCTCAAGCCATTTCAAAGACTGCGGTCCCTCAATAGCTTCTAGGTAGATTGTTGGGTTATCATCTATGACCAACTCACCACCTTATTGAGTTACAAGATATCATAATCTTTCAAATTCGAAGTGTGTTCTACTAGATCTATGAGGTTTTATGTTACATAAGGAACTTGAGATGCCACAATAATTGGTGATTCTCCTTGTTCCTATTGTACCTCTATAGGTTCAATGTTTTATTGTTGGTCTTGAACTTTTTGAGTCTACCTTTTCTCCACTAATTCCTTTGGAATGAAATTCCCTTTAGGAATACAACTATCCTGGCAACAAATATTCTGTTGTTGACTTGGAATAATAGTAGTATTCAACAAAATAACATTTATATGATTTGTGGACAAAGCTTTTCAAGAAACTATCTTCTTATATAAGCTTTTAATACTAATCTTTATATAAGACATATTGGGAAACTTATCATTCCATATCTCATATGGTGTCTTTTGAAACATTTTAGGTGTTACATTTTTTGTGTAAAACATGTGCCTAAAAGGAAAGCAGAAGATCAACTAGATTTTATTGATAATCGCACCATGACTAATAGGATGTGATTCCTTATTTCTGATACACTATCATTGTGTTTCAGGTGGAGTTTGTCATGATACATTATCATGGTCTCCTAGAAGGTCCTCAAACTCTTGGTTCAAAATATTTTCCATGTCGATCACGTCAAAGTGTTTTAATATTTATACCAAGTTGGTTATGTACTTCATTCATGATTTCCTTGAACACTTCAAGAGATTCATACTTGTATTTCACTAAATACAAACTAACATATCTACTGAGATCATCAGTAAATATAATGAGGTACTAGTAACCAACTCGATCATTTACTCTAAAAGGCCTATTATACATCAGTATGTATGAGACTTAATAGAATAGTCACTCTCCCACTACATCTAGTGAAGATGCTTTTGTCATATGGCCTAATAAATGATACTTACATGTCTCTATTGGTTCAATAACCAAAAGAGTCTAGATAATCATCATTATGGATTCTAAAAATACATTTCTCATTTACGTGCTCTAGATGGCAATGCTATAGGTATTCATTGTTTGAGTCATCAAGTCATTCAATATATGTGTCATACACATTAGTCTCTACAACTATCAAGTATAGATTATGAGACATAGGGTATTTCCATATATGATCTCATCTTTTAAAATGAAACATCAATTTATTCATAATATTATTGTCAATACAAGATACATGATGTTTTTATCAATGGTAGGTACATAATAATAATTCACTAATTCTATTACATGCCCATCAACCTGAATGATAGATACCAACTACAGTGGCAGCAACCCTTGCTCTGCATAGTTCTAGCGTACTTCTTCTCAGGACCTAAAGTGGAGATCTTTATCTCTTTCTTTGTTTTCCTTAGTTTCTTTAAGTGCAAAGGACAAATTCCTTTTGCACTTACCTTTCTTCTCATTTTGGTGCAGGAGACTTGGACTTTATCTTAGCCTCATAACTCTTCTTGGCCTTGCCTTTATCATTGGAACTCACTCTACTAATCATCATCACATGTTTCTCCTTCTTCGTTCTTGCTTTGACATTTATCAACATGCCAAGTAATTGTGAAAATAGTTTGGCCAAGTTGCTCAAGTAGTAACATTCGATAAACTAGCTATATGATTCAAGAAATGATTATAGAATCATATCCATGGCTAACTCTTGGCTCAAAGGGAATATCACTCTCTCTAGATTTTCTACATGCCAATTTATATTTGCGGGACTCTAACGAGTCTCTCTGTGTTAGTTTTCAATCAAATAGCGCTTTAGAGACATTATTTCTTTCTTGCTTTACATGATTCTTAAGATGTGTTACCATCTCGAAAATGTTTATGTTTTCACAATGTTTATGCAACTCATAGTTCATACATCTCAACATAAGGTGCTTAATGTATAAGGCATCATTGGCATGCTTCCAATAAGCATCCACCTCAGCCCTAGGCACATTAGGAGCAAGTTCCTATGGCACGAGTGTATCCATGATATAGAGTGCATGCTCATTATTGAAAACCCTTCTCAAAGTCCAGAACTGATTGCAATGGTGATCCGTTTGCCATTTGTTTCTACAAAAGAAATTTGCAACTTTCGTCAAAACACTTTTGATGTGATTTGATTTTGATTAGTTTGACGATGTTAGTTAGGATCTTAATTAATTACCTCTCTCACTATTTTGTTAAAATTGATAGCCCTCACTACCAATTTAGAAGATTGTAGTGAACAATCTTCAAATGAGCCAAGATCCAAAACAATTAAGTTAATACCCAACCAACGTTGATGCTCATAACTAATTATTAAGGTAGGAAACATTTACCAATTGCGTCTCATGAAATTCTTGGATAGATGGTATGCACATCTCCTTACCATAGTCCATTTGCATGCTTCTAGACACTTAATCCTATTAAGGTCACCTAGTTAAGCCTGATCCATAAGTCAACACGATAGAATATGCACCCTGCTAGGAAATATCCACATATCTACCATCATACTTCCACGATATAGACAATAAACCATGCTAAGGTGTGCCCATGCTTGGTTGATCAAGATTTTTATGTGTGTTGCTTATAGAAAGAATCTTAGACTCAATATTTAATGAGGGATTTTATATAAGTACATGTATATTGTTGGGAAATCAGGGTGACAGATAAGGTAGTAGAAATAAAATTTTGATGCCCGATACCTAAACAAGCAGATCGCACCAACATCAACATATCTAGGAAAGAAGGTATGCAATAGATATACTTGGTCCTAGAGAAATTCTAGTGACAATCCCTTGTTGCAACGTGCATCTTTCTTCAAGTTACACCTAGATAGTGTCAACATCAACCTCGTGGTTGATCACCATAGATGGCAGTTGACTTCATCCTCCTAGTGACAGACAACAACCTCCTCGCCTCTAGAGTAGTCCACGCGGACCACTTAGAACTCCACGTTGGGCTACTAGAGCCAATGGGAAGGAGTTGTCCCTTCAAACTTCAACCTACTAGAGTTCATTCTATCTCGTGTTGTCCCTCCCTTTTACGGGTAGGACTTGCTTAGGTTCTCTTGGTTACCACAACTAGAGAGGACAATAATTGTCAAAGCTTATTATTATGTCTGGAAAGCCCCCAGTACCCCTCTATTTATAGGAGGACTAGGGTCATGGTTTCTAGTCCCTCTGGGAGTCGAAGAGACAAAATATCATGAATTTTCTAGAAGCTACGAATGCTTAGCTAGTTGGTTCACTATTGAACTAGTCGGTTCATGTGTGAACCACTTGGTTCAACCCTTGAATTGGTTGACTCATATGATTTTCTATTTTCAAACACATTGGTAATTAATATTTGATCAATGCACAATCATGACATAAACATCAATCCTTGATCTAATTGAATTGATCATTGAACCGGATAGTCCAGATGATGAAATAGTCATTTCACTTATGAAATGGTTGTTTCACTTGTCCAACTCATGCAATATTCATGCAATGTTGTTTACAATTAACCTGACACTCCAATCGATCGGTTCAACACTTGAACTGGTCAGTTTAGAGTCCATTCAGTCAATTTTGAATTAGTGTTGTTTAAATTGAATGCCTAAATACTTTTAGTAATAAATTTAAGCATCATTCATGAATAAACTCCTATTCCAAGTGCATCCTACATGTGTGACCCTATAGGTCCCAAATTACGTTGGCAATGAATGTCCACAACATACTTATGACATCATAAACAATGAACGATATCTAGAAACACACCATTGCTACCCAAGTAATTTGAGAAGTTGGAGAACAACTTCAACCTACAATCTGTGATCAATGTTATAGATGGTATAGTTCCTTTGTCCTTGATATCCAGATTGAACTCGAGGCACGTAATCATCATCCTCTTCAACATTCTATCCATGTTCCTTGAACTAGATCAAACTGTATGAGAAGCATGTAGATCACATATCACATATTGAGTCACATGAGTATGGACATACATTTCTTAGTCTCGTTTATCAAGTGGTGTGGATATCAATCTTCAGTAGGAGGGACAAATCCCATGTACATAACTCACACTCAATCCCCATGTGTCTCAGTGTACCCGAGCATCACCTTTATGTCAACCCTTATTCAAGGTCACGTTGGATGGTGTCTAAGTACATGGAATGACATGTGACGAGTGTAGTGACTTTGGGTCTAAGAACCACAATCACCACTATCACTATGTGAGATGATTCTGACTACCATTCCATGGTATCCATGTATCACTCTCAAGGTGGTTCTGTTCGGCACACTGCTCGCTAACATGTACCTGTGTGTTTGGTTTGATATCACATATCATGGCTAATGTGATTTTTTCATCAACCAACACACACTCTAGTCTTATGTATTCTTGTTGTCTATATTACTTCCACAGTAATATTCAACTAGGGACATAACAAGAATGGATGTACTCTTATCATACATATGATGTCATTATTCATGTCCTCAACCTGAAGACATATGCTATCGAGTAACATCATTCTTTAGACATCTATTATATCTGTGTCATCATCTCATGATTGATACAAACATAATACATAGAATTACCCTTATCATTATCAAATCAGGTAACTAATGCCCTGTTACAATCATCGTATGATTGGCTCTCTGGCCATACATACCTCCCACTTGCACTTAGAGCCAATCACCCATGAATCTTATTCCAAGTGATCTTAGCATGTCCATCATGTTTCTACTACACAAGCACTTTATAGAAGGTTATCAATGTTTGCTTCTAGCTAGTAGTTTGAAAGTTTCACATCTCCTTGTTGTACGACTTTTCATATGAGTATGCTATTTGAGATTCCCAACCTATTCAATAGCTCCATTGTCGTCATAGTATCTCTATTGTGTCATTAATGGTTGAAACCTCCTACAAGTTCATCGATATAAAATTCTAGATCCATACAATATCCTTTGTTGTTCACATAACAATAAGATACTTGAATTCTAATGTAGAATTAGAAACAATCGTTTACTCAAAACTTTTCCAGCTTACAATTCTTGTTTTAAGGTCAAACACAAACTTAGATTGCAATCTACTTTGTCATTTTGGAAGCTTGCATCATTGTAACCCTTTACAATGAACTCTTCCTCATTACGATAACCACGGAATTGACCCTTTTAGAGCTTCTCTAGTACATAAGGATGTTGTTTATGGTAGTCCAATGACTTTCACTAGATTCTAATAGATATCTATTAGTCATATCCAATACATACAAGATAACTAGATGAATATATATATCCTCTCATCATGTCCAGTGCATACGAGATAATAGGATGAGTATGTAACATTGCATACATGATAGTTCCAATTGCAAATGCACATGGCATCTATCCATGTGTTCCTGTTCTTCACAAGAACTGAGACGCTAGGCTCCTGAGAGACTAACTCCATGGAATATGGACAAGTTCTCCCCTGAAAGAAATATGGACAAGTTCTCTCTCATTAAGTCCTGCATGTTTAACCCCTTCACATCTTGCCAATGTATGTGCTCTCACTTAGTTCAAGAAGCTTTCTAGATCTATCTCTATAGATCTCAATTCCTATCACATAGGATGCTTCGCTTAAATTCCTCATAGAGAAGGTACTTCCTTTCCAGGTTATAACATTTGTAGGATACAAACGTTATTCCCCATCATCATGTGGAATATTCATATGCTCCCACTAAATTATTGTAATCATAGATAATTTTTTCATTTTGACTAAAGTCAAACTCTGTGACTATCTTATCAAATGAAAAATTCTAGTTTTGAGATGCTTGATTCAATCCATAGATTGACCTTTGTATCTTACATACTTTATTTGCATTAATTGATTTATAAACCCTTCAAGTTGTGTCACACACGCATCCACATAATTATTCCCATTTAAGAAAATGTGAATTTAACATCCATTGTGCCAAATCTCATAGTCTTATTAAGATACAATGGAAAGCATGATCCTGATAGATTCAACCATGCAACTGGTGAAAATATTTTGTCATGTTCAAAAACTTGATATTTGTTTGAAACCATTTTCAACCAATCTTCTTTTATAGGTTAGTACATTACCATATGTGTCAGTCTTTTCTCAAAGATCCAATGCACACTGTGGGTCTTATCCCTTTGGGTGGATCCAACAAGGTCATATTTTGTTGATGTACATGGAGTCCATCTCGAATCTCATGGCCTCAAGCCATTTCTCAGACTCTCATTCTCAATAATATCTAGGTAGGTTGTTGGCTCATCATCTTATGATCAACTCACCACCTTTCTGAGTTATAAGATATCATAATCTTTCAAGCTCAAGGCTTGTTCTACTAGATCTATGAGTTTTGTGTTATATAAGGAACTTGAGATTCCACAACAGTTTGTGATTCTATTTGTTCCTATTGTACCTATTTAGGTTCAATGTTTTCTTGTCTGTCTTGAACTTTTTGAGTTCTACTTTACTTGCCCATTGATTCCTTTGGAATTATATTCCCTTTTAGGAATTCAACCTTCCCGTCAACAAACAACTTTTTTGTTGGATTGGAATATCAAATTAGTATTCAACAAAACAACATTTACGTGATTTGTGGACAAAGCTTTTTAAGAAACTATTTTCTTATACAAGTCTTCAATCCTAATCCTTATAAAAGATGCATAGGGACACTTCCTGTGCCATATCTCATATGGTGTCTTTTGGACCATTTTAGGTGGTAAATGTTTTAATGTAAAGCATGTGCCCAAAAGAAATGGGAAAATTAGCTAGTTTTATTGATAACCATGCCATGACTTAACATGGTGGCATTCCTTCTTTCTGATACATCATTATGTTTTAGGTGGAGTTAATTGTGATACACTATCACAGTCTCTCTTGAAGGTTCTCAATCTCTTGGTTTAAAATATTTAAACATCGATCATATTGAAGTGTCTTAATGCTTTTACCAAGTTGGTTACGTACTTCATTCATGATCACCTTGAACACTTCAAGAGATTCATATGTATTTCATTAAATACAGATTATCATATCTACTAAGATCATTAATATATATAATGAGGTACTAGTAACTACCTCTAGCATTTATTCTAAAAGGTATGTATACATCAGTATGTATGAGACTTTCATGTCTCTATTAGTTTAATAACCAAAAGAGTCTAGACAACCATCATTATGGATTCTAAAAATGAATTTCTTATTTATGCACTCTAGATGACAATGCTCTAAGTATTCATTGTTTGAGTCATCAGGTCATTCGGTATATGTGTCATACACATTTGTCTCTACAACTATCAAGTATATACTATGAGACATAGGGCACTACCAAATAAGATCTTATCTTTTAAATGAAACATCAATTTATTCATAATATTCTTGTCCATACAAGATTTTTTTAATTGACGATTCATTCACCCCGTCACCTAGGTTCTAACTCACGACCTCTCAGTCTTACAACATCATTTTTAGCAATGGTGTGCCACTTCATTAGATTGTCCATACAAGATACATGATGTTTTAATTAATGACATGTACATAATAGCAATTCAATAATTTTATTACATGCCCATCAAGCTGAATGACAAATTCCAACTATAATGGCAGCAACTCTTGCACCACACAGTTCTACCTTACTTCTTCTTGGGCCCTAAAGTGGATATCTCTATCTCTTTTTCCTCTTGAGTTTCTTCAAGTGCAAAGGACATATTCTTTTGCACTTACCTTTTTCCTATCTTGAGTGCAGAAGATTCAAACTTCAACTTAGATTTAGAACTCTTCTTGGCCTTGACTTTGTCATTGAACCTCACTCTACTAATCATCATCACAGGTTTATCCTTCTTCATTCTTGCTTTGTCATTTATCAACATGCCAAGTAGCCAAGTTACTTAGGTAGTAACACTCCATAAACTGGCTATATGATTCATGCAATGATTGTAGAATCCTATCCGTGGCCAACTCTTGGCTCAAAGGGAATCTTGGTCTCTCTAAATGTTATACATGTCCAATCATATTGAGCACATGGGGCTTTAATGTATCTCTTTCTATCATCTTGCACTCAAAAAGAGCCTTTGAGACATTGTACCTTTTTGCTTTGCATGATCAGGGTTCATATTCTTAAGATATGTGACCATTTAAGAATCCCCATGTCTTCATCCTGCTCATGCACCTCATAGTTCATATAGCATAGCATAAGGTGTTTAATGTCTAAGGCATCATTGGCATGCTTCCAATAAGCATCAACCTTAGCCCTAGACACATCAGGAGCAAGTTCATCTAGCATTGGTGTATCCAAGACATAGATCTTATGCTCATCATTGACAACCCTTCTCAAAGTTCAAAACCAGTCATAAAAGTTTGTCCCATTTAGTTTGTTCTTTTAAGAACCAATCACAATGAAGATTTTTTTGTCATTTGTTTCTACAAAAGAAATTTGCAACTTAAGTCAAAATAGTTAGAATTGATAATTTTGACGACATTAATTAAGCCTTTAATTAATTATTGCTCCCACTATTTTGTTGAAATTAATATCCCCTCACATATCAAGTCAGAAGATTGCAACGTATAATCTTCTAGTGAGTCAAGATCCATATTTCATCAAATCACGAGTCAGATTTGGCTGATCGCCCACAACTTGACTATTTAGGTAGACGACATTTGTCAATTGCATCACATGCAACTCTTGGATAGATGGTGCACAAATCTTTGTCAGAATCCATATGTATGCTTCTAGGTACTTAATCTCATTAAGATCACCTAGTTAAGCCTGACCTAAAGCCAACATGATAGAATATGTACCCTGCTTTGACAAATCTACATATCTACCATCACACTTCCACGAGATAGATGGCGCACCATGCTTTGGCATAACATATGCTTAGTCGATCAAGTTTTATATGTGTGTTGCTTATGGAAAGCATCTAAGAATTAATATTATATTGAGGGATTTTATATATAAATACATACATACATATATATATATATATATATATATATATATATCCAATCACCACATACTTATAGTACGTATCATATACACGCTATAGCCACAACGAAAACATACAATTAAAACACACAAGCGATCGTTATGATCATTCTATTGTAATTCCTTGGAGCCACAGGGAATTATTACCATCTAAGGTCCATATCATATGTAGAAATCTATTGTTGGTGAAGATCTATGATAGAACTAATCTGGGTCGATCAGTTCAACTCTTGAACTGATTGACTTGCCTCCTAGTGGGTCAATTGATCTCTCAGATAGGTCACTAAGTCTTCAGTCCAAGCGATGTCTGGACAAATCTAGTTGATCCGTTGAGCCACCAGCCGATCTGTCGACTCCTCTTATCAATAGGCCTCCTTGGTCCTCTAGCTGATCGGTTCACCTCCTGAAATGGGAAGCTCATCTGGGCAGAATGTCTTCTTTGCCATAACAAGAAATAAAACTATCCTAATTCTATTTATCATATTACATTGTGATAAGGAAACCTTGAGTTACATTCAGGGGAGCATAGGATGGAGCAAATTAATACTTTTACATATGGAAAAGGTGAGAGAGGATCAGTATGCAAACTGAGATATAAACAAGATAGAAACCATCCAACCAAGTACACAAAGATCTATGGGTTTATTGGCCATATCCATGCTTTACATCCAACATCAAAACCAACTTTTAGGGCGATGCATGTAAATTGCATATATATCATATCATATCATATCATATTTATATTAGTTTGTGAAATCATATGTGGTATTTAATCGGATATGCATATTAATCATTTTAATATTCACATCATTTACAATAAAATAAATCCAATAATATCAATTTAAATATAGATACACCACAAAATGACGTGCCTCATATACCATTGTTGGAAAATTGGGGTGACAATAAGGCAGCAAAACAAAAATTTAGTGCTTGATTCCCAAACCAGTAGACTACATCAACAACAATGTAAATAGGAAAGAAGGTATGCAAGAGATACATCTGGTCTTAGAGCAAGTCCAGTGATAATTCTTTGCTGCAGCGTGCATCTTTATTCAAGTTTCACCTAGACAACATCAATAACAGCCTCCTGGTTGATCAC
Source organism: Alisma plantago-aquatica (assembly GCA_963693085.1). Classification (NCBI taxonomy): domain Eukaryota; kingdom Viridiplantae; phylum Streptophyta; class Magnoliopsida; order Alismatales; family Alismataceae; genus Alisma; species Alisma plantago-aquatica. Next base: position 836,895,319 of record OY856410.1, on the reverse strand, counting down.
CACAGATGGCAGTTGGCTTCATCCTCCTAGAGGCAGACAACAACCTCCTTGCCTCTAGAGTAGTCCACGCAGACCACCGGAAACTCCACGATGCACTACCAGAGCCAACAAGAAGGAGTTGTCCCTTTAAATGTCAACCTACTAGAGTTGATTCACTCTCTCTTGTTGTCTCTCCCTTGTTGTCCCTCCCTTATACGGACAGGATTTGCTCAAATTCTCTTGGTTACCACAACTTGAGAAGATAATAATTTTCAGTAGCTTTTTGTTGTATTTGGGAAGCCCCCAGTACCCCTCTATTTGTAGGAGGGCCATGGTCAGGTTTCCAGTCCATTTGGGAGTCAAAGAGATGAGATTTTCAGAATTTAGAAGGAAGCTACGAACAAGGGATCAGTTAGTTCAACCCTTGAACCGGTCGGATCATATGCTTTCCTATTTTCAAACACACTGGCATTAAATATTTGGTTAATGCACAATCATGACATCGACATCAATCCTTGATCCAATCCAATTGATCATTGAACCAAAGAGTCCATATGATGAACCAGACACTTCACTTTTGAAATGGTCGTTTCATATGTGAAGTAGTCATTTTACTTGTCCAACTTAGGCAATATTTGGCCAATGTTGTATCCAATTAACCTGACACTCCAACTTATCAGTTCAACACTTGAACCGGTCGATTCAGAGTCCAGTCAGTCAATTTTGGACCAATGTTGTTTAAATTGGATACCTAAATACTTTTAGTAATCAAGTTAAACATCATTCATGAATAAAATCCTATTCCAAGTACATCCTATGCATGTGAACCTATAGGTCCCAAATTACATTGGCACTGAATATGTACGACCAACTTATGACATCACAAGAAATGAGAGGTATCAAGCAACAATGTCTATAAATAACTTATGGCATAACAAGCAATGAGAGGTATCTAGGAACACATTAGTGCTACCTAAGTAATTTGCAAAGTTGGATAACAACTTCAACCTACAATCAGTGATTAATATTACAGTAATTGTGTAGTTCCTTTGTCTCTGATATCCATATTGAACTTGGGGCATGGAATCGTCATCCTCTTCAACATTCAATCCATTTTCCTTGAACTAGAGCAAACTGTCCGAGATGCATGTGAGCTCACATATCACATTGAGTCACATGAGTATGGCTATACATTTCTCAATCTTTCTTATTAAGTGGCTTGGATACAAATATCCTATAGGAGGGACAAATCCCATCTACATCACTCACACTTAGTCCCCACGTGTCACAGTTTACCTGAGCATGCCCTTTATGGCTACCCTCATTTAGGGTCACGTTGGATGGTGTCTAAGTACATCAGATGACATGTGATGAGTGTAGTGACTTCAGGTTTTGGAACCACAATCACCACTATCCCTATGAGAGTTGATTCTGACTACCATTCTATGGTATCCATGTGTCACTCTCAAAGTGGGTCTATCCGGTACACTGTTCTCTAATATGTACCTATGTGCTTAATTTGATATCCCATAACATGATTAATGATATTTTGTCATCAACCAACACACACTCTAGTCTTATGTATTATTGTTGTCTATTTTGCTTCCACATCAATATCTGACTAGGGACATAACAAGAATGCATGTACTCTTATCATACATATGATCTCATTGTTCAAGTCCTCAACCTGAGGACATATGTTATCGAGTAACATTATTCTTTAGACATCTATTATATTTTTGTCATCATCTCATGATTGAGATAAACATAATAGACAAAATTACCTATATCATTATCAAATCAGGTATCTAATTCCCCATTACAATCATCATATGATTGACTCTCTGGGCATACGTACCAACACACATATCCAATCATCACATACATATGTATCATATACATTCTATAACCGCAAATGAAAAATATGCAATAAAAATATAAGACCTTTAGCGATGGACATACTAATGTAATTCCTTGAAGCCATAAGGAATTACTACCACCTAAGGTCTACATCATATGTAGTAACCTGTTGTTGATAAAGATATGTGCTCGAACCAATCTGGATCAATCGACCCAACTCTTGAAATGATCGATTTGCCTCCTGGTCTATCAGTTGGTCTCTCAGATCGATCATCTGGTCTCTGGTCCAAGTGACATCTAGACACCTCCAATCGATGGGTTAGACCACCAGTTGATCAGTCGATTCCTCCTATCATCTCGTCTACTTGGTCCTCCACCCAATTGGTTCGTCTTCTGAAATGACTGATTGGTCTAGAGTAGAATGTCTTCTTGTGACGCCTCACGCCACACAAAGTGAGATTACTCAAAACAAAATGCAGAACTAATACTAATCAACCACGTTACCAGAAAACATAGGAAATTTAAATCGATTTCACATAAGCACAAAAGCCAAAACTTATTAAATTTGAGTCCACATGGAGCCACCTGTATTACATATCTCATGCCAAAAGATGTACACATATCACTGTTCACTAACTAAATTGCCACAACCTATTACAAGAGGTCACACACACACACACACACACACACACACACACACACACACACATATATATATATATATATATATATATATATATATATATATATATATATATATATATATATATATATATATATATATATATATATATACAAACTATGTCTATATAACCATGACCTACTGCCAAAACTCGTATCGATATACATAACAACAAAAACCTCCCCAGGGACCTGAGAGTATAGGGACGACGACTCTACTACATAACACTAGAAACACATCCAACCTTTTGACATTTACTTCTCCTCTTGCTGCTTAGTTTCCACTGCACAATCTCTACCTCATCATGCACGACCACCTAAAAGATGTAGAAACCCATGGGGTGAGACCAACGTCCCAGTGAATAACTCTCTGCCGCAACTATTATAAGCACAAATAAATTAAAGTAGCAAGAAAACATTATTACCAGACTGAGTAGATGTAGCTAAATGATATGAATAAAGCAATTACCATTGTCTAAGCAAGTTAGGCATCTACAACTGAGCAGTAGAACATCTTATATTTTAAGGAAGGAATATAAAGAACATGTATAATAGTTGATTTCTCTTACCACATTATAATTCAAGAAACAAGTACAAGCAATAAGACATAGGGTCATCCGATGTGAGTTGTGTTTAACCCTAAGAAAACATACTACACAACTATATCACATCTTTTATTTGCCCTGAGGATTTGATTTGTACCATCTCAAATCCAACTGATCACTATAGAGTTGAAATCAGTGCCATACAAGATAAATGGAAAAGCCGAAATCCATGATCTCACCACACAACTCTCGGTCAGTACGAGAAACAACACAGAGACATAACATTCAAATGACAACAACAACGTATAATCAAGTTGAAAAGAAACAACTAGTCCTACCTTGGCATAGGTCACGACACTAGAGAACAGGCTCATGCATGGCTATTCAAAAGAGGCAATCACACAATTACACTACTGCCTTTCACAAATCACATCACTACAAGGCATGACCTCAGTCATCCTCCAAACCCATAATTATGGACGTAAGGATATATCATCGACTTGCACCCCCACATATTAAAAAATATGCGCTCTGAGTTTCCCATAGGAATGACTCGTTTCACCACCCAACAAGTTCTGACACTAGAATGGATCTATGGCATAGGACATCTACATAATTAGGGTTTCACTTGATTAATTATGCCAATTAAGCATCTTTTAGTGCATCAATCAAATTACAACATACAAACCTTAAATAAGTTCTATAAAAATAGGGGTAAAGGTACAACTCTAGAAGATAAAACGTATGAAATGAAACTTGTCACTTCATCAAATGATACGTGTCTCACTGCCATTCACAAGGCCATCACCAACATCACATGTTACAACTGCCATACAAGGCCAACATAATTACCACATCACTAGGGGATATCAATCCCTCAACCACATCTCTAGAGGATTTCACCTCAAACTAGGCACTAAGGCACTTGTCAAGTCATTAGACCCAATCACATAATTCATGCACATCCAATATCATAGTATGCCTCAACAATGCTCATAATCACCACCCAGTATTATCCAAGTATCACCATAGCATTCACATAGCTATGACATTCATTTCACCTGTAAAGTTATGGTTACACATATAGGAGAGAGAAAATACCATAATCATGCTTATCACTTTAAAAAATATGAGCAAATACATCATATGTTTCAATAATTAGGGCTAGGGTTTCATGTATAGATGATTAGGTTTTCCATAGTATCACCCAATCACCAAACCCTGGTTTCATCACCTCCCATAAGTTTGAAGCGTATTAGGGTTAAGCACTATTGATTATGATTAATCATTGACATTCACATCATCATATATCGACCTTTAACCAAGTGTTGTGGTCGATTGGAAGATAGGTGTAGCGACCTACATAAGTGTATGTGTAACGACCATAGGTACACATGTTGCGACCATATGTATCAACCCATCTAGGGTTGAGACCTTGTTGCGACCTTAAAGTAGGGTAGCAAACAAAACACACAAAAGTTTAGCAACCACCCTCTAGGGTTAGGGTAGCGACTACAAGCAAAGGTGTTAACATGTGTAGCAACCTGCTACATATCACCTTGCATGCCTTAGCCAAAACCCATCCAAGGCTCATGTTACGATTGAAACCAACTCAAGCGAAGTGACCAATGTAGCCAAAACAGACATGCAACATCATATCACCAGTGTAGCGACCTGCTACACAAGGGTCACATGCTTTGACTGAAATAAAACCAAGCATAGCGACCATCAAACAATATCAAGGTGTGTCAACTGAAGCAAGATCAAGGGTGTAATGACCAACAAGGTCATGCTACCTTAATAGTACATAATCATCCTCAAAATAGAGATAAACCATGATCAAACATGTTGTAAACGTCAAAGACACTAAGAACTATCAAGGAGGAAAAACTCCATTCTAGGATGATCACTAAAACCCCAAAACATGTATCATAGAAATCACCATGAAAGAACCTTGTCAAGAGAGATAAAACCCACGTTCAATACATGCAAACCAGAACTAAAATTTCATGCTACTCCAAGCTACTCGAACCCTATGCATGTTGATAGGAAATTCATAACCAAAAGTAAGAGGAAACCATACATTCCACAATCACCACAGAATTAGGTATAAAGATTAGGGTTTAGGAGAAAGAGCAATCTACTTGACAAACTACAAAATATTAAACCCTAAATCATAATCACTTCATCTATTCAGGAGCACATTTTAGAGATAGTAACAACAACATGCATGCAAGAAAATGGTGCAATAATAGTAGGGAGAAGAGTTATCTAACCCACCTTATGTAGAAAATTAGGCTCCAAGATCACGATCTCCAAGAAAGAGAAGGAAGCTCCAACCAAGGGCTACTCCATGGCCAAAAGATCACCTCAATAAGGAGAAAACATACCAATGTCAAAAGATGGCTCAAGATGAAGAAAAGCACAACCCTAGGTCGAATAAGAGGGAAGAAAGAGGAGAGCTTCTTCTCACATAGGTACCACCATGGTAGTCCATAGTCTCCAACCTTCGTGAAGAGAAAATCCTCAAGGAATACCCACCATGGTTTCACCATAGTCTCATGACAAAGAAGGAAGAGGAACATAGGGTAGAGATCAAAAGAAAATGTGACCAAGGAAAGATAACAACTTACCAAGAAGGAAGATCACCAAAGGTCACCAGAAGGAGGATGATCAAGCTTAAAAGCACCACATGCAGGGTTGGTCAACCACCAAAGCTCCAAGATTAGTCCTCTTTTCTCCATAAACCTCCAAGGAAGAACATAAGAGAGTGGAGAAGGAGGACCAAAATGGATACTTGCATGTGAAGGAGAGGGGTTATATACTTACGGTAGGAGGGAAGCAAGAGGTTATGAGGTGTCAACATAAGAGAGCACTAAAAGGACACTTGTCCACCAAGGAACAACCATGCAACCACCTAAAACATTCATGCTTCAAAGGTTGATATAACCTAGGGAGTGTAGCAACCACCTAGGTTAGCTACAACCCTTTTTGCGGTCGAAACACAACAAGGAACACATGTAGTGACTGCTACATAAGTTCACCTACTCAACATGGTCAAAACACTCCACTAAAAGACAAAACCTGTGATAACATGGACTTTCCCCCTTATTCAATTTATGGACATATTGACTTACTAAATGCCCTATTATACTCGATGCCCTTCCTCAACCCCAGTTTTATGACTTCTAGTCACCTCATGCCCACTTGATGAGTCAGATTTGATAGAATGGCATTGTGCACCTTTTGTTGACCCTAATTTGGGTTTGAACTATGTGTCATGTTTTTTTTTGTATCATCTATATGTAATTCAATTTTACCCCTTTCAATGAACTCTCCTTGAAATATATTTTACTTTGTAGAGGATTCAATTACAAATCTAAAGGCGCAAAAATCATGTCAATCAGACTCTTATAGCCCAAGATATGCTCACTTGAACTTCACTATTTTAAGTTGTTATTTATTGCAATTTCGAGCTTAGGCCCAATTTTGGGAGTCGACCCACTTGCTCCTGCCCTTTTATCTTCACGATCTGGACAACATGGACTAATCATGAACATTCAATTCTTGAGCAAGGATTCTAGACCATCGGATTCATCAACCTCAGATCTGAACCTCATCTGAAGGCTATTGTGCTTCCTCCTACCTCCGTACAACTTTCCAACGACGAAGGCACCAGAAGCTCACCTACTCCCCCTCGATGGCACCACTAAGTGGCCCTCTTTCCCTCCTCCTCATGCCAAATTAGTGCTCCCTTTGCATGTATATCTTCACCCTGGGTTGTTTTCCCCTCTTTTCCCTATTTTTCATGAACCCGAGCTGCCTCCCTTCCCCTTTTGTTCTCCACCCGCTAACCCTAGGCACCGCCACCTTGAGCCTTCCCTACCTAAACTGAGGCCACCACTACACTCAGGGTCATCTGTTGATACTAGGTGGCACTCTTTAGCCTAGATCGGAGGGCCCTTCACCCTCTCTTAGCTGCTCTGACAAGCAGCTTGCGTGGAGCTGCGACACATCCATAGATGGTGACCAAGCGTCCAACAATAGGCGTGGGTGGCCAACAATGATCAACCACGATGGAGCGTGTTGCTGCTGAGAGGTCCATCGTGGTGGCTAGTACTCGCCTGTCGCTGATCCGTGGTGAAATCCACAGCTGAGTGACCCGAAGCTAGGGTGTGGACATAGACTCTGAATGCACATCAACGGTTGTAATCGGTGCATAAATGAAATGTAACACACCCCCTTCTTTCCTAAGTTGCGAATGCAAGTGTTCCAAAAATCATATCTTGCACATGATTTGCCCAAATAGGGCATATTATGTATGATTTTTGATCCTTTCAACGAGATCTATCTAATGGTGCCAGTTTCATGGACTGATTCTATTTGTAGTTTCACTTATATGCTAAAATGATCCCTTTGATGTCATTTATGTGTTTCTACCTAGTTAATGCATCACACATGATCTTTAGTTGTTTATATCCCCTGAAATAGTAGACTTTAACTCCTTGTTACTGTGATTGAGTTCTTGGACCATCGAATGTACCATAATGTTTCATTTTGACCTTTCATGACTAGATTTGCCCTAAAATGACTCTTTTGTGTAATAATTTGATGCAACTTGCCTATATATGAGGTTTGGACCTAAGTTATCATCATAACATGATTGAACTTCGAAATCAGTAGATCCTAAGATCATTCATGCCATTCTTGACTATTACTTTATGCATCCTTGCCTTAAATATCTCTTGGCTACCTTGATATGCCCTAATTTGAAGTGTTTAGGACTTATGTAATTTGGATCCTTTTTCTTGTGCTAAAGTGAATCCCTAACATGCAAATATTTATGTTTACTTCCAAATCAGTCCTTGAATGACTTGTAAGATGTTTTGCCAAGTAGTATACTCATATGAATCTTTGGCTTCATGTAGTACACTTATGCCATGTAACATGTTCTAGATGCACACTTTGATTATTGTGCCCTAAACTTGCTAGATCATAACCTAATGATGTTATACATGTATCTTAAGACCTCAAATCAGTAGATTCATCACTCTTGTAGCACTATAAGCCAACATGACCTATCATATGCTCTCACTGCTTACATGACTTGGAGATATGACCCTATTTCATGGACTTGTTCTAATATGACTTTGTCATGATCTTGCATGATAAACCATGATATTAATCTAAATCTCATATTTCCCTTATATACAATCAGAGATCATGTTTATCTAGTATCACTCTTAATGTGGATGGTCCATCTAGACCTAAGGTCTAGTGTTGATGCTTATGCTTTATGGAATCATTGCTTGCATGTTTGGAACTTTTGGAAACTACATTTGAAATACTTAAAACCTAGGTCTAGGGGAACATCCACATGTATCATATGATGTTTTATTTATCAAACCCTTTGGACCTAAGACACCATTCTATATATTTTTCTTGTGAGGTACCCTTGGTTTGGAAAATCATTAGGATCTAACTCATGAATCATAACTCACAAGGTACGCTTACTCTCTTGGCCCTACTATGGTATTGGCTTGTTTGTATGTATGTTCATATGAATGCTTGGCTAGTTAGTTGCTTGTTTGAGCTACTTGTTCCCTATTATTAGTATGCTCATTTTTCTTAAAATATGTTGAACAAACCTCAAACATAATTGAACTTGTCCATTATACAAACCTCGTGTACCTGCATGTATTCTCAGGGTAAGGGCACAAGGTTGGGCGCCTTACTTGAGATGTCAAAATAAGGCAGACCATGTAGATAAAAGGGTTGGCTAATCTTGAGAACCCTTACGGACCCTTCCAAGGGGAAGTTGGTCAATGGCCATGATGTGTTGTTGAGTATAATGGAAAATACACTTGAAACACACTTTGTATAAAAGATTGTTGTTAATGTTCACGCCTTGTTTCTACTTCTTGCTTATATGATGTTTCTAACCAAGAAACTTTTATACTACTCTTAAACTATTTACATGACTTTTCATAGTGTACTTAATGCTTTAGCATTAATGTGTTTTGTTTATCAAATTTTTAATTGCCAAATGAAGATCCGCTACACTCAAGACTCGAAGCTCTAAAATGCGATACAAATGGGTATACTTGAATCTAGAAAAGGGTACACATCTTTTATCTCCATGGTTAGTATCTTGTTATCTCTTTAGTCTTTTTGTTACTACTTTTATGTATATAATGCTTGTGTGAAATATTGTCCATTCTATGGACGTACGCCCTAGTCCACTCGCCTTTGGCTATGTAGCCATTAGGAGTGTGGAATTGGGGTAACAAATAGTTCTATGACAAAACCCTTCGACCAAACCACACCTAGGTCACCATGGTCAAATAAAAACAACACCTAGGGTAGGTGTTGCAGTCACAACACTCATCCAAGAGTAGTGTTGTGGTTGCAATACACATAAACCCTAGTAAGGTTGACGCACATCAACAAGGCAAACCCTAGAAACCCTAATATCACCATGTGATGTCACATCAACATCCATGGTCCAAGAAAAGGGTCCCTATGCATCTTTCTCTCTCTCAAGATGCCAAGACATAGAGGGAAAACTCTACATGTGACAAATTGAAAGATAATCCTCACTCATGGGTAAATTGCAACTTGGTCCAAAATAAGGGTACATTGCTGAAATATCATCCAAATAGGACCAAATTAAAAACTTAAGCTTGTCACATGTTATAAAAGCATCTCAAAAGATTAGATTAAGGTTAAGCATATTATTAAGAAAAGAAAACAAGGTTAGCCCAAAATCCAGGTTAAGGGTCTTACAACCATAAACCCCTAACAAGGATTTCGTCCCCAAAATCCTACGCAAAAAGAGATGGGTACTTCCTATGCATCTCTTCCTCAAGCTCCCACGTGGCTCACTCAACACCACAGTGATGCCACATGACCTTTACCAAAACAATATCCTTCTTCTTCAAGTTATTGTTCCTTCTATCCAGGATCAGAACGTGACCCTCCTCATACGACACGTCCTCATCCAGATCAACCTCTACGTGCTGCAAAACTAACTCAGTGTCAGGGTGACACTTCCTCAACATCGATACATAGAACACTGGATGCATCCTATGTAAATGAGGTGACAACTCCAACTTATAAGCCACCTTCCCAACACATGCCACTACATGGTAAGGTCCCATATACATGGGAGCCAACTTACCCTTCTTCCAAACCTCAACACACCTTTCCAAGGAGAGACCTTGAGGTACACCTTGTCTTCCGCTTAGAACTCCGACGACCTACGACAGTTATTAGCATAGAACTTATGCCTATCCTAGGCAGCCTTCAACTGTTACTGAATCTCTTTATCTTCTTTATCATCTGTTGTACAAGGTCATGACCTAGAAGTTGATATTCACTAGTCTACACCAACAGAACAGAGATCTACAATGTCTCCCTTATAAAGCCTCGTAAGGTGCCATGTTAATACTCATCTGATAACTATTATTGTAGGAAAACTATATCTAATTGAGGTGGACATCCCACCTGCCCAAAAACTATAGGATACAAGCTCCCAACAGATCTTCCAAAGTCTGTATGGTCCTCTCAGACTGACCGTCTATTTGTGGGTGAAAAGCACTACTGAACCTCAGCTAAGTACCCATGGTTGTATGCAAGCACTCCCAAAAATGATTGGTAAAGTGAGGACCTCTATCTGATAGAATGGTAGCTGGGATACCATGCAAACAAACAATCTCATAAATGTAGATTTGAGCAAACTTCTCCGCTATACATTGTCTTTATAGGAAGGAAATGCGCTGACTTAGTCAGCATGACAAAGATCACCCAAATGGAATCATGACCTTTGGCAGTCCTAGGAAAACCAACCATAAAATCCATCATAACATGATCCCATTTCCATGGTGGTATATGCAACAGTTGCAAATTTCCTACAAGTTTCTGGTGCTCTACCTTAACCTGCTGATACACTGCACACTTTGCCATGAACTAAACCACATCACGCTTCAAGCCAGGCCACCAATACAAAATCTTTAAGATTTTGGTACATCTTGGTACTACCTGTATGCATGGGGTACATCGAATAGTGGGCCTCTTCCAAGACCATCTCCCTCAGATCATCAACATCAGGTACCACTACTCTCCCGTGGTAACATACTATCCCATCATCTGCCTCTTGGAATCCATCACACTTCTCATTGCCAAACTCTGTTTGAATCTATTGTATCACAATATCACTTTGTTGTGTGTCTCTAATTTGCTACCTCAACATAAGATTCACCTATAATCGTGCCAAAAATCCCACTAACAAGGATACTTCTAGTTTCACATTCATCTGATGTAAAGAGACCAACATTTCTCTTTTATGGCATGCCAAAGAGCACAATTGTGCCTTATCCATAGATGACAATGAAGAAGTCTTCCTACTCAACACATTAGCCACCACATTCACCTTCCCTCAATGGTAGTCTATGGTGTAATCATAGTCTTTAATCAACTCCACCCAGCGTCTCTGCCGCATGTTCAACTCTTGCTGTGAAAAGATGTATTTGAGATTCCTATGCTCGGTGAATATCTGACACTTCACACCATAAAGACAGTGTATCCATATCTTCAAAGCATGGACCACCTCTGCAAGCTTCAGATCATGTGTCAGGTTGCTCTCCTCATGTTTCTTAAGCTGTTGCAAAGAAAAAGAAATCACATTGTTGTCATGCATCAACACACAACCCAAACCGTTCCTTCAAGCATCACAGAAGATGATATATCCTTTCCCTTTCTCAGGCAGAGCCATCACTAGTGCACTAGTCAACTTCTCCTTTAATGACTGGAAGGTACATTGAAACTTGTCATCCTAGACAAAAGGTACATATTTACTTATACGGTTCATTAGGGGTAACGCTATAGCACTAAAGTTCTTGTTGAATCTCATGTAGTAGCCCGCCATAACCAAAAAACTATGAACTTCTATTGGTGTCTTCAGCTGCTCCCACTCTATCACAGATTCAACCTTCTTGGGGTCCACATGAACACCCTCAGCAGATGTCATGTGCCCTAGGAAAGATGCTTCCTTCAGCCAAAACTCACACTTATTGAACTTAGCGTACAACTAATGCTATCTCAACAAGCTCAACGCCTGACATAGATGTTGTTCATGCTATTGGCTATCAAGGGAGTAGATCAAGATGTCATCAATGAACACCACCACAAACTGACCAAGATATGGTCAAAACACCCTGTTCATCAAGTCCATAAACACTGCCGGTGCATTGGTTATCCCAAATGGCATAACCACAAACTCATAGTGACCATAGCAAGTCCTAAAAGCTAACTTGGGTATGTCATCTGCCTTGATTCGTAATTGATGATATCCTGACCTCAGATCTATCTTTGAAAACACTATGGTGCCTCACAACTGATCAAACAAGTCATCAATTTGCAACAAAGAATACTTGTTATTTATCGTCACTTTGTTCTATTGTCGATAATCGATGCACAACCTCATAGATCCATATTTCTTCTTCACAAACAACATAGGAGCACCCCATGGTGATGTACTCGACCTAATAAAACATTTCTCAAGAAGCTCTTGCAACTATTTCGTCAACTCTGACATCTCAGTTGGTGCCATCATGTACAGTGTCTGAGCTATTGGTTGGGTGCCTGAGACTAGATTGATCTCAAAATCAATCTCTCGAGGTGAGGGAACACCTAGAAACTCATCTGAAAACATGTATTCAAACTCACAAACAACTGAAACCTCATGAATACTAGGACTCCTTACCTTAGTATCCATCACATGTGCCAAGAACGCTTCATAGCCCTACCTCATCAACTTCTCTGCCATTATCACTTACACCAAACACGTCAAAAGAATATTACTATCCCCTTGGAAGACCCATGACACATCACCATAGACAAATGTTGCCACTTTGGAACTACAATCCAAGACTGCCTGATACTTCTCCAAAGTATCCATTCCAAGGATCACATCGGATCCATGCATATCAAGTGGTATGAGGTCCACTTGGATGCTATGTCCTAAAAAAAAGGACACAGGAAAGAGACACCTCCCGCAGCTCAGAAGAACCAACCAACAGGGTTTCTGAGCAAAGATTATCGGCTCTACGACTAATAGGCAAAGAATAACTAGCCATTACTTCTCTAGTGACAAAAGAATGCATTGCACCCGGGTCAACCAAAATAGATATAAAGCAAGATGCAGACATATCCGAATGAAATAATTCCACCTGACCTATCACAACTTGCGGGTTGACCACTCCTTCTGACTGCCTCATAGCATAGAATCGAGTCATTGCATGTTGTCACCCCGTCCTTTACTGTCTTGTCCAGACAAACTAGCTTGCGACGCTTGGCCATGTAATCAGCCTCCACCACTGTTGAACTGCCACTGCTATGACCCTTGCTAACCTTGTCTTGGCTACTGTGTCACCTCTTCATTCTTTACTGGGAAATATAGCCTTATATGCCCTGTCTGTCCACACTTGAAACATGACTTGATCTCATATCATGGCCTAGACGACCCTATCACTTATACTGATACAACACTGTGAGCTCCTACCACTGGAAATGTATGACCTCTACCTTTGCATGGCGACCATTGTGACTAAACACATGACCTCAGTTTTGACTGTGGTGCTGAGAACATAGGTTTCTTAAAGCCTCCAGATGACTATCCTTGATTCTGTGCATGTCTCTTCTTGTCTTTCACATCATGTTTCATCATGAATGATCGCTCTATCCATCTCACAGACTCCACAAATGTGGCAAAATGTTCCCTATTCTCCAAGGCTGACAGTAACGTTGTCAGCTCAAAACTCAAACCCTTCTCAAAGTGTATGATCATCTCCTTCTATAGCATCCATATGCGGGTAGAATCTCGGAAGTTCCATAAACTTGGCTTCAAATTTGTTAATCGACATACATCCCTACCAGATCTTCTCCAATTGTGTGATTTTCTCATCCAAGCATGTTTCTGGGAAGTATTGACTCACAAAATCCCACCGAAACTCTTCCCAACTGATCACCACTTTAGGCTTTTTCTCCTCCTTGATGGTCCACCAATGGCGAACACTCCCTTTCAACAAGTACACAACATGATTCACCTTATCCTCTTCAGGGATATTGAGGATCTTGAAGGCCTTTTCCATCTCGATCAACCACATGTCAACATCAGCTGGATCTGTCATACCAGCGTACTTCAATGCCCCCCACACCTCATCCTCTCAAAGGTTTTCCCAGAACCACATGATTCCGCATTGGAGACTACCTATCTAGCTTGGGGTATGGGCATCCTATCCGCCATATGCATCATCGTGGCCATGAACTATCCAAACATGGACTGAAAAGCAAGATTGGCCACAGTTGCTGGGTCAAACTGAGTCTCCTCAGGCACTCCATCAACCCTCTCTTGCCTCCTGGCACCACCACCTGGTGTGGCAACACTGCTCTCAGTAGCATGTTCTTCGTGCTCTCTAGACATATCTTCTTCTCTTCTTCTTCTTCTTATGCATAAGTAGAAAGTTACCATAAGATATACTGGAGGACACTAGAAATGACACAACCCTAGTCCTATGTCCCTATAGACTCAACAAACCTAAAGGTATGATACCAACCAAACTGTGATGCCTCATACCACACAAAGTGAGATTACTCAAAACAAAATGTGGAACTAATACTAATCAACTAGGTTACCAGAAAATATAGGAAATTAAAATCAATTTCACATAAGTATAAAAGCCAAAACTATTACATCTGAGTGCACATGGAGCCACATGTATTACATATCTCATGCCAAAAGATGTACACATATCATTGTTCATTGACTAACTTGACACAACCTATTACAAGATGTAACATGTATATATATATATAAATATATATATATATATAAATATATATATATATATATTTATATATATATGTGTATATGCAGGTATGTTCTTGGATTTTACCTCATGTTTCATCATGAATGACTGCTCTATCCGTCTCACAGACTCCACAAATGTGGCAAAATGTTCCCTATTCTCCAAGGCTGACACTGATGTTGTCAACTCAAAACTCAAACCCTTCTCAAAGTGTATGATCCTCTCCTTCTATATCATCCATATGCAGGTAGAACCTCAGAAGTTCCATAAGCTTGGCTTCAAATTTGTTAATCAACATACATCCCTACCAGATTTCTCCAATTGTGTGATTTTCTCATCCAAGCATGTTTCTGGGAAGTATTGACTCACGAAATCCCACCGAAACTCTTCCCAACTAATCACCACTCTAGGCATTTTCTCCTCCTTGATGGTCCACCAATGGCCAACACTCCCTTTCAACAAGTACACAACATGCTATACCTTATCCTCTTTAGGGATATTGAGGATCTTGAAGGCTTTTTCCATCTCGATCAACCACATGTCAGCATCAGCTAGATCTGCCGTACCAGCGTACTCCAACACCCCCACATGCCTCATACTCTCAAAGGTCTTCCAGAACCACATGATTCTGCATTGGAGACTACCTATCTAGCTTGGGGTATGGGCATCCTATCCGCAATATGCATCATCGTGGGCATGAACTATCCAAACATGGACTGAAAAGCAAGATTGGCCACAGTTTTTGGGTCAAACTGAGTCTCCTCAGGCACTTCATCAACCCTCTCCTGCCTCCTGGCCCCACCACCTGGTGTGGCAACACTGCTCTCAACAACATGTTCTTCGTATTCTCTAGACATATTTTCTTCTCTTCTTCTTCTTCTTCTTCTGCATAAGCAGAAGTTACCATAAGATATACTGGAGGACACTAGAAATGACACAACCCTAGTCCTATGTCCCTATAGACTCAACAAACCTAGAGGTATGATACCAACCAAACTGTGACGCCTCATACCACACAAAGCAAGATTACTCAAAACAAAATGTGGAACTAATACTAATCAATCAGGTTACCAGACAATATAGGAAATTAAAATCGATTTCACATAAGCATGAAAGCCAAAACTTATTACATCTGAGTCCACATGGAGCCACATGTATTACATATCTCATGCCAAAAGATGTACACATATCAATGTTCATTGGCTAACTTGACACAACCTGTTACAAGAGGTAACATGTATATATATACGTATATATATATATATATATATATGATGTATGCATAAATTATCGTTATTTTGATATCTAATTTGGTTATTTTCTGTGTCATTTGTGCTTAATTGAATATCTTTTTAATATATATTTTACCAAATTAGTAAAAATCACTTGTCCATCATTTCTTATATTTTTACATGTATTTTACATGCATTTTACATGTTTTAATTATTATAGTAATTATTTGATTTTATTCATTGATTATTTTGTTGCAGATAATTATTATTTACTGGAGCAAAGTCGATACCATCGACTTGCAACTCGATGGTATCGACATGGCATCAGAGTACAAATATTTTTTGCTCGAGATTGAAAAGGAAAAGGACGTTTTACTGTGAATAAGTCGATACCATCGACTTCCAACTCGATACCATCGACTCAGACGTTGTGGACGAAATTTAAATGTGTTAAATCTAACACATGTTTGTATTAAAAATTGTATTTTTAGGTTTCCTCTTGACCTAAACATATACGATGGCTATAAAAGGCACCATTAGAACCGCAATTGGGAGATCTATCACGGGGGGACGATACGACAGCGGAACGGAGGGAGAAAAGTAGAGGAACCCTACACGGAAGACCTCGGAGGCGTTTTGGCGGCGGAAACGACGGCAAATTCTCTCCATCTTCTCCAGATCCACTCTTTAACCCTTTCTCCAATTTACTGTATCTCGAAATTCATGTTTTACATCTTTTCGACTTACTGTGATACCATGTCGTCTATTTCCGGCTAAAAACCGTAATTCTTTAGGACCGGGAGTAGCCCGGGTAATCATTGTATGATACTTTTTTTTATCATAGTAATTCATCATTAATCTCTTAAATCTGTGGTATGAATTCATTTTCTCAATTATATTGTTATGCTTGATCACCATAATAATAACATAATGCCCTTAATTACTTTGAAAGAAGAATTAACGGTTGAAAAAGAAATGAATATCACATTAATTGACAAATCCCTTGAACAAGGAGGTGTAAGGTTAATGGTGGATACCGAGAGATCGTTTTTAATGCACCTAGTTTAGGGTATAGGTTACTACGACAGTGGAACCGACCTAGACATAGGTAGTGAATTGTACCATGACAGTGGGCAATTCTGATTTCAGGCCACTACCCGGATAGAGAGATAAATCTGAGTGATTAGATAGAAATTCATGCAATGATAACCCGCGGTGAAACCGCCATCCTAAAGATCTCCATCTAAATTGATTAAACTAAACATTTAATCGATTGCTTTGTTTTCTCTTATTTTCTTTTTTCTTTTTCAGTCAACTCTCAAATCATTTTAATCGGCTTAGCTGATCAATCCTAATTAGTAATAGTGTTTAACCTCACAACTCCCTGTGTTCGATAACTCGGGACTCATAATCCCATATTACTTCGACACGTACACTTGCGTATTACACGCACGTTATACGCGTGTCAAGTTTTTGGCGCCGTTGCCGGGGAGTTAGCATGGTTAACACTATGAAAAGTTAGGATCGTCCACTCTAGGCCATTGTATTTATTTTATTTTTTTTATTCTTCCCATTTTTCATTACATAAAATTTTATTGTTAGTTTTGACATTGTACATATTCATCTAAATATTTCTTTGTAGTTAGTCTTCTTTCATTAAAATAAAAATAAAAAAAGCGCATGGCCCCTATTTGTTTTGAGTGTGGAAATGCACATGTAGGTTATAGATGTCTGAGTCCACCTTCATTACATCATGAGAAAACCTTAAAGGAAATTCATCATGAGCATATTAGGATTTTGGTTCAATATGTTTTAAATCGCAAAGGTCCTATTTCTAATGGAGGATGGGGTAGAATAGAGAAAATGGAAGAAGTTGAGATTGAGGATAAGGAATTAGAGAGTGAGGATAACATACTGGAAGAAGTTTTAGAATCACCTCTATCATGTCCTTCCATTGAGCCCACACCCACACCCTCGAATCCTAGGATTGATTTTGAATATGATTGGGGATCTGATGAGGAAGATGAGAATAATGGTGCAAATAAGGTGGAAGACAATTTTGATACATGTGTTTGGGATATGAGTGAAGGTGAGGAGGATCCAGAAGGTGCTTTATTTGATAGTGATCTTAGAGAGGAGGAAGAGAATGAGGAAGAGGATATTGAGAGTGAAAAGGTGGAGGAATTTCCCATTACTCATCACATAATTCCTTCACCACAAGACCTATCTCTTCATTTCCTTATGGGGGGATCCTATATGGGATATATATCCAGATGATAATTTTGAAAGTTTTTGTGAGGATATTAAATGTGGGGGAATTGAATTACTAGAGGAGGAGGCACATAAATTCACCTTTGATATAACCCCTCCATTATGTGTAGATAGGAGTGATCCATTGGGGTTGGTCATAGAAATTAAGGAGCAATCATCATTATACCTTTCACCTCATGGCTATCCATTTCTGCATGTGCTCCCACATCAAGACTTGATTGTGAGTCGTGTTCGTGTTCATGTTCATTACAATGATAATTTACTATTGAAATGGAACGTCAACCATACATGCTGGTCTTCTGACTATTATTTGTTTTTTATCCTTGTTGCAAGGAACCAAAAGTTTAGAAGGAAGAGGCGGAGAGAGCTTCACCCTCCTCCACGACCACCTGATTATTGTTGATTGACATATGTCCATCCTAGGACGTTAAACAAGGAAGCTTGTGGGAGGTAACCCACCAATTAGGTTTATTTTGTTAAACTTTCAATTCTACTTTTACATTCCTATTTGTAGACTGTGATATCTAGTTTTGATGCAAGTAAAAAAGGTGCCTTGATATGTGCATTCAGTGTGCAGGGACGCATTGAGTCGGTACCACCGACTTCACTGTCGGTAGTACTGAGTTCTCATCAGTGACATCTCACAAGCTGAGCAAGCATCGACACTTCACCGAGCTCGAGTGCTTATTGGAGGGCATGTCTTCATGTGGATCCCACCCACCCCTCTTTTGCCCAGATCTGAGCTCACATATCGGTACAATCGTTCCATTTATCTTCCTTTACTTTTGACATTGCGGACAATGTCATATTCAAGCTTAGGGGGAGGAATGGAACGGTGCTTCTATCTTTACCTCTTGCATCTTTTCTTTTTATCACACATCTACATGTTTTTGTTTCAGAAAAATTAGATTTTTCATTTTGTTTTTAGGGTCCACTTCTATCTAGTGTAATTGTGGACAAAATATAAAATTTTGGTTAGGATTAGCCATTTGTTTATGATGTGGTATCAATTCTGATAATTGTTGAAAACTGAATGTGCTTTTATGCTTTGCACTTTAAGCTAAACTTGCTATGTTTAAGAGTACATAACTGGAGGAATTGTTTGGATTAGTCAGCTTGAAGACATACTGATTGAATGAAAAACCTAACTTAACCCTATGGCTTGTGTTATGACTATGATGTTTGAGTCCAAACCAACCAAACAGTAACGTGATCTTTAATGTGAATTCTAGAAATAAACTCTAAGGTTACCCTGTTACACAAGTTGATAGAAGAGGGACATATCATGGTTGGGAAAGACATTGTCTCTTAGTCATGTGATCTCATCCACCTTCCATTCATCTTCAATCACCACCATAGGATGATAAAGTGTAATCCAAGTTATTTTCCTCTTGTTTGCATTACAAGGCATGATAGGAAGCATATAGTTAGTACATTTTATTATGCATTAGAAAAGGAAAAAAATTCATAATCTCTTTTGAGCATTTGTAGTTTGCATAACAAAATTTCATATAGTTGCATTTGCATTGCATATTTCATAAGATGTTACACATTTATTATCTTCTACGGTCTTCTCTCATGAAAGAGCGTAAAGAAAAAGTTGTATCTCCTTACTCCTTCTCCAAATAAAACAAAAAGCAAAAAAAAAACCCAAGCATGAACTGTTCATCTTGCTAAAAATAGGGTAAGAAAAAAAGAATTATTGAAAAAGAAAAAAAAGAGGAGAAAAGGAGGAAAAGAATTTCAAGTTCAATGTCATATTCTCTCTAAGCAATAAATAAGGGAATTATGGAATTTTTTTTGTAAGAACCTTTCCACTTATACTCATCATTAGGATGGGACATTCATTGCATGCATCATTCCACCAAAATGAAAAAAATAGTCATTAAAAGTCATACATTCACATTTTATCCATCATACAGGTGCATCATATTTTTACTTTTTGCATAAATGATTTGGATTATTCTTGTGAATCCTATTTTCATAGCCGCCCATCTTTTCCACCCATTGCTCTTCATGGTAGGCCACGATCATAATTAATCTCCTCATCCATTTTTATTTGGGGATCTGCTTCCAAGTAGTTTATTTAGGTAGATCAGAGCAATGTAGATAGGGAGATCACATGGTGCATCAAGCATGTGTCCTACTAGCCATGATATTAACTGCTTCATATTGATAGTGTTTTTCATTAATCTTATTGTGGACATCTATTATGAACATTATTGATCGCTTTAGAGTAGTTACTTGTTCAGTGGTTGGCAAGGACCGGTTTGAGACCGACTGGTGGAGGGTGGTTAGGAAAAATAATTCATAGGTACTTGTCTTCTTGCTGACTTTTTAAAACAAATTCAAGAGTAGTGTTGCTCGAGGACGAGCAATATTCAAGCTTAGGGGTGTGATGTATGCATAAATTATCGTTATTTTGATATCTAATTTGGTTATTTTCTGTGTCATTTGTGCTTAATTGAATATCTTTTTAATACATATTTTACCAAATTAGTAAAAATCACTTGTCCATCATTTCTTATATTTTTACATGTATTTTACATGCATTTTACATGTTTTAATTATTATAGTAATTATTTGATTTTATTCATTGATTATTTTGTTGCAGATAATTATTATTTACTGGAGCAAAGTCGATACCATCGACTTGCAACTCGATGGTATCGACATGGCATCAGAGTACAAATATTTTTTGCTCGAGATTGAAAAGGAAAAGGACGTTTTACTGTGAATAAGTCGATACCATCGACTTCCAACTCGATACCATCAACTCAGACGTTGTGGACGAAATTTAAATGTGTTAAATCTAACACATGTTTGTATTAAAAATTGTATTTTTAGGTTTCCTCTTGACCTAAACATATACGATGGCTATAAAAGGCACCATTAGAACCGCAATTGGGAGATCTATCACGGGGGGACGATACGACAGCGGAACGGAGGGAGAAAAGTAGAGGAACCCTACACGGAAGACCTCGGAGGCGTTTTGGCGGCGGAAACGACGGCAAATTCTCTCCATCTTCTCCAGATCCACTCTTTAACCCTTTCTCCAATTTACTGTATCTCGAAATTCATGTTTTACATCTTTTCGACTTACTGTGATACCATGTCGTCTATTTCCGGCTAAAAACCGTAATTCTTTAGGACCGGGAGTAGCCCGGGTAATCATTGTATGATACTTTTTTTTATCATAGTAATTCATCATTAATCTCTTAAATCTGTGGTATGAATTCATTTTCTCAATTATATTGTTATGCTTGATCACCATAATAATAACATAATGCCCTTAATTACTTTGAAAGAAGAATTAACGGTTGAAAAAGAAATGAATATCACATTAATTGACAAATCCCTTGAACAAGGAGGTGTAAGGTTAATGGTGGATACCGAGAGATCGTTTTTAATGCACCTAGTTTAGGGTATAGGTTACTACGACAGTGGAACCGACCTAGACATAGGTAGTGAATTGTACCATGACAGTGGGCAATTCTGATTTCAGGCCACTACCCGGATAGAGAGATAAATCTGAGTGATTAGATAGAAATTCATGCAATGATAACCCGCGGTGAAACCGCCATCCTAAAGATCTCCATCTAAATTGATTAAACTAAACATTTAATCGATTGCTTTGTTTTCTCTTATTTTCTTTTTTCTTTTTCAGTCAACTCTCAAATCATTTTAATCGGCTTAGCTGATCAATCCTAATTAGTAATAGTGTTTAACCTCACAACTCCCTGTGTTCAATAACTCAGGACTCATAATCCCATATTACTTCGACACGTACACTTGCGTATTACACGCACGTTATACGCGTGTCAATATACATAACAACAAAAACCTCCCCAAGGACCTGAGAGTACAAGGACGACACACAGGACTCTACTACATAAAACTAGCAACACATCCAACCTTTAACAACTACAACTCCTCTTGCTTCTCAGCCTCAACTGTACGATCTCTACCTCATTTTGCATGATCACCTAAAAGATGTGGAAACCCATGGGAGCAGACCAACTTACCAACAAGATATATAACTCTCCGTCGCAATTATTATATGAATAGATAAGTTAAAGTAGCAAGATAACATTATTATCTGGTTGAGCAGATTTAGCTAAATGATATGAATAAAGCTATTATAATTGTCTAAGAAATTGAAGCATCTACAACTGAGCAATAACACATCTTATATTTTAAAAAGAAATATGACAAACATGTATAACAATTGATTTCTCTCACCACATTATAATTTAAGAAATCAGTACAAGCAATAAGGCATATGGTCATCTAATGTGAGTCTTGTTTAACCCTAAGCAAATATACTACATGACGGGATTACATCTTTAATTTGCCCGGAGGATTTGAGTTGTACCACCTCAAATCCAAATGATCACTATAGAGTTGAAATCAATTCCATACAAGATCAATGGAAGATATGAAATCCATGGTCTCACCACACAACTCCCGATTAGTATGAGAGACAACGTAGAGACATAACAGTCAACTGACAACAAGGACATATAGTCAACTGAAAAGAAACAATAGTCCGACCTTGGAATAGGTTATGACACTAGAGAATAGGCTCAATCATGGATATTCAAAAAGAGGCAATCACACAATTACACCGTTGTATTTCACTATCACATCACCACGAGGCATGACCACAGTCATCCTCCAAACCTGTAATTGTGGATGCAAGGATATATCATCGAATTGCACCCCCACATATTAAAAAATATGTACTCTAAGTTTCCCATAGGAATGACTCGTTTCACCACTCAGCAAGTTCTGACACTAGAATTGATCTATGGCACATGACATCTACACAATTAGGGTTTCACTTGATTAATTATGCCAATTAAGAGTGATTTAGTTCATCAATCAAGTTACAACGTACAAACCCTTGACAAGTTATATTAAAACAAGGGTAAAGGTACAACTCCAGAAGATATAAAATGTATGAAATGAAACTTGTCACTTCATCACATGATACTTATCTCACTGCCATTCACAAGGCCATCACCAACATCACTTGTTACAGCTGCCATACAAGGCCAACATAAATATCACATCACTAGGGCATATCAATCCCTCGACCACATCTCTAGAGGATTTCATCTCAAACTAGGTACAAGGCACTTGTCAGGTCATTAGACCCAATCACATAATTCCTGCACTTTCAATATCACAGTATGCCTCAACAATGCTCATAATCACCACCATATATTATACAAGGATCACCATATCATTCACATAGATATGATGTTCATTTCACCTGCAAAGTTATGGTTACACATGTAGGAGAGAGAAAATACCATAATCATGCTAGTCACTTTAAGCAATATGAGCATATACATCATATGTTTCAATAATTAGGGTTAGGGTTTCATGTATAGCTGATTAGGATTTCCATAGTATCACTAATCACCAAACCCTGGTTTCATCACCTACCATAAGTTTGGAGTGTATTAGGGTTAAGCACTATTTATTATGATTGATCATTCACATTCACATCATCATGTATAGACCATTAACCAAGTGTTGCGGTCGATTGGATGATAGATGTAGTGACCTACATGGGTGTATGTGTAGCGACCATAGGTACACCTATTGCGACCATATGTAGTGACCCATCTAGGGTTGATACCCTATTGTGACCTTAAGGTAGGGTATAAACCCAAACACAACAAAGTGTAGAGACTACCCTCTAGGGTTAGGGCAGCGATCACAAGCAAAGGTGTCACCATGTGTAGCGACCCAATACACATCACCATGCATGCCTTAGCCAAAATCCATCCAAGGCTCATGTTGTGAACGAAACCAACTCAAGAGTAGCGACCAACATAGCCAAAATAGATGTGCAACCATCATAGCACAAGTTTAGCAACCCACTATACAAGGGTCGTGGGCTTCGATCGAAACAAAACCAAGCATAGCAACCATCATCCAAGATCAAGGAGTGTCGACCAAAGCAAGATCAAGGGTGTAGCAACCAACAAGGTCAAGCTACCTCAACAACACATAAACATCCTCAAAATAGAGATAAACCGTGATCAAATACATGGTAAAAGTCAAGGACACTAAGCACTATTAAGGAGGAAAAACTCCATGCCTGGATGATCACCAAAACCCCAAAACATGTATAATAGAAATCACCATGAAAGAACCTTACTAAGAGAGATAAAAACCACATTAAACACATACAAAATAGAAGTAAACTTTCATGATACTCCAAGCTACTTGAACCCTATGCATGTTGATAGGAAATCCATAACCAAAGGCAAGCGGAAACCATCCATTCCACAATCACCACAAAATCGGGTGTAAATATTAGGGTTTAGGAGAAAGAGAAATCTACTGGAGAATACTACAAAATCTTAAACCCTAAATCATAATCACTTCATCTAGACTATTAGGATCACGTTTTAGAGATAGTAACAACAACATGCATGCTAGAAAATGGTGCAATAATAGCAGGGAGAAGAGTTATCAAACCCGCTTTATGTAGAGAATCAGTCTCTAAAATCACGATCTTCAAGAAAGAGAAGGAATCTCCAACCAAGAGTTACTCCACGGACAAAATATCACCTCAAGAAGGAGAAAACATACCAAGGTCAAAAGATGGCTCAAGATGAAGAAAAACACAACCCTAGTACAAACAAGTGGGAAGAAAGAGGAGATCTTCTTCTCACATAGGTACCACCATAGTAATCCATAATCTTCAACCTTAGTGAAGAGAAGATCCTCAAGGAATAGCCACCATGGTTGTGCCATAGTCTCACAACCAAGAAGGAATAGGAGGATAGGGTAGAGATCAAAAGAAAACATGACCAAGGAAAGATAACAACTTACCAAGAGGGAAGGTCACCACAGATCAATCTCAAAAGCACCATATGCAAGGTTGGTCAGCTACCAAAGCTCCAAGATGAGTTCTCTTTGATCCACAAGGATCCAAGGAAAAACACAAGAGAGTGGAGAAGAAGGAGGATCAGAAAGGATACTTTCATGTGAAGGAGAGGGGTTATATACTTAAGGTAGGAGGGAAGAAACAAGGTTATGAGGTGTCAACATTATAGAGCACCAAAAGGACACTTGTCCACCAAGGAACATCAATGAAATCACTTAAAACATGCATGCATCAAAGGGTGATATAAACTAGGGAGTGTAGTAACCACCTAGGTTAGCTACAACCTGTAATGACCCTGACCTGGGTTATGAGGTAACCCTATTTGTTTTGGCTAAGTAAGTTTCTTAGAACTTTAATATAATCCTCTAAGGTGTTTTGTTATCATGTGACACACTTATGCTCCAAGTTTGGTCCTGATTGAATGTTGTTTGAGCAATGTTCCTTTATTTTGGACCAATGTGCAATTTACCCAATATGAGGGTTTATATTGCAATATGTCACATTTTGAATGTGCATCAATTTATTTAGCATCATAAGAGAGAGAATGATGCTAAGTGGTGGCTTGTGGAACGCCTAAATTCCAAGTTTGAACTTGTTTGAATAATGTTAGTACCTTGTGCACCAATTTTGGCACAAATTGTAATTTACCCAAAATGTGGGGTTGATATGCAAATTACCACCTATAGAGTGTCCCTACTTCCTCTATGTATAATTTAGAGGAGATATAAATAGGTATACACCATGTTTGAATCAATTATGAGTGATGGTAATTTTGGTGATGAAATGACCAAGAAAAGGGTTGAATATGAAACCTTAACTTGAGTTGTATCAAGTTGAAAAGCTTATATATGAGTGCCTATCGGCCAAGGATCCAAAGGAGGAGTCTCATATCGTTTTGTGGAATCTTGTCAAATCCCATGACGTGCAAAGCACCTCAAGGAGGTGAAGTGTATCAGTTTACAACTTCCTTAGAAAAGTTGTATCGGGTTGTGAATAAAGTGGTGATTTTGTTGATATATTTTATTCAAAGGGATAAGTAATGGACGAAATTTCATCTCTATATTATCCTCAAGTGTTTTTCATGACAATATAAATGTTAATGCATGCATGTACACGTGTCACCCATGCATGTACACGTGGCACCTAGTAGCTCAAATTGATGGCACCTCATTTTCACACTTCTTCATGAACATCACGTATATACCCCTTCTTTCACCCTTTAGTGAAAATTTTCAGATATTACCACCCTCCTTCCCTAAGGTATCGTGCATAGGGTCCTTGTATCATGCAGGAGTGAAGTGGTATCGTGCATAGGGACTTGGATATCATCCATAGCAAGTTCATATCGGCCAAGTAAGGTGGTATCTGCCAAGTAGGATGATATCACCCATAGTGAAGTGTTTTGATCACAAGTGAGGGGGGATATTGGACAAGGGTGGTGGCATATCGTGCATGGGTGGTGGCATATCTTGCAAGAGTATTAGGGTATCATGCAAAGGTGCTAAGGAGCAATAAGGAGCTCATACTTAACCCTAAGGTGAGGCCATGATCATCTTCAACCTTGGATTGAAGCATGATTTTAGGGTTATGATCTTCCTTTCTTTTCTTCTTCACCAATTGCTTATCCATGGTGATTCTTTGCATATAGATGAGTTGTGAAGTTCATATTCAACCTTAGGAATGTGTAGCTTTGGAGCTTGGAGCTTTGAAGTTGTTCTTAAGGCGGGTTATATAACTTGAACTCTATCATGTTATTATTCATCACCTAAATTGCTATACTTAATGATCTACTTTTAATTCTGAAGTTATCTGAAATAGTTGATGACATTATGAGTTCTAGTAGTTTCTTAGACCTGTTTCCATGAACTATAACATTTATAATGAAGGTCTAGAGCTTGAAGAAGATGGTATCACCTTATAAAAGTGATATCGGGTGCAAGCACCTCTAACCCGATATGATGATGCACCTACTTCACTAAAATGATATGGATATGATTTTATACCTTATTGAACGATATGGTGGTGTAGTATACACCTCTTGCACGATATGAGGTCAATAAAACACCTCAAAAGTGATATCGGGTTCAAGCACACATACACCTTAAAACCGATATGGTGTGGCAAGCACACATACACCTTAAAACCGATATGGTGTGAAGCATACACACACATACCTCTCTGCCCGATATGGTGTGAAGCACACACACACCTCAAGAGTGATATGGAAGCACACATACACCTCTAGGTGATATGGGTAGCAAGTATACACCTTTAAACTGATATTGGGTTAAGCATACACCTTTTGGACGATATGGTGTTGAGAACCTATCTCTAAAATGAGATGGAGGGTAAACCAATACATTAGATGACAAGAGTGGCAAGGCAGTTAGTACCCTAGTACATGTGATGGCCAATACACTAAAGTAGGGTGTGGCCAATATCTTCAAGTGAGGTGAGGATGTTACACCCATGAAGGGTGAAGTTGATACACCATATGAACGGTAAGGTTGACACCTTAATGGGTAAGGGTACAAGGGATATGAGGATGCCTAGATAAATATACACCTAACCCAATACATGTGTTCAACTTGACATACATGATTCAATCTGATGCACCTTGTAAAGGTGAGGGTAAAACACTCTTAGGAGTGATGAGTCTAACATGATTCAATCTGATGCACCTTGTAAAGGTGAGGGTAAAACTCTCTTAGGAGTGATGGGTATAACACCAAGTAATGGTGTGGTTAATACCTTGACAGGTGAAACACCTAAAGTGGTTGATAATGGTATATCAACAATGCCTCAACTCAAGATGAGACCATATCACTTTATGATAGTTGGGTAATTCAAGTGTGTGACTTATGGCCAATACACTACATGGTAAATGTGATGTGTTAGTGCATAAAGTATTAGGATGGGATATACCCTAATACAAGATAAGTTGATGAACTTAAGTAAGTTAAAATCAATGAGGGAAGTAATACACCAAGGCATGATAAATATTACATCCAACACCTTAAGGTTGATATACCTTGATGCACCTTAAATCCAATATACATGGATGAGTAACACATGAAGTGTGTCATGCCAATTGTTACATTGAGATGTAATGAGATTAGTGCACTTTGATAAGTGTAGGCTAACATACCTTGATAAAGGGTTAAGCCAAGATAATAAAGTATGATGTAATCAATATCCTAGAGAGGATGAGAGAGAAACTCCTACTTTGTGTTGATTATCATTTAATGATAAATGATGAGAATAAATAAGTATAATTGAATACTTATGATATCAATGTATGCTCCTAGTTGTGTGGAGCAATGAATTAGGGTTTGATTTAATAATATGAACTTGAAACCCTATTTGGATATAAAGGGAAACCCTAACCCTAATAATGGGAAGGTTGTATTTCTCTTATTGCATAAGCCTTGTGAGGCATGTTAAATACTTGTATAACAAGTATAATGATTAATGGCTTTGTGAGTCATGTGAATAAGCTGTTGCCTAGTAAGAGGTGACAAGATATGTAATGTCCTTGTGAGCCATGTGAATAAGTTGTTGCCTAGTGAGAGGTGACAAGATGTGTCATGGCCTTGTGAGCCATATGAATAAGTTGTTGCCTAGTGAGAGGTGACAAGATCTGTAATGGCCTTTTGAGCCATATGGAATACTTGTACAACAAGTAAAATGAATACCTAGGTCTGAGGGCCTACATGTAATGTTTATCTGTTATAGAGATAACAATGTTGTGTGATGTCCAAGGGTTTGAATACCCAGATTCAGTAATCATGAGAATGATGTGAAGGGATGAGAATTCCCAGTAATGTGATGAGGGGCTGAGATCCCAAGTATCATGTGTTTTAAATATATGAAAAGTACATGATATATGTATTACACTTTTCTTTGTAGCAATTGTTGTGATTATTATTGATAACGTGTTTGATGCTAAAAGAATGTTGTAATACATGTAATACATCATTAGGAACTATAAAACATTGCCCTAACCATAGATCCATCAACGTCAGGATTTTCTGAATGGTGAAACGGGTTCCCCGCGGCATAACCTGGAATGCATACTCTTGAGTATGTGGGGGCATAAGTACGGACGACCATGTGTGAGCTGATCCCCTTACGAGCCCGAAATGAATGGGGATTTGGCTATATGTCATATCCTGGCTCAAGTGCGACTTCGGTCGTAGACTCTATGTTGAGCACGGTGAACTGGCCCGTGGCTCAGAGTATGGTGCTTGTGTCTCCATGACTCAGTAATTTCATAACTGGGGACAATTATTAGTAGATGTTTCCCCTAAGAGAGTGCAGCTGACATTGTAGCTCTAAGCAAGGATGCCTACGTACCCTGGCACAACTATTTGCATCTGACACAAGATGTCCTGCTAAACTTAAGTGGTCTCATACTGACCGAGACAAGTGAGGTCATGACAACCGGCTCTCCCATTGACCTTGTATGGTACCGACTTGTGAGAAGTTTGTGGTCAGTTGGAGATGAACAGAGTATGCTTCATCTCCTCAAGGCATAAGTGTGATTGTTAAAATATGTTCAGCCGTGTAGCATATCTACTTAAGGACCGAATACGAGATATATTGTTTGATGCACAATTTAGTTATACTTCTTAGTTGATAGATGATATTCATGTTTCTTTACATTCCTTTCAAAGCAGATAGATAATTTATAACTCTACCGTGGGTAGACGCAATGTTCTCCTTAAGAAAGGAGATTACTTCATTCTATTCATACAATGAATTATCCTTCTTGTTAATATAAAAGGAACCTCTGCTCAATTTATAAATGCTTAATCTATGATAATAATATGGTCGGCGGAGAGTTATATCTCTCACTGGGACAATTGTCTCACCCCGTGGGATCCACATTTTTTTAGGTGGACGTGCACGAGGTGGCGAAGATCTTTATGTAGAGGAGGAATAATAACTGAGGTAGCAGTGACAGCTCAGGTTGAGTGTACTGTCTGTCATGTCTTGTAGATAGAAGTCCTATGTGTCGTCTCTGTACTCTTAGGTCCTTGGAGTTGGTTCATACTAGTTTTATGAATGATCTGAGATTTTGGCTTGAATTCCTCGAGGTTTTATGTTGCTCCAATATGTGTTTTGATAGAGCAATTGTTATATGTTGTCGTCAAGATGAGATGTTGTACAATGTAATCATGATATGTATGAGTTTTGGATCTTTCAGTAAGAGTTTTCTGGAAAAGGATCTCCTTGCAAAATGGTTTTAAATTTTAGTGATTTTTGTTAATCCACTTATTATGTTTATTGCGCTTAATTAATAACGATTTGTTTGTTAGTTTGATGATGGTCATTTCACAACCCTTGTTAGAGTCAAAACACAACAAGGAATGCATGTAGTGACCGCTAAACAAGTTCACCTACTCAACATGGTTGAAACACTCCACTAAAAGACAAACCCCTTCGAGCAAACCACACCTAGGTCACCGTGGTTGAAGCAAACAAAACCTAGGGTAGATGTTGTGATCACAACACTCATCCAAGAGTGGTGTTGCGGTCACAACACATACAAACCCTAGCAAGGTCGACACACATCAACAAGGCAAGCCCAAGAAACCCTAATATCACCATGTGATGTCACATCATCATCCATGGTCCAAGAAAAGTTCCACTATGCATATTTCTCTCTCTAAAGATGCAAAGACGTAGAGGGAACACTCTACATATGACAAAATGCAATATAACCCTCACTCATGGGTAAATTGCAACTTGGTCCAAAACAAGGGTACATTGCTCAAACATCATCCAAACAGGACCAAACTGAAAACATAAGCTTGTCACATGTTATTAAAGCATCTCAAAAGATTAGATTTAGGTTTAAGCATCTTATTAAGCAAATAAAACAAGGTTATCCCAAAATCCAAGTAAGGGTTCTTACATTCTTTGGCATAATAGAATTTAAAACTATCCTATTCCTATTTAACATATTACATGGTAATAGGGAAACCACATGTTACATTCAAGGGGAGCATAGGAAGGAAAGCATTAATACTTTTACATATGGAAAAGGAGAGAGAGGCTTGGTATGTAAACTAACATATAAAACTGGACAAATAGCCATCCAACCAAGAACAAAGATATAGGGGGTTATTGGCCATAACCATGCTAACATCCACCATCAAAACACTTTTTAGGGTGACATATATAGATTGCATATATATCATATTATATATATATATTTATATTTGTAGGATATTATGTGATATTTAATTAGATATGCAAATTAACCATTTTAATATTCACATTGTATGTAATAAAATAATCCTATTATATCGATTCAAATCTAGATATGCCATAAATTGATGTGGCTCTGAGACCACCGTTGGAAAATTGGGGCAACATATAAGGCAGTAGAAACAAAAATTTTAATGACCAATTACATAATAACGAGATCACATCAACAATGATGTATCTAGGAAAGAGGGTATGCACGAGACAGACTTGGTTCTGAAGCAAGTCTAGTAACCATTCTTGTAGCACTGTGCTTCTTTCTTCAAGCAACACTCGAGCAACCGTCAGCAATAGCCTACTAATACAACACCACGGGTAGCGGTTGATGGTGTCCTCCTAGTAGTATAAAAGGTCTCCTCACCTCTAGAGTAGTCTAAGAAGACCACTGGGAACTCCACATTGTGCTACTAGAGCCAACGAGAAGGAGTTGTCCCTTCAAACGTCAGGGTGCTAGCGCCGACTTACTCTCCCAATGATCTCTCCATATCCATCCCTTTTACAGGTAGGACTTGGTCGCCTCTCTAGTTACCACAATTAGAGAGGACAACAATTGTTAGAGCTTATTATTGTGTCTCTAAAAGCCTAGACTACCCCTTTTATATATGATGACCATGGTCAGGGTTTACAGTTCATCAGGGAGTCAAAGAGACATAATTTCATGAATTTTCTGGAAGCTATGAATGATGAACCAGTCAGTTTAGTATTGAACCCATCAGTTCACACGTGAACTGGTCGGTTCAACCCTTGAATCGACCAGTTCAACCTTTGAACTGGTTGGTTCAGTTTCTTTCCCTTTTTCAAATCACATTGGCATTCAATATATGATTAGTGCACAACATGACGTCAACATCAATCCTTGTTCCAATCACATTGTTCATTGAACTAAATGGTTCAATACTTGAATCAGTCATTTTAGAGCTTGAACTGACCAGTTCACTAAGTGAACCAGTCAGTTCATGCCTTAGTTCAGGTATTATTCAACCAATGTTGTTCCCAATTGACCTGACACTTGAATCGGTTGGTTCAACACTTGAACCAGTCGGTTGACAGTCTAGTCAACCAATTTTCAACCACTGCTATTTAAATTGAATACCTAAACACTTTGGCAATCAACTTAAACATCATTCATGAATAAAATCTTATTCTAGGTGTATTCTATGAGTGTGACCCTATAGGTCCCAATTTACATTGGCAATGAATGTCCATAACCATTTTATGACATCACAAGCAATGAGCGGTATCTAGAAACACATCATTGCTACCCAAGTAATTAGAAAGTTGGAGAACAACTTCAACCTACAATCTGTAATCAATGTTATCATGATCATATAGTTCCTTTGTCTCTGATATCTAGATCAAACTTGAGGCATGGAATCGTCATCATCTTCAAAGTTCAATCCTTGTTTATTGAACTAGAGAAAACTGTATGAAATGAATGGGAGTTCACATATCACATATTGAATCACATGAGTATGACCATTCATTTCTCAGTCTCTCTTATCAAGTGACTTGGATATCAATATCCTGTAGGAGGGACAAATACCATCTACATCACTCACACTCAATCCCCATGTGTCACAATGCACCTGAGCACCGCCTTTATGGCAATCCTTATTCAAGGTCATGTTGGATGATGTCAAAATACATCAAACAACATGTGATCAGTGTAGTGACTTTATGTCTAAGAAACAAAATCACCACTATCAATATGAGAGCTGATTCTGACTACCATCCCATGGTCTCCATGTATCACTCTCAAGGTGGGTCTATCTGATACACTGTTGTCTAACATGTACATGTGTGCTTGACTTGATATCACATATCATGACTAATGAGACTCTATAATCAATCAACACACACTATAGTATTATGTATTACTCTCGTCTATTTTTCTTCCATAGTAACATCTGACTAGAGAAATAACAAGAATGTATATACCCTTAACATACATATGATCTCATTGTTTAGGTCCTGAACTTGAAGACATATGCCATCGAGTAACATCATTCTTTAGACATCTATTATATCTATCTCATCATCTCAAGATTGAGATGAACATAATAGATATAATTACCTTTATCATTATCAAATCAGGTATCTCATGCCCCATGTCATTCACTGTATGATTGGCTCTCTGGGCATACAAACCAACAAAGTAGTGGGAAGATAAAGAGAAATATAAGAGGGAGGAGGTAAGTAGTGGACAATGATGTGTTTTTGTTTGCAATAGATATGTTATATCTAGTTCGTTGTCATGTTATATCTAGTCTAGTTTCTTGATTTCCTCTCTCCTAACTATTTCACAAATGGAGGAAACTAGTGAGAAGAGTGAGAAAGAAAAAATAAGGAAGGCTGAGGAAAAGAGTGGGAAAAACACATTAGAAAAGATAGAGGAGGGAAGTAGTGGGAAAAGAGAGAAAAACACAAGGGAGATAAGTATTGTGAGTAAAGAGAAAATGAGAGAGGAGGGAGATGGAGATGAACTAGCACAATTCATATGTCATACAGACACATTATAATAATGGAGGGGGAATTAGTGGGGAGAGAAAGGAAAAAATAAGATGGAGGAGGGAAGTAGTGGACACTAATGTGTTTTTGTTTGCAATTGATGTGTTATCTCTACTATGGTCTCATGTTATATCTAGTCTAGTGTCTTGTTTTCCTCTCTCCTCCATATTTTACAAATGAGGAGGAAAGTAGAGAGAGAGAGATGGAAGGATGAGGAAAATACTGGGAAACAACACATTTATATATGAAAACACTTTAATACATGTGAATATAAATAGATGAGAAAAGTAGTGGAAAGAGAGTGAAAGAGAAAAATAGGAGGGATGAAGAAAGTGGTGGGAAGTAATTTTTTTATCGTATGTAATCATTGTGTTGTCTCTGGTCAACTATCATGTTATCTTGGTATAATGTATTTTTCCTCTCTCCTCCTCATTGAATTCCTTATTCCCCCTCTTGTAACTCCTCTCTCCCAAATTAGTATCTGAGTAGGAGATAACACATTAGTTGACTGGAAACTCATTGTAACACACTTGAATACAAATAGAGGAAAGTATTGATTAAATAGACAAAGGGAAAACTAAGAAGTATGGGGGGAAGTTGTTACAACCTCAATTTTTGGGTTCATTTGATGAGAAATGTAATTTCTCATATTAAAGATATTTGAAAAAAATAATAAATGGATTTCATTTACAATAGCCTTATTGATTGTTTTGTGGGCTTTATTGGCTATTGGGCCCAATAACAAGGAAAAGACAAAAGAAACTCCATTATTAAATGAGTAAATAAGAAAATGCGGAAAAGAAAGATGTAGAAACCTCTAGAAGATAAAGGAATGATATCCAAAGTTGGATTTCATGCCTCTTGGGTTCCAAGGAGTCCAAAGTTGCAATAATAATGCAATAAGAAAAGAAAAGATCAATTAAATATTTCTTTATTAAGAAAGAAATTGAAAACAATGATAAAATATGGGAAATAAGTGGAAAGAGGTATGATTGAGTTATCCTTGGTGAATTTTCATATCCAAAGGATTCCTAATGTTAAAAGGAATGACAATGAGGAAAATAAAAAGAAAGATAAAGAGAAATCCTTGAAAAGAGATATTTTAATAAAGAAATAAACAAGATAATGAGAAAGAATGGACATAGATGCATCTAGAAGGATAATAAGTATCCACTAAAAAGGATTTCAAAATATTAGAGTTTCTTGGGGTCCAAGGAGCCCAAATGGAGAAAAAAAGAGAAAAGGAAAATAATAACAAAATAAAAGGATAATGTGATACATCATTAATGACTTTTTGATAATATCAAAAAGAGATGTTATTTGTTTTAAGAAAATAGATTTTCGTGGCCAATGGATTAAAAGTCAAGCAAAAAGAGAATAAGTGAGAGGATTCTCGAATTTCTAATTATCCAAAGAATATAGCTATTTAAGAAGATAAATAGGAGAGAGAAGATTGCTTCTCATTGAAGGAAAAGGGTTCCTATTGGGAAAAGGACTTGGTAACTCATGGATAACCATCCTAGGTCTTCGTTACCCTCCTCTATAAAAGGAGAGAGCCCATGGCTAAGAGAGTTCCACACATCTTTCTATCATCTTCTTCTTCCTTTTCATTCAAACCCTAACTGGAGGGGGTGGTGTGATCCCTAAAGCAGTGAGGGTAGTACAAGGAGACCGTGACACTCTTATGTCGTCGGAGAGGGACTCGATGATCATCTTCTTGGCTCCTTACACCTGCGCGATGCCCGCAGGTTGGCTGCAGGTCGGCCATGGCTGCAGACCTGCTGGGCTTACTCCCGACCATCCTGGCCGTGTTCCAGAGGCATCCTCATCTGTGCAGGGGCACGACGGAGATGAGGGAGTCCTCCTTGGTGACCTTCGGGGTCAGGGAAGAAGAGGAGGAGCCGCCCCATCGTAGCTAGGGCGACACAACACAACTGCGCAAGGATGAAGAAGACGATGGTCGCATTGGACCGTTATGCCCCTCCGCGGGCTGAAGAAGTTATCACTTAACCAAGGGCAAATATGTCTTTCCGTTATGTTTTCCAAACAAGCGACGTTGCATGGGTTTGGCGACGTGGCAGCCTGCCATTGGTCCAAAAAGGTAATTCTTGCAAAATTCATATCTAATTAACAATAGCTCGGATGGATGCACATAATATATAAATTTTTCTTAGAAGAACATGAGGAATGCAATAAAAATATAATTGAAGCTTTTTTCTGATTGCAATTCGAAAAGTAGTGGAAGTTATCGACTTTAATGCTTTAATGATTAATAAACCCTATTTTGAGATGATTAATGTATTTGGTAGGGTTTAATGGATGATTAAAGTCGATATTAACCTGTTAATTGTAAAAAGGTACATTAAGAACAAAAAGGATGAACTTTGCATGTAATTAGTTTAATTTAGAGTTTCATGTGCATAAATATGCTTTAATGGGTCTTGAAACCCTAATATTAGTTTTTGGTGACTCTTAATGGCTTTAATTATTCAAAATCGTGAATAAAGCTAAGATATGATGATTCTAAGATATTTTGAGTATAAAGGTTCCAAATTGTGAATAAAATCCCTTAATATGGAAATTAGGGTTTTCTAATGGATAAAATGTGGAATTAGTAATAAATGGAGTTCATAGGTGAATTAGACCACAATGAACTATGAGTGGTTAATGTGATGCTAATTGGGCATAATGATCTTATCATGAATTAAAATGATAAAAATGGTAGTTTTAATGTAAAAGAGGCTTAATGAACTTAATTGATGGATAATGATGCCTTTAATATGAAAATAAGGTTATATGTTGTTAAAAGGTAGCCTTAATATCTTTTGTGAAGAATAGATGAGATAATTAGGGAAAATTAGGGTTTAAAATAGTAAAAATGAAGTGAAACCCTAATTGTAATGGAAACCCTAAAAGTGGACTAGAAACCCTAGGAAGTGAGCTAGGTTTAATAGATCTTGATGGCATGATCAATAATAGGAAATTGTATGCATATTTTAGGATCTCATTCATGCTTGCTTGCCTATTTGGAATTCTTGATTGATTGGATTATTCTATGTCAAATCAGCATGACAGGTATGTGGTTACGCTTATGGATAATCGCTTTAGTTTCACGATGATTCCCAGAAGTTTTATCGATTACCTGAAAATAACTGATTGGATGACTTTTATTTCATGCAACTATAAAGTGACTATGATTATCACTATAAATATGTATATATAACTGGCTTAGATCTGGGTCTTCCTCTGTGGCTTTACAAATGCTAAAAAGGGTAACCTAGAGCAAGGTCTAGACTATTATGAGTTAGAAATTGGGCTACCCACATGTAGTGCCGTGAGACTCTCTAGCACACCATGAGTTAAGGAGTGGGCTACCTACGGGTTGTGCCATGTGACTCAACCCTAGAAATTGATTCACCTATTAGGTAGGATCATGAATGGTTTAATGGGGATCTACCATAAGGAAGGTATCATCTAGGTCCACTGCAGGGACAACACAGAGGATATGGTATGTATGGATTGCACAATTATATTTAAAACATAAAGTTGTTTGTTCAATCATAGTTGACTACAATATGTTGTTACAGTTAATTGCATGATTATTGTTTCCCCCACATACCAGCTTTATACCGATTGATGTTTTGTTTGTCAGCATTTTAGCTACTAACCCCAAAAGGACAAAGAGTAAATTGGCATTCTGTGAATACATGAATCAATGATCAAGGAGGATTAGTTAGAATATTCTCTCATATGGATAGAGTTTAAAAATCCAAGTTTTTCAAAGGTATGCAAAAAGTTAATTTTATTACAACCTTTCAGTATAGTTTGGTAGAATTTGATAATTGTTATTGATTATTTGTCGAACCTTTGATCCGGAAAATTGGGATAATGGCTCTGACCTCTTGGTCTCCCTTAAATGGGGGTTACCGGGAGGTGGGTTCATTACATTTGGTATCAGAGCATAGGTTCCTCATTTAATCCTTAATAATTATTAAATTTACAAACTCCGTAGAACCCAAGGGAGTTATTAGAAGATTTTCCGAAAGACAGAGGTGTCTAGAAAAAGATCATGTATGGGGGCTGGCCAGATTTTCCTCCGCACGCTAGTCGGAATATGAGGACTCCCGGATTAGTGTGACTGCCTGGCCAATGTCTCAGGATTTGACTCGAAATAAGATACCTTTAGGACTCTCTCATCTTGTTCATCCCTTCTCAACTCAAATGTTGTTAAGGACCTTAAGGATTAGGGTTTTTCTCTCTTTTCCTTACCCTCTTGAGGTATGGGTAAGGTTGATAAGGTTTAAGGAATCCTCCACCAAATTAATGAAAATCATGTAAATAAGATGTCATGGATATAAGCTTAATAGATTAAGCGTAAACTAAAGAATAGATACATGCTTAGGTCGTATGACATAAGTTGTCATGCCCTCAAGAGAGATCTGAGGCTAGACCTTCTTGTCAGGAGGATGAGTAGAGAGAGTTGGTCTTGGAGGCAGAGATATCCATTAAAAGTAGAGACCTGGCACATCCTATGAGGATGATGCTAACCCTAACCCTAAGTGGTGGTTAGAGAGAGAGATGGCATGATGTCATGATGTCATGATAGACCAAGTGTGTGGATATGCTTTTGGATGCCCATGATGTTATGAGCCATGTGAGGTTGGATGACCTAGTGCCTTTGGCGACCCAACCCTGGGAAGGGTCATGCATGTTAGAGAGAAGGATAACTCCTTCATTGATGAGTTTAGAGAAAGACCTATAGAAACCATATGGGCTTATGCAAGTAGGGCATAGCATGCACCCAAAGTATGTCAGTGGTGTGAGAAGTAGGCTAAAACCCTGGCCATGAGAGTATGATGGATAGCTTATGAGATAAACATAAAGAACTATGGATAATCTTGAGCAAACATAAGCTTGAACATAGGATTCACCCATGTAGGGGTGTGCTTGTAAGCTTGATCCACCTTCAGGGAGGGAGGACCTCTAGTAGTAAGGCTGGTTGTGGAGTTAGCTCTAGAGAGAGAGAGAGAGTAGGACCCCAAGCAAGAAGGTGGGAAGCCTAGACTCCGATATATGAGGAACAGTGGGCAGTTGAGGATGATGCGACCTAAGTGGATGATAGTGGTTGCCTCATGCTTGATCCTTGGAGGCTGATGATATCTTGGTTGCCATTAGAGGAACCAAACCCTAGAGAGAGGATGAGGCTTCTGGTACCTATGTGCCAATGGTATAGGTGTTTACCTTCTGAGATAGGAAGAAGAGTTCCTTAGATCTGGAGAGGTTTAGTAACAGGTTGTGAGGCCTTGTACCTTGTTGGTTGTCCTGGAGGACTCAACTTTGAAGTGTTGCTCGAGTAGAAGGATGGCAGGAAGTGCATGTCATGCCTTATACATGCTTGATACATGGTTAAGAGGTTGATCATGTAGTTGGACACCCAAAAGTGAACCTAGGGTTCCTAGGCCTAAGAGGGGAAGTGGTGTACATGATGCTCATGGTGAGATTTGAGTTTCTATAGATTCGAGCATGGTACTCCTCATGTTTCGAGGAAAGGGAAACCCCTTAAGTTTAAGGTATGTTTGATGAACCCCTCACAACTAAGTTGATGACATGGGAAGGTATGATCTTGATCCAATGTTGAGGATGAGAATAAGTGTGACCTAGCATGGTTTAGTAGGTGATATGCTTGTGCCTTAGTAACTTGCTAAGGTTAAGCATGCTCATGTGGATGTAAACCCTAAACATAAGGACGTTTGTGACCTTTGTTATTAAGAGATAGTTTCCTCCCATCCTGGGAGAGGGACCCTTTTGTAGGGTGTATACCAGTTTTGTGGGTTTTGAGGAAACCTAAAGAGGTCTCATAGGATCTTGAGAAGCTAAGTGAACATTACATAGCATGACAATGAACCTGTACACCCATATATAACCATCTCCAAGTGCATGTGGATGTGTTACCATGGAGGTGACCGGTGTGGGGCATAACCAAGGTAGGCAAGTCACCATGACCCCTATGAAAGGATGAAAGTTAGCCCATGAATGCAGAGAGAGATGATGAAGGCTGGGGTAAGGTTCTAAGTTGGACATGTACTATGTTAGAATCCTAAGTCTATCCAAGGGTCAGGTAGGGATAAGACCGATGGAAGTAGGAGTTGCCTAATTCCCTAGTTGCACATGACCATAGGGTCGGAAGGTAACAACTATCATTGTCTGAGGGCCATGGGTTAGGAGATTCATCACCTTCATGAACTCATGGGACCCAAAGAGCAGATGAGTACGACACTCTCTGGATGCATAAGGGAAGAGGGATGACCCCAAAAGTGCTGGCACCCTATAGACCTAGAGGAGATGACCAAGGAATGTGTGTGGACCCAAGTAGGTTCGAGACCAATTTTCCATGGAAGTAACTTTGATATCGAGATGATTGTGATATAGAGACATAAGTTGCATGTTTCAACTTAGATTTGAAGGTGTACTGGCAATGTGGGATGTACCATCTCTACTCTTGGAACAGGAAGAACTCTATGTTTGGACGGCCACCAAATGCTTATTTCCTCTTGTTATGGGAGTGAGAGATAGGATAGTACGCATACCATACACCAGGAATAAGGATGATGTGAGTTGGAACGTTGCTATGAGGTATGAGGATAGAGATGATAACATACCCTTGTGGAGTGAATGATACATGGATGGTTTACCAACACTAAGAGAAATGAGGTAGTCATCTTATGAGAATGTTTTTATCATGAGCTATGAGTTATACAAGGTTGAGTTCGAAAACTAAGAGAATAAGCTCAGAGTTTCTTAATGAAGATAGACTTAGACTTGAGATGAGATAATAAGTGGAATACATAGAGGTGTATGTCTTCAACTTTAC
Source organism: Alisma plantago-aquatica (assembly GCA_963693085.1). Lineage (NCBI taxonomy): Eukaryota > Viridiplantae > Streptophyta > Magnoliopsida > Alismatales > Alismataceae > Alisma > Alisma plantago-aquatica. Next base: position 836,854,322 of record OY856410.1, on the reverse strand, counting down.
TTAACACCTAACGATGTGAAGATCACCATACACCATGGTACTACAAAGATAGTAAGTGACGGTAGTACTTCAGATGCCTAAGATGAAGTTGCATGTGGTATGTTTCCATGTAGGCCAGGAGGTGAAGGACGAATACCAGTAGCCCATTATTTTGATATAGAGGATAAAGGGAGTCCCCGAGAGGGATGGGAGTTCACCACTATGGATGTTGTGGTAAGTCTCTCCTAGACCTAGGAAGGTCAAGATGCAATATGGGTTATGGTAGATCACCTTATCTATATGACATGAGAAATAAGGAAACTATCAAGGGACGGGTCCGATTGAACTACATATGAGAAAGAGATGGTTCAACTACACCATAATGTGAGTTCAAAAGTTCTTGAGTATGACCTAAAGATTCACTTCCATAAGGTGGAAGTAGATACATGAAGAACTCGATGTTAGTACAGTTTATCACCCCTAACTAATGGTTAGTATAATCCAGACTAGAGGGTCTGATGAGAGCATGTGTCCTCGTTCAGGGTGATAAATGGATACAGTTCTTATCTTTGGTAAGATGTGATGATAACTACCATAGCCAGTATCGGGTTGTAAAGAAGCTCTGTAAGGGAGGTTGTGTCGGTCACCACTTCATTAAGGTGATGTTGGTGAAGGGACCTCGCGAAGGTCAGAAAAAGACCACATTATGTGCAGATGAAGTCGCTTTGATTGTGCAATGGTTCAAAGGAGCCTAGGGATGAAATGAATCGTAGGCTGATGCAAAGTAGATTGACATATAGTTCACTGTGGGAGAATATGTGATATGAAAATCTGACCCCTCTGAGCTATAGGTGAGACAGATAAGTCCTCGACACCTGGGCCCATTTGAGATGGATTGGTGGAGAAGGTTAAGTTTGACCTTACCCCTCAGGATAAAGTAATGTGTGATGAATTCCATGTGTCTAATTTAGAGCGCTATGTGAGGTACCCGGGCCATGTACGGAGCAATGAATCTAGTGAGCCCCAAGAAAGGCTGAAATGACCTGAGTCACCTATGAGGTTTATAGATGCCAAGGTGAAAGAACTCAGAGAAAGGAATATGTGATGATAAAGGTTCTTTGGAAGCGCCATGGATAAGGTAAAGCCACATAGGGGCCAATGATGGACATGGAAAAGTCTTATCCTGAATTGTTTGTTGGCTTGATGGAATTTTGAGGACAAAATTCCTATAAGAGGGGAAGGATGTTACAACCCTAATTTTTGGGTTCATTTGATGAGAAATGTAATTTCTCATATTAAAGATATTTGAACAAATAATAAATGAATTTCATTTACAATAGCCTTGTTGATTGTTTTGTGGGCTTTATTGGCTATTGGGCCCAATAACAAGGAAAAGAAAAAAGAAACTCCATTATTAAATGAGTAAATAAGAAAATGAGGAAAAGAAAGATGTAGAAACCTCTAGAAGATAAAGGAATGATATCCAAAGTTGGATTTCGTGCCTCTTGGGTTCTAAGGAGTCCAAAGTTGCAATAATAATGCAACAAGAAAAGAAAAGATCAATTAAATATTTCTTTATTAAGAAAGAAATTGAAAACAATGATAAAATATGAGAAATAAGTGGAAAGAGGTATGATTGAGTTATCCTTGGTGGATTTTCATATCCAAAGGATTCCTAATGTTAAAAGGAATGCCAATGAGGAAATAAAAAGAAAGATAAAGAGAAATCCTTGAAAAGAGATATTTTAATAAAGAAACAAACAAGATAATGAGAAAGAATGGACATAGATGCATCTAGAAGGATAATAAGTATCCACTAAAAAGGATTTCGAAATATTAGAGTTTCTTGAGGTCCAAGGAGCCCCAATGGAGAAAAATAAAGAGAAAAGGAAAATAATAGCAAAATAAGAGGATAATGTGATACATCATTAATGATTTTTTGATAATATAAAAAAGAAATGTTATTTGTTTTAAGAAAATAGATTTTCGTGGACAATGGATTAAAAGTCAAGCATAAAAGAAAATAAGTGAGAGGATTCTCGAATTTCTAATTATCCAAAGAATATACCTATTTAAGAAGATAAATAGGAGAGAGAAGATTGCTTCTCATTGAAGGAAAATGGTTCCTATTGGGAAAAGGACTTGGTAACTTGTGGATAGACATCCTAGGGCTTCGTTACCCTCCTCTATAAAAGGAGAGAGTCCATGGCTAAGCCCAAGGTCCACACATCTTTCTCTCATCATCTTCTTCCTTTTTGTTCAAACCCTAACCGGAGGGGGTAATGTGATCCCTAAAGCAGTGATGGTAGTACAAGGAGATCACGACGCTCTTACATCGTCGTAGAGGGACTTGGCGATCATCTTCTTGGCTCCTTACACCTACGCGACGCCCGCAGGTTGGCTATAGGTCGGCTATGGCTGCAGACCTGCTGGGCTTACTCCCATCCGTCCTGGCTGCATACCAGAGACGTCCTCATCTGCATGGGGGCACGACGGAGGCGAGGGAGTCCTCCTTGGTGATCGTCAGGGTCAGGGAAGAAGAGGAGGAGCCGCCCCATCACAACTAGGGCGACGCAGCACGGCTGCGCAAGGATGAAGAAGACGATGGTCGCATTGGACCGTTATGCCCCTCCGTGGGCTGAAGAAGTTATCACTTAACCAAGGGCAAATACATCTTTCCGTTATGTTTTCCAAACAAGCGACGTTGCATGGGTTTGGCGACGTGGCGGCCTACCAATGGTCCAAAAAGGTAATTATTGCAAAATTCATATCTAATTAACGGTAGCTCGGATGGATGCACATAATGAAAAACACTAGAGGGGGGGTGAATAGAGTTTTAAAATAATTTTAACAATTATTTAACTAAAACAACCACAATTGAGATTAGAAGAAGGAGACAAGTGTTTAGAGTGGTTCCAACTTTAGCAAATACTAAAGTTGTCAGTCCACTACCCGGTTGCTTACCCAACCGGGATTTTGAAAGTATTTATTTTATTACCTTCTCAAGGATTTATACAAAATACAATACTTTCCTTTACACCCCTTGAACAGCCTTCACTTGAAGTAGGTGCACCAACTTGAGGTAGCCTTCTTGAAGTAACTCCAAGATCCCCCTTGAAGTAGCCTTCCTCTCTAGAAGTAACCTCCCGTTGCACCAGCCTTCTGAAGTAGCTCAAGGTCGCCTTCTTCACCAAGAAGATCTCCACCCTCTCCAATCCGCAGCCTCCAACCTAGGAGTAGCAAGGAGAGTACAAACAGTAATAGAGAACAAGAAAGGAAAAAGGAAATTACAACTTATCCTTTGTAGCCCAAGGCTTGATTTGCCTAGATCAAGCGTATAGATCTCCTAACCAAGTGTGTGGACTTGTGATTGCAGTGGGTAGGAGATGCTAGCCTATAGGACACGAATTTTGAGCTAAGGATGAAAGTAGCCAATCGTTACAATACTCAAATTGCTCACAACAGATTGCAAATGTAATTGCTTGCTCAAAGAGTACTCAAGTGTGTAAAAAGTCTATATAAGAGTCCTATGGCTTGTCCTATTTATAGGAATGGCCTATGTATGCTGAAGGACGTTCTAGACAACTTCTAGGGGTTTCTAAGTGCTTAACTACCCGTTAGGTACAAGTTTGTTGCTTTAGCAACGACTAATTAATTTACTCTGCAGTTGCTGTCAGAGTTCATCTCGGTCGAGGAATGGTCGACCGAGATACCTACTCGGTCGAAGTTTTGTCGACCGACAGGCTCTCTGGATCAAGTGATTTGCAACGTCTATCTCCAACTGCCAAATACCTTGTCAGTTGTGTCTAACGGCTACTTTGGATCTTTCTCGGTCGAGAAGATTGTCGACCGAGAGTGTCTCGGTCGAGGAGTTGGTCGACCAAGATTGATCCTGTTTCAATGTTTCAATTTAGGCACTAATTATATGTATGAGTGTGCAAATGTGATCCTATTTGAAGGGGATGACTTATCTAAATGTGGTGTTTATCTAGGGAAGATCTAACGCTTGATTTACATGCATTCTAAGTACTTGTACATTATATATTTGTACAAGCTTTTTACAAGGCGATTACATTGCATGAAAATATAAATATGGAAGCATATGGATTTCCCTAGTACTTTGTCATCCGCCTTGTTCCTGCACACTTAAGTAGCTCGTTAGATCAATAAGAATGAAATGTTTGTCATAATCAAAATAAAGGGATTTATAGATGTCCATTTAGCCAACAATCTCCCCCTTTTTGAATATGACAAACATTTCCAAAATATAAATAAAGGAAATATAAAACATATGAGTTTCATACCTGAAGATTTCCTTTTGTAGCCATTTTTATTTTTGCAAGTAAGTGCTGGCCAAGATGTTATGAAACTCATTTATATTTTTGATTTTATATTCTTTTCTCCCTCTTTGTCATTTCAAAAAGATATCCAAGTTGAATATAGTATTTCTCCCCCTTAGATAGATATCCCAAATAGAAGTTTGAATTCTTTGCAATAGATAGTCAATTTAGTCACAATTTTAAAGATTGCATTCTTTTTGATTTATTTTTATTTATTACTCCCCTTATTTTGGATGCTCTACTATGATAGTCTTATAATCCATATTTAGAAGATGTCTCATATGCTTTTAGAAGAATATCCATTGTAACAAGTGAAGATAACCAATTTCATTAAAAACATGGAATGTATTACAAGCATGGAAAGATAATCAAATCATATAGAGATGACCCATTTATTACAATAATTCAAAGATGTCATTACAACTAATACAACTCCAAAACTCACTGGAAAGACTTAAGAATTACATCAATATCAGGGTCTTTCCCAAGAAACGGCTCAGCTCCATAAAATCTAACCAAAGTTTGCCAATCCAGAGCACCTGTCTTGGTTAATGCATACGCTTCCAAGAAGGTAGGAACTCGATCAAATCGAAAGTTAGCAGCAATATCTTGCAGTTGCATGGATGAAAACTGAGTGTGCGTGAGATCCATAGATGATGGAGGTGGAGTTTGATAATAGTTGTAAGAAGGATTGTATGGATTGAGCATGCCAGGATTTAAAGAATAAGGATATTCATCTGGTTGGTTTGGAGAAAGGGTTTGCATTCTTTGGTTTAGATAAGTCATGGCATGATGGTTATAATCTAGTTGTTTACTAAGATGATATTGTGACCCAGCAACATAGGTTAGGGTGTTTTGGATGGGATCATAGGGTAGGTTGGTAGGAGGAGGTGGTGGTGGTATATTTTGGGTAGATGTCTCTCCTTCCGTCCTAGCCCTCTTATGAACGAAATCAATTCCCATTTTTTCTACAGTATTCTTACTTATTTTTTGTGGTCTACGCTCCCATGTATAACCCATATCCTCAATTTGTGTCTTAAGAAAATGTTGAGTAATTTGGCATACAAGATCAGCATATGGAGGATTGCCAGAAAACTCAAGCATGTTTTTAAGAATAATGCGGATAAAATTTGTGGGAATACGTTGGATAATGGCATAGATTAGACACATGCGAAAAATAGGAACTTCAGACTTATTTGCTCTAGGATGTATGTTTGTTGAAACAATAAGGTTTACAATCCTAGCTGCAGGTTTGAGATTGATAGCGTAGTATGTGCCCCTATCTTCGTGACAGGTTGTATTTGATTGAAAAATGGTTCTTTTGATGTCACTAAGACTAACTGTATGGTCATCTTGGGAAAATTGATTAAGTGGGTTTCCAGTGGTAAGGTCAAGGGTGTCTTGATATTCATCTAGGTCAATATTTAGCATGTCAAGAATATCTTCTTTAGTAAATCGAAAGCTATGCCCATTGACCATAGTATAGAAGAAGATGGTTTCATTTTCAGAGTGGGAGATGAGGTTAGCATAGAATTCATTTACTACCTTGGTGGAATAGGAAGGGAAAGAAGGGTTGATGAATTCTTTCAACTTTTGCACCTCAAAAAGGTCCTCCAAGTCGACGATGTTGAAGAAGTCCATAACTTCAACTGGTCGTCGTGGGATAGGAGCTTTGGAGGAGAGCCGTAGATAGCGATCACCAGCATCTCCGTCGACGAAGGCAATGTCATTGATGATCGTCAATGGTGGAGTAGCTTCCCTTCCTTTCCTGCCGGTGACCTTCTTCTTCCCACGAGCAGATGATGAGGCCATTGCGGTGCTTGAAGGTGGAGAAGAAGCAAGGAAGTCTTGGGGATGAGGATGCTAAAGATTTGCACTAGAATGCACTAGAGAGAACCTATGGAAGCAAGAATATGAAAGTGTGAAGAAGTGACCCGTTTTTGGTCCCTTTTATAGCAATCCAGTGACCGGGTCGGTCGACAATTTGTCGACCGAGCGTCCGCAACGGTCATATTCCAGACGCGCCACTCGGCCGTCCAACGGTCGACTTGCAACGGTCGGCCGTCAACGGTAACGGTCGGATTGCAACGGTCATATCCCAACGGCTCATTCTCGGTCAAGCAATTGTCGACCGACACTGTCTCGGTCGAACAATTGTCGACCGGAAGTGTGTCCGATGTTAGGTCAGTCTAGATTCTGTCGGTCGAGAGAGGTGGGCTGACCGAGAGGTTTTCGGTCGAAGAATTCGTCGACCGACAGACTTACTGGGTACAAATTTTTAAGCTGATTTTTAATACAAATGATAGACTAAATTTGTAGAGCATATATATATTTTCTAAGGGAGTAATATTTTGTTTTATTATTGACAATATTGGGACAATTTTGTGATCATAAATTAATTGTGCTTTTAATCACAATAAAATGATATTCAATTAGTTATTGTGTCAAACTTATTTTAGGTCGAATTTGACTACGACCATAGCGCCCCTTGGTCAAATTTCATTTTAACCAAGAGGCAAATTTGCAGATTTTCAAATTGAATATATCAAGTATAATATCTGCATAAAATTTGATTAAGTAACAAGTTGAAGCATACTACTTAATATGATTCTTAAATGAAGGCACAATTAATATCTCAAGTCTTCAAAGATACTAATTTAGAGATTTTGTCTTAAGTGTTGCAAGCAATAGCATATAATTAATAAATCATTTTGCTTGCCGAATATATCATCACGGATCCATGCATACAATTATCATTATCTATGCGTACCAAATAGTGAAAGCATATCCATGATGTAATGATAACAACATATAATGATAATTCCATCACATGATTTGTATATGGATAGACCAGAAAATACTTTAGGAAAAATCATGTGAAAATAGAAATTTTCTTTTCATTGAACTAAGCATAATTTTAGTTTAAACTTAAATCATTTAGGGAATAAAATAATATTAATCTCATTTAAATTTGCAGGGATGATTTTCAAAATATATCCAGTCATCAATCACAAATAGATAGCAATTTCATCAATTTTAAAAGAATTCAACAATTTTGTAGCAGACTGGAGATCAGTGACATGCTCGGTCGACAATTTCTCGATCGATGGTCTCTCGGTCGACAGTCTTTCGACCGATAAGATTTCTGGAACTGTTAATTTCTTCCAAGTGAAACATAATTATGCAAGTTAAATATTTAGATAATTAAATTTATTTGTTATCCCATTGTGTTGAGTTGAGATAGACATAGAAATATGCAACTAAGGTTCTTGGTCATATCTCAACTTGATTCTGTTCACTTAGTTTGGAGGTTTTGGAACCCAAACTAACTCGACATCTTTTCTCTTGTAAGGGCATGAAAAAGAATAGTGACCAAGGCGCAAACAATAATGACAACATATCGAGTCAACCTCATATCTTTTTCTATGGTTGTGTTCTGTGTTGTCCTTGGGTGAAGATGTTCCTTTAGGTACATATATAGATTGATGGGTTTGTGACTTTCTCCAACTAGGTTGTTGATAGGATTTCCCTTTAGGCTTGTAACCTAGTCCTCTTCTCCCAATTTGATGATAGGAATTATCTAAGATTTGATCAAGAATGCCATTATTATTTAAACTACTAACTTTTTGTTGTAACTTGGCAATCTCATCCATTCTCTTCTTGATATCTAGTTTTGCTTGGTCTAGATTAGATGACAATGAGTTTTGTTCTTTGAAAATAGTGTCATAATCTATATGGGTGCACAATATGGGTTGTTTTTGAAGATCGTTCACTTGAGTTTGCAAATTGATCTTCTCTAAAGAAAGTAGATTGCAATTTGCCTCTATAGATTTTATCTTACTATCATGATCTTCAATGATCTTTTTAAGATCTTCATTTTCGGAAGTCATAGCAAGAAGCTTAGCATGTAATTCATCATTTGCTTTAATAGATTTCTTTAATTTCTTCTTGCACTCAACATATTTAATATGTGTTTCTTCAAGACTAGCAACTAGTTCTTGTTTAGATAAATCAAAAAGACTTACCTCTTCTTCTTCTTCACTAGTTGTAGTAATAAGACAATCTTTGTGCTCATCTTCCTTCTTTGATCTCCATGGGCATCTAGTTGTTGTGTGGCTTGTTCCTAAGAACAAATTGCAACATGTTGTAGTTTTGTCCAAGCAACACCTTTTGTTGTGATTGTAATCACCATTACCCTCCATTCTTCAAGACCTGGTTAGGGTTCCTTGAAGCCTGCTCTGATACCAACTGAAAAACACTAGAGGGGGGGTGAATAGAGTTTTAAAATAATTTTAAAAATTATTTAACTCAAACAACCACAATTGAGAATAGAAGAAGGAGACAAGTGTTTAGAGTGGTTCCAACTTTAGCAAATACTAAAGTTGTCAGTCCACTACCCAGTTGCTTACCCAACCGGGATTTTGAAAGTATTTATTTTATTACCTTCTCAAGGATTTATACAAATACAATACTTTCCTTTACACCCCTTGAACAGCCTTCACTTGAAGTAGGTGCACCAACTTGAGGTAGCCTTCTTGAAGTAACTCCAAACTCCCCCTTGAAGTAGCCTTCCTCTCTAGAAGTAACCTCCCGTTGCACCAGCCTTCTGAAGTAGCTCAAGGTCGCCTTCTTCACCAAGAAGATCTCCACCCTCTCCAATCCGCAGCCTCCAACCTAGGAGTAGCAAGGAGAGTATAAACAGTAATAGAGAACAAGAAAGGAAAAAGGAAATTACAACTTATCCTTTGTAGCCCAAGGCTTGATTTGCCTAGATCAAGCGTATAGATCTCCTAACCAAGTGTGTGGACTTGTGATTGCAGTGGGTAGGAGATGCTAGCCTATAGGACACAAATTTTGAGCTAAGGATGAAAGTAGCCAATCGTTACAATGCTCAAATTGCTCACAACAGATTGCAAATATAATTGCTTGCTCAAAGTGTACTCAAATGTGTAAAAAGTCTATATAAGAGTCCTATGGCTTGTCCTATTTATAGGAATGGCCTATGGATGCTTAAGGACGTTCTAGACAACTTGTAGGGGTTTCTAAGTGCTTAACTAGCCGTTAGGTACAAGTTTGTTGCTTTAGCAACGGCTAATTAATTTACTCTGCAGTTGCTGTCAGAGTTCATCTCGGTCGAGGAATGGTCGACCGAGATACCTACTCGGTCGAAGTTTTGTCGACCGACAGGCTCTCTGGATCAAGTGATTTGCAACGTCTATCTCCAACTGCCAACTACCTTGTCAGTTGTGTCTAACGGCTACTTTGGATCTTTCTCGGTCAAGAAGATTGTCGACCGAGAGTGTCTCGGTCGAGGAGTTGGTCGACCGAGATTGATCCTGTTTCAATGTTTCAATTTAGGCACTAATTATATGTATGAGTGTGCAAATGTGATCCTATTTGAAGGGGATGACTTATCTAAATGTGGTGTTTAGCTAGGGAAGATCTAATGCTTGATTTACATGCATTCTAAGTACTTGTACATTATATATTTGTACAAGCTTTTTACAAGGCGATTACATTGCATGAAAATATAAATATGGAAGCATATGGATTTCCCTAGTACTTTGTCATCCGCCTTGTTCCTGCACACTCAAGTAGCTCGTTAGATCAATAAGAATGAAATGTTTGTCATAATCAAAACAAAGGGATTTATAGATGTCCATTTAGCCAACACATAATATATGAATTTTGCTCAGAAGAACACGAAAAATGCAATAAAAATATAAATGAAGCTTTTTTCTGGTTGCAGTTCGAAAAGCAGTGGAAGTTATCGACTTTAATGCTTTAATGATTAAGAAACCCTATTTTGAGATGATTAATGTATTTGGTAGGGTTTAATGGATGATTAAAGTCGATATTAACCTGTTAATTGTAAAAAGGTACATTAAGAACAAAAAGGATGAACTTTTCACGTAATTAGTTTAATTTAGAGTTTCATGTGCATAAATATGCTTTAATGGGTCTTGAAACCCTAATATTAGTTTTTGGTGACTCTTAATGGCTTTAATTATTCAAAATCGTGAATAAAGCTAAGATATGATGATTCTAAGCTATTTTGAGTCTAAAGCTTCCTAATTGTGAATAAATGCCCTTAATATGGAAATTAGGGTTTTCTAATGGATAAAATGTGGAATTAGTAATAAATGGAGTTCATAGGTGAATTAGATCACAATGAACTATGAGTGGTTAATGTGATGCTAATTGGGTATAATGATCTTGTCATGAATTAAAAGGATAAAAATGGTAGTTTTAATGTAAAAGAGGATTAATGGACTTAATTGATGGATAATGATGCCTTTAATCCGAAAATAAGGTTATATGTTGTTAAAAGGTAGCCTTAATATCTTTCGTGAAGAATAGATGAGATAATTAGGGAAAATTAGGGTTTAAAATAGTAAAAATGAAGTGAAACCCTAATTGCAATGGAAACCCTAAAAGTGGACTAGAAACCCTAGGAAGCGAGCTAGGTTTAATAGATCTTAATGGCATGATCAATAATAGGAAATTGTATGCATATTTTAGGATCTCATTTCATGCTTTCTTGCCTATTTGGAATTCTTGATTGATTGGATTATTCTATCTCAAATCAGCCTGACAGGTATGTGGTTATAATCGCTTTAGTTTCATAGTGATTCTTGGAAGTTTTATCGGTTACCTGAAAATAACTGCTTGGATGACTTTTATTTTATGCAACTATAAAGTGACTATGATTATCACTATAAATATGTATATATAACTGTCTTAGATCCGGGTCCTCCTCTGTGGCTTTGTAAATGCTAAAAAGGGTAACCTAGAGCAAGGTCTAGGCTATCATGAGTTAGAAATTGGGCTACCCACGTGTAGTGCCATGAGACTCTCTAGCACACTATGAGTTAAGGAGTGGGTTACCCACAGGTAGTGCCATGTGACTCAACCCTAGAAATTGATTCACCTGTTAGGTAGGATCATGAGGGGTTTAATGGGAATCTACCATAAGGAAGGTAGCATCTAGGTCCAATGCAGGAATAGTGCAGAGGATATGGTATGTATGGATGGCGCAGTTATATTTAAAATGTAAAGTTGTTTGTTAAATCATAGTTGACTGCAATGTGTTATTACAGTTAATTGCATGATTATTGTTTCCCCCACATACCAGCTTTATGCTGACCGACATTTTGTTTGTCAGCGTTTTAGGTACAAACCCCAAAAGGACAAACAGTAAATTGGCATTATGTGAATACATGAATTAAAGATCAAGGAGGATTAGTTAGAATATTCTCTCATATGGATAGAAGTTTAGAAATCCAAGTTTTTTAAAGGTATGCAAAAAGTTAATTTTATTACAACCTTTCAGTATAGTTTGGTAGAATTTGATAATTGTTATTGATTATTTGTCGAACCTTTGATCTGAAAAATTAGGATAACAGCTCTGACCTCTTGGTCTCCCTCAAATGGGGGTTACCGGGAGGTGGGGTCGTTATAGAAGTAGTGGGAGATAACACATTTATATGTGACAAATAAATAACATTATAAAAAACATGAACACAAATGGAAGAGGGAAGTAGGTTGAAAAGAGAGGAAGAAAAAAGAAGGGTGGAAGGAATCACTGGGAATAACATTTTAATATGTCTAAAAAAATACAATGTAATGCACTCAAACAAAAATCGATGAGGGAAAGAGAGAGATAAAAAAGAAATATGAGGGAAGTAGTGTGTCATAATTAATTATTTTTATATTTGACTTTTTATTGCTGGTCCATTAACTTGTTATCTTTGATCCAACAATTCATTTTTCTCTCTTCTTGTCATTTCACTTCTCACTTCCCTCCTCTAATATTTTCTCTTTTTAAAAAAATGATAGAGTGGGCCCACTTTATACTCTCTTTTAATTCTCTCTCCCACTCCATCCATCTCTATCTCTCCATCTCCCTCTCCCTTTCACTCTCCTCTCTCCCTTTCAAATTGTCCCATCAGTTGGCAACCCATTTTATTGTTGCCAACTAGCTAGCTAGAGGCTCCACATCTATCTCAAAATGAGTTCAATATATATGCCATATAGAAATATCCAAGATTACATCCTTACGTATCGACAACCATATCGAACATGTGTTTCAAGATGAGTTTATATAACGACAACCATTCACAATGGCATGGGAGACATGAACATAAACACACCCTATCCATTGCCTCCAGAACAAAGTTATAAGTAGACAATAAAAAAAACCCATAAGGTAAGGAATTTGCTAAAGTACTATCCTTGTTCCGGTACTAGCTGAGTTGAATTGAGGAATGTATGCTAGATACAATCTTTTGCAAAATCAACCAGCCTCTATATGTTCCATAAAGCCTTCAACAATGTTTGGATTGACCATTTAGTTATGTGTTTCTAACATACTCACAATCATAAATCATTTGAATGTACTAGCTAACATTTTTGCATCTAAAATCACAAATATCCTAAGCAAAACTTTTCTAAAACTTGATATCTCTAGTCAAGTATCATCATTCATCTTTTCCTAATTTTGTTGTTGCCACTGGTGGAGTCACCTCGAGGCACGACCCACACACTCTTTTGAAATTTCAATAGTTTGTAATATGGGAGCCATACTCCCATAAAAGTCAATTAGGCAATGCCCTACCTTATTAGTCCCGTCTTTATGCATGCATGTTTATTTTCTATTCTCTGTTTGAATAACAAGATTTCAATTTCTTATTTCTGTTAATCCAACATGTTTGTTTACTATGCGGGGTTTTCTATGTCTCATAACAAATTTCACTTTTTTGTTTCATTCAGTCAACTCCTGATTGCCACTTTGTTTAAAAGATTGAAGTCTGTTTTTTAGACCATCCAAGATTGCTTCATATACATGTATTCTTTTTAATAACTTTTTTAATAGCTTCAAATGGAATAAATTATACACATTATGTGTCAACTTTCATGTTTTTTTATAAATGAATCATGGGCAAAGTCACATTTTTATTATTATAAGAATTTATAAACAACTCCAGATATAGTAACCATTTTATGTTGTTTCTCATCCATTGTATTGACTACGACATGTGTTAATGTGTGATTTCTTTAAACAATATGTTGTGAAGAATCTCCTATCTTTAATTTTTTAAATATCAAATAGGAATGAATATTTCTTCATACGAGTGATGATAGAAATGTCTTATATTGAATCTTATATAAATTCATTGTCTTTCACATATCCTTTTACCTTATATTATTTAGGACGTATAAGAAATTCTTAAGTAAACAAATATTGTTTACTCCATACCTTGAATAAAATTGTCCATCATACTACAAAGAAGAATGGTAGAAACTATGATCGAGTAGTAAAAGGTGTATATCATAGAAATAACAATTGATCTTCCAACACACTAACACTCTTATTGCATAAACATTCCTTGTTAAAGTTAATATTATTTGTTTGAGTTGCATAAGGTTCTTCGTACAACACGTAAATTTCTTTACTTATATCTTCTTACCCAATCGTGTAAGTTAAGAAGATATATGGATTTTCTGTTCGTATTCAAGATTTTGAAATTAGTTCTACCTCTACTAGTTACAATGACTACATAGTTGCTAAGATTAATATGGATAATAAAATGGAGGCCATTTGACTTTATGAGTATTTCACTCCTTACATTTTTAGTGGCAGTATTTGCCATTGAAAATAACACATCATAGATAGATTTCTTAAGACGCACCAATGTCAACTTTCATGTCCCTATTATGTGTTTTATCATCATATTTTATAAGCATTATTTTATGATTATATGTTTTTGTCTATCCATGTTAGAATAGTGTTATATTGGGACATCTTAAAATAATTATTTTTGAGGTATAACTTTATTTAGTGCCCACCTAATTAGAATTCCTGGCTTCGTCACTGATTGTTGCTCTTCTTTTAAGGCTCTGACTGATTTTTCGTAACCGGTTTAGAAAATTTATGAACTCAAATTCCTTGTACCTTTTTCAGGATTGGTTTTACGTCATGTGACGTAGTTATATATATATACACACATATATATATATATATATATATATATATATATTGAGTGATCTAAAAAAGAGCAAATCATGAGTTATGGACTAATTAACAATACTTCTTATACAATCATATTCAATTTTCTTTATAAATGACAACTATAAAAAATTTTATCACTAGAAAAGGTAGCAATGTGAATATGACTTATTGTTAAAATCATAAGTGTACCATGGTAATTACATTTTATACAACCATATTATGATAGAATATTATACACTATAATCACACTATATCACTATTATTTTTAAAATTAAAGTTATATGTACACCATGAAAAAAAACTGTGCCGCACCACGATGTAAAAAAATATGAATTACATAATATCAGTAGAACAACATCGTTCACTATACTATTGCACGAGTAATATTTTAAAAATTAATATCGCACATTGTACCAAATAATGAACCGGCGGTGAGATTTATTAACACGTGAAATGTAGATACACTACAAAATTTTAGACATATGAAATCAACTAAAAATATTGTGATTAGAATTTTAACCACGATTATTTTACTAAAATCAAAGTTGTACCACACCGTTATACTTTCTAAAAGAAAAACATCAACGCCAAGACTACTTATGAGGTAATTATTATCAGAAGAATGTTGTGGTTATTATAGATATAAATTTTCCTTTACATGTTTACCATAATATATTTGTTAATATAGTGCACAACAAAAATTATTAATAGTTTAAATATTTTTATATTCACACTTAAAACAAACCAATCACATATAACTGAATGGAACTTAAATTTCAAAATTGGAAGTAGAGTTTTCAAAAAACGAGTTTCTCATAATTCTTATCTTACATCAAACTAATCGAAACTTAAGCCTCTTTCTATCGAGAAATGTGGATTGTGCATGTATACTTAAATATCAATAGAAAAAGGGGACCAATGTGGCCACTGCTAGCATACAGCGAGGTTATAATATTAATGACTCTATACTTTGAACCAGTGTTTTCGTGTTATGATAGTTTAGACGACTATATACTTGGTTTATTGTGGCGTTTCCAGCCATCTAGCAAACACATAGTTTCCTAACCCGTAATATAACACAACTAGTGATTAATTTGATCTAGTCACGTCTTTGAACATACAACGGCAGCTTGAAAGTAGTAACTACAACCTTTATTAGGTCTTTACTAATGGTATTTTGTTTGAACCATTATTTTGTCTGGTGCGCCCCAACTGCACATTCTTGACTTCGTCTCTGCCCGTTCGTCAACTATGCTGCTTGGTAGGAAAAGCTGTACCCGATGCAAGTCTTTTTAGGGCTCATCCTAATCATCCCGTACCCCAGACAGGCAAACCAGCAGTGGCGCAGCCAAGATTCCGAGATGGGCGAAGCCCGTCTCATTAGTAGAGTCAGGGCGGTCGGACGGAACAATGTTATTGACATAAACATCATATACAGAGAAATATGAAAAGTATGACACAATCATGCATAGTGATGTGGCAAAGAAGACAATATGAAAAACACTTAGTGATGCTTTCAACTTCAATGTACGAAAGATCAAGCCTACGTTTTATTTGTTGATGTATCGTGATAAGACTTGATATATGCCATTGTAACTTCAATGTCATAATGGTCCAAGCATTAAGTCTTGCAGCAACCTAACATTAATGTTTGATTCGGCTTCACACACATTTTTATAAGCTTCACTTAGAACACATTAAAACAAACTTGTGAAGGACATTAAAATCTTATTGCTGCACTAACTTTGTCTAGGCTCTGTATTCGCAGCCATCAACACTTCCAAGCTCATAGTGTTATCTAGTGCGGCAAGCATCACATTGCAATTATAGGAATTTCTGAATCTAGTTTTTCTCGACCCTTGAAATGATAGTTGCATATAGATGCCATAGACTAAACAATAAACTAGTTATTTGAATCCTTGTCTAATACCAGTGCAACAGTGTCCACTGGCTTGTGACCTGTGCTGCGGAAGATTTCTCAGAAGCGGCCATCCAAAGGCAACAACGCTCCAAACATATTCATGCAGTAGGACGTGGAATTGAAGTGGGCCGCCTCCACGAGAGAGATTATATACCAATACTCACTATTCAAAATAACTAGCAACACACACGTGCATATGCACGTGCCCCATTGAACATATTTATTTTACATTAAATAAAAAAAAATAAACTTTCCAAAAAGATAATGATAATCTCATTACTGCTAAAAAGGATAATGGTCCTTTTATCATAAAAGAAAAAAAATATAAAATTAAACAAATATAAAAGACAGAATGGTTTGTTATGGATGTAGTCAGTTGAGATTTGGGAAGAATACATGGTGAGAGAGGAAGGGAAGCGTGGAGTTAGGGTGGATTTGTTTGACTCGGAGAGGGGGAAGGAGTTTGTTAAGAAATAGAGTAAATTTTGACGTGGGAGGAGAGTATGTGGTTTGAAGGTGAGGAGTGGGGAGAGCGTGTGTATAGAGGGGGGTGGGGTAGTTGAGGAAGGAAGAGAGATGGGTTTGGAGAACGTGAAGTTGTTGGGTGGAGGGGTTTGGAGGATGTGGTTTTAATGTGAGGTGGTTTGGGAAGGAGAGAGAAATTAGAATAAAAACGGAACAAAATAGAGAAAAAACGTCACAAGAGAGAGGGTCAAGGAGAATGCAGGGATTTTGAATCCTTGCTTCTGATTGGTTGGAATTATTTTTCGGAAAAGAAAATGGCATCGGATGTAATTTAAACAACAAACTCGCTCTTTTTATAGTAGTATAGACTAGTTAATTTGAGCTTTTTACCCTGAAAGTTGAGTGAGTCTGGTACAGGCGGCCCACATGTGGCTCCGCCGCTGCAAACCACGCCAACATACAAGGCAACCCAACATCTTTCCACTACCCCATCTCTATACATCCATGCATTCAAAATTCACAAAATAGAAGATCTCTCTAGCACCCTATTTCTATATAGGGCTGTAAATGAGTACATGTAGATCCGTAGATCCACAGACCTGCAAAATTAGATTGTATAAAATTCATCACGGGTAGGACCCGCAAAATCGTGGACCCACATCTGCAAATGAGTATGCTTAGACCCAGACCGTAGACCCGTGTACCTCTATACATAAATAAATAACTACTTAAATAAAATATTATTATATTATACTTTACTAGTCTAATTAATATAATAATGTAGATTACATATTACTCTGGTTATAAAAAAGTTAATACTAGTAATCTAATTGAGAATTAACTATTCTAATTACAATGAGCAACATATGTAAACTTAAAATCAAAATAATTACATGATTTGCTACATAATTAAAACACTATGACAATGACTACAAATATGCCAAAAATTCAGTCAAATAATATTAAATCTACAAATATTACATTATTTAATATAGTTATTGCATGTTTATATCCTATGTAATAGTAATATCTCCTTGTACTTGAATAAACAAAACAAAACCTTTATTTTTCTTATATAAATAATATGATATATAGAACTACTTACCTGCATATCCGCACCGCAAACCCACTATTATTATGGGTAAGGGTATGGTGCGAGTTTTGATTTTTGTTATGCTTGTCTAGAACTACAAACCCGCTAAATTAGATAGGTATGAATATAGATATGTGACCATACTCTCACTTTTCACAACCATACCCTCACTATTCACACCCTTGTCTATACCCGATGCGAGCATGTTTGGAAACGTTGTATATAGTATCAGATGATCGCTGCTTACTTGCAAGGCATGAAGCATGGTTCAATGCTACACGACATATTAGATGAATAATTAAAGTCATTGGTGCGGCTCCCACTTTCTCGGATATATCTAGCCAACATCCTTTAGAGTTTTTTTAAACATTGTTGAGGCAGCCGTAAAATACTTACTTCTTTATTGGACTACGGTCCTAGATACTAATATTTTATTCCATGAATTATTTGTGTAAAAGACACGTCCACCGAAACATCAGATGTGATGGGCGCTGAGGTTTTTCAATTCTTTGATATGGGCTGTTGCGCAACAGTTTGTTGCAAGTTATGGCACGGAGCTATTGGATTCGTGTCAACTTCACCTTTTCTTTTTCTTACCCTCGGCACCACCTAAAAACTAATGCCAACTTGGTTTGTGTTCATGATTGGATCCAAACGCGAGACCAGCAAACATTAACCATATCGACGGAGTGTGAATAGTGCTTCATTTGGTTTTTCTGTGTGTTGTGGTTAAAAAAAATCTACTCTGTAGTTCCATGTTGTGTGTTTGGAGGAAACGAGTCTTCCTTATGAATAGGAGAACCAACGAAGCTCATATGACCAAGCACAAGAGTCTTCCTTATGAGTAGGAGAGTCAAAGAAGCTTAATTGACGATGCACTAGGTCGTGGAAATCTAAGATTGGTTTACTTGTCAAAATTGCACGTCTGTTGACCATGCAATAGGTCGTGAACATTTAAGGATTGGTTTACTTGTCAAATTGCATGTGTGCGAGTGTGCCACCATCCACCCCACCTCATTAGCATAGGAGTACTAACGTAGAGCACATCATTTCCACCATTACTGACGCCCTAACCTCATAAAAATATATAAAATATTAAATACAGCCGTCTCATGGAACTGAGGAGACACACGGCTCGTATTGTGCCCGAAAATAAGCAAAGTGCAAAAAGATGAACAAGCATATCACATGACTATAACAACCACCCCACTCTCTCCCCCCTCTCCTGTGGCTCTCTCCCACCCCATGCCCTAGCATCCAGGCGACCACACGACTAGCCCACCAACGTGCCACCTCTCGGCTATGAGTAGTCCGTCGTGCCGCCCCTCCGTCGCGACTAGACCGCTACAACATAGCCCTCATCGCCCATGCCTGGACGCCATGGTCGCCGCGATTGGGAACTATGGTTGCCGCGATCCGGATCCCATAACCGCCAACGTGCAACCCCTTATGATATGTCACAACGTCATCACCGTCGTCACACCTAGGTCAAAACTAAGTTCAAGTCTCTGGCTTGCTATGGCTGCTGTAGCGGCTAGACAACTCTTGGTCTCCACCCCCCTTTTTGCACCTAGGCTACATCCTATTTTTCTATCCTCAACCATCACCATATTTTAGGGGATGAGCAGGAGCAGACACACAACTACAAAATGGTCACGTCCACATCATCACGCCTATGTCGCCGCCATGCCCACCATTTTATTCATCTTCAAATATCGGCCAATCCCCATGCTTGGTATTGAAATGTATAAAAAATAGACATCGGTGAATAAATTTTGGTACGATGATATTTGTAAATGAGTTTTTGTCTTGTTTCACGTTGAAGAATGCGAACATGTATGTAGCATATACTATGCATAAATAATATAATAGTTGTGAAAACTAATGAATGGCTAATATGTCTTGTATTATATTTTTCCATAAAAACTCTTCTGATTGTTAACATGTCCAACATATTGTTTATCAAATCCAAAGTTTACTTGTATCCGTCACCTAATATCCATGTATTAACCATACCGTTTGAACTAAGATCATAATTCGACATTCAAAGTATCTTATTTTAGATTCTACATATTTTATAATCAATTTGGTATGCTATTTACCTGAATGGGACATTCTTCACAAATTCTATGATTTTAGCAAAATTTACCTTACTAAGAAGAGAATGGATCATTGGATCTAGGATCAGTGGTAGAGAGGATGCCATACAACCCCTAGTAAGTGCTCCATATTGGGAATCTGGGCAGCAGATAAGACAATGGAAATAAAAATTTTCTGCATGTATCCCAAACAAACATATCACATCAACAACAATGTATTTAGAAAAGAGGGTTTGCAGGGTATATACTTGGTTCTAGAGTAAGTCCAACAACAATCCTCACAACACGGTTCTTCTATATATGATAGCATATGGACAACAGTCGGGGCGGTCTCCTAGTGTGACACCACATACAACATCTGAAGTAGCCTTCCTATTGTGTTAGTGACGACCTCCACGCCTCAATTTTAGTTTACACAGACCACCATGAACTCCTCATTGTGTTTTATCAGAGTCAACATGAAAGAGTTTGTTCCTTTGATGTGAACGTGCTAGCGCTGACTTATTCTCCCTTGTTGTCTCTCCCTTTTACAAGTAAGACTTGCTCATGCTCTCACATTACCACAACTGCGAGAGGACAACGTTTGTCAATATTAGTTGTGTCTTCTAAAATTCTTGACTACTCCTCTATTTATAGGAGGGTCATGGTTAGGGTTTTCAGATCAACTGGGAGTCAAAGAGACGGGTTTTTACGAATTTTTGGCTATTGTGAATCACGAGTGGATCGACTCAACACTTGAGTCAATCGATTCACACTTCATTCGATTGACTCAACACTTGAATCAGTCGGTTGGAATGCTTTCCTATTCACAAATATATTGACTTTCAATGCAACAATCAATGCATAACATGGCGTCGACATCAAACTTTGATCCAATCTTATTGATTGTCTAGTCATTCGACTAGAACTATTAGTTGGTCGACTCATCAGTTGATTCGGTTGACTCAACACTTGAGTCTGTCGACTTATAATCCCAGTCATAGGCTTCAGCCAATGTTGTTTAAATAGATTATCTAAACACTTCAGTAATCAAGTCAAACCTTATTCATGAGTAAACTCTTTTTCCAGGTGTATCCTATGCGTGTGACCTTATAGGTCCTAAGTTACTTTGACAGTGAACATCCATAACTAATTTATGACATCACAAGTAATGAGAGGTATTTAGTAACACATCATTGCTACTTTGGCAGTGAACGTCCATAACTAATTTATGATATCACAAGTAATGAGAGGTATTTAGCAACACATCATTGCTACCCAAGTAATTGAAAAGTAGGAGAACAACTTCAACCTAGATTCGTGATCAGTGATACTGCAATTGTATAATTCCTTTGTCTTAGATATCTAGATTGAACTTGTGACATGGAAACATCATCCTCTTAGTCATTCAATCTATGTTCCTTCAACCAGAAAAGACTCTAGAGATGCATATGAGCTCAATATCACATATTAACTCACATGAGTATTGCCATATTTTTCTCAGTCTCACTTATCAAGTGGCCATGATATCAACCCCAGTAGGAGGGACTAATCCCATCTACATCACTTGTAGTTAATCCTCATGTGTCACAATGTACCCAAGCATCACCTTTATGGTAACCCTTATTCAAGGGCACGTTGGATGATGTTAAAATACATTGAACAACATCTGATGAGTGCAGTGACTTCATGTCTAAGAATCACAATCACCATTATCACAGTGAGATGTTATTATGACTGTTATCCATGTTTCACTTCTTAGGGTAGGTCTGCCACATACAATGTTCTCTAGAAAGTACATGTGTGTTTAGTTTGATATCATATATCATGACTCATGAGATTCTACTATCAAACAACACATACTCTAGTCTTATGTATCATTGTTGTCTATTAGCTTTCATAATAATACCCAACTAGGGACATAGTTAAGAATGTAAATACTCTTATCATACATATAATCTCATTGTTCAAGACCTCAACCTGAAGATACATGTCATTGAGTAGTATCATTCTTTAGACATCTATCATGTTATATCATCATATCATATATGAAAAAACATATAGATGGGATTGTCTTTATTATTAATCAAACCATTTACAAGATATATGCCATTATAATCATCGTATGACTGGATCTCTAGGCATAAATACTAACAGACTCCCACTTGCACTTAGATACAACCACTCATAAACTTAATCTCGAATGAACTTAGATGCCCATCATGCTTCTGCTAGGAAAGTGCTTTTGTCAATGGATCAACAACATTGCTTTTGGTTGGTACCATGCAAATCTTCACATCTCCTTACTGTACAATCTCTCGTATGAGATGGAAATACTATAGTATATTTTTGGAATGATGATGTGAATTGGGTTCCTTATCTTGTGTAATAGCTCAATTGTTGTCACAATACAACTCTATTGCATTACTAATGCTTGGAACCACCCCAAATTCGGAGATGAACTTCTTGATCCAGACAACTTCCTTTGCTGCATTAGATGCAACAATGTACTCATCCTCTATTATAGAATCAACAATTGGCTCTTGCTTGAAACTCTTTAAGCTTGCAACTCAGTTCTTAAGGCAAAACACAAATCTGATTGCGATCTATAGTCATCTTTGTCAGTTTAGAAGCTAGCATCAGTGTAAACTTTTACTACTTAATGATGTTCTTTATGGTAGTCTAGTGACTTTCACCATGGTCTGACTGATACCTACTAGTCATACTCAAGGTATATGATAGAGTGCATAACATTGCGTACATGATAGATCAATTTTAGGTTCATATGGAATCTTACTCATGCTCTCCCATTCTTTAGAAGAATGGGGACATTGAACTCTAGAGATACTAACACCATGGGACATGGATACGTTTCCTCTCTTTGAGGTCTCCACGCTGAACCTCTTTAACACCTTGTCAATGTATGTTCTCTAGCTTAGGCCTAGAATCCTTCTAGATCTATGTCTATAGATCTTGATTCCTAAAAATAGGATGCTTCACGTAAATCCTTTATAGACAAGGTACTTCCCAGCCATGTCTTTACCATATGGAGAGTAGGGATGTTATTTCCCATCAATAGTATGGCATCTACATACAATATGAGGAATACAACTATGCTCCCACTAACCTTCTTGTAAACACATGGTTCATCTTCATTTTGACTAAAGCAAAACTCTTTGATTGTTTCATCAAATCTAAGATTCCAGATCCAAGATGCTTTCTTCAATCCATAGATTGACCTTTGTATCTTACAAACTTTATTGGCTTCCTTTGGATTTATAAAACCCTTGGGTTGTGTCATGTACACATCCTCAAGCATATTCACATCAAGAAATGTAGTTTTAACATCCATTTGCCAACTCTCATAGTCATAATAAGCTGGAAGGACAAGCATGATCTAGATGGATTTAACCATGACAATTGGAGAAATGGTGTTGTCATAGTCAACACCTTGAACTTGTCTGAAACCCTTTGCAACCAATATGCCCTTATAGGTTTGTACACTACCATCCATGTCAGTCTTCTTCTTTAAGACCCATTTGCACCATATGGGACCCCTTTGGGTGGATCCACCAAGGTCCATACATTGTTGGTGTATGTAGATTCCATCTCATATCTCATGGTCTCAAGCCACTTCTCAGATTTTGGTCCCTCAACAACTTCTAGGTAGGCTGATAGCTTATCATCAATGACCGACTTATTACCTTTTTGAGTTACAAGATAACCAAATCTTTCAAGCTCAAGATGCATCCTACTAGATCTATGAGGCTCACTTGTCATAAGAGGAACTTGAGATTCCACAATGGTTTGTAATTCTTCTTGTTCCTTATGTACCTATGGAGGTTCAATGTTTTCTTATTGGTCTCAAACTTCTTTGAGTTCTACTTTTATCCCACTGTTTCCTTTGGACATAAATTCCTTTTCAAGGAACACAACATTCATGGAAACAAACACTTTGTTATCAGATGGAGTGCAAAAGTACTATCCCCTTATTTCTTTGGGATATCCAACAAAATAACATTTATCTAATATAGGGTCCAAGATTTTTGGGAAACTACTTTCTGATATAATCTTCACATCCCCAAATCTTCATAAAAGACACATCACAACATTTCCCATGTCATATCTCACATGGTGTCTTTTGAGTCGATTTATATGGTACACAATTAAGTGTAAGCATGGCGGTTTCTAAATCATATCCCTAGAATGAAATCAAAATATCAACAAAACTCATCATTGCTCACACCATATATAGTAATGTTGATTCCTTCTTTCTGACACACCATTATGTTGCGGTATTCCAGATGGAGTATATTGTGATACGATACCAAGGGCTCATAGAAGGTCCTCAAACTCTTGGCCTAAGTATTCTTCACCTTGATCGGAACAAAGTGCTTTAATACTTATCCCAAGTTGGTTATGTACTTCGTTCATAAATTCTTTGATTTTTTTCAAGGGTTTTTGACTTATGTTTCATCAAGTACACACAACCAAACCTACTGAGATCATCAGTGAAGGTAATGAGCTATTGGTAACCACCTTTGGCATTTGTTATAAAAGGTCCACATACATCAGTATGTATAAATCCTAATAGATCACTTACTCTCTCACTGTGACCAATAAAAGGAGTCTTTGTCATCTTGCCCAATAAATAAAACTTCGCATGTCTCTATTGATTCAAAACCCAAAGAGTCTAGATAACAATGTGGATGGAGTCTAGAGATGTGTCTCTCATTAATGTGTCCTAGAAAAAAATACCAAAGGTATGTTTTGTTTGAGTTTTTGAGTTTTAGCCTTTTGGTATTTATGTTATAAACACTTGTCTCTAGATCTAGCAAATAAAGACATAAGACATTTGGACACTTCCATAAAAGTTCTCATATTTAGAAATAGAACATCAACCATTCTTAATGTGAAATTCAAATCTATTATTGTCCATACAAGATACATAAATGATGTTTCTATTAATGATAGGTACATAATAGCAGTTCTTTAACTCTATTACAAGCCCACTGGGCAGAGATAAATGATATGTTCCAACTGTAGTGGCAACAACTCTTGCTCCATTTGTAATGTGCAGTCTGACCTCACCCTTTCTTAAAGGCTTACTTCTTTTCAGATCCTGCAAATTAGAGCATATGTTAGGTCCACATCCGATAAATTGTATCCAAGATGAAGAAATATACATGTTTATCTCAATAACATATATATATATATATATATATATATATATATATATATATATGAAGTGGATATCTCTATCCCCTTCTTCGTCTTCTATAATTCCTCCAAATAAAGAAGGCAATTTCTTTTCTAGTATCCAACCTGGTGACAGTGGTGACAATTGCCTTCCTTATTCACCCCTCCCTTAGCTTTCAGTGTAGAAGACTTGGATTTCTACCTAGCTTTAGAACTCTTCTTAGCTTTGTCTTTTCCCTTAGACTTCTCTTTGCCTATGTTGATCATAATCACAGATTTTGGGTTGTCCTTCTCTGTCTTCCCTTTAACTATTCTCAACATGCCAAGTAATTCTGATAACATTTTGTCAAAATCATTCATGTTATAGTTCATGACAAACTGGCTATATGATTCTGACATGACTATATAATCACATATGTCGCCACCTCTTGGCCCAAGGGAAATTCCAGTCAAGCAAGCTTATCCACATACCCAATCAACTTAAGCACATGGAAACCTATTGGATCTACTTTTGCCATATTGTACTTGAACAATGCCTTTGAGACATCATATTTCTCTTGTCTTGCTTGATCTCAGTACATGTTCTTAAGGTGTGTTACCATCTCAATAACATTTATGTTTTGATGTTGTATCTACAACTCATAGTTCATTAAGCATAGCATCAGACACTTGACATCTACGACATCATCAATATTCTTCTGGTAAGCATCCCTTTCAGCCTTAGGCATAGTGGGAGCGAGTTTATATGGCTCTCATGTCTCCAAGACATAGGTTTGAGTTCTTGTGTGAGAATGATTCTCAACATCCTGAACCAGTCGTATAAGTTATTCTTGTTTAACTTGTCCTTCTCGAGGACTTAATACAACAACAATGAGTTACTGTTTGCCATTAGTTTCTACAAAAGAAAATTGCAAGTTGTCAAAATTCTTTTGATTTTATCTGGTTAAAATAAAATTCCATGATTTTAATCAGACCTTTAATTAATTATCACTCCCACTATTTTGTTCAAATTGATAACCCTCACTATCAATTTTGAATATTAGAATGTAAAAACTTCTAGCGAGTTAAGATCCATATTTTATCAAAGTTATGAGTCATCTTGGGCCAATCTCCCACAACCTGACTATTTAGGTAGACAACACTTTCCAATTGCATCATATGTAACTCATGATAGATGGCATGCACAATTCTTTGTCATAATCCATCTTTATGCTTCTAGGTGGTTTAATCCCGTTAAGATTATCTAGTTAAGTCGAACCCAAAGCCAACACGATAGAATATGCACCCTATAGAGGCGTACTGTAACATCCCAGGATTTGAGGCCTCAGATAAGTTGATCTTAAAAGGAATGATTGGACTACACATATCACCAAGGTGCACCTCCTTTTCCGAGAGCCCATCACTAAAGAACTCCATAGTTAAGCGTGCTCATCTTGGAGTAGTACTAGGATGGGTGACCAGTCGGGAAGTTGATCCTGGCTTGCGCGTCAGTGTGGACAAAGTGCGCAGTTAAGGCTAGTGGTGGTTTGTGGGGCCAGTCGTCATTCCTGAAACTCTACTAGAGCCATGGGCAGTGGGCCCGGGTGTTACAAATGGTATCAGAGCCATAACCCCTCCAGTAGGTGGGGCCCACATGGGTATGTGGCATGCCAGTCTTGAGCCGTGCGGTCCAGGCAAGTTGGAAAGGGCTATCCGTAGAGACGAGATGGAGCCACCCTTGCGCTGGTAGCTGTGGATGGGAGCTGGGTGTCCATGGGCCATTGTGGGTCTGCACTGAAATGAGGTCAGATTATGAGGCCATATAGTTGAGACTTGACGAGGACGTCAAGAGTCTAAGTGGGGGAGATTGTAACATCCCAGGATTTGAGGCCTCAGATAAGTTGATCTTAAAAGGAATGATTGGACTACACATATCACCAAGGTGCACCTCCTTTTCCGAGAGCCCATCACTAAAGAACTCCATAGTTAAGCATGCTCAGCTTGGAGTAGTACTAGGATGGGTGACCAGTCGGGAAGTTGATCCTGGCTTGCGCGTCAGTGTGGACAAAGTACGCAGTTAAGGCTAGTGGGGCCAGTCGTCATTCCTGAAACTCTACTAGAGCCATGGGCAGTGGGCCCGGGTGTTACACATACCCACATATCTATCACCACACATCCATGAGATAGAAAGCACACCACGCTAGGCTGGCCACGCTTAGTCGATCAAGATTTTCATATATGTTGATTATGGAAAGCATCTAAGACTTATTATTTAATTTGATGGGTTTTATTTATACATAAATATACATATCCAATCACCACACACTTATAATATGTATCATATTCATTCTATATCTACAATTAAAACATGCAATTATAGAACAAGAGCGATGGTAATGGCCATCCTAATGCAATTTTTTAGAGCCACAAAGAATCTCTATCACCTAAGGTCACAACATATTAACAACCTATTCTTGCAAGAAATCTGTGCTGGAATTAGCACGATCGGTTGAATGAACCCTTTAGTCGACCGGTTGGCCTTCTGATCGGCCAAATGGTCTTTATAGATTGATCGACTAGCTCTTGGCTCAAGCAGTATTTGGACTCCTCCAATTGATCAATTGGGCCTTTAGTTGATCGATTGACTCTTCCTATCATCTGGCCTCCTAGGTCCTCTGGTCGACTGACTCATCAAAAAGTGTAGTGAAGAATTCCTTCTCTTGCCAAAACATAAATCAAAACTATGATATTCCTATTAATTTATTACATCATAAAAGTGAACCTCGAGTTACATTCGAGAGAGTATAAGAGGGAAACATTAAATTACATGTGGAGTAGAAGTGGAGGTTTATTGTGCAAACTGAATAACAACAAGAATAAAATTACCCAACCAAGCACACACATCCACAAGGACTTTTGTCTATAATTGTGCATTCATCCACCATCAAATTTTTTTAGGGCGACGTGTATCAATTGCATATATATCATATCGTATATATAAGAGTGTATGTGGTTTTAATCCAATATGCATATTAATCATTTTAAGTATTTACATCGTATGAAACATATAAATGATAACATAAAATATGATCATATCAACTAAATCCCAGTACAACATAAATTGCGATGACTTTCATAACATTGTTGGGAATTCAAGAAACAAAAAGACTGTAGAAACCAAAATTGTAACATACTAGATCTCAGACCCTACCCTGGAAGTTGACATTTTGGACTTAGCCAAACAAGGTTGAAGGTTAGACCTAAATAGATGTTTAGTATAACCCCAATGAGCTAATGCATGTATAGATCACCTTAATATAACCTAATGTTCTAACATTAATCTTAGGTTTATAATGGATACATAAAGTATGCCACATAACCCATTTTGGTGGTAATATGAAGATAATGAACTTAATTGGATGAATAATTTAGATACTGGGACGTTAATGGGACATATGACATAACTCATAAAAAGGAGTCTCAAAAGTGGAAAAAAATTCAAATTTGAAATCTACATATCAAAATTAGCATACATGCCAAATTTCATCTAATTTGGACAACCTTGAAATATTAAGATAAGTTTAGGAGAGAGAAAATGAGTAAAAGGCATAAGTAATGAATAATGTGATTATATAACTTCAAAATATGGAAATAATGGTAAATTCATATTCAACAGATCAAAGATAACTTGTGTATGAAGTTTGGTCCAATTTGGATGTTGTTTGTGCAAGTTATGCAATTTTAGGTACATTTTGGACTTTTCTACAACTTACCCAATTGGGAGGTTTTCTTTGCAAATTGTCACATGCAGTATAATCCTTATATATTCCCTTACCATTCTAGAGTTTTTGAATCATGGGGCACCTAGTTGCACCTTGGTTTGAAGGTGTTTCTTTCCAAGGGTAATTTAGGGATTGCTCTCTTTATAAATGAGCTTATCTTTAGAAGCTATCAACCAATGGGGTTATTTCTTTTATTGGAGGTCAGTTGGGATAGCCTATAAGTCTCCATAAACTGAAATTTGCTATTCAAGAAGCCTCTATGAGCTGTCCTCTTGCATGGCCATGAAATCCCTAGGCTATGGACACATGGAAAGCTCCATGGACACCTCATGCTTGACTTCTTCCTTATCCATAAAGGTTTGCATGTCCATAGGCACCCTTAGCATTAGACACATGGAAAGTAACTTGACACCTCGTGCTTGACTTATTCCTTATCCATAAAGGCTTTCATGTCCATGGACACCCTTATACATGACACATGGAATGTCTCATAGACACCTCATACTTGACCTCTTTCTTTATATAGCCATATCTACCCCTTCCCAACTCCCAATTAAAAAACTCTTGATCTCCTTTATTTCCTCTAGATTAGAGCATCATTCCTACTCTGTTTTTCCATGAAAGTTCTGTCCCAAGGTAAAAGGAGGTTCCTACCTTGGTGAAGAAGGCTCCTAGGGTTCCAAATTTCTCTATTTAAGATTTCTTAAGCTCCTCCTTGGGGATTTTGACCAAAACTAGTAAGTATCCTCCTTTCCTTCCCTATTTTCACGTTGTTAGTCTTCCTTCCACCTTCCTCCATGTCAGAACCATGGCCTTCCATGGTGAAACCCCACCTAGAGCCCATAAACACCTCAGCTCCATGTTCTTTTGTTAGGTTTTTTCACCTCTAAAGTGGAGAAGGTGCTTGTTGCTTGAGATAGGAGCTTTATTGGAGAAACCAACCTCTCTACTTATTGGACCTATCCACCTTCCCTAGAGGTTCTTTGGAGGCCTAGGCTTGGATCTAGGACTGACTTGGACTATTTAGACTCTGAAGTTGAGGCATGATGTATCCCCTTTTCTTCTATGTTGAGCAATTCACCTATGCTTATTCATTCTCTTTGTCCTATGGACATTAGCCTACACACAATGTCTTTTCTTTTGAAAATCATGGTTCATGTGAACTACCTTATTTGATATTGATCATGTGATCATGGATATTCTTTTGAACTCTTATCTTATGCCTTGTTCATGATGGAACTCTAAAAGATGACATGTGATGTCTTTTTCCCACTTATGAGGTGGATGTATATGTTGATCACTTATGTGGTGACTAGTTTTTATATTATGAGTATACTTTCTACGTGCATGTGGCAACACATCCCGCTATCACACAGACAATGAGGTGTTACGCAAAAACGTGCAGAAATCATCATAACCACAGATTACCAAAACACGGGTTAATTAAAACCGATTGCAGAAAGCAGATAAACTGAGAAACTATTACATTTAAGTCCACATCCTGCAAGGAAATAGGTTATATATATAACCATATACAAGCCTTGATACGTGTCCACAGATTAGAGGTTCATCACCTGTTTATATGTACATAAAGTCCCACATCTGGCCAGCAGCAGGATATACAAAACATCAATGACTATGCATCATGAAACAACGTCAAAACACCTCCAAGGACCTGAGAGTACAGGGATGACTCTAAGACTCTACTACAAAACAACCAAAACAGCAACATATCCATCTCTTGCCTTCTACTGCTCATCTTGCTGCTCGGCCACAACTCCGCGACCACCACCACGCCTAGCTTGACCACCTAAAAAAGGGTATAAACCAGCGGGGTGAGACACACAGTCCTAGTAAGAAACATAACTCCTCGCCGAAACTACAAAACCTCAGAAAGATAAAGCAACAACAACAAATAACTGATAAGAGGTATAACAAGAGCCGTTTATAAAATAAATCTGTTCATACCGTCAAGCTTACCAGATGTACGGAAGGCATATGCTCAAGTAATTCTTTATGGAACATGATTGACAAGATAAGAATTATAAGATCTTACCCAAGTAATACCAAGAGCATATAAAATAACTACAAGTATAACAAGATTAACTATGCAAGCAAGACCTCAACCAATGTTCTGTGTTTTGCCTTAAGCAGTAAATACTAAGCGGCTGGATTACATATTATTATGCCCTGAGGAAGTGAGCCGTACCACTCAAATCCAACCTTCGGTCGCGAAACCCAAGCCGGTGCCATACAAGGTCAATGGAGGAGCCAGACTCCACAACCTCCCACCTTGTGGTCAGTGCACGAGTACAATACAAGCATGACCGCAGTCTCATGCTTAAGTGGCCTCAGCCACAGGGTCAGCTCCATAGGTTACTCATCCTCTAGCCCGCCTTGGTACAGGTCACGACGCTAGTACATCTGAGCCACATGCCAGTTCACCGTACCCTGAGCCATGAATGCATTCATGCTCTATCACACTGAGCCATGGGCCTGTTCACCATGCTCATATATATATGTATATCCTAAGTCTACAACCGTAGCTGCACTCGATTCCCTCTCTAATTAAGGCTAGGAGAAACCACACATATTCAAAAATATGCGCTTCCAGGTTAACCCGCAGGAGAACCTGTTTCACCATCACCAACTACTGACGATGATGGATCTATGACCAGGGAAAACTACATGATATATTCCACTGTGATTAATTAGTGTATTTTATGTGGATTGCAAGATTCAACCAAGTTGTATAACATGCAAACTATAGTGGGAACAAACATCATGAAACTCGGTATTATACTTTTATTGTAATCACCATCATCCTGATTCATTACAAGGATCCATCATTACATGTTATCACTTGGCCTCTTGCAAATCATCTAGATCCATCTCAAGGATCATCACATTACCATGGGATCTCAATCCCTCATCACATCATGCCACTGCCTCTCAAGGCTTACATCATCATCATGGGATAACAATCTCAAGTATTTTAGCTAAACACATCATACATGTTATCTCATTATAAAGAGTAACCATCAAAGCAATGTTACTCAACATATATATATATATATATATATATATATATATATACATGATAGCCCTTTGCCTGGCTATATATATATATATATATATATATATATATATATACATGATAGCCCTTTGCCTGGCTATTCATCACCTGCATGGTTAGTACAGAGAGATCATAATATCAAACATAGGGCGGTACTGATGATTATAAACTTTATCACACATGACTCAACCTGTGATCATGGACATAGGTCATATCATCATGCAAAGCATCTTATATGTTTACCATTTCCTTAGTATTATACATAATATCAAGATGATCACATACATATGAGATGTTGTATTAAGAAGCATAGATGTGGTCTACTATATCGTGCACACCTAGGGTTACCATCATAAACCAAACATGATAATATCCAACATATTGGGTTCAAACAAAGAATAAGACCCTCACTATAGTGCTCACTACCCTCACCAAAGGTAGTATCGGGCAGGGTACCCACCCTATCGCCCAACTCTAAACGCATAATAGAAAACAGACCTGCGCATGTCGTCCGAAACCTAGAGTGTCGGGCATCCAAGGTAACATCATATCGTGCAGCTAGGCTTCAAGAGCATGTCGGGCAACGCAATGTTGAGCAACATAAGGTATCAGGTGCGACGCGGTGTGTGCACTGCTGGTAACAGACATTCAGGCGTGTGGCTTAGCTAAAGGAGCAAGTTTGACGATGACGCGTCGTGTAACGGTGCACCTTGTATCGTGCGCCCAAGCATATCGGGCAACCCCATGTATCAGGTACTTGAGATATCATGCAACACCCGTCAGGTGTTGTGCTATTGGCCGACACACACAGGGCTAAGGCTAAAGGGTGACGCCCACCACATAGCAATGCTCCACCACAACAAGGCATGATAATACCAAACTATCACCTAGGTTAAGTGTATCGGGCAGGTTGCTCATCCAAGTGTGATGCCCGTCACACACACACAAAATAGGAACCAAAGGTGACGCCCGTCACAGCCACAAGGGGGTGTCATCCAATGCTCTAGGTCAAGAGGGATATCGGGAAACACCTCCCCCAAGCTCATAACGGTCAAGAAGCAACTCCACAAGGTCGTCACCATCCTTAACCACAAGGGCACCAAACCCTAATGGGTCAAGAAGATGGCTCACCTCTCAACTATCAAGAGAGAGGGGTCTTGCACATCTCTTGCCACCAATCGGGCAACACAAGGAACAACCCTAACAAGGTCCATAACTATCACCAAGCTCACCCTTCATGCCCATGGTGAGAGGAGGGTGTTGCTCAAGCTACTAGAACACAAGCTCACCTCTCAACTTAAACGAGAGAGGAGTGTTGCCCATGATACTAGAACTCAAACTCACTCCTCAAGACCTAGGAGAGAAGGGAGTGTTGCTCACTGATAACACCAAATTTTGTGATATTTTAGACTATTTTTATGTTATCAAAACTGCCATTTTTAGCTATTTTCCTCTCTTTTGTATGCACTTTCGCAATAATTGGCCAAGCAATGCTCTTAATCCAATTTTCCTATCTTTTGCAGAGTTTTCCTCATTTTTGGGCAATAAGGCCGCTCCGGCCCATGAATAAGTCCAAGCCTGTCTCGGCCTCCCTGACGCCCGATACAACCCCTGCCCGACAGGAGTTGGGCGACAGAAAGACGCTCGACAAAGAGGTGCCGCGCGAGAAGAAGCTGACAGACGACACACCGTCTACCCGACAGGGAGCCCGACTCGTCCCGACAACCCAGCTTGTCGGGCGACACAGCCACCCACCGGCAGGCGCGCCGCCCGTCACATGACCGATAGCAGACACCTCCGCGCCGAGCTATACCTGTATCAGCCGTCCATCGACCAGTGCTTTAGGGGGCCACGTGGTGCTTCGAGCACCATAACTCCTCCCGGCCAGCTGACTATAAATAGCAGCTACAGGGAGCCGAAAAGATAGTTCGGAGTTTTAGAATTCGGACAGTTGGGAGTTGAGCTATCTTCCGAAGAGACTGCGAGAGCATACGTGTCGTGCCCCAATGCTTGTCTCGGGCGACACTAGGTGAGCTTCTCCTCATCCCAAGAGGGAGGGGACAGTTCACTTAGGACCGTCCCGGGCGACACTGTGGGCCTATATCGACCGACGTAGATGAGCGACACAAGTGCCCGATAACAATAATGCGTAGCTCTTAGCCCGACACGATATCAAACTGATACGCTTAGCTTGTCGAGCGTGCCGCCCGAGAGGGTGTGCCGCCCGACATGAGCGTATCGGCCAGGGTCCTTGAGCGATACGGTCGACAGTCGGTGCGTGCCACCCGAGAGGGTGTGCCGCCTGACACCTCTGTATCGGGCTAGGCCTCTGACCGATATCGGGCAGGAGAGCTACAACACCCTGTCGTCCTTCTACATCAAGGAGGCGACACCTATCTTTACTTTCTGTCATTTAATTCTTTATTTATGCATTGTAATTAAGACCCTTTATTTGTCTATGGAAATAGAAGATGCTTAATTACTTGCTGCTCTGTGCTTGGTACAATCTGTTGGATGATTGCTATGTTTGATATCCGAACTCTAGCTTGCATGTTTGGATCGCGTTTCGCTTAGCTAACGAATCGCGTTTTCCCGTCGCAACAACTTCGAGAGTTGTGTTGTGGCTCTAGTGTTTGGTCCGATTCTGGAGTATGAGAGTGCCTGGAACGGAGTTGCTTTAGTGACCTTTCCACTCTAATTTTAGTCCGGTGACCTCGAGAGGGGCGCTGATGCCTTGTTAGAGGTACCTGCTTTGAGAGGAGGGGTACATGACTGGTTCTACCACCGCTTGTCTTACCGGAGTTTTATCCTTCATACCTCGCTTTAGCGCGAGCAATATCTTTCTGTTTCTGTTGCATGAAAACCCCTAAAAACCGCTAAATGACTAAAATCTTAAATCTCTCTTGTAGCTCCACTTGGAGATAGTTTTCTTTGTTTTATTTGTGACATCTTACTGCTTCCTTTTTTGGGAATTTATCTCTCTTTATACCTGCCGGAGTGTAGCGTGTCGATTCTGTGTTCTCAACACTACCCCCTTGTCCCTGTGTTCAACCCCGTATATCTACTTCGACCCCGTAAACAAAGTTGCGGGGGCCTAGAAGGATTCAGGTTTATAAATGTAAAAGCTTGACTACCTCAAATCCGCCTCCAATTTTAGGACGCGCGATTTAGGCCGGTCAACGTTTTGGCACCGTTGCCGGGGACAAGGCAAAAACGGTACTGTTGATGAATCCGAATCCACTAACTACACTCTTGTGCCTCAAGCTTAGCAATGAGCTTGACAACACTCTTTTTCTTCTTTACTACTATTCTTTGCTTGAAATTAATAAATCTATCTTATAACCTTGATTTCTCATGCCATCTCAGGAACCCTAAAGAACAGTGACCTATTCCTTCGAGATCTGACGCCATGTCTCATTGTGAGCAATCTCCATTCGAAGGTGAATGTCAAGGCCGAGATGAGATATCACACCAGCCCAGCCTGGTTGGCCAGTTGCATGCTTTCATAAAAAGACAAGACTCTATCATCAACCGGTTGGTGCAGGGTGCACTTCCCAGCCCTGGAGCTCAGAATTCCATGCAACACCAGATGACAAGTCTGCGGATGCGCCAGTGGGAAGTCGATCAACGATTGGTCCAGATGGCAGCTCTGATAAAGAACCCTGCAGGAAAGACACTCTCATATCCGGAAACTGCCAGAATGGCGGTACTGAGGTCTGGGAAGACGGTGGAGCGCGCAGCTGATGCCGAACCAGAACCTATACCGAGGACGGAGAGTATCATTCCAGTAGAGGGCAAAGGTGGACAAGCAGAAGCTCAAGATCCTGCACGGAAACCTTCCGATGAGCTACCTGGTGGGAGGAATTCTTATGCTCCAAGGCTATCGTTCCCGCATAAGCTGATCAAGGCAAATCTGAAAGGGCGTCACGAAAGGTTCATGGACTCGATCAGGAAACTGCATCTTGAAGTCCCCTTCCTTGACGCATTGGAAGAGATGCCTATGTATGCCAAGTTCCTCAAGGACCTTATCACAAAGAAGAGAAGGGGAGGAAGGATAGAGATAGTGTACCTAGCTTCCACCTCCTCCACCTTCTTGAATCCCGACATGCCAAATAAGAGAAGGGATACTGGAGCTTTCACAATCCCGTTCACCATCGGAGACAACATCGAGTGCAAGGGCCTAGCAGACTTGGGGGCTAGCATCAGCCTCATGCCCCTAAGTTTCACGCAAAGGGTGGGCTTGACTGACATGGTTCGAACCAACATGCGTATTGAACTGGAGGACCACACCTTTAAGAGACCCATCGGCATTGTCGAAGATGTGCCGATCAGGGTTGGCGACTTCTTCATCCCTTGCGATATAGTCGTCATCGACACATCTAAAGACCCCCATTGTCCGATCATCTTTGGTCGCCCCTTCTTGGCGACAGGGAGAGCGCTGATTGATGTTTCCGAGGGGATGATCACCTTAAGGGTCAGAAACGACCATATCGACTTCAAGCTGAAGGAGATCATGAAGAGCCCATCCCTATCTGAATCAACATGTTTCGCAGATAGCTACAATAAATTCTGCGAGGAAGTAGAGGAAGATATCCAGATAGTAGACCCTATCTTGAGGGCTATAAATTGTCAAGATCCCGACCTTGAAGAACCTGAGGTCACGAAGCACCTCAACCTTTTCAACCTTTCTGACGAAGATTTGCAAGAAGAGGATACAGTGGTGGAGTCTGCGAAGTATGCCTCTCTCGATGAGGAGCCTCAGGAGAAGGCACCCAGACCAAAGCTAGAGTTAAAAGCGTTGCCCGAAGGCCTGAAGTATGAGTTCTTAGATGAAGAGCACAGAAACCCCATCATCGTAAACGATGATCTTTCAAGCTACCAGCTGGACCGACTCCTTGAGGAGTTAAGGCTCCACAAGAGGGCTATAGGATATTCAGTAGATGATATCAAAGGCCTTAGCCCCGCCCTGTGCATGCATCGCATCAACTTGGATGAATCCGCTAGGCCTCTGGCTCAACCCCAGAGGAAGCTGAACCAGATGCTCAAGGAGGTCGTCAAGAAAGAGGTAATAAAGCTTAGGGATGCGGGGATCATTTACCCAATCAGCGATAGCAATTGGGTAAGTCCGATCCACGTAGTGCCCAAAAAGGGCGGAATGAAGGTGGTTAAGGGTGAGAAGGGCGATGAGGTGGCGATAAGGACCGCCACCGGCTGGCGGATGTGCATAGATTACCGAAAGCTAAATTAGGCTACAAAGAAGGATCATTTTCCGCTACCTTTTATTGACCAATTCTCGAAAGGTTAGCGCATCACAATTTCTTTTATTGATGGCTTTTCAGGTTTTTACCAGGTACCCATCTTACCCGACGATCAAGAGAAAACAATGTTCACCTGTCTTTACGACACTTATGCCTTCCGAAGGATGCCCTTCGGACTCTGCAACGCCCCCACAACCTTTCAGCGATGCATGATATCGATGTTCTCAGATTTTCTAGAAGACATCGTAGAAGTTTTCATGGACGATTTTTCCATCTATGGGAAGGACTTCGATAGCTGTCTGAAGAATCTATCATTGGTCCTTCAAAGGTGCAAGGAGAACAACCTAGTTCTAAACTGGGAGAAGTGCCATTTCATGGTGCGGGAGGGCATCGTTCTCAGGCATAAGATCTCGAAGAGTGGGATCGAAGTGGACGCAAGCAAGGTTGAAGCAATATCCAAGCTTCCTCCACCGAGATCCGTGACGGGGGTGCGAAGCTTCCTCGGGCACGCGGGATATTACCGAAGATTCATCAAGGACTTCTCAAAGATTTCCAAACCGCTGTCCAATCTTCTGGTAAAAGACGCTGAATTTTTTTTCTCTAACAATTGTCTAAGTGCTTTTCAGGCCCTTAAAAACACTTTAATATCACCACCTATCCTTCAAGTTCCAGAATGGGGTTTACCTTTTGAGCTGATGTGCGACGCAAGCGACTACGCGGTTGGAGCAGTCCTGGGGCAAAAGAAAGACAAAAGGCACCATGTGATTTGCTACGCTAGTCGCACGTTGGACGAGGCTCAAGTAAACTACACAAAAACTGAGAAAGAGATGCTCGCAATCGTCTTCGCATTTGATAAATTCAGGTCGTATCTCGTTGGAGCCAAGGTCAAGGTATACACAGATCATGGGGCTATAAAATATTTAATGCAAAAGAAATACGCAAAGCCCAGACTGTTGAGGTGGGCCTTGCTGTTCTAAGAGTTCGATCACAAAATTATCGACAAGAAGGGCACAGAGAATGTGGTCACATACCACCTATCAAGAATCGTGACTGAGAGAGAGAGGGCCTCAAATCAACGACGACTACGCCGACGAGGCTCTGATGTTGGCAGAAGCTCAAGAAGAAAGTTTACCCTGGTTTGTAGACATCTGCAATTATCTTGCCTGCAGAGAACTGCCTCCTGACATCACGTACAACCAGAAAAAGAAGCTATTTGTGGATGTCAAAAACTACTACTGGGATGATCCTCTCCTGTTCATAAGATGTGCTGACAACTTATACAGGCGGTGCATACCAGAGGAAGAAACCACAGACATCCTAAAAGAATGCCACGCCTCCCCCTACGGTGGACACCTGGGTAGAGAGAGAACAGCTGCAAAAGTGTTACAGTCAGGTTTCTACTGGCCCACCTTGTTTAAAGATGCTGCACAATTTGTGAAGGTTTGCAAAGAGTGCCAGTTCACAGGAAACATAGGGAGGAGGAATGAAATGCCAATGGCAAGTTGGATCAAAGTAGAAATATTTGACGCGTGGGGGATCGACTGCATGGGACCGTTTCCCCCATCTCGGGGGTATCAATACATACTAGTGGTAGTAGATTATGTATCGAAGTGGGTAGAAGCGGTAGCCACCCAAACCTGTAATGCCAAGTCGGTTATCAAGCTCTTCGAGAAGACCATCTTCCCTCGTTTCAGTGTACCACGCACTGTGATAAGCAACAGAGGGTCGCACTTTGGAGAAAGACAGTTTGAAGCACTTCTGCGCAAGTACGAAGTGAGGCACAAGATCGCTACACCCTACCACCCATAGACGTCAGGGCAGGTAGAGGTTTCCAACAGGCAAATCAAGCAAATCTTGGAGAAAACTGTCAACCAAATGAGGAAAGACTGGTCCATGAAGCTTGACGACGCACTTTGGGCCTACCGTACTACTTACAAAACACCCATTGGAACCACCCCCTACCGACTCATCTACAGAAAATCCTACCACCTGCCTTTGGAGTTGGAACACAAGGCCCTTTGGGCAATCAAGTTCCTAAATATGGACCTCGACAAAGAAGGAGAAAAAAGGTTTTTGCAGCTTCAAGAGCTCGAAGAGCTGAGAATGAACGCCTACGAAAACGCAAAAATCTACAAACAGAGGACAAAATTGTGGCACGATGCCCACCTCAGGAGAAAAGATGTAAGCGAAGGGGACAAGGTCTTGTTATTCAAGTCCTCCATTCGTCTTTTCCCTAGGAAGCTACAAACGAGGTGGTCCGGACCATTCTTAGTGTCAAAAATATACCCATCAGGAATGATGGAGCTCTATGATAAAGACGATCCGACCAAGGTCTTTCAAGTAAATGGGAACAGAGTAAAAAGGTTATATGAAGATGAAGCGTTTATCAGGAGAGCAGAAATCAGTCTACAAGATATGGGTACAGTCGAGAGTTGAACAAGATGATCTTTCACCGGTCGAGCTGGCGACGCATACCCGAGCGCTCCTCAGGAGGCAGCCCGAGTTCTTCTTTCTTTCTTAGAATATGTTGCATTTTTTTTAAGTAAAAACAAACTTTATGAATTGTAATAAGGCCCGAGTCAGAGCACGCGCCGAGCGTGCCGACTCTTCTGTTTTATGGGTCATCACTGATTTTTCCGAAGATTTGACGAGCATTTCTATCTGAGGGCGGGAGGGCTCTTCCCTGACCGATGATGTTTTGCCCGTCAAATGCTTTTTCCAGCTTTGTTTTAAGTTTTTTGGCCGCCTGTTTTAGGCCGTGTCGGGCAGCAGCTCAGCTGGCACGCAGAATCACTTGTATTGGGCCAGAGTTTCTTGGGCGCTGCAAGTGTCACGATGGTTGGCATCCCCGAGCGACAACCGTTTCGTGCGTGGGGAGTAAATGCCCTTAATTTGGCTGACGGGACCGTCGTCTTGGGAACGACCTGTCTTAAACGATCGACGCGCGCGCCCAGATCTGACCGATTTGCCCCCAGCTGAACTCGGTATATATATGAAAGGGGGGACCATCATGCCGGGCTACCGTACTTTCTCTTTTTAGCCTCCTGTAACACATGCAGTAGTCCACTTTTACTCGCGTGTCGGCCATCTTGCCTTCACCCTGGTATCGGGCGATGGCTCCAATGAGCAAAGGTATAGGCAGACATTATTGTCGCCCGACATGTTTTGTTTCCCGACATTTTATAGACCGACACGCTTATCGACCGATAACCTTGTCGTCCGGCATGAGTTTTCTTAGCGCACGCTGCTTATCGGGTTTACGTGCCTTGCAGATTTTGTATCGCCCGACGTAGTTAAGCGCTACATAACGCCCGATGGTGTTTGCCCGATACATCATATCGGGCGACACGTTTTCTTTTGTACAATCCTATCAGGCAGTTGCTTTTTGGCGGTCTTATCGGCCGATATACCCCTATCGGGCGGTATGTCTTACCGCACGACACTCTTCTTTTGACGGACGATACCCGAAGATTGTAATAAATTTATCAAGTTTCTTTTTCCTATCTAACATATAAACGGTCAATAAACTTGATAACAGGAAAAATGGCAGCCACAGATGAAGCAACAACTGTCGGGCAGAAACGTAGAAATCCCAAGGCAGCGAGCCGTCGACTACCGCAGATAGAATGCGGGGAGATTTTTCTTGATTTGGTAGCTCAAGAGGAGGGTCATTTCTTTATCATAGTCTATTTTCTGTGGTGATTAAAACATCCTACAGAAATAGCACGAGTACCTTGCCGGTGACCTCCGGATGGAACCTGGGCATCCCGGTTCCAACTACTTAATAAAGAGGAAGCAGCCACAAGTGTCCGCACTTGCAGAAGCTATTTCCAAATGAGAAAGAAGGAGGCTGCAACAAAGAAGCATATTGAAGCTTCTCGACCGACAACCTCCCAATGGCATGCTGCAACTTCGTAGGAGCATATTGCAGCACACCAGCGAGCTAACCCTCACTGGATAAACATTACCTTACCCTGTCTTCTTCATCACTCTGGGACAGAGTGTGGAGTAAGTTTGGGGGGGGGTACCCATGTTCCAGTGAGGGAGGTATAAAGTTCTTTTCCGCTTCAAGCTCTTCACGCTTTCTGCCTTACTTTATATCTGATGTGCTTATGTATGTTCTTATGGCTTATTGTATATGTGATGTACGCATGTATGCCATATAAAAAAAAATTCAAAAAATCTTTCCTTTGCTTATTTTGTTCCCATGCATATGTACAAAGTCGCTATATTAGTAAAAACCTGATGCAACTGCTTGCCAAGTTTATTTTCTTTGTGCTGAATGTGATGCAAGTCATGTTATATCTTTTTGATAATGCTGCTTCAAACGAACAAAAGAATACGTTTTGTCATGCCAAAAATTTCGAAAAATACAATAATCTCACAAATAGTTAAGAGACGAGTATGGAGAAGGAAAAAGCTGCCCAAACAGCAGGAATCTCTTTGTTCCCCCTTACCCAACAAAAATCCCAAAAGAGAGAGAAGCCTTATGAGCGTGAATAAAAGCATGAGAGTTGTGCCCAATAAAAGAAAAAGAATATATATATATATATATATATATATATATATATATATATATATATATATACACCACTTGTTTTTCCAAAAGTACCCATCTTTAGGCATGGTAGATCCGGGGCAGTGGTACGTAGGATGTGAAATCACTGCTCTAAAGCCAACTGGCTTGGACTGCAGGGACCACTTGCCCGTTAACGGACCCTTACCTGGATGGACTGATGGGAGACAAGAATGAAAAACCCAAAAAGCCTTAGCCTACCCTATACACAACTTTTTGCCCCAAAAAGAAAGCTGTTTGGTGTGTAAGCTAACTTCAGAATCATACAACAAAGTCTCGCCGAAGCTGTAGAGAAAAATTTTACTGAAATGATAAGGCAAGGAAACACATGGTCTTTTGTTTGCAGTGAAGCGACATTATCTCTAAAGGCATTACTATACTTGTTTTACCTCTTGGCCTGAAAGTTATACCAAGCAAGAAGAAGCATCACAAAATATAGTTTAAATATTGATTGAGGACAATCAAAATGCTAAGTTTGGGGGAGTTGATAACACCAAATTTTGTGATATTTTAGACTATTTTTCTGTTATCAAAACTGTCATTTTTAGCTATTTTACTCTGTTTTGTATGAACTTTCACAATAATTAGCCAAGCAATGCTCTTAATCCAATTTTCCTATCTTTTGCAGAGTTTTCCTCATTTTTGGGCAATAAGGCCGCTCCGGCCCATGAATAAGTCCAAGCCTGTCTCAGCCTCCCTGACGCCCGATACAACCCCTTCCCGACAGGAGTTGGGCGACAGAAAGACGCTCGACAAAGAGGTTCCGCGCGAGAAGAAGCTGACGAACGACACACCGTCTACCCGACAGGGAGCCCGGCTCACCCCGACAACCCAGCTTGTCGGGCGACACAGCCACCCACCGACAGGCGCGCCGCCCGTCACATGATCGATAGCAGACACCTCCGCGCCAAGATATACCTGTATCGGCCGTCCATCGAACATCACTTAAGGGGGCCACATGGCGCTTCGAGCACCATAACTCCTCCCGGCCAGCTGACTATAAATAGCAGCTACGGGGAGCCGAAAAGACAGTTCAAAGTTTTAGAATTCGGACAGTTGGGAGTTGAGCTATCTTCCGAGGAGACTGTGAGAGCATATGTGTCGTGCCCCAGTGCTTGTCTCGGGCGACACTAGGTGAGCTTCTCCTCATCCCGAGAGGGAGGGGACAGTTCACTTAGGACCGTCTCGGGCGACACTGTGGGCCGATATCGGCCGACGTAGATGAGCGACACAAGTGCCCGACAACAACAATGCGTAGCTCTTAGCCCGACACGATATCAAACTGATACGCTTAGCTTGTCGAGCATGCCGCCCGAGAGGGTGTGCCGCCCGACATGAGCGTATCGGCTAGGGTCCTTGAGCGATACAGTCGACAGTCGGTGCGTGCCGCCCGACACCTCTGTATCGGGCTAGGCCTCTGACCGATATCGGGCAGGAGAGCTACAACACCCTGTCGTCCTTCTACATCAAGGAGGCGACACCTATCTTTACTTTCTGTCATTTAATTCCTTACTTATGCATTGTAATTAAGACCCTTTATTTGTCTATGGAAATAGAAGATGCTTAATTACTTGCTGCTCTGTGCTTGGTACAATCTGTTGGATGATTTCTATGTTTGATATCCGAACTCTAGCTTGCATGTTTGGATCACGTTTCGCTTAGCTAACGAATCATGTTTTCCCATCGTAACAACTTCAAGAGTTGTGTTGTGGCTCTAGTGTTTGGTCTGATTCTGGAGTACGAGAGTGCCTGGAACGGAGTTGCTTTAGTGACCTTTCCACTCTAATTTTAGTCCAGTGACCTCGA
This sequence comes from Alisma plantago-aquatica, assembly GCA_963693085.1. Taxonomy (NCBI): domain Eukaryota; kingdom Viridiplantae; phylum Streptophyta; class Magnoliopsida; order Alismatales; family Alismataceae; genus Alisma; species Alisma plantago-aquatica. Next base: position 836,810,758 of record OY856410.1, on the reverse strand, counting down.
GAGGGGCGCTGATGCCTTGTTAGAGGTACCCGCTTTGAGAGGAGGGGTACAGGACTGGTTCTACCACTGCTTGTCTTACCGGAGTTTTATCCTTCGTACCTCGCTTTAGCGCGAGCAATATCTTTCTGTTTCTGTTGCATGAAAACCCCTAAAAACCGCTAAATGACTAAAATCTTAAATCTCTCTTGTAGCTCCACTTGGAGATAGTTTTCTTTGTTTTATTTGTGACATCTTATTGCTTCCCTTTTTGGGAATTTATCTCTCTTTATACCTTCCAGAGTGTAGCGTGTCGATTCCGTGTTCTCAAAACTACCCCCTTGTCCCTATGTTCGACCCCGTATATCTACTTCGACCCCATAAACAAAGTTGCGGGGGCCTAGAAGGATTCGGGTTTATAAATGTAAAAGCTCGACTACCTCAAATCCGCCTCCAATTTTAGGACGCACGATTTAGGCCGGTCACTCACCATGAAACCCTAGAGCATAGGATCAGCCAACAAGGTGCAACTAAACAAGAAACTAAACTAACATCAAGCATAGCCGATATGATCATAAGCACATACAAGAACACAAAGGAAGGTAGTATAGTTATGGTTAGGAGTTATGTAACCCTCCTTAAGAAAGCTCCAAGATCCTATGTCCAAGCACCACCAAGGAAGAAGGAGACTCCAAGGAAGGATCGGCCACCAAGCTAGCAAGGAGGAAGGGTGTCATGCACCAAGGAGAAGGGAGACTAAGGAACTAAAGGGATCCTTAGCAAGGGAAAGGAAACACATATATAGAAGGGGATGGAGGAGAAAACAAGGTAGAGCAAAGCAAGGTGTCGCCCACCTAGGGACACTTGTCCATGGGCAATGCCACCACTCTAGCATGTCCTAAACACAGCATCAAGCACCAAGTGTCCACTAGTGGTGACACAAACGAGGTCAAAGATGGTCAAAGGTCCATGGGAGACACACCACCAGGGTGACACAAACCCTGAGCGACACACTAGGCCGACACAAGCAAGCACTTTCCCGACACAAGGCACAAAGAAGCAAAGGTAACACTCAATAAGGCCCAACAAGCTCAACCAAGCCCAAAGGAACTCAAGCAACGAGACCAAACCTTCCTATCAACACTAGAGGAAGCAAGGAGAGGGAGGAATACCTCAAAACTTGCCCACAAACCCTAGACTTGGGTTAATTGCAAGTAGCACCTCCATCTCTCAACAAAGCACCAACAAACCCTAATCACCACCAAAGGTGATTAGCAAGGAACAAAGCATCAGAGTTAAGCAAAACAAATAGGGTAAGCCCTAAACGGAGGCTAGGGTTCTTACAATGCCTCTACATTTAACATGCTATGTGATTCAGTAACACTAGAGTAGTATAATTGCATTGGTTTTTATGACAGATGTGTTATTTCCTGTCGAGCAGATGTGATATTTTCTGCTCTTTTGGGATGGAAAGGAACCTCATACCCAGGGCAAAATGTGTGATTCTTGGTCCATGTTTTATATATTTGGGATATTAGCAATATTCCTTTCTCTATCAAGTTTCAAATTTATGAGGCTTGGCTGCCTTTGTGTTTATATTGTTCTAGGGCTATGTTTATCTCACATGCATGCAGGTTGATGATATGGGGTGTGTGCCCTAATTCTTTACATGTACTTGTGTGGCATAATATTTATGTTTTATTAATGGAAAGTATTCTTTTATTATTATATGATTTCATTTGGGTGGTCCTTATCTTTTCTATGGGAATCCTTTTATATTTGATGACCTTTATTCCATATATTTCTCAAGTTCCTATTTAGTATGCACATACCAACAATTGCGGATTTCATCTATTTTCTCTTCTTGTTGGGGTATGCTTCCAACTCTAGGTGAAGGACTTGGATGATAAGGCATGAAGTTTTGGACTAGCTTAAGGAGTTAAAGCTTGGAGACAAAGTTGTTATAATTTAGACTTCCCTCTACTTAGATCCTTTTGTTGTATCATACATGTAAACCCTTATGGGGGATTATGATGTACTTGTGTAATCTTGTATGAAAGTTGAATATAGTCAGTTATTTTTATTCTGCTGCTACACTTTGGTATTTTGCATACCATTATAATAAATTTGGAAAATTTATACCTATTCCAACATACCTTCGAGTGTGTTTGGAATGGATGTTAATTCTTCAATTTTTTTAGTAGGGAGTGGATCCCACTCCTTACAAAAAATTTCTACCCCTACCAAACAAGAAAATTGCATCAAGAACAATGTATTTAGGAAAGAGGGTTTACAAAGGTATATACCTAGCCATAGATCAAGTCTAGTGACAATCCTTGTAGCATGATGCTTCTAGATCTAGCATCTCTTGGATGGCTATCGGGGCGGTCTCCTGGTGTGACACCATGGACAATAGCTGACGTAGTCCTCCTAACATGTTGGTGAAAACCTCCACTCCTCTATCGTAGTCCACACAGACCATGGGGAACTCCTCATTGTGCTTTACAAAGCCAACCGGAAGGAGTTTGTCCCTTCAATGTCAATGTGCTAGTGTTGAGTTGTTCTCCCTAGTTATCTAACCCTTTTACAGGTAAGATTTGCTTAGGCTCTCACATTACCGCAACTATGAGAGGACAACATTTGTCAACATTCGTTGTGTGTTCTGAAAACCTTGACTACCCCACTATTTATAGGAGGGTCGTGGTCAGGGCCAGTCGATCTGAAAACTTGACTACCCCACTATTTATAGGAGGGTCGTGGTCAGGGTTTTCAGATCGACTGGGATATGAAGAGATAGATTTTCAAGAATTTATAGCTATTTGGAATCACAAGTTGACCGACCAACACTTGAGTCAGATGACTCACACTCAAGTCGGTCGACTCAACACTTGAGCTGGTCAATTGGAATGCTTTCATATTCACAAACATATTGGCTTTCAATGCAAAGATCAATGCATAACATGACGTTAGTATCAATCCTTGATCTAGTCTAATTGATTGTCTAGTCGGTGGATTGGAACTCTTAGTTGGTCAACTCGTCACTTGAGTCAGTTGAATCAACACTTGAGTCGGTCAACTCACAGTCCCAGTGAGCCAATTTTTAGCTAATGTCATTTAATTGACTACCTAAACACTTTATTAGTCAAGGCAGACCGTATTCATGGGTAAACTACCATTCTAGGTGTATCCTATGCGTATGACTCTATAGGTCCCAAGTTACACTGGCACTGAATGTCCATAACTAATTTATAACATCACAAGCAATGAGCGGTATATAGCAACACATCATTGCTATCCAAGTAATTGGAAAGTTGGAGAACAACTTTAATCTAGATCCGTGATTAGTGTTGGTATGATTGTGTAATTCCTTTGTCTCAAATATCTAGATTGAACTCAAGGCATGGAAATATCATCCTCTTAATCATTGAATCCATGCTCCTTGAACCAGAGCAGACTATAGAGATGGATATGAGCTCAATATCATATATTGAATCACATGAATATGGCCATGCATTTCTCAATATCACTTATCAAGTGGCCAGGATATCAACTCCAGTAGGAGAGACAAATCCCATTTACATCACTCACAGTCAATCCTCATGTGTTACAATGTACGCAAACATCACCTTTATGATAACCCTTATTCAAGGTCATGTTGGATGATGTGAAAATACATCAAACAACATGTGATGAGTGCAATGACTTTAGGTTTAAGAATCACATCACCACTATCACTTTGAGATGTAATTATGACTGTTATCCATGTATCACTTCTCAAGGCAGATCTATCTGGTGCACTCTTCTCTAACAAGTACATATGTGCTTGGTTTTGTATCACATCATGACTAATAAGATTCTTTCGTTACCCAACACACACTTTAGTCTTATGTATTATTATTGTCTATTAGCTTCCACATTAATATCTGGCGAAGGACATAATAAAAAATGTAAATACTCATATCATACATATAATATCATTGTTCAAGTGCTCAACCTGAAGACACATGTCATTGAACACTATCATTCTTTAGACATATATCATGTTATATCATCATATTATATTGGAACAAACATATATACAAAACTGTCTTTATTATTAATCAAATCATTTATAAGATATGCCATTACAATCATCATATGATTGGCTCTCTGGGTATATATACCAACACCTTGGCCTTGGGTCCTCTGGTGTTGAACCTAGATAGGTGCAACCCCTTACTGGGATGAGACTGTTGGGTTGGGCCATGGCTACTCCTCAGTTGGACATTGTCATATATATCGTGGTTTTAGCCCAACTCCAAAATGCCAAGTCTTCTTTTTGACTCACGTCTACCATCTTCCACAATGTTGTGATACCCTATTTCTATAGAAATAGAGAGCATCATGGGCATAATTCACTAGTGAGGATGGTGCCTAATCCACGACCCTTGTCTTCCACCCACTAAACAATAGGGAACATGGAGTTCTCATATTACTATTTCCATCCCTCAGAATGAGACGTTCCATGAATACCAATTGATCACAACTAAAAAATCCCATTGGATGATGTATCATTCTCTCACATTCTAGTTGAGAAGGAAAGAGATACTTTTGGATATGTTAGGGTTATGGAGCGCTAGTGTCAGCCTTGTAGGGAGCCTTCAAGGATTTTATATAGGCATTTGGCATCGAGTGAGTGTTGGTTGGTCTCAGTTCTAGTTCCAACTAGTGATTCAGGAAAGTACCAATCCCACATGAAAGTAGGGAAAGTTAGGGTTAGATAGCTCCAAAATTTCTCCCAAATTCAATGGGTTAGGTTCCGTGGGTGTTCTTATCCTGGGAAGAGTTATAGAATTATGAGAGGAGTTAGGTTTCTATAGCAGACTTTCCTATTTGGCTTAGAAGGTAGAAGACAATATCCAAAATTTCAAATTGGAATTGAAGGGCTATCAGGTCATGCGACCTACAAAAGGATTCGACCCTAAGATTCTAGTCACATTAAATCTTATGGATATAATCATCCAGATATTAATCCCACACATTATGGAAACATAAATGATCCACATCACTCTCTTCTAAACTCTAATTGTTCCCAAATTTTAAAACTTCTCTCTTACCATCAAAACTATGATTTGACAAAGTTTGATGAAAAATGGAAATCAATTAAAGCCTTTTTTTGCAGTTCAAGAGATAATATAAAGTAATTACCTAGATCACAACTATTCATATTTTCTTTTCAAAATTTTGGATTTTTTTCATTAACTATGATCTCATGTTGGTCCAAAAGTTGAGTCCAACTTGGATGGTTGATTACTCTAAACTTTATGAGCAAGGAATTGAAAGATAATATATTAATTGATTAATTTATCAAATTGGAATTGTCTAGAAATTTTGTCTTTTCTCTTTACATTGCACAACCTTGTCATTAACTAAGATCACAGGTTTATTAAATTTGGTCAATTTTTACTCAAATAAAAAATAGTAAAACACATTCTTGAAATGCAAAAAACATTTGAAAGACTCTTGATTATATACTCAAATTTATCAATTAAGATCTTATTATTTTATTCATTACTCAAATTTATTCTTTTGATATTCTTTATTTAGATCCAAACTTCCCGAATTTTGAGGTCATTACATTCACCCCACCTTAAAAGGAATTTTGTCCCCAAAAGTCAAACCCATCAGGTCAAGGTGAATGACAACTCATCGTAGTTTCATACATTTAAAAGTATTTATCCAAGTAGCCTTCATTGGGATGAATATGCCCATGTTAGTGGAGTTAGAAACCAGAGCCATCATGATGGTGGTCCTACAACCTCATTACTTTGCATTAAATTATCATTTGATGATCACATTTTCACTTGATGATTACAACTCCCTTAAGTGATTGTAATTTTCACCTAGGGATCAAGCATATTGATTATCTTGCATCGATATCCCTAAAGTGGTGAGGTAGAAACCTCCATACCATGGATCATAACATTTAAGTGATTGTTATTCATTATATGTAACACTTTTGTGTATTAAGGTGGCTACTCAAACTCTCACATCTAAAATAAGATGAAACAAATATTTTTCTACAACCAAAGACAAAGTTCACCTTGTCTTAGCATACAAAATGGTGCATCCACACATTATCTTATATTTAAATTTTTTAGGATGAGTCATCCTCAAAAGAGAATCCTACACATGAACACATATTAAGTCCATGAGTTTTCTTAAATTTCATCGAACCAAGGGGAAAACTGATTTTCTCATAACTTTTTAGTTTGTGTACAACCTTCTTAGAATTCCATAATTACATGACTTGTTGAATCCTTTACATCTACATCCCAAGTTTCAATGGGATTGTCATTATTGTAAGGTCTCTAAGGGTGTAGATACAATGGAGTGATTTCCCCTTGGCACCAAGATCCTTGTGTAGGAGTGTCTTTTCATTGAACCCTTGGGTCTCTTACATAATTGACCCCAAAAGTGTTATGTACACACAAAGGGATTTATCCTGGCCCCATGAGTCTTATGTACTTAGGTCATGATCATCTTATAACCCCATGAGTTTTATATACCTTGAAAATCCCTAATTAACCATAGAGTTGACTTAGACTCTTCCTTGATATGTGGTCAAAATGTATGTTGTCTCGCTTATTATTCATACCTTTTGATGTATCAAACTTTACTAAAAGTTTATCTTGATATTTTTAGAAAACGTTTTTGCACAATTATGTATATATTGAAACCAATAAGCCAAACATACACATAGTTCTTATTTTGACCTGGTTGTAGTAGGGTTAAATGCCTTATATCTAACATATTTATTCCTTAAGTTGAGTTCCTTTTATATCATCCAAAAATTACTTCACTGTATTAAAACCAAACATAAGATCATTCAACACATCCCTAAAAAGGTGAGTCAAGTTTTTTTTAATCCACTACTTTCTTATGTTGCATGTACATACAAAAACCTTTGTCTATCATGCATGCAGATTGCTTGTACCCTACATACTTGCGTGCTTGTAGACTAAACCTTGTTACCCAACTTATTTAGGTTCCCACTTTCTTTATCTTCACTCATGTTTTTTTTGTGTAGGGACATTATTATGTCCCCCCAGATTAGGGTTTGTGTCAAGGTTACTAGTTATCCTTTACATCATAGAACTTTTATCTCTCCTTTAACCCAATTGAGTTTTCATAACTAATTGGATTACCCCAACCCATCCCTAGGACTTTATATAGTTTTATCGTCACAAGAGGGACATACATTATATGACACCTCTTAAATACCTATTTCTCCAATTAACATTATATGTGTATTAAGTGCCAGAGGATGCCTTAATCATATTTCTTCCTGAATTTCTAACCCAAGATGGAGAGAAAAGTGAATTCTGGTTTCAAGAAAGCAAATAGATGAGAAGACGAATGACATGGAGGTATTTATTTTTGACAAAAAGCTTATACTTTGGCCAGGTGGGATTTATAAGGGTTTGGGAGACCTCATTTTCCAACCAGTGGTGCTGAGGGAAATTTTATCAACACCCAGGTTGTGATCCTTTCTATACACCATTGTTTTTGTAAACTTCTCTAATAATTTGATTTTTTAATATGGAACACTTAAAACTACAAGTTATCATATGTTGTTTGATAAGTTTGTGCTTTGATACTAATTGTGATGGCTCTGTTCCCCAGTTAGCCACCATTGAAATAAGAACATAGGGATAAGGACCATCATTTCTTTTTTCCAGGATCTAATTTCAAAAATATAACTTTAGTTTATTACAAAAGAAGATAATTTCTCTTCAAGGAAATACATGTATTTTCAAAGGGAAAGGACTACATGATATGAAACACCATTTCTCTCTCTAAATATCTAGTCCTCATTGTGACATGAACTTTATGATCTTCAATGTATTCATCTGAATTTTCATATCTTCAATTTTAAATGTATTTCTGCTACCTAAAATACCAACAAACAAAACCCGGATGATTATATTGCTATACTATGTATGTTGATGCACACTAAATTTTCGTATATATGTGTAGCAATATCAAGTTTATCTGGAAAATATTTTGAAATTTTCATTTTTTATATAAATATTTAACCCAATTTTCTCAATCTCTTAGGATGCAAAAGTTTCTCTTTGTTCCAAAATTTGAGTCATAGGGTATACCAACGTTTCCCCTTTGTTCCAACATTGGACTTGTAGGACCGGTCCAACATTTGACTTCTTGGTGACTATTAAAAAATGTGTTGTCCCATCATTTTTGTTGGATTTTCAAAGTTCTTGGGAGTGTTAAGCCCTATCAAGTTTCCCATAAAAGAGAATGTTGGGTTCAAAGAACTATTCTTAATATATGTGATACACATAGGGCATTATCTTGAACTATAATTAAATAAAAATCCATATAGTTTATCATGATGTCAAACATTTTAAAATTACTAGAAATCCCTCAGAAGTTGATATGAGTGGTTAGCCATAAAATAAACACATACCTTTTCCATGAAGGAATCATGAATTATTATCCATGTCTATCAGGAATCAATCGAATGTAGATTCAAGAAATCGATCAGAAACATGCAAAAAAGTGACATCATTGTATTCATATGATTTACATCAGGGTCTAGTCTAGGTCTAATTACTGTGGCCTTAGTTTTATGTTGATGTTAGGGTTAGATCTCAGAACCCTAATTCACATGTATATGGTTTAATGACTTAGAAACCCAAAAATTTCATCAATGTAACTTTCCTTCATAATCATTGTACGGTTCTATTATGATCAGATTACATCACAAATTAGCATACTTAACATGTCCAACATATTATTCATCATATACAAGGTTTACTTGTATGCATCATTTTATATTATTCTTTTACCATACTTTTTTGAACTATGATCATAATTTGGCATAAAATATTTTACTTGAACTCTACATACTTTTTTGATCAATTTGTTATGTAACTTTACCTAAATAGGATGTTCCTTGCTATTTGTATGATTTTATCAACATTTACCTCACCAAGAAACTAGATCATTGGTTCTGGGATCAGTGGATGAGAGGACGCCACACAACTCCTGGGAAGTGCCTTGACCTTGGGTCCTCCCATGTCAGGCCTGTATAGGCTCGACCCCTCACTAAGCTAAGACCAGTTGAATTGGGATGAGATCGATTCTCGTCTGGCCCATGGTTAGTTGGAGCCTGGTCTAAGCCCTGCTCCAACACACCACATCTTCTTATCAACATGTATCTCCTATGTACTGCAATACCATAATACCCTATTTCTATGAAGAAACAACGCACATCCTGAGTGGAGCTCTCTTTGAGGATGACGTACGATAATGGCCATCATCTTCCACTACACTAGACCAGATTGTACATGAGTTCTAGTTTCCAGTTAAATTGGTTCTCATATTACTAATTCCATCCCTCGGAGTGAGACATTCCATGAAGACCAACTGATTGGGATTGAAATCCCACTAGATGAAGAATCCCTCTTGTAGTCTCTAATTGAGAAGGCAAGAGCTGCTTTTAGACTTCTCAGGGTTGTGGGTCACTAGTTCTAATTTAGTGGGAGCCTTTAGGGATTTATATAGTCAATGGGCATCAAGGGAGTGTAGGTACGTTTCAATGGAGTTTTGACTCCAACCAGGGATTGAGGGAAGTTCCAATCCCACATGGAAGCAAGGAAGGTTAGGGTTAGATAAGCTACAAAATTCTCCCAAATTCAATGGGTCAAGTTCCAGGGGTGGTCTCATCTGAGATGAGTGAGAGAAGTCAGAGAGGAGTTGGGTTAATGTAAACAACTTTCCCATTTGGTTTAGTAGGTAGAAGATGATCTCCAGAACGTTGATCAGGGATCAGAGGGCTACTAGGTCACACACATACTAAAGGGGGAAACTATAGGGTTCTGGTAACATCAAATTTGATAGATATAACCATACACTTATATATGCGAAAAATTTTAGAAACCAAAATAATCCATAACACACTCTACTTAACTCCACAATTGGTCCCAAATTTTAAACACTTATCTCTTACCATCAAAATTTAGATTTAGAAAAGTTCAAATGCAAATTGAAAAGTAATTAATACCTTTTCTTGAACTTCAATATATCATATAAAGTAATTACCTAGATCACTATTAATCATATTTTCCTTTCCAATTTTGAATTTATTTTTCCTTTACCACGTTCTCACATTGGTCCAAAAGTTGAGTACAACTACGATGGTTGGTTACTTTAAACTTAATGTGCAAAGAATCCAAAGATAATACACTAGTTTATTGTTTAATTGATTTGTTAAATTGGAATCTTTTAGAACTTTGATTTTTCTTCTTCACATTCATAACTAGTATTTTAAAATTTAATAATATCACAAATTCCTTTAATATGGCCAATTTGTACTCTAAGGCCAAATTGTAAAACAAGTTCATAAAATTTAAAGAATTTCATAGACTCCTTATTAAATGCTCAAATTTGTCAATTAAGATCTTATTATTTTCTTTACTACTCCAATTTTATTGTATCATTATTTTCTTGAATTAGATCCAAAATTCTAAAATTTTGAGGTCATTACACTTGCACACCAGGAGTTCTTATATTATTTGGATGGATACTCTAGCTTCTACTAGATACCCATCCACCCCAACAATTAAGAAAAGACTACCTTCACGTGTCCCTTTGGCATGTATTCCTTTTTCAAGATGCCCTCCAGATTATGCAATGCACCTGCCGCCTTCTAGTGCTTCATGTCCTCCATCTTTTACAGATTTATAGAGACAACAATGGAAATTTTTATGGAAGAAGTCTATGGAATTTCTTTTGGCACATGCCAACACCATCTTTCCTTTGTCCTAGAAATTTGTGAAGAAGCATATATGGTTCTTAGTTGGGAAAATTGACACTTTACAGTGAAGTATGGCATTTTTCAGGAACATCATATTATCTCAAAAGACATTTAGGTTGACAAGGTGAAGATATACGTGATCACCACACTATCTCCTTCAAATACAATCAAGGAAGTCTAGGCATTTCTTGGACATTCCAAAATTTTTAGGAGTTTCATTTGAGACTTCAATACGATCACTAAACCCCTTAAAAATCATCTCATAAGTATGTGGAATTCATTTTCAACTCCAACTGCACAAAGAGTTTCACCACCCTAAAGAAAGATCTCATTTCCATCCCATCCTTAGAGCCCCAATTAGTCTCTTCCTTTTGAGATCATTTGTGACATTATGTATGTTGTAGGTTCAATAATAGGGTAGTACATCGACAAGACTCATCATGCCATCTACTATGCAAGCAAGATTTTGGATGACACATAGAGGAATTCTACAACCAATGACAAGGGGTTCTCTCCATTGTATATGCCTTAGATAAGTTTCACTCCTATCTAATAGACTCAAAAGTGATTGTCTACACTGATCATGCTACTATCAAGTATTGAATGCTGAAGAAGGACGTGAAGGACATGTTGATTAGGTGGATCTTATCATTACAAGAGTTTGATCTAGAAATCAAGCACAAAAAGGGGAATTGAAAATGTTTTTGTTGACCATCTTAGTAGATTGAACATCAAAGATAATCACACGGTACCTATCAAGGACTCTTTACCTGATAGTCACTTGATGAAGTTGACCACATTCACCCTATGGTACGCTAACCTTGTGAATTGCCTAGATGGGGGAGTACTCCATCCACATTGCACAAAAAACATTAAGAAGGAGTTTATCTCTGACACCTCACATCACTATTAGGATGAAACATATCTGTTCTATGACCTTTACCATCGATGCATCCCCAAATAAGAAGCTCCTCTCATATTGGAACAATGTCACTCTGGCCCAACTAGGGCCCATTTCAACTCCAAAAGACTACCATCAAAGTCCTTCAAAGTGGATTCCTTTGTCCCTCTATATTCAAAGATGCTCACATCTATGTTAAGTCATGTGACTAGTGTTAGAGATCTAGTAATATTTCCAAGAGGGATGAGATGCCAAATATTTGGAAATAAGTTGAGGTCTTTGATGTTTGGGTGTGGATTACATGGGTCTATTACCTTCCTCTTATGGATTCTCCTACATTTTGGTCATTGTTAATTACATTTCCAAATGGGCCAAAACCATGCCCACTATTCTAGCAATTTGAAGCCACTCATCGGGCTATTCAAGGACATTACCTTCCCACACCTTGGAGTTCCACATACTGTCATGGAGGATCTCATTTCATTGAGCACAACTTTGAAGCACCCCTTTGAATGTATGATGTCTCTCACCATGTTGTTACTCCATATACACTTAGACTAGTGGTTAGGTGGAAATTTCCAATCATCAGATTAAAACCATTCTAAAGAAGACTGTTGGGAGGACATGGAAACCTTGGTCCTACAAGCTGAATGACACACTCTGTAGCTGCAGAACTACTTAGAAGACTCCATTGGGCACTACAACTTTCCATTTGATATATGGGAAATCTTGCCACCTACCAACGGATCTTGAAAACAAGGCTGGGTGGGTCATCAACCATCTCAAAATTTTTACATGGAAAAGGAAAACTAGATGCTTCAGTTGCAAGAACTTGAAGAGCTGTGACTGACAACTTATGAGAATGCACACATTCACAAGGACCACACAAAGACGTGGCAAGATGGTAATCTGAAGAGGAAAGATCTACAAGTTGGATATCAAATATTATTGCACAAATCTTGTCTCTGTCTCTTCCTAGAAAATCTCAAGACCCAATGGTGGGGTTTGTCCATCATCAAGAACATTCCCTCATGGATTCGTTTAAATTTGGAGCTACAAGACTGGTCAATTCAAGGTCAAAGGCTAACATATTAAAACTACTTCATATGGGATAATATGTATGCCAACCAACGGATCACACTCCTCCCCCCTACATAAAATGATTGATATTCAAGTATCAAGCCATCAAAATTCAACAAAGGAACTTCTTGGGAGGAAACCCAAGCATTACTTCCCTTTTCAATTTATTTTTTACTTTGCATCACCATAACATCTTTACATAAACTAGATAGTATAGGCCATGATATGATCATAAGTTCTATTTTTTTATTATAGGTGAATGACCTTTGTCGAGTGGAGAGCAAACACAACTTGTCCTCCTACCAACAAAGTTCTTCCCCTCCATCTTGGATTTAGTATTTGCTTGATGAAAACAAAATATCCATGTTTGCAGTAGAGGGTGAATGGTACATATTCTACTTTCCCCCTACAACTATTTGTTTGTAACTTATATTCGTACCATTGCATTTACACATTCTTCCATTTAGGTAAAAAGAATTTTCAAACTCACTTCTAGAATAAACAAAGCCATTATTTAGCAGTCTTAGATTCATATTTTTTGCTTGCATCCAAGCATGATATCATCCCTGAACTTCCCTTATTTGAAGAAGCACCTCATGATAACCGATTTCTAATACACTCTAATGGCTAGAAATCACACTATGTGGTCTAGGACCCAAACATGATGTTCCCCTAGCTATGAGAGATAAAAAACATTGCTCTTCTAACTGACCAGTGAAACAAATTTATGGAATCATTGCTATTTCCCTTACCATTTCACTATTAATGCGTAATGAGACTAGGAGAACAAACTAATTTACTAAGTTGTAAATCAAGTTGCATGCTGATCAGACCCCACTTTTACACTTATTCTGCCATCTTCTTACCTCCCCTCCACCAAAAATAAGTAGAAAGGCACAAAAGGTGCCAAACCCTAAGTCCGGGGTGGCACACCCCATCCTACTCTATCGGCTTATTCCATACCCATCTCTATGTAATAGGGATGTATCATCAAAATTAAAGAAAAGATGCCAATATGCACAACAAGCAAAGCTTGTCAATTATTCAAGGAAAAAAGAAAAAATGCAATCTCAAGCCAAACAGAGGAGAGATTATCAACTTCCTTTTGCACCCTCTTCTCTCCATTTTCCACCCAGAGAAAAAAAAGTCTAATTTGACATCCTTTTTGCATCCACAAGTGTCAAAAAATTAGCATTTTTGTTGTTCTGTGGCATTCTCTGAACTTTCATGAAACTCATAGATGTGTTTAGTATTGGAGATAGTAATGATGAATTGTCTTTAGGAAGCAAAATTGGAAATGAAGATATGGATAGATGGGTTTTGTGATATCAAGAATTTGGTTCACTTGGCCTTATTAGGTGGTAGGTATATGAACATGATGTGAAGGTGAGTGAATCACATGATTAAAAAGTATTAATTTGGTGTTTGTTTTAGATTTTGTATTACTCAAGGACGAGCAACATTTAAGTTTTGGTTTATTTGATGAATGCATACTAATTTTAGTTTTTGTTGCATTTTTAGCTTAATTTTACATTCATATTTCTAATTTTACTTTAGAATTAGCTTCCATTTAGCTCTCCTTAATTTGAGATTAATTTGTAAGTTTTTTTTATCCAGATGCTTGATTTACATGGTAGGTTTGAGCTTCATATCTTGTGAACCAATATAGGGGACCATGGTCCCACTAACTGACTAGCGGGCACAAGAATGTATCTCAAATGTACCATATTTTTGTCGATTGACCATATTCATCGATGCAGACCTTTGTTCACACACAAATAACCCTCCCAAGGGTGGGTTTTCTCCAGCCTAAACTGTTGTTAGATCACATATGCAAAATTTCCATTGGTAGTCAATAGATGGAACTCTTGCCTGCACTCATCTACAAATGAAATTCCAACTGTAACGCCCGAGCCCACTGCACAAGGCTTTAGCAGAGTTTCAAGAATGATGACTGGCCCCACAAACCAGCACTAGCCTCAACAAGGCACTTTGTCCTCACTCACGCACAAGCCAGGATAAACTTCCCGACTGGTCACCCATCCTAGTACTACTCTCACCCAAGCATGCTTAACTGTGGAGTTCTTTAGAAATGGGCTCCCTGAAAAGGAGGTGCACCTTGGTGATATGGGTAGTCCAATCATTCCTTTTAAGACCAACTTATCCAAGGCCTCAAATCCTGGGATGTTACAATCTCCCCCACTTAGACTCTTGACGTCCTCGTCAAGGCTCAATT
Source organism: Alisma plantago-aquatica (assembly GCA_963693085.1). Classification (NCBI taxonomy): domain Eukaryota; kingdom Viridiplantae; phylum Streptophyta; class Magnoliopsida; order Alismatales; family Alismataceae; genus Alisma; species Alisma plantago-aquatica. The sequence goes on along the minus strand of OY856410.1, from coordinate 836,795,743 downwards.
ATAAGGCCTCATAATCTCTTCCCCATTTCAGTGCAGACTCACAATGGCCCATGGACACCTAGCTCCCGATCACGGAATACCAGCGCAAGGGTGGCTACGTCAACCATAGACATCCCTTTCCTACATGCCTAGACCGCACATCTCAAGACTAGCATGCCATGCCCATGTGGGCCCTACCTACTAGAGGGGAATTGGCTCTGATACTATTTGTATGTTCATGTATGCGCATATTGCTTCCGCAACACACTTTGATACAATTGCTTAACATTTTCGGATTTTGTCTTCTCATCTCCATGGGATTTTGAGAAGGTGAAAATCTGGGGATGTCACAGTTGGTATCAGAGTGAGGTTGGGATAAAAGATGGGAAGTGAGCAGTTGTCTAGGTTGTACCTATTGTGTTAAGATCCTGTTAGCATACATATTCATAGACTTGTAAAATTTTCTTCAAATTATGTAAATGTAAGTTACAAATTTAATTCATGTCGTAATATAAATATGTTGAATGTTGAAAATGTTATGGTGTATGCATTCTATTTGCATGTTCATGTATGCACATATTGCTTCCACAACGCACTTTGATACAATTGCTTAACATTTTCAGATTTTGTCTTCTCATCTCCATGGGGTTTTGAGAAGGTGAAAATCCAGGGACGTCACACCAACATACCTCCATTAATGGCTATCTACTGATGAAAAGACAACTCCATCTATGGATGGAAAGGCAAACTTCATCCTCTATGGAAATCCTGACATTTCCTACCAACAACGTTTCTGCCATGAACACTAATGCTCCACAAATTTATCTACTGATGGGACTCTTTCCTTTTCATCTACCAATGGAAATACTGAACATTGAGAGACCCATTGTTTTCCTCACAAAACTACCTCCTCACATTCATAGCAGATGACCACTTAACTAGGGTTTGGTGGTTGAGTGACGACTTGGAACCCTAACCCTAATTCTAGGGTATGCAATATTTCTTGAGCTTGCTTGGATGAATAACATGAGATTATGTTTTCTCTCTCCTACTTGTCCAATCCTAACCTTACAGATGGAATAAATGTCATAGTCATGTGAAAGCTATGGTGATCCTTGTATAATACGGGGTGGTGATTATGTGCAATGTGAGGCACACTGTGATATTGAATGTGTAGGAATGATGTGATTGGGTCTAATGACCTGACAAGTGATTTATGCCTAGTTTGAGGTGAAATCCTTCAGAGCTATGATTGATGGATTGATATCCCATAGTGATGTGATTTTAGTGATGGCCTTGTGAATGGAAATGCTACAACTAACATGTGATGATGTGACAAGTTCACACCTTATACATTATCTTCTGAAGTTGTTTTATAGTTATGCTTGCTAGATTGAATTAGGGTTTCATATATCCACTTGTATGTTGTAGCCTTAATTCACCCAATTGACATAACTAATAAAGTGAAACCTTAATCATGTTGCTTCCCTATGTCATAGATCCTTCTTTAGCATTGATACTTTGCTGGATTGTGAAATGAGTATTCTCTAGGGAAACCCAGAGCACATATTGTTGAGTATGTGAGGTGCAAGTGACTACTTGTCCTTGACATCTTGATCCCAAGTGTTTTGAGAACGACTTTGGTGGAGTCTCAATGATGAGAATGTGATATGATGTGATACAGGACAACTACAGTTGTGCCTCAATGATTGGGTTATATACCCTATTGTCTAGCACAATTCCTATACCAAGGTGGGCTTGGTGTTTTACAAGACCATAGCCTTGACTATGAGTTGCTGTTTCTATAGGGATATAGATTTGACTATAAGTTGCTGTCTTTGCAGTTTGACTATATGTCACTGTAGTGCATACTTGAACTGACTGAGTAGTGCAGGAAAAGATCATGGATTCTGGCTCTTCCATTGATCTTGTGTGCCACTGACTTCTACTTTGTAGTGTTCAGTTGGGTTTGAGTGGTACGACTCAAATCCTCAGGGCATTAACAAAAGATGTAATACAACCATGTAGTATATTTGCATAGGGCTAAACACGAATAACATTGGTTGACCCTTTGCCTTAATTTTGTACTGTTTAATTTATAACAGTTATACATGTTCTTCATATTCTTTCTGAAAGAATAAGATGTTCTACTACTCAGTTGTAGATACCTAAACTGCTTAAATAGTATTACCTACCTTGCTTATATCATTGAGTTGAATCTGCTTAAAATGTTTAATCTGGTCAGTATGATCTACCTGTGCTTATAATAGACGTTGGCAGAGAATCATATCTCTCACTGAGATGTTGGTATCACCCCGTGGGTTTCCACATCTTTAGGTGTCCGTCCACGATGAGGTAGAGATCCTACGGTTGAGGCTGAGCAATAAGAGGAGAAGTAGCTGTTGAAAGGCTGGACATGCTACTAGTGTTTTTTAGTAGAGTCCTATGTATCATCCCTGTACTCTCAGGTCCTTGGGGAGGTTATTTTGGTTTATATATCACAAGGATGTTTTTGTCTATATGCCCTTATTGTACAGATATGGCATGGATGTACATGAATATGTTCTCATATGTAACAAGTTGTGTCCAGTGAGTCAGTGAACAATGATATATGTAATAATATTTTGGCTTGATATATGATACATGTGGTTTTGTGGACTCATATACTTATGCTTCCACTTAAGGTGGATATGTGATAACAGTTTTAATTTACCCCATTTTTGTGGTAATATGATTTGTTAGTTATATTTCCACACTTTGTTTTGAGTAATCTCACCTTTGTATGACAAGTGTATCACAACAACCCTCTTTCCTATTACATAGTTGTTGTCGTTATCTATTGTCCAAGGGGAATATGGTAGTAAATTTTTTGTTTTTGCTGCCATACCTGATGCCATATTTCCCAACAATGTTATCAGAGACACATCAATTTACTATGTTTTCAGATTTAACCGATATGATCAAATTTCTATTCTTTTGGGTAGGAAACAGGGTGTTGTGCCTCATTACTCATATCAAAAGAAGGTTTTGCAGTGGTTGCAAAGTGCAACCACACCCTGTAAAACTAATAGGAAAAGGAAAAACAAAGAAAACAAAAACTATACATTAAACGAGAAATTATCTATACAAAGATTTGAGGTCATTGAGGCAATTATCCCAAATCACTCTAGTATCTCTGCTAATGTTTATGAAAATACTTCCATTCCTATCTCTCCAGATCAAATAAAGTAACAAGATAGCAAAATTGTTTGCTTCCTTCTTCAAGAGAAGCAGATCTTCAGAAGTGCATAACAAGAAACCATTCTCATTTTCAAACCATCTCCATATCTCCCTAGAATAGTCACACTCAAATAAGATATGGTCAGATGTTTCTGTATCTATCCTACAGAGAGGGAATCTAGGAACACTCTAAAAACCCATTATTTGCAAGTAGTCCATAGTAGGTAGTTTCCTCAGAAATAGTTTCCAAAGAAAAATAGAACATCTTTGAGGGGTGCTGCCTGACCAGACCCATTTCCCCCATCTGATTTTTGGATGTTTCTTCCTTGAAATCTCCCATCCATCTTTCAACTTGAAAGTACACTTGCCTTTGAATTGAATACAATCATCCACAACAGATGGTATCCCTTGCTTCATTAAAATACCTAAGATAGTCTCACTCCCTCTAAAATTGGCACAATACCAAGCACCATCATTAACACAACTTTTGACTTTACAATTCAAACCTTTCCCCATTCTAAAAACTAGATTGGAATTGACAACATCAAAAATCTTCATCTTCCCATTCAACCATGGGTCTCTCCATAACAGAAACTTATCACCCCTTCCTAGACAAAGATCAGTTTCCTTTAACATAGTCTCTCATTGACTTAGGATTTTCTTTCATAACCACGACGAGTTGCTCTTGATCTTAATAGACCATATAGACTCATCTCTTATATACCTCTCATGTAGCCACTTTACCCACAAAGCCTTCGTATTAGTAGCTATGCTCCAAATTTTTTTAAGAAGGCTAGCCACTGACCAGTCTTCCACTGATCTAACTCCAAGACCCCCTTCATCCTGTGGCCTACATATAAGATTGCAAGAAACTGTGTGCAAGTGTTTCTTTTCCTCAGTATCATTCCATATGAATTTCCTCATATGCTTTGATTTGATCAAATTTCTATTTTATCATTTATTTATTGCATACAAAGTGAATACTTAAAATGATTAATGTACATATCCTATTAAATACCACATACGATCCCAAATTATATATATATATATATATATATATATATATATATATATATGCAATTTACATGAGTCTCCCTAAAATCAGTTTTGATGGTGGATGTCAAGCATGGTTATGGCCAATAACCCCTAGATCTTTATGCTTGGTTGGATGGTTGTTAGTCCTGTTTTATATCTCAGCTTGGACAATGAGCTTCTATCTTCTCTTCCATATGTAAAAGTATTAATTCTTTCCTTCTGATTCTCCCTCAAATGTAACTCAAACTTTCCTTTTACCCTGTAATATGTTAAATAGGATTAGGGTAGTTATAATTCTTATTATGGAAAAGAAGAGGTTATACACCAAACGAACTATCCATTTCAGTAGGCATATCGATCAGATGGAGGACCAAGGAGGCCAGATGATAGGAGGAGCCGACCGATTTGCTGGTGGTCCAACCGATCGTCTAGAGGTGTCCAGAAGTTGCTTGAACTAGAGAGCAAATGACCATTTAGAGAGACCAACTGATTGACCAGACCACGAACCGACCAGTTGAAGAGTTGAACTGATCGACCTGGATTGATTCCAACACAAATATTCACCAACAATAGGTTGCTACATATGATGTAGACCTTAGGTGGTAGTAATTCCTTGTGGCTCTAAGGAATCACAATATATATGGCCACAACCATCACTCATGTTTTATAATTACAGATTTCTCGTTTGTGGATATAGCATGTATATGATACATACTATAAGAATGTGGTGATTGGATATGTATATGTATATATAAATACAAATCCCTGAATAAATATTAAGCCTAAGATGCTTTCCATTAGAAATACATATGAAAATCTTGATCAATCAAGCTTGGCATGCCTTAGTGTGTTGCATCATCTATCTTGTTCAAGTGTGATGGTAGATATGTGGGTTTGCCCTAGCAGGGTGCATATTCTATTGTGCTGGATTATGGGTCAGGCTTATCTAGGTGATCTTAATAGGATTAAGTGCCTAGAAGCATAGAGAGGGAACATGGTAAGGAGTTATGAATACCATCTATCTAAGAATTGCATGAGATAAAATCGGAAAATGTTGCCTACCTTAATAATTGGTCATGAGAGCCAACGTTGGTTGGGGATTGACTTAATTATTTAGGATCTTGGATCACTAGAAGATTGTACACTACAATCTTCTAAATTGGCAGTGAGGGTTATCAATTTAAAAAAAATAATGGGAGTGATAATTAATTAAAGGCCTAAATAAAATCATCAATATTATCAAATCAAATCAAAAGTGTTTTGACAAAGTGAAAATTTTACTCTTGTAAATATAAATGGAAAACACACAATCATTGCGATCGATCCTTGAGAAGGACAATCTAAATGGGATAAATTTCCATAACTGGTTCAAGACTTTGAGAAGTGTTCTCTATGTTCTTAAATCACCAATGCCAGTGGAACGTACTCCATATATGCCTAAGATAAAATGGATACTTACTGGAAGCATGCCAATGATGTTGTAGACATCAAAAACCTTATGTTGGGTTGTATAAACTATGAGTTGCATAAACAACATAAAAAGCAAGAAAGATATAATGTCTCTAAGGCGTTGTTTGAGTGCAAACTGACAGAGGGGGATCTAAAAGAGCCCCATGTGCTCATTATGATCAAGCATGTGGAACATCTAGAGAGACTAGAACTTCCTTTAGGTCAAGAGTTGGCCATGGATATGATTATGCAATCATTGCCTAAACCATATAACCAATTTATCGAGTGTTATCACTTGAGTAATATGGCTAAACCACTGTCTAAGTTGCTTGATATGTTGGTAAATGTTGAAGAATAAATAAAGAAGGGCAAACCCATGATGATGATTAGCGAAATAAAGTTCAAGGACAAAGGCAAGGCCAAGAAGTGCTCTGAGGCTATAAGCTGAAGTCCAAATCTTCTGCACTCAAAATAAGGAGGGGGATAAGGAAACCAAGAAAGATGAAGCAAGGGATAGAGATCTCCACTTTTCATATATATGTAATTGAGATTAACTTCACTACCTCTTCATCATGGGTACTAGATACCAGATGTGGATCACATATTTGCTCAAATGTGAAGGATCTGAAAAGAAGTAGACCTTTGAGGAAAGGTGAGTTTGAACTGTGCATTGCTAATTGAGCAAGAGTTGCTTCCAATGCAATTGGAACCTATGAGTTATCTCTACAAGTGGGCTTATTATAGATTTGGAGAATTGCTATTATGTACCTTCCATTAATAGGAACATCATTTGTGTATCTTGTTTGGACAATAACAAATTCAAATTTCTTATAAAGAATAGTCGATGTTCTATTAGTAAAGATGTGATCTTTTATGGTAGTGGCCCAATTTCTTATGGTCTATACTTGATAGATCTGGAGACAAGTGTGTATAACATAAATACCAAAAGACAAAAACTCAATAAATCAAACCAAACATACCTTTAGCATTTTCATCTAGGGAACATAAATGAGAAACACATCTCCAAACTCTATGAAGATGGATATCTAAACTCTTTTGATTTTGAAGCAATGAAGACATGTGAATCTTGTTTGTTGGGCAAGACAACAAAGAATCGCTTTACTAGAAATAGTGAGAGGGCAAGTGATCTATTGGGACTTATACATACTGATGCATGTGGGCTTTTTAAAACAAATTCTGGAGGTGGTTACCAGTACTTCATTACCTTTATTGATGATTTCAATAGGTATGTTTCTATTTACTTGATGAAACATAAGTCAGAAACCCTTGAAAAGTTCAAGGATTTTATGAATGAATTATAGAACCAACTTGGTAAAAGTATGAAGGAACTTTGTTTTAATCAAGGTGGAGAATACTTAAGCCAAGAGTTTGTGGAACTTCTGCAAGCCTATGGTATCATATCACAATGGACTCCACATACAACACCACAACATAATGGTGTATCATAAATAAGGAATCACACATTATTTGATATGGTACAATCACTGATGAGTTTTGCTGATCTTCTGACTTACTTTTGGGGACATGCTCTTAAAACCACAATATTTACACTTAACCACGTACCATCTAAATTGGTTCAAAAGACACCATATGGGATATTGTATGGGAAATGTCCCGATGTATCGTTTATGATGATTTGGGGATGCGAAGCTTATGTCAAGAAAATGTTTCCTAAAAATCTTGGACCCGAATCAGATAAATGTTATTTTGTTGGACATCCCAAGGAAATAACATGATACTACCTTTATACTCCATCTAACAACAAAGTGTTTATTTCCAGGACTATGTGTTCCTTGAAGAGGAATTTATTTCCAAAGGAATCAGTGGGAGAAAAATAGAACTCGAAGATGTTTCTGACCAACAAGAAAATATTAGACCTGTAGAGGTACAAGAGAAACAAGGAGACTCACAAATTGTTGTGGAATTTCAAGTTCCTTATGTAACACTAGAACCTCATAGATCTAGTAGGACACACCTTGAGCTTGAAATATTTGGTTATCTTGTGACTCAAGAAGGTAGTGAGTTGGTCATAGATCATGAGCCAACAACCTACCTAGAAGATACTAAGGGACCAGAGTCTAAGAAATGACTTGAGGCCATGAGATCTGAGATGGAATCCATATACACCAACAAGGTATGGACCTTGGTGGATCCCCCTGAAGGGGTAAGCCCATAGGGTGCATGTGGGTCTTCAAGAAGAAGACCGACATGGATGGTAATATAGAATCCTGTAAGGGAAGATTAGTTGCAAAAGGTTTCAAACAAGTTCAAGGTGTTGATTATGTTGAAACTCTTTCACCAGTTGCCATGGTTAAATCCATCATGATCATGTTTGCCAATGCAACTTATTATGACTATGAGATTTGACATATGGATGTTAAAACCTCATTCCTTAACGTGAATCTTCTTGAGGATGTGTACATGAAACAACCTGAGGGTTTTAGAAATCCAAAGGATGAAAATAAAGTCTATAAGATACAAGGTCAATCTATTGAATGAAGCAAGCATCTCAAAGCTAAAATCTCCATTTTGATGAGGCAGTCAAAGAGTTTGGTTTTAGTCAAAATTAAGACAAACCTTATGTGTATAAGAATGTTAGTGGGAGAATAATTGTATTCCTCATATTGTATGTAGATGACATACTATTGATGGGGAATGAAATTCCTACTATATAGATGGTAAAGAACCGACTGGAAAGTACCTTCTCTATGAAGGATTTAGGCGAAGAATTCTATATCTTAGGAATCAATATATGTGGAGATAGATCTTGAAGGCTTCTTGGCCTAAGTTGGAGTACATACATTGACAAGGTGCTGAAGAGGTTCAGCATGCATGACTCTAAGAGAGGGAATTTACCAATGTCTCATGGAATTAGCCTCTCTAAAGCCCGACGTCCCGGTTCTTGTAAAGAACGGGAACACATGAGTAAGATTCCATATGCATTTGCAATTGGATCTATCATGTATGAAATGTTATGCACTCATCCCGATGTCTTGTATGCTTTGAGCATGACAAGTAGATATTAGTTAGATTCTGGTGAGAGTCACTAAATTGCCATAAAGAATATCCTTAAGTATTTGAGAAGAACTAAGGATCAATTTCTTATTTATGGCAATGAGGAAGAGTTGGGTGTAAGGGGTTACTCTGATGCAAGCTTCCAAACTGATAAGGATGATTACCGATCACAATTAGGATTTGTCTTTTGCCTTAACAACAAAAATGTGAGCTAGAAAAGTTTTGAGCAAGAGACAATTGCTGATTCTACAACAATGTCCGAGTATATTACTACATCCAATGAAACAAATGAAGCTGTTTGGATCAAGAAGTTCATCATGAACTTGGGGTGGTTCTATGCATGAACAATGCAATTGAGCTATATTGTGACAACAATGCGGCTATTACACAATATAAGGAACCCATATCACATTAGTGTTCTAGGTATAGACTAAGGTGGTTCCATCATATGAGAGGTTGTACAATGAGGAGATGTGAAGATTTGTAGAATACCGACTGAAGGCAATGTTGCTGACCCCTTGACAAAAGCACTTTCACAATAGAATCATGAATGACATGTTAGATCACTTGGAATTTGATTCATGAGTGATTGGATAAAAGTACAAGTGGGAGTCTATTGGTATGTATGCCCAAATAGTCAATCATATGATGATTGTAATGTGGCACGATATAATTGATTTGATAATAATAAAATGCAATTCCATTTATTTTGTTTTATTCAGTTATGTGATAATGATGCAACATTATAGATGTCTAAAGAATGATGATACTCGATGACATATGTCTTTAGGTTTAGGAAATGGATAATGAGATCATATGTATTATAAGAGTACATACATTCTTGTTATGTCCCTAGTCAGATGTTACTATGGAAGCAAAATAGACAACATTAGTACATAAGACTAGAGTGTGTGTTGGTTGACGACATGATCTTGTTACTCATGATATGTGATATTAAACCAAGCACATAGGGACTTGTTAGGGAACAATGTACCAGATAGACCCACCTTGAGAGTGATAGATGGAACTGTTGGTGATGGTGGTGATTGTGGTTCTTAGACCTAAAGTCAATACACTCATCACATGTCATTCGATGTACTTCAACATCATTCAACATGACCTTGAATAAGGGTTGCCATAAAGGTGGTATTCAAGAGCATTGCAGCAAATGGGGATGACTATGAGTGATGTAGATGAGATTTATCCCTCCTACAAGAGTTTGATATCCTAGCCACTTGATAAGTGAGTCTGAGAAATGCATGGCCATTTTGTTGTGAGTCAGTATGTGATATTGAGCTTACATATATCTTAGTAAGTCTGCTTTAGTTCAAGGAACATGGATTGAACGTTGAGGAGGATGATGATTCCATGCCTCAAGTTCAATCTAGATATCAGAGATAAAGGAATTATACGATCATTGTAACATCAATCATAGAATGTAGGTTGAAGTGGTTCTCAAACTTTGCGATTACATGGGTAGCAATGATGTCTTTCTAGATACCACTTATTGTTTGTGATGTCATAAATCAGTTATGGACATTTACTACCAATGTAACTTGGAACCTATAGGGTCACACATAAAGGATATACCTAGAATAGGAGTTTATTCATGAATGATGTTTAACTTGATTATTAAAGTGTTAGGTATTCAATTTAAACAACAATGATTGAAAATTGACTGACATGAATGTAAAACTACCAATTCAAGTGTTACTGATCGATTCAAGTGTCAAATTAGTTTGAACCAAGATTGGCAATGAGGACTCTAAAATAACCGATTAAGCAATTGAGCCAAACAACTCAGATGTCCAAAGCGATTGAGTTAGGTTGTGAACCAACCGTTTGATCGATCAATATGATTGGATCAAGAATTGATGCTGATGGCATGTTGTGCATTAATCAAATATTAATTTCCAATACAATTATAATTGGGAAACATTGTGGAATGGAAGGTTCAAGAGTTGAAACTGACTAGTTCAACATTCACAAGTTCTAGAAAATTAATGAAATTATGTCTCTTCAACTCCTGCTCAAAATAAAGCTTCTCGCCCTGACCCTCCTATAAATAGAGGGTAGTCAAGGCTTTCTAGAGACACAACAATAAGCTCTAACTATTGTTGTCTTCTCACAGTTATGGTAATGTGAGAATCTGAGCAAGTCCTACCCATCATGGGAGGGATAGCAAGGGAGAGACAATTGAGAGAACAAGCCGACACTAACATACTGACTAGAAGGGACAACTCCTTCTTGTCCATTCATTTAGAATGACAAGAATTCTTGGTGGTCCGTGTGGACTACTATAGATAAGGTGAAGAGGCCGTTTCCACCCTCTAGGAGGATGCAGTCAACCACTATCTATTATGATCAACCAGAAGGCCGTCGTTGATAGCCGTCTAGGTGAAACTTGAAGAAAGGTCCACACTGCAACGAGGGACTGTAGATGGAATTTCTCTAGGACCAAGTATAAACCTTACAACCCTCTTTTCCATTACATAGTTGTTGAAATGATCTACTGTCTAAGGGGAATATGGCTGTAAATTTTTTTATTTCCACTTCCATACCTGATGCCATATTTCCCAACATATTACACATACACTGAATGACTTGATGACTCATGAATTCTATATCATTGTCATCTAAAGAACATAAACAAGAGATGCATTTCTAAGATCCATGTAGATGGTTGTCTAGACTCTTTTCATTATTGAATGAATAGAGACATGCAAATCTCATTTTTTGAGCAACATAACAAAAATATCTTTCACTAGAAATAGTGGGAAAGCGAGTATTTTATTAGGGGTCATACATACTAATGTATATAGACAGATTTAGAACAAATGCTAAAAGTAGTTACTAAGTACATCATTATGTTTACTAATGATCTCAATAGATATGGAAGTTCATATTTAATGAAATACAAGTCTGTATCTCTTGAAGTGTTCAAGGAAAACATGAATGAAGTACATAACCAACTTGGTAAAAGTATTAAAACACTTTGATATGATCGATGTAGAAAATATTTAAAACCAAGAGTTTGAGAACCTTTTGGGAGACCACGATAGTGAATCATGATGAACTCTACCTGAAACATGATGATCATGTATTAGAAAGAAGGAATCAAACCTTGTTAGTCATGGTGTGATTATAAATAATTCCAGCTAATCTTCCAATTTCCTTTTGAGAACTTGCTTTACACTAAACAATATACCATCTAAAATTGTTCAAAAGATACCATATGAGATATGCCATGTGAGGTGTCCTGATATGTCTTTTATAAGGATTAGGATTGAAATCTTGTGTAAGAAAATAGTTTCTTGAAAAGATTTATCCAAAAACTACATAATGTTGTTTTGTAGAATACTACTTTTATATTTCAATCCAACAACAAAAGTGTTTGTTTCCAGGATGGCTGTATTCCTAAAGCAAATTTAATTCCATAGGAATTAGTGGAAGAGAAGTAGAACTCAAAAAGTTTAAGACTAGAAAGAAAACGTTGAACCTAAAGAGGTACAGTAGAAACAAGGAGAATAAAGCATTGTTGTGGAATATCAAGTTCCATATGTAACACAAAAGCCTCATAGATCTAGTAGAACACACCTTAAGCTTGAAAGATTATAATATCTTATAACTTAGAAAGGCGGTGAGTTGGTCATAGATGATGAGCCAACAACCTATCCAAAAGCTATTGAGGGACCATAGTCTGAGAGATGGCTTGAGGCAATGAGATCCAAGATGGAGTCCATATATACCAACAAGATATGATCTTGGTGGATCCACCCGAAGGTGTATGGTAGTGTACAAACCTATAAAGGCAGATTGTTTGCAAAGGGTTTCAAACAAATTCAAGTTGTTGCACATGAAAAAAAATCTTTTCACTAGTTGCCAAGGTTAAATCCATCAAGATCATGCTCACCGTTGCAACTTAGTATGACTATTAGATTTGGCAAATGAATGTTGAAACTATATTACTTAATAGGAATATTGTAGAGGATGTGTGCATAACACATCTTAAAATCATCTGTAAATCCAATTATTGCAAATAAAGTCTATAAGATACAAAGGTCAAACTATGGATTGAAGCAAGCATCTCACAAAGATTCTTGATCAAACAAAGAGCACATACATTAGAAAGATGCTGAAGGGGTTCAACATGCATGACTCAATGAGAGAAAATCTATCCATTATTCCATAGGATTAGTATCTTAAGAGTCCAATGTCCCAATTCTTGTGAAGAATGGGAAAACATGAGTAAGATACCATATGCATTCACAATTGGATCTGTCTTGTATGCAATGTTATGTACTCATCCCGTTGTCTCATAAGTATTGGACATGACGAGCGGATATCCGTTAGATTCCAGTGGAAGTCACTGGACTGCCATAACGAACATCCTTAAGTACTCAAGAAGCATGAAAAGGGTCGATTCCTTAGTTATGGTAATAAGAAAGAGTTGGGTGTAAAAGGTTACATCAATGCAAGATTCCAAAGTGACAAAGAAGATCTATGATCACAATATAAATTTGTGTTTGACATTAGAAAGAACTACAAGCTGGAAAAGTTCTGAGCAAGAGATAGTTGTTTAATTCTTCAAGAGAAGCCATGTACCTTGGTATTTTGAGAACAATAGATGATACTGTATCGATCAAGATGATGATGTAGATGAACTTGTGGGAGGTTCCAACCATTGATGGCATAGTAGAAATACCATGACAACAATGGAGCTAATAGATAGGCAAGGAATCTCAGATAGCGTACTATGGAAACTCCACCTCATGCGAGAAATCCTACAATGAGGAGATATGAAAAACATGAAAAATACCGACTAGAAGAAAACATTGCTAACTTGCTATAAAAGCACTTGTTCAGCATAAACATGATGGACATGTTAAGATCACTTGGAATAAGATTCATGGGAAATTGGTTCTAAGTGCAAGTGGGAGTTTGTTGGTATGTATGCCCAGAAAGCCAATCATAAGATGATTATAATGGGCATTAGATACCTAATTTGATAATGATGAAGTTAATTTTATCTATTATGTTTGTCCCAATCATGAGATGATGACACATACATGGTAGATGTCTAAAGAATGATGTAACTCGATGACATATGTCTTCAAGTTGAGGACTTGAACAATGCGATCATATGTATGATAAGAGTAAATGCATTCTTATTATGTCCCTAGACGGATATTAATGTGGAAGAAAAATAGACAACAATAATACATAAAAGTGGAGTCGGTGTTGGTTGATGACAAAATCTAATATGTCACGATATGTGATATCAATCCAAACACATAGGTACATGTTAGAGAACAACATATCAAACATACCCACCTTGAGAGTGATATATGAATATTATGGAATGGTAGTCAGAATCAACTCTCATAGTGATAGTAGTGATTCTGGTTCTCAGACCTGAATTCACTACACTCATCACATGTCATTCAATGTATTTTGACATCATCCAATGTGACCTTGAATATGGGTCACCAAAGGTGATGCTCAGGTATGTTGTGACACATGGGGATTAAGTGTGAGTGATGTAGATGGGATCTATCCCTCCTATAGGTGATTTATATCTAGGCCACTTGATAAGAGAGATTGAGAAACATATGGCCATACTTGTGAGACTCAATATGTGATATGTGAGTTCACATGCATCTCATAAAATCTGCTTTAGTTCAAGAAACATGGATTGAACATTGATAGGCTGATGATTCCATACCTCGAGTTCAATCTGGATATCAGAAATAAAGGAACTATATGATCACTGTAATACGAATCACATATTGTAGGTTGAAGTTGTTCTTCAACTTTCCAATTACTTGGGTAGCAATGATGTGTTGCTAGATGCTTCTCATTGCTTTTGATGTCATAAATTGGTTATGGACTATAAGGAATGGGACCCAGGAGGGATCAAATCCCTAATAAATCTAATAAAAGGACACAACCCATATGCCAAATACACAACTAAATATTTTGCAAATGGATGATAGTCCAGTTTATTCAAAAGTATGTTTCAAAGTACCAAATGTAGTAGCAGAATATAACATATCTAACAATTACAATGCTTGATATTAGCCCCATCCTTCACCATGCAGGGTGATCCATATGAAAAGTAATTATATCATAGGATCATAAAAGGATGATCAAACCACCTCAAATCTATATCCTCAAGAAGGTTCAACTACTCTCGAAGTTGTCCTAGGCAAGCCTGGTTTTCTCCTCCTTGATCTACACCTGGGGTTGGAAGCATACCCCACAAAAGGAGAAATGTAGACACATCAGCAAAACACTGGTATGTGCATACTAATTCTGGTATTGAGCGATATTATGAAATAAAGGATGTCAAATATAACAAGTCTTCCCATAGAAGAGGATAGGACCACCCATGTGGGTTTTAAAAGAATAATAATGATAAACAAGGAGAATACTTTCTGTTAAGCAAACATAAAAATTGTGCCACACAAGCACATATAAAACTTGGGCACAAAACCCATCACAATAATATCCACCTGCATGCATGTGAGATAAACATAAAACTAGAATAATATAAATAACAATGGCCGCCAAGGCTCAAAACTTTGAAACCTGATAGAGTATGGCACATAACTATCTCCCCAGTGCACACAACCATCTCCCCAGTAAATGTAAAAGATGGCACACAACCCCATCCCAAAAATATAACATGGAAACACAATCCAAAAACCAAAGTACTTACACTACCATAGGGCTAGCGAATCACAAAGCATGCTAAATGTAGAGGCAAGGATAAAGTTCAGTCTTTTAGAGAATAAATAAGATTGCCATCACAAAAATGGAACATATAAAACACCCACCACAAAAGTGAAAAAAATTAGGGTTCCATCTCACGATTAGGGTTTCAACATGAAGCAAAGTATGATTTTAGAGTCAAATTTAGATAAAG
Organism: Alisma plantago-aquatica; assembly: GCA_963693085.1. Taxonomy (NCBI): domain Eukaryota; kingdom Viridiplantae; phylum Streptophyta; class Magnoliopsida; order Alismatales; family Alismataceae; genus Alisma; species Alisma plantago-aquatica. The sequence continues at coordinate 836,780,097 of OY856410.1, read as the reverse complement.
AGTTCACAATCATTAATATTAGTCCCAAATAGGTCATCAAGTCAAGAAAGAGAATATTCATAACCAAAATATCTCAAAGAGGATCAAGAGAGAGAGAGAGAGAGAGAAAAGAAAATAATTTCTCAATATGACTCATGGGGGATGCAACATACCTCAAGAAGTTTCTCAAGTTGTCAACTTCCAAACCCTAATCTCAAGTCCGGGTCCTTGATCACCTAACATAGATTCGTATGTACAACCATAATTAGTTTATGTATAGAAAACCATATATGAACTACTCTAATTATATTTGTATTTAGGTTACATAATATTTTTATTTAGATAGAGGGTAATTTTCTGAATCCAATGAACATTTTTATGTAATTTTTGGATAACCAAAGAATTAGTTATCAATTTTGGAAATTCTGACCAATCAAAAATTGAGAAAAACCACATAGGCAAAACAAAATCCGCATGATAAAGAGATTGGTCCCGTTGAGATGGCCCAATTATCAGCAACCATCTTGCCCTATCATCGACTAGCACGATGCACAACAAAGGAAACAAAATGCGGAGAAAAGATAAAACTGCCCCTGATGAGAAAACAAAAAGAAAGGAGAAGTGAAGGGCATAGCTGGGAAAAACATAGGGGATCACCCCTTCCCTGCTTCATGAGCCATGGTCGACTGGGCAAGGAGCAGCTCAATTGAGAAATTAGGGAAAATCTAGTGCAAAGATACAACAACATTTTGATAGTAGATAAGCAATGAACAGAGGCCAAGGAACATACCCTCAAGATGAATTGAACCCAGATGAAGTGAAGAAAGAGAACTCCATGCCGGTAGAGTTCGTTGGTCCCTAAGCTCCCGGTTACAATTTGTAAACAATGAGAGGAAATTGAAGTGAGGGAATAGTTGATCGATGAGCGGCGAAAACATGGGTATAAACCTATTTATATAAGTATGGGTATATGGAAGTGTGCGTGTAGAAGGAGCAAAGGCAAAAATAGAAAATAAGGCAAAACCTAAGTATAATGAAACAGATCACAAATTTAGGCTAGATATTTTTCTCCCGAATCTATTGCAAGAAGAATCTCCAAGAAAGGTGGACCAAGGAGAGAGAAATCATGTTTTTTGGTTGGTTGTGTTCTGACCTGCTGCTTTCCCAGTTCATGCAAGGTAGAAGACAAAACAACCACCCTCCAATCCACATCTAATGGTGGAGAAACAAGCACACATTCATTAAAGTCAGATTCTTAGTGTGACAAGGAAATCAAATACTATAGGAAATTGGATAAATTAATGTATTAAATCAAAGTTTGATTAAAGTTCTTTCCAAATCAAATTGAAGGTCAAAATATTATCCATTTATTATGAAATTCTACCCCTAGACTAATTAAGACACATAGATTCCAATTCTAGAATTAGTTTTTACTTTTGGAAACATCTAGTATTTCATTTAATATTTGTATACTATATCATATATTCTCTTTCCTTTATGAATTTGAGGCATCTAGAAACACCCAAAAGATGTGAAACTTGAACTACAAGTAAACCTAAACATCAGTAATACAATTTTATATTTATTTTTAGACAATCTAGGTGCTAAATATTTTCAAATTCTAGAAAAAGTATGCCAAAGTAAAGATAGGGACACACTACTAAGTTTAACATCATTCAAAATATCATATCCTGCTACGAAGTCAATCAAGAAAAGATTGAATACATCCAACATGTCTCTAACATATCCAAATTGTTTTTGTAATATGAAATAAAGTTATTTAAGCTGGAATGTTGATTCGGCCAACCACTTGATCCAGATCCTACTGTCTCTGATCAATGATCTTCCTCCAACCTTTAGGGCTAGTTTGGTTGGACTGCATATAAAATCATGTAGTTCCAACTATCTGTGTCTTCTAAATACTTGCGTTTGGTATCTCGTGGTTGCAATTAGTCTAGAAAATGAACTACACGGTGCATTTGCTTCCACTAAAAACTATGGAAAATGAACTGCACACCTTTTGGGCGTAGTCCATTTTCACCCACACATCTCCAGAACACAACCATGATTCATGCTTTAAGAACATACATATCCTAGTAAAAAGTAATAGTATACCTACAACTGACACCAAGTATTAAAATAATTTATGTCCAGAACCACATCCTACCAAATCAAAGCAAAATAACATGATAAATTGATCTGTGAGCAACCAAATATAATCATTAGAATTTCAAATTTATTCTTTTGACTTCCTATTTTCTAATTAAATGTGTGGGTTGATTTTACTCCCAACCAAATTAGCCCTTAGTATCGATCTCAATGATGTTTAGTTTGTTCAACTACTATAGAATATTACAAGCAATAGATCCACTATTTTTGCAAAATGTGGTGGCCTGTTGCTGTTCCTCTGCCTACCACTATAGGTCTTCCTGAATGCACCCACACCATTTCCCTGCCTGAGATAGATTTTCCATGCCATAGATATAGCTCTGATAAAAAACAAATCTTGGTCATATGGTGCAAGCTCCTTAAATCAGGCTATTTTAATGATGTCAGTCCAAGGAGGAAACTTGATCTTGCCCGGACGCTTCAGATGAGGTGCGTAAGTGATGGAGCTTCCACTCGTGTGGAATTGCACGCACCACTAAAAATCCTAAAGGTGGTGAGTCTTTAAGTTTAGCCTTGCTTATACTAAGTTAAAACTCCACCCACGTATGCTAAGACGTGTGGAAGTCTTATCGTAGTATAGTTAAGGATCGAATCCACGGGACAACGGTCTTGTTGAGATTAACAAGATGGAAAATGTTAGAATTTCACTTAACCCCTTAATAGTTGATATTTAATCCAAAGATTTGATTTGGTTATTTTAAACTAAATGTAAGTAAAATAAAGTAAGAAAGTAAGTTTTAGGTTGTAAACAATAATAAGGAACCACTAGGATGTGATCGACTTTCACCGCCACTACACATGGATCAAAACATGCAGTATAAAAACATTACCTGCAATAAGAGTCTAAACAGTTAGTATCTTTGTAGATTTAGTTTCCTTTCAGAGAACTAACCACGAGAAGTGTGGGAATGTTGCAATCCCAGCCATCCCCGAATGAATGGTCACTTACTTTACATCATACCCTTCCCAAAGTGTGTTCCTCAACTTATCAAGGTTGTAATTTCATACGTCAACTGATTCCATTTCATAGTATGAAAGCACAACGATGGAAGTGAGTTTACTCCACTTCTTGAGAAACGCTCCTAGATACCGAAACAGATGCATGGTGGATACATGCATCAAGAACCAACATTCAATCGAGATTCGAATCTGATAGTACAAACGTAGACAATTCATACTAAAAGATAAAAGATAACAGAAGTTGGTGATCAAGCAACAAGCATTCATTAAACGATTGATGTCGAACTGAAAAGAAAGTATATCTCTATTGCAAACTATGGATTACATTGCGTGAAATGAAAAAATGGGTAGCGTGGCTACTCCCCGCACCCTAGTGAATGAGACTACTCGCTCATAGCTAGGACAAAGAAGGAGGTGAGAAGAGAGAGGGAGAATGTCATCCCCACAGAGGAGAGAGGAAAGTCAACCCCTTGGAAGAAGAGAGAATGACGATCTTCGCACTTCACAGGTTGCTTGATGATGAGGTCTCTCTTCCCACCTTCTTTGACAGAGAGAGAGAAAGCAACTTTAGGATGGAGGTTGGGATAGCTCTGGAGTAGTAGAGGCAGCCTCTGGGTGTCTGAAAACTTCATGTCTTTGGGAGGACCCCATGAGTCTTATTTATAGGCCTTAAGTGAAGTCCAAACAATTCCGATACCGTTTGGACCCCAAGACCGTTTGGACCCTGAGACCGTTTGGACCCTGAGACCATTTGGACCCCGAGACCATTTGGACCCTGAGACTGTTTGGACCCCGAGACCGTTTGGACTCATGCGATCTTGGGACCGGTTGGCTTCATGCGGTCTTGGGACCGTGTGAGTCCATGCGGTCTTGGGACCGGTTGGCTTCATGTGGTCTTGGGACCGTGTGAGTCCATGCGGTCTTGGGACCGGTTGGCTTCATGCGGTCTTGGGACCATGTGAGTCCATGCGGTCTTGGGACTGGTTGGCTTCATGCGGTCTTGGGACCGTGTGAGTCCATGCGGTCTTGGGACCAGTTGGCTTCATGCGGTCTTGGGACCGTATGAGTCTTTTGTGAATTTTTTTGTGTCTTTTTCTGTAAGTAAAAAGGAGAAAAGTTAATCTAACAGTGTATTTGCAATAAAAGAGGATAGTCAGGGATTCTATCTAATTTATCTAAGAGTGTGGGAAACTGAAGAATATTACTTAAGATAACATCAAAATTGGAGGTTATCACCCCCCCAACTTAGAGTCTAGCTTGTCCTCAAGTTAGATAGAGCTGAGGCATGTGATGGCGAGGTGATTTTATTTAGTTGATATTTCCATACTCTTACTTCAATTCTAAACCTGAGATCTGCTAAGGTTGTATCAGAGCTTTTTGCTTGCCTTAACTCTTTGAGTTATTGAGAGTTGCTTGGATCTTAGGTTTCCTCCATATCTCATAGTCTGCATTGGGACCGCTTTTTATTCGATGCATGTCGTTGACTCTAATCAGCTTTATACTTCTCTGAAAATCCTATCGGGAGCTAGAGTGGGTATGAGGGTTGGCTAAAGGCTTAATGTGTAACTCCCCCTTCAAGTGGGGGAGGGGTTGTCTATGCTTTTAGGATCTCACTACCGGGCACGATACATCTGCCTTCTTGAGGGAAGCTGAATGTATAGGCCGGGCGAGTCCTTTATCAGCTTTACATATATTTAGATACCTTAGGGTTTCACTACCGGGCACGACACATCTGCCTTTGTGAGGGCAGTTGAATGTACCGGCCGAGCGAGACCTTCATTGGTTCTTTATATAGATCCTTATTCAAGGAACAACTCTCATATTTTTATTCAACACTCTGGCTTTTATTCGTAAATTCACAGGCTTAGGGTTTGGGTTTTTAGGAATTTTGATTTGGGCGGACAAGCCTCTTTTATTTGAAGAGAAGAAAGCTGTTCTTAGAGTTTCTCGACATGCACTTATTTGATCCACTTGCGAGACTTCTTGATTTGGATTTCACCTGATGTCCCTCCCATCCTTGAGAGCGATTGGCTTATTTCGGCCTTGATGCTGACCTGTGGAGAGTCAGATGTAGAAATGAAGCAAAAGCATGAAAATTCAAGAGTGGAGATATTTTTTTAATTCACCATTACATGTCTAAGTGCTATTCTTGTTATTACTTTTTGAGGACTAACCATATTCTAAAGTTAGCTGGGGATGACTTTGTTCCAAGAGGGATGTTCCTCTTTTATGTGCGAGGTTTATTTTAACAGGGAAATTGCTTTTAAAACAAAAAAAATTAAATGCGCAAAGGAAGCTGTAAAAATTTGTACAAAATTGAAAGGAAATGTCGAGAGGGAAGGATTTGAAAATGATACCTCGCCCTTGTCTACTGTACTCCCCCCTAACTTATCACTCACTCTGTCCGCAGAGTGTCAAAGTGATAGTTTGAGAAGTACAAGGACAAGGGCATCATGCTTCTGTTAGTCCTTTATTGGCGCCATGTGTGCGAAGGAGATTAGTGGCGAACTTTCCTCGTAATGCGTGATAATCCACTTCTGTCATGTCCTCTACTAGTTTTCCAAGTACCATGATGGTGTATATCCAGTAGAGGATGTGGAAACCACAGTCGTTCGACTCGCGGAGCTGCTATGGGCACTTGTGGCTGAAGGCTGGGTGATGAAAGTGTTCTTTGCTGTATGCCCGTGTGTGCTTGCTGAGAAGGGCATGAAGTTGATCGAAACACTCCTTCGCTACCTCCTCTGTAGGCGTTCTTGGTGTTGTAGTGTAATGTTGTTGATCTGGATTGTACTGGCTGTCGGAACTATTGTATATGATTGTTGTTCCTTCATGCAGATTTGTTACCAACAACATCCAGTGTTCTGAATGAAGGAAAGGGAGCATGATAAACTTCGGAGTTGTGTGTTGTAGGAAGGAAATGAGTGCCTCAGTCATTCCGAAGTTCTTTAACTTTAGGAGATCGTCCTTCATATACGTGGATGCCATATAGGTTGTAGGGTGATTCTGTCTGAGGAGAAATTGATAGGCAGCCATCAAACTTACAAATAGAGACCCTTTTGTCTGTACAATTTCTCGTAACGCGTCTGCCATGACCAAAATGTCACCGGATATGAAAACGAGGTCATCTTTCTCGGCATAAAGCCTTGACATGATGAGACAAAGTTTATTGTCAGAGAGGCTTTTGCAAGCACTGAGGTCAAAATTTGGGAATGTTGGCGGGATGGCAGACATGGTGACCATTTGTGAAGATGATCTGATGATTGTCGCCCCGGTTAGCAACTCGAGAACCCCTTCATCATCCGCCAGATCGAAAGAGTACGGGTCCCAGTTCTTCTTCTCGGGAACCTTGGCTGGCTGCTGTTTCTCCAACTCCTCTATTGTTTGCCTGAATGACTGTTTTGGAGGACGTTGGATGGTCGAAAAAAGATAGCGAGGAACGTCGGTAGGTGCCATGGTTGGGTCCTTTAAGAATCTGTGATCACAGATCAACTCCATGGCATAGCGTCCTTGCAGAGAATGAAAATCTTCTGCGGCCAGTTCTGTAAAAGGGATTTGCTGATTGAGCGCTTGAATATGTCGTATAACATAGAAAGCGCAATCCCTAGAAACTTCTTGAGTTTGGGTGTGGGGATTGATGATTTGGAACCAAGGTTGGTTCCAATTACTGCGTAGGGATGGGCAAGCAGCCCAAATCAATTTTAGGAGCCTGAAAGGGATGCATCTGGCCTCCTCGGCCTCTGTTCTAGTGAAATTGATTATTCCGACTCTTAGTTCAGTGGCACAAAAGTTGTACACCTTGGCGTCTCAAGCCGTGGTGTCCACGATCATTAGTAGCTAGTGACCAGAGATTTGGAAAGGCACGGTAATGTAGCGTGCCTTTCTGGTGAGTCCCCTCTGCAACCGTTCGATTGATTTGCTTTGTAATTTTTTGTATATAAGACTCATAGCTAGGGTAGGTGATGCGTTAAGAATGGGCTGCTGCCACCTAGAGCTTCTGTAAGTTTCTATGGAATTGGCAAGGAGGACTCGGAAGACTGTCATCTTCACCGTTGATTGTGGGCGAAGGATGGAGCAGAAGTCTTCACATGTCAACTTGCGTTGAGTCTTCGTATTTTGGTAGATAACATCGCCCCCGTATTTGACATCGTCTACGATAGTGTTTAAGATAAAGATATCTTGAGCATCTAAGGTAGAGATGGCTTCCAAGTCCAAATCGTGCATTTTATAAGGTAGAGGTGGCGACGGGGGTAGCTCTTATGGAGGGAGGGGGAAGTCTGCTCCAGATTGTTTATATATTGCTGCAGATCTTCGTCTTTGTCTGAGTCAGAAGTTGATTCCAGATCTTCGTCTGTATCCAAGCTGACTCTTTCTAGATCTTCTTGTTCTGGGGGAAAGGGCACCGATTGGTCTGGTGCAGAAAGGTGTTGAGTTGATGTTGCTTGTTGTTGACTTGTGCTAGTTCTGAGTAAAACTTGTTGGAACTCAGCGAAAGCTTCTTCCTTAGCAGTTTCCCCCAGAGATCCCATTCTAGAATAATCAAGGAATTGATCCCCATAGGACATATTGACGTTGTCATTGTGAGTAGGGGATTTGGGATCGTTGACACCTTCTTGGTGGTCTTTCTTCTGTTCTGGCTCTGCCCCTCAGATGGGGTCCTTCCCAGCATTGTCGGTATCATCAGATTTATCGTCTGGGGAAGTTCTATTGTTAGAGTCCGCCGAGGAGTCAGAATCGTCATCCTCATCTTCTCCTTCCTCACCTTCTTCGCCGGATGCCTTATCTTTTATGTGTTGTTGTGTAGTCTTTTTGCACTGCCGATGGGTTGCTTGTAGCTCATCAAACGCCACTTGCACATGCTCATGGGATTCGAGTACTGCGTCGTGTGTTTCTTTAAGATCTGAGTATCGTCCCTCGACATAGAGGAGTCGCACTGTAAGATCTCTCAATTGAGCTCATAGTCAGTTAAGCTCGTTGTTTGCTGACTCCTCTTGGCGACTGTGGAGCTGTGTGAGGGTGTTGTCGGTGTCATCCAAGCGCGTTCTTAAAGCAGTTTGTTGCCGCTTAAGCTCGCGCAGGGTCTTAGGTAGAGGTTGAGTCTGCGTAGAGATCCTATTAACTTGCTTGGCTAGCGCTTCTTGCTGGCTTTTTACTCCAAGGACTAGCTTGGGCAAGTTTTTGTAGTGGTCATCGATGTGATCAACTTGCTTGGCCACTACGTCCTGTCATTGCTGAATACTTTGAATGATGCTAGGCAAGGCGCTGTTCTGCTCGTTGATCTTGGCGACCTGTTGAGAAATGCCCTACACACAGAAAAAAATGGATTGCATTATGTTAGAGGGGTTGGTGAGGAGGTTTCGGATGGTGTCAAATTAACATTCGAATTCCTCACTGACATTTGAAAAAGGGACCCCAGATGCGGAAGGGTGGTATGGCTGGGGTCGGGGTAGAAGGGTGGTAGTGCCTTGTGAAAGAGACACTGGTGATGGTCCCGCGAACTGCGTGGTGACCGTTGATGGAGTCACCAATGGTGTCGGGGTGGTGGCGGATGAAGGGAATGGTAAATGGCTGGGTGAGATATGAGGGAGTGAAAAAGTTGAGGAAAAGAGGGTGGAGATGGGAGCGGAGAATGTGAAGCCGGGTGTTGGAGCGGAAAAGGGGTGCTCGAGGAGAAATATGGGGAAGTGGAAGATGTGGGTGGAGGGATTGTTGTGGAAGGAGGTGGGATGGTGGTAGATGGTGGGAGGGTGGTGGATGGGAGTGTGGTGGGGGTGGTGGTGGTGAGCTCATCATGTAGGCTCATGATGACAGAATCCAAAGAAGTAGTAGCGATTGGTTCCTCTGGAGGGGGGCACTCTGTCTCCAGTTGTAGCTTTGATGTTGGTGTCCCCGACAGCTGTGGTGGTTGTAAACGTACTTTAGATGGTCGTTTTACTAGTATTTTTGTTACCCTAGCTGTCAGGGCGGTTATGCTAAGCTCTGTCTGGCCCGCTTTGGTTGTCTTTTCTTGTACTTTGGCGGAATCTAGGAGTTTGATTATCTCTTCATCAGTAAAGAGAAGTTTGTCCTGGTCGTAGTCCGCTAGCTCCGGAAGCGGTAGCAGAGTCCTGGAAGATCTGACTGTTGGGCAGAAAATGTAGTGTAATTTCACATCCTTTTCCTTCATAATATAGGAATTTTTCAAAGTTTGATCATTGGTAAGGATGTTTCCCTTGATCTTCGTGCATTGAGGGAGAAATCTGTCCATCTTGAGGTATTTGATGATGGAAGTTATGTACCCGCCCATGTACATTTCTTTTCCTATGGCATAGGCTGAGAATTTTTGTATCATATGCCGTCCGATGTTGACCGACTTTCCTTGCAAAATGGACCATAGGAGAAAAAGGTCGGCAGTGATAACATTTCCTCCCTCTGTTCTAGGGAACAACACACTGAAAAGGATTTTATGAAGCATGCGTACGAACCCGGACTGAATGTTGGAGGCTTTGCATGTCTTAGCCTCATAAGCGGGGATCCCTGTTAGGGTTTTCTAGAAGCTGTGTCTATTGAATTGGGAGTTCTCCGTGCCAACAACTTTGGCTTGTTTGAGTTGCTCCAGATTATCAATGAAGATTTCATTCAAAAGATTTTCTATTATAACGACGTCGTTGCCAAAAAGTTTGGTGACCAACCTGCGGTCACCTCCGTCCCTTGTTCTGTGTGTAATGTCCACCGCTTCTTTGGTGAGATGGGTAAGGAATTCTGTGGTGGGTTCGACATATGAAATTTTGGGGACAAAGCACAGTTTGGAGAGATTGGCATTGTCTAGCATGGTGAGGATTCTGTCGTAGATCCCCATCTTGAGCAATACGCTTGAGCAGACGTACTTTGTTGGTTTCAGAATTTTGTCGGTGGAGGGAAGGGTGTGGATGTAAAGGTTTTCTGGTGGTGGTGCGGTGGTGGTGAGCACTGAAAAGACGGGGGTGGTAATGGTTGATGGGATATGACCTGCTAGGGTCTGTTCTCTGGCAGTGTGGGGGTGGACCTATTTCTTGCCCGCTTTTTTTTGGTTGTTTGGTCGCAGCCTCTTGGACCTTTCGTTTCCCCTTGGATTTTTCGATTGGGGATTCTTATTCAGAGTTAGGCTCGTATTCGGAGCCTTCATCACTGGAAGAGATTTCTTCCACTTCTTGTTCAGGTTCCTAATTCAGACATTTGTTGATGCGGTCAATTTCACACATGACCGCTATGATGTTGACCTTTGGTGGAATCTTTCTGGTTTCTTTGTAGGTGTCTACAACCTTATGAAGCTTTGCACGGCTTTCCATTAGTTGCTCCGTTGTCTAGAAGGGAGCATCTTCGTTTCCGGTGGGTTGCTTTGCTGGTGAAGTCATTTCTGAAAATGGAAAGTCATGTGTTAGAATAACATGTTTATTATAAGGAAAAGAAATTGAATTTTGTGTATGCTTATGTGTTATTATGTTTTAATGAAATAAAAGCGGTTTTGAAAGGCCAAACGATTTTGAAGACTGTTTGGCTCCAAACGGTTTGAAGACTGTTTTGGCTCCAAACGGTTTCAGGACCGTTTGGCTCCAAACGATTTCAGGACCATATTGCTCCAAACGGTTTGAAGACCGTTTTTCTCCAAACAGTTTCAAGACTGTTTAGCTCCAAACGGTTTCAGGACCGTTTGGCTCCAAACGGTTTGAAGACCGTTTGGCTCCAAACCGTTTCAAGACCGTTTGGAAGGTGAAACGTCGGAGGAGTGGCAGGCGCTGGTAGAGGTGAAGCTGGAGGTTATAGCGAAGGCGGCAGTGATACGGACGACGGTGGTGGTAGAGAAGGAAACCGCGAAGGCGTCAAATACGTCAACGATGGTAAAGATGGCGGCGGTGCACAGACGAAAGTGCCGATGATGCGGCACTCAGGGCTACCTTGCAGCGACGGGCGGAGAAAATGATGGTGATGCGAGGAGAGGCGGTGACTGAAGTGCGATCACCGAGAAGACACACAGAATCGGGAATGATGGCAGTGAAGGGAACCGGCGTTGTAGGTTGTGCGGGAACGGGAGCAGAGATGGAACAATGCACTGAGGGTTTTAGAAAGCTCGAGAGTCGAAAGAAGGAAGAAGGAGGGGGGTATATTTATAGGAATCAGGAGTTGATCCTACAAATTCCCCAGGTCAAACCGAGTTTGAGACCGTTTGGGCTCCAAACGGTTTCGAGACCGTTTGGCTCCAAACGGTTTCAAGACCATTTGGCTCCAAACGGTTTCAGGACCGTTTGGCTCCAAACGGTTTTAGGACTGTTTGGGATCCAAACGGTTTTGAGACTGTTTGGCTCCAAACAATTTTAGGACCGTTTGGCTCCAAACGGTTTCAAGACCGTTTGACTCCAAACGGTTTCAAGACTGTTTGGGAAGGCTAAGGTTATTTTGATTTTATATTTTTATATTTTTATGTTTGTTTTGGTTATGTGAATTTTTAGATTTTTAGATGATAAACTGAAGATGAACAACGGAGACAGAAAACAAAGATAAAAAGGGTGGTACTCAGATCTTGGGTTGTCTCCCAAGTAGCGCCTGGGTTTTATGTCACTGGGTCGACGAGGTTTTGATTTTGTTATGGTGATGCTGTGGCATCTCTGATTTCAATAGTCTGTCTCGACATTTTTTCCGCTGGAGTATAGTATTTTTTCAATCGGTGGCCATTGACTGTTCTTTCTCCTCCATTATTGTCAACAATTATGATGGCTCTGGTCGGGTATATATGTTTGATGGTGAAAGGCCCGAACCACTTTGTGCGGGGTTTTCCGGGGAACATTTTGAGCCTGGAGTTGAAAAGAAGGACTTTATCTCGAATGTCGATGTCTTTTCTTTTTAGATGACCGTCGTGCCACATCTTGGTTTGTTCTTTATAAATCCTGGCACTTTGATAAGCGGTCATTCAGAGCTCCTCTAGTTCTTGTAGTTGGAGTTGTCTGTTTTCTCCGGCACTTTTGAAATCCAAATTCAGTTGTTTAAGGGCCCACCAAGCCTTATGTTCCAGTTCCACTGGAAGATGACATGATTTCCCATATACCAAACGGAACGGGGTTGTTCCAATTGGTGTTTTATAAGCTGTTCGGTAAGCCCAAAGGGCATCGGGAAGCTTGGTGGACCAGTCAGTGCAGTGTCTATTGACTATTTTTTCTAAGATTGTCTTCAGTTGTCTATTTGAAACTTCAACCTGACCACTGGTTTGTGGATGGTAAGGCGTGTCAACTTTATGGTTAACTCCGTATTTCTTTAGTAGGGCTTCAAAACTTCGTTCCAAAAAATGGGTCCCTCCGTCGGATATGACAGTTCGGGGGACTCCAAATCTGGGAAAAATGATATCTTTAAACATCTTAATGACTGGTTTGGAATCGCTGGAAAATGTGGGTATAGCTTCTACCCATTTTGAGACATAATCTATTGCAACAAGTATGTAGGAGAAACCATATGAAGAAGGAAAGAGACCCATGTAGTCTATCCCCCACACGTCGAAAAGTTCGATCTCTTGCCACATGGTGAGGGGCATTTCATTCCTTTTAGATATGCCGCCAGAAAGTTGACATTTGCTGCATGATTTTACAAAATCATGGGAATCTCTTGCTATAGTTGGCCAAAAGAAACCCGATTGTAGAACCTTCATGGCGGTCTTTTTTGCACTCATGTGTCCCCCAGTGGGGCCATAATGACAATGTTCTAAGACAAGGGTAATCTCTTCTTCAAGTAAGCAGTGACAGAAAAGTCCGTCTGCGCATAGGCGAAAAAGGTAAGGTTCATCCCAATAGTATTGCTTTACATCGTGGAGGAATTTCTTTTTGTCGTGATGAGAGGCGGAAGGGTGAATGATTCATGTAGCCAGATAATTAACTATATCGGCATACCAGGGGAATCCATTGGTAACTTTCATTAGCGGTCATCTGGAAGGGAGTCTCGGATAGGTACTTTATCGTCATTCTTGACTTCAATGCGGCTGAGGTGATCGGCGATGATGTTTTCCACTCTGCTTTTGTCTTTGATTTCTAAATCAAATTCTTGAAGCATTAACACCCACCAGATAAGTCGGGGTTTTGCATCTTACTTCTGAATTAGATATCTTATGGCGGAGTGGTCAGTGTTGACTATAACCTTGGCTCCAATTAGGTAGGAGCGGAATTTCTCGAACACATAGATGACAGCTAAGAACTCCTTTTCTGTAGTGGTGTAGTTCTTCTGTGCTTCATCGAGTGTTTTAGATGTGTAGTATATTGCATAAGGTTTCTTGTCGATTCTCTGCCCTAACACGGCCCCTATGGCATAATCGCTGGCGTCACACATGATTTCAAAAGGTTGTGACCAATCTAGGGCTCTTCGTATGGGTGCAGAGATTAAAGAATTTTTCAGAGTTGAGAAACTTTGTAAGCATTCTTGATTAAAATTGTATTCGGTGTATTTGGTCAGAAGTTGGGTCATGGGTTTTGCTATTTTTGAGAAATCTTTAATAAATCTTCTGTAAAACCCAGAATGACCCAAAAATGCTCGTACTCCTTTTACGTCTTTTGGTGGCGACAACTTTGAGATAACGTCGATTTTTGCCTTGTCTACCTCAATCCCTCTGTCGCTCACTCTATGCCCGAGGACGACACCTTCAGTTACCATAAAATGGCATTTTCCCAATTCAGGATGAGGTTCGTTTCCTCGCATCGTTGTAAGACTTATCCAAGGTTGAGTACACGGTTATAAAAGGAATCTCTGTAAACTGAAAAATCATCCATGAATACCTCCATTATAGATTCCGTTAATCCTGCAAAAATAGAAGACATACACCTTTGGAAAGTAGCAGGTGCGTTGCACAGCCCGAATGGCATTCTTCTGAAAGCATATGTCCCAAAGGGGCAGGTAAAAGTAGTTTTATCTTGGTCTTCTGGGTGTATAGGGATTTGGTAGAACCCAGAATAGCCATCTAGATAACAGAAGAACTTTTGATGGGCTAAGCGTTCTAGGACTTCGTCAAGAAAGGGCAGAGGGTAGTGATCTTTTCGCGTTGATTTGTTTAGTTTCCTGTAGTCGATACACATCCTCCACCCCGTCACAGTCCTTGTAGGTATTAACTCATTCTTGTCATTTATCATGACAGTGGTTCCTCCCTTTTTGGGAACCACTTGGACAGGGATGACCCATTGGGAATCTGAAATTGGGTAAATTATGCCAGCTTTAAGTAGTTTAAGGACTTCAAGGCGAACCACTTATTTAAGATTGGGGTTCATCTTCCTCTGGTTCTCTCTTGAAGGCTTGAATTCTTTGACCATGGGTAGTCTATGCATGCATAAGGCTGGGTTTATACCTGTCAGGTTAGTTATTTTGTACCCAATGGCTTTCTTGTGTTTCTTTAGCTCAACAAGAAGCCTTTCTTCCTGGTTTTCCATCAGAGTGGAACTGATGATAACTGGACATAATTTTTCTTTGTCCAAGAAGATGTGTTTAAGTCCCGTTGGTATAGTTTTCATTTCGGGAGCCTTGGGTCCTTCCGTTGCTTCTAAAATAGTGACAGATTTGAGCTCCTCAAAGGTGGCTATTGGCGCTTCTTCAACTTTCTCGAAGTGTTGCAAGCATTGTTGAACTAATTCATTGGCTGAGAATTCGACTTCTGGATTTGTTAGAACATTCTCTAACTCATCAGATGGATCGGATATTTCCAATTGGGATGTTTGATTTATTGCATCTAAGAGAAATACCTCCTCTTGAATGCTGGGACCTTTCATGCTGTTAAGAACTCGAAATTGAATTGCTTCTTTTCCCAGTCTTAGAATGATCGTGCCAGCTTCAACATCAATGAGCGCCCTGGCTGTGGCAAGGAAAGGTCTGCCAAATATTATTGGGTACCTTAGATCGTCTTTGATATCCATAATGATAAAATCACATGGGACATAGGCATCTTTGCCTATCCTGACTGGAATATCTTCAATAATTCCTAGGGGTGCAATGATAGTGGAATCAGCTAACTGAATCGTCATCGTCGTGGGTAGCAAGTCAGTGAAACCTAATCTTTTATTCATGGAGTAGGGCATAATCGATATGCTAGCCCCTAAGTCAGCTAATCCCTTTTTGCTCAAAGCATTTCCAATACAACACTGAATACCGAAGGAACCAGGATCCTTTTTCTTGGGCATCTTGTTGAGAATGATATCGGAGGTGGTCTGAGCTAGTTTGACTGTCTCTTATTCTTCAGTAATGTATTTCCTTGATAGTAGAGTTTTTAGATATTTAGCCCAAGCTGGTACTTCAGAGAGAGCATCGAGGAGCGGGATGTCTATATAGAGTTTCTTCATCGCCTCCTTAAATATTTGGAACCTAGTGTCCATTTTAGTCTCTCTCAATCTTCCCAGATATGGTATCCTAGGTTTATACTACGGAATTTATGGCTCTTTGGAAGCTTGTTCTTTTTCTTTGCCTTTTGCGTTCTCTGTGGACTTCTCAGTTCCTAGGTTCGGGCTTGCATTTGGAATAAGGACAAGTGTATCATCATCATGAGCAATTCTTGTAGTTTCGTGGAGGGCACGTCCAGATCTTGTAGTGACAACATTCAATTGCTCTGGTCTATTTTGGTCGTGTCTAGGGTTTGACTTAGGTTGTCCTGCAAAAGTGCCTGCTGGTGGCTTCAGTTGAGCAGCAATTTGTGCTAGTTGGGCCTCCACCGCCTTCTGCTGACCTTGCTGATTGGCGAGCATAGTTTGTTGTGACTGTAGCATCTGCATGATCATAGTCATCTTGTCTGTTGGCTGGGAGGAGGCATTTTTCTGAGTGAGTTGTTGTTGACCTTGATGTGGTTGTTGCGGAGGTGGTGCTAACTGAGGTTGCTGCGGTTGCTGCAACTGAGGGTGCAATTGCGGGTGCAGAGGAGGATGGGTATATTGATAGTAGGCAGAAGGATTTCTAGGGTAGTTGGATCTTGGGTAGTTATTTCTGAGGTTCCCTTGATTTTGGTTGAAGTTACTTTGGAAACCAGGTGGCAACCTATTGGAGGATCCGCCTTGTGCTTGATGTTGCGGGTTAGCAGTCCCTGTAGGGTTCCCATATTGAAAACCAGGGTGGTTCCTTGGTTGATTTGGATTATAGTAAACTTGTCCCAGTATGGAATGAATGGAATTAACTTGTTCAGGCATCTGATCTTCAGGGTGTTCGATGATTGGTTCGTACTGCTGTTGTGGTGGTTGCATATCCATCATCACATTGTAAAGTAGACCACATGACAGAGTAGGGTGATCAGATGCATGACAGGCTTCACAAGTCCCTGTGGCAGCTTTAACCTGTTGGACTTGAGGGTTTATATTCTCAAGTGAAGTTTCAAGAGCCTGCTGTTTGTGAGCTATAGTCTTTAAAGATTCAGCAATAACCTTCATTTCCATTGATTCCTCAGCTTTATAAACCTTGAGGACTCCCTTGCTGGATGATCTTCCCCAATTGGATTGGTTTTCAGCTCCAAGTGTAATGATTTTCCAAGCATCATCGTAGTTCTTCCTCATAAAATTTCCTCCAGATGAGGAATCCAGAAATTGCTTGATGTCATCACTCACCCCCCTATAGAACGTTTCTATTAATTAATTTTGGGAGATGCCGTGATGAGGACACTTTCTTAGAAGCTCCTTGAATCTTTCCCATGCTTCTACGAGTGATTCTCTAGGAAGTTAGGCGAAGTGGTTGATCTTCCCCCTAATTTTGTAAGTCAACGAAGGGGGGAAAAACTTCTCTAGGAACTTTTCTTCCAAGGGAGCCCAGGTGGTGATGATTGGTTCCCTATCAAGCGAATTGTACCAACTCAGAGCCCTTCCAGACAGAGTGAAATGGAAAAGATGTAGCATTATCACATCAAAGGCAACTCTGGCTTGGGGGACAAGTCGGCAGAGTGCCTTGAACCTCTTCAAGTGATCCATGCAGTCATCTCCAGAACCTGCTTAGAATGAGATGCCCTGCATGATTTGAATCCATTGTGTCCGGATCTCGAAGTTGGGTATGTTGATGATCGGAGGCCGGACTGGATGATTATCTTCATAGTTCTTGGGGACAACATAGTCCCTCAATTGCTTATTTTTTAGCTCTAACTGGGCAGCTTGGTTAGCTGCTTCGTTTTCAGCTCGGATGCGGGCCTGTTCTTCAGCTCGAATTTCTGCTTGAATCTGAGCACAGGTGTCAACAATGAGTTGTTCTCTCTGAGCGGCTATGGCGACATTGACCCTTTCCATTACTAATGCAGCTTGGCGTTGATCTTCAGCCATTTTCCTGGCTCTTTGGCGGTTAAGTCTGATGCGGCTGTGGAAGCTTCTCTCTACCTCAGAGTTGTACTCTGGATTAGGGGAGAATCTGAGGTTATACGATGGTTGCATACACGTCTTCTACCTGAGTAGAGAAAGAAACACACCTTTTAGATGATGTAGGAGATATGATGAATTCAAGAAGATATGGACTAATGGTTAAAGGAAAGTGTAAAACCCTAACCAAATAGCAAGGTAATAAATGAAATGAAAACGTTCCGTTGTCCCCGACAATGACGCCATTTTTTTGATGGAGCTTCCATTCACGTGGAATTGCGCGCACCACTAAAAATCCTAAAGGTGGTGAGTCTTTAAGTTTAGCCTTGCTTATACTAAGTTAAAACTCCACCCACGTATGCTAAGACACGTGGAAGTCTTATCGTAGTATAGTTAAGGGTCGAATCCACGGGACAACGGTCTTGTTGAGATTAACAAGATGGAAAACATTATAATTTCACTTAACCCCTTAATAGTTGATATTTAATCCAAAGATTTGATTTTGTTATTCTAAACTAAACGTAAGTAAAATAAAGGAAGAAAGTAAGTTTTAGGTTGTAAACAATAATAAGGAACCACTAGGATGTGATCAAATTTCACCGCCACTACACATGGATCAAAACATGCAGCATAAAAACATAACCTGCAATAAGAGTCTAAACAGTTAGTATCTTTGTAGATTAGTTTCCTTTCAGAGAACCAACCACGAGAAGTGTGGGAATGTTGCAATGCCAGCCATCCCCGAATGAATGGTCACTTACTTTACATCATTCCCTTTGCAAAGTGTGTTCCTCGACTTATCAAGGTTGTACTTTCATACGTCAACTGATTCCATTTCATAGTATGAAAGCACAACGATGGAAGTGAGTTTACTCCACTTCTTGAGACACACTCCTAGATACCGAAACAGATGCATGGTGGATACATGCATCAATAACCAACATTCAATCGAGATTCGAATCTGATAGTACAAACGTAGACAATTCATACTAAAAGATAAAAGATAACACAAGTTGGTGATCAAGAAACAAGCATTCATTAAACGATTGATGTCGAACTGAAAAGAAAGTATATCTCTATTGAAAACTATGGATTACATTGTGTGAAATGAAAACATGGGTAGTAGGGATACTCATCGCACCCTAGTGAATGAGACTTGTTACAACCCCAATTTTTGGGTTCATTGGTGAGAAATGTAATTTCTCATATGAAAGATAATTAAACAAATAAAGATATGATTTTGTTCAAATAAATGGATTTTTTTTTACAATAGCCTTGATGCTTGTATTTTGGGCTTTATTGGCTATTGGGCCCAATAACAAGGAAATAACAAAGAAAATTCAATTAGGGAATGAATAATTGAATATTTGAGAAAAGAAATATGTGGAAACCTCTAGAAGGAAAATCCAAAGAGGATTTCGTTCCTCTTGGGTTCCTTGGGTGCCAAGGAGTCCAAGATTGCAAAGAAAAGACAATAAGAAAAGAAAATATCAAATAAGTATTTTCTTTATTAAGAAAGAAATTGAAAATAATGTTAAAACAAAAGAAAAGAAGAACAATTGAGTTATCCTTTGTGGATTTTCGTATCCATGAGATTTCTAATGATAAAAGTAATGCCAATGAGGAAAATAAAAGAGAAATAAAGGGAAATCTTCAAAAAGGAAATATTTTAATAAAAAAATAACCATGATAAAGAGAAATAATGCATTGAGATGCATCTAGAAGGATAACAAGTATCCTTAAAAAGCAATTTCGAAATAATAGATCTTCTTGGGATCCAAGGAGTCCCACTCAAGAAAAATAAAGAGAAAAAGGCAAATAAAACAAAATAAGAAGATAAAGTAATAATGACTTTTTGAGAATATAAAAAAGAAAGATATTATTTGTTTTGAGAAAGAAGATTTTGTGGCCATGAGATAGATTCAGATTTCTAAAACTTAAGAATGTGGTTCATCAATAAGATAAGTTTCCTTCATCGCCATAGGAGAGAGAAGGAGAGGTGTGATAAGAAAAGGATCCTTTGACAAGTTATACGTATATATGTATATCTAATCACAGGGCAAAGGAAAACAAGAATTAGTTTTGGAAAGGATGCGTGGATGGTGGCCCTTCTATATCTGTGTACCTGCTGTTTCAACTATAGGGGACAGGAGGGAGGAAACTGTGTTTTCCTCTTCTGAAACGTGGACATGTTCCTTAACCCCTTCCTTCCCTAGCCTTAGTGGCCTCTGGGGTTTCTAGGAACACGTATAAATAAGAACCCAGGGTCCGTCGTTGGAGGATACAATGATCGTCCTCCACAAACCGCGAACAGAATCTGCCCACTCCATGGATTCAACCTGCACCAACGCTTCCTGGAGCGGCAAGTCTTCTCTTCCGTGTACCGACATCCGAGACTCTCCTGGAGTTAGGTTGTTGTCCGGGAAGGTTTTGGGAGAGTGCGAGCTGCGGCACATAGGCTGGCGGTGTTGGGTTTTGGAGGAGGCAGAGAAGCAGCGGAAACAAAAAAAAATCTCCCCAAACCCGGAACAAAAGGAATCGCATCAACATCTATATAATAGGAAAGATGGTTTGTGAATCATACCTTGTCCCGAGGCTTGCTCGGCGACAATACCACACGCCTTGCGCGGTCTTCACCTCCGGTCTTAGATGGTGTCTGTGCAGCTCCTGGTCGCACCGGGACTGAAAGACTCCTCCTCCTACCGGACTGTCGGATGACAGTTGTCCTCCTGAGCGGCAGTGACCT
The DNA here is from genome assembly GCA_963693085.1 of Alisma plantago-aquatica. Taxonomy (NCBI): domain Eukaryota; kingdom Viridiplantae; phylum Streptophyta; class Magnoliopsida; order Alismatales; family Alismataceae; genus Alisma; species Alisma plantago-aquatica. The sequence goes on along the minus strand of OY856410.1, from coordinate 836,759,955 downwards.
CCCGCCTCTGAAGTAGTCCACACGGACCACCCGGAACTCCACTCTCCTTGTCCCACAAGGAAGTGGAAGGAGTCGCACCCTCCTGTTGACGTACTAGACGCCAACACACTCTCCTGCTGTCAATTGCAACTGCAGTTGTCCTTCCCTTGCTGCACCTCCCTTTGTGGGAAGCACTTGCTCGGGCTCTCTCTCGGTTACCAAAACCAGAGAGAACGACAACTTTGCAGAGCAATCAACTTGCACTGAGTTGTACTCTGAGAAGCCCCCAATACCCCTATATATATAGGCGGGTCATGGGACAGGGTTCTCTGTGCCCGACAATACGGGACTAAAGCAGGAGTAGAAGGGTTTGGGATTTTCCACCAAAAAGCAACCATCTCGCAACCTGAAATGATCGGTTCACAACTGAACCGATCGGTTTGGCCATTGAGCCGATCGGTTGGACCTGAGCCGATCGTTTGGGGCACTCCAACCAATCAGTTGGTGCCCTGAACCGATCGGTTCATAGTCCTAATCCGGCTCAAAAAGACTTTCCTTATTTCGTTCCCAATTGGTATCGAATACCAATGTTATTCCCAATCGAATTGGGCAATTTGAAACCAAAGGAAAATTCTTGCCGACATGACTTTTCCCAACTGGTCGGTTGCACCAGTTGAGCCGATCGGTTCAACCCTTGAACCAGTCGTTTCAACCTGGGCATGAGCCGATCGGCCTGGACACTCCAGCCGACTGGTTCAGCAACCTCAGCCGACCGGTTCATCACATGAACCGATCGGTTGGGAGCACAGGTTGGGCAAAAATCAGTCAATTGCGATTTCAATCAATCCGATACTCCAATCAATGCGTCCAACACCTTGAACCATACGATATTGAGCCATCGACTGATTGAGTGTTTAATTGAACTACTAAACTCCTTTAGTAATCAATCTAAACATTGGTTTGTGGACAAAATTCCTCTTCCAGGTTAAATCCTATGTGTGTGACCCTGCAGGTCCATTTCACGTTGGCAGTGAAAGTCCATAACACTTATGACTTCACAAGCAAAGAGCGGTGCCTAGTCACACATCATTGCTACCCAAGTGAAAGTATAAAGTTGGAGAACAACTTTCATCCTACAATCCGTGAATGGTGTTAGAGTGAATGTATAATTCCTTTGTAACTGATATCCAGAATGAACTCAAGGCATGGAACAGTCATCCTGTCAATGTTCATTCATTTCCTTGATCTCAGAGTAGACCGAGTGAGATGTGTATGACATCAATATCACATATTGATTCACACGTGCATGCGCATGCCTTTCTCAATCCTACTCATCAAGTGGACAAGGATATCAAACTCCCTCAGGAGGGACAAATCCCATATCTATCACTCACCCCTCAAAAGCCCCATGTGTCAAAGCCACCCAATCATCACCTTTATAACAACCCATGTTTCAGGACTGCGTTTGATGATGTCAAAGTGTACCCAACGACATGTGTTGAGTGCAGTGATTTCAGGTCTAAGAATCACACTCACCACCATCACTGTGAGATCTGACTGTGACTACCATGCCATGGTTCCATGTGTCACTCTCACGGTGGGTCTGTCCGGTACCTTGTTCTCTAACAAGTACCTATGTGCTTGGTTTGATATCACCATAGCATGACTAATGAGATTCTGTCATCAACCAACACACAATCTAGTCTTTAGTGTTATTGATGTCTATGGTTATTTCCACAATAACAACCGACTAGGGACTATACAAGAATGTATACTCTTAACATCCGTATGATCTCATCGTTTAGGTCCTCAACCCAAAAGCATACGTCATTGAGTAAAACAATCTTTAGACATCTATCATGTTACACCATCATCTCAGAAACAGTTTAAACATATAGATTGGAAATTGCCTTTATTATTATTCAAATCATTTACAAAGTATTCCCATTACAATCATCATATGACTTGCTCTATGGGCATACATACCAACAGGCGGGCCTAAAAAGCTGCACCTGCAAGCTCTGCAACCAAAACTCTAGTCGTCGGGGTGATGGTCTCCGACCAGCTCTGGCCGCTAGCAGAGGGCCTGGTCGACGTCGTCGGAGCCTAAGGGAGCCGCTCCAAGCTCGTCCGCATCCTCGGGGCCCTGGAAGTAGGGGGATTAACCCCCGCAAAAATTAACCTGGATGGCAGCACTGTAGGGCGTCGGGGGTTGAAGATGAACAGATCCAGTTGACAAAAATGCCCCTCCTGGGCGTGAGGAAGCAGTCTGCGGCCCGGGGGTAAAAGTGACAATCTTCTAATTTTAAGTCGACCCGCAAGGTATATACACGAGAGTTCATTACCTACGTGGCCCCTCCCTATTGGTTGCTTTAAATTTTATTTGCTAAAATCGTAGTAAAATATTCGTAGGTCGGATGACAAAAGTTTATATATGAAAGTTGATTAGAAAAATGAGAGGAACCCAAATAAATTATGTTTGAAGTCTGATTCTAATTGCAATCTGAAAAGTAATGGAAGTAATCATCTTTAATGTTTTAATTCTTATGCAACCCTATTTTGAAATAAATAAAGTGTTTAATAGGGTTTAATGGATCATAGTAGTTGATATTAATCTGTTAAATGCAAAAAGGTACATTAAGATCGAAAAGGGTGATCTTTGTACGTAATTAGTTTAATTTGAAGATTATGTACATAAATATGCTGGAATATGAAAAGTACATAAAGCTACCATCTTTAATGATTTAATTAATGAAAAACCCTTAGATTTGATGATAGATGGTTTTAATGTTGATCAATGGATAATTTAAGCCTATTCTTCATAAAAGTGAAAATAAGATCTAAAAAGATAATCTTTTTATATAATTGGCTTAATTTAGGGTTTTGTGCATGATTATGCATTAACGAGCTTGAAAAACCCTAATTTATATGAATATGTCTTTTAATTGGTTTAATTGTGTAAATCCACGAATAAGATAGAGAAGTGATGATCCTAAGTCAATTTGAGCATAAAAGATCCTTAATGTGGATAATTTGAGTAATTAGGGTTTTTATGAGTGGAAAAGTTGTTTTAGGGTTTGTTAACTTAAAAAGGATAAAGTTTGAGAAATTGATCTAAGAAACCCTAATTCATCCTAATGAGACTTAGAAACCTTAGAAAGGTGTCCCAAGTCAATAAGGAATTGTTTGAGATATGCTTGTGACAATTAGACATTATACATGTTTTCAGGATCAATGTTTGCTTGATTGATTGATTGGCTTGCTTGATTGGACATCTAGTTGGATTTGGATAAATTGTTGCTTGAGATCTCGAAGATAGGTATGTGGTTACTTATGATTAACCGATTATGTTTCCCGATGGTTTCTCGGACGTTTAATCGCATTGAATGCAACTAAACTGCTTGGATGTTCATACTGCAATTATAAAGTGACTATGACTATCACTTAATGTATATGCCTATATACTCAGATCCTGGTTCTCTCTGTGGCATAATAGCTAACCTAGTACATGGCTGCCTATGGGTAGGTCCATCAGGTTAGAGAAAGGCCTAGTACATGGCTACCTATTGGGTAGGTCCATCAAGTCTATGGATGACCTAGTACATGGCTACCTATTGGGTAGGACCATCAGGTCTATGGTTGACTTAGTACATGGCTACCATGGAGGTAGGACCATCAAGTCATAATGAGTTAGATATTGGGCTATCTTCGGATAGTGCCATGTGACTCTATTACCTAAAAGAGAGGTGATATCCATGTCCACTGCAGGGACAACCCATAGTTCGAGAATATGTATGGATTGAGTTGTATGGTTTAAAATGTAATCTTGATTGTTAAATGATTAATTGAATGATTATATTGTTAACATAGTTGAACATTATCTGTTTCCTCCACATACCAGCTTCGGCTGACCGACGTTTTGTGTGTCGACATTTTAGGTACAATGAAAAGAACAAACAGTAAAGCGATACCTTGTGAATTCAAGAATTAAAGAACAAGGAGGAACTAGTTAGAATAGTTCATCTGAGGTCAGAGGTTTAGTTTGTTCCAAACTTTTCAAAGGTATGTAAAGAAAAATTTTATTACCATTTTCAGTATAGTTTGTTAGAATTTAATAATTGTTTATGGTTATATGTCGAACCTTTGATCCAGGATTAATGGGTGCGGCTTCAACCTCTTGGTCTCCCTTAATTGGGGGTTACTGAAAGGTGAGGTCGTAACAAGACTACTCGCTCATAGCTAGGACAAAGAAGGAGGAGAGAAGAGAGAGGGAGAACGCCATCCCCATAGAGGAGAGAGGAAAGTCAACCCCTTGGAAGGAGAGAGAATGACAATCTTCTCACTTCACATGTTGTTTGATGACGAGGTCTCTCTTCCCACCTTCTTTGACAGAGAGAGAGAAAGCAGCTTCAGGATGGAGGTTGGGATAACTCTGGAGTAGTAGAGGCAGCCTCTGGGCGTCTAAAAACTTCATGTCTTTGGAAGGACCCCATGGGTGTTATTTATAGGCCTTAAGTGAAGTCCAAACGGTTTGGTTAGTTTTGGGTCCAAACGATTTTGAAGACCATTTGGACCCTGAGACCGTTTGGACCCTGAGACCGTTTGGACCCCGAGACCATTTGGACCCCGAGACCGTTTGGACCCTGAGACCGTTTGGACCCCGAGACCGTTTGGACTCATGCGATTTTGGGACCGGTTGGCTTCATGCGGTCTTGGGACCGTGTGAGTCCATGCGGTCTTGGGACCGGTTGGCTTCATGTGGTCTTGGGACCGTGTGAGTCCATGTGGTCTTGGGACCGGTTGGCTTCATGCGGTCTTGGGACCGTATGAGTCTTTTGTGAATTTTTTTGTGTCTTTTTCTGTAAGTACAAAGGAGAAAAGTTAATCTAATAGTATATTTGCAATAAAAGAGGATAGTTAGGGATTCTGTCTAATTTATCTAAGAAAGAGTGTGGGAAACTGAAGAATATTACTTAAGATAACATCAAAATTGGAGGTTATTAGTAAGCTTTCACAAAATTGTGTGGAGAGACATCCTTTATGGTTCTTGGCGCCTCCATTTTCTATAGCTGCTTTGGTTCTACCGGTCACGCTCTGGTCACCACCGTTGCTCCTGCGCCTCCTAAGTGAACTTCTAGTTTGTGGGGAATATAGTTTTACAATTGATTTCCCCTTTTGTGACTACTTAGCATATTATTTAATATTTTGAGGTTTAATATACATTCTCTCTCCTAAACTTCACTAGGAGAGATAAGTTTGTCCAATTAATGTGAAAATTCACAAATAGATTAGTTATATAATGTAGATTTTGAATTTGGGACTTGTTTCCACTTTTGAAGATATTTCATAATTTATTTAACACTTTGGGCTCGTATTCTGATTTTCTTTTCCAAATAGAATTAAGACAATTATTATTATGCAAATAATGTGAAATTTGGCACCCAAGGAAATTGGGATCCAAGGAACATGATTTTCACATTAAACTTGACTTTTGTAGTTTTATTTCATAAGTTATCTCACCATTATGGTTTAGGCCATTTATTTACATATATATTGTTATAAATTCCTCTTTTTATTAATAATCTTGAATTAGAGTCCCATCAAATTTCACATTGTTACCAAGAGAACTGTCTTTCATTATCAGGAGTGAACACCTGGATAATGCAACATTATTTATAATGTTGGACATGTAAATTGACATTGTTCTTCCAATACATGTTTTAAGCATATTATTTCTCTTAGCAACGTACCTTAGTTAATATTAGCACAAGTGACATATTTTATGAATTCTTTACTGGTCATGTGGTTAATATGAGAGTATTATGTCATACTTGTTTATAAGCCTATTCATGTTTCAGTTAAGTATCTAATGTTATCCTTGTTTGGTTAAATCTAAGAAACTAATTTCACTAGATTTCTAATCAAGGAATATGGTAGGATTCTAGGTTTTGGTTCGTTACAACACTCCATCCCTTAAAAGGATTTTGTCCTTGAAATCTAGTAATCTATACATTATCAACCATCTATACTCCATCCCTTAAAATCTTTAACCTAACAAGTCCAACACCCATATAGGTACACAAAAACTACATTACTTTCATCTTGAAGCATATTACACAATATGGAACCATATCTTTAAAGTCTAACTAAGAGATTATGGGTTACCTTCAACATGATCTTATTCAAAAATTTCTTGGCCATCCCAAACAAAGACTCTTCCCGCACATTTCTCAACATGTCTTCTCCCATTATAATTGCCATTATTTTGAGGAGGTGCCTGAGGGTGTTGGTGTTGTGCTGGTACACATCCATCTCAAAGCTGGGGGCATCTAGGTCAGATATGACCAGGCTCATTACAACGATGACATGTTATTGGAGATCTTGGCTGAGGTCTTTCTTGATTTACAACATGAGAACAATTTCTAAGAGGATGATAAACATTACACTTAGGACAACTATCCCTATCATGTTCATCACATGAGAACTTCCTCTTCTTATCATGATCCATAGGTTGATATCCTGGATAAGACTCAACAACTAAGCCTTTATCAACCATGAAGTTGTGGGACAAGAGTATGACCCATATTGTAGTTAACTCCTTGAAACAATAGGTCATCCCTACAATCCTCACTCAATTCAGAAGCATAACATTCAAGCAACAATTTATTTTTCACATATGTGGAAAGAGACATGGAACCTTTCTTCAAACTATAGAATTCTACTTCTTCTTCTTAAGAGAAGCCATAAAGATGTACTTCCCACAGAATAACACCAAGACGGGTTCCCAAGTTAAAGTAGAGATGCCATGAGTCCGCACTATCTCATTACACCAGACAGGCATGGGTCCATCCAACACATAAGAAGGAAACTAGACCTTCTGATGCAGAGGGCATTCCATACCATCAAAAGTCTGTTCTATGGCAAACAACCAATCATCAACCTTATGAACCATCTCCAACCCATTCACCCTTGAAGTAGGGTGGTTTCATCTTCATGAAGTCAGTCAATGAGTACTCCTTTGGCTTATCAAACACTGGATAGGTGTTTCACTTTCCCACCATAGTTGTGGTGAGGAATTGTCCCAACAAGGTTAACTCCTATTCAGGAAAGATGAAAGTACCCACAGTAGAAAAAATAGTTGCCGGGGTATCATGACCCACTGATGACTGACTTCTTGTTGAAGGGGTAACTTGAGACACCGAAGGGGTAAACGGAGGGTCCATTCTCGACATTCCACACTTTGGGTTCTGGGGTGTCTCATAACAAGCTAGGTTATCAACGAATGAATTATCTCCAGCCATAAGGCTATGCCTACACAAGGGAAGGGTACTAGGTATAAGTAACCTATGAAAAAGGTAAAAATCCGAATGAACCTGTAGACCCATAGATATCCATCTCTAATTGCATATGAATGTGTTACCATGGAGGTAACCAGTATGGGGCTTGACCAAGGTAGGCAGGTTGCCATGATCCCAATGAAAGGATGAAAGCCAGCCCATAAATGTAGAAAGAGAGATGATGAAGACTTGGGTGAACATGTACTATAATAAGAGAATCCTCAGTCTATCCTAGGGTCGAGTAGGGATAAGACCGATGAAAGTAGGAGTCGCCTAATTCCCTAGTAGCACATGACCATAGGGTCGGGAGGTAATAGCTATCATTGTCTGAGGGCCATGGGTTGGGAGATTGATCACCTTCATGAACTCATGGGACCCAAAGGGAAGATGAGTAGGGCACTCTCTTGATGCATGAGGGAAGAGGGATGACCCCAAAAAGAGCCACTACCCTATAGACCTAGAGGAGATGACCAAGGATATAAACCTCATTAGGTTCTAGACTAGTTTGCTATCATGATGTCTATGATGTAGAGGCATATGTGGCACGTTGCAACTTAGATGTAAAGGTATATTGGCAAGGTGGGATGTACCATCTCTACTCTTGGAATAGGAAGAACTCTGTATTTGGACTGCAGCCAAATGCTTATTTCCTCTTGTTATGGGGGTGAGAGATAGGACATTACACATGTCATACACCAAGGATAAGAGATGATGTAGGTTGGAACGTCGCCACGAGAAATAGGGATAGAGAAGATAACCTACCTAGGTAAAGTGGCTGATACATGGTTTGCAAACACTAAGAGGAATGAGGTAGTCACCTTATGAGGATGTTTTTATCTTGAGCTAAGTGGAACTTACAAGTTATACCAGGTTGAGTTTGATCACCTTATGAGGTTGTGTCGATCACCACTTCAGTAAGGTGATGTTGGTGAAGGGACCACATGATGGTTAGAAAAGGGCCACAATGCGTGTAGATGAAGTCGCTTCGATCGTACAATGGCTGAAAGGAGCCTAGAGATGATGAAAGTCATGAGCAGATGCAAAGTAGACTGATATGCAGTTCACTGTGGGAATATGTGACATGAAAATCCGACCCCTCTAAGTTATAACTAACAGAGTTGAGTCCCCGATGCATGGGTTCTTTTGACATGGTTTTGTGGAGAAGGTTAAGTTTGACCTTACCCCTCAGGATAAAGTAATGTGTGATGAGTTCCATGTGTCCAATTTAGAGCACTATGTGAGGTGCCCCGACCATGTGCTGAGCAATGAACCTAGTGAGCCCCAAGGGAGGCTGAAATGGCATGAGTCCACCTGTGCAGTTTATAGACGCCAGAATGAAAGAACTCAGAGAAAAGAATATGTGATGATAAAGGTTCTTTGGAGACGCCATGAGTGCGGTAAAGCCACATAGGGGCCAATGATGGACATGGAAAGGTCTTATCCTGAATTGTTTGTTTGCTTGATAGAATTTTGAGGACAAAATTCCTATAAGAGGGGAAGGATGTTACAACCCCAATTTTTGGGTTGATTTGGTGAGAAATGCAATTTCTCATATTAAGGATAATTGAACAAATAATGATATAATTTGTTTTGAAGACATGGATTTCGTTTACAATAGCCTTGATGATTGTTTTGTGGGCTTTATTGGCTATTGGGCCCAAATAACAAGAAGATTCAATTAGTAATTGAATAATTGAATATTTGAGAAAAGAATAATGTGGAAACCTCTAGAAGGAAAATCCAAAGAGGATTTCGTGCCTCTTGGGTTCTTTGGGTACCAAGGAGTCCAAGGTTGCAAAAAGAAAGCAACAAGAAAAGAAAAGATTAATTACGTATTTCTTTATGAAGAAAGAAATTGGAAAATAATGATAAAATGAGTGGAGAGAGGCATAAATGAGATTTCTTGGTGAAATTTCGTATCCATGAGGTTGCTAATATTAAAATGAATGCCAATGAGGAAAATAAAAGAGAAATACTCAAAAAGAGATATTTTAATGAGAAATAAACAAGATAATGAGAAATAATGCATATAGATGCATCTAGAAGGATAATGAATATCCAATAAAAGGATTTCAAAATAATAGAGTTTCTTGGGATCCAAGGAGTCCCAATAAAGAGGGAAGAAAGAGAAAATACCAAAATTTGCAAAATAAAGGATAATGTGATACATTGTTAATGAATTTTGTGTTGTTTTTCAAAAGATGGTATTTTCTATTAAAAGAAAACATGATTTCGTGCCAAATAACTAAAAGGCAAGTTTAAAGAGAATAAGAAAGTGGATTTTCATATTTCTAATATCCATATAATAGAGAATATCCTAAGGATAAAAGGAAGAGAGAGAATATCCTTCTCTTTGAAGGAATTGAATTCCTACTTGGAAAGGGACTCGTTGAGTCATGTATAAGCCGACCTAGGGCTTCTTTTCCCACTCTATATAATGGGGGAGATCCTAGGGTTGAGTTCGGAAGGGTTCCACATACCTTTCTCCTCTTTCTCCCTCCTTTTTTTTCGTCTTCAAACCCTAACCCCAAGAACCGGTGTGAGCATGACGCAAGGAGAGGGAACCAAAGGGTTGCGAGGGACTCCTGGAGTACCACGGTGCTAAGGGGAAGCCTATCCCTCAAGACCGCACCCTATGACATGTGCAGCAGAGGTAACTAGGTTGTGAGGATGACCTGCAGTGTATGGCCTAAACGGACGAGTAATCGACCATCTTGGTTGTGGTTTGTTGGTGCCCTATGTGCGCATGAGGGTGGCGGAGGCAGGGGAGGCACTTCCGGTGAAGATCGGCTCCTGAACGGGGGGCTAGAGCCGCGTGAAAACTGCTCCATCGCAGCTAGGGCGGCGCTGCTGCCGCGGTTCCAAGGAAGAAGAAGGCACATGCGGCATTTGACCGTGCTACCCCTCAACGCGCCAAAGAATGAACCCTTAAGTCAAGGGTAGTCTCGTAAATCAGTTATATTTCCAAAATCAATCACGCTGCATTGCAAGGATGATGTGGCGGCTTACTATTGGCTGAAGTAAGTTGTTTTACCATAAATTATATCTCATTATTCGTAACTCAGATTAAAACAAGTCTTATATGAAAATTGATCCTCAGAATGAGAGGAACACAAAGAAATTAAGTTTGAAGCCTAATTTTGCATGCTATTAAAAAAGTAGTGTAAAATATCATCTTTAATGAATTAAAGATTAAGAAACCCTATTTTGATATGATTAATGTGTTTAATAGGGTTTAATGATCATTAGAGTTGATATTAACCCGTTGAATGGAAAACGGTACATTATGTTTAAAAAGGAAGAACTTTGCACGTGATTAGTCTAATTTAGAGTTTATGTGCATAAATATGCTTGAAATTTGAAAAGTACATAAAGCTATCATCTTTAATGATTTAATTAATGAAAAACCCTTAGATTTGATGATAGATGGGTTTAATGTTTTTCAATGGATAGTTCAAGATGATATTAACCTATTGTTAATAAAAGTGAAAATAGGATCTAAAAAGATGATCTTTTTATATAATTGGCTTAATTTAGGGTTTAGTGCATGATTATGCATTAATGAGCTTGAAAACCCTAATTTAGATGAATATGTCTTTTAATTGGTTTAATTGTTCAAATCCAGGAATAAATAGAGATGTGATGATCCTAAGTCAATTTGGGTATAAAGACTATTAAAATGGATAGTTGAGCAATTAAGGTTCATATACATGGAAAAGAGTATTTTAGGGTTTGTTGATCTAAACGGGATAAAGTTTGAGAAATTGATATAAGAAACCCTAATGAATATTAATGAAATCTGAATGTGGATTAGAAACCCTAGAAAGAGAATCCAAGTTAATAAAGTAGATTCTTGATAAAGTGTGTAATAAATAGAGTACATATTATTTTCAGGAATTATGTGATGATTGAATTACTTGCTTGGATCTTTTGATTGGCTTGATTGTATATACATGAAGTATATGTTGAATAATCTGCATGACGCATCAAATCAGGTATGTGGTTACGCTTATGAATAATCGCTCTAGTTTCTCGACGATTCCCGAAGTTTTAATCTTGTTGGATGTTTATTTAATTCATGCAACTGTAAAGTGACTATGATTATCACTATAAATGTCTGTCTATAACTGACTAGATCCGGGTCCACCTCTATTGCTTTGAAAAGGCTAAGAAAAAAAGGGGTAATCCTAGAGCAAGGTCTAGGTTACCGAGAGTTAGAAACTGGGCTACCTACGTGTAGTGCCATGAGATTCATTAGCCTGCCATGAGTTAAGGAGTGGGCTACTTATGAGTAGTGCCATGTGACTCAACCCTAGAAATTGGTTCACTTATAGGTGAATCATGAAGGGTTTAATGAGGACAACATATAGGATAGGGTACTCTTGGATCGCGATGTTATATCTAAAATGTAATCTTGGTTGTTAAATGATTATTTGAATGAATACATTGTTAACGTATTTACATGATTATTGTTTCCCGCACATACTAGCTTCGGCTGACCGACATTTTGTTTGTCAGCATTTTAGGTACAAGCCAAAAGGACAAATAGTAAATCGTCATACTGTGTAATACATGAAGTAAAATGCAAGGAGGATTAGTTAGAGTAAAATCCTTACGTGGATAGAAGTTTAGAGATCCAAGTTTTCAAAAAGGTATGCAAAAATTTATTTTCTTACAGCTTTTCAGTATAGTAGGTTAAAATTTGATAATTATTCTTGGTTAATTGTCGAACCTTTGATCCAGAAGTTATGGGTGCAGCTTCGACCTCTCGGTCTCCCTTGATTGGGGGTTATCGGGAGGCGGGGTCGTAACAGGTTTCAACATGAAGAGAAGTAATTTTTAGAGTCCAACATAGAGCAAGAGTTCAAAGTCATTAAGATTATTCCCAAATAGTTCATCAAGTCAAGAAAGAGAATATTCATCACCAAAATACCTCAAAGAGGCTCAAGAGAGAGGAAAGAAAATAATTTCTCAATATGACTCATGGGGGATGCAACATACCTCAAGAAGTTTGTCAATTTGTCAAAGTCCAAACCCTAAGCTCAAGTCAGGGTCTTTAATCACCTAACATAGATTTGTATGTACAACCATTGATTAGTTTGTGTATAATAATCCCTATATTAACTACTATGATTAAATTGGACTTAGGTTTGTAATATTTTTATATCAATAGAGGGTAATTTTATGAATCCAATGAGTATTTTGTGTAATTTTTGGATAACCATAGAATTAGTTATGAATTTTGGAAATTCTGACCAATAAGAAAATTTAGAAAAACCATGTATGCAAAACAAAATTTGTGCGAGAGAGAGATTGGGCCCACTAAAATGGCCAAATCATAAACAACTATCTCACCCAGTTAGAGACCAACACGACGCATAATAAAGAAACAAAATGTGGAAAAAAGACAAAAGTGCCCCTGATGAGAAAATGTAAAGAAAGGAAAGGCGAAGGGCATAGTCGAGAAAACACAGGAGATCATCCCCTTCCTTGCTTCATGAGCCATGTTCGGCTGGGCAAGGAGAAGCTCGACTGATAAATTGGGGAAAATCCAGTGCAAAGATATGGCAACATTTTGATTGTAGTTAAGTGAAGAACATAGGCTAAGGAACATACCCTCAAGTGGAATTGAACTGAGATGAAGCAAAGAAAGAGAACTCCATGTTAGAAAAGTTTGCTGGTCCCCAAGCTCATGGTTACAATTGGCAAATGACAAGAGAAAATTGATGTGAGGGAATAATCATTGGATGAGCGACGAAAACAAGATTATAAACCTACTTACACAGGTATGGATATATGGCGGTGTGTGTGTGGAAGGCTCGAAGGCAAAAATAGAAAATTGGGCAAAACCTAAATACAACGAAACAAATCACAAATTTAGGATAAATAGATGCATATTTCACTCCCGAATCTATTGTAAGAAGAATCTCAAAGAAAGTTGGACCGGGGAGCAAGAAATCATGATTTTTGGTTGGTCATGTTCCGACCTACTGCTTTTCCAGTTCGCATGAGGTAGAAGACAACATTACTACCCTCAAATCTGCATCTAGTGGTGGAGAAACAAGCATACATTCGCTATAGGTCAAATTCTTAGTGTGATAAGGAAATTGAATACTATAGGAAATCAGATAAATTAACACATTAAATTAAAGTTTGATTATATTTCTTTCCAAATATAATTGAAAGTCAAAATATTATCCAATTAATATGAAATTTTACCCATAGACTAATTAAGACATGTGAATTTCAATTATAGCATTAGTTTTAACTTTTGGGAACATCTAGTATTTTATTTAATATTTTTATATTATATCATATATTCTCTTTCCTTTATGAATTTGAGGCATCTAGAAACTCCCAAAAAAGAAATGAAACTTGGAGTACAAGTAACCTAAACAGAGGAATACAGTTGTACAACTAATTTTCCCTTTTATGGTTTATTTAAGATATTATTTAATATTTGGGCTTTAGTATACATTCTCTCTCCTTAACCACAGTAGAAGAGATAAGTTTGTCCAATTAATGTGAAAATTCACACATAAAATAGTTTTGGTGTGTATATTTCAAATTTGGGACTTGTTTCCACTTTTGAAGGTATTTAGTAATTCATTTAACACTTTTGGCTCTTATTCTTATTTTCTTTTCCAAATAGAATTAAGATAATTTTTATTATTGAAATATTGTGAAACATGACACCTAAGGCAATTGGGATCCAATGAACATGATTTTCACATTAGATTTGCATTTTGTAGTTTTCTTTCATGAGTTAAATCACCATTATGGTTTAGGCCATTTATTTACATATATATTAGTATAAATTCCCCTTTTTATTAATAATCTTGAATTAGAGTCCCATCAAATTTCAAAATTTTACCAAGAAAGTCATCTTTCGTTATCAGGCACGAACACTTGGATAACGTAACATTATTCACAATTATGGACATAAATTCACATTGTTCCTCTAATACATTTTAAGCATATTATTTCTCTTAACAACATACCTTAGTTAATATTATCACATTTGACATATTTTATGTATTCTTTACCGGTGACTTGGTTAATATGAGAGTGTTATGTCATATTTATTTACAAGCCTATTCATGTATCAGTTTGGTATCTAACATTATATTTGTTTGGTTAAATGTAAGAAGCTAGTCTAGATTCTAGGTTTTGACTTGTTACATGCACATTCACTACCAACGTAACTTGGGACCTATAGGGTCACATGCATAGGATGTACATGGAAAAGGGGTTTACTCATGAACATGGTTTAAGTTGACTGTACATTGGCTAAAGTAGGTATTCATAACAACATTGGTTGTACATTGGCTAAACTAGAATTTGAACCGTCCAATTTAGAAATTAACCACCCAATTCAGAAATGAATCAACCATTTTAAAATGTGGATTGACTATTTTAGACGTGAAATGACCGATTGAATGATCAATATGATTGGATTAAAGATTGATGCTAACGTCATGTTATGCATTAATCATCACATTGAAAGTCAATATATTTGCAAATAGGAATTATATTGAATGGACTGATTCAAATGTTGAATTGATCGATTCATATATGCACCGATCGATTCAAGTGTTGAACATACCTTTTTCATATGAACTAACCGTTTCAAATGAAAAATGTCCATTCATTATTCGCAACAACTAGAATCTCATGAAAATCCGTCTCTTTGACTCCCAATTGATTTGGGAACCTTTCCCTTGAACATCCTATAAATAGCGGGTGTAGTCAAGGCTTTCAGAAGATACAAAAAAAGCTCTGATAATTGTTGTCCTCTCACAGTTGTGGTAATGTGAGAGCCCGAGCTAGACTTACCTATAAAAGGAAGAGAAAACAAGGGAGAACAAGTCAACGCTAGCACGTTGATGTTTGAAGGGACAACTCTTTCCTATTGGATCTGATAGCATGATGCGAAATTCCTAGTGGTCCACAATGGACTATGTAGAGGTGTAGATGTCATTGCCACCATGTTAGGAGGAAAACAACCACCCCATCTATGGTGCTACACCAAGAGGACGTTGTTGATAGTTATCCGTGTGCAACTTGCAAAGCGTACACATCACCAAGCAAGAGTAGTTGCTGGAATTGATCCAGGACCAAGTATATCTCTTGCTACCCTACTTTCCTAGATACATCATTGTTGACATGATCCCTGCTCATTTGGGATGCAGGAATAGATTTTTTGTTTCTGCTGCCTTATTTGTTTCCGTGATTTCCCAACAATGTCCTCCATGGAAAAGGATCTGCCTCCGATTCCTCCAGGCTACCAAAATTAGTTATGAGCATGCATCTTCATTTTACACCAGTTGCTTTCACCGGTTGACCAACTGAGGCCATATCCACCTCCTCCAAGACT
The DNA here is from genome assembly GCA_963693085.1 of Alisma plantago-aquatica. NCBI lineage: Eukaryota > Viridiplantae > Streptophyta > Magnoliopsida > Alismatales > Alismataceae > Alisma > Alisma plantago-aquatica. Next base: position 836,744,262 of record OY856410.1, on the reverse strand, counting down.
CTAATGTACTAACTTCAAAAGAAGCTAGACACAAGACATCTTCCGACCATGTATCCACCATCATCCTCCAACTGCTTTGCCTCCATAGTGATAGATACAACCCATAAGGAAGAGAGGTTGATGACTTTGTTCATAGACTAAAGAAAGGCTACCACACACCACAACGTCTCCCTCATGCTCAACTGTGATGATGAATTTCTATCTTTTTTCCATGTTCTACTTATTATTGCTGAAATGAAAGAATAATATGTTCTGGGAGTAGCTCCACTACCTATTTTTTCTCTTTTCTGCTACTCATTTGCATATGTGAACACCAATTATTATAAACCAAGTGTTTTATTAATAGTACATCTTGTTTGACCAACTGTTTTGCATGCTAATCAGATCTTAGATGTAGAAAACTTTAAAACTAAGATCTATGATATCATGTGATGCATGTAAAATCCTTGATGAGGACTTTAGATAGGTGATTCTTGAGGCAATATATGTATGACCTCTAGGTAACATGATGGCAGGCTTGGAGTGATATTGCTTCAATTTTAATCCTAAAGCTGAAAGGGGAATTTAAATGGCCTCAACATATATATGGTCATACTTATTGTAATGCAATAACAAAGTGAACGATTGTAAGGACTGGGATCCCAGAGGGGAACCACTCCCTACTAGAAATAAAAAGGCAACATCCCTTGAACCAAACCCCACATAAAATTTTTCACCAAAGGGATGATAACTAATTCATTCAACATGTATGTATCATAACACAAAAAGTAGCAGTGGAAGAGAAATATATCTAACTATTACAAAGTTTGATATCTTTATACATCACTACACCATACATGGGTGAGTTACTAAAAGAAACTATAAGGATCTAGTTGGGGATCATCTAACCACCTCTTTCAAGTCTCCCAAAAGCTCAACTACAAAGTTTGTTGTCTAAGTCCACCTTGCTTATCCTCCACTTGATCTAAACCTGGGGATGGAAGCATACCCCACAAAAAGGAGAAGAAAAGAAAACATCAGCAAAAGTTGGTATGTGCATACTGAATAGGAAAGTTGAGAAATATACAGAATAAAGGATAAAAAATATAAAAGGCTTCCCATAGAAAAGACAAGGAATACCCACAAGGGCATAAAAGGAAAAGAACAACAAAAAAGAGATACTTGCCATAACCAAACAAATAAAATTGTGCCATACTAGCACATATAAAGAATAAGGGCACACACCCCATAATCATCGACCTTCATGCATGTGAGATAAACATAATACTAGAAAAATATAAATACAAAGGTGGACAAGCCTCACAAACTTGAAACCTGATAGAGAATGATGTACTGCCAAACTCCTAATATATATAAGTTGGGCCAAGCTCAAAAACTTGAAACTCGGGTATGGGGCACCACCACCTCCATCCCAATAATAATAAGGGCATACTGCCCAAAAGCAATGCAATTACACTACTCTAGTGCTACTGAATCACATAGCATGTTTAATAGAGAGGCAAGTAAAAAGGTATAGTCAAATTAAACAAAAGTTTCCAACATACCAATGGACAACATAAACATCCACCATACAAGTGGGCAAAAGACATCACATGTCATCATATAGAGTTCCATCATGTACAAAGCATATGAAAAGAGTCCAAAAGAATATCCATGATCACAAGATCAGTAACAAGTAGGATACTTCAAATGAAGCATAATTTCAAAAGAAAAAGACATTGTGTATAGGATAATGTCCATATGACCAAGAGAAAGAAGAAATATAGGTTAATTGATCAAAAGAATAACTAGGGACACAAACATACCTTTTTAAAAGTCAAAGTCCAAGGTCACTTCTTGATCTAATTCTAGGTCTCCAAAGAACCTATTAATCATGTTTGTGAAATTAGGGTTAGATTTTCATGAATTATTCAGAACCCTAAAAATTGCCTTTTTAATATTAGTGAATTAGGTTATTAAAAACATGCCTTATATTAGGCTATATTTTTGTGAGTCCAAAACATATGGTATTATATTTTTCTGACTTATATATATTTAGTTATGAATTTGCAAGTCATTACTTATTTAGATTAATCCATTAAAATTACTTATTATTAAACAGTGGATTTAGGTGACAAAACCAACACCGTTAGAAAACTTACATTTTTATGAATTTATTTACTATTTATACGCATTTTTTCGATCAGTAGATAATTTATTATGAATTTTGCAAAATTTGACAAATTAGAAAAGTTCACGTGGCATAAACTTAAGAAAGAGGAAAAAAGAGAGAGGGGTCGCTCGGTCCAAGTTGGCCCAATCAGGGCTGGCCAACTCAAACGACCACTCAAACACAACAATTATTATATTAAAGTTAAAACAAGGCAAATAGGTGTAAAACACCCAAGTTGGTCCAAGTTGGCCCAATCAGGGCTGGCCAAGAAGGACCGCAACCCACTCATGGCTACACTTTGTGTTGGCAAGAACCCTGTGAGCACCACGACACCTAGAAGGAGGTAACGAACCTTAAAACAAATGCTGAGAAGCTTTGAGTCACTGAGTCAAGAAGCACCTCCGACGACCAGGTAGAAAAAAAACTCCAACACGGCCACATGAGAACGAACCAATAAATCAACCACAACGAAGCCTGCAACGGGGAACAAGGAATTCAAGCAAATGAAAACCATGAAGCATGATCCACTAGAGCAACAACAACACTCAAAATATCATGAAACATCAGTACACGAAGGCATCCTACTCAACTCGCCACACCAGACCAAGGCAGAACCAGTTGAAGGTGGGAAAAAGATAAGGAAGTTACCAGGAGCGTATATGAGCGTGTAATTGAGTTCCAATGCCTCCTATGCACCACTACTACCATCAGAGTCTAGAGAAAGAAATGAGCAGGTTGGGTATTAAGGTGTGGCACCAGAGGAAATTGGTGGTGGAGGTGAGTCGCTAGGAGAGCAATGACAGTTTTGGAGCACTTGCATAGGGACAAGACGTGATGGATGAGCATTTGTGAAAAACTATGGGGAGAGGGAAGTTGGGGGTTTCATATATATAGAGCGTTAGGTCATGAACAAGGGATCACTACATGTAAAATTGGACAATGAATCCAATGGAGAAAAGATCTCGAAGAATCGTCTAGTGAGGAGGAAGAAATCCCAAAAACAAAAATACCCGTTGTTTCCAAAACAAGCGCGGGGTAGAAGACAACCCCAAGAGTGTCAAATCCAAGACCAAACAGTTGTGGTTAAATCTCATGAAAAATAAGAAAATAAAGTAGGTGTGACACATAAATCAAACCGTAATCAAATTGGAATATAGTGTGATTGCATTTATTTCTCTTTTTCTCTTTCTTCTTTTGAGGGTGCAAACGAATCCCAAATTAGATGAAAATTTGCACATAGGCTAATTAATGCATGTAGATTTGGATTATGCAATTAGATTTGACTTTTGAGATCTTTTAATGTGTTAAATAAACCAAATCCAATTTTCTCTTTCCTCATGCATTAATGACTTCAAGATTCTCCAAATTTTATGAAACTTCACCCACAAGTCATATTTAATGTGTTGGATAGGAATTTGCCATCAATTTTATATGTTGGATTTGTTTGTACAATTATTTAATATTTTAAAGGTTCTACACACTTTCTCTCTTGTGATTTCATCTTTTAAACAAGCATCTTCCAAATTGGATGAAAATTCACCCAAAGGCTATATTTATTATGTAGATTACAAATCCAAGATTATTTACCTATTTTGGTCATTTAATATTTTATTTTATTTTTGGGTAAAACTCAAATCTTCTCTTTCCAAATTGAATTAAATTAATTATTATGTGAATAATGTGAAACTTGACTGCCAAGACAATTGAGACCCAATGAACACAATTTTTAACTTAGATGCAACTTTTAATGATTTCTATCATAGTTGATATTTTTGGTAATTATTATCACATTATTTCATTATTATCACTATTGCTTATTCAAAACTTAACATCATCACCAAAAGAGTTATGTGTGATTATTTGGACAGATATTCACCTAATTAGTTCATTACTTCAAGTGACATATTTTATGTTTCCATTATTGACGTTAAGGATAATGTGAGAACATTAGGTTACATTAGGGTGATATATATACATAAATTAACTAATTAGGGTTATACTAAACATATTTTAGGTCTAACCTCAACCTTGTTTGGCTAAGACCAAAAGGTCAAAGTTCTACGGTAAGGTTCGAGATCTAGTATGTTACAACAAACCACCCCTTAAAAGGGAATTCGTCCTCGAAATCAAAACATCCACAAATAAGACAACAACTTATTCACCACCCCTTAAAGGATTCATCTTATTGAGTCAAAACTATTACATAAAAGCATCATGCAAAAAGGAAACATAACTTGCAAATCCTAACTATAGTACTGTGGATTACCCTGATCTTGTTCATCCCCATAAACTTCTTCACCATCTAAAGAAAAAACTCTTCCAGCTCGCCTCTCTACAGGTGTTCCGATATTATTGTTACCATTATTCTGAGGAGGCACTTGAGGTTGTTGTTGTTGTCATGGTGCTGGTACATTATGAAGCTTGGGGTACTTAGGTTGAATGTGTCCAGGTTCATTACAATAATGACATATCACTGGAGTACCATGACGAGGTTTGTCCTGAGAAAATTTCCCTGGAGGATGGTAACCATTGCACTTAGCACACTTGTCTCTTTTCTATTCATCTCCTGAGGACTTCCTCTTATTGTCAAACTCCCTAGGTTGAAACCTTGGGTAAGACTCTACAACCAAAGATTTATCAACCATCTACTGAAAGGTCAAAGGCAATTGTGGGATACGAGCATGACCCACGTTGTAGTTGAGTTCTTGCAGATATAGGTCAGCTCTACGTTCTTCACTAAGTCCAGAAGCATATCTCTCAAGAACATAAGAATTTTTGCAATATAAATAAAATATTTTGATACCCTAGATCTTAACTAATACCAAAAGGTAATGCTAATATCTGTCAAAGTAGTGATTATGGTGCTGAAAAATAGCAAGTTTGGTCATTGTGAAATGTTATTTGATTTGTGGAATACAATGATGATTTAACATGATTAGGACCATAAGAATGATAATTACATGGATAATATTGCATATGAAGAAGTAGGATTTAAATATCATATTTTCTATGTTGTTAATAAACTTAACATGATATAAATACTCCTAATGAAAGGGATATGTTAAGGATCATACCCTGAAATATTGTTAAGGAACATAATTGGATATAGTACTCATGATGAACAACATGGTAGATTTGACAATTATAGCTAAACCTAATATGAATTGGGGTTCTTAAGTCTTTAGATCAAGTGAATATGGAAATGGAGTTCCAAACATAACTCTAATGATAACTTGATACCAAGGAAACCTAAACCCTAGATTAGGACCACGTAGGGTTTAACGTGATTAATGTGATGATGAAACATTAGGATTTACATAAATGCTAATTAATTGTTGCATTGCTTAGAATCCTCTCTGTTGATTCGATTGATTGAATGCACTTGAAGTATAATTTCACAATCTGCATGGCTCACCATCATGGTACATGGTTTTGCCTAAGACTACCCACATTATTTTGTCGGTGTTTTTCAAGGTTTTCTCAAGGATTGAATATTTAAAATGTTGGTTGTATATTTTCTATTCTATTATAATGCCACTATGAGTAAAAAAAAAGAAAGATTAGGTGAAGAAAATTCCAGTTTATATTTGCAAGTACTTGATGGAATATATGTTGTTACATTACTTTCACTCTTCTGCATGCACCCCACGTACACAATATAACTTTGTTATACTTATTCACATTTTGGTTTCATGACATTTTAGGTACATGCTAGATAAGATGATCTCGAGATATGGTGGACATGATAGTCAGTAGGACATCAGAGTTAACTTATAAGGAGGATTCGATAGACACTCCTTCTCATATATTGTCATTCTCATGGTGAAATTTCATGTAAGCATTTTGTAAACAATAATTGTGAATTAATGAAATTATTTTCTGTTACTTATTATATGATTAAAATCTGGATCCTTGGAAAAATTGTAGGTAATGGCTCTCATCTTTTTGGCCTTAATTGGGGATTGCTGAAAAGTGAGGTCGTTACATTTGGTATCAGAGCACCAATTTTTTTAAATAATATTTAATATTTTATAATTTCAAGTAATCTATAAAAATATGAGGGAATTATAGGGCAATTTCTAATGATGATGGTGTCTAGAAAGGACCACAGTTTGAGGGCTGACAAAATTTCCCTCTACACTGCTAGTCGACTTACGAGGACTCCCGGGACCGTGCATCCTTCCTGGCTAAAGTTGGGTGATTTTTCCCAAAGTAAAATACCTTTAGGTTTTCTTCTCATCTTGATTCATCCACTTCTCATCCTATTGCTTGATAAAACATAAAAGGAACTTCCCTCCTCATCTCAAGTTAGGGATTTGATGAAGAAGTAGGATTAAGGCATCCTTTGCCAGTTAATGTACACGTAATGTGGAAATAGTGATGTACATGTAAAGTGGAAAAAATGTACATGTAACATGGAAATATTGATAAAGTAAAGAAAGATGTTCTATGGGTTTTCCTTGTGAGGGTAACCCAAGATAAAACTAGGGTTGGTTGGGAAGACCCTAGTGGGTCAAGAGACATAGAAACCCTAAGAGGCAGGATGTAGTCTCTATAACCTGAACCCAAATCCTAATCCTGGGAAATGGGAGTAAAATGGGTAAAAATGGAAACTGTACCCATATGAACCCTAATTCTAATAAGAGTAATGAGAATTCAAAAAAATGTAAATAAGTCTATATGACATAGATATCCATGTATGAATGTTGAGAAATGCATGCATGATGCATGTAAAAAGAGAGATTTGAATATGAATGAGAGACATAAATGACCAATGGATATACATGAAAATGAAAATAGGAATCACCCTAATGCAATCTCTAGAGGAATGTATGGACAAGGAATACCCCAGTAAGTGGGCATGCTGCCCCCAGTGAGTGGGTATGCAATTGAAATACCCCCAAAAAGTAAGCATGAGATTATGGTTATCCCCAATGAGTGTGTTATTAATGGAGATAACCCCTAGATAGTGGGTACACCATTGTGAATACTCCCAGAGAGTGAGTATGAATGCCTCCAGTGAGTGTGTATACCACAGAGATTGGGCAAATAATGGTTGATAAGTTATAATATAAAATGTATATTCAACATATTATGGTTAAAAAAATGAGTCAGGTGACTCAATCTTCCATGTATATGTTCATGTGGAACAAGGCATTAATGATTTAAGTGTTGAGAAACATAAGTAACCGATGGTTATATATGTAGAGGAAAATCTGAATATAACATGCTCAAACCCCCATGCTATCTCTAAATGTTTGAATATGGAAAGAAAGTCATTGTGATGACTATGATCAAGCCCCTAGAGGGGAAGGTCAAAAAAGATCAAGCCCCTAGAGGAGAAGGTCATGAAAAATCAAGTCCCTAGAGGGGAAGGTCATGAACAATCAAGCCCATGGAGGGAAAGATAACAGAAGTTCAAGCCCCTGGAAGGGAAGGTCGACATAGTACCAAGCCCCTTGAGGGGAAGGTCGGAAGAGATCAAGCCCCTTGAGGGGAAGATCATCAAGGGTCAAGCCCCTTGAGGGGAAGGTTGACATGGCACCAAGCCCCTAGAGGGGAAGGTGGCCTGAGTCCACTAAAGGGACAAAACCCTAGGAGAGGGTATCCCCGAGATTGAGCAAATAAGGGTTGAGATGTTATAATAAAAACCATGCATAAAAAGGAAAATATGAAACCTTTAGGCATAGTGTCCTGACCTGGGGTGGGTCAACCCAAGAGTGGGAAAAGGGACTAAGGAGGAGGCAAAACCTTCAACCTTGGATCCTGTTGTGGCCAGAGAGCCTAACTTCCTCATGTGAGCCAAGAAGGCATCCTAAGTTAGGACCTTCCCTAGAAAGGTGAGTTGACTAAATTAATTTAAAGATTGAGGTAATATTAACTGTCACCTAAAGTCTAAATAGTTAAGGATAACACGTTGTAGTGTGATGAAGGAGAAGAGGGTTAGAGTCAAAAGACTCTTATATCCCTCCATATGCGTTCTAACCATAAGGGCGCTACAGATTTCCCCCCTGTTCTGAACTAATTTTTTGGCGAGTTAATTATATGGTATAAAGATGACGTGGCAACCCTAATTGCCAAGTTAATGTTTATCTTGAAATAATAATAGAAAATGACTGGTAACTCAAAACTAGCAAGTAATATATGAAAAATGATCAGGAAAATGAGAGGAATACAAATAAAATTGTTTCATACCCTAGATATGAACCTAATTCCAAAAAGTAATGCTAATATGTCTCAAAGTGGTGATTAATGTATAAAAACCCTAGTTTGGTGATTATGGTGCTTAAAATTAGTAAATTTGATTATTTTGAATGTTATCTGATATTGTGGAATATAATGATGATTTTTACATGATTAGGACCGTAATTATGGTGCTTAAAAATAGTAAGTTTGGTTATTTTAAAATGTTATATGATATTATGGAATATAATGATGATTCTATTGATTAGAACTGTAAGAATGATAATTATGTGGATAATCTTGCATATGAAGAAGTAGGGTTTAAATATCATAGTTGCTATGTTGTTAATGAACTTAATGTGATCTAAGTACTGCTAATGAAATAGATATGTTGGATATAATATTAAGATTTAAGGATCATGCCTTGCAATATTGTTAAGGAAGATAATTAGATTTAGTACTCCTGATGTAATAACATGGTAGATTTGACAATCATGGCCACACCTAATATGAATTAGGGTTCTTAAGTCAGTAGGTCAATAAATATGGAATTGGAGTGTCAAACATAACTCTAATGATATCTTAATACCAAGGAAACCTAAACTCTAGATTAGGACTGAGTAGGGTTTAATGTGATTAATGTGATGGTGACACTTTAGGATTTACATAAATGCAGATTAACTATTACATTGCTTGGAATCTTCTCTGTTGATTGGATTATTTGAATGTACTTGAAGAATAATTGCATAATCTACATGGCTCACCATCAAGGTGCATGGTTATGCCTAAGATTACATGCACTAGGATGCCTATGTTTGGCAGTTTATATTTGCAAGTATTTGATGGAATATATGTTGTTAGCTTACTTGCACTCTTTTGCATGCACCCCACGTACACAGTATAACTTGTTATATTGATTTACATTTTGGTTTCATGAAGTTTTAGGTACATGCTAGATAAGATGGTCTTGAGATATGATGGGCATGATAGTCAGCAGGACTTTAAAGTTAACTTGTAATGAGGATTAGATAGACACTTCTTCTCATATATTGTAATTCTCATGGTGAAAGTTCATGTAAGAATTTTGCAAACAATAATTGTGAACTAATGAATTTTTTTCTTCTATTACTTATTATTTGATTAAAATCTGGATCCTTGGAAAATTGTAGGCAATGACTCTCATATTTTTGGCCTTCCTTAATTTGGGGGTTGCTGAAAAGTGAGGTCGTTACAGACTCCTTACTCAGTATCACCGAGATCTATCTTGATAACACCTAGATTTCTAGTTTTCCTTCTTGAAACTTTATGTCATGTCACTACTGTTGACATTCAATTCGATAGGACCAAGCTATCATATAAGTGTCCAATTTACCTGAAACCAGTGTTCAGGAAATCGGTCCGTGCGGCCGCATATGCGGCCGCTTAAGCGGTTCAGACAGGGGACCGCTCCGCATATGTCAAAGCGGACCAATAATCGGTCCAGGCCCGATTATGCAGATGACTACCCGCTTATACGACCGCTTAATCACCGCTTTTCCAAACACACATACATGGACTTCAAGAAATGAAATTTATATGATATTTTTGTTGTTTCTAATTAAATATTTATATGATATTGCTGCTCCCTTTATTCTAATTAATCATTCTATGTTGTCCTTGTATGTAATTGTTCAATGTGATATATAATTTTATATGATTGATATATAAATATACATAGATATATTAATTTATTAAAAAATCCAAAACCGTATATACTCCCGCATACCGCATATACTCTATTCAGTGCCCCGTCCGCCCGTACACCGAATAGCGCTTTTCTGAACACTGCCTGAAACAAGCAAAAAGTAATATAAGACCAAAGTAGAAGTGACAATGTAGCATGATTCAGTAGAAATATTTCAATAATTGATGCAACAATGATTCACAAGTTAATAATGAGAAATAATGATTAACATATCTCAAAATGAACAAATATGCAATAAATGCCTAAAAAATTACCTGTAAAAAGCAATTGAAAATCAATGCATCAAAATCCCCTAAGCTTGAATGTTATTCACCCTTGAGAAATGTTACCTTTGGATATATTTGAAAGAGTTAGCAAGAAGACAAATCATATGAACTACATTTCTCAATCACCCCCACCTGATGGTCCCAAACTGGCCCTTACCAACCACAAACCAATAACTACTCTAAAGTAACTAGAAGTGTTCATTAAAGATGTCCACACTTATATCAATGAAACTCTATTAATAAAGAGGATTAACATTATAGTCAATAGGGCATACACTGATGCACCATGTGATTTGCTAATTATATTGATCTGATCTAGCTACACAACTAGGTTCGAAGTAGTTCCCCACAAAGAAATGAGCGATGGGATCAACCATATGTGTGGCATACCATACAAAGAAATGGGTGAAAATGAGATAGGTGGATGTTAAACAAGAATCACAAGTAACATCCAAATTATTAATGCATAAAAATATGATGAAAATGCAGAATGAAGAGAATGAAAATGCATCACTCCTAATGTCTATTATGATGGTGGAATGATGAATGCACTGAATGTCTCATCCTAATGATGAGTATGGGTGTAAGAATGCTTGCATTTAAACTATTTCACCTTCTCATTGAAGAAAATTAATATTGAGTTCAAGGCATCCATTTCTCATTTTTCTCGATACTTCTTTTTCTTGCTACCCTACTATTTTAGCATGCTTAATGATTAATGCTTAGTCTTTGTTTAGCATGCATAATTGATTTTTCATTTTTTTTTCTTTGGGAGGGATTATGGATGTTGATCCTTTCACTCTTAATTTGTTTAAAGCTACAAAGCTACATGTTTCACACAATATTGAAATTGATGAAAAAGGGAAAATTTAATCTACATGAAATTTATTATGCAACTCAATGATATGCACATCTCTATATTTTTTTTCTTATTAGTGCATTGTAAAGAACTAGCTATCATGCTACCTATTATGATATGCAATAAAGTCAAGGGGAAACAATTTGAGTTACTTGATCATCTTGAGGTAGTGAATGAAATGTCATGAAAGGTTGGTGGAGTCACATGACTAAGAGACAATGTCTTTCTTAACTATGATATATCCCTCTCCTATCCACCTAAATACAAAGTGACTTACAATTTCTTTTGAAAAATCACATTTAACAAACCGTTACTTGTTTAGTTAGTTTTAGCTCAAACCTCATCATCACACACAAGTCTTAGATAAATTAAGATTTTCATTCATAGTAAGTGCCATGAAGATGACTCAACCAAACACTTCCTTTTATTGGTGTTATCTTAGACTTTGCACATAAGCTTATAAATATTGACCATTTTTCAGTTAATTCCAAGAGCATGAAACACATTCTTTTTGAATGATATAATGCAGTCTTGAAAAACTAAGCTCCACAATTATAGTAGATAGATTGTGGATCCTGATACATGAAAATAAGACAAACTTATAAGATAGAAAATAAAGAAAGATAAAGCCATGCCATCACCCCCTAAGCTTCAACTTGACTATCCCCTCATAGTGAAAACTCAAACTAAGAAGTTGAATGGGGATACCAGATGCTCAATATGGTGGTGATACTGTGGAGGTTCTACTAGCATCAATCTTTGACAAGAAATGTCCATGCCATCGACATGTGTGTTGGTGGTTAAATGAGAATCTCTATCAATATGAAGAGCAGCAACATCATTCTCTCTACTAGTAGAACTAGAACATGATTCATGCACATTGATTTTAGCAAGCAAGGAGGCATTTTCTATTTCTAATTCTTGCAAAACAAAATCTTTGTTCTTGTTTTTAGATTTAAGAACATCAATATCATGCATGAGAGAATCAAAAATTAAAGTATGCTCTTCATTAGAACTAGGCATGAGAGGTTGAGCTTCTAGAAATCTAATCTTATAAAGTAAACTAGCATTTTCAAGTTTAAGAGAGTCTACTTGGCCAATACAAGCATTTTTGTCATCAACCAAGCAAGAATTAGCATGTTTAAGATCATTTAATTCTACATGCAAATTATCAACAATTCTAGCAAGCTTTTTCCTTTTCCTTTTAGAAGACTTAAGAGAAGCACAAGTATCATGAATAATAGAAATCAAGGATTCTTTTTCGAAAGAGTTTAGATTTACCTCACTTGAGTCCTTACTTGTTTATGTTATAAGAGCAAAATGGCATTCTCCTTCATCATTAGAGCTTGAGCTTGTCCTTCACTTGAATCTTCACTTGAGCTTGAGTTGGAGGAGCCACTTGAGCTTGAGTGCCATTTCTCCTTCTTCTTGTGAAGATGGATCTTTTTGCCTTGTGGGAAATCTTCCTTATAGTGACCCTTCTTTCCACATGTGAAGCACCAGATGGAGGAGGACTTGCCTTTGTAGAATCTATCCTTGGAGTACATGGCATCTTCTTCAACTTGAGAGGATGGAATTGTTCCATGATAGCTTGAATTTGAGCCTTCATTTCAGCCTTCTTCATTCTCTTTAGCTCTTTCTTCTCTTGTCTTTCTACTTCCTCCCTCTTGTCAAGTGTGGCTTCATGTGCTTGTAGATTTCCAATGAGCTCTTCAATAGGAATATCCTTAAGATACCTTGCTTCTTCAGTGGAAGTCACCTTGGGTTCTCACCTCTTGGGGAGAGTTCAAAGGATCTTTGAGTTGATCTCTCCACTAGACATAGGATGACATAGAACCGCAAGACCATTCACAATGGCGTTGAGCCTTGAGTACATGTTGGCTATCTTCTCCTCCTTTCCTATCTTGAAGTTCTCAAGCATCCCTTTGAGCATGTTGACTTTTCTTTCCTTTACTTGATCTGTCCCTTTATAAGTGATGCATAGCTTTCTCCATACCTCATAGGCTGTTTCACATGAAGAAATCTGGTTGAACTTGGTGGGGGTCATGGAGTCATAGAGGATGTGCATAGCTCTAGCATTCAAGGTTGCTTTCTTCAAGGTAGCTTCATCCCATTCTTCAATCCTTGTCTTTGGCAGCATGTATGGGCCGTTCACCATTTTCCACATCTCAAGACTTGATCCTTGAATGTAGAATTGAAGCCTTCTTTTCCATTAGAGGAAATTGCTCCCATAAAAGATTGGTAGGCTGATCAAGTATCTCCCTCCTTGGTAGTCACCCATCTTCTCCTACTTGTTGAAGTATGCTTGGAGAAGACACTAGTACATAACCGACCTTTAGTGTCGGTTATTTAAGGCCTTTAGTGTCGGTTTCTAAGCGACACCTATATGGGCGACGCTAAAAGCCCAACCTTTATGCGTCGGTTCAAAAACCGACGCCAAAACCCTTCGCGCGCCACTGAAAATGCGCCAGCAGGGGACTATAGGCGTCGGTAATAACATATGTTAACGGATATGAAAATGAAATATTTCTCACCGGAATAATGCCATTTTCATTATGTGTCCATATTTTGAATTCAATTTACTCCCCTTAGGATCTAGATAATAGACAGTGAACGTCTCGGGGACAATAACTAGTAACTCCCAATGCATACCTCTAGAGGTAAAAAAGTTAAAAATTAATAACTCAAAATCCATAATAAAAACGTAATTTTCTTAAGTCCAAATTATAATAAGCAAAGTAAACTTACTCTACATTGAATGGAGCTATTATCACCGTCTTCTTATTTTGAGAAAAATTTGTAAAAGCCTCACAACAGTATTGTTGAACTGACGGAGGGTCTTTAGCTACTAGACTAATCAAAGATGGAATAAAAAATCCTACATGTTCGAATGCAAAATATGCACATATCTTGTCTAAGTAGCTGCAAAATATGTATTAATTACACATGAATTAATAAATAAGAAACCAGATCAGAAAATCCTACAAAAGGTATATGGATGTATAAAGAAGATCTCACCTTATCCATAGCTCTATCACAGATGTATTTAGCCAATCATATCGAAACAAATCCAAAATATCTTGTATAAATAGGTTGCTTTCGTATGATTGACCTGTAGCATCTGAATCTATAGAAACAGTTATAGGGCAATTTATATCATGTTCGCCTAACCATATTGCCATACCCCTACAGTTAGGACCTAACGGGATAGGTAGGTCTTGTGGAACCCAACTGGGTAATGTAGGAGGTGGAGGTGGAGGCCTAGATGATGTGGGTGTCTTCTTTTTAACCTGTATATATATAATTTTAGATCAACTGACATCATATACACACACTAACAATTTAATGTAATGTAAATTTACCATACAGTTTCAGTAAAGAGGACATCTGCTTTTAGCCACAATATCACTCTGCCTTCTGCCTCACCAAGCATTTCACAATCTGGGTGGGCATATGGCAATGGAAGATCCATCCACTTGGAGAATATATGTACCGAGCTCACATGAATCTAACCAGCTGGTAATGGAGACATGTGAAACAGTTCCCCTGGTAGGGATGGGTAAGCCGACGCCTCTGCAACGACATATTCTTTACTTTTTAGACGGCATGGCTTCAACCCCTACAAATTTTTGTGTAAAGAATGTTATATACATATATACATATCATATTTTTTTGAAATGACTACAATTTCATATATACATTTCATCTTGAATTAAAAAGCTAGTTACTATGTCATAAAAATACTTACATCGGATGTGCTAGGTGGTGGGTCTACAAGATTACTCCCAACCTCTGTAGTAGAAGTAGAGCGAGACGCCATATGTACTGTCTGGTAAGTGGCAGTCTGAGATGCCTGCCACTTTTTCAGTGCTTCTTCGAGTTTCCTATCAACTAGCTTATCTACCTATACATGGATAAAAGAAACGTTAGCTTCTAATTATTGAATTATCTTTTACAATAACATTATAAAGAAAGAATATGTTACCTCTTCTTTTGAAAGTCCCACTTTTAGGACATGTTTGCGCTGGGATGGCCCAAAAAAAGCTTTGATGCCCACACCAGCGCCTGCAGCCCTAACACGTCCAGGATGCTCTGGGTTACCCAGAGCAACTGTCAATTCATCCCTTGTGCCCTCAGGGATGAACTTGCCTTGTTTCCTCAGCTCGTGCAGCTCCCGCTAATCACCAAAACAAAAAATTGTAATTAAGTAAACACCACAAATAATCAATATTCGAATGATTGCTGTAAGAGTTGTATTTTACCATTTTTGCAGTCGCCTCAGTAGTTGCGGGCTTCCTTATTTCTCCCTTCTTATTTTGCCTCCCAGCTATCCAGACATCATGGCGAGGCAGAGGTGTGCTACCTATAGTAGAGGACTCCTAAGTAGCAGTAGACTGAGCAATAGCCTCAGACTGTAGTCTTTGGCGAATGCCTGCATACCCCTTTGGACCCATTGTGTGGTCATGCACATTCAGTGCACACCTTGATTTTTGTGCCTCACTGAGGGCCTAGTTAGTATGCACAATAATGATTTGGTTAGTAACACTAAATGTTAATCTTGAATAGGTGAATACAACATATATTAATGAGATTGGGACTGACACCTAATACCTTGAATTCATCAGTTTGTCTTGAAGCAACAAACGCGTCCCATTCTTCTTTGTCCAGGAAGTTCCACTGTTCAGTGGCTGTCTTCTTCCTCTTGTCACCTTCTTTTATGTATTCTCGGGTGATATTTATCCTATAGTTTCTTAGGACTCTCCCACAACATTGCATCACGCATTTACGATGCAACTTTTCATCCAATTCAAATATACTCTGCAAAATAGAATTGCTATTAACTAGTATCCAAAAAATTAGTAATCTACAAAATAGAATTGCAAATTAATAATAACTCACACATAAATCCTTCCATATTACATCTTTCTTCTCCTTTGGAACTTTATGCCAAGAATCTATCTTACAACCGCAATGGCTACGAGTAACATACCCAAGATATGAAACAAACGAATTGTGATTCACACCAGATGCATTTCCTGCATTATCAAAATCCACAACAAGTTTGGGTCCATTGCCCTTTTGCGCTATTAACTTCTTCATCATAGTGATGCCCCTTCTCTTGTCAACTTTTTGGTGCTGTTGATCAAGTGCCTCAAGTGCTTCAGATGGTACATGTGCATCATCAACCTAAAATTTGACAAAATAAACACATTTATAAGATATAACTATAAATGGACATATAGATATAAATATATAATATATTTTTAAAACTTACATTGTGAGGCGGCGCATTGATGTCCTCATCCTCACGGTAATCATCAACACGGTCATCAGAAGAATGCTCAGCCATCTAAAAATTCACATTCACATTGTAAAGTTCACATTGTAAAGTAATTCAAATTGTAAAGCTCACATTGTAAAGTTCACATTCACATTATAAAGTTCACATTATAAAGTAATTCACATTGTAAAGTTCACATTCAAATTGTAAAGTAATTCACATTGTAAAGTTCACATTCAGAAAAATAAAACATATAAAAAAAATATAAACATGCCTCTAATATTGCGATTTTTTATCAATTAACAATCCTTCATTGTGATCTTCGCGCACATATAAGTCATCATTAGCTTCAATATTTGCTGGTGTTGGAAACCCAATTGAGAATGGACTGGAGTCATCATACTTATCATAGTACTATTCTTCATCTATAGGATCTTCAATGAACTGTCTTTTACCATGGAGAACAACCGACCATTTATCATTTGCAGGATCATCGATATAAAATACTTGTTTCGCCTGTTATGCCAATATGAATGGTTCACCCTTCTCGCCAATCTTTTCAAAGTTCACTAAAGTGAAACCCAATTCATCCACTATAACTCCTTTGGTGTTATCAACCCAATTACATATCAAGCTGACATATGGTAACAACCACTTCTCTTTGCAATTTATCGAGAGTATCAGGGTCAATAACTTTGCTGCATAGAATGTTGAAAAAGAAACAAAGTTTGGTGATTGCAAACCTTACATGCTTTGACAATATAGATCTAATTTCCACATGCAATATTTGTTGCATTAGAGTGTGACAATCATGAGATTTAAGACCTATCAACTTTAGATCTTTCATTGATACCAATCTATGGATGTTGGATGAGTAAACCTGTGGCACCTTAACATTTACCAAACATTCACAAAAAGCTTTCTTCTCCTTTCTAGACAATGTGTAACAAGTGGGAGGTAAGTATGTTCTCCAATTTTCCATTTCATGAAATTCTGTTAATTCTGACCTTATTCCCATTTCACGTAGGTCCAGTCTGGATTTTATCCCATATTTAGTCTTACCTGGTATATTCAACAAAGTACCAATGACACTATCACAGACATTTTTCTCAACGTGCATAACATCGATACAATGCCTGACTGTCAAAGAACTCCAATAAGGAAGATCCCAAAATATTGACTTCTTCTTGAATAAAGATTTATCACTCCGTGTGGCCATAGTACATTGTGATCTCTTACCAACTTCATTGACAAAGTCTTTTACTCTTTCATAAACAACCTCCCCTGGTTTAGGTTTAGGTGCACTCCGTTCCTCATTCAATCCATTGAATGCTTTGTGCTTCCTACGATACGGATGTAATTTTGTAAGAAACCTTCGATGACCGAGATATACAGTCTTACCGCCATGTTTTAGTCTTGTTGAATCAGTGTTCTCTTCACATATAGGACATGCTTTAGCTCCTTTGACACTATATCCAGACAAATTCCCATATGCTGGAAAGTCATTAATAGTGCAAAACAACACAGCATGCAAACGAAATATCTCTCTTCGTGAAGCATCATAGGTCATCACACCTTCACCCCAGAGTTTCTTTAAGTCATCAATCAGAGGTTCAAGATAAACATCGATGTCATTTCTAGGTTGTTTAGGGCCCGATATCAACAACGACAACATTGCATACTTATTTTTCATACACAGCCAGGGAGGAAGATTGTATATAACAATCCTGACTGGCCAAGTGCTATGTTGTCTGCTCAATGTCCCGTACGGATTCATCCCATCTATACAAAGCCCAAGTCTTAGATTCTTGACTTCTTCACCAAATTCATGGTACAATAGATCAATCTTCTTCCACTGTGGGGAATCAGACGCATGTCGTAGGATCCCATCATTATTTTTCTTAACATCTGCATGCCACCTCAAATTCTTTGCATCTATCGGATTGGCAAACAAGCATTGAAACCGTGATATTATAGGTAGATACCACATCACCTTGGCAGGAGAACCAGTTTTGGACTCCCCCGAAGTCGTCAATTTTACTGTGATGCACCACATTTTGGACAATCTTTCAAATCTACATAGTCCTTTTGAAATAATACAAAATCATTCGGGAATGTGTGTATCTTCTTGGCATCCATTCCCATTGGGCACAACAATTTCTTTACCTGGTATGTTGAGATTGGCAGCTCGTTTCTTTCAGGAAGCATTTCTTTCAACAAAGACAACAATGACGTGAAGTTTTTGTCGCTCCATCTATTGTTAGCTTTCAGCTTATACAATCTCAACACAGCGCTAAACTTCGTAAACTTAGTACAACCTATGTATAACGATATCTCAGCATCATGCACAATGTTTCTAAAAATGGGAGGTGGATTGGTGTGCTCTACCCCACAACTATCCAGCATCGCATCAACGATGTCTACTGGAACTGGTTCATTCACATCTACGTCATCGTAGGCAATTTCTTCTTCCACACAAGCACAACTATCGACATCCACTGGTTTCAGGTTTGAAATCTCTCCATGCCAGTGCCATTCTATATAGCCTTGTACAATCCCATTGCACATGACATGATTTTTGATTTCGTCACCAGTGCTGACTTTCAAGTTGTTACCGCAATGCCTACATGGACAGTAGAACCTATCTCCAGGTTGTTTCCTATGTTCCTCGGCAAATCTAATAAACTGGTCAAGACCAGATATAAACTTTGGGGTGCAGCGATTGCGAATGGACATCCATGATCTATCCATTCTATGATCAAAGAGAAAACAAGTATATATTAGGATAAGATTAGGGTATACACTTACATCCTAAGTGAGATTAGGTGTTCAAGAACAGTCCCAAACTGAGGACTATCCAAGATTTACTCCTATTATCTAGACCCATCCAGTTTTCTATTTGTTTGGCTTATTTGCAATTAGGGGTAGACACTGGATTCTGATGGTAATCGTCCCAGCCACACTAACTGTATATTATCTAGACCCATCCAATGTTGAAGTAGACAGTGCGGGACATAAAATGAAAGTGCCTTTATTAAGCATTTCTATGGTGGTAACATTTGATAGTGTCCAATATAAAATAACGATTGGGCCTGCGGCTAGAATGTGATGCGCTACATGGAAAATATTGTCAGATTAGGAGGTACAATGAAGCCAGACTCCATACAAACAATATATAATTTAGTGATTGTTCATTCTAATTTATACCAATGTACAAGTAATATAAAGAACAATGATTGTTCACTTTCTAGGCCAACAAACACATGTGATGTCATTCTTATATATAATAAATGTGTACCACCTATCCCATCCTTGAACACATAATCTCACTAGTAAGTGTATAATGTGTATTGGGTTTTCTAAAAAATTTCAGCAGCATTTCCCCGCTGTTCTCTAAGTACATATGTACTTAGAGAACAAACGGGGAAATGCTACCAAAATTTTCTCGAAAACTCAATACACATTATACACTTACATCCTAAGTGAGATTAGGTGTTCAAGAACAGTCCCAAACCGGGGACTATCCAAGATTTACTCCAAATGAGTAAATCTTAGACGGGTTTCTAGGCCAACAAACACAATAATAGATATGTACATGTTAGGGTTTCATCACAATTGATGTTAGGGTTTCATCAATGTTAGGGTTTAATCAAATCAAATTAGGATGCTAGAATGGACAAGTTTAAATCTTATTTCAACATGCATCAAAATTTACTGAATTAGGTCAAGCATTAGGATTAGAAGCACAAATATATGCAAGCAAAAGATTTGTTCATATCCTAGAATTTACATAAAGCATTACATAAAGATTTGTTCATATCCTTACCAGCAACAAACATGGCCGTGGCTGTGTTGTCCTACCACGGCCGTGCTGGGCAACACGACCGTTCTGGGCAGCACGGCCGTGGTAAGCTAACACAGCCACGACTGTGTTTGCTATAGGTAAGGAGCTAGGGAGAAGGAAGAACAGAGGCTACGACTACCTGGAGGCTACGGCGGGCAGCAGGCAGGCAGGCGGCACGGTAGGGAGGACGGCGGCGAGCACAGAGCAGGCAGTGGCGACGGCAAGGAGGACGGCGGTGGCGACGCAGAGCAACAGTGTCCGGCGTTGATGGCGAGGAAGCAGCATCGGCGGTGAGTGAGAAGCAGCAGGTGGCGAGAAGCAGCGGGCGGGCGGGTGGCGACGCAGCAAGAGCAGAGAAAGGGGAACAGTTGCTTCGCGATGAAATAGAAGAAAGGGGAATAATTGCTGTTCGTGGGTATATTAAGTTGGTAAACGACGTCGGTTATCTAAAACAAACGACACCTAAACTCTTCGGCGTCGGTTGTTCTTTAAAAACCGACGTCCAATTAGACAAATTTTGCCCTAAAAAATTTGGCGGGAACCATTATCGGCGTCGGTTATCAAAGGATAACCGACACCTAAGTTGGAACTTTTTGCGCAAATTTTCATCTTATATAGGCGTCAATTAGATGTTAAAAAAACGACGCTGTATGTGACACTTTGGGGCCAATTTGTTTTCACTCAAAAATTGGATTTCGTGGGCGATATTAGGCGTCGGTTTTTTGTTACCAAGCCGATGTTGAATACAAGGCGGTACCCGTGTCTTGACTATAGACGTCGGTTTACCTACATCATCGACGTTGAATGTTATAGGCGTCAGATTTCCTAAATAACCGACGCCCAGAAAAGTGACATTGAATGCTATTTCTGTACTAGTGAGACCTGCTCTGATACCAATTGTTAGATCCTAGATGGGTGATTAGATGCTCTACAGGGGGGTGAATAGATCTGAATGCACTTAAACAAAAATCATTAGACCTTCAAGATATATCACAAGATAAGGTTGCTAAATAGGTAATTTGAGTGCAACTAGAACATGCATATCAAGGATGAGAGAGATTGAGAAAACACAAGTAGACAAGCTATTTAGAGTGGTTCCACACTTCAAACTAGAAGTATATCAGTCCACTTACCTAGAGAGGTCAACCTCTAGGATTTCCTAACCATTGCATTCTTATATTCATTCATAATACTTACAATACATGACCAAACAAAGGACTTACCTATCCAATACAAAGAGTCTTCAACCTTACCAAGGACTTACCCACTTTGCAAGGAGTCTTCCGCCTTCTTCCAAGGACTTACCTACTCTTGCACAAGTCTTCAGCCTTGTAGGAATTACCCACTCTTCTTGGATCTTCCGCCATTGACTTCACCTTCATTCGGAGAAGCTTCCACCAAGGACTTAACCACTTAAGCAAGGAGTCTTCTGCCTTCACCAAGGGCTTACCCACTCTAGCTCCAAGTCTTCAGCCTTGATCTTCACCAAGGGATGCCTTCCCTTGTTCTTCTTCACCTCTCTTAGCTAAGAGAGAGAACCTTCATCTTCATGATTGAAAAGAGAGATGGGGAGGTGGTGGAAGTGAGAGCCTCACAAGATATACATGTAGGACTAGCTCTCTTACAGATATCCTACTCACTCTAATATATGTAGCAAGTAATTAATCTTAGAGAGAGAGAGAGGAGGTTGTAGGAATCACTCAACTATAGAATAGGAACCTCACATAGAGTTTTGCAATGAATGCTCAACCTTGGAATGAAGCCCAAGGGGTCCTATTTATAGTTGGAGATGCCTCTTAGCCTTTGGGAACACTTGAGAACGAAAACTAGTCATTTTGTGGCTGGAAACGGATATATTTTCACTTGTTGCAACTCTACAATGGCTAGAAGCACTTTTTTGTACTTTTCCGCATAGTGCAATCAGTCGAATTTCTATAAGGGTAACTCGACCGATAGAGTAAAAGACAAAGATGATATTCAAACTATCGATCGAGTTTGTCCTGGGGAAACTCGACCGACCAATGAAAATCAAATTGGTCTGGTACTCCATCAGTCGAGTTTTGTGTAGTGTAAACTCGACCGATCAAAAGTCATTTTCAAGATCCAATCAGGATCGGTCGAGTTTGCAACTCACAAAACTCGACCGATGAACAACCTGATGTGAATTTTAGAAAATGACTTTTGAGTGCTTAAACATTCGATCTAAGTGCTCTTGATATTTTTCTAAGCTTAATTACAAGTCATACAATAATTACAAGTGATTTACAACATGGTTCTAATGGATTTACATCATATTACAAAAATGTGCACTTGTATTGACTTTGACTTGTCTTTTCTCCAATTTGAGATGCGCAAGTTAGGGCATTTGGAGTGTGTCTATACCTAATCTGAAATCACTCAAGTAGAGACATTAGACACCAATATGTGGAATGGTTAGTCATCATCAAAACACGAGTTTAGTCAATTTGGACATGAGTCAACATTGACCTAATTGACCTTGAGTCAACATTCTCCCCCTTTTTGAAGATGACAAAACCATTCCATAAATGTATTGAAAGCTTTCAAGAAAAATCATACCTTTAGAGAAACCTAGGGGTTTCAATAGAATTGAGTTCATATGCTCCCCCTCAATTGATGCTAGTTGAGTTCTCATACTCCCCCTCAATTGATGCTATTTCTCCTGCATGGTTAGCTTTCACAACATTTATAAAATACTATGTCTTCTACTCATATATGTTCTAAACATACATGTCTTCTCCCATTTACCTTCTCCCCTTTACATGGACATACTTCTCGTCTTTATGTAAGACATGCCTTCTTCCTCTTTTAAAAGAAGACATACCTTTCTCCCCCTTTGTCATTTCAAAAAGTGGGGTTATGAAGAAATAAGAAATATCATTTGTTAAAGAGAAAGGTGATAATACAAATATATATAAGGAGAGTAGAAGAGCACAGATAGGGGCTTATCCAAGCATAGAAAGAAAAGCAAGTTAAAGCATATACTTGAACAACCCAAACTGCAAGATAAGGTGCTATAGAAAAACAATAAATCACAATTTTGACCCTAAAGATGACAGAATTTTCCCAAGAAGTGCCAGGGCTCATGGCAAAGCATGAGCCTTGCTCAGAAGGTCGTTTCTGCATGAAAAACACTAGTCTTGCACCAAAAACTGAAACTAGAGTAAAATCTGCATACAATCCAAAAATACTCCAATTTCTACATACAATGTAGATCTATATACCCTTCCTCACAATGTTATGTAAGCAACTCAAGATAGTAGATATGCGATTCAAGGAACAAGGTTGAGCATGTATTAAACAAGATACAAGCATAGCATATAGATGAGCATAGATGCCAATTATAAGCAAGGTTATAACTACATGTATATGAACTACTAGTAGATGATATCACAAGTTAGGATACTAGTAGGATCTAGATCATAGAGAAAGATGCACAATTTAAAGAGTAAGCTATGAGTAGATGAAGAGATATATCCAAAAAAAAAGATAAGAAATTTTAGAAGCATGAAAGGACATAACTCACTAGATATGCATCCTTACCATAAAATGATTACCCCTAAGAACCACAAGGTTGTATCAAAACAAGATATACATCTAGATAGATGTAGCAAGTTAGAGTACAACAAAAGCAATTTTAGACACAACCAAGAGATCCAAAGAGATCATCATCAAAACCTACAAAACAACTCAAAGTAAGTAATTGCAAGATATAGATATACCAATTTAGAGCAATTAGAGAGATAGAGTTGTAAGTAAGATAGGAAATTTAGAACATGGCAATATGCATATATAAAGGTACCAAATGAGAGTGCCAAAGACTAAGGCTATTGGTTGAGAAAATCTAGTTGAGAGGGAAATTCTCATTCAATAAGCCAAATGTATATTCTGTGCACAGTGTTATCGGTCAAGTTCTGTGCATTGACAACTCGACTGATGACAACTATTGGCAACACCCATAGGTGCCTATCGGTCGAGTTTCAAATAGGGAAAACTCGACCGACAGAGCAGCTGTCAAAAAGGACATATATTTCATAAAAACATATTTAAAGGCATGCTAAATATACAAACCATATCCAAACATGTCTAAGAAAGTTAGTAATGCACTATTGAAGCATTGGAAGTAGTTTTTGAGCAAGAGTGTGAAGAGAAACACAAAATACCACTTTTGACTTAAAAACCATATGTATAGTGCATGCCATCTTGACAAAACAAGTTAGGATTGGTTATAAGCAAGAAAAACTTTACCTTTGATCTTACCATTCCTTTTTCCACTCGTTGTCACCCTCTACACATCTCACCTTTCTTCTTTCATGTGGATTGAGAAGTCAATTTGCAATTCAATAGCTCAAGTCAATCCATTTGCAAGTACCTATAAGAAGAAAGATGAAGTGGTCCCCAATCATGTTTTTGGGTCTGGAGGGGTTAGTTTAGCAACCCAAGTCCTATTTGTCTTGGGTGATTTCCTAAAAGGACAACAAGTAGAATAATGACCAATTTCATTGCAATAGTTGCATGTGCCCATAGTCTTGGAACTAGAGGATTCTCCATGGAATATTGGAGGTCCTTTATCTTTGTTGTTCCCTTGACTACTATCATACCCTAAACCATGTCTACCAATTTGTTTAGTAGTATGGTGTAGGATGTAATTAAAACTCTTTTTACCAACTAAGAATCTTTGCAAAGAGGATCTCAAACTGTCATTATCATGCTTAAGAGAAGCAATAGTAGAAGAGAAATTATTGATATTATCTCTAGCATGAAAAAGATCATTTTCTAAGCAAAAAACTTTAGTTAAATGAGAATATCTATCAATATGAAGAGAAACAACATCATTCTCTCTACTAGTAGAACTAGAACATGATTCATGCACATTGATTTTAGCAAGCAAGGAGGCATTTTCTATTTCTAATTCTTGCAAAACAAAATCTTTGTTCTTGTTTTCAGATTTAAGAACATCAATATCATGCATTAGAGAATCAACAATTAAAGTATGCTCTTCATTAGAACTAGGCATGAGAGGTTGAGCTTCTAGAAATCTAATCTTATCAAGTAAACTAGCATTTTCATGTTTAAGAGAGCCTACTTGGCCAATACAAGCATTTTTGTCATCAAGCAAGCAAGAATTAGCATGTTCAAGATCATTTAATTCTACATGCAAATTATCAACAATTCTAGCAAGCTTTTTCCTTTTCCTTTTAAAAGACTTAAGATAAGCACAAGTGTCATGAATAATAGCAATCAAGGATTCTTTATCTAAAGAGTTTAGATTTACCTCACTTGAGTCCTTACTTGTTGATGCTATAAGAGCAAAATGGCATTCTCCTTCATCACTAGAGATTGAGCTTGATCTTTCACTTGAGCTTGAGTTGGAGGAGCCACTTGAGCTTGAGTGCCATTTCTCCTTCTTCTTGTGAAGATGGATCTTTTTGCCTTATGGGCAATCTTCCTTATAGTGACCCTTCTTTCCACATGTGAAGCACCAGATGGATGAGGACTTGCCTTTGTAGAATCTATCCTTGGAGTACATGGCATCTTCTTCAACTTGAGAGGATGGAGAGACTTATTCCATGATAGCTTGAATTTGAGCCTTCATTTCATCCTTCTTCATTCTCTTTAGCTCTTTCTTCTCTTGTCTTTCTACTTCCTCCCTCTTGTCAAGTGTGGCTTCATGTGCTTGTAGATTTCCAATGAGCTCTTCAATAGGAATATCCTTAAGAGACCTTGCTTCTTCAATGGAAGTCACCTTGGGTTCCCACCTCTTGGAGAGAGTTCTAAGGATCTTTGAGTTGATCTCTCCACTAGACATAAGATGACCTAGAACCGCAAGACCATTCACAATGGCGTTGAGCATTGAGTACATGTTGGCTATCCTCTCTTGCTTTCCCATCTTGAAGTTCTCAAGCAACCCTTTGAGCATGTAGGCTTTGCTTTCCTTCACTTGATCTGTCCCTTCATAAGTGATGCATAGCTTTCTCCATACCTCATAGGCTGTTTCACATGAAGAAATCCGGTTGAACTCGGTGGGGGTCATGGAGGCATAGAGGATGTGCATAGCTCTAGCATTCAAAGTTGCTTTCTTCAAGGTAGCTTCATCCCATTCTTCAATCTTTGTCTTTGGCAGCATGTATGGGCTGTTCACTATTTGCCACATCTCAAGACTTGATCCTTGGATGTAGAATTGAAGCCTTCTTCTCCAATAGAGGAAATTGCTCCCATCAAAGATTGGTAGGCTGATCAAGTATCTCCCTCCTTGGTAGTCACCCATCTTGTCCTACTTAATGAAGTATGCTTGGAGAAGACCCTCTCTGATACCAATTGTTGAATCCTAGATGGGTGATTAGATGCTCTAGAGAGGGGGGTGAATAGAGCTAAATGCACTTAAACAAAATTCATTAGACCTTAAAGATATATCACAAGATAAGGTTGCTAAATAGTTAATTTGAGTGCAACTAAAACATGCATAGCAAGGATGAGAGAGATTGAGAAAACACAAGTAGATAAACTATTTAGAGTGGTTCCACATTTCAAACTAGAAGTATGTCAGTCCACTTACCTAGAGAGGTCAAACTCTAGGATTTCCTAACCATTGCATTCTTATATTCATTCATAAGACTTACAATACATGACCAAACAAAGGACTTACCTATCCAATACAAAGAGTCTTCAACCTTACCAAGGACTTACCCACTTTGGAAGGAGTCTTCCACCTTCTTCCAAGGACTTACCTACTCTTGAACAAGTCTTCAGCCTTGTAGGAATTACCCACTCTTCTTGGATCTTCCACCTTTGACTTCACCTTCACTCGGAGAAGCTTCCACCAAGGACTTACCCACTTGATCAAGGAGTCTTCTGCCTTCACCAAGGGCTTACCCACTCTAGCTCCAAGTCTTCATCCTTGATCTTCACCAAGGGACAACTTCCCTTGTTCTTCTTCACCTCTCTTAGATAAGCGAGAGAACCTTCATCTTCATGATTGAAAAGAGAGATGGGGAGGTGGTGGAAGTGAGAGCCTCACAAGATATACATGTAGGACTAACTCTCTTACAAATTTCCTACTCACTCTAATGGATGTAGCAAGTGATTAAGCTTAGAGAGAGAGGAGGCTGTAGGAATCACTCAACTATAGAATAGGAACCTCACATAGAGTTTTGCAATGAATGCTCAACCTTGTAATGAAGCCCAAGGGGTCCTATGTATAGCTAGGGATGCCTCTTAGCTTTTGGGAACACTTGAGAATGAAAACAAGACGTTTTGTGGATTCTAATGGACATATTTTCACTTGTTTTTTTTTGGTCGGCTAAAAATATGTTTCTATATATTACCAAAAACTTTGGGCCCATGTACAAGGAGGACATAACCCCAAAAAAGAAAGCAAGAAAATGACAGAAAACCACTCATGGTCGCACCGTCCTAATCTAAACCAGGAACAAGAGAAACGAGGAAACAGGAGTCCTAACAACCACAGATGTTGTACAACCATCATCAAAACTCCACACCCAACAACAAAGAAAATATAGACAATAAACCCAACACTGAAAATAGTATCATCTTGGCTGTGGCATAAAGCCTCTCTAATCATCACACAAGTAGCCTATGACTAGATAAGAGAACCCGCTTTCTCATTATCCACAGTCCAGCGCAGGAGGTAAGCAAAATCTGAAAACCCCAGAACACGTGGGAAGTCAGTAGAGCATAAACATCAAGTCTTCATTGCGAGACCTTGTAAAGGCTCTAGGAGAACAGAGAGCAACTTCCAACAATCCGCAATCAAAGACCATCCACTTCTATTCCATTCACTTGTTGCAACTCCACAACGGCTAGAAGCACTTTTTTGCACTTTTCCGTACAGTGCAATCGGTCGAGTTTCTATAAGGGTAACTCGACCGATAGAGTAAAAGACAAAGCCGATATTCAGACCATCGATCAAGTTTGTCCTGGGGAAACTCGACTGACCAATGAAAATCGATTTGGTCTGGTACTCCATCGGTCGAGTTCTGTGTAGTGTGAACTTGGCCGATCAAAAGTTATTTTCAAGATCCAATCAGGATCGGTCGAGTTTGCAACTCACAAAACTAGACCGATGAACAGCCTGATGTGAATTTTGGAAAATGGCTTTTGAGTGCTTAAACATTCGATCTAAGTGCTCCTAATATTTTTCTAAGCTTAATTACAAGTCATACAATCATTACAAGTGATTTACAACATGATTCTAATGGATTTACATCATATTACAAAAACGTGCACTTGTATTGACTTTGATTTGTCTTTTCTCCAATTTGAGATGTGCAAGTTAGGGCATTTGGAGTGTGTCTATACCTAATCTGAAATCACTCAAGTAGAGACATTAGACACCAATATGTGGAATGGTTAGTCATCATAAAAACACGGGTTTAGTCAATTTGGACGTGAGTGAACATTGACCTTGAGTCAACATTCTCCCCCTTTTTGAAGATGATAAAACCATTCCATAAATGTATTGAAAGCTTTCATGTCTTTGATCTAATTGACCTAATTTATGGATGCCACATCTGCTGCTCATTGAGAGATTTGATTTTCAATACTACATATTTGAGCCCCTTGATTTTGTTGCAAGTCATTTAGAGTGGTCCGGTAAAGCCTCATTCTGACTCACAAGTCTACGTAACATGTCTTTGATCCTGTCTGTTTTACTAGGACCCCTATCCTATTGACATTGCTGATGCAAGTACATGCACTCCTCCTCCTCAACCTTATATTAGGTATCAAATTTATGATCAACCTTCCTTGTGAGCCTCTCCATTTGAACCTTAAGTTCCATGATCTATCTTGATTCCATAGCTACCTTGATTGTTGTTGGTGCTTCTTTCTCATCTCCTTAGTACTAGTTATGTCCCATGTTCTTCAAGATCTTGTGACATCTTGTAGCCTTGTTATTCAGAAAGAATCCTACCCCTACACTGTTAAGAGTAGTCCTCACTTTAATGTAGGCTGTAATAAAATGTCTTTTCCCACCCATAAAGATTAATCCCATGAAGAGGGACTTTCCTGAGCATGTCGTGAAATCTCTCCCGTGCTTCTGAATATGATTCTTTGACTTGTTGTTTAAAGTTATGGATTTTCCCCTCTAGTTCATTCATCTTCTATGATGGAAAATATTACTCAAAGAATGCACCAATCATCTTGTCCCATGTTTATCTAGACTCTAGTGGTTGGCTAATTTCATTCCCACGACATGAAAGACCCAATGACACACATAAAAAACTTTGTGGAAAGTTGTGACATGTTGAAGTTGGATAAGGTTCCAGCCATGGTGATATATCAAAAGTTGTTCTCATATCCACTATCAGATAAATTTAAGACATGGTTCGATTGTGATTTATACAATGTGACCAATCTGAGATCTATCTTACAACTGCCAACATGAATTGCTTATCGTTTTATCTGCCCTAACTGGACTGTGGTAGATGGTGCCTTTTTCTTCTCCCAGAATGTCTATTCCTCGGGCACACCATCAATATGATCTTGATAGTTTCCATCCATGTGTATTGCCTGTGCTTGCTCTGCCAGTGGTGGGGTAGCTAGAATGAGCTTCCTAGATGAAGATCCAAACTTGCGCACCTTATGCAAGAACTCTTCTTGACATGTACTCAATGGAGTGAACTCTCCACAATCCATAGTCAGATTATGCACCATGCACTGGTACCTTGAAATTCAAATGGCAATGTGAGATACCGTATACTAGTGAATTGATAGACGAAAAACTTTCAATTATGTGATTGTTAAAAAAAAGTCAAATTAAATAACAGAAAGGAAAATACCCTAGAGTGGCCAGTCACATCACTCGTTGTGCTGGTGTTATTATTTCCTCAACACCGATGCCAAAAACTTGACATGATAAAATCCCGCATGTAAAACACAAGTGTACATGTAATGTAATAAGGCCTATGAGGCCCAAGTGTCAAACTCAGGGAAACATTAACCAAAGACTACTGCTCATTAAAACCTAATTAGCTAGGTCTACAAAATTGGTTGATTGGTTGTTTTCTAACTAAGAGCAAAGAATTAACTTTAAATTAAATGAGTTCCATTAGGAATGGATGGATTTCTCAATATTATGGTTTTTCCATTATATGCACTGCATTCAAATTTTGTTTCATTAATAAATATTCACCCATAACTCTAGACTAAAGACCTTTGGTAAGTATCACTCACTCTCGTAGTGTAATACACTACCTAGACTAAAACAAACCACAATGTTGTAATAGTTTATGAATTATCTAGGTGCATTAGTGATATTTCTTGGTTGTTCTTTGAAAGCCATAAGCCCTCTCCGGAGGCGTGATATGAGTTGTGTGGACATATGATTTTTCTAATCCCTAAAACCTCCTCCAATGAGATTAGCGGTCTATTATATTGACTATGGTAATAAAGAATAAAAAATATAATAAAAGATCATAGATTCACATCTAGAATGAAGGAAATAAATTATCTATTCATAAAGTTCAAATACAAAATAACACCGCACTACTATAGGGTCCTAGGGAATATATTACTTAGTCCAGCATGATTGCAATCATCATACAAAGAGAGGAAGAGGGAGAAAAAAGACTAATCACTATAAAACTAATGAAAAACCCCTAGATAAGTTATTTCAAAAATCCCCTCCAGTGAACACCTTAATCCACAACATTCTGAATGCAAAACTACCCTTCAGAAGTTCCTAAAGCATCTGGCCCATGGCTATCTACTTTGTCTCCTCCGTTCCCAACTTCGTGCTCTATTACAATGTGTTAGAATGTGATGTGATCTTTTGGCCATACCCCCTTAGGTCATAAGTGGGCCTTTGGCCATCATTAAGTTGCAACAATTGGGTCTGACATGATTTTCTATCTGAACTGATCACATAATGTTGGTACCACAGACATGATGTTAGTGGCACCAAGTTTTTGTCTGACTTGAAACCCTCAAACTGTGTCAGTACTACCGACAGGTGTGTCAATTCACCTAGTTTCTTTATGCAAGTTTAGATTAAATTTGAGTCCTAAAGTTGGTACTGCCGACTGGTGTGTTAGTAGCACCAAGACAATTATTCTCAAAATTTGATGCTCTCTGGATCATGAGTTAATAGAACCAATATGTAGCACTGACTCCCTACTCAGTAGCACTGAGAGATGTCTCAATAGAACTAAGATTTTTGGATTTCCATGTTGAAATTTCATGTCATTTCAGTACCACCGACATTAAGTCAGTAGCATCGAGCTGTCATACAAGTTCCCAATTTACCTAAAACAAGGGAAAAGTAATATAAGTCTGAATAAAAGTGATAGTTTAGCATGACTTGGTAGAAAGACTCAATAATTGATGTAATAATGATTCACAGGATAATAATGAGATATAATGTATAAAATGTCCCAAAATGAACAAATATGCAATCAATGCTCGGAAAGAGTGCCTGTGAAAAGCAAATAAAATCAGTGGATCTCAACACCAGACAAAAGATTATTTACCCAAGGTGCAAGAAAACCCTTAAAACAAATACCTTCTACCGAACTGTTATTATTGATTCTCCTTATCTCCTCTTCATGGTTCTTGAATTGATCTCCCATTTTGGTAGGTAAATCCTCTACAAGAACATTCTGGCAGGATCACATGAGTTTGTGAATTTTTTTTTCAATGTCTGGGTCAAGATTTTGAAGTTCAAATGGAGTCTATGATTTTTTTAGCCCAAGCTACTTCATTGTGATAATGAATGAAATCAAATTTGTTTGCACATGAACACAAATGATGATAGAATAATAAGTGAAAACAAAATCATGATTTATAATAATTAAACTAGTATCAATTTGTGTTCACTCAATCCTCAACAATAATGCCAAAAATTAGACTCATATGTGAAATAGTAAGGGATTCAAAAAATGCATCTGATCAAATACAAGCCACAAAATCATAATGGAAGAACACATACTTTTCAATTAATAACCATTCACGCAACCTTCTTAGATCACAAGTGGACAAGTTTAGTTGTAATGGAGTTAGGATCATTTATAGGACATTGGATTTGAGCGACAAACTCTAAAAACTTTATAGTATCTACCTTGATTTTGTATAAAAGAGTTTTCATTTCTAAACATGAATTAAGATATGAAAATGTAGTAGATAAAATAGATAACAAATATGATGCTAATAAAATAAAAATGTTAATATTAGAGTCTTTTGCCATTCAACCAAACTACTTCATTCATGCACAACTATCATAAAATAGATATCATAATATGGTGTCAATTGTCAAAATCACTACATTCATTGTTTTGTCAAATTTGGGTAGACTCAACATATTTCATGGAAAATGAGTGCTACCTAGCAATACATATGCATTGTAACATGGCAATCAAAATCCTCAAAGCAACCCTCTCTTTTGGGTTCAAAGTGAAATTCCCTCTACTTGAGTTCACCAATAGGTTGAAACTAGTGAATGATCTCGATAAATGTCTGATCTAAAAGTCATTTGATATAAGAAAGTGTCTGATATTTATATTATGTGATAACTATAGTGATAAAGTATTAGGATAAAGAGACATAGTCCTCTAGATATAGAAATAGGTTGATGATGCTGAGCCACATTTACATTACTCTCGACTGAAAATAGTTCCATGGTTGTTGTTGAGATTAAAGTTGAAGAAGATAAAATTTTAAGGGAACTGAATTTCTCCAAAAATGTTACTACGTATCTATTTCATACTCTATGTATGTAACAACCTCAACATTTAAAAGTTCAGATTTAATAATAAGGAGTTCAAAATTATATGCGAAGAGTCAATTTTAGATGTAGAGAGAAATTGTATGACTTTGACACATGAACTTAGATTGAGTCTTCAATTCAAGTAAATATAGAAAAATGAGCCAATAAATTGATATAAGACTTCATTTGAGATACCATGGTGTTTCAATCCTTAATTGGGTAATTAGGAGCATAATGAAGCTTGCGGATTCATTAGAGGGCCTAGGTCAGAACCATGGGCCTTAAAATCCAAGTTAAGAGCAACTGAGCTACTTTTGGGTTTACAAAAAGGTACTTGGGATACAAGTTAGGAAATCAACATTTGATAACAATATTAAATACCAATGATAATTTTTTTCATAATAAAGGAATTATATGATCATAAATGAATTTTCAGAAGACTCCAAGTTATCTCGTGTCCTAGGTAATTTATTCTATGATTGTATAGTCTTTTATTAAAAACCAAGTTTAGCATATCAAATATATGTGTTATGATCCAAAAATATCACCCAACATCAGATAATAGATAAATGGAGATAATATCAAAATTTGGGATAATTTAAATATCTAAGATGGCTTTGAGAATCAATTTCATGATTAGGATTTTAATTAAATAAAGGAATTATCCTTTGACGGATAGTCCCCTTTTCCCTGGGCTTAGACTGGGATCTTTGGTCATGGGAATAACCAAGGGTAGGGAGACCAACCTCTCAAACTAAACTATCTGAGAAACTATTTAAGTCCATGGACTCTCCTCCCTCATTCCCTTCCTCCCTCTCTTATCTCTCCAATCCATAAACAAACACCACATATTTCCTTCTAATCAACTCCCTAATGTCTAACAAACTCAACCCAACCAAATACATATGGACATTATGAGTATTTCTTAGAAAAAAGTATCAATCTACCTAACATCCTAAGGCATGCTGTAGGGCTGAGATTTCCTACCATACTGCCAATATAAGTCGATGAATACCTCTAAGTCAACAGAGGGGAACCTCTCTGGGTATTGGTGTGTTTCTCAAACACAACAAAACAAACTGGCAAAAGACGGTGCCAAAAGGGAGAGTCAACACCACAACTACTAGGTAGCTATGGCACTTTCTATCCCCAGCAATGGAGCTAGAAAGCTTGGTGTGTTTCTCAAATGCAACAAAACAAACTGGCAAAAGACGGTTCCAAAGGGGAGAGTCAACACCACAACTACTAGGTAGCTATGGTGCTTTCTGTCCCCGATAACAGTGCCAGAAAGCTTGGTGTCAATCCAGAGGTGTACACACTAGTCAACAAGGGGTGACTAGATGCACTCCAAGAGACTCGAACACACGTGTGGACCTTTCAAAATTTATATTAACCCTAACACTGTCGACCACAATACCAAATAGGTCACCCGCAAGCGCATGGGGTACTATTGTAGCATAGGTGATAGGCAAGAGTAGGGGTCGATCCTCAGGGAGAAAAGGGGGCACTAAAGCTAGGTCAATTTTTCTAGGTTCCTATTGTGGAGACTAGGGTTAAGGGTTTAGAGGTGATTTTATTGTTAAACTAGATGAGCAAGAAAGCAATTAAAGACGAGAATGAAATCTAAGTTCACCCTAGACTAGATTAAGACTAAGTATGCAAGAAAAGACTAAGCTAGGTATGAAAAGGAAATTTACACTAAGGCAGGCAAAAGAAAAGCACAAGAGCGAGTAAAGAGACAAACTAGCAAGAACAAGGTAAAAATAGGGCAAGAAGCTAACTAAGCAGGAAAAGAGCTAACTAAGCTAACACTTGCTAAGCAAGATGAAAACTAGGATTTTAAAGAAATCAATGAAGGTGTGGGTTGTTTAGGGGATGCAATTATCACTTAAGTTGGGGGTGACATATGAACATTATGATCCCATTTAGATTATTCAAACCAAACAACATGTTAGAGTCTAACGAATTAACCTAAGCTACTAACTGGCCATGGATATGCTAAGTTGTGTATAGGGGAACGAGTCCCTAACACCCCTACTACCCTTGCGAGGCTCATTTGTGTTAGGGATTAGGTTCAATTCAATTAGAGTCTAATCAAGTCTAAGTTTCTAGATTCGACATTCCTAGGGCAAATAGGGGTCGAGGGTAGTAATGGGGAGGTGAAATTAGGGTTTTGGACCCCAATTCCCCTACATTCTATCCTTGAGAAGGCTCCATGCTAATTGCACTAGAGTCACCTAATCTAGCTACTTAGATCTCTCACCTAGGCTTAGGGAGATTGATTAGGATGTATGAATATGGGTGGAAACCTAGGGATCTAATAATTGGACCTAGGGGTAAATCCCAAAATTCACACACATAAGCAATTTCCCTAAATTCCTAAGTTATTTCACACACAAACCAACAAGAAA
The DNA here is from genome assembly GCA_963693085.1 of Alisma plantago-aquatica. NCBI lineage: Eukaryota > Viridiplantae > Streptophyta > Magnoliopsida > Alismatales > Alismataceae > Alisma > Alisma plantago-aquatica. The sequence continues at coordinate 836,708,783 of OY856410.1, read as the reverse complement.
TTCACGAAGAATAAGATGAAAATAGAACATAATCATTGCCAAACGAAATCATAATGTTTACATATCATTTCCCCCCAACATGGTATCAAAGTAATATTTTACACCTCAAAACAACCCATGCAAGCGGCCTAGCTACTCATGGAAATGGAAAATACAAAAATAAAGGAGAAAGAATGAGTAGAGGAGTGAAAAGCCATGATGATCTCGATGAAGACTCCTCCTTCTCCACCTCCTAGCAGCTGTAGCTCGATCTCCCTCCTCCAAGGTAGGTGAATGGCATGGATGTATGGTGGAAAAGGGTGGAAATGGAAGGAAAGTGGGGTTTTGATGGTGGAAATGGTGAAATGGAGGTGGAATGAGGTGGGAATGGATGGAGGACGAAATTGGGAGACTGGAATGGCTGTAGGGTAGCTAACCCTGTGCCCCAGCCACCACCTAGGTATATATAGGTGTGGGGGAAGCACTAGATTAAGTAGGGGCAATATGGGTAAAGCAGTGCAAAAACAGGTTGGTTTTGTAAGTAGCATGACCTTGGTGGATCACCACGGACATGGTGGGTAGGGGTGAGCACGGTCGTGATGGGGTAGAATGATCGTGTGAATTAAAATGGTCAAATGTCAAGTTGGTGGCCATTTTTGCACTGAAACTAGCATGACTATGGTGGTCACCACGACCGTGGTGGGTTGAGGGTAGCATGGATGTGCTAGGTGGCATGGTCGTGGTGAGCTAGGTGATGGTGGCCGTGGTGCTAAGCCACACCCGTTCTGCTTCTGTTATAGCATGGCCGTTCTGTGCAGCATGACCGTTCTGGCTTAGTTCACCATGGCCATTATGTGTGGCATGACAGTGGTGATTTCAGCTTGACTTGGGGGCAACTGTGTTGATTTGAAAGTGACCTAGCATGTCCGTTCTGTGGTACTACGGTCGTGCTGGGTCCTAGATCAGTACTTTGACTTTGTTCTTTGGATTTTCTTGGACATCTTTGCTTCAATGGATCTTTGGCCACTAGGGGTAGGTTGAGGGAGCATCAAACTTCACTTTGGGACTCCCCAAGGATAGAGAAACCCTAGGATTAATCCTCTCTCTTCCATCAAGTGTGGTCCAAATGCCTGAAAAAATGCAAATAATGTCCATAAGTGCATTTTACACAAATAAGCATATTGGGAGAAATAACATGTAATCTAACAGGTATAGATGTGATTGAAGATCAATATGACACAAGATGAAGCCCTAAAATAGGGCTAAATCAGGTACCAACCACCCCGGTCTAAGCCAGATCTTATCCAACCAGTCATGCACCCTTTTCCAGGAAGAACACCACCATCCTAATAAAGATTACTGACATAGGGCATGGTAAGAAGCTTGCACGATTCCTGGAGGACCTGTGATGATCAATCTCCTCTTCTAAGATGTATAGGTAATGTTTCTCCTCCTTTTTAGCATCCTAAATACCCTTGCTTTAGATCTAGAGACTTAGACCTTGGTTCCCTAACCCCAACCACCACAAGTCTCATAAACAATCAGATAAGTCTAGAGAGGCCGTGCAAAGGTGCATGGGCCTTCACTTGGCCCTATGAAGTCTAGGAGAGGGAAGTCAACCCAGTGGTTGACTCTTCCTTAGGGTATTTAGGGTTCCCTACAAGGGAAAAGTGGACCCGACATCATTAGACAAAAAAACCTCTGCGCACGTTCATGAAGAACAAGGGTTTTGGGGTCTTTTTCCCTAGATCAAACCTAGACCCATGATAAGTAGAAATTGATATTACTTTGCTGATGTATTTATAACGACCCCTCCCCATGTTATACCCAATTAAGGTGGACCGAGAGGGTAAGGGCCATTACTCTGATATAGGATTGATGGTTTAGAAATTAACAAAAAATAATTAATAAATTTCACTAAATAGAAAGAATTTTGCAACAAGAAGAAAGAAAGACTCTCAAACATGGAGTTACATTAAAAGGGAAACTACTGTTTGCAACTGGGAAACAAAACCATGTATATGTATCCTCCAAGATTACATTAAATCTTTTCTTTTGACACCTTCTTCTCTGGATGTCCATTTTTCATCTTACTTGCAAAATGATAGAAAATTATCCAAAAACATCATGAAACAAAAACATGGTCAATATAACAAGTGATACTGGTATGTAGGGAAAAAAATTATTCGCATATAGGCGTAATAACATATTCTTCCATAGAAACAAATATGATTACAAAAATAAACATGCAATTTCTTTCTAACTTCTCAGCTTAATCATTATGGTACACTCCCTCTATGGAGTACTTATGCGGGGAACCCTCTCATTAGGTTCTTTCCCTACAGTGGACATCTCATGGCTTCCCATTCCTGTGCTCGGTCTATTATTGTGACGCCTGCCCTCTTTTTATTAACCAAAAATACTATATGCGGAAGCATCAACTCATATACAAAAATAAAACATGGGCAAGCATCACATATCTGGCATACTAAGCATTCAAATAACCAAAGTAACTAAATTCAACGGAACGTCTAACATGCTGAAATGAAAGATTCAGGAATAACAATCCCAACAAAAGTCTAACATAAGAAACTGAAAGTTTTGGATATACTAATCCTAATAAGAACAAAATTAGAAAAGAAATCCTCAAGCTGGAAGGATCGCCTAAGATAAAGTCCCGCCAGTGATAGATATCCTGCTCCCTTGAATCTGAACTCCTTCACGGGCTACTCGTCACTATCTACGGACGTCGCGTCCCCAACCATGCACAATGAAAATAATTCTAGTTAGAGTAAGTGGCATTGAATTCTATAACATAAAAGAAATAACTATAGTATAAAAAATTTCCATCTACCACTGTACTAAACATCTTTATGTGCATCTTTTATTTATACATTTTATCTTTTTGTGGCCACTATTATACAATAAGTCCTCTTCTGTGGCACTATGTGCCTTCTATGGTGCAACACACCTTCTGTGGCATGAAAGCCTTCTGGTGACACCGAGGTGTCTTCTATTCTTTGGCACCAAGTGCCTTCTATGGTGCAATGCACCTTCTATGGCATAATTGCCTTCTATTCTGTGTACCGCAATAGTTCTGTTCTATGAGGACTTATTATATAATATAAATTATGTTATGGTGTCATTTTATATTATTGTTCTATATATGATTCTGATTCTATTTCTATTTCTATTCTAATTCTACATCTCAACTACTTGAGATAAATTCCAGAGTATGAAATCTATTCTGGCATTCTAAGTTATAAATATTGTTCTAAACTCAATTAGTAAAAGACTGTGATGAGTTTGAATAAAATCTAGATTCTATATATAAATCTGGTATTCTGAAGGAGATTCTAAATTCAAAATGTTTGTAAGGAATTAACGTACTGAAATAAATTTCAATCATGTATTCTGAGTTCTAATAATTCACGTGCTGATTTCTAACAAATATGCATGAATAATAACTTGAAACTGATAATTTATATGATCTAAGCACGAGCCATTTGAGATAGAAATTTTACTATACTGAAAAATAGTATCCTACGTATGATCATTAGACCATGCGTCTAATGGATTATTCTAGGAAGGATAATTAGATAACATGAATTCAAAGGACATGGCCCACTTACCTGTAGTAAGCCAAAATCCTATCCACACGGCCTCTCTGAAAACTAGATCTAACTCTCTCTTGAGAAACCCAATGTTTTTGTCAAATCACATATTCCCTTTTGCTCGACATATTTAGGGTCATGAGAATACTCTTTGGGTTATTGTCACATCCATCTTTACATACACCAAGGTGTACGGGCATTATATCATTTATATCCATTTAACGTAGTATAGCTAGTGGTTAAGGTCATCTTAATGATATATCATAATGCCTTAGTATTCAGGTTGGGACAAAACCATAGAGCTAGGTAAGATCACAATTTCTGACTTCTTGGTTAAAACATTAGTTAATGGGTCAAAAATTATTATACTACTCGTTATTAGCCTTCCAATTAACACATAGGTTAGTAATATAATATTGTAGTATCATACTAATTAGTCATTACTTAGGACTTAATTCGTTGTCCATTCCAAAAAAGAAGAAAAATGTGGCCGAGATTACGAAGATATGATTTGGATCCGTGATTTCAATTCAAAAAGTTTGTACTGGATTCACAGCAATACCATACACTTTAGCATATATAAATATAGGTCATGTTTGATCAGTTTAACCATTCGGTAACAGAACTGGGTGATAGCATGAATATATTATCTTAGTAGTCATATAATAGCATGTTTAGCAGTCATGATGCAATAATAGGTAATACATGCACAAAGATGGAACAAAACCAAACTCAGCAGCATACCAACTGGTTGCAAATAACTCTCAAGAAAAGACCGTGTTCATCTATCACTCATGGTGAAGGAGATCACATGGAATATTAACTCAGCTGGCTTGTTCCAGCAGACGTTTCCCTGAACAAGGTCGGGAGTCCACCTACAATGGCTGAACACAGAAAAAATAAGGGAAAAGTGATAGAAAACCGAGACACAAGGGAACTCGTGTCATTGATATCAGTCTGAAACACCTATGCAGAAACCACACAGCCGAAGAGTCGGCCGCATGCCATCTCGTGAAAGCAAGACTAAAATGTCGACAGAAAAGAAATTGAATTGTGCATGATGATCACAGTGCCGTTGGGTTTAGAAGACGTAGGGGAAAACCGCAGTCGAGAAAAGTGAGACAACATGCATTGACACTACCAACCAAAATAGGGCAGGAACAGAGGTACTATGTTCCGGCGAGGTACCTTTCGTGAAGATTCGGATGTACTTGAGGAAACGGCGGCAGACTCTGAGGTAACATTGTCACTCCCCACCTGGCTGTGCCCGTCTTGGGTTGCTTGACGGAAACCTTCACCCTATGATTGTTGCGAGACCGTGTGGGTAGAGAAAGCTAGGATGTCTCACAAGGAGCCAACGTTGACAGTGAGTTTCAGGGGATCCAGAGATAGTGCAGCCATGGGGATTGAATGGGGGGTGGCTTGGTGACGGAGGACGATGGCGGCACAGAAAGAGGACAATAAAAATTTGGGGTATTTCTTTGTTTTTCGGATTTAGGGTTTGATCATGGGTTATATAGGTGCGGATTCCTCTCCTAAATCTAACTACGGAAACCGTTTTGGAAACGATTGATCACACATCGAGAAATTTGTTGTAGATTGGGAGGATGGAGTCCCGCCCAAGCGAACTGGGGTTGAAGGAGGTTCTGAATGGATATGATTATCCCGATACAACATGTGCCCATATCGGACGGCCGTTGCGAGGCCCAAAAGAACTAGTTTTTTCGGGAAATGCCTTTTTTTTAATTAAAAGGTCATTATCTAAAGAAAATTAGTTACTTAACTAAATAAACTCCGATTAAAACCAATTTTTACCAACTAATCACATTAGAGTCTAGAATATTCTAGTACAACCCATTTTCTAAAAAGTTGGCTAGAATAATTAATATGATTAAAACAAGATAAAGTTTAGATATTACATAACTAATTATTTAAAATGTATTAAATCTTAAAATTTTGGATGTCATCTTATTTAGACATTTTCTTTTTGTGGTAAATTTTCCAGTGAATGGTAATGACTAAAAATATTTAAAATTGACATATTTATAATATGTGACTGTAAATGATATGACATTAGAAAGATTGTAAGCAAGTACTAAAAAAATAAGGATGTTACAATTCTACCCACCTTGGATGAATTTCGTCTTCAAAATTCTTATGTACTACCCACCTTAGTGTTTTACTTATTCTTTATTGGTAATACTCGACCATCCTCAGTTCATTACTCTTATACTAAGAAGTCTAAACTATGTGTCATAACATACTTATCTGTAATTTAAATAGTAGGGTTAGGTCATACCTTCAACTATTTGGTCCCCATCTACCTCTATTGCGTCCATGGAAAACACCCTTGCATGACGCTTCTCTCTCTCATTATTGTGGTCTTGCTTTTGCTTCTTTGGGAAGTTGAACTTGAAGTGACCTTCATCACCACATAGGTAGCATACTAGCTGCCCGAACTTGCATTCCCCACCATGGGGCTTCTGACACTTGGGGAAAACCTGGCCAGGTGCTTTTTGGGCTCCTCCTCCTAGAACTCCTTTCTGAGTTGGTGCTCCTTCTGGGGCCTTCCTCTTGTTGTTGTGTGCACCGTTCTGACCTTTATGATGGTAGTTGCCTCTAGAAGATCCTCAATTCTTCCAATTTCGTCCTGGGTGGTCCTCCAACTCTAGGGATGCTTCTAGGGATTCTTGCACTGTCCTGATGCCACGTCCTACCAGAGCAAAGCCCAGATCAGGCTTAAGGCCGCACATGAACTTCTTGGCCAAGTGCGCCTCATTTTCAGTCCCATACTTCTGTAGCATACAAAACTTCATAGCGTACTGGCTGACGATGGAATCATATTGCTTGAGGCACCGAAACTCCATTTCCTTCTTCTCGATCATAGCTTCTGAAATGTAACGGTTCTGGAAGGCGGTAGTGAACTCCTCCCACATCAGTGGTGCAACATTAGGTCCTTGAGCGTTGGTGAAGTTCTCCCACCAGATGCAGGCAGCACTCTTCAGCAGATGGGTCCCGAAACGAACCTTGGAATGCTCAGGGCATCCCAGATCATGAAAGCTGTGCTCCACACTCAGTAACCACTCCTCAGCACGAGTGACAACGTCTGTCTCAGCTTCTCCAGTAAAAGTCTCTAGTTTGATCTTCAAGAAATCAACCAGGGTCAGCTCATGCTTTCTTGGTGGTGGATGTCTCATGCGTGGACCAGTCAGGGCGTCAGTTAGGGCCTTGATGAGCACATCCAGAGTAGGATTAGGGTTGCCATTGGGGTTGCCTCCCCCAGACACCTCACGATCATCTCCCACACTGTAGGAGCTTTCCTCTCCATCGACAAGCTCCTTACCCTTATCAGACTTCTTCTTAGGAGCCATTTGTACAAAAGACATCTATGAGGGTTTATATACGGATATCAATCACTAATGGTTATTTAAATGCTCTGATACCAAATTGTGACGCCTGCCCTCTTTTTATTAACCACAAATACTATATGCGGAAGCATCAACTCACATACGAAAATAAAACATGGGCAAGCATCACATATCTGGCATACTAAGCATTCGAATAACCAAAGTAACTGAGTTCAACAGAATGTCTAACATGCTAAAATAAAAGATTCAGGAATAACAATCCCAACAAAAGTCTAACATAAGATACTGAAAGTTTTGGATATACTAATCCTAATAAGAACAAAAGAAAAGAAATCCTTAAGATGGAAGGATCGCCTAAGATAAAGTCCCACCAGTGATAGATATCCTGCTCCCTTGAATCTGAACTCCTTCACGGGCTACTCATCACTATCTGTGGACGTCGCGTCCCCATCCATGCACAATGAAAATAATTCTAGTTAGTGTAAGTGTCATTGAATTCTATAACATAAAAGAAATAACTACATTATAAAAACATTCCATTTACCACTGTACTAAACATCTTTATGTGCATCTTTTATTTATACATTTTATCTTTTTGTGGCCACTATTATACAATAAGTCCTCTTATGTGGCACTATGTGCCTTCTATGGTGCAACACACCTTCTGTGGCATGAAATCCTTCTTGTGACACCGAGGTGTCTTCTATTCTGTGGCACCAAGTGCGTTCTATGGTGCAATGCACCTTCTATGGAATAATTGCCTTCTATTCTGTGTACCGCAATACTTCTGTTCTATGAAGACTTATTATATAATATAAATTATGTTCTGGTGTCATTTTCTATTATTGTTCTATATATGATTCTGATTCTATTTCTATTTCAATTCTGATTCTACATATCAACTACTTGAGATAAATTCTGGAGTATGAAGTCTATTCTGGCATTCTAAGTTATAAATATTGTTCTAAACTCAATTAGTAAAAGACTGTGATAAGTTTGAATAAAATCTAGATTATGTATCTAAATTTGGTATTCTAAAGGAGATTCTAAATTCAAAATGTTTATAAGGAATTAACGTACTGAAATAAATTTCAATCATGTATTCTGAGTTCTAATAATTCACATGCCGATTTCTAACAAATATGCATGAATAATAACTTGAAACTGATAATTTATATGATCTAAGAACGAGCCATTTGAGATAGAAATTTTACTATACTGAAAAATAGTAGCCTACGTATGATCATTAGACCATGCGTCTAATGGATTATTCTAGGAAGGATAATTAGATAACATGAATTCAAAGGACATGGCCCACTTACCTGTAGTAAGCCAAAATCCTATCCATACAGTCTCTCTGAAAACTGGATCTAACTCTCTCCCGAAAAACCCAATGTTTTTGTCAAATCACATATTCCCTTTTGCTCTACATATTTAGGGTCATGAGAATACTCTTTGGGTTATTGTCACATCCATCTTTACATACACCAAGGTGTACGGGCATTATATCATTTATATCCATTTAACGTAGTATAGCTAGTGGTTAATGTAACATCCCTGAACTGGGTTATGAGTTAACCCTAGGTGTTTTGCCTAATTATGTAACTAAGATACTGGTGATTATCTTTTTGCATGTAATTAAGTTCCTGAGGAACATACTTTTCCTTTTCTGTCCCTTTTAAACAATGTTGAATTGATTATTTTGTAATACAGGGACCTATGTGCAATTTACCCAGTTAGAAGGGTTAACTTGCAATTTGCACATGTTGAGATGTTCCTCTGATGTTGAGACATCATAAGAATGATTATGGTAAAGTTTGAGGGATTTCCCAAGCTTGAGCACCAAGGTGCAGCTGTGGAAGCAATCCCTGTGCTTGAAACCCTAAATTGGAGTAAAGTGCAATTTACCCAGTTTGAGGGGTGCAACTTGTAAAATACACTATCTAAAAATATCTTGTAAGACTCTTGTCATCATTTAGAGAAGAAATGATGAAGAAGTCACTTCAATTGAATAATCATATAATGAAAAACACCTTTATGATTGAATAATCAAGGTGTAAGTACTATAGCCTTTTATGTGTGTGCTTTAGTAATAGGTTGATCTTCTTTGCCTTCATTTCTTGACCTTAGAAGAAGGTTGTCCTTAGAAATAAGAAGAAGGGACGAGCAAAGAAGAAAGGAGGGACTTAGTTGAAAGTGAGGAAAACCTATGTGCCTATGTTGAAATTCCACCCCAAGTATATAAGCCCTTTTCCTCACTTAGCAAAGGAATGTTTCTTTCGTTTCCTTCACTGTTCCCCTTGCTCAAACTGACTAAGGAGAGCTCTGGATCCTTCCTTTTTCTTAAATTCTTGGATGAAACTCGAATTCAAGGTCAAATTCATGGCTAGCTCACTTAGCTCTATCTTTCTAGCCATCTCTTCTCAACTTTTCTTGGAGGATTCACCTTGGCCGACCTGTGGAGCTTCTAGGATGCCATTAAAGGCTTGGAGCTCGAAAGTTTGGAACTCAAGGAGCAAGCTTTAGGCGGGTTTTATAACTCTAAACCTATGCTTTGTTATATACATCTTTTCTATGCTTTTAGTTGCTTGTTCTTGAGCTAGAAGATGAGGGCGTTATTTCCTATGCTTATCCACAGTTTTCCACTTTACCATACGACCTCAACCAATTGCCCATACGGTTTACAAAACCGTTTGGTGGGCAAACGGTTTCAAGGTCGTATGAAGGCATACGGTCTCAAGACCGTATGGTCGCGTTGACCAAGCGTGGACCGTATGGGAATCCTGTTCATAATTATGAAGGTTAATGACCCACAAAATTTGAGAGGTTAACTCCAAAGGAATCGTGTGATATAGGCAAAACAATTAGCAAATTCAATTGAATTTAGTTCTGATTTTCAATCTGCTTAATTTGCCCTTTTTGGGAAAACGGTCTCAAGACCGTATAAGATGGTTGACTAAGCGTTGACCGTATGATATTACTGTTCATAATGATGTTAATTAATAACTCACCAAATTTGATGGACTAATTCCAAACGAGTTAAGAGTTGAAGGTTGATTACTAGGGCAAACCCTAATTGAAATCAGTGCTGAAATCACAATGAGCTAATTTGAGATTTTGGGTTGATTAGCCCAAACGGTCTCAAGACCGTTTGGGGAATCATCCAAACGGTCTCAAGACCGTTTGGGGATCACCCAAGACCGTATGGAGGTATGGGGTCAAGTATAGTTGACCAATTGAAGGTACAAAGATACCAAATTACATTGCAATTAAGTATTGATGTAATGATCAACTCAATAAATCAAACCTTGATGAATTTTCACTAGAGTTCAAAGGATGGATGGGCAAACGGTCTCAAGACCGTTTAGTGACAACCCCAAGACCGTTTGGAGGTCTATGGTTAAGGTAATTTGATCAATTGAGGGCCCAATTACAATGGGTTATTAAAATAATCAAATTGCTGATTTGTGACTTAATTAAGGTTCAACCCCTATCAAATCAATCTAGATTTTGATGAATTCTTGGGCAAACGGTCTCAAGACCATTTGGAGTATATCCAAACGATCCCAAGACCGTTTGGGCCAAGTTTGAGCCCAATTGGAGGTCAATTGATGGGTTCAACTTCGATTTGATTCACATTGTTGAGTGTTGATGGTTGAACATTTATAGACCTTAATTAAACCAACTCCAACCCTAATTGGATATCAATTGAGGGTCAATTGAGTGACCAATTGGTTAAGGCTAACCACTAATTGTCTCAATTGGTAATTGGTTAGCAAGCTTGAGACCAATTGATGGCTTCAACATAGGAAACCCTAATCGAGTTTACCCTTTGAACCACCTTGGAGGTCCATACGATCTTGAGCTTTTGAGGTCATTCGACCTCAAGACCGTATAAGGTCATTCGACCTCAAGACCGTATAAGGTCATTCGACCTCAAGACCGTATAAGGTCATTCGACCTCAAGACCGTATAAGGTCATTCGACCTCAAGACCGTATAAGGTCATTCGACCTCAAGATCGAATGAGGGCATACGACCTCAAGATCGAATGAGCGCATTCGACCTCAAGATCATATGAAGGTTGAAGGTGTGAAACCTATTGGAGACTTTTGAAGTTATGTCTGCCTAATGCCTTGAAGGCTTAAATGGTTTAATAGTTTTTCAACCTAAACCCTAATGATACCAAAAGACATTAAGGGTCAAGTGGTTAGTAAATTAAACCATGATGATGATCAATGTGTAATTTACCATAATACCCTTGAAAGGTTCAATTGAGTGAAACCTTATTCTAATCAAACCCTAATCACTTAATAGTGGTGATTTGGTCTATGTTAATCAAAGTGGACTTAACCCAACCTGATCTAGATTGGTGTTATCACCATCTACAAGTATGAGGAGAGAGAAAGTATCTTAAGAAAGAGAAAGTACCCTTTTATGATGGAAATACAAGTAAAGTACCTTCAATACACATGAATGTGCATGATTAGGGTATGATCCACCTATGTGAGATCATGGAACCCTAATTATGATAAATGATGAATCTTAAACTAATCTGAGAGCATCAATGATGATGTTCCTCATACATGATGATGTTATGAGTTCAATTCACCATAATGTGAATAGTAAACCCTAATTCAAGGGTGATGACATGTAATGTGAATAGTAAACCCTAATTCAAGGGTGATGACATGTGAATAGTAAACCCTAATTCAAGGGTGATGACATGCAATATGAGTAGCAAACTCTAATTGATGAGAATCAGAGAACTTAGCTCTTATGACAAGAGTGGAAAGTATATTCTTGTTTTGAATTACCTTTATCAGTTGAATTAACCATGCAGGTTCTGATATGAAGGTGATCATATCCAGGTATGAATGATGATACTATATTCATTGAAAGCATGTTGTTAGCTTTATGAATAGTAAAATATCTTGATGCCTTGTCAGTGGCATCCTATGTTTTAATGGGCTGTAAGAGCCATGAATACCATCAAGGTCATGCTTTAGAGATGACTTGTGATGAGTATACTGAGAAATGATGATTGATGTGAATTAGGTTTGTTGCATTTAGTATTCTACTTTCATAGTTGTTATGCTACTGTTATTGTTTGAAGAACAATGTATGATGTAAAAGAATACTGAATGTACCTAACTAATCAAGTGAAATGTAGAGCCCTGATCATAGATCCATCATTGTCAGAGATCAAATGATGGTGAAACATGTTTTCCTACGGGAACTCCTGGATCACATATTGTTGAGTATGTGGGGTATATGGATGTGTAGAACCTTTCCTAGTGTAGGAATTTGATGTAGATGTATAATCTGTCAATCCTTCACTACAAAACTCATACCGTATCAGTGGATGGTAAACATGAAACCTCTTGATGACGAGGAAAACATAGATATCCGTATCAGTGAAGATAAACATGAAATCTCCTGATGATGAAGAGAGTACAGAATGCCACTGTAACTCTAAAATAGCGAAGGACCAGATTACCCTGGTGAGCTATAATAGTAGAGACACAAGATGTCCTACAAGTGATCCTCTTACTGACCGAGGAAGGTGAAGGTCATGAGAATCCGACTCTTTCGATGACCTAGTATGATACTAAGGGACTTAACAGTGATTGGTTGGGGTATGAGTGGTAAACCTCATCTCCACAGGGTATAATAATAAGAATGTTTGAAAAACATAATCTACATCGTAGTATACCTGTTAAAGGTAACTATGAGCTAATTGATTGATGTTACACTGTATAGTGCATATGTTCTTCATGCTTGATATATGTTGAGCTCTTGTATAAAGCTGTATCTGCTATTGAATACTTTGTAAGCTTTTACTGCTTAAGTTATTCTTTGATGTTATAATAAAGCTTCTGGCGGAGAGTTATAACTCTCGCTGGGACAATTATGTACAATTGTCTCACCCCGTAGACTTGAACTTTTTAGGTGGACGTCGAGGATGGAGGAACAGGTCTACAGGTGACCAGTCCCAGCAGCAGCAGCACCAGGAGCAGCAGTAAATCTCAGGTGGAGATTTAGCCTGCCATGTGGTGTAGTTAGAGTCAGTCCTATGTGTCCTCTGTACTCTCAGGTCTTGGAGTCTTTTGGTTATGAGTTCTTGAGATTTTGTATCTTGTTGTATATAATTACTCAAGAAGTAATTATCATGAGATGTAAACAGTTTATCTGCTTTTATGAATGAAGCTTTATGGATTCAAGCTCTTGTCTCGAAAAGTTTTAATTTCCCGTGATTTTTGTCTTCCGCTGTTAATCGATTCACTTCCGCTAAGTTTAAATCGTGTTTATATCGTGGTTTGGAGATCAGAGCCCACAATTAGTGGTATCAGAGCTCTAGGTCCGTTGAGTCTACAGAGGCATAGGACTTAGGATGTCGAGTCTATCCTTAGTATCTCTTCCTTATCTAATAGAATCTTCTGCTCCTCAGGAGAAGAAGATACATAAGGATGGCAGAGCCACATGATGAGTACGTGGCAGAGAGTAGTGCTAGTGCACCTCGAGGCGGTGCAAGGGTTCCAGAAATAGAACAGCCTGCACTTGAGCCACCCCAGTTTGACCCAGCTGATATGGGTAACCCAGCAGTTCAGACGATGTTTGGGCAGTTTATGACTGCCATGACACACATCACCGACAGGATGCCCATGCCTGCACCTAGGGCACCTGCCCAGCCCGAAGGACAAGGTATCGGTAAGACGTTCGAGCGACTTCGTTGTGTCGGAGCTACCGAATACTTTGGGACTGCTGACCCCGCAGATGCTGATCTGTGGTTAATAGAGTTGGAGAAGGCTTTCAGGAATCTTATTATCCTGGAGGCCGAGAAGGTTAGACATGTTGTCTATCTTCTCAAGGGCAGTGCTGGTCACTAGTGGAACATGGAAGAGCAGAAGAGACCTGGAATAGAGTTCTCGTGGGAAGAGTTTCGTCGGGAATTTATCAATAGATATTTTCCAAAGACCTTCCTAGATGAGAAGATCTCTCAGTTTGAGAGATTGAGGCAGGGCATGATGAACATTAGCGAGTATGAAGCTAAGTTCATGGAATTTCTGTGGTTCTGTCTGCACATGGCTATCACAGATGAGGAAAGAATCAGGAGATTCGAGAAGGGTTTGAATGCTGATATGTCAACCCTTGTGTCTGCCTTAGAAAACCGAGAGAGATTCTCTACCTTCGTTAAGTCAGTCCGAAGGATAGAGAGATCTGTGGTTGAGAAGAGGCAAACCCAGAAAAGATATCCACAGTTCCAGGGTTCTTCATCTAGGGATTTCAAGAAACCTAGATTCTCTGCACCTAACCCTCCACCACCCAGATTGAGTTCTCAAACTCAATGGTCACCAAGCAGAGGTAGAGGACGGAGTCAACTGCTTCAAGGGACTCACAGTTCTGCATCGATGTCAGTTACTGGACCACCCCGACCACAACAACAGGAGAGGAGATGCTACAACTGTGGTAAGGTGGGACACTTGATGAAGGATTGCCGTTCTAGGCCTGTCAGTGTGACACAGCCTCCGAGACAGAATCAACAAGGATCTCAGAGAATGCAATCTCAAGGAGCAGCTCGAGGACGTGGACACGCGTCTCAAGCTGCATCATCAGCACCACCTCAACACCAGGCGACAACGAGGTTCTATGCTATGAACCCACCAGATGCAGTGGTCAATCCACGGGTAGTGGCAGGTCAGATGGAACTTTTATATCCTGATATGTCTACATCCTGTGTTGTATCTGTTCTGATTGACCTGGGTGCTACGCACTCTTTCATCACTCATAGAGTGATTCGTAATTGTAATGTGACTGTTAGTCATAGGGCAGATAGTTTGTTGTTGGAGACTCCGTTGAGTGGGTCTGCTGTTTTGTAGGAGGTATGCTCTCCTTGCATCCTCTTCTTTTCTGACCATCGCATTCAAGTGGATCTTATACCGCTTGATATGCAAGGATTTGATATAATCCTCGGGATGGATACCTTAGAGAGGTATAGAGTTGTCTTGGATTGTGAGTCCAAGTTGGCTGTGTTTGCTGATGAAAGCAACACATGGATCTTTTAAGGTGAAAGAAAGATTCTGCCCACCTGTCTTGTGTCAGCTATGGTTGCTGATAAGCTGTTGTGCTACCAAGGAAAGTTCCACTCCTGCCGAAGTTCCCATAGTTAGGGAATTCGGGGATGTGTTTCCTGAAGAACTTCCTGGTATACCACCACTTCGGGAGATTGATTTTGAAATCAATCTGATCCCAGATACGAAACCCATAGCCCAGACTCCGTATAGGATGGCGCCTGCCGAGATGGCAGAACTCAAGAAATAGCTTCAAGAGTTACTTGAGAAGGGTTTTATCCGACCGAGCACTTCACCTTGGGGTGCTCCGGTCTTGTTTGTTAAAAAGAAAGATGGGTCAATGCGGTTGTTCATTGACTATTGACAACTCAATAAAGTAACAATAAAGAACAAGTACCCTCTGCCGAGGATTGATGATCTCTTTGACCAGTTCCGTGGTGCAACAGTCTTTTCAAAGATAGACTTGAGGTCTGGATATCATCAACTTCGTATTAAGGATAGTGACATATCCAAGTCTGCCTTTAGGACAAGGTATAGTCACTATGAGTTCACGGATATGTCGTTTGGACTAACCAATGCACCAGCTGCATTTATGGAACTCATGAATAGAGTTTTCCGACCTTTCCTTGATCAGTGTGTTGTCGTCTTCATAGATGACATTCTGATCTATAGTAAGGATGCTCAACAGCATGAGCAACATCTTCGCCAAGCTTTGACCTTGCTAAGAGAACACAAGCTGTATGCTAAGTTTAGCAAGTGTGAGTTCTGGTTGCCGGATGTATCTTTTCTAGGACATGTGATATCTGCCTCGGGAATTCGTGTTGACCCTACAAAGGTAGAATCTGTTCTACAGTGGGAACAACCGAAGACACCGACGGAGATTCGAAGTTTCTTGGGGTTAGCTGGCTATTATCGAAGGTTCATTAAGAACTTTAGTTCTATAGCCTTACCCTTGACCAAGTTAACCCGGAAAGATATTCCTTTTTCTTGGAGTGATAAGTGTCAACACTCTTTCCAGTTGTTGAAGGAGAGGTTGACAAGTGCACATGTGCTTGTGCTACCTGAACAAGGAAAAGGATATGTAGTCTTCTGTGATGCCTCCAAGAATGAACTTGGATGTGTGTTGATGCAGGATAAACAAGTGATTTCTTTTGCTTCTCGACAACTTAAGAAACACGAGGAGAATTATCAGACACACAATCTGGAGTTAGCTGCTGTGGTTCATGCCTTGAAGATCTGGAGGCATTATCTCTACGGAGAGACATTCCAGATTTTCACAGACCACAAGAACCTTAAGTATATCTTCTCTCAGCATGAGCTTAACATGAGGCAACGTCGTTGGATGGAGTTAATCAAGGACTATGATTGTACAATTGATTACCATCTGGGCAAGGCCAATGTTGTTGCAGATGCCTTGAGTAGGAAATCAGCAACATCAACCATGGATAGAGCACAACTAAACTCTTTAGTGTGCTCTAAGAGAGATATGTTTATCTCTTTAAGGCAAGACAATGTACAATTGAAGGTGTCATTGTTAGCCGGGTTGTTGGCTGAGATGCATATTAAACCTACCCTAAGAGAGCAGATTAAGGAAGCACAACAAGATGATGCTGCAGTTCAGCAGATCAGATCAGAGTATGGAAATGAGAAGCAAGATGGTTTCCATGACTCGGATGATCATGTAGCTTGTTATCATGAGAGGATGATAGTGCCAGATGTGGATAACTTAAGGAAGTTAGTCCTGGAAGAAGCTCATTCTTCGATGTATGCTATGCATCCAGGGAGCACCAAGATGTATCGTAATTTAAAGGAATTGTATTGGTGGCCTGGAATGAAGAAGAATGTTGCAGAGTTTGTTCTGAGGTGTCCTGTGTGTCAGCAAGTTAAAGTTGAACACTAGAAGCCTGCAGGAACAATGCAACCTTTACCCATACCACAGTGGAAATGGGACCATGTGACCATGGACTTCGTTGTTGGCCTACCCAGGACAAACAAAGGACATGATTCCATTTGGGTAGTTGTAGATAGGTTGACAAAGACAGCGCATTTCTTACCTATCAAAACAACCTATTCTGCTGAAAGTTTATCACAGTTGTATGTACAAGAGATAGTGCGTTTGCACGGAGTTCCTGTCACAGTAGATTCTGACAGAGGTCCTCAGTTTACAAGTCGTTTTTGGGAACAGTTACACAGAGCCTTAGGCACCAAGCTAAGGTTTAGTACGGCCTTTCATCCGCAGACTGATGGACAATCGGAAAGAACTATACAAACCTTAGAAGACCTGTTGAGAGCATGTGTTCTCCAGTTTACCGGAAGTTGGGATCTACACCTAAGCTTGATAGAGTTTGCCTATAACAATAGCTATCAACATAGTATTGATATGGCACCTTATGAAGCCTTGTATGGTAGACGTTGTAGATCACCTTTGTGTTGGTTTGAGACTGGTGAGCATCAGTTGTTAGGCCCTGATCTTGTGCAGCAGACCACAGAGAAGATTAAAGTAATCCAACAATAGATTAAGACTGCACAAGATAGGCAGAAATCTTATGCTGACAAACGTCGTAGACCCTTAGAATTCCAGGTTGGAGACAGAGTGTATCTCAAGGTCTCGCCTTGGAAAGGAGTCCTTCGTTTTGGAAGGAAAGGGAAGTTAGCTCCTAGATTTATGGGGCCTTATCCAATCATTGAACATATTGGACAAGTAGCCTATAAACTAGAGCTTCCACCAAAGTTACAGAGGTTACATCCTGTGTTTCACATTTCTATGCAAAAGAAATGTCACCCCGATACTGAGTCAATTCTACAACCTATGGAGGTAGAATTGAATGATGATATATCTTATGAGGAAGGACCGGTGTCAATCTTTGATAACAGAATTAAAAATTTAAAGAAGAAAGATATAAGCCTTGTGAAAGTCCTCTGGAACCACTGTGGTATTGAAGAAGCCACTTGGGAACTAGAGGATGAGATGAGAAGGAAGTATCCTGCCCTTTTCTCTTAATATGTTTTATCGATTTCGGGGACGAAATCCTTGTAAGGGGTGGATAATTTGTAACATCCCTGACCTGGGTTATGAGTTAACCCTAGGTGTTTTGCCTAATTATGTAATTAAGATACTGGTGATTATCTTTTTGCATGTAATTAAGTTCCTGAGGAACATACTTTTCCTTTTCTGTCCCTTTTAAACAATGTTGAATAGATTGTTTTGTAATACAGGGACCTATGTGAAATTTACCCAGGTAGAAGGGTTAAATTACAATTTGCACATGTTGAGATGTTCCTCTGATGTTGAGACATCATAAGAATGATTATGGTAAAGTTTGAGGGATTTCCCAAGCTTGAGCACCAAGGTGCAGCTGTGGAAGCAATCCCTGTGCTTGAAACCCTAAATTGGAGTAAAGTGCAATTTACCCAGTTTGAGGGGTGCAAATTGTAAAATACACTATCTAAAAATATCTTGTAAGACTCTTGTCATCATTTAGAGAAGAAATTATGAAGAATTCACTTCAATTGAATAATCATATAATGAAAAACACCTTTATGATTGAATAATCAAGGTGTAAGTACTATAGCCTTTTATGTGTGCGCTTTAGTAATAGGTTGATCTTCTTTGCCTTCATTTCTTGACCTTATAAGAAGGTTGTCCTTAGAAATAAGAAGAAGGTACGAGCAAAGAAGAAAGGAGGGACTTAGTTGAAAGTGAGGAAAACCTATGTGCCTATGTTGAAATTCCACCCCAAGTATATAAGCCCTTTTCCTCACTTAGCAAAGGAATGTTTCTTTCATTTCCTTCACTATTCCCCTTGCTCAAACCGAATAAGGAGAGCTCTGGAGCTCAGGAGGACAACCAGGGGAGTGCAAGGTAGGTTTGGATCCTTCCTTTTTCTTAAATTCTTGGATGAAACTCGAATTCAAGGTCAAATTCATGGCTAGCTCACTTAGCTCTATCTTTCTAGCCATCTCTTCTCAACTTTTCTTGGATGATTCACCTTGGCTGACCTGTGGAGCTTCTAGGACGCCATTAAAGGCTTGGAGCTCGAAAGTTTGGAACTCAAGGAGCAAGCTTTAGGCGGGTTTTATAACTCTAAACCTATGCTTTGTTATATACATCTTTTCTATGCTTTTAGTTGCTAGTTCTTCTTCTTCCCTATCTTCCCTTGCTTCCTTGCAAGCAAATCTGTGAGGAACTGTTGCTGTTCTTGAGCTAGAAGATGAGGGCGTTATTTCCTATGCTTATCCACAGTTTTCCACTTTACCATACGACCTCAACCAATTTCCCATACGGTTTACAAAACCGTTTGGTGGGCAAACGGTTTCAAGGTCGTATGAAGGCATACGGTCTCAAGACCATATGTCCGTGTTGAACAAGCATGTACCGTATGGGAATCCTGTTCATAATTATTAAGGTTAATCACCCACAAAATGTGAGAGGTTAACTCCAAAGGAATCGTGAGATATAGGCAAAACAATTAGCAAATTCAATTAAATTTAGTTCTGATTTTCAATCTGCTTAATTTGCCCTTTTTGGGAAAACGGTCTCAAGACCGTATAAGATGGTTGACTAAGCGTTGACCGTATGAGATTACTGTTCATAATGATGTTAATTAATAACTCACCAAATTTGATGGACTAATTCCAAACGAGTTAAGAGTTGAAGGTTGATTACTAGGGCAAACCCTAATTGAAATCAGTGCTGAAATCACAATGAGCTAATTTGAGATTTTGGGTTGATTATCCCAAACGGTCTCAAGAACGTTTGGGGAATCATCCAAACGGTCTCAAGACCGTTTGGGGATCACCCAAGACCGTATGGAGGTCTGGGGTCAAGTATAGTTGACCAATTGAAGGTACAAAGATACCAAATTACATTGCAATTAAGTATTGATGTAATGATCAACTCAATAAATCAAACCTTGATGAATTTTCACTAGAGTTCAAAGGATGGATGGGCAAACGGTCTCAAGACCGTTTGGAACTCATCCAAACGGTCTCAAGACCTTTTAGTGACAACCCCAAGACCATTTGGAGGTCTAGGGTTAAGGTAATTTGATCAATTGAGGGCCCAATTACAATGGGTTATTAAAATAATCAAATTGCTGATTTGTGACTTAATTAAGGTTCAACCCCTATCAAATCAATTTAGATTTTGATGAATTCTTGGGAAAACGGTCTCAAGACCATTTGGAGTATATCCAAACGATCCCAAGACCGTTTGAGCCAAGTTTGAGCCCAATTGGAGGTCAATTGATGGGTTCAACTTCGATTTGATTCACATTGTTGAGTGTTGATGGTTGAACGTTTATAGACCTTAATTAAACCAACTCCAACCCTAATTGGATATCAATTGAGGGTCAATTGAGTGACCAATTGGTTAAGTCTAACCACTAATTGTCTCAATTGGTAATTGGTTAGCAAGCTTGAGACCAATTCATGGCTTCAACATAGGAAACCCTAATCGAGTTTACCCTTTGAACCACCTTGGAGGTCCATACGATCTTGAGCTTTTGAGGTCATTCGACCTCAAGACCGTATAAGGTCATTCGACCTCAAGACCGTATAAGGTCATTCGACCTCAAGACCGTATAAGGTCATTCGACCTCAAGACCGTATAAGGTCATTCGACCTCAAGATCGAATGAGGGCATACGACCTCAAGATCGAATGAGGGCATTCGACCTCAAGATCGTATGAAGGTTGAAGGTGTGAAACCTATTGGAGACTTTTGAAGTTATGTCTTCCTAATGCCTTGAAGGCTTAAATGGTTTAATAGTTGTTCAACCTAAACCCTAATGATACCAAAAGACATTAAGGGTCAAGTGGTTAGTAAATTAAACCATGATGATGATCAATGTGTAATTTACCATAATACCCTTGAAAGGTTCAATTGAGTGAAACCTTATTCTAATCAAACCCTAATCACTTAATAGTGGTGATTTGGTCTATGTTAATCAAAGTGGACTTAACCCAACCTGATCTAGATTGGTGTTATCACCATCTACAAGTATGAGGAGAGAGAAAGTATCTTAAGAAAGAGAAAGTACCCTTTTATGATGGAAATTCAAGTAACGTACCTTCAATACACATGAATGTGCATGATTAGGGTATGATCCACCTATGTGAGATCATGGAACCCTAATTATGATAAATGATGAATCTTAAACTAATCTGAGAGCATCAATGATGATGTTCCTCATACATGATGATGTTATGAGTTCAATTCACCATAATGTGAATAGTAAACCCTAATTCAAGGGTGATGACATGTAATGTGAATAGTAAACCCTAATTCAAGGGTGATGACATGTGAATAGTAAACCCTAATTCAAGGGTGATGACATGCAATATGAGTAGAAAACTCTAATTGATGAGAATCAGAGAACTTAGCTCTTATGACAAGAGTGGAAAGTATATTCTTGTTTTGAATTACCTTTATCAGTTGAATTAACCATGCATGTTCTGATATGAAGGTGATCATATCCAGGTATGAATGATGATACTATATTCATTGAAAGCATGTTGTTAGCTTTATGAATAGTAAAATATCTTGATGCCTTGTCAGTGGCATCCTATGTTTTAATGGGCTGTAAGAGCCATGAATACCATCAAGGTCATGCCTTAGAGATGACTTGTGATGAGTATACTGAGAAATGATGATTGATGTGAGTTAGGTTTTTGCATTTGGTATTCTACTTTCATAGTTGTTATGCTACTGTTATTGTTTGAAGAACAATGTATGATGTAAAAGAATACTGAATGTACCTAACTAATCAAGTGAAATGTAGAGCCCTGATCATAGATCCATCATTGTCAGAGATCAAATGATGGTGAAACAGGTTTTCCTACGGGAACTCCTGGATCACATACTGTTGAGTATGTGGGGTATATGGATGTGTAGAACCTTACATCCTAGTGTAGGAATTTGATGTAGATGTATAATCCGTCAATCCTTCACTACAAAACTCATACCGTATCAGTGGATGGTAAACATGAAACCTCCTGATGACGAGGAAAACATAGATATCCGTATCAGTGAAGATAAACATGAAATCTCCTGATGATGAAGAGAGTACAGAATGCCACTGTAACTCTAAAATAGCGAAGGACCAGATTACCCTGGTGAGCTATAATAGTAGAGACACAAGATGTCCTACAAGTGATCCTCTTACTGACTGAGGAAGGTGAAGGTCATGAGAATCCGGCTCTTTCGATGACCTAGTATGATACTAAGGCACTTAACAGTGATTGGTTGGGGTATGAGTGGTAAACCTAATCTCCACAGGGCATAATAATAAGAATGTTTGAAAAACATAATCTACAGCGTAGTATACCTGTTAAAGGTAACTATGAGCTAATTGATTGATGTTACACTGTATAGTGCATATGTTCTTCATGCTTGATATATGTTGAGCTCTTGTATACAACTGTATCTGCTATTGAATACTTTGTAAGCTTTTACTGCTTAAGTTATTCTTTGATGTTATAATAAAGCTTCTGGCGGAGAGTTATAACTCTCGCTGGGACAATTATGTACAATTTTCTCACCCCGTAGACTTCATCTTTTTAGGTGGACGTCGAGGACGGAGTAACAGGTCTACAGGTGACCAGTCCCAGCAGCAGCAGCACCAGGAGCAGCAGTAAATCTCAGGTGGAGATTTAGCCTACCATGTGGTGTAGTTAGAGTCAGTCCTATGTGTCCTCTGTACTCTCAGGTCTTGGAGTCTTTTGGTTATGAGTTCTTGAGATTTTGTATCTTGTTGTATATAATTACTCAAGAAGTAATTATCATGAGATGTAAACAGTTTATCTGCTTTTATGAATGAAGCTTTATGGATTCAAGCTCTTGTCTCGAAAAGTTTTAATTTCCCGTGATTTTTGTCTTCCGCTGTTAATCGATTCGCTTCCGCTAAGTTTAAATCGTGTTTATATCGTGGTTTGGAGATCA
This sequence comes from Alisma plantago-aquatica, assembly GCA_963693085.1. NCBI lineage: Eukaryota > Viridiplantae > Streptophyta > Magnoliopsida > Alismatales > Alismataceae > Alisma > Alisma plantago-aquatica. The sequence continues at coordinate 836,685,810 of OY856410.1, read as the reverse complement.
GAGCCCACAATTAGTGGTATCAGAGCTCTAGGTCTGTTGAGTCTACAGAGGCATATGACTTAGGATGTCGAGTCTATCCTTAGTATCTCTTCCTTATCTAATAGAATCTTCTGCTCCTCAGGAGAAGAAGATACATAAGGATGGCAGAGCCAAATGATGAGTACGTGGCAGAGAGTAGTGCTAGTGCACCTCGAGGCGGTGCAAGGGTTCCAGAAATAGAACAGCCCGCACCTGAGCCACCCCAGTTTGACCCAGTTGATATGGGTAACCCAGCAGTTCAGACGATGTTTGGGCAGTTTATGACTGCCATGACACACATCACCGATAGGATGCCCATGCCTGCACCTAGGGCACCTGCCCAGCCCGAAGGACAAGGTATCGGTAAGACGTTCGAGCGACTTCGTCGTGTCGGAGCTACCGAATACTTTGGGACTGCTGACCCCGCAGATGTTGATCTGTGGTTAATAGAGTTGGAGAAGGCTTTCAGGATTCTTATTATCCCGGAGGCTGAGAAGGTTAGACATGCTGTCTATCTTCTCAAGGGCAGTGCTGGTCACTAGTGGAACATGGAAGAGCAGAAGAGACCTGGAATAGAGTTCTCGTGGGAAGAGTTTCGTCGCGAATTTATCAATAGATATTTTCCAAAGACCTTCCTAGATGAGAAGATCTCTCAGTTTGAGAGATTGAGGTAGGGCATGATGAACATTAGCGAGTATGAAGCTAAGTTCATGGAATTGTTGCGGTTCTGTCCGCACATGGCTGCCACAGATGAGGAAAGAATCAGGAGATTTGAGAAGGGTTTGAATGCTGATATGTCAACCCCTGTGTCTGCCTTAGAAAACCGAGAGAGATTCTCTACCTTCGTTGAGTCAGTTCGAAGGATAGAGAGATCTGTGGTTGAGAAGAGGCAAACCCAGAAAAGATATCCACAGTTCTAGGGTTCTTCATCTAGGGATTTCAAGAAACCTAGATTCTCTGCACCTAACCCTCCACCACCCAGATCGAGTTCTCAAACTCAATGGTCACCAAGCAGAGGTAGAGGACGGAGTCAACTGCTTCAAGGGACTTACAGTTCTGCATCGATGTCAGTTACTGGACCACCCCAACCACAACAACAGGAGAGGAGATGCTACAACTGTGGTAAGGTGGGACACTTGATGAAGGATTGCCGTTCTAGGCCTGTCAGTGTGACACAGCCTCCGAGACAAAATCAACAAGGATCTCAGAGAATGCAATCTCAAGGAGTAGCTTGAGGACGTGGACAAGCGTCTCAAGCTGGATCATCATCACCACCTCAACACCAGGCGACAACGAGGTTCTATGCTATGAACCCACCAGATGCAGTGGTCAATCCACGGGTAGTGGCAGGTCAGATGGAACTTTTATATCCTGATATGTCTACATCCTGTGTTGTATCTGTTCTGATTGACCCGGGTGCTACGCACTCTTTCATCACTCATAGAGTGATTCGTAACTGCAATGTGACTGTTAGTCATAGGGCAGATAGTTTGTTGTTGGAGACTCCGTTGAGTGGGTCTGCTGTTTTGCAGGAGGTATGCTCTCCCTGCATCCTCTTCTTTTCTGACCATCACATTCAAGTGGATCTTATACCGCTTGATATGCAAGGATTTGATATAATCCTCGGGATGGATACCTTAGAGAGGTATAGAGTTGTCTTGGATTGTGAGTCCAAGTTGGCTGTGTTTGCTGATGAAAGCAACACATGGATCTTTCAAGGTGAAAGAAAGATTCTGCCCACCTGTCTTGTGTCAGCTATGGTTGCTGATAAGCTGTTGAGGCAAGGATGTTATGCATTCTTGGCCCATGTGGTAGATGTTACCAAGGAAAGTTCCAATCCTGCCGAAGTTCTCATAGTTAGGGAATTCGGGGATGTGTTTCCTGAAGAACTTCCTGGTATACCACCACTTTGGGAGATTGATTTTGAAATCAATCTGATCCCAGATACGAAACCCATAGCCCAGACTCCGTATAGGATGGCGCCTGCCGAGATGGCAGAACTCAAGAAACAACTTCAAGAGTTACTTGAGAAGGGTTTTATCTGACCGAGCACTTCACCTTGGGGTGCTTCGGTCTTGTTTGTTAAAAAGAAAGATGGGTCAATGCGGTTGTGCATTGACTATAGACAACTCAATAAAGTAACAATAAAGAACAAGTACCCTCTGCCGAGGATTGATGATCTCTTTGACCAGTTGCGTGGTGCAACAGTCTTTTCAAAGATAGACTTGAGGTCTGGATATCATCAACTTCGTATTAAGGATAGTGACATATCCAAGTCTGCCTTTAGGACAAGGTATGGTCACTATGAGTTCACGGTTATGTCGTTTGGACTAACCAATGCACCAGCTGCATTTATGGAACTCATGAATAGAGTTTTCCGACCTTTCCTTGATCAGTGTGTTGTCATCTTCATAGATGACATTCTGATCTATAGTAAGGATGCTCAGCAGCATGAGCAGCATCTTCACCAAGCTTTGACCTTGCTAAGAGAACACAAGCTGTATGCTAAGTTTAGCAAGTGTGAGTTCTGGCTACCGGAGGTATCTTTTCTAGGACATGTGATATCTGCCTCAGGAATTCGTGTTGACCCTACAAAGGTAGAATCTGTTCTACAGTGGGAACAACCGAAGACACCGACAGAGATTCGAAGTTTCTTGGGTTTAGCTGGCTATTATCGAAGGTTCATTAAGAACTTTAGTTCTATAGCCTTACCCTTGACCAAGTTAACCCGGAAAGATATTCCTTTTTCTTAGAGTGATAAGTGTCAACAGTCTTTCCAGTTGTTGAAGGAGAGGTTGACAAGTGCACATGTGCTTGTGCTACCTGAACAAGGAAAAGGATATGTAGTCTTCTGTGATGCCTCCAAGAATGAACTTGGATGTGTGTTGATGCAGGATAAACAAGTGATTTCTTTTGCTTCTCGACAGCTTAAGAAACACGAGGAGAATTATCCGACACACGATCTGGAGTTAGCTGCTGTGGTTCATGCCTTGAAGATCTAGAGGCATTATCTCTACGGAGAGACATTCCAGATTTTCACAGACCACAAGAACCTTAAGTATATCTTCTCTCAGCATGAGCTTAACATGAGGCAACGTCGCTGGATGGAGTTAATCAAGGACTATGATTGTACAATTGATTACCATCCGGGCAAGGCCAATGTTGTTGCAGATGCCTTGAGTAGAAAATCAGCAACATCAACCATGGATAGAGCACAACTAAACTCTTTAGTGTGCTCTAAGATAGATATGTTTATCTCTTTAAGGCAAGAGAATGTACAGTTGAAGGTGTCATTGTTAGCCGGGTTGTTGGTTGAGATGCATATTAAACCTACCCTAAGAGAGCAGATTAAGGAAGCACAACAAGATGATGCTGCAGTTCAGCAGATCAGATCAGAGTATGGAAATGAGAAGCAAGATGGTTTCCATGACTCAGATGATCATGTAGCTTGTTATCATGAGAGGATGATAGTGCCAGATGTGGATAACTTAAGGAAGTTAGTCCTGGAAGAAGATCATTCTTCGATGTATGCTATGCATCCAGGGAGCACCAAGATGTATCGTAATTTAAAGGAACTGTATTGGTGGCCTGGAATGAAGAAGGATGTTGCAGAGTTTGTTCTGAGGTGTCATGTGTGTCAGCAAGTTAATGTTGAACACCAGAAGCCTGCAGGAACAATGCAACCTTTACCCATACCACAGTGGAAGTGGGACCATGTGACCATGGACTTTGTTGTTGGCCTACCCAGGACAAACAAAGGACATGATTCAATTTGGGTAGTTGTAGATAGGTTGACAAAGACAGCGCATTTCTTACCTGTCAAAACAACCTATTCTGCTGAAAGGTTATCACAGTTGTATGTACAAGAGATAGTGCATTTGCACGGAGTTCCTGTCACAATAGTTTCTGACAGAGGTCCTCAGTTTACAAGTTGTTTTTGGGAACAGTTACAGAGAGCCTTAGGCACCAAGCTAAGGTTTAGTACGGCCTTTCATCCGCAGACTGATGGACAATCGGAAAGAACTATACAAACCTTAGAAGACCTGTTGAGAGCATGTGTTCTGTAGTTTACCGGAAGTTGGGATCTACACCTAAGCTTGTTAGAGTTTGCCTATAACAATAGCTATCAACATAGTATTGATATGGCACCTTATGAAGCCTTGTATGGTAGACGTTGTAGATCACCTTTGTGTTGGTTTGAGACTGGTGAGCATCAGTTGTTAGGCCCTGATCTTGTGCAGCAGATCACAGTGAAGATTAAAGTAATACAACAACAGATTAAGACTGCACAGGATAGGCAGAAATCTTATGCTGACAAACGTCGTAGACCCTTAGAATTCCAGGTTGGAGACAGAGTGTATCTCAAGGTCTCGCCTTGGAAAGGAGTCCTTCGTTTTGGAAGGAAAGGGAAGTTAGCTCCTAGATTTATGGGGCCTTATCCAATCATTGAACATATTGGACAAGTAGCCTATAAACTAGAGCTGCCACCAGAGTTACAGAGGTTACATCCTGTGTTTCACATTTCTATGCAAAAGAAATGTCACCCCGATACTGAGTCAATTCTACAACCTATGGAGGTAGAATTGAATGATGATATATCTTATGAGGAAGGACCGGTGTCAATCCTTGATAACAAAATTAAAAAGTTAAAGAAGAAAGATATAAGCCTTGTGAAAGTCCTCTGGAACCACCGTGGTATTGAAGAAGCCACTTGGGAACTAGAGGATGAGATGAGAAGGAGGTATCCTGCCCTTTTCTCTTAATATGTTTTATCGATTTCGGGGATGAAATCCTTGTAAGGGGTGGATAATTTGTAACATCCCTGACCTGGGTTATGAGTTAACCCTAGGTGTTTTGCCTAATTATGTAATTAAGATACTGGTGATTATCTTTTTGCATGTAATTAAGTTCCTGAGGAACATACTTTTCCTTTTCTGTCCCTTTTAAACAATGTTGAATTGATTGTTTTGTAATACAGGGACCTATGTAAAATTTACCCAGTTAGAAGGGTTAACTTGCAATTTGCACATGTTGAGATGTTCCTCTGATGTTGAGACATCATAAGAATGATTATGGTAAAGTTTGAGGGATTTCCCAAGCTTGAGCACCAAGGTGCAGCTGTGGAAGCAATCCCTGTGCTTGAAACCCTAAATTGGAGTAAAGTGCAATTTACCCAGTTTGAGGGGTGCAACTTGTAAAATACACTATCTAAAAATATCTTGTAAGACTCTTGTCATCATTTAGAGAAGAAATGATGAATAAGTCACTTCAATTGAATAATCATATAATGAAAAACACCTTTATGATTGAATAATCAAGGTGTAAGTACTATAGCCTTTTATGTGTGCGCTTTAGTAATAGGTTGATCTTCTTTGCCTTCATTTCTTGACCTTATAAGAAGGTTGTCCTTAGAAATAAGAAGAAGGGACGAGCAAAGAAGAAAGGAGGGACTTAGTTGAAAGTGAGGAAAACCTATGTGCCTATGTTGAAATTCCTCCCCAAGTATATAAGCCCTTTTCCTCACTTAGCAAAGGAATGTTTCTTTCATTTCCTTCACTGTTCCCCTTGCTCAAACTGACTAAGGAGAGCTCTGGAGCTCAGGAGGACAACCAGGGGAGTGCAAGGTAGGTTTGGATCCTTCCTTTTTCTTAAATTCTTGGATGAAACTCGAATTCAAGGTCAAATTCATGGCTAGCTCACTTAGCTCTATCTTTCTAGCCATCTCTTCTCAACTTTTCTTGGAGGATTCACCTTGGCCGACCTATGGAGCTTCTAGGACGCCATTAAAGGCTTGGAGCTCGAAAGTTTGGAACTCAAGGAGCAAGCTTTAGGCGGGTTTTATAACTCTAAACCTATGCTTTGTTATATACATCTTTTCTATGCTTTTAGTTGCTAGTTCTTCTTCTTCCCTATCTTCCCTTGCTTCCTTGCAAGCAAATCCGTGAAGAACTGTTGTTGTTCTTGAGCTAGAAGATGAGGGCGTTATTTCCTATGTTTATCCACAGTTTTCCACTTTACCATACGACCTCAACCAATTTCCCATACGGTTTACAAAACCGTTTGGTGGGCAAACGGTTTCAAGGTCGTATGAAGGCATACGGTCTCAAGACCGTATGGCCGCATTAACCAAGCATGGACCGTATGAGAATCCTGTTCATAATTATTAAGGTTAATCACCCAAAAAATTTGAGAGGTTAACTCCAAAGGAATCGTGATATATAGGCAAAACAATTAGCAAATTCAATTGAATTTAGTTCTGATTTTCAATCTGCTTAATTTGCCCTTTTTGGGAAAACGGTCTCAAGACCGTATAAGATGGTTGACTAAGCGTTGACCGTATGCGATTACTGTTCATAATGATGTTAATTAATAACTCACCAAATTTGATGGACTAATTCCAAACGAGTTAAGAGTTGAAGGTTGATTACTAGGGCAAACCCTAATTGAAATCAGTGCTGAAATCACAATGAGCAAATTTGAGATTTTGGGTTGATTAGCCCAAACGGTCTCAAGACCGTTTGGGGAATCATCCAAACGGTCTCAAGACCGTTTGGGGATCACCCAAGACCGTATGGAGGTCTGGGGTCAAGTATAGTTGACTAATTGAAGGTACAAAGATACCAAATTACATTGCAATTAAGTATTGATGTAATGATCAACTCAATAAATCAAACCTTGATGAATTTTCACTAGAGTTCAAAGGATGGATGGGCAAACGGTCTCAAGACCATTTGGAACTCATCCAAACGGTCTCAAGACCGTTTAGTGACAACCCCAAGACCGTTTGGAGGTCTAGGGTTAAGGTAATTTGATCAATTGAGGGCCCAATTACAATGGGTTATTAAAATAATCAAATTGCTGATTTGTGACTTAATTAAGGTTCAACCCCTATCAAATCAATTTAGATTTTGATGAATTCTTGGGCAAACGGTCTCAAGACCATTTGGAGTATATCCAAACGATCCCAAGACCGTTTCGGCCAAGTTTGAGCCCAATTGGAGGTCAATTGATGGGTTCAACTTCGATTTGATTCACATTGTTGAGTGTTGATGGTTGAACATTTATAGACCTTAATTAAACCAACTCCAACCCTAATTGGATATCAATTAAGGGTCAATTGAGTGACCAATTGGTTAAGTCTAACCACTAATTGTATCAATTAGTAATTGGTTAGCAAGCTTGAGACCAATTCATGGCTTCAACATAGGAAACCCTAATCGAGTTTACCCTTTGAACCACCTTGGAGGTCCATACGATCTTGAGCTTTTGAGGTCATTCGACCTCAAGACCGTATAAGGTCATTCGACCTCAAGACCGTATAAGGTCATTCGACCTCAAGACCGTATAAGGTCATTCGACCTCAAGATCGAATGAGGGCATACGACCTCAAGATCGAATGAGGGCATTCGACCTCAAGATCGTATGAAGGTTGAAGGTGTGAAACCTATTGGAGACTTTTGAAGTTATGTCTGCCTAATGCCTTGAAGGCTTAAATGGTTTAATAGTTGTTCAACCTAAACCCTAATGATACCAAAAGACATTAAGGGTCAAGTGGTTAGTAAATTAAACCATGATGATGATCAATGTGTAATTTACCATAATACCCTTGAAAGGTTCAATTGAGTGAAACCTTATTCTAATCAAACCCTAATCACTTAATAGTGGTGATTTGGTCTATGTTAATCAAAGTGGACTTAACCCAACCTGATCTAGATTGGTGTTATCACCATCTACAAGTATGAGGAGAGAGAAAGTATCTTAAGAAAGAGAAAGTACCCTTTTATGATGGAAATTCAAGTAAAGTACCTTCAATACACATGAATGTGCATGATTAGGGTATGATTCACCTATGTGAGATCATGGAACCCTAATTATGATAAATGATGAATCTTAAACTAATCTGAGAGCATCAATGATGATGTTCCTCATACATGATGATGTTATGAGTTCAATTCACCATAATGTGAATAGTAAACCCTAATTCAAGGGTGATGACATGTAATGTGAATAGTAAACCCTAATTCAAGGGTGATGACATGTGAATAGTAAACCCTAATTCAAGGGTGATGACATGCAATATGAGTAGCAAACTCTAATTGATGAGAATCAGAGAACTTAGCTCTTATGACAAGAGTGGAAAGTATATTCTTGTTTTGAATTACCTTTATCAGTTGAATTAACCATGCATGTTCTGATATGAAGGTGATCATATCCAGGTATGAATGATGATACTATATTCATTGAAAGCATGTTGCTAGCTTTATGAATAGTAAAATATCTTGATGCCTTGTCAGTGGCATCCTATGTTTTAATGGGCTGTAAGAGCCATGAATACCATCAAGGTCATGCCTTAGAGATGACTTGTGATGAGTATACTGAGAAATGATGATTAATGTAAGTTAGGTTTGTTGCATTTAGTATTCTACTTTCATAGTTGTTATGCTACTGTTATTGTTTGAAGAACAATGTATGATGTAAAAGAATACTGAATGTACCTAACTAATCAAGTGAAATGTAGAGCCCTGATCATAGATCCATCATTGTCAGAGATCAAAATGATGGTGAAACAGGTTTTCCTACGGGAACTCCTGGATCACATACTGTTGAGTATGTGGGGTATATGGATGTGTAGAACCTTACATCCTAGTGTAGGAATTTGATGTAGATGTATAATCCGTCAATCCTTCACTACAAAACTCATACCGTATCAGTGGATGGTAAACATGAAACCTCCTGATGACGAGGAAAACATAGATATCCGTATCAGTGAAGATAAACATGAAATCTCCTGATGATGAAGAGAGTAAAGAATGCCACTGTAACTCTAAAATAGCGAAGGACCAGATTACCCTGGTGAGCTATAATAGTAGAGACACAAGATGTCCTACAAGTGATCCTCTTACTGACTGAGGAAGGTGAAGGTCATGAGAATCCGGCTCTTTCGATGACCTAGTATGATACTAAGGCACTTAACAGTGATTGGTTGGGGTATGAGTGGTAAACCTCATCTCCACAGGGCATAATAATAAGAATGTTTGAAAAACATAATCTATAGCGTAGTATACCTGTTAAAGGTAACTATGAGCTAATTGATTGATGTTACACTGTATAGTGCATATGTTCTTCATGCTTGATATATGTTGAGCTCGTGTATACAACTGTATCTGCTATTGAATACTTTGTAAGCTTTTACTGCTTAAGTTATTCTTTGATGTTATAATAAAGCTTCTGGCGGAGAGTTATAACTCTCGTTGGGACAATTATGTACAATTGTCTCACCCCGTAGACTTCAACTTTTTAGGTGGACGTCGAGGACGGAGGAACAGGTCTACAGGTGACCAGTCCCAGCAGCAGCAGTACCAGGAGCAGCAGTAAATCTCAGGTGGAGATTTAGCCTGCCATGTGGTATAGTTAGAGTCAGTCCTATGTGTCCTCTGTACTCTCAGGTCTTGGAGTCTTTTGGTTATGAGTTCTTGAGATTTTTTATCTTGTTGTATATAATTACTCAAGAAGTAATTATCATGAGATGTAAACAATTTATCTCCTTTTATGAATGAAACTTTATGGATTCAATCTCTTGTCTCGAAAAGTTTTAATTTCCCGTGATTTTTGTCTTCCGCTGTTAATCGATTCGCTTCCGCTAAGTTTAAATCGTGTTTATATCGGGGTTTGGAGATCAGAGCCCACAGTTAAGGTCATCTTAATGATATATCATAATGCCTTAGCATTCAGGTTGGGACAAAACCGTAGAGCTAGGTAAGATCACAATTTCTGACTTCTTGGTTAAAACAGTAGTTAATGGGAAAAAAATTATTATACTACTCGTTATTAGCCTTCTGATTAACACATAGGTTAGTAATATAATATTGTAGTATCATACTAATTAGTCATTACTTAGGACTCAATTCGTTGTCCATTCCAAAGAAGAAGAAAAATGTGGCCGAGATTACGAAGATATGATTTGGATCCGTGATTTCAATTCAAAAAGTTTGTACTGGATTCACAGCAATACCATACACTTTAGCATATATAAATATAGGTCATGTTTGATCAGTTTAACCATTCGGTAACAGAACTGGGTGATAGCATGAATATATTATCTTAGTAGTCATATAATAGCATGTTTAGCAGTCATGATGCAATAATAGGTAATACATGCACAAAGATGGAACAGAACCAAACTCAGCAGCATACCAACTGGTTGCAAATAACTCTCAAGCAAAGACCGTGTTCATCTATCACTCACGGTGAAGGAGATCACGTGGAATATTTACTCAGTTGGCTTGTTCCAGCAGACGTTTCCCCTGAACAAGGTCAGGAGTCCACCTACAATGGCTGAACATAGAAAAAATAAGGGAAAAGTGATAGAAGACCGAGACACAAGGGAACTCGTGTCGTTGCTATCAGTCTGAAACACCTATGCAGAAACCACACAACCGAAGAGCCGACCGCATGCCATCTCATTAAAGCAAGACTAAAATGTCAACGGAAAAGAAATTGAATTGTGCATGATGATCACAGTGGCGTTGGGTTTAGAAGACGCAGGGGAAAATTGCAATCGAGAAAAGTGAGACAATAGGCTTTGACACTACCAACCAAAACAGGGCAGGAACAGAGGTACTATGTTCCGGCGAGGTACCTTTCGTGAAGATTCAGATGTACTTGAGGAAACGGCGGCAGACTCTGAGGGAACCTCGTCGCTCCCCACCTGGCTGTACCCGTCTTGGGTTTCTTGGCGGCAACCTTCACCCTGTGATCATTTTGAGACCTTGTGGGTAGAGCAAGATGGGACGTCTCACAAGGAGCCAACGTTGACAGAGTTTCAGGGGATCAGGAGATAGTGCAGCCATGGGGATTGAACGGGGGGTGGCTTAGTGACGGAGGATGATGGCGGCACATAAAGAGGACAATAAAAAATTGGGGTATTTCTTTGTTTTTCGGGTTTAGGGTTTGATCATGGGTTATATAGGTGCAGATTCCTCTCCTAAATCTAACTACGGAAACCATTTTGGAAACGATTGATCGCACAGCGAGAAATCTGCTATTGATTGGGAGGATGGAGTCCCGCCCAAGCGAACTGGGGTTGAAGGAGGTTCTGAATGGCTATGATTATCCCGGTACAACATGTGCCCATATCGAGCGGCCGTTGCAAGGCCCAAAAGAACTGATTTTTTCGGGAAATGCCTTTTTTTAAATTAAAAGGTCATTATCTAAAGAAAATGAGTTACTTTACTAAATAAACTCCGATTAAAACCAAATTTTTACCAACTAATCACATTAGAGTCTAGAATATTCTAGTACAACCCGTTTTCTAAAAAGTTGGCTAGAATAATTAATATGGTTAAAACAATATAAAGTTTAGATATTGCATAACTAATTATTTAAAATGAATTAAATCTTAAAATTTTGGATGTCATCTTATTTAGACATTTTCTTTTTGTGGTAAATTTTCCAGTGCATGGGAATGACTAAAAATATTTAAAATTGACATATTTATAATATGTGACTATTAATGATATGACATTAGAAAGATTGTAAGCAAGTACTAAAAAAATAAGGATGTTACAATTATGGCCTTCCTTTCTCAGGTAGGACTCACAATGGCTATCCTGTCTTGACTTGGCCTCATAATGACCGTCCTATCCAGACTTGATCTTACGAATGATCAACCTACCTGGATTGATCACTCGTCACCATAGTAACGTTTATTACATGCTGCATGTATCACTTAAATCCATCAGAGTTAGTTGATCAATTTATACTTATATAATGTGATACTCATAGTGAATTTAAAGATTGTAGGAACTAAATAAACAACCAAAGATTTATCCCTTTCTTTCATAATACTCAGGGAACTACATCCATTTAGACAAATAATTTTATGAAAAGAGCAGTGTAGATAGGGAGATCTTGTGATACACTTAACATAGTATATAAATATGTGATATCTATCTATTTCATCTTACTTGTGTGATAAGTAGTCTATTTTGATGTTTTGATCTTCATAACTAGTCACTTATATAATAGTTGCTTGCTCTGCTATTGGCCAAGACCGGTTTGGGTCCATTGAGTCAAGGATGATTGGAATAATCTAGTCTACATATATGTCTCTCTATTGAATATTTCAGCCAAATATAAAGTACTATTCTTGAAGGATGAGAAACTTTAAAGTTTAAGGGATTTGATGCACACAATTTTTTTTACCAAAATCGAGGCTTAATTTAGGCATGTTTTCATGTGGAATTAACTCATATTCATGTGATTTATGTATCCTTTCTCTAAATTTCCTAAAATAACTCTTTTGCATGATTTTTTTCTTCTATTTTACATGTATTTAGCATAAAATTTACGCATTTTATTATTTTGCTAATACATTATTGCTTTATTGCAGATAAAAAACAAGAACAAATTGAAAGAAGTTAGTACTACCGACTCAATTTGGTGGTATTGAAACAAGAAGAAGAAGAACCAAAAAGAGAAGAAGAAGAATTGATAGAGAAATCTTGGTACCACTAACCCAACTCGGTGGTACAAAGATCACAAGCCCTAATAGTGTTAAATTGGCAAGTCGGTGGCACTGACTCCCAAGTTGGTGGCACCAATAATTTCCCGACGACCGTGATTTAAGAAGGCAACATGGACCAATATTTTGGATAGGTTGTGCCTAGCCTCTTACTTTATAAACCTAAGAGGGAATCCAAAAAGAACGTTGGTGCGTCCTTCCTAGCCTTGGGTTGCACCTAACCAATTGGGTTTGATTAGATGCGACTCTAGGGCTTGAATGCAATGGGGTCCGTCAAAAATTTTAAGGACCTAGTCTAACACACTCATGTATACTAATCATACTTCACCCGCAAGCGCACGAGGTCTTGTTATGATATAGGGAAGATGAAAGATAAGGGTCGATCCATAGGGAGAGAGGGGGGACTAGAGCTAAGTTAGTGTGAGCTATGTTCCTAAACCAGAGATTAGGGTTTTTAGAGTTTAAACTTTATATGGGGTTGATTACACTAAGATTCAAGAAATTGAATAAGAAAGGAAGTAAGACAAGCAAGACAATAAAACCCTACTTTAACCCTAAACAAGCAAGTATAACTAAAAAAGAAAGCAACTACTTAATCAAGAGCTCAAGAGTACACCAGACTAGTAATTAAGACACTAAATTGATTAGAGACCTAAATTACACCTAACTAGATTAAGCAAGCACAAAATTCACTAACTACCCTAGCAAGGATCAACTACCAAGGGCAAAGCAATTGTCTAAGGAGAAATTATATCAATTAACTAAACTAGCATGAACAAGCTGAGATGGCAAGATGGGTTTTAAGCAATGTTAAGGAGAGGTGGGACCATTTAGTGGAATGATACGAAGATACTAGTTGGGGGAGCAAACCAAGAAAAACCTAACCATTCATTATAGATTTCTAAACCAAACAAGTAGTGAAATGCAATGGAATCACCCTAGACTATTGGTTGGCCATCGAAAAATAAAGAGTGTGTGAAGGGGAACTACACCCTTGCACGCCCCATCTAGCCTTACCTATCTCAATTGGACCTTGTTAGGTGGGATTCCAATTGGATTTAACTAATCTAGGTTTCTAGGGTGAAGCGAGTAGTGTAATTGGGAGCCAAAGGTAGGAATGGTGAGTAGATGTGAGGGTATGTCACCTCACATTAGTCACCATCTAGATTTAAGTAAACTCCTAGGCAATTACACTAGGTGATCTTACACTAGCTACTTACGTCTCACATCTAGGAGTAGGGGAAGGGATATATCTGTGGGAATATGGGGTGCTATCTAGGGATCCACTAATTGTACCTAGGATAGAATCCTAAGATAGCCTCACATATGCCATCTTCTCCTAGACTTAGGTGGTTTCAAGCATAAAATAACAAGAAATTTATGTTTTCAAGCACAAATAAAAAAAATCAATATGGGAAATGAGATGGAAGTAGAAAGCAATCATCCTCAAATTAAATTATAGAGTTTACAAGATATATTCCCCCAACATGATATCAAAGTATCATTTTAACCACAAACAACCCACCATAATATCTTAGCTACTCGTAGTGCAAAAAAGAGTAAAAGAATAGGTAGAAGAAGAGAAAAAGGCCATGGAGCTCATGGAAGATCCTTCTCTTCTTCACCTATAGTAGTAAGAGCACGTCCCTCTCTTCCATTGTCAGTAAAGGGCATGGAATGGGTGGTGGAAGTGGCCAGAATTCTAGAAAACTAGGGTTTTAAGGTAGTGGAAGGTGGATATGGAGTGGGTGATGGATGTGGGTAGGTGAGAAATATTGAATGCTAAGGAAGGTGTAGGAGTATCTAACGATTGTGCTAGAGCTACCACCCTAGTATATATAGGTGGTGGGGGAAGCACTTGGTTAAGTGGGGGCATTGTAGGAATTTTGTTGTAGAAAATGTAGGGTTTGGGTGGTAGCACCCCCGTTCTGGGCCGAATGGCCATTCTAAGAGCGATTGGAAATGGACGTGGTGGATGGGAACGGTTATGGTGGAAGAATTGAATGAACAAGGGAATTCTAGGATTTGGGTCTGATAGCACGATCGTGATGGGATTTCCCAGAATGACCATTCTAGCTAGCACAACCGTTCTGGTCAACTAGTTCATTTTTTGAAGGTTCTACTGATTGGGGCATGTCCCAGAATGGCCATTCATTAGTAGCACAACTGTTCTAGAATCCTTCCCATCATTTAGGCCTTGAACTTTGTAATCCATGAAGGCCATTGCTTCAATACATTCTTTCACCACTTGGGGAAGGTTGGGAGTGGTTTTGGCCTTGTTTTGGGTCCTCCATGCCTGGATTGAACCATCATATTTATCTTCCATCAATTAATGTTAAACGTACCTATAAAACACACAAAACCATCCATAAATTCATTTTATAGTAAAATACATATTTAGGGAAATAACATGTAAGCTAACAACTATAGATGTGATGGAAGTACACTATGACACAAGATTAAGCTCTAAAATTGGACTACATCACCACCCAAAACTTAAAACTTACATGTTCTCAAGTATTCTCCAACTCAATCTCTCTTCAATTTTTCAGCAAACAAAAAATGACAAATGCATTGCAACATAAGATTATTGACTAAATGGGCTTAAAAGTGACTAAGTACATGTGTCCCACCTCTCTCCTTTGTACTTTTACAAACCAATCATGAATTAAGCACTGAGCATACACACTAAAAATATAGATCATAGAACACACAATCAATACATAAGACTTTCATGTGACTCCAAGTAGATTGTTTCATGGTAGTGATTATCAAAGATGGCTAGGAGTGTTGTTTCACTTTCATTCATTCAATTTCATAATTCAAACCACACAATGTGACCCACATTGTAACATCCCTGACTTGGGTTATGTTTTAACCCTAGGTGTTTTGCCTAATAAAGTTGATTATATGCTTGATCTTATCTTTGAAAAGTAATTAAGGCTTTTGAGGAACTTATATTTCAATTTCATTCCTTTTTGAATAATGTTAAAACATTGTTTTGTTAAAAAAATTGGACTAAAGTGCAAATTACCCAAGTTGAGGGTTAAATTGCAAATTACAGATGATAAGATGTTCCTTTGATGTTGAGACATTATAAGAATGAATATGATGAAGTGGTATGGATTCCACAAGCTTGGGTACCAAGATAAAGCTTGTAGAGCAATCCTTGTGCATTAAAACCTAGTTTTGGTGTAATGTGTAATTTACCCAAAACCTAGGGTTGAATATGCAAAAAACCACCTCTAAAGGGTCTCTCATGTTTCTTGGCATCAAGTAGAGAAAAGAAAATGAGAGGGGCGCCTCATTTGAGTTATCATGGAGGAGAGAGAATCTTGACATTAAAATAATCAAGATTTTAGCATAAATGGAACTTTAATTTAATTTAATGCAAAAAGAAATAAACTAATTGAGGAGCCCTTCAACCAAAAGTTGAAGGATGTGTTTGCAATAGTGTTGGACGAGCTTGTGTATTGTTTGAGCACAAAAATATCTTGGTTGAGTGGAAGCCCACTCACATTATCATAATATAAAGAAATATCCACTAAAGGTTGGATATTAATATAAAACTCTTTAAGGTGCTTAATTTCTTTTCCATTAATTCTTGGATAATGGAGAGTTTTTGCAAGAATATGAAGGTGGCTTCGTGTCCAAGGAATGGAGGGTAACTTGGTGGAAATAATTTTGGAATTTAAAGAAAATACTTTTCTTTCTCTCTTTCCTTAAAAACCCATATACATATCGATTATACTCATCCTTTTCCAATAACACCCAAGGCTCGTTTCCTTAGTTTTCTTTTCTCAACCTTGATTTGTCCAACCAAGGAAGAGAACAGGAGCATAGGAAGGACGACCAAACCTGTTGGTAAGTTTTGATTATCTCCTACCTCGGATTCATGGTGGAAACCCTAAAGCAATGGTTAATTATTGGTTCTCTTCACCCGATTTCCAATCCTAGCTAGCTTGCTCATCTAAAAGCTCAAGGACGGACCTTGGATAGTTGCTGGAACTCCATCCACCATTAAAGCCGTGGAGCTTAGAGCTTGATATCAGTTCTAGAGGCGGGTTTTATAACTCAAACCCTTAAGCATTAGTATTGCACTTCTTTCTTTAATAATCGTTGGTTACATTTCTTCTTTTGATACTCTTTTGAGTTCTTGCTTAAACTCCCATGAAGAACAGCAATAGTTCTTGTTTGAATGAAAGAGAACGATGATGAAATCATCTTAGATGATTATCCGAAGAACTACTTTACCAACCGGTTTCCTTTTTGTTGCTCAAACGGTTTCCCAAACCATTTGGGAGCAAACGGCTTCAAACCGTTTGGAATGAAACAGTTTCATTAAACCGCATAGAAGCAAACGGTCCAAGACCGTTTCTTGGTGTTGGCCAAGCGTTGACCATTTGGAGACCTGTTGAAAATAATTTAGGTTAATGACCCATCAATTATTATTGATTAACTCCAATTGGTTTGTGAATTGAAGGTCCATCAATTACCTAAACCCTAATCGGGTTGAGTGTTGATTTCATAAGTGGTCAAGTTTGAAACTTGGGTTGATTGACCAAAACGGTTACAAAACCATTTGGAGATCACCCAAACGGTCTCAAGACCGTATGGTGATCACTCAAGACTGTTTGGAGGTCTAGGGTTAGGTATGGTTGACCAATTGAAGATTCAAAGATATTAGATTGAAGTATATTCGATTGTTGATTTGGTGACTAATCCTAGGATCCAAACCTTAAATGAATGACATGGTTAATGATGATGTGATGGGAAAAGGGTCTCAAGATCGTTTGGGGAATCACCCAAATGATCCCAAGACCATTTGGAGGTCTAGGGTTGACTATGGTTAGGTGTTTGAAAATCTAAAGGTACTAAGTTGAAGTGCAATCAAATGCTGATTTGATGATCAATCCAATGAGCCAAACCCTAATTGGTTGACTTGGATTTTGATGTTGACTTGGAAAAATGGTCTCAAGACCGTTTGGAGGTCATCCAAACAACCTCAAGACCGTTTGGGGTCAGGTCATGTCTAATTTGGATGATGGTCCAATAGTTTCAAAGTAACTAATCTTACATTGATTAATGTTAAAGGGTTATCGATTCCAAACCCTAATCTAATCGATTCAAACCCTAATTGATGACCAATTGAGGGTCAATTGAGGGTCAAATCAGTTGAAGGTTGACCTAATTAACCCAATTTAAGTATGGTGATAGGTCCAATTGATGAGTAGTTCCATAGATTCAATGGTTGCAGGAATCAACAATGGAAACCCTAAATCGATTTGACCAGTTGAGACCAACTTTGGTCCTTGCGGTTTTGAGGAGGTTTGGACCAAATGGTCTCAAGACCGTTTGGGACCAAACGGTCTCAAGACCGTTTGGGACCAAATGATCCCAAACCAGTTGAGGTCATGTGGTTTCAAGTTGCACTTTAGCAAATGATCTTGAAGTTGCACTTTAGCAAACGATCTTGAAGTTGTACTTTAGTAAACGATCTTGAGGGTTAACTTTAGTAAACAGTTTCAAAGATCCAACTTTGGCAAACAGTCTCCACCACCTACTTTACTAAACGGTTTCAAAGGTTACTTTACTAAACGGTTTCAAGGTGGTACTTTAGCAAACAATTTCATTGGTTGACCAAGACCGTTTGGAGGTCTAAACGGTCTTAGACTGTTTGGATGTTTTTGTGCAAGACCGTTTGAGGTCTGTTTTGGTCAAGTCCGTTTGGGGTCTATGTGACCAAGACCGTTTGGTGGATAATTAACCAAAACCGCATGGATACTTAAAGTGGTTAAAGGGCAAATTGAGTGATTGATTAATACATGATTTAATCAAAGATGATTATAGTAATTGTACCTTAAAGGGATAGAGTGATTAGTACCCTTTAAATAATTAAGCCTTAATGATCATGTTGACAATGACATAACCCATGATGTCAATTCTTCTTCAGGAATGAGTTGACTTAGCCTAATCAAGACTGAAGTAAACACCATATTATGGAAGATGAGAGAGAAAAGACCTCCTACATGAATGATAATCATGTAGTGGACTTTCTTTATGAATGTATGTATAATTGGGGTATGATCCATGATAGTGAGATCATGAAACCCTAATTATGAAGATTTATGAATCATAACCCTAATTGAGGGCATTGATAGGTGCAACCCTAATATATGATGATAGTATGAACTTAATCCATAATAATGACACGAGAAACCTTAATTCAAGGTACTTTGATGATCACTCCTGTTTGGGGTGAATAGTAAACCCTAATTGTTGGTTGTTGAACATGAACCCTAATCAAGGGTGATGTAATGTGAATAGTAAACCCTAATTATGGATTGATAATGAGAAACCCTAATCTAGGGTGATGTGATGGGAATAGTAAACCCTAATTTCCAAATAAGGTAAATGGAAGTGTGAAACCCTAACTCTGGGGTATACTTTGTAGCATGAAGCTCTAAGGTTGAATAGTGACATGATGAGCTATTAATCCTAATTGAGTTAAAGGGGATGATTAACCCTAAACTGAATTAAAAAGGGAAATCCTAACCCTAGTAAGGGCATAGTGGTGTATTCCTTGATTAAAGATGATATAGTTGTTTTGTATTGTGTTGATATGAAATTGATGTATCTGTTATCATCTGTACTAATCATGCATGTTTTATGAGATAATGAATATAGCCAGGTAAGAGCTATGATGCTTTGTTTATTAAAAATACTTTATGAGCTTTGTAAGCAATGATATGCTATGTTTCCTAGTAAAAGGTAACAAAAGAGATTGATAGGCTGTAAGAGGCATGTGAAATACCTGCATTGCAATTATCATGTTTACACTGTTATATGACTTCATGGAATTATGTTACCTGTCAAAGTGGTAACAAGTATTTTAATGATCTAAGGGTTTGAACACCCATATCCTTGAATCATGATGATGAGATGATAAGGGATTGAGTTCCCAATGTTAATAAATCTGTGAAATGAACTTGATAAAATAGTACTCTTTCCTTACAACAATTGTTATAATGGCTTATTTATGTAAACATGCCTGATGTTAAAAGAATGTTATAATGTACTTCAATAATCAAGTAAAATGATATCATGTAGAGCCCTGACGATAGATCCATCATCGTCAGTAGTTTGGTGATGGTGAAATAGGTTTTCCTAAGGGAACTCATAGAGAGCATACTTTTGAGTATGTCGGGGTTATGGGCGCGAATATCCTTACGCCCTAATGGAGGAATTGATGTGAGAAAAACATTAAATCTCTCAATCCTTCATTATATGTATATGCTTGGAAGATGTATCACTAATCTCTCGATGATGATGTTAATGTCGAATCGATGCGAGA
Source organism: Alisma plantago-aquatica (assembly GCA_963693085.1). NCBI lineage: Eukaryota > Viridiplantae > Streptophyta > Magnoliopsida > Alismatales > Alismataceae > Alisma > Alisma plantago-aquatica. The sequence goes on along the minus strand of OY856410.1, from coordinate 836,665,915 downwards.
TAAACATGAAATCCCTCGATTGCGAAGAGAGTACAACATGCCACTGTAACTCTAATAGTGAAGTTGCCAGTATACCCTGGAAAGCTATTTTTGGCAGAGACACGAGATGTCCTGCATGTTGTTCCTCACACTAACTGAGGAATATGAGGTCATAGAAATCCGACTCTTCTGATGACCTATGTATGGTACCGATTTCGATTTCGCAATGGTCGGTTGGAGTATGAGCGGTATACCTCATCTCCTCAGGGCATAAGTATGTTTGAAAAATGTAATCATCCACGTAGCATATTTGTTTAGGGTTGAACTATGAGAAACAATGATTGGTGATACATTGTTTATTATGTCCTAGATGAATTAATGATATACATGTTCTTCATATTCCTTATTGAATAAATGACTTGCTGCTTAATCAAGTTATAATTGAAATGATTGCATAGAGAATACTTTACTACTTAGCCTAATTAATGATTTACCTACTATTGAATATTTATAATTCTACTTCTCAGTGTTATTCTATTATCTGCAATAACAATGCTTCTGGCAGAGAGTTATAACTCTCGCTGGGACAATTTTCAATTGTCTCACCCCCGTGGGATTCAACGTGTTAGGTAGACGCCGAGGAAGAAGAAACCCTTCAGTGGGTGAGCAGCAACAACAACCACAACAACAACAACAAAAAGGACAGCAGTGATCCACAGGTGGAGATACTGTCTGTTAGGTTATGTAGATAAAGAGTCCTATGTGTCATCTCTGTACTCTCAGGTCCTAGGAGTCAGTAGATGGTTTGATATAGATCTGAGATTTTTGGCTTGATGCCTCAAGATTTTTGTATACTGCTCATGTATAGGTTAATAGGGCAGTCAATGTTTATGACTCTTGAGATGAGATGATACAGAAATGTACTGATATATCAGAATGTAAATAACATACTTTGGTTATTTATGAAAGAGTTCTACAGTTTGTGGACCTCATTGCAAAAAGTTTTAATTTTTAGTGATTTTTAGTAATTCCACTGCTAATGATTCACTTCCGCTTTAGTTAATCTCATTTTATAAGTTGAATGCCACACACATGGATGTAGAAAAAGGGTGAAGTGAGATAGGTTTGATGTTTCCTAGCTCAACAGGTATGAAAATAGAAGAAAGGGTTTCGGTAAGAGATTGGAGTGCTATTACATAGGATCACTCATCTTTTCTTTATTTTGATGCTATTATATAAGAGCATCTTTATTCTCTTTATGCATTTTTTTTCTTTTCCCTTGGTGTATCTAGGGAATATGGTGGTGATAGTGAAGTGGGGAGATATAAATATGGGAACTCCAAACTTTTGGAGGTGTCCAAGGCTGAATATGTGCATTTTGGCATCCTTTCATGAGGCAAAGAGGTAAAAACATGTTGAAAGAAAAGTTGGGTCAAAGAGGGATCACTAGTGCGGTTCTCAACATAAGATGTCTTGCATGAAAATTATTCCAACACTTCATCAAGTAAGGTCACACCACATGAGTGAACAACATGAAATTCATACTTTTATCATGTGATTCCATAAGCCCTAAGTGTTCATAACTTGATAAAATTACAACTCAACCAAACCATTCACAAACATGAGATAAGTGATCCACATGTAGAAAGTCAATAATAAAGACCATTTCGAAATAGAACATAGGAATATAGCATGTATTTGTCATGTATCAAGGTTCTTAGTTCAAAAAGTGGATATTAGTTCAAAACATGCTTCTTGGGAAAAACATTCTAAATTTGGGCAAAATTGGACAAAATGATGCCCACTTGCATTTAATCACATCTGAACCTATATTTAGGGAATAAAAATCATAAATCAACAAATCCAAGCTAAAACACACAAAAAATACCAAAAATCTACATGAGATGCAATGCATTGCATGAAAAGCAAAAATCTTCAAAAATTACAAAAAAATGCATGAAATTAAACTACACGGTATGCATGAATGCAAAACAAAGTATAAGAGTTAGTTAGACTATTTGATCATCTCAGAAAAAATTAAGAACAAGGTACATAGCGAAAAATGAGGTAAAGGAAGGGCTTACCGCCCTACCACCCCAAACTTTTAAACCATGTTGTCCTTCACGTGAACTAGAAGTTTAGAATAGTAGGATAGAATGTATGTAGTTGTAATAGACAAACACCAAGAAGTGGAGTGAACAATGTACATTAGGTGAGCAGGGTGGGGCCGCCATGACCATGTTGCACAAAACATCCATGTTGACTTGCTAGCAGCAAACCATGCTATGTGGAATGGCCTTGTTGGCCACTTTCTAGTAGCTTTTGCACTGATCTTCATTTTTTTTATTTCAATTTTGATCTTCCCTTTGTCTAGCTCCTTCATGCATCATATTTTATCCATGGCACCCACTCTAACATGATTCATAAATAGAAAAACTATCAAGTATGGTGTGTGTGTATTTCTTATAAAACTAAAGTATAATAAGAAAAGGGGTTTTGAGAGTCTCAAACCAACATGGGTTGCCTTCCACTAGCGCTAAATTTAGAGCCTTCATCAAGGCTTATTGTTCCTTCATCAATCAACCATTGTCAAAAAGAAAAATGTTCCCATCCTCATCATAGGTAATCTTCTCAAATGCCTTCATTGTTTGCTCTTCCTCCCAAGGGTTATGCAAGCTTCTCAAGTGCTTTCAACAGTTTTCTCTCCTTCAAGGTCATAATCATAGATCTTAAAGTAAGAATCCACATCAACAAAACCTTTTAGCTCATGCAATGTGATTCTTGTTATGACCCACTCCAAGTTTAACTAGTAAATACCTCGATTAGCATGAAGTACTTTGATTAGTGCTAAGTACCTTGTTAAACATCATGGTTAATCAAGATAAGATAAGATGCCGGCAAGGGAATAGCCCGGTTGGCAAATTCCACTGGTCCCCAATGAAGGGACCCAGGTTTGAAACCACACAAAGAAGCATCTCTTGATTTATCACCCTCTCGGGCATCTGGCCTCTGCCACGGGTTATAGTAGAGGGGTGGAGAAATCTTTCTCTCTTAATCCCAAGATAAGCTAAGATGTGAATCAATAGTCGAGATTGATTCATTAGATGTAATTAATGTTAACCGTAGTCTTAATAGTTAAGTTAATTACATAAGATGATTAACCTATCTAAGATGGTTTATTTTCTTTTTTTATGCCTTAAGGTTGTAGTGGATCTCGTGCTTGAAATTTTTCAAAATGAATCACTCGATTTGGACCTACGAGGCAAAAGTTATGAAGGTTTGAAGGTTTTGGGTTTAATATGCAATTTTCCCAAATTTTGGATATTAATTCCTTTATTTCCCTTATCTTCTTCACTCGATCGATTCCCAGAACCGACTGATACATCACCCAACCTGTACGAATAAGAGTAGTAGAGGGGGGTGGGTGGGCGATTTAGGGTGTGATAGCTACCGATCGAGCTCCGTCCACCTCCGCCCTCCTTTCACCTTCTCCTTCCTCCATATTTTCCCTCCTCATCCTCACCCTAGCGGCCCCAACCACCTGCTAGGGGGGCGCCACGGCTAGCAGTGGCCAGTGGCAGGGCATCAGCCAAGAGCCACCTTGGGCGGGAGGAGCAACTCGAAATGGTGCCATCAACTTTGTCCTTGAGGTCCAAACAGAAATCCACAGCCAACAACTTCGATTCAACACCTAGCTCATCCCCCTCTTCAACCTGTGCGTGAAGAAGCTACTGCTTGCAGCTGCAGGGCTGGCTAGGGGTAGATATGCCCAGGAAACACCAAGATAATGGTGCCAATGAGTTCAGACATGGGTCTAGAACTCGATTCCATACCCAACAAGCCATGAGCAATGTCAATTAGCTGAGCCCCTGCTTCCTGTGTGTGAGCGTGTGAACCTATGCGTGAAACAGGTTGTTCCAGAATAGTTCCAAGGTAGAAGACGGTCTGCTGATGCTTGGAAACTGGACTCTAGACGCGTTTCCAGTTAAATTGCGGTCACCTCACCCGTTGTGAGTAGAATTTCACTCACTAAGCACGTATAACTCCAACAATTGGGTTTTTTGGTTGAATCAATGTTATTCGTGGGTAACAATGCTTACCCAAGTGTCGTGCAGTGTCGACGTCTCCATATTTCTAATTTGCACGAATTTCTTAATTATGTTTGCATGAAAATAATTGCTTGATATGTGTGATTTGGATTACTGAAACTGCATGATTGATTAAAACCTAATTTGCTTAGTTTAAAAGTTGGAATCAGTAGCATACGACCAGTAGTTGTATGATTTTGGTATAAACCCAAGTTGTACATTTTTAGTAATTTAATATGTTCGATTTCAAAGAAATAACGATGACATGAAAATGTCAATGAAAACCTAGTTGCACGCTCTCTATTATATTTAATGTGCGTGGTTTAGTCTTAACATGAATTGGCAAGTTTCTCAAAGTCATCATTAGAAATTCTTAGTTACTATAAATAATTTGTGCCATGATGAGTAATTAACTCTTAATTGGGTTATATGATGCACAACTTAGGATTAGGGTTGATGTGCACACTTTTTGAGGAATTATAGATAATTTACAGATGTTACTGATGATTTTTCATATATCAAGTAATTAACTCTTATCAGTGTATTAAGAGGTTCAATTGCATGAATTTAGTGTATAAATGTCAAGTGGACATGTAACCTATTTATTTAAGAATTTTAATCTGCCTGCAAGTACAACATGTTGATTATTTAGTATTTTTCACTAGTTTGAATAAACTACTCTGTCAAATTTAGAATGATATTCATGTTGTATTATAAGCTTCAGATGAATAGAATCAGTACCATAGAGATACCAGAGTCAAGAATAAGTAATAGAGAGATACAATATAGTAAGAGATTTCCAAGAATAATAAAATAATAGACATATGTGCCCTGAACACCGTAGATTCCCTACGGATGTCTACACTGTAGGGAGGAAACGATACACCCTGGAAGCGATCAGTTTACGGGGATTGGAAGTCACCCACAGAGCGTGCGAGGAGATGAAGCCCTTGAGGAAGTCTCCTAAGAGAAGATAGGTTACCCAACTTGAATCGGAGATCCCGGTGGTAACCCAGAGGTACCCACAGAGTGTACCAAGATGAGGCCCACAGAGCGTATCAGATCCTCTGCCTGTGTACTCAGCCTAGAGGAGAGGTCCAGTTAAAGGCCAGCTATTTAGCCGCCTTAGTCAGACGTGACGATTCAAGTCAAGCAGACCCGTATTTAGTTCTAGGCTTGGCTTGTCAGATTTTAAGCTAAGTCTTGTATGGTGGGATCGTAGTTCACTATGAGTCTTCATATGTAGAGTACACTACATATGATCAGGGCATAAGATAAAATATGTTCATATAGGTTCACAAAGTTTCTTATAAGTTAAAGAGTTAAGTAAGATTTGAATTAGTTTCACAGCAGTTGTCCTTTAAATGAAATTTTAGTATTCACTGTTATTTAATCGTATCTATAGCTTTGCAGCAGTTGTTATCCTAATGAAATGTTGACATATCTTGTCGTTTAAATTATATTGTTTAGATCTTCTCAATATAGTATTATCTTGTATTTTATTCCAATTAATAAACATAAAATGAGTTATCTGTGATGGTTGGGTGAAATTCTATTCACTAAGCCAATAGCTCACCAACCTACTGAAACATTTTTTTTCATGTCAGCATCAGTATGAGGAAGTTGAAGGATCTTAACATCTAGGCTCTTAGAAGGTAGTTCATAGTTAGATAGAGGTCTCTTAGTCCTTTCCCCTCGGTCCTTGGGCATGTGGTGTGGTACAGAGAGAATGTAATGTAATAAGTAGTTTAGTTTTAAATTATCTGTTGTGCTTCATATTCGGCAAGTAAGATGTAATATGTTGTTTAAACTCTGAGGTATCTTTAAAGATTAAGAAATAGTAAGTTTGCTTTCGCAAGTTTAGTAAGATTTCAATTTATTCCAAGTCATAAGATTTTCCTTTAAATTAATTTTAAGTGATTAAGAAAAGAAAAAGTTAAGGGTGATTCTTGTATTCTGTTGAATCCTCTTGTTATGCCCCAATCTCATGATTAGTGGTAATTGTGAGATCGGGGTGTGACATGCTTTTTTGGTATCAGAGCATAGGTTGAGTACACAATTACTCTAAGACAAGGTCAGGGGAAAATAAGAGACCAATAGGATTAGGATTAGAGTGTTTTCCTTCTAACTGCAATTTTCTAACAGGAAGTGTTCTGTTATACTATTGTAGATGATAGGAAGAGGATGTGGTCATGAGGACCAAGCTGAGAGCCACATTGGACCTGACCCTCAGGTGATGGGTCCAGGTGGTGGAGATGATGTGGATGAGGCATCAAGGATGTACATGATGTTTCTTGAGACTAGGGAGAAGTATAAGATGGATAGGTGAGCTTCTACCTCAAGTAGCAAGGATCTGATGAGATCCTATGAGCTGGTTAAGAAGCTTGGAGGTACTAAATTCGTTGGAACTACGGACCCTACAGTGGCAGATGAATGGCTGAGACAGTTAGAGAAAGTGTTCCGTCTGATGGAGCTATTTGAGGAAAGACAAATCCATCACACAGTTTATTTGCTTAAAGGTGATGCAGAGCTCTGGTGGCATGGAGTGAAAGATAAAAGGAGGAACACAATATTGACTTGGAAGGATTTCGTTGATGAATTCCATCTTAAGTACTACCCACCTACCTTTCTGAGTGATAAGATAAGACAGCTGCAGAATATCAGATAAGGAAGTATGACAATTGGTGAATGCGAGACACACTTCACAAGGTTGGCAAATTTCTATCCGCAACTTGTTCTTGATTATGTAGAAAAGTGCAGAAGATTTCAAGAAGGATTAAGGTCAGAGATTAGACACACCATTTCATCCATTGGTCGAAGAGATATAGAAAACTTTGGGGAATTTGTGGAAGCAGCGAGACATGTAGAAGAGTCAGTTAATGCTGATAAGAAGTCTGAGAGTAAGAAAAGATCTGAAGATTTTATTAGAAGGGGACAAAGTAGTGGTGGATACAGAGGAGGTGGTGGTTTCTTTTCAAAGATAGGACAAGGACTTGGCTGTTTTGGTAGACAAGGATCTAGTTTTTAATCAAGTGGAGGAAGACCCAATTCCGAAAGATGGAGTACACAGTCTACATGGAAACCTCCAACTAGGTCTTCTGGATCATCAGTTTCAGTGATAGGTCCACTGAGGAGAGAGATGCAAGCAAGTGATATCTGTGGAATACCACACTCATGACAGTTTTGGGGAACAAAGTTTCAAGGATGTCATCAATGCAGATAGATGGGACATTTTAAGAGGAATTGCCCCCAGTTACAACAGTCAACATCACATGGTTCCCAGTCACAGTACCAGAATGTCCCGAGATAGGCTCCAGCTAGAGGACCCAGTTCCTCTATAGCTTTAGGTTCCTGAGGTGGTGCAACACCCAGTGCTAGAGAAGGACAACTAGGACATCGTGGGAGAGGAAGAGCTTCAAGACGCTTTTTCTCTTTGACACCACAAGAAGGTATTGTTTCTTCCCGAGTGATTATAGGTGAAATGCTTTTCTTTAACAACATTTTAGTTACAGTTTTGATAGATCTCGGTGCTACTCAGTCTTTTATACAATGTTATTTAGCTGGTGAGCTTAACTTGTTAACCCAGGAGTTACCAGTTGATTGTTGTTGGGGGTTTCGTTAGGTGAACCGACAGTGTTGACGGGGAGCTTTGTCCCGGATGTTTATTGACTTTTGGTGGTTACGCCATCATGGTTAACCTTATACCCCCAGATGTTAACTCTTTTCAAGTTATCTTGGGTATGGATTTCCTAGAGACATATCGAGTTCAACTCGACTGTTGGAAGAAGGATGTTGTCTTTCGACAGGGTGGATTTTCTTTTGTCTTTTATGGAGACAGGAAAGTTTTTCCTATGTGTATCATATCAGCCGATGTAGCTGATAAGATGTTGCAGAAAGGTTGTGAGGCATTCTTGGCACATGTAGTAGATACTAGAGCTGAGAAGAGCACAGTCAACCTATGGGATGTGTCAGTGGTCTGTGAGTTCCCAGATGTTTTTCCAGATGAGTTGCCAGGTCTACCTCCTAAAAGAGAGATAGACTTTGAGATCCAGGTATTGCCAGGTAGTCAACCTATAGCGCTACCAACCTACAGAATGACACCTATAGAGTTGAAGGAACTCAAGATTTTGTTACAGGAGTTACTGGATAAGGGTTTCATTCGACCTAGTTCTTCTCCATGTGGAGCTCCAGTCTTGTTTGTGAAAAAGAAAGATGGTACTATGAGGCTATGTATAGATTACAGACAGTTGAATAAGATCACCATCAAGAATAAGTACCTGTTGCCAAGGATATATGACTTGTTTGATCAGTTGCGTGGAGCAACAATCTTTTCTAAGATAGATTTGAGATCTGGATATCATCAGTTGAGGATAAAGGCTTCAGACATTCCTAAGTCGGCTTTCAGAACAAGATACCGACATTATGAGTTTCTGGTCATGTCGTTTGGACTGACTAATGTCCCAGCAACTTTCATGGATATGATGAACCGGATTTTCAAGTCATTCTTAGAGTAGTTTATAGTGGTTTTCATATCTGATTTACTCCAGAGATGATGAGCAACATGAGCGACATCTGAGGATAGCATTACAGTTGTTGAGATAACATCGGTTATATGCTAAGTTTAGTAAGTGTGAGTTCTATTTAGCTGAGGTGTCTTTTCTTGGACATGTCATCTCAGGAGATGGAGTAAGTGTTCACCCTAAGAAAGTCGAGTGTGTTCTATAGTTGGAGCAGCCTACGACTCCTACTAAGATCAGAAGCTTCTTAGGATTGGCAGGTTACTACAGGAGGTTCATCCAGAACTTCAGTATTGTCTCTGACATGCTTAACGAGAAAGAATGTACCATTTGTCTGGTTAGAAAACTGTGAGAAGAGTTTTTAGATCTTGAAGAAGAGGTTGACTGCAACACCAGTGTTGATCCTGCCCGAGGCAGATAAAGGTTACACAGTGTTTTGTGATGCTTCCAGGAGAGGTTTAGGCTGTGTGTTGATGCAGGAAGGCAAAGTAGCTTATGCATCTAGACAACTTAAGAAGAATGAGGAGAATTACCCGACACATGATTTGGAGTTAGCTACAGTAGTTCACATTCTTAAGACATGGCGTCACTATCTTTATGGTGAGGCATGTCAGGTGTTTACGGATCATAAGAGTTTGAAATATATCTTCACCCAGAAGGATCTGAATCTTAGACAACAGAGATGGTTAGAATTGATCAAGGATTATGATGTGACAATAAATTATCATCTTGGTAAGGCAAATGTGGTAGCAGATGCCCTCCAAAAGAAGTCAAGTTCAACATATGATGCATTTTCTATGGCATGTTTCAAGAGAGACCTGCTAGTAGAGATGTAGAAGTTGAACTTAGACTTAGGGGTGATAGAGAATAGTGGTTTGATTGCACAGATGCAAGTCAAGCCTACTTTTTATGATCAGATCAAGGAACTCTAGCAGAGTGACCGTGAGTTACAACAGATCATGCAGGACATGACAAGGGGAAAAAGACCAGAGTTCAGGTTTTCAGATGATAGTTTGTTGTATCAGCATGACAAGTTGTGTGTACCTGGAGATAGTGATTTGAAAGAAAGGATTCTTGAGGAAGCGCATCCATCGATGTACGCTATGCATCTAGGAAACACTAATATGTATAGGAATCTTAAGGATTTGTACTGGTGGTCAGGTATGAAAAAGGATGTAGCTGAGTACGTGGCTAGATGTAGTGTGTGCCAGCAGGTTATGGATGAGCATCAGAAACCTACATGTACCTTGCAATCTCTTCCTATACTAGAGTGGAAGTGGGAACATATCACAGTGGATTTTGTGGTAGGGCTGCCCATGACACCTTGAGGTTGTGACTCGATATTGGTGATTGTGGATAGACTTACTAAGTTTGCTCACTTTATTCCTATTAAGTCAATCTTTGATGTCCCAAAGTTGGCTACGATATACATGGATGAGATAGTCAGGTTGCATGGTATCCCAATTTCAATTATATCAGATAGAGATCCTAAGTTCACCTCTAGGTTTTGGCATCAGTTGCATCGTGCTTTGGGCACAAAGTTGAGATTCAATACAACTTTTCACCCATAGACGGATGGTCAGTCAGAGAGGACCATTCAGACTCTTGAGGAGATGCTAAGAGCATGTGTCTTGCATTTCAGTGGAAGTTGGGAAGAACACTTGAGCCTTATAGAGTTTGCATACAACAATAGTCGCCATTCCAGTCTTGGTATGGCCCCGTATGAAGCTCTGTATGGCAGAAAGTGTAGATCACCCGTATGTTGGTACGAGGTGGGTGAAAAAGAGATTCTTGGACCAGAGATAGTGGATTTGACTACAGAAAAGATTATAGTGATAAGAAAATAGTTGAAAGCTACACAGGATAGGAAGAAGAGTTATGTTGAGAAGAGACGTAGACCTCTTGAGTTTGAGGTTGGTGATGAAGTGTATTTGAAAGTTTCACCATGGAAAGGAGTGTTGAGGTTTGGCATGAGAGGCAAACTGACTCCTAGGTTTATGGGCCCATATCCTGTCATTGAGAGGATTGGACCTGTAGCTTATACATGGATTTGCCATCCGAGTTGGCTAATCTACATGATGTGTTCCATGTATCAATGTTGAAGAAGTGTTACACTGGTACAGAGAAGATAGTGGACCCAGAATTTGCACAGCTTAGAGAAGATGTGTCCTATGTTGAAGGACCAATACAAATAGTTGATTGGAGGATCAAGAAGATTAAGAATCAAGACATACCATTAGTGAAAGTTCTGTGGTGGAACCACAACCTAGAGTAAGCCATGTGGGAGCTTGAGTTAGAGATGTGTAACAAGTTACCTTTTCTCTTTTAGGAATTTTAGGACAAAATTCTTATAAGGGAGGGAGATTGTTATGACCCACTCATAGTTTAACTAGTAAATACCTCAATTAGCGTGAAGTACCTTGATTAGTGCTAAGTACCTTATTAAACATCATGGTTAATCAAGATAAGATAAGATGTGAATCAATAGTCGAGATTGATTCATCAGATGTAATTAATGTTAACTGTAGTGTTATAGTTAAGTTAATTACATAAGATGATTAACCTAGATAAGATGGTTAGTTGCTGTGTTTTTATGCCTTGAGGTTGTAGTGGATCTCATTCTTGAAATTTTGCAAAAAGAATCAATCGATTTGGACATACGAGGCAAAAGTTATGAAGGTTTGATGGTTTTGGGTTTAATCTACAATTTTCCCATTTTTGGCTATTACTTCCTTTCTTTCCTTATCTTCTTCACCCGACCGATTCCCAGAACTGACTGATGTGGTGCCCAACCTTTCCGAATGAGAGCAGCAGAGGGGGGGTGGGCAATTTAGGGTGTGATAGCTACCGATCGAGCTCCGTCCACCTCTGTCCTCCTTTCACCTTCTCCTTCCTCCATCTTTCCCCTCCTCATCCTCACCCTAGCGGCCCCAACCACCTGCTAGGGTGGCGCCATAGCTAGTAGCTTCCAGCGGCATGGTAGCAGCCAGGAGCCACCTTCGGCATGAGGAGCATCTCGAAATGGCGCCATCAACTTCATCCTTGAGGTCCAAACCGAAATTCGCAGCCAATAGCTTCGATTCAGCACCTAGCTCAACCCGCTCTTCAACCTGTGCGTGAAGAAGTTGTTGCTTGTAGCAGTAGGTCCAGCTTGGGGCAGATCTACCCGAGAAACACCAAGATAATGGTGCCAACGATTTCGGCCAAGGGTCTAGAACTCGATTCCATAGCCAACAAGCCACGAGAAGCAACGATTAGCTGATCCCCTGCTTCATGTGTGTGAGTGTGTGAACCTGTGCATGAAACAAGTTGTTCTAGAATAGTTCTAAGGTAGAAGATGATCTGCTGACGCCCAAAAACTGGACTCTGGACGCATTTCCAGTTGAATTGCGGTCACCTCACCCGCTATGAGTAGAATTTCACTCACTAAGCATGTATAACTCCAACAATTGGGTGTTTTTGGTTGAATCAGTGTTATTCGTGGGTAACAACGCTTACCCAAGTGCCATGCAGTGTCAGTGTCGCCATATTTCTAATTTGTATGAATTTATTAATTATGTTTGCATGACAATAATTGCTTGATATGTGTGATTTGGATTACTGGAACTGCATGATTGATTAAAACCTAATTTGCTTAGTTTAAAAGTTGGAATCAGTAGCATACGACCAGTAGTTGTACAGTTTTAGTATAAACCCATGATGTATGTAAGGACCCTGACCCAAGTTTTGGGCTAACCCTCTTTACTTTGCTTATGAAAGGTTCTTATAACCTTAATCTAGTCTCTTAAGATGTTTTGATATCATGTGACAAGCTCATGTTTCCAGTTTGGTCCCGTTTGGATACTGTTTGAGCAATGTTTGCTTGTTTTGGACCAAAGTGCCATTTACCCTAAGTAAGGGGTTATATTTCTATATGTCACATGTATAGCATGCCTTTAATTCTCTAGCATCATTAGAAAGAGAATGATGAGGTGGGGTACCTTTTGGAGGACCTATGTTCCAAGTTTGAGCTTAGTTGGATGATATTTGTGCCCTATGTGCTAGTTTTGGTGCAAATTGAAACTTACCCAACGTGGAGGGGTCAATATGCAATTTATCAGCTCTAGAGTCACCTCCCTTCTGTTTGGCATCTTCTAGGACGTGTATGGAAGTTGGGGTGCCTTATTTGGTTGATAGTTGAGGAGTAACATCTTTATATCACATATGTGTCACACGTGCTACCTTGTCTTTTAGTGTATCAGGTAGAAGCTTGAGAGTGTGTCACCCATGAGGGTGTGTCGCCTATGAGAGGTACCCAGCTGCACGATGCACATCCTAGAGTGTATCACTAGGTCGTGCATGTGAAGCTTGGGTGGCAATAAGTAGTGCTAAGTGCATGAGCAAGTGGCATCTTGGGTTATGTGGTTATGACACCTCTCCTATGCCACCTCTCTCTTCCTTGGTGTATATAGCCCCCTTCCTCCTTAACCAAGTGCTCCTTTTCAGCCACCTTCTTTCCCCTTCCTGTATGGGATGAGCATGGGAGCTTGGGAGCTCAAGGAAACTCCCATGGAGCTTGGGAGGGCGAGCTCTTTGGCCATGGAGACTCCTTGCTCAAGATCTAACCTTGGTGAGTCATGCTTCCTTGCTAGCTTTTCCTTGTGCCTTCTTCTTCATCTCCTTCTCCTCCTCTCGGCCATGGATGGGCCCTTGATGTGAGTTGGAAAGGCCGTGGTTATCTCCCCCTCTTTTCTTCTTCTTGAGCTATACATAACCATGGTATCTTCTTCTTCTTCTCTTGTTCCTCGAGGTGATGATGATGGAGCCGAAGACAAGCTTAGAGCTCCGGATGGATGGTTTCCATGGAGAGGAATGTGGGTTTACTGCTTGGATCAGGAAGCTTTATGACTTTCATGGATATCCTCTTAAGGCGGGTTACATAACTCTTAACCATCTATATTATGTTTACTCTCCATATGTGCATGTAAGGATTCTTGTCTTTAAATTGACACCCTTCTCCATGATAGTCGTGCATGTGGAACTTGGGATCTATTTTAATGGAAATGGTCACGCTTTACTATTGTACTTATCTTGTTTTTCTTGTGCTAGATGGTAAGGGGTGGCTAGAGGTTGAAGATGACTTGCCCGATAGGGTGCTTTACCCGATATGGGGGCTTGTCTGATACTATGCTTTGCCCGACATAATACCTTGCTCAATAGGTTATACTTCGGTTGATGGTTTGTGGAAATACCCCTTTCTCTCCTTTGGACTTGAAAGGTGATCCTATGGCCTAGTTGTTTGGGGCGATATGATGTGGTGACCGATATCTCTTTCCTACCCTAGGGTTAGGGTTTGGACATTATGGCTGGTGGACACCTAGTTGGTCCCTTGGCCGATATGTGTTCTACATAATGGCTCCTTGAGGTTGTTGCCCGATGCCCTCTTCTAGAGTTGAGTCTTGGGTGATATACCCTTTTTTGACCTTGTGACTTATATGCACCTCTACCCAAGATGATGTTGTTGGGCGATATGGTGGTTGGCCGACACGAAACCCTAATCTTATTGTCTTGGCCAATATAGAGCTCCAACCCTAGCTTGGGTGATAGGATTGCCCTGGGCGACATGGATGCTCTACTCTAGTTGCAAAACAAGCTCTTGGGGTTGAGCCCTTGGATAGTATCATGGTCTATATGGTGGTAATGCCTTTGCTGATAGGTATCATTGATAGTGTAGGGAAACCGATAGGTTTATCCTTGGTGTGGGCAATAGCCCTAGAAGTAGTGCCTTGGGTGATATGGATGCCCTAACCTTAACTTAAGGCAATATGATTGCTTTGGCTGATGAGATGGTCCTAACCCTAGAGTGCCCGACATGTTGTCATGGGCAATGAGATGCCTTGGCTGATAGGCTAGCTCTAACCCTAGTTGCCTGATATAGCATCTTGGACATCATGGAGTTTTGAGTGTTGGGGGTTGCCCTAACCCTAGCTGAACGATAGAGGTGCCTTTGTGGTAATGATCCCTTGGGCGATATGTTGGGTGCCCAAGATGGTGCTCCATGAATGACAAAGGATGTGAGCATGGGCGTTATGAACAGTCAATTGATATGCTTCCCGATATCATCAACCCTAGAACGTTATAAGTGTGTATGTGTACATAAATTGGGCGACATCAGGGTTAAGTGCATGGCGATACCCCCACAAGGAGATATGTTGCTGTAACATACTAAAATCCCCTATGTACCTCTTTGTACTCTTTTCTATAATTTTTGTCCTTCATTTTCGTTCCATATGTCTTTGGATTTGAATTAAAGGAATTATGATGGTTATTGGATAAATGTTTCCCATATATTTTTAATACAGGGTTGCATGCACAAATATCTCAGTTAGATTTAGATAATGGGTCTAAAATGCAAATTTCACATTAAGTAATAAAAAAAAGAATAAATTTTTTTGTCCTGGAACTTTCTAGCACTTTTTAGGATAAGGGAAATAAGAGAAAATCCGAATTTTATATAAAGGAAAAGATAAATGCAATAATAAAAGGTAATGTGGGATTTAATGGATGGTAAAGGATACTGAGAAAGATATTGCACCAAAAACATACTTGGAAACCCATTAGGATAATTTGATAATTAAATTCATTTTCCTGACCAAAAAGTAACTTAAGGGCCAAATATCATTTAAAATGGAACCTAAATATAAATATTAATAACATTATCAAAAGAATATAGGAAATATGCCAATAAAGAGAAATCAAATACTTCATGTTCTCAAATCAGGAAAATAACTCCGAATTTGTATTCTAAACATAAAAATAAGCCTCTGTGCAAATTTGCAACTAATTTGGATAATGTGTGATTAAGGAGTAAAATAGGAGAGAGAAAGTGTGTAGGATATTCTATTTATTTAATAAATAAATAAATAAACTCAACTTGTAAAGATAATTGCAAAATCATGTTCCAATCTCTTAGGAAGACTTATGGGTGAAGTTACACTAATTTTAGATAATGTTATCACCTCTTTTGGAGGAGGAAAGAGAAAATGATATATTAATTAATTCACTTATCAAACTTTCTCAAAAGGCAAAACTAACTCCATATTTGGATTCTACGCGTCCAAATAAGTTAGGATATAAAATTTGGTAATTTTTGGACAACGTTTGAGCCTCCAAAAGAAGAGAGAGAAAAACATTTAAGAATTATTTGAATTTTAGTCGAATTTTATTTTTGCAACTATTCCTTGTTTCATCCGCACGATCGGACGGCCCAGAGTCCATCGTGGACCCAGGTCCATTGATTCGACGACTCACAGTCGTCTTCCTCCTCAAATCGTAAAAGGCAACATGCTGGTTTTCTCAATTTTTTTTCAAATCGAATTAACTCGAGTTTTAATCGATGGATTTTGCTCAAATTTACTTTGTTGGTTTCCTTGCGCGATTCCACTCAGGATTATCCCAAAAAGTTTGGGATTAGATGCGTTTTTGAGAAACGCCTAAACTGGCCGCCGACCTCCTCTCTTTGCTCCTACCTAAACCCTAACCTAGGGTACTTCGCCTATATATATTGCAACCCCAATGACCGCCATCACCTTACCAACCTGCTCGTGCCCCCAATTTGACGTTTTGTGGACGAACTGACCACCAAATAGCCGCCGATGACGCGTGGCTTGTGGCGCCCCTCCTTCTCCAGTTGCTGCGTCTCCGTTCAATCGAGAGGTACCATTGGTTTCGACTGACTTCCTCTTTCTTTCGAGTATCTAAGCTTTCGATTTGGTCATGTATCACGATTTTGCCCAAATTGGGCCGAGCAAGCTGCTCGCTGCTCGTGGAGATAGGGCACGGGAAGAAGACGCTTCCCTTCGTTTTACCATTTTGCCCCTTCCTGTTCTTTTCTTTTCTTTTCTTCGCTCGGGGAAATCCTGCCTTTTTCCCTGCTTTGGCCCATCCGCACGACCGGCTGCGGGCGCCCGCAAGGCACGGGTCACCGCTCCCAAGCGCTTCCGACTGCTCGTCCTTAAGTGCGGTTGCCTACGTGGCAGACTGCCATTGGTCGAGATAAAATATTTTCTATAAATTAATTCTGTTGTCAAAAATTAAAAAGTAGATAGTGTTTTGAAATCAGGAAGACAAGACCTAGTCAATAAAAATAACTTTGAGTTTTGATTTTGATGTTTGCGAAAATGTAATTTTAGAATGATTTAATGAACCTAAAATCACTAAAATAAACCCTAAAAGTCCATGTTATCAAAACATACAATATTATATGTTATTTTGATCAGGAAATCCTAACTAAGATGGTGATGAGGTTTATGGAGTCTAAATCGATGGTTTGTGCAAAAACTTAGTGAATTAGGGTTTTCAATCTTTTAAATGAATGCATGTAATTCTAACTTATAAATCTAATGATGTATTAGGGAAAGTGGGTTCATAATTCGTGTGAAGGGTTGAAAAGAGAAATTATAGAACACCTGAGGCTAAGGTATGTGTTTTGTTTGTGCATCTACCTTTCAGTTGGGAAAACATTAATCCATTACCCATACTTTCTTATGAGGTTTAACTTGATCTAAATCCTTGAACCCTGAAACCTAATTTGCTTATTGCCTTAAAAGTAGATGTAGTATTATCTTGATTGGTTATTCATACCCCACTGCCATGTTACATATTCTTTTGCTTAACCTTGCCATAACTCTTTTGTTAGCATGTAATTAAATGATCTATTTAATGTTTAAGTAGTGGTACTTATGTACAACCACCCATAGAGGGCATGTAAATAATCGCCCTAGGGGAATGTTTATAATTCTCCCCAATATAAATTATAGGTGACTGGAAATGTTTTATTCTTCCCTCACCTAAGGTTAGAGGTCCAGTAGGTGCCTCAACCCTACTTAGTTAGGTAGACATATTAATTTACATGCAAAACCTATATTTATTTTGTTATTGGCAAGTTTCACTATAAAAAGCCTCATACTCTTTGATGTCTCTCTTTATACCAAAATATCTAGCCTAATTTACTTATTACAACTTTCATTGCCATTGTTAGAATATTCTTGTAACACATACTTCCTTTGTTTTTCCCTCTTGCTGGGTGTCTTCCCAACGACCCAGGTGTTGGTGCTGAGCAAGGTGAAGGAAGGGCTTGAAGAAAGGTTCCTCTACAGTTGATCATTAGCTTGTCAAGAAGGATGGATAGGTTGCTATAGCTAGATCCTCTTATCTTATCTTTTCTTTTAGAAATCATTCATGTAATAAACAATAAAGCCATGTGAAGGCTTATTATTTCTTTCTTTCCGCTGCTATTGACATTTTATTATGTATCTGGAATCATGCTTATTACTTGGATTATTATGCAATCATCCTCAAAGTCTCTAAATTTTGTTAAAATTGTGGATGTTTCTATTTCCTTTAAATTTTAGTAAAGAAGTGATCTCGCCTCTTTACAGCATGGTATTAGAGCCTTTAGGCGATTATTAGGGCATGCAGTTGAGGCAAGGGTGTCTAGAAAGGATGAGGGTATCGGGGGCTAGCAAGATTTTCCTCCTCACCACTAGCTTGGTATATGAGGACTCCCGTGCCCATATGATCTGGCCTGGCCTACGCCGATACGAATTGCCTGAAATAGTATTCTTTTAGGCAATAGCATTCTAGTTATCCTTTTTCTCATCTCTATTTCTATTCCCTCTCATCTATGATTCTTTACTCCTGAGAATTTAATATGTTAACCCTAATTTCAGGAGAGGTGACTTGTTTGACAACACAAACCAGGAGTTGACCACTGACAACCCTGACACTCCTGCGACTCCTGCAGTTAACCATCCTGCTTCTGGTGCTCCTGCCTTCACACCTGAGCAAGAACTGGCAATGTTGCGATAGTTGTTGTCCTCCACCATGATGGGACAACTCAACACCATCACTGCTGTTGCTACCAAGCCAAGGGAGTTCACCCTCACTGATTTCATCAGGATGCAGCCACCCTACTTCAAGGGTGAAAGTGAGCGTAACATGGTGGACAAAGCCGACGACTGGGTGTTGGCCCTGGATCGGACCTTCGAGGGTATGGCATGCCCTCCTCACCAGAAGGTTCGGTTCGCGACGTACGTGCTGGATGGACCGGTGCGCGTTTGGTGGAACGGTGTTTCCCGCACTCGGGACACCTCTTCCATGGAGTGGAACCAGTTTCTGAAATTGTTCAGAGAGAAGTACATCTGCCCTGCTTTCTTGAGGAAGTAGGAGGCTGAGTTTTACAGTCTCAAGCAAGGAAGCATGAGCGTGGCCGACTACGTTCAGAAATTTCTACTGTTAGAGCGTTACGCCACTGACCTTGGAGCTGACAGAAGAGCAACCTTGTTCTTGGAGGGCCTGAACTATCATGTTGGTCGAAGCCTCGTTCCAGAACTGCCACTCATGTTTCAACAAATGGTGGACAAGGCTCTCGCCATTGAGTCATATACGGGGTTTCAAGCTTCCAATGGCTTCAACAACAAAAGGAAGAATCTGAACCAGCATGAGAACCATGGACGTGATCGCTGCAACAGATGCAATCACCACCATCCTCCTGGAAGATGCCCCGCCAACAATGCACCTGCTCGTAATGGCAACCGTCCTCCACCGACCTGCCATGAGTGCGGCCAGGTTGGGCACATTCGACCCAACTACCCCCGTTTCCAGCAAGGGTAGAATAATGCCCCACAGCCGCAACAACCGAGACAGATTCCGCCGCCGCGGAACAACAACAACAACCAGAACCCGAGGCGTCTGCCAGCTGAGAGGCGGAATGGGAGAGTGTTTGCTCTCAATGCTGAAGAAGAGGGTGAAGGCAATGAAGTGATTGAAGGTACACTGCACCTTTATATGCATCCTTTAAAAGCCCTGTTTGATTCTGGTTCCTCCAACACCTTCATATCTAGTCAGTTTGCCTCTATGCTTGAAATCAAATCTGAGTTTATGGATCATGTGTTAGATGTAAAAACTCCTAGTGGTAAAATCTGCTCCTCGTACCTCCAAACTCCTACCTTGAACCTCTGTATATCTGGAATAATGTTTCCCATAGTTTTTGTCTTGCTTGATATGACCGTATTTGACATCATCCTGGGTATGGATTGGTTAAAGAAGTATAAAGCAGTTTTGTACTGTGAGGAATCCAAGGTTAGCTTGTTTCATCCTGATGAAGGAAGAGTGTGTGTCAAGGGCAAGAAGTGAGGAGAGCGACAGTTCATCATCTCTGCCATCAAAGCTGAAAAGCTCGTCTTGCAAGGGTGTAGAGCCTTTCTAGCCTCCATAGTTCTTGATGCTACACCTCCTGCTCTAGAACATGTTGATGTGGTGAAGGACTTCCCAGATGTCTTTCCTGAGGAGTTACCCGGGTTGCCACCAACTCGCGAGGTGGAATTCTCCATCGAGCTCATACCTGGAACTTCAGCGATATCAAAGCCACCCTACCGCTTGGCCCCTGCCAAGCTGGCGGAGTTGAAGAAGCAGCTTGAAGAGCTTCTCGACATGGGCTTCATTCACCCTAGTGTTTCCCCTTGGGGAGCCCATATCCTATTCGTGAAGAAGAAGGATGGCTCTTTGCGGATGTGTATGGACTACCGCATGCTTAACCAGGTGACAGTGAAGAATCGTTATCCGTTGCCGCACATCGACGACCTATTCGATCAGCTGAAGTCAGCCACAGTGTTCTCCAAAATGGATCTGCGAAGTGGTTACTACCAGATGTGTGTAAAGGATGATGATGTTCCGAAGATAGCGTTCAGAATTCGTTATGGGCATTATGAATTTATGGTCATGCCTTTTGGTTTGACGAATGCCCCTTATGCGTTCATGGACCTGATGAACCGAGTATTCTGCCCATACCTCGACAAATTTGTAGTGGTGTTTATTGATGACGTTTTGATTTATTCTGAGACGTTGGAACAACATCGCGAGCACCTGCGGATTGTACTCAGCACATTGCGAGAAAATCAATTGTATGCAAAATTCTCAAAATGTGAGTTCTGGATAAAGGAAGTTATGTTTCTTGGTCACGTGATTTCTGTCGGCCATATAGCTGTTGATCCTGCGAAGGTAGAAGCTGTGACAAAGTGGAATGCTCTGAAAAACCCGTCTGAAATCCATAGTTTCCTTGGTCTAGCTGGTTACTATCGGAAGTTTATCAAAGGGTTCTCTGAGTTGGCCTTACCTTTGACCAAGCTGACTCGGAAGGAGGTCAAGTTCTCATGGACCCCTGAATGTGAGGATAGTTTTCAGAAGTTAAAGAGGAGTCTGACTTCTGCTCCCGTGCTTGCTTTGCCTGTTGAGGGCATACCCTATGTCATCTACACCGACGCATCCCGACAAGGCTTAGGGTGTGTTTTGATGCAAGACGGAAAGGTGATCGCCTATGCTTCTCGACAGTTGAACCCTAATGAAGCTAATTGGCCTACGCATGATTTGGAGCTTGCTGCCATAGTTCATGCTTTGAAGATCTGGCGACACTACCTCTATGGTGAAAAGTTTGAAGTCTTTTCTGATCACAAGAGTCTGAGATATCTGCTGACTCAGAAGGATCTGAACTTGCGACATCGTAGGTGGATGGAATATCTTAAGGATTACAACTTCACCATCACCTATCATCCTGGTAAAGCAAATGTCGTAGTTGATGCTTTAAGTTGCAAGAAGGATGCTGTTTGTGATGCTCTGAGATGTTCTATGTGGGAAAACCTTGAACATGTGACCGGTTGGAGACATCAGCCTGACGATTCCGTGGATGAAGATAAGTTGTGTGTTCATATGGCCAGTTTGACCGTTACACCAACCTGGATCTCAGAAGTCGTGACTGCACAGTTGGGGAGTTCTGAGCTTGAAGAGTTGAAAGCTTTATCTGAGAAACCGCAATCTGACTTCTCTGTCGGAGTGGATGGTGCTATCCACTTCAGACAAAGGTTGTGGATACCCAATGCTGGTGATCTGAGACAGAAGGTTCTGAGTGAAGCTCATGGGTCCAAGTACACTATTCATCCTGGCAGAACTAAGATGTACAAGGACTTACAGCGAAGCTTCTGGTGGAAGAACATGAAGAATGATATAGCTCTGTTCGTAGCAAAGTGCTTGACATGTCAGCAAGTCAATATTGAACATCAACGACCCAGTGGGCTTCTTCATCCTCTTGAGATTCCAGAATGGAAGTGGGAGAAGATCACAATGGACTTTGTTACCGGTTTCCCTAAGTCCAAGAAAGGTTATGATGTTGTTTGGGTGGTTATTGATCGGCTTACAAAATCTGCTCATTTCTTGCCTTTCAAAACCTCGTATAAAGTTGTTGAGATGGCCCAGTTGTACGTGGAGTGGATAGTTCGTCTGCATGGTGTCCCTGCTGTGATAGTTTCTGATCGAGACCACAAATTCACTTCTCTCTTATGGGGTCAGATTCAGGAAGAGATGGGTACTGATCTGTGTTTCAGTACTGCTTACCACCCGCAAACTGATGGTCAGTCCGAAAGAACAGTACAGATTCTGGAGGACTTTCTACGTGCTTGTGTGATAGATTGGGGTGGTGCCTGGGATCGGTATCTACCGTTAGCAGAGTTTGCTTACAACAATAGCTACCAAGCCAGTATTGGTATGCCACCTTTTGAAGCTCTCTATGGTAGACCTTGTCGTTCACCCTTGCACTGGGATGATGTTGGTGAACGTTCCCTAGTAAAGACTGATGACATGCAGATAATGCTTGAGAAGGTACAGTTGATAAAGAAATGGATGAAAGATGCTCAAGACAGATAGAAGATGTATGCTGATAAAAAGAGGTCTGATGTAAGCTTCTTAGTGGGAGACTATGCTTTTCTAAATATCAAGCCTATACGTTCTATTGCAAGATCTAAAGTAAAAGGCAAGTTGAGTCCTCGCTATGTTGGACCATTTGAGATTTTAGATAAAGTAGGGGATTGTGCATATCATTTAGCTTTGCCTCCTGCTTATGATAAGATCCACAATGTGTTCCATGTTTCTGTGTTGAGGAAGTACGTTAAGGATCCGTCGCATGTACTCACCTTTGAACCTGTGGAGATTAATGAGAATCTGACTTATGAAGAACTACCTGTGAAGATCCTTGACTCCCGAGTAAAGAAGCTGAAGAGTAAGAAGATAGAGTTAGTGAAGGTTTTGTGGAGATACCATGGTTTATAAGAAACCACTTGGGAGTTGAGAGACGAGATGTTACGTACTCACCCTTCCCTCTTTGTATGAGATTTTGGGGACGAAATCCTTTTTAAGGGGTGGAGTGCTGTAACATACTGAAATCCCCTATGTACTTCTTTGTACTCTTTTCTATAAGTTTTGTCCTTCATTTTCGTTCCATATGTCTTTGGATTTGATTTAAAGGAATTATGATGGTTATTGGATAAATGTTTCCCATATATTTTTAATACAGGGTTGCATGCACAAATATCTCAGTTAGATTTAGATAATGGGTCTAAAATGCAAATTTCACATTAAGTAATAAATAAAAGAATAAAATGTTTTGTCTTGAAACTTTCTAGCACTTTCTAGGATAAGGGAAATAAGAGAAAATCCGAATTTTATATAAAGGAAAAGATAAATGCAATAATAAAAGGTAATGTGGGATTTAATGGATGGTAAAGGATAATGAGAAAGATATTGCACCAAAAACATACTTGGAAACCCATTAGGATAATTTGATAATTAAATTCGTTTTCCTGACCAAAAAGTAACTTAAGGGCCAAGTATCATTTAAAATGGAACCTAAATATAAATATTAATAACATTATCAAAAGAATATAGGAAATATGCCAATAAAGAGAAATAAAATACTTAATGTTCTCAAATCAGGAAAATAACTCCAAATTCATATTCTAAACATAAAAATAAGCCTCTATGCAAATTTGCAACTAATTTGGATAATGTGTGATTAAGGAGTAAAATAGGAGAGAGAAAGTGTGTAGGATATTCTATTTATTTAATAAATAAATAAATAAATAAACTCAACTTCTAAAGATAATTGCAAAATCATGTTCCAATCTCTTAGGAAGACTTTGGGTGAAGTTACACTAATTTTAGATAATGTTATCACCTCTTTTGGAGGAGGAAAGAGAAAATTATATATTAACTAATTTACCTATCAAACTTTCTCAAAAGGCAAAACTAACTCCATAATTGGATTCTACGCGTCAAAATAAGTTAGGATATAAAGTTTGGTAATTTTTGGACAATGTTTGAGCCTCCAAAAGAAGAGAGAGAAAAACATTTAAGAATTTATTTGAATTTTAGTCGAATTTTATTTTTGCAACTATTCCTTGTTTCATCCGCGCAATCGGACGGCCTAGAGTCCATCGTGGACCCAGGTCCATTGATCCGACGACTCACAGTCGTCTTCCTCCTCAGATCGTAAAAGGCAACAGGCTGGTTTTTTCAATTTTTTTCAAATCGAATTAACTCGAGTTTTAATCGATGGATTTTGCTCAAATTTGCTTTGTTGGTTTCCTTGAGCGATTCCGCTCAGGATTATCCCAAAAAGTTTGCGATTAGACGCATTTTCGAGAAATGCCTAAACTGGCTGCCGACCTCCTCTCTTTACTCCTACCTAAACCCTAACCTAGGGTACTTCGCCTATATATATTGCAACCCCAATGACCGCCATCACCTTACCAACCTGCTCGTGCCCCCAATTTGACGTTTTGTGGATGAACTGACCACCAATTAGCCGCCGCCGATGCCTGGCTTGCGGCGCCCCTCCTTCTCCAGTTGCTGCGTCTCCGTTCAATCGAGAGGTACCATCAGTTTCGGCTGTCCTTCCTCTTTCTTTCGAGTATCTAAGCTTTCTATTTGGTCGTGTATCATGATTTTTCCCAAATTGGGCCGAGCAAGTTGCTCGCTGCTCGTGGAGATTGGGCAAGGGAAGAAGACGCTTCCCTTCGTTTTATCGTTTTGCCCCTGCCTGTTCTTTTCTTTTCTTTTCTTCGCTCGGGGCAATCCTGCCTTTTTCCCTGCTTTGGCCCAGCCGCACGACCGGCTGCGGGCATCCGCAAGGCGCGGGTCACCGCTCCCAAGCGCTTCCGACCGCTCGTCCTTGAGTGTGGTTGCCTACGTGGCAGACTGCTATTGGTCGAGACAAAATATTTTCTATAAATTAATTCTGTTGTCAAAAATTAAAAAGTAGATAGTGTTTTGAAATCAGGAAGACGAGACCTAGTCAATAAAAATAACTTTGAGTTTTGATTTTGATGTTTGCGAAAACATAATTTTAGAATGATTTAATGAACCTAAAATCACTAAAATAAACCCTAAAAGTCCATGTTTTTAAAACATACAATATTATATGTTATTTTGATCAGGAAATCCTAACTAAGATGGTGATGAGGTTTATGGAGTCTAAATCGATGGTTTGCGCAAAAAGTTAGTGAATTAGGGTTTTCAATCTTTTAAATGAATGCATGTAATTCTAACTTATAAATCTAATGATGTATTAGGGAAAGTGGGTTCATAATTCGCGTGAAGGGTTGAAAAGAGAAATTATAGAACACCTGAGGCTAAGGTATGTGTTTTGTTTGTGCATCTACCTTTCAGTTGGGAAAACATTAATCCATTACGCATACTTTCTTATGAGGTTTAACTTGATCTAACTCCTTGAACCCTGAAACCTAATTTGCTTATTGCCTCAAAAGTAGATGTAGTATTATCTTGATTGGGTATTCATACCCCACTGCCATGTTACATATTCTTTTGCTTAACCTTGCCATAACTCTTTTGTTAGCATGTAATTAAATGATCTATTTAATGTTCAAGTACTGGTACTTATGTACAACCACCCATAGAGGGCATGCAAATAATCGCCCTAGGGGAATGTTTATAATTCTCCCCAATACAAATTATAGGTGACTGGAAATGTTTTATTCTTCCCTCACCTAAGGTTAGAGGTCCGGTAGGTGCCTCAACCCTACTTAGTTAGGTAGACATATTAATTTACATGCAAAACCTTTATTTATTTTGTTATTGGCAAGTTTCATTATAAAAAGCCTCATACACTTTGATTTCTCTCTTTATACCAAAATATCTAGCCTAATTTACTTATTACAACTTTCATTGCCATTGTTAGAATATTCTTGTAACACATACTTCCTTTGTTTTTCCCTCTTGCTGGGTGTCTTCCCAACCACCCAGGTGTTGGTGCTGAGCAAAGTGAAGGAAGGGCTTGAAGAAAGGTTCCTCTGTAGTTGATCGTTAGCTTGTCAAGAAGGATGGCTAGGTTGCTATAGCTAGATCCTCTTATCTTATCTTTTCTTTTAGAAATCATTCATGTAATAAACAATAAAGCCATGTGAAGGCTTATTATTTCTTTTTTTCCGCTACTATTGACATTTTATTATGTATCTGGAATCATGCTTATTTACTTGGATTATTATGCAATCATCGTCAAAGTCTCTAAATTTTGTTAAAATTGTGGATGTTTGTATTTCCTTTAAATTTTAGTAAAGAGGTGATCTCACCTCTTTACTAAAATTTAAAGGAAATACAAACATCCAAAATTTTAACAAAATTTAGAGACTTTGAGGATGATTGCCTAATATACCAAGTAAATAAGCATGATTCCAGATACATAATAAAATGTCAATAGTAGTGGAAGGAAAGAAATAATAAGCCTTCACATGGCTTTATTGTTGATTACATGAATGATTTCTAAAAGAAAAGATAAGATAAGAGGATCTAGCTATAGCAACCTAGTCATCCTTCTTGACAAGCTAACGATCAACTGCAGAGGAACCTTTCTTCAAGCCCTTCCTTCACCTTGCTCAGCACCAACACCTGGGTGGTTGGGAAGACACCCAGCAAGAGGGAAAAACAAAGGAAGTATGTGTTACAAGAATATTCTAACAATGGCAATGAAAGTTGTAATAAGTAAATTAGGCTAGATATTTTGGTATAAAGAGAGACATCAAAGAGTATGAGGCTTTTTATAATGAAACTTGCCAATAACAAAATAAATAAAGGTTTTGCATGTAAATTAATATGTCTACCTAACTAAGTAGGGTTGAGGCACCTACCGGACCTCTATCCTTAGGTGAGGGAAGAATAAAACATTTCCAGTCACCTATAATTTATATTGGGGAGAATTATAAACATTCCCCTAGGGCAATTATTTACATGCCCTCTATGGGTGGTTGTACATAAGTACCACTACTTAAACATTAAATAGATCATTTAATTACATGCTAACAAAAGAGTTATGGGAAGGTTAAGCAAAAGAATATGTAACATGGCAGTGGGGTATGAATACCCAATCAAGATAATACTACATCTACTTTTGAGGCAATAAGAAAATTAGGTTTCAGGGTTCAAAGATTTAGATCAAGTTAAACCTCATAAGAAAGTATGGGTAATGGATTAATGTTTTCCCAACTGAAATGTAGATGCACAAAAAAAACACATACCTTAGCCTCAGGTGTTCTATAATTTCTCTTTTCAACCCTTCACACGAATTATGAACCCACTTTCCCTAATACATCATTAGATTTATAAGTTAGAATTACATGCATTCATTTAAAAGATTGAAAACCCTAATTCACTAACGTTTTGTGCAAACCATCGATTTAGACTCCATAAACCTCATCACCATCTTAGTTAGGATTTCCTGATCAAAGTAACATATAATATTGTATGTTTTGAAAACATGGACTTTTAGGGTTTATTTTAGTGATTTTAGGTTCATTAAATCATTCTAAAATTACGTTTTCGCAAACATCAAAATCAAAACTCAAAGTTATTTTTATTGACTAGGTCTCGTCTTTCTGATTTCAAAACACTATCTACTTTTTAATTTTTGACAACAGAATTAATTTATACAAAATATTTTATCTCGACCAATAGCAGTCTGCCACATAGGAAACCGCACTCAAGGACGAGCGGTCAGAAGTGCTTGGGAGCGGTGACCCGCGCCTTGCGAATGCCCGCAGCTGGTCGTGCGGTTGGGCCAAAGTAGGGAAAAAGGCAGGAATGCCCCGAGCGAAGAAAAGAAAAGAAAAGAACAGGCAGGGGCAAACCGGTAAAATGAAGGGAAGCGTCTTCTTCCCTTGCCCGATCTCCACGAGCAGCGAGCAGCGAGCAGCTTGCTCGGCCCAATTTGGACAAAATCGCGATACACGACCAAATCGCGCGTTCAAGTATTCGAATGAAAGAGGAAGAAGAACCGAAGCTATTGGTACCTTTTAATTGATCGGAGACGAAGCAACCGGGGCAGGAGAGGCGCCGCAAGCCAGGCGTCGTCGGCGGCTAGTTGGTGGTCAGTTCGTACATGAAACGTCAAATTGGGGACACGAGCAGGTTGGTAAGGTGATGGCGGTCATTGGGGTTGCAATATATATAGGCGAAGTACCCTAGGTTAGGGTTTAGGTAGGAGCAAAGAGAGGAGGTCGGCGGCCAGTTTAGGCGATTCTCAAAAACGCGTCTAATCCCAAACTTTTTGGGATAATCCTGAGCGGAATCGCGCAAGGAAACCAACAAAGCAAATTTGAACAAAATCCATCGATTAAAACTCGAGTTAATTCGATTTGAAAAAAAAAATGAGAAAACCAGCCTGTTGCCTTTTACGATTTGAGGAGGAAGACGACTGTGAGTCGTCGGATCAATGGACCCGGGTCCATGATGGACTCTGGGTCTTCCGATCGTGCGGATGAAATAAGGAATAGTTGCAAAAATAAAATTCGACTAAAATTCAAATAAATTCTTAAATGTTTTTCTCTCTCTTCTTTTGGAGGCTCAAATGTTGTTCAAAAATTACCAAAGTTTATATCCTGACTTATTTTGACGCGTAGAATCCAAATATGGAGTTAGTTTTTCCTTTTGAGAAAGTTTGATAGGTGAATTAATTAATATATCATTTTCTCTTTCCTCCTCCAAAAGAGGTGATAACATTATCTAAAATTAGTGTAACTTCACCCATAATTCTCCCTAAGAGATTGGAACACGATTTTGCAATTATCTTTAAAAGTTGAGTTTATTTATTTATTTATTAAATAAATAGAATATCCTACACACTTTCTCTCTGCTATTTTACTGCTTAATCACACATTATCCAAATTAGTTGCAAATTTGCACAAAGGCTTATTTTTATGTTTAGAATACGAATTTGGAGTTATTTTCCTGATTTGAGAACATTAAGTATTTTATTTCTCTTTATTGGCATATTTCCTATATTCTTTTGATAATGTTATTAATATTTATATTTAGGTTCCATTTTAAATGATACTTGGCCCTTAAGTTACTTTTTGGTCAGGAAAACGAATTTAATTATCAAATTATCCTAATGGGTTTCCAAGTATGTTTTTGGTGCAATGTCTTTCTCATTATCCTTTACCATCCATTAAATCCCACATTACCTTTTATTATTGCATTTATCTTTTCCTTTATATAAAATTCGGATTTTCTCTTATTTCCCTTATCCTAGAAAGTGCTAGAAAGTTCTAGGACAAAACATTTTTTTTATTACTTAATGTGAAATTTGCATTTTAGACCCATTTTCTAAATCTAACTGAGATATTTGTGCATGCAACCCTGTATTAAAAATATATGGAAAACATTTATCCAATAACCATCATAATTCCTTTAAATCAAATCCAAAGACATATGGAACGAAAATGAAGGACAAAACTTATAGAAAAGAGTACAAAGAGGTACATAGGGGATTTCAGTATGTTACAGCACTCCACCCCTTAAAAAGGATTTCGTCCCTGAAATCTCATATAAAGAGGGAAGGGTGAGTACGTAACATCTCGTCTCTCAACTCCCAAGTGGTTTCTTCTAAACCATGGTATCTCCACAAAACCTTCACTAACTCTATCTCCTTACTCTTCAGCTGCTTTACTCGGGAGTCAAGGATCTTCACAGGTAGTTCTTCATAAGTCAGATTCTCATTAATCTCCACAGGTTCAAAGGTGAGTACATGCGACGGATCCTTAATGTACTTCCTCAACACAGAAACATGGAACACATTGTGGATCTTATCATAAGCAGGAGGCAAAGCTAAACGATATGCACAATCCCCTACTTTATCTAAGATCTCAAATGGTCCAACATAGCGAGGACTCAACTTGCCTTTTACTTTAGATCTTGCAATAGAACGTATAGGTTTGATCTTTAGAAAAGCATAGTCTCCCACTAAGAAGCTTACATCAGACCTCTTTTTATCAGCATACATCTTCTGTATGTCCTGAGCAGCTTTCATCTGTTTCTTTATCAACTGTACCTTCTCAAGCATCATCTGCATGTCATCAGTCTTTACTAGGGAACGTTCACCAACATCATCCCAGTGCAAGGGTGAACGACACGGTCTACCATAGAGAGCTTCAAAATGTGGCATACCAATACTGGCTTGGTAGCAATTGTTGTAAGCGAACTCTGCTAACGGTAGATACCGATCCCAGGCACCACCCCAATCCATCACACAAGCACGTAGCAAGTCCTCCAGAATCTGTACTGTTCTTTCGGACTGACCATCAGTTTGCAGGTGGTAAGCAGTACTGGAACGCAGATCAGTACCCATCTCTTCCTGAATCTGACCCCATAAGTGAGAAGTGAATTTTGGGTCTCGATCAGAAACTATCACAGCAGGGACACCATGCAGACGAACTATCCACTCCACATACAACTGGGCCATCTCAGCAACTTTATACGAGGTTTTGAAAGGCAAGAAATGAGCAGATTTTGTAAGCCGATCAATAACCACCCAAACAACATCATAACCTTTCTTGGACTTAGGGAAACCAGTAACAAAGTCCATTGTGATCTTCTCCCACTTCCATTTTGGAATCTCAAGAGGATGAAGAAGCCCACCGGGTCGTTGATGTTCAATCTTGACTTGCTGACATGTCAAGCACTTTGCTACGAACAGAGCTATATCATTCTTCATGTTCTTCCACCAGAAGCTTTGTTGTAAGTCCTTGTACATCTTAGTTGTGCCAGGGTGAATAGTGTACTTGGAACCATGAGCTTCACTCAGAATCTTCGGTCTCAGATCACCAGCATTGGGTATCCACAACCTTTGTCTGTAGCGGATAGCACCATCCACTCTGACAGAGAAGTCAGATTGCGGTTTCTCAGATAAAGCTTTCAACTCTTCAAGCTAGGAACTCCCCAACTGTGCAGTCATGACTTCTGAGATCCAGGCTGGTGTAATGGTCAAACTGGCCATATGAACACACAACTTATCTTCATCCACGGAATCGTCAGGCTGAGGTCTCCAACCGGTCACATGTTCAAGGTTTTCCCACACAGAACATCTCAGAGCAGCACAAACATCATCCTTCTTGTGACTTAAAGCATCAGCTACGACATTTGCTTTACCAGGATGATAGGTGATGGTGAAGTTGTAATCCTTAAGATATTCCATCCACCTACACTGTCGCAAGTTCAGATCCTTCTGAGTCAGCAGATATCTCAGACTCTTGTGATCAGAAAAGACTTCAAACTTTTCGCCATAGAGGTAGTGTCACCAGATCTTCAAAGCATGAACTATGGCAGCAAGCTCCAAATCATGCGTAGGCCAATTAGCTTCATTAGGTTTCAACTGTCGAGAAGCATAGGCGATCACCTTTCCGTCTTGCATCAAAACACACCCTAAGCCTTATCGGGATGCGTCGGTGTAGATGACATAGGGTATGCCCTCAACAGGAAAAGCAAGCACGGAAGCAGAAGTCAGACTCCTCTTTAACTTCTGAAAAATGTCCTCACATTTAGGGGTCCATGAGAACTTGACCTCCTTCCGAGTCATCTTGGGCAAAGGTAAGGCCAACTCAGAGAACCCTTTGATAAACTTTCGATAGTAACTAGCTAGACCAAGGAAACTACGGATTTCAGACAGGTTTTTCAGAGCATTCCACTTTGTCACAGCTTCTACCTTCGCAGGATCAACAGCTATATGGCCGGCAGAAATCACGTGACCAAGAAACATAACTTCCTTTATCCAGAACTCACATTTTGAGAATTTTGCATACAATTGATTTTCTCGCAATGTGCTGAGTACAATCCGCAGGTGCTCGCGATGTTGTTCCAACGTCTCGGAATAAACCAAAACGTCATCAATAAACACCACTACAAACTTGTCGAGGTATGGGCGGAATACTCGGTTCATCAGGTCCAAGAACGCAGCAGGGGCATTCGTCAAACCAAAAGGCATGACCATAAATTCATAATGCCCATAACGGGTTCTGAACGCTGTCTTCGGGACATCATCATCCTTTACACGCATCTGGTAGTAACCACTTTGCAGATCCATTTTGGAGAACACGGTGGCTGACTTCAGCTGATAGAATAGGTCGTCGATGTGTGGAAACGGATAACGATTCTTCACTGTCACCTGGTTAAGCATGCGGTAGTCCATACACATCCGCAAAGAGCCATCCTTCTTCTTCACGGACAGGACAGGGGCTCCCCAAGGGGAAACACTAGGGTGAATGAAGCCCATGTTGAGAAGCTCTTCAAGCTGCTTCTTCAACTCTGCCAGCTCGGCAGGGGCCAAGCGGTAGGGTGGCTTCGATATCGGTGAAGTTCCAGGTATGAGCTCGATGGAGAATTCCACCTCGCGAGTTGGTGGCAACCTGGGTAACTCCTCAGGAAAGACATCTGGGAAGTCCTTCACCACATCAACATGTTCTAGAGCAGGAGGTGTAGCATCGAGAACTATGGAGGCTAGAAAGGCTCTACACCCTTGCGAGATGAGCTTTTCAGCTATGATGGCAGAGATGACGAACTGTCGCTCTCCTCGCTTCTTGCCCTTGACACACACTCTTCCTTCATCAGGATGAAACATGCTAACCTTGGATTCCTCACAGTACAAAACTGCTTTATACTTCTTTAACCAATCCATACCCAGGATGATGTCAAAGACGGTCATATCAAGCAAGACAAAAACTGTGGGAAACATTATTTCGGATATACAGAGGTTCAAGGTAGGAGTTTGGAGGTACGAGGAGCAGATTTTACCACTAGGAGTTTTTACATCTAACACATGATCCATAAACTCAGATTCGATTTCAAGCATAGAGGCAACCTGACTAGATATGAAGGTATTGGAGGAACCAAAATCAAACAGGGCTTTTAAAGGATGCATATAAAGGTGCAATGTACCTTCAATCACTTCATTGCCTCCACCCTCTTCTTCAGCATTGAGAGCAAACACTCTCCCCTTCCGCCTCTCAGCTGGCGGATGCCTCGGGTTCTGGTTGTTGTTGTTGTTTCGCAGTGGCGGGTTCTGTCTCGGCTGTTGCGGCTGCGGGGCATTATTCTGCCCTTGTTGGAAATAGGGGCAGTTGGGTCGAATGTGCCCAACCTGGCCGCACTCATGGCAGGTCGGTGGAGGACGGTTGCCGTTACGAGCAGGTGCATTGTTGGTGGGGCATCTTCCAGGAGGATGGTGGCGATTGCATCTGTTGCAGCGATCACATCCACGGTTCTCATGCTGGTTCAGATTCTTCCTTTTGTTGTTGAAGCCATTGGAAGCTTGAAACCCCAGATATGACTCAATGGCGAGAGCCTTGTCCACCATTTGTTGAAACGTGAGTGGTAGTTGTGGAATGAGGCTTCGACCAACATGATAGTTCAGGCCCTTCAAGAACAAGGTCGCACTTCTATCAGCTCTAAGGTCGATGGCGTAACGCTCTAACAGTAGAAATTTCTGAACGTAGTCGGCCACGCTCATGCTTCCTTGTTTGAGACTATAAAACTCAGCCTCCTTCTTCCTCAGGAAAGCAGGGTAGATGTACTTCTCTCTGAACAACTTCAGGAACTGGGTCCACTCCATGGAAGAGGTGTCCTGAGTGCGGGCAACACCGTTCCACCAAACGCGCACCGGTCCATCCAGCACGTACGTCATGAACCGAACCTACTGGTGAGGAGGGCATGCCATACCCTCGAAGGTCCGATCCAGGGCCAACACCCAGTCGTCGGCTTTGTCCACCATGTTAGGCTCACTCTCATCCTTGAAGTAGGGTGGCTGCATCTTGATGAAATCAGTGAGGGTGAACTCCCTTGGCTTGGTAGCAACAGCAGCAATGGTGTTGAGTTGTCCCATCATGGTGGAGGACAACAACTGTTGCAACATCTCCAGTTCTTGCTCAGGTGTGAAGGCAGGAGCACCAGAAGCAGGTTGGTTAACTACAGAAGTCGCAGGAGTGTCGGGGTTGTCAGTGGTCGACTCCTGGTTTGTGTTTTCAAACAAGTCACCTCTCCTGAAATTAGGGTTAACATATTAAATTCTCAGGAGTAAAGAATCATAGATGAGAGGGAATAGAAATAGAGATGAGAAAAAGGATAACTAGAATGCTATTGCCTAAAAGCATACTATTTCGGGCAATTCGTATCGGTGCAGGACAGGCCAGATCATATGGGCATGGGAGTCCTCGTATACCAAGCTAGTGGTGCGGAGGAAAATCTTGCCAGTCCTCGATACCCTGATCCTTTCTAGACACCCTTGCCTCAACTGCATGCCCTAATAGTCGCCTAAAGGCTCTGATACCATGCTGTAAAGAGGCGAGATCACCTCTTTACTAAAATTTAAAGGAAATACAAACATCCACAATTTTAACAAAATTTAGAGACTTTGAGGATGATTGCCTAATATTCCAAGTAAATAAGCATGATTCCAGATACATAATAAAATGTCAATAGCAGCGGAAAGAAAGAAATAATAAGCCTTCACATGGCTTTATTGTTTATTACATGAATGATTTCTAAAAGAAAAGATAAGATAAGAGGATCTAGCTATAGCAACCTAGCCATCCTTCTTGACAAGCTAACGATCAACTACAGAGGAACCTTTCTTCAAGCCCTTCCTTCACTTTGCTCAGCACCAACACCTGGGTGGTTGGGAAGACACCCAGCAAGAGGGAAAAACAAAGGAAGTATGTGTTACAAGAATATTCTAACAATGGAAATGAAAGTTGTAATAAGTAAATTAGGCTAGATATTTTGGTATAAAGAGAGAAATCAAAGAGTATGAGGCTTTTTATAATGAAACTTGCCAATAAAAAAAATAAATAAAGGTTTTGCATGTAAATTAATATGTCTACCTAAATAAGTAGGGTTGAGGCACCTACCGAACCTCTAACCTTAGGTGAGGGAAGAATAAAACATTTCCAGTCACCTATAATTTGTATTGGGGAGAATTATAAACATTCCCCTAGGGCGATTATTTACATGCCCTCTATGGGTGGTTGTACATAAGTACCAGTACTTGAACATTAAATAGATCATTTAATTACATGCTAACAAAAGAGTTATGGCAAGGTTAAGCAAAAGAATATGTAACATGGCAGTGGGGTATGAATACCCAATCAAGATAATACTACATCTACTTTTGAGGCAATAAGCAAATTAGGTTTCAGGGTTCAAGGAGTTAGATCAAGCTAAACCTCATAAGAAAGTATGCGTAAGGGATTAATGTTTTCCCAACTGAAAGGTAGATGCACAAACAAAACACATACCTTAGCCTCAGGTGTTCTATAATTTCTCTTTTCAACCCTTCACACGAATTATGAACCCACTTTTTCTAATACATCATTAGATTTATAAGTTAGAATTACATGCATTCATTTAAAAGATTGAAAACCCTAATTCACTAACTTTTTGCGCAAACCATCGATTTAGACTCCATAAACCTCATCACCATCTTAGTTAGGATTTCCTGATCAAAATAACATATAATATTGTATGTTTTAAAAACATGGACTTTTAGGGTTTATTTTAGTGATTTTAGGTTCATTAAATCATTCTAAAATTATGTTTTCGCAAACATCAAAATCAAAACTCAAAGTTATTTTTATTGACTAGGTCTCGTCTTCCTGATTTCAAAACACTATCTACTTTTTAATTTTTGACAACAGAATTAATTTATAGAAAATATTTTGTCTCGACCAATAGCAGTCTGCCATGTAGGCAACCACACTCAAGGACGAGCGGTCGGAAGCGCTTGGGAGCGGTGACCCGCGCCTTGTGGATGCCCGCAGCCGGTCGTGCGGCTGGGCCAAAGCAGGGAAAAAGGCAGGATTGCCCCGAGCGAAGAAAAGAAAAGAAAAGAACAGGCAGGGGCAAAACGGTAAAACGAAGGGAAGCGTCTTCTTCCCTTGCCCAATCTCCACGAGCAGCGAGCAGCTTGCTCGGCCCAATTTGGGAAAAATCACGATACACGACCAAATCGCACGTTCAAGTATTCGAATGAAAGAGGAAGAAGAACCAAAGCTATTGGTACCTTTTAATTGATCGGAGACGAAGCAACCGGGGCAGGAGAGGCGCCGCAAGCCAGGCGTCATCGTCGGCTAGTTGGTGGTCATTTCGTCCACGAAATGTCAAATTGGGGGCACGAGCAGGTTGGTAAGGTGATGGCGGTCATTGGGGTTGCAATATATATAGACGAAGTAACCTAGGTTAGGGTTTAGGTAGGAGCAAAGAGAGGAGGTCGGCGGCCAGTTTAGGTGTTTCTCGAAAACACGTCTAATCCCAAGCTTTTTGGGATAATCCTGAGCGGAATCACGCAAGGAAACCAACAAAGCAAATTTGAGCAAAATCCATCGATTAAAACTCGAGTTAATTCGATTTGAAAAAAAAATTGAGAAAACCAGCCTGTTGCCTTTTACGATTTGAGGAGGAAGACGACTGTGAGTCGTCGGATCAATGGACCCGGGTCCATGGTGGACTCTGGGTCGTCCGATCGTGCGGATGAAACAAGGAATAGTTGCAAAAATAAAATTCGACTAAAATTCAAATAAATTCTTAAATGTTTTTCGCTCTCTTCTTTTGGAGGCTCAAATGTTGTCTAAAAATTACCAAATTTTATATCCTGACTTATTTTGACGCGTAGAATCCAAATATGGAGTTAGTTTTCCTTTTGAGAAAGTTTGATAGGTGAATTAATTAATATATCATTTTCTCTTTCCTCCTCCAAAAGAGGTGATAACATTATCTAAAATTAGTGTAACTTCACCCATAATTCTCCCTAAGAGATTGGAACACAATTTTGCAATTATCTTTACAAGTTGAGTTTATTTATTTATTTATTAAATAAATAGAATATCCTACACACTTTCTCTCTCCTATTTTACTCCTTAATCACACATTATCCAAATTAGTTGCAAATTTGCACAGAGGCTTATTTTTATGTTTAGAATATGAATTCGGAGTTATTTTCTTGATTCGAGAACATTAAGTATTTTATTTCTCTTTATTGGCATATTTCCTATATTCTTTTGATAATGTTATTTATATTTATATTTAGGTTCCATTTTAAATGATACTTTGCCCTTAAGTTACTTTTTGGTCAGGAAAACGAATTTAATTATCAAATTATCCTAATGGGTTTCCAAGTATGTTTTTGGTGCAATATCTTTCTCATTATCCTTTACCATCCATTAAATCCCACATTACCTTTTATTATTGGATTTATCTTTTCCTTTATATAAAATTCGGATTTTCTCTTATTTCCCTTATCCTAGAAAGTGCTAGAAAGTTCCAGGACAAGACATTTTATTCTTTTTTTTATTACTTGATGTGAAATTTGCATTTTAGACCCATTATCTAAATCCAACTGAGATATTTGTGCATGTAACCCTGTATTAAAAATATATGGGAAACATTTATCCAATAACCATCA
This sequence comes from Alisma plantago-aquatica, assembly GCA_963693085.1. NCBI lineage: Eukaryota > Viridiplantae > Streptophyta > Magnoliopsida > Alismatales > Alismataceae > Alisma > Alisma plantago-aquatica. The sequence goes on along the minus strand of OY856410.1, from coordinate 836,628,731 downwards.
TAATTCCTTTAAATCAAATCCAAAGACATATGGAACGAAAATGAAGGACAAAACTTATAGAAAAGAGTACAAAGAGGTACATAGGGGATTTCAGTATGTTACAGTTGCTTTGGCTGATATGCCTTGCCCGATACATGCTCTCTCTTGGTTGGTTACCCGACATGTGTATGTGCTTGATAGCTTGGATGGTCCTAGGGTTGAAGGTTTGGCCGATACATGTGGTGAGCTTGGACAGTATGAGGTCTTGGATGATATAAGTTGAGGGTTGGATGATATAGTACTTTGGCCATTATAGGGTCCCAAACCCTAGTTGGACGATGGGCTACCTTGGGCACCATGGCAACGTTTGATGGATGGTAGTAGTGTACCTTGGGCATATGAGAGCTCCTTGGACATCATGATGTGCTAACCAAGTGGGTGCCTATTGGGCAATATAGTTGTGGCTTTGGGTGACATGATTTGATGGTTTCCCGGTATGAACCCTAACCCTAGAAGGGCTATAAGGGGGGTCTTGACCAAAATGGGTTGTTGTGATGATCATATGCTGACCGATATACTCTTGGTCCATGGATGCATGACACATCATTCGGTCTAAGTCTGGCCGTTATCCCCTTGTGCATGGGTGCATGTCATGCTTGAGGCCGACAACTTTGGGTGAGGGTTAGTACCCTAACCGATACACCTTTAGTGAGGGTTTGTGGTTGCTGCCTAGTATTGGTGAGGATAGGCGACACTTTTAGTGAGGGTTGTGCCCTAACCCGATAACCCTAAAAGTTATCTTGAGCCTTATATGACAGTGTGCTATCTTGCTACCTTGAGCCCATATCTTTGATAATGATGATAAGACATGATGAATATGTTGTGAACGTTAGTATGGGGGTTACCTATGGTTGATGATAGGTGAACCTTTGATAATGCTTGATGGTTGATCATGATTGCATGATCCCTAAAGATGAATCCTCAGGGATGGCGGGCATGATGATACAAGATATAGGGTATGGTGGATACCCATGGTATGGTAATAGTAATGTGTATTTCTTAATACACCATCTATGACTTATGCTTCATGTGTTCATAATAATAGATGATTGTTCCAATCCTATAAACCTTAACCTTAATGATATGATAATCATGATATCTTCTTTAAAGATTGTATTTGATGATCAAGTTATCTCTTTGATATGCTCCCTAACCATGCATGTATTATCAATTGAATTCATAGCCAGGTAAGAGCTATGGTGATTATATGATTGTGTGCTTTGTGTAGCACTTCATAAATGTGCAATATCTGAGCAATGATGATGTGCCTTGTTGATGAGATAACATGTATCACCATATGATGAGAAAGGTCTGGTGACCTGATAAAGGCTAAGTTCCTGATTGAGGTGTTACCTTTAGTTGTGATATGAGGGATTGATATCCCATGATGATGTATGATGATGAAGCCTGGAGAGGAAGTGGCTTTATGTGATGAAATGAGGGATTGATATCCCATGGCAATATGATGATTATTGAGGGCAATGAGAATAGCAGTAACAGTGTGACACCAAAGTAATGAAATCTAATGTTGTTCATGTTTTATATATGGTTTCTTAATACAACTTGGTTGCCCCAACAATCTACTTTAAATGCATTAACTCATTACAGATGAACCTTTCATGTAGTTTGCCCTGGCCATAAATCCATCATCGGCAATAATTAGGTGATGGTGAAACGGGCTCTCCTGCGGGTTAACCTGAAGTGCATATTGTTAAATATGCGGGGTTTCTCCTACCCGAAAATAGGAGGATTAGAGTGCAACTGCGGTTGTGGATTCAAGATGTGTATAAGAGCATGGTGATCAGGCCCATGGCTCCGTGTGAAGGAGCATGAATGTGTTCATGGCTCAGGAGCACGGTGAATAGGCCCATGGCTCATGATAAAAAGGGTAGACTGCGTGAGCTAACCCTATGGCTGAGGCCACTCAAGCAAGAGACTACGGTCCTGCTTTGGTTAACGTGCACTGACCACGAAGAGGTGAGGTCATGGAGTCCAGCTCTCCCAATGACCTTGTATGGCACCAGTTTTGGGCTTCACAGCCGAAGGTTGGATTTGAGTGGGATGACTCATTTCCTCAGGGCATGATAAATCATAATCCAACCGTATAGAATATATTGCTTAAGGCAAAACACAGAACATTGGTTGAGGCCTTGTTTGTATAGTTTCCATAATTATATCTTGCAAGTTAATTGTACACATTTCATATCTTGTGATAAATTCTTATAAAGCTTATCTTGTCAATCATGTCCCATAAAGAATGATTGTTATATGCCTCCTGGATATTTTGGTAAGATTGTTAATAAAGTTAGCTTTGCTCAGTATGTTGCTCCTATAATCTTCTTATACCAGTTTTCTGGGATCATAATAAAGTTGGTAGAGGGTTATGTTTCTCACTGGGACTATGTGTTTCACCTTGGTGGTTAATAACCTTTTTAGGTGGACATGCCTGGCGAGATGAAGATCATGTAGCTGAGGTGATATACAGAGGTATCATACCTGGTGGAATAGATAGTGTCTAGAAGTAGAGTCCTATGTGTCGTCCCTGTACACTCAGGTCTTCAGGAGAGTTTTTTGATGTTTCTGATAAGATGATTGATATGTGGTTTTTGGTTTCTATACATTAATGTAATAAATCAGCATGTGGAACAATTCTTTCATGTAATGAGATGATGGGAAATTATGTTGTAGCACCTTGAAAATATGTTATGAAAAGAAAGTGTTGGCTTAGATGCAATGTGTCTCATCTTATGGTTCTTGTTGTAAATCGGTTTTAATTTTCCGTGGTTTTCGGTAATCCGTTGGTTAGTATGTAATCGTGTTTTGTTCAATATGGGATGTTTCACTGTACATTTTTAGTAATTTAATAGATGTACAATTTCAAAGAAATGACGATGACATGAAAATGTCAATGAAAACCTAGTTGCACGCGCCCTATTATATTTAATGTGCATGGTTTAGTCTTAACACAAATTAGTATGTTTCTCAAAGACATCATTAGAAATTCTCAGTTACTATAAATAATTTGTGCCATGATAAGTAATTAACTCTTAATTGGGTTATGTGATGCACAACTTTGGATTAGGGTTGATGTGCATGCTTTTCGAGGAATTACAGATAATTTACAGATGTTGCTGATGATTTTTCATATATCAAGTAATTAACTCTTATCAGTGTATTAAGAGGTTCAATTGCATGAATTTAGTGTATAAATGTCAAGTGGACATGTAACCATTTTATTTAAGAATTTTAATCTGCCTGCAAGTACCGTATGTTGATTATTTAGTATTTTTCACTGGTTTGAATAAATTGCTCTGTAAAATTTAGAATGATATTCATGTTGTATTATAAGCTTCAGATGAATAGACTCGATACCATAGAGATACCAGAGTCAAGAATAAGCAATAGAGAGATACAATATAGTAAGAGCTTTTTAGACATAGGTTCCGTGAACATCGTAGATTCCCTATGGATGCCTGCATTGTAGGGAGGAAACGATCCACCCTGGAAGCGACCAGTATACGGGGATGAGAATGCACCCACAGAGCGTGCGGGGAGACGAAGCCCTTGAGGAAGTCTCCTAAGAGAAGACAGGTTACCCAACATGAACTGGAGATCTCGGTGGCAACCCAGAGGTACACACAGAGCATACCAAGATGAGGCCCACAGAGCATCTCAGACCCTCCTCCTGTGTACTCAACCTAGAGGAGAGGTCTAGTTAAAGGCCATCTATTTAACCGCCTTAGTCAGACGTGATAGTTCGAGTCAAGCAGACTCAGATTCAGTTCTAGGCTTAGCTTGCCAGGTTTTAAGCTAAGTCTTGTACGGTGGGATCGTAGTTCACTACGAGTCTTCATATGTAGAGTACACTACATATGATCAGGGCATAAGATAAAATATATTCATATAGGTTCATAGAGTTTCTTATAAGTTAAAGAGTTAAGAAAGATTTGAGTTAGTTTCACAGCAGTTGTCCTTTAAATGAAATTTTAGTATTCACTATTATTTAATCGTATTTATAGCTTTGCAATAGTTGTTATCTTAATGAAATGTTGACATCACATGTCGTTTAAATTATATTGTTTAGATCTTCTCAGTATAGTATTATCTTGTATTTTATTCCAATTAATAAACATAAAATGAGTTATCTGTGATGGTTTGGTGAAATTCTATTCACTAAGCCAGTAGCTCACCAACCTACTAAAACATTTCTTTTAGGTCAGCGTCAGCATGAGGAAGTTGAAGGATCTTAACATCTAGGCTCTTAGAAGGTAGTTCATAGTTAGATAGAGGTCTCTTAGTCCTTTCCCCTCGGTCCTTGGGCATGTGGAGTGGTTGAGAGAGAATGTAATGTAATAAGTAGTTTAGTTGTAAATTATCTTTTGTGCTTCATATTCCGCAAGTAAGATGTAATATGTTGTTTAAACTCTGAGGTATCTTTCAAGATTAAGAAACAGTAAGTTTGCTTTCACAAGTTTAGTATGATTTCAGTTTATTCCAAGTCATAAGATTTTCCTTTAAATTAATTTTAAGTGATTAAGAAAAGAAAAAGTTAAGGGTGATTTTTGTATTCCATTGAATCCTCTTGTTATGCCCTAATCTCATGATTAGTGGTAATTGTGAGATTGGGGTGTGACAATCCCCTTAGGCATCTTCCCTCTTATCTTCTTCTTGAAGGTATACACACCTTATGGAACTTCACATAAGTTGTGATTTGCTTGATGATGTCTACCAATGAGCTGTTTACCTTAATCAGCTTTAAGACCTTCAGAGTTTTCATGCCATGGTTTTGTTTTCCTTGAGTAATGTGTCTTCATAGACATTAAAGAAAGGGGTCTCAATCATATTGGACACTTGTGAACCTTGAAACATCATGTTGGGATGTCTTGGATCAGCAATTGTGGCACTTGGTGGTGTAATATCAAAGGAAGGTGGGATACTTGGTATCATTCCTTTAAAAGGAGTTGGAACAAAAAAATTTCTAGTGCCCTTGACACTCTCAATAGAAGGTGGTACAATAAAATCTCTAGTGCACTTGTCACTCTCATAAGGTCTTTCCAGAAAGGGCACTCCATCATTCTCTTTGTCAAATTGCTTTCCTCCATTTTTGGACTTCTCAACAACCTTCTCACACCTCAAGATGGAACCCATGTTCAGTTGCTCATGGGGAGGGGGGAGCATGTGATGGTTGTTGGTAGAGATGGTCTTTGGTGTGGTGGAATAGGATTTTGAAGGATGTAGGATGGTTGTTGTTGATGTTGTTGTGGAGGTAGTTGGTATGGGGGTGGCTGTTGTGGTTGATATTGTGGTGGTGCTTGTGAGGTGTGTTGGAAGTTGTATGAATGTTGAGGAGGTGGTGGAGCATAAGGGTTAAGGGGAGCTTGATATTATTGCAAGGTAGATACTTGTCCTTGTGGTGGATCATAGATGCCTTGAGGAGAAGCCATAGAACCATTTGCATTATTTGGGTAGGCTATGGTTTGAGAAGGGGGTCTTCCCTCCTCACAAAGGTCAAGTAAAAGGGAAATTTGATCTAGTCTTTTCTCAATCCAATCAATAGTTTGTCCATGGGAGGACACCTCTCTCTTCACTTCATCAAGGCTTCTTATCTTTGAAAGAACTTCTTTTTTAAACATGGAGTTGTTTCTTGGCTCTTGGTCTTCTTGTTTCCCTCATGAAAAGTTTGGATGATGCCATTCTAAAATGTAAGAGCTCAACATGGAGCCTTGGTTGTTCCAGATGCCATAGGATTGTATAGCTTGCACATCTTCACAAAGGGCCTCCATGGAGTTGGTAGAGTGATTAGAATAACCTACCATAAGAATCTTCATGAGATTTACCATGTCTGCCAATATCTTCATCATGTAGGGTGGTTGAGGAATTGAAGGGTTTTGTGCATCTTCATCTACCATCTTGACTTCAAAGGGTTGCTTGTCACATGCCCCAAGCACAATCAAACAACAAGAAAAGTTAGAAAACCAAGATGCAAAAGTAATACAAAAAATAAAGAATAACAATGATGAGGGCAATAGGAAAAGAAAATCTACAACAACTAGCTAGGTCAAACACCTCTATCCCTAGAAACAATGCCAAAAATCTTGGTGCGTTCTTCCTAGCCTTAGATTACACCTGACAATTGGGTTTATTTAGATGCAACCCTAGGTCTCAAACAAACTGGGATCTTTTAAAATTTATAAGGACCTAGTCTAACACACTCATTTAGACTAATCACACTTCACCCGCAAGTGCATGGGGTTGTGTTATAGTATAGGGAAGAGGCAAGAGTCTATCTATAGGGAGAGAGGGGGAACTAGGGATAAGTTAGCATGAGATATGTTCCTAAAGAGGAGACTAGGATTTTTAGGGTTTAAACTTGATTTGGGGTTGATTACACTAAGATGCAAGAAATTGAACAAGAAAGGAAGTATGAAAATCAAGATAAGAAAACCCTACTTTATCCCTAAACAAGCAAGTATAACTAACAAAGAAAGCAACTACTTAAGTAAGAAATCAATACTACAATATACTAGAAATTAAGACACCAAAGCAATTAGAGACCTAAATTACAACAAACTAGATTTAGCAAGCACAAATATGCACTAACTACCCTAGGAAGGATTAAATACCAACAATAAAGCAATTGACTAAGGAGCAATTGTAACAATTAAACTAGCACGAAAAATCTAAGAGGGAAATATGTGTTTTAAGCAATGTTAAGGAGAGGTGGGCCGTTTGTGGTAATGATACTAAGATACTAGTTGGGGGGAGCATATCACACAAAACCTAACCATTCATTCTAGATTTCTAAACCAAACAAGTAGTTAAATGCAATGGAATCACCCTAGACTATTTGTTGGCCATAGATAGAATAAAGAGTGTGAAGGGGAACTATACCCTTACACGCACCATCTAGCCTTATGAGGCTCAATTGGACCAAGCTTATTTGGAACTTTAATTGGATTTAACTAATCAAGGTTTCTAGCATGAGAATGCTTAGTGTATTTGGGAGCCAAAGGTAGGAATGGGGAGTAGAGGTGAGGATATTTCACCTCACATTACTCACCATCTAGCTTTTAGTAAACTCCTAGGCAATTACACTAAACATTCTTACACTAGCTACTTAGATCTCAGACCTAGGAGTAGGGGAAGGAATATATGTGTGGGAATATGGGGTGCTAGAAGGGATCCACTAATTGTGTGATGACCACTTTCAATCTGATAATGACATCACACAAAATCATGCGGAAACAACCATTAACAACAGATTACCGAAAATCACTAAAAATTAAAACCATTTTTTCATAAAGATCCATTGTTAGGAAATTTATAACTGAAGGGCCCAAAGCCTTGTTGGCTAAATGGACATCTATAAATCCCTTTGTTTTGATTATGACAAACATTTCATTCTTATTGATCTAACGAGCTACTTGAGTGTGCAGGAACAAGGTGGATGACAAAGTACTAGGGAAATCCATATGCTTACATATTTATATTTTCATGAAATGTAATCGCCTTGTAAAAACTTGTACAAATATATAATGTACAAGTACTTAGATTTCATGTAAATCAAGCGTTAGATTCTCCCTAGCTAAAAACCACATTTAGATAGGTCATCCCCTTCAAATAGGATCACATATGCACACTCATACATATAATTAGTGCCTAAATTGAAACATTGAAATAGGATCAATCTCGGTCGACCAACTCCTCGACCGAGACACTCTCGGTCGACAATCTTCTCGACCGAGAAAGATCCAAAGTAGCCGTTAGACACAACTGACAAGGTAGTTGGCAGTTGGAGATAAACGTTGCAAAACACTTGATTCAGAGAGCCTGTCGGTCGACAAGAGTTCGACCGAGTAGGTGTCTCGGTCGACCATTCCTCGACCGAGATGAACTCTGACAGCAACTGCAGAGTAAATTAATTAGCCGTTGCTAAAGCAACAAACTTGTACCTAACGGCTAGTTAAGCACTTAGAAACCCCTAGAAGTTGTCTAGAACGTCCTTAAGCATCCTTAGGCCATTCCTATAAATAGGACAAGCCATAGGACACTCAAACTCACTTGTTACACTTGAGAAATCCTTGAGCATACTTTGAGCAACCTGTTTGTGAGCAAATTGAGCATTGTAACAATTGGCTACTTCCTTCCTTAGCTCATAATTCGTGTCCTATAGGCTAGCATATCCTATCCACTGCAATTACAATTCCATACACTTTGGTTAGGAGATCTATACGCTTGATCTAGGCAAATCAAGCCTTGTGCTACAAAAGGATAAGTTGTAATTTCCTTTTCCTTTCTTGTTCTCTATTATTATTTGTACTCTCCTTGCTACTCCTAGGTTGGAGGCTGCGGATTGGAGAGGGTGGAGATCTTCTTGGTGAAGGAGACCTTGAGCTACTTCAAGAAGGCTGGTGCAACGGGAGGTTACTTCTAGAGAGGAAGGCTACTTCAAGGGGGAGCTTGGAGTTACTTCAAGAAGGCTACCTCAAGTTGGTGCATCTACTTCGAGTGAAGGCTGTTCAAGGGGTGTAAAAGAAAGTATTGTATTTTGTGTAAATCCTTGTGAAGCTAATAAAATATATACTTTCAAAACCCTGGTTGGGTAAGCAACTGGGTAGTGGACTGACAACTTTAGTATTTGCTAAAGTTGGAACCACTCTAAACACCTGTCTCCTTCTTCCAATTTCAATTGTGGTTGTTTGAGTTCAATAATTGTTAAAATTGTTTTAAAACTCTATTCACCCCCCCTCTAGTGTTTTTCAAGCCTGTCATATACAACATGATACATCACACATGTGCTATCTCAGCAACATCACTAATTCATCTGATATTAGTTTGCTTTTACCAAAAACACATACGTGAGCAAACTATTAGCAATAACAACCTTTTAGCCAAAAACTCAGATCGATTGTAAAACCAAATATGAAACTATCCCCCAAGGACCTGAGAGTATAGGGACAACACATAAGACTTCTATCTACAACAAGACTTAATTGACATCACACCACCTTAGAATTATATGTTTTCTTCCTGCTATTGTCCTATCTCAACTACACGATCTCTTCCACCTCATGCACATCCACCTAAAAAGTTGTGGAACCCATGGGGTGAGACAAAAGTCCCAGCGGGAGATATAACTCTCTGCCAACAACACTATTATTATTACCAATATAATTATTTATTCAAAGATAATAATAAAACAAAAACTATGCTAAGAAATTCCAATTATAATATGAACATTAGCATGGTATCCCCATAAATGAGTAGATCAGATATCTATAACTGACCAATAGGTTATTCAATCTTTTTAGAAGGAATATGAAGAACATGTATATCATTTATAAATCATGCTATACCAACATCTCAAGCTTATCCTGTGATCATATTGGCATGGTATGATATCAATGAATTACGTGAATATACTACTAGGTATTACCCTTTGTCAATCCTATAATTACAATGCAAGGTATTGATCTTTATCAATCCTATGATTATATAGTCAGGTACTAATCTTTATCAATCCTATGATTATATTGCCATGTATTGACCTTTATCTATCCTATGATTATACTGTCATCAATCATGTAATTATACTATCAAGTATTGATCTTTATCAATCCTGTGATTATACTTCCAGGTATTGACCTTTATCAATCCTGTGATTATAATTCCAGGTATGGATCTTTATCAATCCTGTGATTATACTGCCAGGTATTGATCTTTATCAATCCTGTGATTATACTGCCATGTATTGATCTTTATCAATCCTATGATTATACTTCCATGTATTGATCTTTATCAATCCTGTGATTATACTGCCAGATATTGATCTTTATCAATCCTATGATTATACTTCCAGGTATTGATCTTTATCAATCCTATGATTATACAACCAAGTATTGATCTTTATCATCCTATGATTATACTACCAGGTATTGATCTTTATCAATCCTATGATTATACTGCCAGATATTGATCTTTATCAATCCTATGATTATACTACCAAGTATTGACCTTTATCAATTCTATGATTATACTGCCAGGTATTGATCTTTATCAATCATGTGATTATACTACCGTGTATTGATCTTTATCAATCCCTAATTATACTTCTAGGTAATGATATTTATCAATCCTATGATTATATTACCAGGTGATGGGTTAAATGTATTACAACATCTTATATCATCAATCAAGATACAAGTATGAAGGTATATCATATTGCCAAGGAATCTTTAACAGTTGGGACACCTTTGTGTTACCCTATTAATTTCATCATGGGATATCAATCCCTTAAACTCATCATTGAGTACCACATCACCTTACTAGGAAATATGACTCTGCCAGGTCATCAAACCTATTCACATCCTTCTTGTAATATAATTATTCCATAGGCCTCATAAGTCATAATCAAACTACATTAGATTATAAACACTATAGACCTCATTTAGTATATCCATAATGCCTTCATGGTGAATATTTCATTATTGTAACCATTGATTATTATCACCATGCCATTTTAAGTTACACTCCCTCTTGTGATTAGGGTTAGGGTTTCTTTTTTCAACCGATTAGGGTTTCCAGGGTTATATTCAATAACGAACACTAAACCATAACTCATCCTCTCTAGAAGCTTATATTATTATCTTTATATTCAATTGTATCATAGATAATCACTCAATCAAGTTACACCCCTCTCATGATTAGGGTTAGGGTTTCTATTGCAGCCGGTTAGGGTTTCTAGGGTTATATTCATCCACCAAACCCTAATTTGTAACTCCTCTCATCTAGGAGCTTATTTCTTTGACATAAGTATTCAAACATACTTGATTACTCTCATCAATTATCATTAATTGATTATCAACATGAGTGATACAAATTCCTCTCTCATCCTTTCTAGAATACTGGTTTCAAATTAACTTGTTGTATTGACTTGACCCTCTTTAGGGGTATTGGCCTACACTTATCAAAGTATATCCATCTCGTTACATTGTCAAGTATCAACTTGTCTAAACTCCTCATGTGTCTGCCTACACTCATCAAAGTGTATTGGCCTACACACTAACTCTTGTGTCGGCCTAGACATTCACCTGTGTCGGACTAATCTCCTCACTTTGTGTTGGGTTAGATACATGTATCGGCCATGACACTCTTCACTTATGTTGGCCTAAACTCCTCACTTTGTGTCGGGTTGGACACTATCAATAGATATCAGGTTAGGGTGTATATTGACTTAGACACCATTATCACTTTATGTTGCCCATGGCATATCAAAGTGATATCAGTTTAGAGGTGCTTAGGGGTGATATCGGTTTTGAGGTTCTTCAAGTGATATCGGCCATGAATCATGTCTTGGTGTATCACCTTCACCATACCTTGGTGCATAACCTTCTTCATACTTTAGCATAATATTTTCACCTCACTTAAGCATAACATCTTGATCTCACTTTAGGGTATCGGCCACCCTATCACCTTGTGTGTTGGCCATAGTATACTCTAGGGTATTAGCCACATTGTCATCTAGTGTATAAGCCATAACACTACCCATTGTGTCACCCTAGCTATCACCAAGTGATATTGGCCTCTACAGTTTTGAGTATCGGGTTAGCTATCATTAGCACCCTTATATACATTCACCTATCAAGGTACATTCCTCACCACTACTTGGTGTGTCGACTATGACTTCAAGGAGTGTGTCTCCCACACCTTCATGTGGTGTGTCGGCCTTATACTTAAAAAAGTGTGTCACCCTTCACATTGGTGTCGGGTTTGAGGGGTGTCAGGATGTTAGGGTTAGGGCATATCGGGTTAGCCCTATTGCCTTCATATTTGCACTCAACTTTCAATATATTGGCCAGCCCCCATCCTTAGTCTTAGGTAACAAGCTAGACAATTGTAAGGATGATGGTCCTTTATATGTAGTAAATCGGTAATGGGTTAGGACCTCATGTGTATTGGTTTTCCCCTCACATAATCTATTATCAAGTTAGAGTTTCTTAAACCAATATGGGCTTGTGCATGGGAGATTCCATCATCTTCAAGCTCCAACCCTTCATCCACTAACACTCTAGTTCATGTATAACAGCCCCATATATCTATTATATCCCATAGAATCATCATTAAACTAAGGAAAGTCGAAATTGAAAAGGAATAATCAAGATTGCATGATTGAAGGTGAATAATAAAAGAGTTGAGTTCAAGTTATATAACCTACCTCAAGATCACCACTAGAGATTCAAGCTTCAAAGATCCATGTTCCCAAGGTTGAAGATTACCTATTCAAAGGTCCAAGATTCATCTATAGCTTCACCTCCATCAAGAAGATGGTACCATAGTTAGAAACTTGGTGAAGAAGAAAAGAAAGAAAGAATTATGATCCGAGATACATAATTGTCCAAGGTTGAAGATGGTCATGGAATCACCTTAGATAAGATGCTTGACCTTCCTCTTGATCCTTGAGCTCCTAGGGTCGTCCACCAAGGGAGGGATGATATGAGAGTCGAAACGTTCACTAGTGGGTGAAAGGAGAGGCTTATATAGTTGAGGCTCATGAGAGAGGCTACATGAGAGGTGTCATCACCATATGTAACTAGGTGACCCATGTCAATGCATGGTGGGACCATGCAACCATAATTATCTCATCATGCAAAACTCTTGTGGATAATTCAAGGATGAGATATCGGCTGTTGGGTATCTTGCTTGACAAGATATCACAACCCAATATCACATTTCATGTAAATCGGTACAACTTTTCTAAGGAAGTCCTAAACAGACATGCTTCACCTTCTTGAGGTGATTAGTCTGATATGAATACTTCCAAAAAGTTACTAAATAGATATGGGACCTCCTCTATGGTTTCTAAATTGATAGGCACTTCCCATATACTCTTCATAACTCGATACAACCTTATCTAGGGTTCAAGATACTCAACATTCTTTGGTTCTTTCACCGCCAAGAGTTCTATCACTCAACGAAGACTCAAACAATGCACCCTATCCTTTATATCTCCTATATATGATGCTAAGAGACACTCTAGAGATGGTAGTTTGTATGTTAACCTCTTACTTTGGGTAAATTGCAATTTACATCAAAACTTAGCACACAAAGTACAAACATCATCCACACATGCTCAACTTGAAACTTAAGCTCTCCACAAGGTGCCTATACCATATCAGCTATCTAGAAAAGATATGGAGAAAAATTGGATAATTTGTGGGATTAGAAAGGTGTACCGAAGAAATCATTAATGCTAATAAGAATTGGAGAGTAAGAAAATATCTAGAGATTTCAATAGAGGAGGATAGAGAAGTGGTGGATATAGAGGAGGTGGTGGTTTCTTTTCCAAAATAGTATAAGGTCTTGGTTATTTTGGAATATGTCATATTCTCCTTATTATGCTAAAGGAGTAAGTTCACACTCAACATGTGACATATGCAAGATAACCCCTTATCTTAGGTAAATTGCACTCCAAAATAAGTAAACATTGCTCAAACATTATTCAAACGGGTCTAAATTTGAAACATAGGCACGCCACATGTTAGTAAAATACCTCAAAGGATTATATTGAAGTTATAAACAACTTACTTAAGCAAAATAAATAGGGTTATCCCAAAACCTAGGTCAGGGATGTTACAAGTTATCAACCCCTAACATGGATTTCATCCTCAAAATCTCAAGAGAAAAGAGAAAGGTACTTCCTATTTAACTCTTCATTAAAACTTTTATGAAGCCAACCAAAGGAATCTCAAAATAGTAAAATTACTTATGACTAAGCAATACTCTTATATTAAACATCTTCTATACCAAAGTGATGTCATGTATCTTTATCTAAGATTGACACAAGATTTATCACATTAGACACCCTTAGTTAACTCTACCACTTCTGGCTTGTAAACTTAACACTATGTAAAGTCATACTTTCTCAACATAGAAACACTGTATGTAATTTGTACAACTCAGATGGCAACCCTAACTTTTAAGCCACCTTCACAACTTGTAACATTACTAGAGTAGGTTCACAGACCTGGGAGTCATTATATTTATCTGAGGGAAAAGGTAAGACCACAATTTCAAGGGTATTAACCATCAAATTCTTATTATGAAACATTTCTTGATCTCACATACCACTGGCACCTCTTGGATATTGGGATTCCTTACCTTGCTATCCATCATAGATGGCAAATCGCATCACATTCATGTTCATTTAGCTTTTCAACTGTCACTATTGATTCCAAACATGTTTAGAAGAATCTTCCTATCATCTTGAAGGATCCACAAAACATCATCATTCACAGATGTCACCATCTCAGAACAAAAGTCCAAGCCCCAACTGATACTTTTCAAGTATCCATCTCAAGGTCACCTCAAAACCATACATATCAAGTGATATGAGACTCATTTGAACATCACATCCCTGGAAAGGAAGTACATAAAGGAAACATACTTTCCCTTATTATCACATCACCATCTAGGGATTGCTAATAGGGAGAAGGAGATTACCAACTTTCTTGGGTTATGATATGAGTTTTCACCACTCATGTGTCATTCAATCCGATTTCATCTTGGTTTCCTTACCATTGGCTTAGGAACTGTAAAGATGATTACATGTCATTACTCCTTTGATTTTTCTCTTTATGTTCATGAACATTTCTTTGTTTTACCACATTCTTCATCTTTACATCATGGAAAGGATCATTATTCTTTGCATATTCTTTATTGAGCAGGTATCATCTTCCTTGTTCCCTTACACATATCATGAGAATTGCACTTTATACTTTCTTATACTCATAGGCTGGTCTGAGATTAACTCAGGTTCCACCTCATTACTATCAGAATGTGGTAGGAATATCTATGCCACATCTCCCATTTCTTTATGCTCATTAGATTGTCTCAAAATGACTACTTGATTAGAGTAATCATAAAGATAGAAATTTAAGGGTTCTGTACTTCCCTTTTTCTTCAGTAATTGAATACATGGCCAGAGTATTCAAGCACTGAGATAGGTAGTATGCACTTTGTTTTATATCATGTTTCTTACCTTAAACATCTCTTTTAAGTTCTAAGACTTAGTATCTCTGGTTCTCTCAAGGTGTCTCTTTTACAACTCTTCCTCTTTTTCATGAACAAATGAAATCATAAAACTTTTTAGAGAATAATGTATAGAATATAAATTCTAGTCCTATTAATCTCTGCCTCATGTTCCCAAAGGACTAACCAAATAAAACTTAAAAACAACTATCCTTCTTATGTTTAATAGGAAGAACAAAGAGAGATAAGTCAGAATGGAAAAGTTCTATCTGATGTGCTACCTATTATGGGTTATCTAGTGTATCAGGTTGACTTAATACATATAGTCTAGTCATTGCCTATTGTGACCCTTATCCTCCACTACCTGAAGTAGATGGACCATCTTGGATGATTGTACCCGTCCTCGTCCTTCTACTCCACTAAACTACGGTCCTTGTGAGCCATGTATATTCTGCCTTGAATGTTGGGTTACTTCATTATTTCTTCTTAGACACTACCACCTCATATGTCCTATCTATCCACACTCGTAGTAAGCTTGAGCCCCATGTTGTAACCTAGGAAAGATCCTCATTGATACTAAAGGTGCACTTGGAACTCCTACTGGAGGTGAACTCCGACCTCTACCCCTACTTGGTGTCCACTACATTGGTGTGCTAAATGCTTGTTGTTCTGGTGGCACTAAAAACTTTGGTTGTCTAATACCACCAAACAACTATTGTTGTGACTGTGTAGACCTCTTTGTGAGTTTTTCCTCATGTTTCTCTGTCATAGACCTTTCTATCCTCCGTACTGATTCCATGAATGTGTCAAATCTCTCTCTACTTTCCAAAGTAGATGTCGAGGTAAACATCTCAGCTTCAATCCTTTCTCAAAATGTTGGATCCCCCCCTTCTCAGTAGTAGCCATTTGAGGACAAAATCATAAAAGTTCCATAAACCTAGCCTCATACTCATTAATTGTTAGGGTTCCTTGTTGAATCCTCTCAAACTGCAATATCTTTTTGTCTAAGTATGTCTGTGTAAAGTACTTAGATGAATTCTTGACAAAATTTCTCCCAACCAACCTCTTCATCATTTCTTTTGACCTCTTCTATGGCCCACCAATGGTCAACACTGCCCTTCAAAAGGTACATAGCATGCTTGACCTTGTCAGCATCTAGGATACTAAGGATCTTGAAAGCCTTTTCTAACTCAGTGACCCACATATCAGCATCTGCTGGGTTAGCTATTCCAACATATTCTATAGCTCCTATGCGGTGTAGCCATTTAAAGGTCTTACCAAAACCTAAAAATTCTTCATTGGGGATTAGTTCCCTAGGTTGTATTGCTAGTGTCTGGTCCACTATATGCATCACTATTGTCATAACTTTCCCAAAAGAGATAATGAAAAGCAAGGTTCTCTTTCATGACTAGATCAGGTTGGGGATTCTCAAGCACTCATTCTTCTCTTTCCTGATCCCTCACACCTTCACCTGATGCAACAATATTACTTCTAGCAATATGTTCATCATGTTCTCCAGACATATTTAAGCTTTATCCTTTCTTCTACATGAGCATAATTTACTACTAGACATACTAGTGGACACTAGAACATACTCAACAACCTTAGTCCTATGTCCTTGTAGACTCAATGAATCTATAGCTCTGATACCAAAACTTGTGACAACCACTATCAAACTGATAACAACATCGCATAAAATTACATAGAAACAACTGTTAACAACGAATTATCGAAAATCACTAAAAATGTAAACCATTTTTCACAAAGATCCATTGCTAGGAAATTTATTATTGAAAGCCCCAAATCCTGTCATATACAACATGATACATCACACATGTGCTATCTCATTAGCATCCCTGTTTCATCTGATATTAGTTTTCTTTTACCAAAAACATGTACATGAGCAAACTATTAATAATAACAACCTTTTAGACAAAACTCAGATCAATTGTAAAAATGGATATGAAACTATCCCCCAAGAACCTGAGAGTATAGCGACGACACATATGACTTCTATCTACAATAAGACACAGTTGACAGCACACCACCATAGAATTATAGGTTTTCTTTGACTGTTGTCCTATCTCAGCTACACGATCTCTTCCACCTTGTGCACGTCCACCTAAAAAGTTGTAGAACCCACAAGGTGAGATAAAAATCTCAGCGGGAGATATAACTCTCCACCAAAAACACTATTATTATCACAACTATAATTCTTTATTTAAAGATAATGATAAAGTATCAACTATGCTAAGCAATTCCAATTATAATATGAACATTAGCATGGTATCATCATATATGAGCAGATCAGATATCTATGACTGACCAATAGGTTATTCAATATTTCTAGAAGGAATATGAAGAACATGTATATCATTTATCAATCATACTATACCGACATCTCAAGGTTATCTAGTGATCATATTGCCATGGTATGATATCAGTGAATCATGTGAATATACTGCCAGGTATATCCCTTTGTGAATCCTATAATTATATTGCCAGGTATCGATCTTTATCAATCATATGATTATACTTCTAGGTATTGATCTTTATCAATCCTATGATTATACTGCTAGGCATTGACCTTTATCAATCTCGTGATTATACTGCCAGGTATTGAGCTTTATCAATCCCGTGATTATACTGCCAGGTATTGACCTTTATCAATCGTGTGATTATACTTTCAGGTATTGATCTTTATCAATCCTATAATTATACTACCAAGTATTGATCTTTATCAATCGTATGATTATACTACCACATATTGATCTTTATCAATCATGTGATTATACTGCATAGATCTTTATCAATCCTTTGATTATACTGCCAAGCATTGACCTTTATCAATCCTATGATTATACTGCTAAGTATTGACCTTTATTAATCTTGTGATTATATTGCCAGGTATTGATCTTTATCAATTCTGTGATTATACTACCAGGTGATGGGTTAAATGTATTACAACATCTTTAGCATCAACGAAGTTACAATTATGGAGGTATATCATATTGCTAAGGATTCTTTAACAGTTGGGACATCTTTGTGTTACCCTATTACTTTCACAATCGGATATCAATCCCTTAAACTCATCATTGAGTACCACATCACCTTACTAGGAAATATGCATCTGCCAGGTCATCAGACCTATTCACATCCTTCTTGTGATACAATTATTCCATAGATCTCATAAGGCATAATCAAACTACATTAGATTATAAACACTATAGCCCTCAATTGTCTATATCCATAATTCCTTCATGGTTAAGATTTCATTATTATAACCATTGATTATTATCATCATTCCATTTCAAGTTACATTCCCTCTTGTGATTAGGGTTAGGGTTTCTGTTTTCAACCGATTAGGGTTTCCAAGGTTATATTCAATAACAAACCCTAAACCATAACTCCTCCTCTCTAGAAGCTTATATTATTATCTTTACATTCAATTGTATCATAAATAATCACTCAATCAAGTTACAACCCTCTCATGATTAGGGTTAGGGTTTCTATTGCAGCCAATTAGGGTTTCTACTATTATATTCAACCACCAAACCCTAATTTGTAAATCCTCTCATCTAGGAGCTTATTTCCTTGCCATAAATATTCAAACATACTTGATTACTCTCATCAACATGAGTGATACAAATTCCTCTCTCATACTTTCTAGATTACTGGTTTCAACTTAACTTGTTGTATTGACTTGACCCTCTTTAGGGTGCATTGGCCTACACTTATCAAAGTGTATCCATCTCATTACATCATCAAGTATCAACTTTATTATACTCCTCATGTGTAGACCAACACTCATCAAAGTGTATCGACCTACACACTAACTCTTGTGTCAGCCTAGACAGATTCACCTCTATCGACTTAAGCTCCTCACTTTGTATCGGATTAGATACATGTATCATCCATGACACTCTTCCCTTGTGTCGGCATGAACTCCTCACTTTGTGTCATGTTAGACACTATCAATAGATATCGGGTTAGGGGGTGTATTGACTTAGACATCATTATCAATTTGTGTCGCCCATGACACTATCACTTGTGTCACCCATGGAACATCAAATTGATATAAGTTTAGAGGTTCTTAGGGTGATATCGGTTTTGAGGTGCTTCAAGTGATATCAATCATGAATCATGTCTTGGTGTATCATCTTCACCATACCTTGATGCATCACCTTCTTCATACTTTAGCGTAATAGTTTCACCTCACTTAAGCATAACATCTTAACCTCACTTTAGGGTATCGACCACCCTTTCACTTTGTGTGTTGGCCATAGTATACTCTAGGGTATTGGCCACATGTCATCTAGTGTATCGGCCATAGAACCACCCATTGTGTTTCCCTAGATATCACCAAGTGATATCAACCTCTAGTGTTTTGATAGTATCAGGCTAGCCATCACCAACACCCTTATATACTTTCACCTATCAAGGTACCAGCTTCACCACTACTTGGTGTGTTGGTCATGACTTCAAGGAGTGTGTCACCCACACCTTCATGTGGTGTGTCGACCTTAGACTCAAAGAAGTGTGTCACCCTTCACATTGGTGTCGGGTTAGAGGGGTATCAGGTTCCTAAGGTTAGGGCATATCAGGTTAGCCCTATTGACTTCTTATCTTCACTCAAATTTCAATATATCAGCTGCCCCCATCCTTAGTCTTAGGAAACAAGATAGAAAACTGTAAGAATGATGGTCCTTCATATGTAGAAAACTGGTAACATGTTATGACCTCATGTGTATTGGTTTTCCCCTCACATAACCTATCATCGAGTTAGAGTTTCTTAAACCAATATCAGTTTGTGCATGGGAATTTACATCATCTTCAAGATCCAACCCTTCATCCACTAACACTATAGTTCATGGACAACAACCCCATATATCCATTAGATCTCATAGATTCACAATTCAACCAAGAAAAGTCGAAATTGTAAAGGAATCATCAAGTATTGCGTGATTGAAGGTGAATAATAATAGAGCTGAGTTCAAGTTATTTAATCCGCCTCAAGATCACCACTAAGATTCAAGCTTCAAAGATCCACGTTCCCAAGGTTGAAGATGACCAATTCAAATGTGTACGATTTGGCTATAGCTTCACCTCCATCAAGAAGAAGGTATCATAGTTAGAAACTTGGTGAAGAAGAAAAGAAAGAAAGAATTATGATATGAGATACATATTTCTCTAAGGTTGAAGATGGTCATGGCATCACCTTAGACAAGATGCTCGACCTTCCTCTTGATACTTGAGCTCCTAGGGTCGTCCACCAAGGGAGGGATGATATGAGAGTCAAAACGTTCACTAGTAGGTGAAAAGAGAGCTTAAATAGTTGAGGTTCATGAGAGAGGCTACATGAGAGGTGTCATCACCATATGTAGCAAGGTGACATGTGTCCAAGCATGGTGGCAACATTCAAACATGATTATCTTGTCATTCAAAACTCTTGTGGATAATTCAAGGATGAGATATCAGCCATTGGGCATCTTGCTTGACAAGATATCACAACCCAATATCACATTTCATGTAAACCAATACAACTTTTCTGAGGAAGTCCTAAACTGATATGCTTCACCTTCTTGAGGTGCTTAGTCCGATATGAATACTTCCTAAAAGTTTCTAAAATGATATGGGACCTCCTCTATGGTTTCTAAACTGAGAGGCACTTCCCATATACACTTCATAACTCAACACAACCTTATCTAGGGTTCAAGATGCTCAACATTCTTTGATTCTTTCACCAACAAGAGTGCTATCACTCAACCAAGACTCAAACAAGTCTCCTCCTCCTTTATCTATCATCTAGATGATGCTAAGAGATAGAAGGGACACTCTAGAGATGGTAGTTTGCATGTTAACCACTTGCTTAGGGTAAATTGCAATTTACATCAAAACTTAGCACATAAAGTACAAACATCATCCACACAGGCTCAACTTGAAGCTGAAGCTCTCCATAAGGCACCCCATAGCATCATCTTCTCCTTATGATGATAAATCACTAAGGTCACACTCAACATGTGACATATTTCAAGATAACCCCTTATCTTGGGTAAATTGCACTCTGGTCCAAAATAAGCAAACATTGGTCAAACATTGTTCAAATGGGTCCAAACTTGAAACATAGGCATGTCACATGTTAGTAAAACACCTCGAAGGATTATATTAAAGTTATAAACAACTACTTAAGCAAAACAAACATGGTTATCCCAAAACCTAGGCCATGGGTGTTATAAATTGGACCTAGGAGCATCCCAAGATAACCTCACATATGCCATATTCTCCTAGACTTAGGTGGCTTGAAGCATAAAGAAATAAGTAATTCATGTTTTCAAGCACAAATCACAAGAAGCAATATGGGAAATGAGATGGAAGTTGAAAGAAATCCTCCTACAATAAAATTATAGAGTTTACAAGA
Organism: Alisma plantago-aquatica; assembly: GCA_963693085.1. Lineage (NCBI taxonomy): Eukaryota > Viridiplantae > Streptophyta > Magnoliopsida > Alismatales > Alismataceae > Alisma > Alisma plantago-aquatica. Next base: position 836,607,247 of record OY856410.1, on the reverse strand, counting down.
TATATTCCCCCAACATGGTATCAAAGTGTTATTTTAGCCCCAAAAAACCCACCACAAAGGGCGTAGCTACTCATAGTATAAAGAAGAGTAAAAGAAAAGGTAGAATAAGATACAAAGGCCATGAATATTGGGGAAGATCCTTCTCTAGTTCTCTTCTTCACGTACAATAATAAGAGCATGTCCTTCTTCTCCCTTGGTAGCAAAATGGCATGGAATGGGTGGTGGAAGTGGTCAAAATCCTTGAAAACTAGGGTTTTGAGTTAGTGGAAGGTGGAAATGGAGTGGGTGATGGATGGGGGTAGGTTAGAGGTATTAAATGCTAAGGAAGGTGTAGGAGTGGCTAACCTTTGTGCTACTTGTAAGGACCCTGACCTTCGTTTAGGGTTTACCCTATTTGCTTTGCTTAACCTTGATGCTTTAGTGCTTGTTAATCACCTTTGGTGGTGATTAGGGTTTGGTTGTGCTTTGTTGAGAGTTGGAGGTGCTACTTGCAAATAACCCAAGTCTAGGGTTTGTGGGCAAGTTTGTCACCTTGTGAGGTGTTCCTCTCTCTCTTTGCTTCCTCTAGGATAGAGAGGAAGGCTTGGGCTCGTTGTTTGAGTTCTTTTGGGCTTGGTTGAGCTTGTTGGGCCTTGAGGTGTCTTGCCTTGCCTTGGTTGAGATTTGTATCGGCCAAGATGGAGAGTGTATCGGCCAAGGCATGTGTGTCGCCCATAGGGATGAGGTGTGTCGCCCATAGGTGATGGTTGTTGTGTCACCCATGCTCTTTGACCTAGCCTTGACCTTGTCTAGTGGACACTTGGTGCATATCTTGGATATGTGTATGGAGCTTGCTAGAGTGGTGGCTCGTGCACTAGGACAAGTGTCCCTAGGCAGGCGACACCTTGCTTGGTTCCACCTTGTTTTCTCCTCCCTTTCCTTCTATATAGGCGGTTCCTTTCCTTAGCTAGGAGTTCCTTTGGTCCTTTGGTTCCTCTCCACCTTGGTGCACGACACAACCCTCTCCCTTACTAGTTGGTGGCCGATATCCCCCTCTTCCTTGCAAGTGGTGGTCGATACTCCCTTGGAAGGAGCAGCTTGTTGACCGACACCCCTTGAAGGAGCAAGTGGTGGCTGATAGCCTTGGAGCCTCCATCTTCCTTTCTTGGTGGTGCTTGGAGCTAGGAACGTGGAGCTTCCTTGAGGCGGGTTACATAACTTCTAACCCTAGCTACACTATCTCTTGCTATAATCTTGTTTATATGCATGTTAGTAGCTTAATTCTTACTTACTATCCATGTTGGCCGATCCTTGTGATCTAGGGTTTTAGGTGAGCAATACTCCTTTCTCCCCTTGGTCTAGAGGAGTGAGCTTGGGTTCCTAGTAGCATGAGCAACACCCCTCTTTCTTGGTTGATTGAGGTGAGCTTGTGTTCTAGTTGCTTGAGTAACACCCTCCTCTCACCATGGGCTAGAAGGGTGAGCTTGAAGGTGATGGTGGATGTGCAAGACCCCTCTTTCTTAGTTGATTGAGGTGAGCAGTCTTCCTAGGGTTTCAGATGACCTTATGCTGAGAAAGAAGATGACCTTGTGAGTGGTACCTTTGAGTCGTTATGAGAGTGGGGAGGTGCTGCCCGACAGTCCCCTTGACCTAGATGCTTTGAACGATAGGTGGTGGTAGCTGTGATGGATGATATACCCTTGATCTTGAGTCTTGGACGACACATGATGGGTGTTGTGTCAGGCATCACACCATGCTGAGATGACATGCCCGATACACCTTAGTCAGATGTTTGCCTTATGCTGCTATGCCTTGATCGATGGGGCATTGGGGTCTGGTCCTGTGACGGCCGTTAGGACTTGGTCCAGTAGGTTGCACGATGCATGGTTGAGATACCCACCTTGAACGATACTTTGGTGATCTGATCTGGGCTAATAGTCTATGAGTTGTGACGGGCGTTGCCCGATAAGGGAGTGCCCGACACCCCACACGATATCCCTCCTGTGACGCAGCGTTGCGCTGCTGCACACTGGTTGCCTTTGTGGCAACGCAGCGTCGTGTGTTGGCCATTAGATGATGAGCTTTGAGTGAGTGAAGGTTTCCCGATACGACCTATGGTGAGGGTGAGCCCTGCCTGATACAGTTTTAGTGAGGGTCCTTGATGTTCTAATGAGGGTTACACGTATCTTGGAAAGCTGATTGTTGTATATTTTCTCGCTTAAAACGATGGTAACTCCTTGTTTATATAAGGGTGATGATAATGATAATGGTGATGGTAACGTTAGTCCTTTGTATCTAACATGATTATATGCATGAAGTGATCACCTTGGTTATCTGCTTTATACTGAGATGAAGATAAGCACATAATTAGTTGTTTAATGATGTGCCTTATACATGTGATCATAAGATGAGGCATGATTTAGAAAAGGATATAATCACTAATGTCACTTTGTGTTGATAAAGCATTTAATTCTTAATGTCACCCTGTGATTGATGATATGAGTTTCCAAGTTACTCATGATGATTATTGAATAGTGCTAACCATGCAGGTAATGCATAGCTAAATGAAAGGGTATGAAGAATGAATGAGAACAATGAGATAACAGGTACATTAGGAATGTTGTTCCATGATGAACGATGATGTAAGCCTTGAGAGGCAGTGGCACTATGTGTTGAGGGATTGAAATCCCATGAGATGTGATGATCCTTGAGATGGATCTAGATTGATTGGCAAAAGGCCAAGTGATAACATGTGATGTGGGATCCTTGTGATGGATCAGTATGATGTGAATTGTAATAAAAGTATAATGTTGAGTTTATGTTGTTTATTTCCTATTATAATTGCATGTTATACACCTTGGATGAATCTTGCAATCCATATAAAAGATACTAATTAATCACAGTGAAATATATCATGTAGTTGCCCTAGCCATAGATCCATCATTGTCAGGAATTGGTGATGGTGAAACAGGTTCTCCTGCGGGTTAACCCGGAGCGCATATTGTTGAGTATGCGAGGTTTCTCCTAGCCTAAAGTGAGGAGGTAAGAGTGCAACTTCGGTTGTAGACTCTAGGGTGCGGATTCAGGCCCGTAGCCCAATTGTGATAAAGAGCATGGTAAACAGGCCCATGGCTCAGGATATGTGATATGAGGAGCATGAATGTGTTCATGGCTTAGAGCACGATGAACATGCCCGTGGCTTAGTTTCACTAGCGCCAAGACATGTACCGAGGCGGGCTAGGCAGAGGGTAGCCTGACCCTGTGGCTAAGACCACTTCAGCATGAGACTGCGGTCCTACTTGTGTTTTACTCATGCACTGACCATGAGGCGGAGAAGGTCGTGGAGTCTGACTCTTCCATTGACCTTGTATGGCACCGGCTTGGGTTTTGCAACCGAAGGTTGGATCTGAGCTGTACGGCTCACTTCCTTAGGGCATAATAATAATACATAATTTAGCCAAATAGTACTACTGCTTAAGACAAAAACGAAACCTTGGTTGAGGCCTTGTTTGTGTAGATTAATCTTGTCATATCTTGCAGTTGCCTATGCGTTCCTCATATGTAGCAGGACTTATATATCTTGATTAATCATGCTCCACAAAGAAATACTTATACTCCTGGTAAGCTTGCTAAGTATGAACAACTTTACTTTATTTAACTGCTCTTGTTATACTTCCTATCAGTTAGCTGCTATATATATATATACCTCTGAGGTTTTGTAGTTTCGGCGGGGAGTTTTGTTTCTCGCTGGGACAATGTTCAATTGTCTCACTCTGCTAGTTTACACCCTTTTTAGGTGGTCGAGCTAGACGTGGTGGTGGTTGCGGGGTTGCGGTCGAGCAGCAAGAAGAACAGTAGAAGGCAAGTGATGGATATGTTGTTGTTTTGGATGCTTTGTAGTAGAGTCTTAGAGTCTTAGAGTCATACCCATACTCTCAGGTCCTTGGCGGTGGTTTGACGTTGTTTCACGATGTGTATCCGTTGATGTTTTGTATACACTACTGTTGGCCGGATGTGGGCCTTTATGTACATATAAATAGGTGATGAACTCATGTGATGGTTAGACAGTTGTTTCTCTAAGATGTGAACATGCATTAAGGCTTGTAAATATATATATATAACCTATTTTCTTGCAGGATGTGGACTGGAATGTAATAATTCCTCAGTTTATCAGCTTTCCGCAAACGGTTTTAATTAACCCGTGTTTTTGATGATCTGTGGTTATGGTGATTTCCGCACGTTTTCGTGTAACACCTCGCTGTCTGTGTGATAGTGGGATGTGTTGCCACAAAGTTTGGTATCAGAGCTTTAGGTTCACTGAGTCTATAGGGATTTAGGACTAGGTTGTGTTTGTTCTTATGCCTTTTCCAGATTTCCTCACAATTATCTTCTGCCTCAGCAGAAGAAAAACCAAGATGTCTGGAAACCATGAAGAAGATGTTGATGAGCACAGTGATGCTGCATCAGTCGATGGAGCTTTTGAGCAGGCACATGGAGATCGGGTGCCTGAGGTCCCCCAACCTAACCTAGCCATTCTTGAACATCCTGCCTACCAACAGCTTTTAGGGTAGATGATGGCTACGATGAATCTCATGGTTGAGCAATTTCCAATGCCTCCTCCGAGAGCACATGCTCCCCATGGAGAAGCATCGGGTATTGGGAAGACCTTCGAGTGGCTTCGCCGAGTCGGAGCTTCGGATTATGCTAGAACGACTGATCCAGCGGATGCAGATCTGTGGCTGACAAGTCTTGAAAAGGCTTTCCGGATCCTCGACATCCCTGAAGCAGACAAAGTAAAGCACGTTGTCTACCTTTTGAAGGGTAGTGTTGGTCACTGGTGGACCATCGAGGAAGAGAAGCGGCCTGGTGAGGTGATCTATTGGGAGGTTTTCCGGCGTGAGTTCGTCACCAGATACTTCCCGAAGACGTATCTGGATGAGAAGATCAGTCAATTTGAGAGCTTGCGGCAAGGAACGATGAACGTCACTGAGTACGAAGCTAAGTTCATGGATCTGTTGAGGTTTTGTCCTCACATGGCGGCGACCGATGAAGAGCGGATCAGACGCTTTGAGAAAGGTCTGAGTTCCGAGTTGACCACACCTGTGTCTGCATTGGAGAACCGAGAACGGTTTTCTACGTTTGTGGAATCCTTCCGAAGGATCGAACGATCAGTAAGGGAGAAGAGAGAATCTATGGCTAAGAAGATACATGCTTAGTTCCAGGGGCAGAGGTTTGGTGGCTTCAAGAAGCCAAGGTTTGCAGCACCGTCAGTGATGAGAAGTTCTGGTGTACCATCTCAATGGTCTCCGAGTAGGGGAAGAGGTTATGTTTCTTCGCCATCTAAGGCATACAGTACAGCTTCTGTGGCAGTGACATGGCCATCTAGGCCACGGTTTGAGGACAGGTCATGCCATCTTTGTGGACAAGTCGGGCATTTAAGGCTCAATTGCCCGAATAGAGATGTTGAAGTGACGCAGCAGCCGAGGCAGAATCAGGAAGGGTCAGAAAGACAACAACCCAGTGGTAGCAGAGGATGAGGACGCGGTCAAGCGTCTCAAGCTGGATCGTCTGCTCAAGGAAGCAGAGGTCATGGACATCAAGCGACGACTCGATTCTATGCTATGAATCAGCCGGAGGCGTTAGTCAACCCGCGAGTAGTGACAGGTCAGATGGAGTTATTTCATTATGATATGTCTTCTTATTGCTTTATATCTGTTCTGGTTGACCCGGGTGCTACACACTCTTTTATCGCCTATAGTATGCTTGAGAACTGTCGTTTACCTGTTTGTCATAAGAAAGATAGTTTGTTGTTAGAAACCCCTCTTGCTGGTTCCTCGATGCTTCAAGAGTAATGTCGTTCTTGTGTTTTGTCTTTCTCGGGACACCACATTCAAGTGGATCTCATACCACTTGATATGCATGGTTTTGATGTTATCCTTGGGATGGATACCTTAGAGAAGTATAAGGTCATCTTGGACTGCGGTTCGAAGCAGGCAGTGTTTGATGATGCTGGAGAGAAGTGGATCTTCCAAGGAGATAGGAAGATTCTTCTGACGTGTCTAGTATCAGCTACGGTGGCAGAGAAGTTGCTACGACAGGGATGTGAGGCGTTCTTAGCTCATGTGGTGGATACTATTGTGGAGACCAAGATAAAAGGTCTTAACCTTGAAGAGGTGCCAATTGTCTGAGAGTTTGCAGACGTGTATCCTGAGGAGTTTCCTGGTGTTCCTCCACCCCGAGAGATTGATTTCGAGATCAATCTAGTTCCAGGAACACAGCCAGTTGCATAGACACCGTACAGGATGGCTCCAGTGGAGATGGCAGAACTGAAGAAGCAGTTGCAAGAGTTGCTGGACAAAGGTTTCATCAGACTGAGTACGTCACCTTGGGGTGCTCCAGTGTTGTTCGTCAAGAAGAAGGATGGTTCGATGCGGTTGTGTATAGACTACCGGTAGTTGAACAAGGTCACGATCAAGAACAAGTACCCATTGCCGAGGATAGATGATCTGTTCGATCAGTTGCGTGGTGCTACATTGTTTTCAAAGATCGATCTATGGTCCGGATATCATCAGTTGAGGATTAAGGCGGATGACATACAAAAGTCAGCTTTCAGGACGAGGTATGGTCACTTCGAGTTCGTGGTTATTCCGTTCGGGCTAACCAATGCACCTGCTACTTTCATGGACCTGATGAATAGAGTGTTTTGTCCGTTTCTAGATCAGTTTGTTGTAGTCTTTATAGATGACATCCTGATCTACAGTCGGGACAGGCAAGAGCATGAGCAACATCTTCATCGAGCGTTGACTCTTCTTCGTCAACATCAGTTGTATGCCAAGTTTAGTAAGTGTGAGTTCTGGTTGAAAGAAGTGACTTTCTTAGGACATGTGATATCCGCTGAAGGAGTCAAAGTGGACCCAAAGAAGGTGGAATCCGTTGCTGAATGGGAACAGCTGAAGACGCCGACAGAAGTTTGTAGTTTTCTGGGTTTAGCAGGATACTACCGAAGGTTTATCAAGGACTTCAGTGCGATTGCGTTACTGATGATGAAGTTGACTAGGAAGGATGTACCTTTCATTTGGGATGATCGATGTCAATAAGCTTTCCAGAGTTTGAAAGAGAAGCTGGACCAATGCTCCAGTGTTGATCCTGCCAGATCCTTGGAAGGGCTATGTTGTTTTCTGTGATGCTTCCTAGAAAGGTTTAGGTTGTGTGCTAATGTAGGAAGATCATGTGGTTTCTTTGCTTCACGACAACTTAAGAAGCATGAGGAGAACTATCCGACTTATGACTTAGAGTTGGCAGCTGTGGTTCATGCGTTAAAGATTTGAAGACACTACCTATATGGGGAAGTGTGTCAAATCTTTACGGATCATAAGAATCTGAAGTACATCTTTTCGCAGCATGAGTTGAACATGCGACAGCGCCGATGGATGGAGTTGATCAACGATTACGATTGCACCATCGAGTATCATCCTGGTAAGGCGAATGTGGTAGCTGATGTGCTTAGCCGAAAGTCTTCTTATTCTTCAAGGAAGGCACAGTTGAGTTCCCTGGTATGCCATAAACGAGATATGTTGGTCTCTTTGCGACAGATGAATGTGTAGATGGAAGTTTCTTCGTTAGCTGGACTTTTAGCACATATACAAGTCAAGCCTACGTTAAGACAGCAGATCAAAGATGCACAACAGACCGATGATGCGGTACAGTTGATCATATCAGAGTTTGGCAGCGAAAAGCGTGATGGGTTCCATGAGTCCGAGGATGGGCTGGTTTGCTTTCGTGATAGGATGGTGGTTCCAGATGTTGATGATCTGAGGAAGCTGGTGCTCGAGGAAGTGCACATGTCAATGTATGCTATGCATCTAGGTGTCACCAAGATGTATCATAGTCTGAAGGACTTATATTGGTGGCCCGGCGTGAAGAAAGATGTAGCTGAGTTCGTGGCTAAGTGTGCAGTGTGTCAGCAAGTCAAGGCTAAACATCAGAAACTGGCAGATACGTTACAACCTTTGCCGATACCGCAGTGGAAACGGGATCATATAACCATGGATTTCATAGTTGGTCTACCCAGGACAACTAGGAATCATGATTCCATTTAGGTGATAGTGGACAAATTGACAAAGTCTGCCCATTTCATACCTGTGAAGACGACGTATACCGCAAAAAAGCTCGCTCGAGTGTATGTGGATGAGATAGTACGTTTGCACGGTGTACCAACGACGATAGTTTCTGACAGAGGTCCTCAGTTTACGAGTCGTTTCTGGGAATAGTTGCACAAAGCGTTGGGAACGCAGTTGAGGTTCAGTATCGCCTTCCACCCGCAGACAGATGGACAGTCTGAGAGGACTATTCAAACTTTGGAAGATCTCCTTCAAGCTTGTGTTTTGCAGTTTCTAGGCAGTTGGGATATACATCTTAGTTTGATAGAGTTTGCTCACAATAACAGTTATCAGCAGAGCATTGATATGGCTCCTTATGAGGATTTGTATGGAAGGAAGTGTAGATATCCTTTGTGTTGGTATGAGTCTGGTGAGCATCAGTTGTTAGGTCCTGAGTTAGTGCAGCAGACAATAGAAAAGATCCAGGTGATACAACAACAGTTGAAAGCGGCACAAGACAGGCAGAAGTCTTATGCAGACAATCGTCGATGGCCTCTGGAGTTCCAGGTAGGAGACAAAGTGTATCTCAAATTCTCGCTGTGGAAAGGTGTGCTGAGGTTTGGCCGGAAGGGTAAGTTAGCACCTAGGTACATGGGGCCTTACCCGATCATGGCACGTGTTGGCAAGGTAGCTTATGAGTTAGAGTTGCCTCCGGATTTTGCACAGGTTACATCCAGTGTTCCACGTCAGTATGCTGAAGAAAAGTCATCCGGATTTGGGAACAGTGATACAACCAGTTGAAGTTGAGCTTGATGCAGATGTGACCTACGAGGAAGGTCCCGTGGCGATCCTTGACAGAAGAGTTAAGAAGTTGAAGAGGAAGGACTTGGTTCTTGTGAAGGTTCTTTGGCACCACTGTGGCATTGAGGAAGCCATGTGGGAGCTTGAGGAAGAGATGAGGAGGAAGTATCCCTCGCTTTTCTCTTCGGATTTCGGGGATGAAATCCTTTGAAGGGGGTTAGCTTGTAAGGACCCTGACCTTCGTTTAGGGTTTACCCTGTTTGCTTTGCTTAACCCTGATGCTTTGGTGCTTGTTAATCACCTTTAGTGGTGATTAGGGTTTGGTTGTGCTTTGTTGAGAGTTGGAGGTGCTACTTGCAAATAACCCAAGTCTAGGGTTTGTGGGCAAGTTTGTCACATTGTGAGGTGTTCCTCTCTCTCTTTGCTTCCTTTAGGATAGAGAGGAAGGCTTGGGCTCGTTGTTTGAGTTCTATTGGGCTTGGTTGAGCTTGTTGGGCCTTGAGGTGTCTTGCCTTGCCTTGGTTGAGCTTTGTATCGGCCAAGATGGAGAGTGTATCGGCCAAGGCATGTGTGTCGCCCATGGGGATGAGGTGTGTCGCCCATAGGTGCTGGTTGTTGTATCACCCATGCTCTTTGACCTAGCCTTGACCTTGTCTAGTGGACACTTGGTGCATATCTTGGACATGTGTATGGAGCTTGCTAGAGTGGTGGCTCGTGCACTAGGACAAATGTCCCTAGGCAGGCGACACCTTGCTTGGTTCCACCTTGTTTTCTCCTCCCTTTCCTTCTATATAGGTGGTTCCTTTCCTTAGCTAGGAGTTCCTTTGGTTCCTCTCCACCTTGGTGCATGACACAACCCTCTCCCTTGCTAGTTGGTGGCTGATATCCCCCTCTTCCTTGCAAGTGGTGGCCGATACTCCCTTGGAAGGAGCAGCTTGTTGACCGACACCCCTTGAAGGAGCAAGTGGTGGCCGATAGCCTTGGAGCCTCCATCTTCCTTGCTTGGTGGTGCTTGGAGCTAGGAACTTGGAGCTTGCTTGAGGCGGGTTACATAACTTCTAACCCTAGCTACACTATCTCTTGCTATAATCTTGTTTATATGCATGTTAGTAGCTTAGTTCTTGCTTAGTATCCATGTTGGCTGATCCTTGTGATCTAGGGTTTTAGGTGAGCAATACTCCTTTCTCCCCTTGGTCTAGAGGAGTGAGCTTGGGTTCCTAGTAGCATGAGCAACACCCCTCTTTCTTGGTTGATTGAGGTGAGCTTGTATTCTAGTTGCTTGAGTAACACCCTCCTCTCACCATGGACTAGAAGGGTGAGCTTGATGGTGATGGTGGATGTGCAAGACCCCTCTTTCTTAGTTGATTGAGGTGAGCCATCTTCCTAGGGTTTCGGGTGACCTTATGCTGAGAAAGAAGATGACCTTGTGAGTGGTACCTTTGAGTTGTTATGAGAGTGGGGAGGTGTTGCCCGACAGTCCCCTTGACCTAGATGCTTTGAACGATAGGTGGTGGTAGCTGTGATGGATGATATCTCCTTGATCTTGAGTCTTGGACGACACATGATGGGTGTTGTGTCAGGCATCACACCATGCTGAGATGACATGCCCGATACACCTTAGTCAGATGTTTGCCTTATGCTGCTATGCCTTGATCGATGGGGCATTGGGGTCTGGTCTTGTGACGGCCATTAGGTCTTGGTCCAGTAGGTTGCACAATGCATGGTTGAGCTACCCACCTTGAATGATACTTTGGTGATATGATCTGGGCTAATAGTCTATGAGTTGTGATGGGTGTTGCCCGATAAGGGAGTGCCTGACACCCCGCGCAATATCCCTCCTGTGACGCAACGTTGCGCTGCTGCACACTGGTTGCCTTAGTGGCAACGCAATGTCATGTGCTGGCCGTTAGATGATGAGCTTTGAGTGCGGGCAGGTTTCCCGATACGACCTATGGTGAGGGTGAGCCCTGCCCGATACAATTTTAGTGAGGGTCCTTGGTGTTCTAATGAGGGTTACACATATCTTGGAAAGCTGATTGTTGTATATGTTCTTGCTTAAAATGATGGTAACTCCTTGTTTATATAAGGGTGATGATAATGATAATGGTGATGGTAACATTAGTCCTTTGTATCTAACATGATTATATGCATGAAGTGATCACCTTGGTTATCTGCTTTATACCGAGATGAAGATAAGCACATAATTAGTTGTTTAATGATGTGCCTCATACATGTGATCATAAGATGAGGCATGATTTAGAAAAGTATATAATCACTAATGTCACTTTGTGTTGATAAAGCATTTAATCCTTAATGTCAGCCTATGATTGATGATGAGTTTCCAAGTTACTCATGATGATTATTGAATAGTGCTAACCATGCAGGTAATGCATAGCTAAATGAAAGGCTATGAAGAATGAATGAGAACAATGAGATAACAGGTACATTAGGAATGTTGTTCCATGATGAATGATGATGTAAGCCTTGAGAGGCAGTGGCACTATGTGTTGAGGGATTGAAATCCCATGAGATGTGGTGATCCTTGAGATGGATCTAGATTGATTGGCAAAAGGCCAAGTGATAACATGTGATGTGGGATCCTTGTGATGGATCAGTATGATGTGAATGGTAATAAAAGTATAATGTTGAGTTTATGTTGTTTATTTCCTGTTATAATTGCATGTTATACACCTTGGATGAATCTTGCAATCCATATAAAAGATACTAATTAATCACAGTGAAATATATGATGTAGTTTCCATGGCCATAGATCCATCATCGTCAGGAATTGGTGATGGTGAAACGGGTTCTCCTGCGGGTTAACTCGGAGCGCATATTGTTGAGTATGTGAGGTTTCTCCTAGCCTAAAGTGAGGAGGTAAGAGTGCAACTTCGGTTGTAGACTCCAGGGTGCAGATTTAGGCCCGTAGCCCAATTGTGATAAAGAGCATGGTGAACAGGCCCATGGCTCAGGATATGTGATATGAGGAGCATGAATGCGTTCATGGCTCAGAGCACGGTGAATAGGACTGTGGTTCAGTTTCACTAGCACCGAGACCTGTACCGAGGTGGGCTAGGCAGAGGGTAGCCTGACCCTGTGGCTAAGACCACTTCAGCATGAGACTGCGGTCCTGCTTGTGTTGTACTCATGCATTGACCATGAGGCGGAGAAGGTCGTGGAGTCTGGCTCTTCCATTGACCTTGTATGGCACCGGATTGGGTTTCGCAACTGAAGGTTGGATCTGAGCGGTACGGCTCACTTCCTCATGGAATAATAATAATATGTAATTTAGCCGAATAGTACTACTGCTTAAGACAAACACGAAACCTTGGTTGAGGCCTTGTTTGTGTAGATTAATCTTGTCATATCTTGCAGTTGCCTATGTGTTCCTCATATGTAGCAGGACTTATATATCTTGATTAATCATGTTCCACAAAGAAATACTTATACTCCTGGTAAGTTTGCTAAGTATGAACAACTTTACTTTATTTAACTGCTCTTGTTATACTTCCTATCAGTTAGCTGCTATATATATATATATATACCTCTGAGGTTTTGTAGTTTCGGAGGGGGGTTATGTTTCTCGCTGGGACAATGTTCAATTGTCTCACTCCACTGGTTTACACCCTTTTTAGGTGGTTGAGCTAGACGTGGTGGTGGTCGCGGGGTTGTGGCCGAGCAGCAAGAAGAACAGTAGAAGACATGCGATGGACATGCTGTTGTTTTGGATGCTTTGTAGTAGGGTCTTAGAGTCATCCCTATACTCTCAGGTCCTTGGCGGTGGTTTGACGTTGTTTCACGATGTGTAGCCGTTGATGTTTTGTATATCCTGCTGTTGGCCGGATGTGGGCCTTTATGTACATATAAATAGGTGATGAACTCATGTGATGGTTAGACAGCTGTTGCTCTAAGCTGTGAGCATGCATTAAGGCTTATATATATATATATATATATATATATATATATATATATATATATATATAACCTATTTTCTTGCAGGATGTAGAGTGGAATGTAATAATTCCTCAATTTATCAGCTTTCCGCAAACGGTTTTAATTAACCCGTGTTTTTGATGATCTATGGTTATGGTGATTTCCGCACGTTTTCGCATAACACCTCGTTGTTTGTGTGATAGTGGGATGTGTTGCCACAATGCTACTGCAACCACCCTAGTATATATAGGTGGTGGGGAAGTACTAGGTTAAGTGGGGGCATTGTAGGAATTTTGGTGAAGAAAAATGTAGGGTTTGGGTGGTAGCACGACCATTCTGGGAGTGAGTGGGAATGGTCGTGGTGGATGGGAACGATCATGGTGGAAGGATGGAATGAATAAGGGAATTCTGGGTTTTGGGGGCTGGTACCAACACGGCCACTCATGCCAACTAGTCCATTTTTTGAAGGTTCTACTGATTCAGGCATGTCCCAGAACATCCATTCCTTGGTAGAACGGCCATTCTGGGGTCCTTCCCTTGCATTTGGGTCTTGAACTTAGTCATCCATGAAGGTTATTGCTTCAATGCATTCTTTGACTACTTGGGGTAGGTTGAGAGTGGTTTTGGCCTCATTTTGGGCTCCTCCAATCCTAGAGAAACCCTAGATTCAACCATCATCTTTCTCTTTGATCAATTAGTGTTCAAAGTGTCTATAAAACATGCGAAAACCATCCATAAATGCATTTGATAGTAAAATACACATTGAAGGAAATAACATGTAATCTGACAACTGCAGATGTAATTGAAGTGCAATATGACACAAGATGGAGCCTTAAAATAGGATTGCATCAGACGTCTCATCCAAGCCATCCCATCCAATCCTTTTATGAGAGACCAGAGTCCAAGGAGAAGGAGACAAAGAGACACGGAGAAAGGTCATCCCAATGAGTAGTTAGACGACCACAATGCCATCAACATGTAATGTTCTTCAGAGGGGATCGACCTTGCATCGTGTTATAGGATTTTTCTATGATATTATCTCCCTCCTTCTATTCCTCTGATTTTAGGTTAGCATGAGAGGCTAAACCCCCAATCTTTAGGACCCCAAAGTAGTTCGATGTTGACGCTTTGCATGTTTATATTTTATTTAATATAATTTTTTTGCTTTGGATTTTAATAACGCAAATATTTTATTGACTTATTTATGCTTGATCATCATTTGTTCATTCCTGGGAGAGCGAGATTATAGTCAAAAATCTATTTTCATCACAATTAATAACATGTTGTAAAAGCAGGCTAACTATTGTGAAGTATTTTTTCCAGAGAGAGATCCTATCATTTATCTCTCTATATTAACTTTGCGAGAGTGAGTTAGTAATTAGGCTAAATAATGTGCTACACTGCGAGAGCCGGTAGTACAAGATACATATACTTAATTTATAGAAGTAAGATATTTTACATGAATCAGATAGAATGCATGCATAGGTCACACTATGGTGAAATTGATATCCTCAAGAATCTATTAATCTGATCTTTCATTCACTTAACTTCTTTGCAATTTAATTTCAATTCCTAGTTTAATCACTCAACATACACGTTTCTTAGGCCTAACTTATCTATTTTGGTTGATAGTAGTCTCTAGTAGTACCAGTTCCTTGAGATCGACATTTAGATCTCTTGGAGTCTCTTTACTACTCTGACGTGTACACTTACGTTTAGCACGTGTGTATAAATCGTGTCAATTGGTGCATGATTGTTGTGCCTTCGATTATTTATGGGACATGTCTAATGATGGCACATGCCTTTCACATGCTCAAAGAATTCTTTGGGATGTATATTGAGAAAAGTAGTTGAATAATTCACATTTTTTAGTTGACTTCAGACGAAAATGTTATTTCTTTATGTTCCCTGCATTCAAAGAGATAATATCAATATTCAGGTGGTTGACACATATATAGCTCTTCATTCCAAGGTAAAATTGAGCTATTTATAGCTTAGTGAATAGCTAAAAGTGGATGGTATCATATAACGTCATACAAAGAGTCACTTTTGTATCATGTAAATTAAATAATTTAGTAAAGTATTAATGTCATGATGGAATTATAATGTTGGTAAAAGGAAATAGAAGACGTGAAACAATTCTCACGAGTCATGTGCAAAGTAAGACATGGCACAAGTGTGTGCGTACGTTGTTGTCATCACCTTACCATATCCACCTTCACATGCACTCATATATACAAGATACTGCTACAGTTTAGAAGCTCAAACGTTATGAGATACCCTTCTATTTATGTAAAAGACAAAAACTATTTTTCCTCCTACATACATGTCCTAGTAAGACACATGCTAGCTTTTCGCGGAAAAGCTAAAGCTAATATATTTAGCCAATGCAAGCAATTAATGGCTATTCTCATGACATTCTCCTTTCGGGAAGGTTGAGGAAGCATTGATCATCAGACAGTGAGAGCTAATAGGAACAAAAAGGCGTTCTGTAAAGAACAAGTTCACGATGGTTTGTCATGTAGACTTAAAAAAAAAACACTTACCAGCTGGCTTAATTTGTTTGTAATAGAGGCTGTGGGTAACCACCGGGACATCACGAGGAGGGGTATCAAACAACGGTGAAATCTTCCATCGCATGTGCGATATGGCCGTGACCCCTGCTCCTTAAAAAGAAAAAAGAAAAGTAGGCTAAACATCCAAACAACATGGGACTTGTGGACGGATAGATATCCTAGATTCCCGATCCGCTTCGAATGGATGGGGAGGATTCGTTTCAGCAGAGGTGTTTGGTAGGTATCCGTTAAGTTAAGAGATATGTGGTACCGCAATTGACTGGGGTCCAGCCGTCCAGGGTACCGCTATGCCTTATCGCTTATCAACGAAAGGGAGGCCACCGGGCCACCGGCCCTCACAGCGCCATCAGTCGCCATTCGCCAGCTGCTTGGGCGAATCCCGGGAATAGCCCCGGCGAACCCAACGCAGGGCAAATTGGCCGACACGGGAAACCAATGTGGATGGGGGACCAGCCGTACGGGGTTTTCCATAAAAGCGTCAAGGTAAAGAGTAGGGAGTTAGGTCAAGCGGGTATATCTGAATGCAGTAAAGGTGCAACCCAGGGTCCAGGGAAAGATGGCGATTTGGATTCCCAATCTGAAAGGAAGGGATCCCAAGTTTCAGAATCATAGTACCCGTTCTGGAGATGGCGAATAAGACCGATGCGAGGCGTATCGGATGAAGACCGAGTTTCTGAGGAAGCTATACTTCAGCATCTAACACGTGACACAGCATGGTCCCCATCACGTACATAGGCTGCAACACCATCTGTTCTTGGATCTAGGAACATGTAAGCATGGATGTATTGCTTGCAAGGCCGGGGCTCATGTTCCTTTTCCAGGATGGAGCCAGACAACATGTTGGGCGACATTCGGAATTAGCTTCAACTACTCAAGTTGTGATAAGACATCATCTCCATGATCCACTATATTACAATATTAGGAACCTGGAACCATTATGATACTCATATTAATAAAATACGAATAGTAGTCAACAAAAGCACACGAACATATGCCACGAGAAAAGGAAAGAAACACGCATATGTTAGGATTCATTACCTATTGTGGTAAAAACCTAATGGCGATCGTTAATAAATAAGAATACAATAGAAACATGGCTCTATTCAAATGGAGTCAAATCATTACAATCATCTAATTAAGCCTTAATCCTAATTGTATTGAGGTCAAGGACATGAGGCGCCCTTCCTTACAGCCTAACTCCGAGTTGGGTCATATTCTCATTGTAGGTAAGAAATTGATATCTCTTCTTATGAACTCTCCAAAAATTCAATTTCGGTCATACCGTTTTGAAATTTGTCGGGCTTAATAACATTGCATCAAACGGGTGCACATACGGATCTGATCTGTTATAGTATAACAGAATCAACAATAAGAGAAATTTATCTTGGCTTGAACTAAGAAACATATCATTTGTTAAAAACCGCTTTCTAAGAATGTGGTTATGCGTTGATATCTTGTATCAGATATAAGCAAACATTAATCATCGCTATCACGTCTTCTTAGACCAACTTTATAGAGTATTGATATAGATACGTGCTCACACTGTGCTAGTAAAAAATAAGTACAATGCAAGAAGACGAACGAACATGTCACATGACTATAAAAACTACTCCACTCTCAACCCCTCTCTCCCGCAACTCTCTCCCACCCATGCCCTAAAACCCAGGCAGCCGCACGACCAACCCTCTACCCAAAGGCGGAGCCAAGGGGACAAGCCGAGGCCTTTCTCCCCCCAAGAAAAATAAAAATAACCTATATATGTATATTTACATACATTAGTATACTTTAGTCAAATATATATAATGTCAATGCATATCTAATCAAAAGGTGTAATTGGCGCAGTGGAGTGTTGTTTGTTTACTTAGTCTAGTGGCCCGGGTTCAAACCCTGTTGAGCGTAGATTTTATGTTCTTCCCAATATGTTACAAGCTGATTTTAACCGTGTTTGCAGAGTTGACAAACGCATGTTCTAACTTAGTTGTTACAAAATTTATTTTCTCTCAATATGTAAGTAGTGATGGTTATATCTACATATATATGTCTACATGAATCATATTAATGTTGTAGTGGTGTGCGGTTAGTTGTTTAATATCTTGGTCCTTGGTTCTAATCCTCTTGGGTGTGTATTTATTCTTTTATCTCAATCATATTAAGTATAAAAACTCAATATAGAAATCTACATTTAAATAATATTTTGGCCCCCTTAATACTTAAATCCTGGATCCATCCCTACTGGCTCTACCATGCCACCCCTCTGCCACGACCAGCCACCCGTCCGCTATGACCAGCTCATCGGCGCACCGCCCTCCACCAGAACTAGGTCGCCACAACGTAGCCTCCACCACCCAGGCTAAGACGCCATGACCGTCATGACCAACATGCCATCACCGCCAACCTACAAGGCCGCTCGATACACCGCAACATCATTCCCGTCATCACGCCCAAGCCACAGCTGTGCAGTCGCCACGACTAGCTCGCCATCGCGCTACCCCTCTGCCGTGATCGGGACATTCAACATAGTCATCGTCGCCCAGGCTAGGATGGCATGGTCACTACAACTGGGAGCCATGGCCGTCTTTACTGGGACACCATCATCGCCACCTACAATCCTTCCCGATACATCGCAACACCATCACCGTCAGAATGGCCAAGCCATGGTCGATGTCGCCGTCATGCCCACCGTTTTATTCATGGAGATTGGTTGCCCACCTAGGAAGAGGAGGGACATGAAGATTGTTTGGCCGTCCAGACGTGTAATTTGTAGATATCAAGATTGTAATGTGTATATTTTCTCACTCTGTTGTATCAAAATTAGTCATGTGTATAACAACATTATGGAATGTGAGCTTATATGAGTTTTTTGTCTTTTCATGTTAAATAATGTGAGCTTGTATGAGTCATTTACAATGACTTTGAATTACATATAAAAATATAAATGTATGAAAAAAGGATGGATTGTCATTATCTCTTATATTATATTTTTCTAATCATAATTTTTTTTGAATGTAAGCATTGTTTTAGTTTATACTAAGTATGATTGTTGATATTTTCTGGTGATACTCTAAATATTAATTAGTGCGGTACGTGGAAGTAATGTTTTCAGAATCAAACTGGTGGTCAGACCAGTACTGACTCAGATCAGATTGAGTCAGGTTCAACCGGAGTGGTTGAACTGATTGGACCGGAAATGATGTCAGCATAACATAAAAAAAATTGAACTGGAAAAATGAACCGATCGGCATGATAAAAGGCAATTAGTGGTCAGACCAATCAAACCAGTTGAACCCGTCATATTATATATACATTTATATATAT
Organism: Alisma plantago-aquatica; assembly: GCA_963693085.1. NCBI lineage: Eukaryota > Viridiplantae > Streptophyta > Magnoliopsida > Alismatales > Alismataceae > Alisma > Alisma plantago-aquatica. The sequence continues at coordinate 836,588,544 of OY856410.1, read as the reverse complement.
TGTTTGTATATATATACATATATATATATTATATCAATATATATATATATATATATTTGAATATATATACATTGTATATATATGTATACATGTATATTGTTGTATAGATGTATACATTCATACATACACACACACACACAAACACACACACACACACACACACACACACACACACATATATATATATATATATATATATATATATATATATATAGTGTGTGTGTGTGTGTGTGCGTGTATACTAGAATACACTCGAGTGTATAGATCAAACGAATACAATCAAGTGTTTTTTTTATATAAAGACTATTTTTTATAAAATATAAACCATTGATATTCACCTTCATACTATAACTAGGCTACATACAAATTTTGAGCCCATTTGGATGAGTATAAGTCACTCATCCAAGGGCAATAAAATCGATGCGCAAAACTAATTTGAAATATATAATTTTTGCAGTTTTTATAACATGACCTATAATTATCCAAATGTGCTCAAATTTTACATATGAGCTATTCACTAGATGTTTAATAAGATCAATGGATTAGATTTTTGAAAAAAGTATTGCATCATAAAAAAACTACTTGAGTGTATTCTGTTCTGTATACACTCGAGTGTATTCTAGCCTGACTATATATATATATATAATTGAATATACATACATTATATATATGTATATATATATAAATATATGTATACATATATATTATTAATTAAATGTACACACACACATACACACACACACACACACACACACACACACACACTATATATATATATATATATATATATATATATATATATATATATATGCATTCTACCTTATATGTATATATAGCATATGTATATACATACACACATACATACATACATACAACCAAGGTGGCCGCAGTCCCCAATAATGGCGATCAGGGAGAGGCAGACAAAGCGCCGATCGGAGGAGAAGATAGAATCGAGTGTCCAACCATGCTACATGAAGGAAAAGAGGCAGAGGCTGAGAGAGAAGAGGGTGAGTTCATGAAATCTGCAAGGAGGAAGAGTAGTCACAGGCGAACATCCAAGGAATCTAGGGGAGTTGGTGTTTTTCTTGAAAAGGGGAATAGATTTGAAACACTGAGTGATTCAGACAAAGAAGAAGAACTGCTTGTTAAACAGTCAGAGAAAGAAGGAAGCAAGAAGAACAACAAAAAAGAGCGCCCACGGCGTACCAGGGCCCAAAACAAAGTGTGTTAAATGTCCATGCTGATGTGTAATATCAAAGGAGGATGCGACAGGAATAAGAAGAAAGAGATCTAGGAGTGGATCATTGCTAGTGGACATTCTCTAGTTGCTTTAGTAGAAACCAAAATAAGAATGCAAAATAAAAATAATATTGGATACTTGTTCCTGCAAGGTTGGGAGTATATATCTAATTTGGAGTGTTCGGAGTTGGCCAGAGTATGTATAGCATGGAAACCTAATACATGATAGATATCAATGATACAAATGATAGATCAACACATCACTATTGAATGTAGGAATGTATGAGGGTTGCACATGTGGATGACAGATGTATATGCACACAATGATGCCAAACATAGAGAAGAGCTATGGGAAGATATGAACAAGTTGTCTAACTGTACCACCCTTCCTTGGGTAGTGGTTGGGGACTTCAATAATGTACGGATGTAGGGAGAAAAGATAGGAGGGAGACCAACTTTAAATAATGATATCAATGCTTTCAATCATACAATCAATATGGCGGGCTTATATGAACTACCTATGGTAGGTGGAGACATATTCACCTAGAACAATGAAAGAAGACCAGAGGACATGATAGCAAGCAAGCTGGATAGAGCTCTCGTCAATGAAGAATGTTTGACGTTTTTTTCCTAATGTACATGTAAAGGCAGGAGTATCTAAAATTAGTGATCATGCCCCCATCTCGGTTCAGATCATAGAGAAGGTACAAAAGAGAAGACCCTTCAGATTCCTTAATTATTGGGCAGATTGGAAGGGGTTTCATGATGTAGTAAAGCATATCTAGGAGACATATATTGTTGGCAATCCAATGTTTGTGTTTGTAAAGAAATTGGCAAATACAAAATCTACACTAAAGCAATGGGAAAAAGATGAAGTGAATATTCCTAATCTACTAAAAGAGACCAAGAAAGAGTGCAAAAAGATAAGATAAATGCTTCTACGGGACCCACTAAATACTGATTTGATTCAGAAGGACGGTGAGTTAAGGAGGATGCTGGAGGATCTAAAGAAAGCAGAGGAAAAATTTTACTAGCAGAGAAGTAGAGAGAAGTGGATGGAAGATGGTGATATGAATACTAAACTTTACCATTTAGATGTACATAGAAGAGAAGCAGGAAACATCATTTCTGAACTCATTGATAAAGATGGTAATGTGGTCAATAAATAGGAGGATCTGGAAGAACAGGCTGTGCAGTTTTATTCTTCTCTTTACAACAAACAATTTGAGGATGAACTGGAAAAGGAGGAGTTGGAATGAAAGTTTAAGATTACAAGCACTCATAACAATATTCTTACAAGGGAAACGAATGAACAAGAGATCAAAGATGCTCTATGGAGCATAGGCTGCAACAAAGCTCTGAGATCTGATGAGTTCAATGCCTATTTCTATAGAAAAACTTGGGAGATCATAAAGGAGGATTTGATTTATTATGTGAGATGGTTCTTTGTTGGAGGTAATATGATTAGACAGGTCAACCACTCTTTCCTTGTTCTTATTCCAAAAAAGAAAGTGACGACTTCCCTTTCTAATTTTAGACCCATAGCATACTGTTCTGTTCAATATAAAATCATTACTAAGATTCTGGTTGCTATAGAAAAGCATGTGCTTCCCTATTTTATCTCTAAGAATCAAGGTACATTTTAGGAAGAAAGGAGCATAAGAGATTGCTCTCTCTTAGCAGGGGAATTTCTGTAGGATTACAATATGATGAGAGGGAGTAGAAAATCCTGTTTGAAGCTTGACGTGTCCAAGGCCTATGACAGTGTTAGATGGGATAAATTATGGTGGATTATGAAACAAATGAAGTTCAATAAGAATTGGATTGGATGGATGCAACAATGTGTGGGAGCCACTAGTTTTTATGTCCTTGTTAATGACACTTTGACAAGAATGTTCAATGGGGGTAATGGCTTACGTTAGGGTGACCCACTATTTCCTCTTCTATTAGTGATTGTCATGGAATTCTTCAAGCAAAAGATGCAAGAAGCAGAAAAAAGGAAGATAATTAAACCATATACGGTGCATGGGACCAAGGTGTTTACACATCTGGTTTTTGCAGATGACGTGCTCATATTCGTGGAAGCAAAACAAGACAACTTGGGTCACTTGAGAGAGATGCTAAAAATGTTCGGGAAGCAGACGAGGCTGCACATAAATACAAGTAAGACTCACCTATTCCTTTCTAAAAATTGCTACCAAATGGAGGATAGACTGAAGGAGGCTATGGGAGTGGAGATTGGACAGTTTCCTACAAAATATTTGGGCTTTCTGCTAGCTGCTGGCAATCTACAAGTCAAAAATTTTGCTGAATGCATAGACATATTGGAAGAAATGATTAATAGATGACCTATACAAAAAACCTCCATGGCGGGAAGAGCTATACTTCTGAGATCAGCAGTAGAGGGACTTCTTATATTCTGGGTACAACAAGGTGAGATCCCAGAGTCAGTTCTAGATAGAATGGATATGAAGATGATAAATTTTCTATGGGCAAGCACATACCATTCAGTGAATTATTTGCGGCTGGCTCTACCGAAGGATGAAGGTGGATTGGACTTGAAGACTCCAAGGGACATTGCCAAATGGGGTACCTTGAGAAGAATCATACGATACCAGAAGGTACTATAAATTGGGGGAAATGGATGAGAGAAAGATATCCAAGAGGACTGGACTTCATACCAAAGACAAAGAAAGGATACTCACGCTCAATAAATGTTATGACAGAGATGTAGAAGCAAGTAAAACATCTGTTTGTTCCCTATGCTATAAGAGGATGGCACCTTATAGATGGGAAACTAAATCTGTGGGAGATCAATCGAGAAAGAGAAGCGAAGGATGTGCATATGGAACAACTATGGGTTGGGTGCCACACTCTGAAATGGAGCCTATGTGTCTTTAAAATTCTATACCATGCATTGATGACGCTAGACAAAATACATAGATGGAACATTGCGGTAGCTGCTGTTTGTATGCTTTGCAATGAGGAAGAGGAGTCACACTCTCACTTAATAGGTTGCTGCAAATATACTAAAGAGGTTTGGAATATTATTTGTGAAGAGAATGACATGCACCTAGAATTGAATAAAGACCCGCGAGGAATGTTAGAAAGCTGCGGGAAAAAAGAGAAGAAAAAGCTGATGTTTGCTGCTCTATGCTACTATATCTGGGAGGAACGAAATGCACAGAGACATGGTGGTTCAACCACAAATGCCCGGAGTATAGCTGTAAAAATTTGTAAATGTGTTAAACGTAAGTTACACATTAGATAGAGTGTGAGTTGTTATGTTGTTTATTTGATGGGTGTATGGCGTTGGGCCTACATATAATCTTGACCTTCTACTATTTGGTAGAAGAAAGTCGGAATATATTTACCTGATTCCAATGCATACATACATAGATACATGCATACCATATGTATATACATATATACATATATGTAAATTCTGATATGTATTCTACCCTTTGTTTTTTCTTCTCTTTGAACCACTGGTTCAATCCGGTCCAATTCGACTGACTCGTTGGACCGGTTAGACCGTATTTCTGACCGGTTGGACCAGAAAAAGACACATAACATATTTTTTTAGGCTTCCAGATCGGTCAGCTACCGGTTCACCGGTCTGACTGGTCAGACCGACCGGTCCAGTTTGGTTTTAAAAACACTGCGTGGAACTAGCAGAAAAACATGAACATATGTAACACACATATTTTGATCAAATATGGTCACTTATCACATATATTTTTTTCGGCATATTAATTAAAAAATTTTTATCAAAAATAAATGGGCAATATTTTGGTAAAATTTGACATACTCTATAAGTTTATTTTAAGTCTGACGGTTAACATTTTTTGGTACTGTGTTAAATATATTTAAATATAAAATTTGAAATTAGATGTGAAATGTGTAAAAATATGACCATGGACGTTTGAAAAGAGAAACAGAGTGAAAACAAACAAAATTTAAAATTTGAAATGAGTTGGATTTTATTTGTAGGTGGGAAATTAAATGCAATTAATTGGTGGTGGTTGGTGGTTGGGGTGGAAATATTGATTTGTAGAAGCAATGACATGCATGCATGGTGTCATACAGCCGCATTAACAGACTTATAGTTTAGAAATTTGTGTTGCATCATGCTATAGATTTTTTGGTAGTATGTCATTATATTCCTCATACTATTTTGAATGCATTTATATACTATTTTTAACTTAGCATCAATAAACATAGTTTTAGTTATATCAGACATTTTATACAGTTATAAAGCGGGTGAAAAATATTTCCGTATTTATTTTCTGAAATAGGATGCATTGTGCTAGTTTATTCTAGGTCTTTTTATTGAAGGATTTTAGTAAATCTTGGATATAATTAAATGTTGCTTTTAGATTTAGCAACTAAATGTATACAAATATGGCTATGGGCGAGTGAGAAATTATAAATTGTCTTTGTAGTAACGTCTACATGCATACAAGCAATGCAAAGTGTACTAAAATTTCACATTATAAATTATTATAGCATGAACCTGTAAATTAATTTTTTTAATATGACATTGTTATGTTTTTAGTATTATGCTTAGAATAAATAAAATAATGATTTGCATTTATGTACAATAAATTAGAAAAGTACATAAATATACTCAACAACCAACTTTATATTTTATGTCGCTAATCAAAAGTACCTCTAACTGTACGCATTGTGCTAGTTTATATTCAGTATATTTGTTGATGAGTTTTGGCACTACATTGAATACATTTGAGTACTGATTCTGGACTTAGCTGTGAAATGTGTGTAAATGGACACATGGTCAGATCAAGCATTGTATCCTACTAACAACTGGATGGAATTTGAAGAAAAAAGATATTTTGAATTTCAAATTTATTGTTTTGTCTTTATGAGTAATAAATGCTAGTTGTTGGGCTGTCGCTGTTTTATTGCAGCGACAATTTATTATAGCAGTGCATGCATGCAAATGGTGCAGAATGCATTAATTTTTTTTTCGCCTAGTAAGCCGTGTTGCACAGTGCTAAAAGTTGTATATAATGGTATTTGTATGTTCCCGATGTAGAGGTGTAAATATTGGTGGAGATGACGTGCTGTAAATAATTTTCCAACTTTATATTCAGTCTGATCATGGATTTTCTTTATATTTTCATGTGATCAACTTGGTTCTATTTTCCAAGATCGACCAAAGGGCATGGACAATCCTATTTTCTCACCAATTTTAACTGAAATGCTAAATAGAAAGTTAATTCGGGACTTGAAAAATTTAATATAATTATTTTGAACAGGATACATTAATATTTTCTTTTGAATGCTATGTGAGCTACCTTTGATGAAGAGTCACTTCAGTGACCTTACTCAACAGTGTAAACTCCCACCTCTAGGCTACCCGCATACCTAAATGGACTGTTGATACCTAAATGGACTTTAAATCACACAATCAACCACCCTGAGCAGCGAGATACATCATTTTTGAGACGCACCACTTGGATTTGGAACCAATATATACCATCCAGTCAGGCTCATCACTAGATGAATTGATGCTAATTTAAATCCTACCGACATGCATCTTTTTTTTTGACAGCAAACAGATTCATTCATTACTCAAGCCATACACCATCTACAAGTAGAGAAGTACAACCAGAAGAAACCTAGATCAGTCAAGAACATAGATCTAACACCACTACCACTCATATTGGAACGAGATTGAAATACTTCTGCAAAGAACTCTCTTTTTCGTGGCTGACCAAAGCAACTATTGTGAGAGATACCTTCAACTTGAGCATAAGGCAGCGGCATTAAGCATGAACCCGACCGAGATTTCGTCCGATTGTTGATTCTACCATCCATGGCATGGCTCGAGCAACAAAGAACCTGAGGTAAAAACGAGACCAACCAGGGATCTCGTCACTCTCACGAAAGGAGAGACACCCAAACCCCGAAGGGAGAGACAAACGCCGAAGGAACACGACGAGAAGAAGGCAAAAAACTACCTAGAACCAGGACCAAAACGAAAGGCAGGGAGCCGACACAGACTGAACTGAAAAATAGGGCGAAAGCAGCAAAGCGAGAAACACCCGCCCCCAGCAGATCCACGCCAAAAGCTTCGTGGCGGCCACCTCCTTGCCTCCACCAAGCGACCAACTTCGTCGGAGACGAAGCCACCGCCCAGGAAAGCGCCGCTCCACCACCCTGAAGCTCCGATCTAAAGGCACGGAGGATGAAGGCGACGGAGAGGAGAGTCAGCCAGCCGCAGCCCCAGCGCCGCACGATCTACGAAGAGGACAGGCGCCCGACGAACGTCCAGGGGGAGAGGGTGGCTACACGCCGGAAACCGACCACCTCCCCCGAGCGGGAGAGTCCCACATACGAACCCTAGCGGCCTCCGGAGGTCAGCCTAATGAAACGAATCCTTGCACAATAGAGAGGCCGGTGGACGGAGTTTGTTAGAATCATACCGACATGCATGCTTAGTTACTGTTTAATACTTAAATTTGATTTAATCTTGAGTCGAGATATGAGACGTTGGTCATCAGTTACAGGGCTGGTGCATGTTATTCATTTTATTTATTTAACAAACTGCCGTGCATTTTGAAAAATCCAGCGGGTTAGTTATATATTTCAGTTGGATCATAATGAACAGATCCTGTACCTGTATTACTGTAGTAGGTGGCATTCCTCCTAGTAAACATGTTACTAAGCAAATTACCCTTACCTGACCCTTGGGGTAATAGCTGTAGGTACGATGGATAGATACATGTCACATGGGTTATAGACACCCGCGGGTCCCAGGGCCTGCTCCCTTTTAGTTCCGGGATGCATGACTAGTATATGCCATACATGAATGAAATCGACATTTGTCCATTGTTAAAAAAAAACCTCTTGTGGAGTGGAAGCGACTCGTACACAGACAAAATATTATAACGAGGGGCTGATATCAATGTACATATAAATTTAGTTTTGTTTTGTAACATGCTGAGTTAAATTTTTTGTTGTTAATGATAGTTGAACTCACACCTCTAGTTCTTGTAAACAAGCCGTCTACCAATCAACGTTACTACTTCGTCAATAATTATGGCAAATATATATATATATATATATATATATATATATATATATATATATATATATATATATATATATATATATATATATATATATGGCCCATCTTTAATATCCACGCGGGTAGCTATCCGCCCCCCATTTCGGTTACTTTTTTTCAAGTTGGTTACTTTTGACATGTAGATGGTTACTTTACTTTGCAAACGGTTGAGTTTCATGCATAGATAGTTACGTTTGTAACAACATATTTCAAAATACGGTTACATATATATATATATATATATATCTATATATCTGCTGTGTATTTTGTACGGGATTATTTTTTCATCAACATAATTACTTTTTTAATAGCAGAATTACTTTTCTGGTCAGAACAATTACTTTTTTGGCTGTCGGGTAACGAAATCCAGACTACCCACGTGGGTATTAAGAAAACAACCACACACACGCGCGCGCACACACACACATGTATATATATATGTTTATTTAATATTAAAGTTGTTATTTGAGATTTGGGGGGGGGAGCTAAAGTCCCAGTAGCCCCCCTCGATATGCCCCTAATGACGCTGACTTGAGTGATTCAAAAGGATCCACAGAAATGTATTATAGCCTATGATCAATTACCTTCTGCCCTTTTTTTCCCCTTTCAATTGACGATTTGAGATTTGTTCCTAATAGCCTGCCAATAGAAATAGAAATCAGAATGAAAAGCAATAGGAACTGGTACATAAGCACAAGCAATCAGATCTCCTCGGGTCAAGTCAGCACACCTGCTGTAAAGCCATCTTGAATAGGAAAGCAAGAACGGAGTCGAAGTCGATTTCGGATGTGGGAGTCTTAATATAGAGTTAGAACTATTGGACTCTGAGATTGGATTTTTCATAGTGGTTGACGGATCTTCACAAGAAATTATTGGGGGTTCAAAAGTATCCCTATATAGATAAAGTCTGACTGAACATAGAGTTGATGCAATTTTCATCTTATCTTGGGCATATTTCCCCTTACCTCTCTGCGTAAATTCTCTTTAATTTTATTATTACCTTAGATATATAAATAATACAAATATCAAAGTCATAAATTAAAACGAACATATAGTTTTATAACTAGCATATAATATTGAATCTGTCATATAATTCTCCATTTCTAAAATATAGGATTTATCTTGATATTTGAAGGAAAATTTCACATATTTATATGCTTCAAAAGTATTTCTTTCAAATTGAAATCATACTATAGGTAAGAAACTGTAGCATCTAAAAATTCAATCTTATGAATGAATTCTTAATTAGTAACTCTAATTTTCAAATTCCGAGATTTGATTCTTAAACCATACACTAATGTGATGATGACTCTCAAATACGTTACTTCAACTATTTAAAGACTTCTTCACATATTAAATTCAATTGTATATTCATACTCCCAAGTTTAGCCCTACTTAGTTGATAAATAACATTTAGATTTGAAGTGAATTGACCCAATTAATGTTCATAATATGTCCTAACAATCTTTAAACGAACTTGGTTTGTTAATGTGGGGCTTTCCCCCAAATATGAGCCTTAAAGTGTTTTTAAGTAATTGTATATAATTAATTCTGGTTTAACATGAAAAGAAAAACAGAGATGTTTGTGATAGCCAAATAAGGAAACTAATGAGATATTTGAATTACCCGTAGTCCAATTAGGTAATATATAAATTTGTTTGATTTTCAACCTTCTTTACTATCCCAATTTGAATGGAAAAGAAAATATATTAAGCGTTAATAATTTTCCTCGACTGGTTTGGTGTATTTTATGCTGGAAACATTGGAAGTCAAGTTCATTTTCTAGTTTTACCAGATTGGTTTGGTAAAAGTCCAAAATTTGAGTTCTCCCTTTTTCCTAGACTTCCAACTATATATATATATATATATATATATATATATATATATATGAGTTACTTTTTAATACCCGTGCGGGTAACATATATCACTACCCGTCCGGTAAAACACGGTGGCATATTCGTAAATATCATCCCGCACTCAGCGTTCTTCCGTCCCGCACTCAGCGACTCCGCCGATCTCCGTCAATCTTCCTTCGTTCTCGCGCACCGTCTCTCATCGCGCCGTCCCAGCTGAAAGCAAAACCCCAAATCGTCGCTTCGTCCCCGCCAAAGCAAAACTCCAGATCGTCGCCCTCCCGTTCTCGCGCACTTCCTCCTCACTCGTCGCTCTGCCTGTCACCGACGACCCAAACTCTTCCGTCTCTAGTTGCTCCTCCATCTCGCTGCATCCCAATTCCGACAACCCTGAAATATGACGAGAACAAAGCAAGCGTCAAGGAAGACCTCGACAGGGCCGCCGTGGCTAAGGCGTCCACGACCAGTGATTGAAGAAGATGATGAAATCGACATGCAGCCTCATCCGGCCGAGCAGAAGATGGCCAAAGAACCAGAAGAAGTGGATAAATCACCATCGCCGGCGGAAAGGGAAATACTCGATCACACTACTCCGACAACCCTGAAAGAGGATAATAAAGAGGCTACCAAGGATGCAGAACTGGAAAAAGAGGGGAAAGAAGAAGCTGCGGGAATGAAGAAGGGGCTTGCTGCTGAGACTCCTCAGACAACTAAGACACATGATAAAGGCAAAAAAATAGGGGTTACAGCTCCCCCATGGATCAAACCTCCATCGAAAACTGCAAAGCGCAGTAATGTTGCTACTGCTGGTCGTGGAGTGAGCATAGCAGCTGAGAAGAAAGAATGTACGCACAGCAAAGCGGGAGAATTTGAACAACAAGGTAATACTCGAGTAACTATTACATACTGCTTCTTGAGTAACTGATATTTATGCTTGAGTAACCGATAGTACTGTTTGAGTAACTGAAATTAATAGTTGAGTAATTATTACAGAATACTTGAATAACATACATTAATGTTGAGTAACCGAGTTTAATGCTTGAGTAACTATTGCAGAATGTTTGACTAACCGATAATAATGTGTGAGTAACCAAGATTTATGCTCAGGTAACTATCACATAATGCTTGAGTAACCAAGAGTAATGATTGAGTAACTGAGAGTAATGCTTAAGTAACTGAAATTAATGCTTGAGTAACTATCACATATTGCTTGAGTAACTGATAATAGTGTTTGAGTAATCAAGATTTATGCTCGAGTAACTATCACATAATGCTTGAGTAACTGAATGTAGTGCTTGAGTAACTGAGATTAATGCTTGAGTAACTGAAATTTATGCTTGAGTAACTATCACATATTGCTTGAGTAACTGAGATTAATGCTCAAGTAACCAAGATTAATGCTTGAGTAACTGAAATTTATGCTTGAGTAACTATCACATATTGCTTGAGTAACTGAGATTAATGCTCAAGTAACCAAGATTAATGCTTGAGTAACTGAAATTTATGCTTGAGTAACTATTACATAATGCTTGAGTAACCAATAGTAATGTTTGAGTAACCGATAATAAGCGATAAAACAAAATTGTTAAGCTAACTACTACATTATTGGAATAACTTTATTTGTATGCAGGAGAAGAAAGCAAAGGGGATGAGGAGAGAACAACTGCAAGTCAGAAACAGAAAGAGACGGAAAAGGCTAAAGAGAAAGGTAAGATTGTATGGATTTGTAATAGTTTTAATTTTCAGTTACTTACAGTTTATTAAATAGCTTTTACAAAATAAACAATGAGCTCTAACGATAAATTTTGATATGTTTGCAGTGGGAGTAAATAGATTGTACCACAGGTGCTCCTTAAAGAGCTACAACAATACAAGCAAGAGCATGGTTTATACAAAGGAACAACTTATGATGCTGAGCTCAACAGCCTTTGCAACCCTCATAAATATGCCAAATCTTGCAGTTGACATAGGCTTGTTAGAGGATTTAATTGATAGATATGTCGATGAAGACATATTTTTGCTGGCCGAGGGAGAAGAAAGAAGGATGACAGTAGATGACGTGGGGATAATTCTAGGTATCCCCAGCAAAGGTATAGATATAACACAAATAAAAGATTCTGCCATAGTAAAGTCGATATGGCAAGAGTTTGCGAAGGAGACTTGTAAATATAGAAATGAAGGTGAGACATCAAAGAAATTGAGAGAAAAAGATGTCCTGCATAAGGACAACTTAACAAAACTTTGGCAGGAATATGCCAAGACCAACAATCCAGCAGACAATACAAATATGTGTCGTGCGTGGATGTTGCACCTGCTGGCAACATTCCTAATCCCAGACACTAGCTATTGCGCACCAATCTACATTATCCACTACCTAGATAATGTAACTGCCACTGGGCAGATGAATTGGGCAAAGCTGGTGCATGGGAGTATCTTCAAGAATATGAAGATGCTAAAGGAGAATGTCCAGCTAAGAAGGAAAGGAGAAAAAGGGTCTAAAAACACCCTGTACACAACAGGGTGTGTCATGTGCCTATGCGTGAGTGAATAAAATCATTTTCAACTACATTGATACAATATTGACTATGGGGTTTCAGTAACATATGCATTATATTTTCTATATATTACATGCAGGTTTGGGCATATGAGATGACAAAGATGGCAAAGCCAACATTCCTTGACTCCAAACCAAGGATAAAGAAGTGGGCTGCGCCGGTCGAGAAATTGATGGAATTAGCGAAAGTGGAGCCTAAGGATGTAAGATTATCTAATCTTTCTTACAAAATCTAATATACAACACTGCAAGTAACTCAAAATAGCCTGCGAGTAACTCAAAAAACACTGCGAGTAACTCAAAATAGCCTGCGAGTAACTCAAAGTAGCCTACGAGTAACTCAAAAAACACTGCGAGTAACTCAAAAAATTCTGCGAGTAACTCAAAAAACACTGCGAGTAACTCAAAAAACACTGCGAGTAACTCAAAAAACACTTCGAGTAACTCAAAAAACACTGCGAGTAACTCAAAATAGCCTGCGAGTAACTCAAAAAACACTGCGAGTAACTCAAAAAACACTGCGAGTAACTCAAAAAACACTGCGAGTAACTCAAAATAGCCTGTGAGTAACTGAACAACCATCTGCGAGTAACTCAAAATAGCCTGCAGTAATACATAATTTTTTTATATGTTGGACAACCCTCTACAGTAACACATTATTTTTTTTTATATGTTGGACAACCCTCTGCGATTAACACATTATTTTTTTTTATATTTTGGACAGGTATGTCAAATGATAGTGGTAGACAAGGGAGATGATTGGCATACTGCAAAATCATCGAATGACATCCCAGAAAAAAGTACGCCAACAACCACTGAGGCACCAGCAAAACCAATCATTGAAGAGGGAGACACTATTTACACCTCCACCCTGGAGACAAGAATAAAAATGTTGGAGGAGGAGCTCAAAATACATAAGGAGATCTGCACAAGAATAAGTGTTGATAAATTCACAGAACTGCAATTGGAGAATAAAAGGCTAGAAGAAAGAATAGCCAAGTTAGAAGAAGAAAACAAAAACCTAAAAAGAAAGTGGGAAGATGAGGGTAATAAATCACAGTCACCTGGAAGTGGATTCCAGGAATTTTCTGAGGGTTTTGTCTCGGTGAATGTAGATAAACAAAAAGACTCACCGACAAAGGATGTCGCCCAACCGACAAAACGAAGAAGGCTAACCCTCAGAAGAAAATACGTAGAATCAGAAGATCATAGTGAGGACGGTAAAAATGTTGATGAATATGAGAACAAAGAAACAAAAGACAATAGTTCTGCAGAAGATGCAGACCAAAAGAAACAAGAACAAGAGAAAAAAGAAACAAATGACACCAATTCTGAAGAACCAAAATCTGCGGAAGAGGCAGAACAAAAGAAACAAAAAAAAGTGAGCCAACAGCAGGAGAAGGTAGCAGAAGAAGAAGGGCAGAAGAAGCCCAGAAGAAGATTGAGGAAGAAGACGATTGAAGAGCCAAAGATAGGAAGCATAGAGAAAAATGTGAAGAAAAGAAGGGAGGAAAAGGTAATTCTCATATCCTTTCAAGTATATCATAACTGCAAGTAATGCTTGAGTAACTGAACCTAAAGCTTGAGTAAATGAACCTAATACTTGAGTAACTGTAGGTAAGGCTTGAGCAACTACACGTAAGGCTTGAGTAACTGAATGTAATGCTTGAGTAACTGCACATAATGCATGAGTAACTGAATGTAATTCTTGAGTAACTGAACATAATGAATGAGTAACCGAGAGTAATACTTGGGTAACTGACAGAAATTCTTAAATAACTTTGGAAAAATGAAGATTGATTCTAACATGGTTTTCTATATTGTTGTTGACAGCACAAGATGTCAAACTTCATAGGTTTTGAACATTTCAAAACAAAAGAAGCAAAAGATATTGTCCATCACTTCATGGACAACATAGAAAAAATGTAATGGAATTAGTTATTGTCAAATGTAAAATGATAACACATTAATTTTTCTGTATCCAACTCGCATGTATAACATCTATAAAAATAATTTGCAGGTTAAAACGAGAATGGAAATTCAGTGAAGACACTTGGTGCACGGGGAAGGACCTCGCCGCCCTCCTGTACAAGGATCAAATGACACATTCACCTGTAAGAAACAAGAATGTAGTTTAACTCTTTAAAATAGATAATTTGGCTTGCTAAACTCTTTTGGTTTTATTCAGGTTCTCGACTGCTTTGTACAGATGCTCAAGGAGAGCACAAGCAAGCGGAGGAAGAAGGGATTGACGTGGCACTGCATGAGCACTTATGCTCCGGTAAGATAAATAAACTTTGTATACAAATTTACATGAAATTACAATATAGAAACACAAACTGAAACTTATATATGTGGTTTTTATACTCTACATTTGCAGCAAAAGCTATCATTTAATATTGAGGACATCACCTTGGAACAAATAGACATGCTATCTCCACTATTCAACATTCCAATGAAAGATTGGGACACAATGGACTCGGTGTTCACAATACTAAACAACGACAACCACTGGCACTTGTACGAAGCAAGTTTCAGGGATGGAGCACACCGGTCCTATAATTCAATGAGTTGGAGTAGCAACTCAAGAAAGGAGTTCAATAGATGGGTAAGTGATCTATAAAAATTAAGTCCATTATAAGTGGATTGAAAAGATTACTGATCTTTAATTGATGATGAATAAATGTCTTGTTTTTTTAATGCAGGTGGGTATAGTGCACGACTTCTTTAGGGGTGCACCTGAAAAGGGAAGCCAATTGTCGCAGTGGAAAAGGGATTACCCGATCTGCCCACAGCAGGAAGAAGACTCACTTGACTGTGGGATCTTTGTCATGAAGTACCTAGAGTGCCTAGTAAATTGTAAACCTATGGACTTCACCTGCAAAGACATACCATCAATAAGGGCTGATATTTTTCAACGAATGATGGCAAGGGGGCAGCTGCAGCCTCCAAAAGACGATGAAAAAGCTGAAATCGAAGAGATGAAAGAAGATATATCTGCTGATAACAATGTAGGAAAAGCTGAAGCTGATAAACAACCAGAAACAAAAAAGAATGAAGATACAACAAGTGTATAGCTGCTTTTGTATAAGCTGTTGTTCAGTTACTCATTGTTGTATAATCTGTGTATTTCTGAATGTACATCTGCTATTGAATTTACAACTGATCTTAATGTACATTTGATCTTGCTGTACATGTCATCTTGAACATATATCGATTTTGCACTTATATTTTGGCTTAATGTTCTTGCTGCTACTTGTGTACATCTTGAAACTACTACAAGTAACTGAAATGATTGAGTAACCTAACAAACTATTCGAGTAACTGGAAAAGGACTGCTTGAACACTACCAGTAATTGAAAAAATGCTGCGAGTAACTGAAAAAGGACTACGAGTAACTGAAAAGGGACTGTGAGTAACTCAAATAGCCTGCGAGTAACTGTCACAGCCGCTCCGAGTAACTGGAAAAAACACTGCGAGTAACTCAAAATAGCCTGCGAGTAACTGAACAACCCTCTGCGAGTAACTGAAGAAATCTCGCGAGTAACTGAGTAAAGCTCGCGAGTAACTGAACAACCCTGCGAGTAACTGAAGAAAGCCCGCGAGTAACTGGAAAAACACTGCGAGTAACTGAACAAAGCTCGCGAGTAACTGGAGAAAGCTGGCGAGTAACTAAACAACCCCTGCGAGTAACTGGAGAACCTCTGCGAGTAACTGGAAAAAACACGGGAGTAACTGAAAAACCCTGCGAGTAACTGGAAAAGGCACGGGAGTAACTGAAAAACCCTGCGAGTAACTGAAGAAATCTCGCAAGTAACTGAACAAAGCTCGCGAGTAACTGTAAAAACCCTGCGAGTAACTGAATAAATCTCGCGAGTAACTGAAGAAATCTCGCGAGTAACTGAACAAAGCTCGCGAGTAACTGTAAAAACCCTGCGAGTAACTGAAGAAATCTCGCGAGTAACTAAAGAAATCTCGCGAGTAACTGAACCAACGCTGCGAGTAACAACTGAACTTAAAATACATAAAAATATATACATAAAATAAGGTCCAACCAGATCGAAAATACTACACAACCAGATCTAAAAGTTATATATTATACAACCAGATCGAAAATAAATAAGGTCCAACAACTGAACTTAAAATACATAAAAATATAGCCAGATCGGCTGTAAAGAAGGTACATTAACTGAACATAAAAATCAAATATCTACTTGTGACTGGAACGCTGGACAGACGAAGAAGCAGTGTCTTCTGCAAACTGAATGGGATTTACAGCTGATCCCGGTTCTGCTTGGTATATGTCCCTAACGAAGAGCTGATCTGCAGAGTCCTCCGATCCAGAGTATACTTCATCGCCAGGCATTCTGAAGAGAGGGATAAGCTCAGTTGGTTTTTCTAAGAACTGATCTGTGATCCATGCTGTGATGGTCTGGTGATCAGTTGGCTTGAGGTAGATGATCCAACCCTTGCGAAGACTGAGCTGTGCGATCATCCTTTTCCATCCCTTAGCAGTTGAAAGTGACCCGTTTTTATTCTGCATAAGGGTTATCTGGAAAGACTGGTTTCCAATTAGGAAGGTGGTTTTTCCTGGTTTGATCTGAAAATGGAGATGGTTCCATTCTATAGGAAGTAGAATGGATTCCACTGTCTTGTCATCGAGGGTGTAGTTGATTGGCTGGATGAATGGCTCCATGGTAGGCTGTGAAGAAATGTTAAAGGGGATCTGAGGAGATGGTCAAAGGGGGTGCTACTGAAAAATTGTACCTTATGAAGAAATCTAAAAGGGGATCTGAAGAAATGTAAAACTGTACCTTATGGAGACCGTAACAGTCACAGAAGAAGAAGTAGACCTCGAGGGTGTCGTTGAGGATGGAGATGATGTAGATCTGAAAGCCCCCCACTGTGTTGTAAACCGGAGCAGTTGCTGATGAAGAAGAGATGGAAGGAGATGGTGCCGTGGAGGATGGAGATGTTGCAGATCTGAAAGCCACCCGCTGTTTTTCAGTTATATCTTGTAAGGGGAGGAAGGAGATGGTGCCGTGGAGGAAGGAGATGGTGTCTGTGTTTTTCAGTTATATCTTGTAAGGGGAGGAAGGAGATGGTGTCTGTGTTGTTGGTGCTGCAATTATTGACAACAGTGACAGTAATGGTCTGTGTTGTTGGTGCTGCAATTATTGACAACAGTGACAGTAATGGTCTGTGTTGTTGGTGCTGCAATTATTGACAGCAGTGCTCTTTACTGTTGGGTTGCAAAGATGCCAGCATACTGTGGGTTATTCTGACAACACATCACTGCAATTATTTATAGCTCTGTGCTCTCTCTTCTAGAGTTACTTTTTGTACAACAGACTCCCGTACTCATTTTTCTCCTACTATTACTGAACAACCCCTGCGAGTAACTGGAGAACCTCTGCGAGTAACTGGAAAAGGCACGGGAGTAACTGGAAAACCCTGCGAGTAACTGTAAAAGGCACAGGAGTAACTGGATGAACCTGCGAGTAACTGAAAATGGCACGGGAGTAACTGGAAAACCATTGCGAGTAACTGAAAAAAGCACGGGAGTAACTGGAAAACCCTGCGAGTAACTGGAAAAGGCACGGGAGTAACTGAAAACCCCTGCGAGTAACTGGAAAAGGCACGGGAGTAACTGAAAAACCCTGCGAGTAACTGAAGAAATCTCGCGAGTAACTGAAAATGGCACGGGAGTAACTGGAAAACCCTGCGAGTAACTGAAAATGGCACGGGAGTAACTGGAAAACCATTGCGAGTAACTGAAAAAGGCACGGGAGTAACTGGAAAACCCTGCGAGTAACTGAAAAAAGCACGGGAGTAACTGGAAAACCCTGCGAGTAACTGAAAAAAGCACGGGAGTAACTGGAAAACCCTGCGAGTAACTGGAAAACCACTTCGAGTAACTGGAAAAACACTGCGAGTAATTGAAAAACACTGCGAGTAACTAGAAAACCACTTCGAGTAACTGGAAAAAACACTGCGAGTAACTGGAAAACCACTTCGAGTAACTGGAAAACCACTTCGAGTAACTGGAAAACCACTTCGAGTAACTGGAAAAGGCACGGGAGTAACTTGGAAAACCCTGTGAGTAACTCTAACAGCAATAAGAGTTAATGACAACCCACTGCGAGTAACTATGACAGCAATAAGAGTAATTGTGACAACAGTAATAGTATCCATTGTACACAGAGACAAACACATAATATTCAAAAAGAATAACAATTGATCAGAAAACATTCTTTATAACATATTCAAAGTATACATACAATTGCTGGAGCACAAGGTAACACAAAGATAGATTACAAACACAAGTGAAGTACTTAGAAAGTTACAAACTCACTTTCATAAAACTACACAAAAAGAACAACCCCATTACAAATTTGAACATGCCTCACAAACACACTACAAACTCCAATAAAAAAGATAGAACCACATATACATCAATAACAACAGCAAGATCACCAGAACACGAGCAGCATACATAGTAGCAGCAAATCCCAATCATATGATGCACTACTTCTTAGGACAATTCCTGCTGTCATGGTTAACACCAAACTCTAAACAATTCTTGCACTGCCTCTCTCTTTTAAACTGTGTAATCTCAACTCCAGATTTAAACCTCACATCTGTGGATTTGGGTCTCCCCTTAGTTTTACAAACATTGGGGATATTAACCTTGACAGCTGAAGAAGAAGCTGTATTTGAAGCAGTTACACCAGCACCTGCATCTCCACAACTACCAGAGACATCCAAATCTAACAGCTCCTTTTGCAATGCAAGCAGTTTTTCATGGCAAATATCTACAGCATTGTTCCTACACGCTATGTTCACAATAGAATTGCAGGCAGAGACAAGCTTAAGAGTCCTCCCAGTGGATAGATGACTAACTGCATCTTTACCAAATATCAAAGGATGTTCTCTGTAGCCTTTGGTCCACCTCTTATATATGTATGGCTCGGGAAGAGTGCAAAAGTCACGACTCTTCAAATAGGACAGGATGTGCCTGCAAGGTATACCTTTGAATTCCAACATGTAACAGTTGCAATAAACAATCTCACTCGATGGATTCTTCTTCAAAATGCGGGCAGATCCAAGGCCACCAACGCGATACACTTCAAACACACCTTCTGAAGATTCCTTTACATTGTATATCATGCTTTGATGAACCTCACTCTGAAATATCTTAAAAATTGACTTTGTGTATATACCTCTCATCTGCTCCTCCAAAGGCCAAAGTGATGACAAAGGGAGATTACTATACTCGTCTTCAAAGTCTTTGAAATTTTCAATCTCTCGTACATGAGAGTAAGCAGTCTCCAATGAGCATACAAGTTCAAATAAAGTCTTCTTACTGTTCACATGGCTTCTAATGAACGCATTCAAGCTCTCGCTCCTTTGCGTTGTCCTCATGCCTGCGAAGAAGGAAGACTGCATATAGCACGGGACCCAATCCGAACGCATAACATACATGTCAGACAACCAATTAATAGACGACAGACCATAAGCTTCAACAACAGAATGCCACTTCTCTTCAAAGGTGCCAACATCATCCACATTCCACACGCAATCATTCAAGGAGCTTATGATCTGCTCCTTGTTAGGAACACCACCAAGCTTAGAGGGAAGCTTTTGTAGGATGTGCCAGCTGCAGAACCGATGCTTGCAGTTCGGAAAAACAGTAAGGATAGCAGCATTCATAGCCGGGTCTTGATCGGTTATGATGGACACTGGCTCTTTGCCAAAACAAAGTAGATACTGCTTGAAAACCCATACAAATGACTCGTACTTCTCATCAATCATAAGAGCTGAAGCAAACAAGACCGTCTTGCGATGGTGATCAACACCACCAAACATTCCAAAAACCATTGAATACTTGTTAGTGCGGTAGGTGGTGTCAAACACTATCGCATCACCAAACAACCCACAGTCTTCAACGGAAACAGGATCAGCCCAAAAAAGATGAGTCAAGCAACAATCAGTATCGTTTTGGTATGTATAGAAGAATTTCTGATCGAGTACCTTAAACTTGGCAAACCGATCCAAGACCATGTCGACGTCATATTTAGCTGCCTCTTTCCTCTTGCTACTGATGTGTCCATGAGCTTGTCTGCTAGTAAATGTCAGATTTTCATAACCACCAGACTCCGATGCCATCAATGCAATTTGTCTCGATACAGGTATGTTAGCTTGGCTCATGGAAGAAAGCATATCTTTTTGAGTTTCATTAAGAGATGAGTTACACTTCAAGTAACGGAGATGTGCATCATCAACAAGATCGTGGTTGTGTTCCTCAACAAAGGCAGTCACAACCCACGTAGATGAGGACTTGTCTAGTGTGAATCGGATCATGGCTCCACAACCACACCTCTTCACAGATCTCTTGTGCTTCTTAGACAGATTTTCCTGTAACTTATCCACTTCATCACAAACGGGGCTCAGCAGCCCTCTTGACCTCTTAGAACGGCCCATTGTACCCTGCTTGTCACAAACCAGATCTTTGGCAACAAGAATCTTAGTTCCCCGTTCGTACCTGTTGTCATCTTTCCTGATATTAAAACCATTCATGCCAGCATAGCTAGAATAAAATGAAATAGCTTCATCTAAACTTCCAAAATGGAGACCAATTTTAGGAACTGTAGCTGGCGGCAGAGTGGAAGCACCAACAGATGCATAAGAATTAGCATTATCATTATCAGGACCAACGTTTGAATTGGCAGCATCTGTATCAAGGCTGGGATCCATTGTAACGTCTATCAGTAACACCGCAGTACAGAGGAGTAAATCTGAAACAACAGAGAGTAACTCTATCAGGCCAAAGATTAACTCATCATAACAAATGAGTAAATGAAGGAAGATTTGAATCATAACAACGTCTATCAGTAACAATAGAGTAACTCTGTCAGTCAGAAGAGTAACCCAGCATACCAAATGAGTAACTGCTTCAAAAATATAAAATGCAAACACAAAATTGGGTTTACTTTAAACACAAAGATCAGAGAAATGTATACACAGTGTGAATAGAAAAGTCAGATATAAGAAAACACATTGGGGAAAAATAGTCAGATCGATGAATACACATTCCAGATAACTGAAAATGGCACGGGAGTAACAGATATCAAGGTTAGAAAGACACTTGAATAGAAAAATAAGTATACACATTACAAATCAGCATTCTCTTGTAAAATCAATATACACATTACAAATCAAATTTCGAAGTTGGACAGACACACTTGAATAGCAACGATTTCAACTGATGATTATCAATATGTTCACCTGATATTCGGACGACAGCCAAAAAGGATTTAGATGAGTTCAGAAACACGTTCGTCGTCGTCCTCTATGAAAACTGAGAACTGGAAAACCCGCCCCTTCTTGCAGTTAACGGATAAATGAACAATGTCGCTATTCTTCTAGGTCGGGCGCCGCTTTCAGACCGGGGCACTTGTCGCACAGTCAATTGGAGCTTCTGGATCAAAAAGGGTCGGATAAGAGGGAGAATCCAGATCAACGAATAAAGACCCAAATACTCTGCGGCAGATGGATGGTATGAGCCCATCTAACGGCGGATGCTTATCAGCGGCGGAGGAGATCAGAGAAGAATCGCCGGATAATTGCAGGATCTTCCGTCTTTGGTCTCGAGCAGTGGGAGGAGGCGGACAATAGAACACTGCGGCAGATGGACGATATGAGCCCGTCTAACAGCGGATTCACTTGAGATGGAAAAGCCGCCAGCAGAGAGGGATAGAGTCGTCGGCAGATGGAGTTGGAATCGTCGGACGAGGGATTCGTCTTTGGTCGCGTTGGAATCGTCGACGAGGGATTCGTCTTTGGTCGCGTTGGAATCGTCGGAGGATGGATTCGTCTTTGGTCGCGTCGTCGAACAAGTGAGCTCGTCTTCGGTCGCTCGGGGACGGAGGCGTTCGTCTTTGGTCGCGTCGTCGAACAACTGAGCTGGTCTTCGGTCGCTCGGGGACGGAGGCGTTCGTCTTTGGTCGCGTCGTCGAACAACTGAGCTGGTCTTCGGTCGCTCGGGGACGGAGGCGTTCGTCTTTGGTCGCGTCGTCGAACAACTGAGCTGGTCTTCGGTCGCTCGGGGACGGAGGCGGAATAGTACGCCTTCGGACGCGCGTGACGGGTAACGAGTATATGTTACCCGCACGGGTAACAAATATTTAGCCTATATATATATATATATATATATATATATATATTGTATTTTAGACTTCCTAGAAAACCCAACTGAAAACGAGTTTCTCCCCCTTTTGTGTCTCACTCACTTCCCTTGTTCCATCGGCGTGCGATTGCCCTAGGGACTTTTCACAATCTTTAGCTTTTTCGGGGGAGGTCGTTGACGTGCTCCATCGTCCCCCCCTTTGATTTTTGCCACCCGGTCCTCTGCCTGGAGTCTGTGTAAGAAGGTGGATGGTCGTGTATGTTTGTTTCTACTGTCTAGGAGTGCAACTCTGATGTATGCGGCTGTATGCCTGCTTCTGAGTCTATCTGTCTGAGTGCCGCAAACTGGATTCCAATTTGTTTTAATAGTTAGTTGCTTGCTGATTTTCGTTCTTCGACAGTTTTCTTCTTTGCCTTGGACATTGAGGATCAAAGGTCCTTCCTTCTGTTTTCCCTTTCTTATCGCCGTCAGTAAGTAGTTTGTCTCGTTTATGCTTTTGTGGTTATCCATAGTTTACTATCTAGCTCTCTTTTGCAAGCTTAGCTTCATCTCTGAAGCTACATCAAGCCAAACTATAAGAGCTTGACTAATTTTTTTGTTGTCTTTTGATTTTATTTTGACAGAAGTTCAAAATTTAATGATCATGTAGTTATGCTCTTGTATACTTAAACTGTAACAAAAACATTTATCTATAGTTTCTATGTTGTGTAGAAAAACATTCTATCATCATATTTTGTACCTACAAATACAACGAACCAATAATTGGAAGTCAGTTTTGAGTAAAACTCTAATTTTGAACCAATCAATTGGAACTCATTTTCTCAGAAGTCCATTTCGATTTTGAGAAATTTACAGTTACATATAACCAGTCAAAACGTTAATGATCAAGATAGTGGCATACTTGGACTTTAGTCCAACCACTTCTTATAGTGGGGCCTGTCACGTGAACTCTTGTCTGAGTCAGACTCAGATCCTTGGATGTTGAGTCCACGAGGGTCACCTCCTCTCATGTTTCCTAGTCCCACTGGGATTCTATAGGGCGTCGAGACCTTCTACAGTTCTTTGTTTATCCCATCTCTGTGGTAGTTCCTTGTTTATGTAAATCATGCGTTGGGCTTCATCTCATCTTCACAAGCCTTGCGATATAAAAATACCTAAGATCTGTGCCTGAGACACCACAGACGGCAAGGCTCCCCTGTTCCACTAGAACTGGAACTCTTTTGGCTTCCGACTCATCCCTAGACCACCAACTATATGGTCAAGCCTTCGTAAAAAATCTTGGAGTGTGGAGACTCGTATACACCCTGGTATCCCCTCATCAACCCTGTGAAATCGATGGTGAAGAAAATCGTTGAACTACGGCTGGCAATGGGTCGGGTGTCTCAGACCCGACCCTAGACCAGATGTGACCTGACCCAGCCCGATTATTACAGGATCCAGACCCGACCCAACCCAAAAAAATCTGGGTGGGATGACCCAAAAATACCCGACCCATTTTTTGACTGAACTGAACCTGTAATACCCGAATATTATTTTTGCCCAATACCTACCTAGTCCAAACCTGAAAAATCTAGGAAAAAAGACCCTGATATATTGGACCCGACCATACCTAAAAAAATATGGGAGAATAGACCCTAATATATTGGACCCGACCAAACCCGAGCAAGCCCATTATACATAATATGTTGGACGCGAGCATGCCCATTATATCCAAATATGGGAGAAAAATCTTGGCATCAGATTCACACTCAATTTTAGAACCTCTATTAAAAATTGATAAGCATCCAATTTTACCACACAATAAGCAACACATTTCAATTAAAAACAATAAGTTAACATTCATTCCATTAATAAGCACCCATTTCACCACACAAAAATAATTATCGTCATGAACAAGTCTACTAAATTCCAAACCTCAATTGTTCATCCACACAATCATATCAGTAACTTCAGATGTAGAACAAACAAACAGTTGCGAACGAGTCTAAAACTTATGTAATTAGTATTTTTTTTGAATATTTTGAACCATCTATTAACATCCTCAAATTCTTGACTTTTGCATCAAATAAAAGGTGTATGAGTTGAACAACTCTAGTTGGAACTACTTCATACATGTATCAACTTTAATATGTAAATAAAAGATAGACATAAGTTAAGCTACACTATCAACTTTAGAAGCTCATACATATATACAACTGATAATTCATTCCACTTTAGAGCATCCAAATTATCTATTATGATAAAGTGCATGCGAGTAGTAAACGATAGTTACCTAAACCTCCAAACTATTGAGACAATTGCAGGAGGGCTCAAAGTGGATGAACTAGTGGTGGAAACCAGCAATACATCATAGAAGAAATACGAAAAAAAGGAATCGTGAAATATCATAATTATTCAGGAAAAACATAAAGATCAGATAACAAAGCAAAAACAAGTATATAACAAAGCAACAATGATTAAATAACAAAATAATACACTACATTCAAACAACATTTCTGAAAGTGGGGGCATGAAAATGTGCTTGGGTTGAAGAAAACACATATACAATTTGGCCACATACATATATAACACCCCATTCAGAACAGGGAGTCTAGCATGGTAAACCTGAAAATGTTTATCATGCTTAGTCCCATTAGTAGGAAATCCAAGAGAGAGAAAGGTCATTTGCTGAAATAAACAAATAAACAAGAGAATATTAACACATGTTAATAATATCATCAACTGAAAATATACTCATCCACTAATTTAAACGTGCTTAAAAATACCTTTTGAATTTACAAATAATCCACTTGATAATTTACTCCAACATAGCATCAGATTCAATAACCAAAAAAAATAACATTATGTTTATTATTTCCCTAAACGTCTACTGTCACCAAATGAAGTTAAGTAAATGTACCTAGAGCCTTCACATCGAGAGATTCAAGGAAAGTACCAATATTTTCAGACCTGCCAACAACTATTTCAAACATAATAATATATCAACTGAAAGTGAAAAATATAAAAATAAAATAAAATGTATTTATCCATACCATGAATAATGGACAACCAACTTTGAAGAAACATTAGTAGTTCAACTATTTTCAAAAGAAGACTACTGCAATGGGGGTTTATTAATTGACCTTCTATGTTGAATGTCAACTCAACGATCACTATGGACTATAGAATTGTTAACATGTATCTAGATATCTCTCTCAATCTTGGATATTCTCCTCCATGCATTTTACACCAATGTAAAAGATTGAAGTTGTCATCTATGGATTGCATGTCCTCCTCTAGACAAATATCCAACTTAGTTTTGGTGGCAGTCTGTGCCCTTTTTTCTTTTCTTATGATTCTTTGAATGTGAACATACCAATTGACTAGAAGATGCATCATTAGACATATGTTCTTCTTGGTATTCTAACAACAAATCAAAGCACACATTGGTAACTTTATCTTCCTCAAATTTTGAAGTTTTTTCATCATACAATTTCCCATAGTAGAAATTGATCTTAAATCTAGGGTCTAAGACTGCATCAACCCCCATCAAAACTTGGATATCATTCTAATACTTTACAAACTTTTGCTTCATAGCATCAACCATTTTTATGATAACATCGCTATTTGATATACACCAACTGTCCAAATGCAACTTGATGCTACAAATTTTGCAAAATCCCATATTTGATGTTGGATACAATCTTCCAGATAAAGTCTGAGGAGCATTGAAAAAAACTGAAGTTTATCACATATCTCAGAAGCAAAACCCCAATCATCATCTGAGAGTAGTGATTTATAATTTAGCTCACTCTACCTCAATAAAAAATTCTCTGATAAGCGGATGCAATTAAGAGATTGACAATAGAAGCTTCTTCACTACTTATTACTTCCCAATTTTTCAGTACTCTCATTCCCCCTATCATTCCTTTACTAGTTTTCCATGGCTAGTTAGAAATTCACTACTTCGACACTATTTGCAACATGCTCTTGACTCTATGATCTTCAGTAGATGCTTTTGAAGCTCATGTCATCTTTTGTTTTAAGTTTGCTTTACTAATACACAGTTTCAAATCCAGTCTTCAATAAACTCTATTCTCTCACCTACATGATGAGATTCATGGTGTTTTGGTCACCTCACAGCTCTTTCTTGGAGTTCCCGAGTTTGATTTTGGACTGTCAATCTTTTGAGAATGATGTTGTTGTGATATCGACCCTGATTTCATGTTTTGATCAAAACTTATATGTTCGAAGGTGCAATTTGACGTCATGGCAGGGAAAGAGATGTTCGTTGTGGGTATTACCCCTATGTCCATGGTCTTCTTGGTTCATGTGTCACATAAGACTAGGGTGATAATGGAATTTCTAAAAAAATTTCAATACAATCACACATCAGTTCTAAATGAATTTTGACTAAGTCACCCTATCATGCATATAAGAGTAAAATAATGAGAGGGGTAGTTCTATCTTTTCACTCTTGATTTATCTGATCCAAGAAATTATGAAATTCTTTTATCTTTCTCTTGCTGATCAGACTTTAGTAATTCATATATTTTCATTGTTTTGTCCTA
Source organism: Alisma plantago-aquatica (assembly GCA_963693085.1). Lineage (NCBI taxonomy): Eukaryota > Viridiplantae > Streptophyta > Magnoliopsida > Alismatales > Alismataceae > Alisma > Alisma plantago-aquatica. Next base: position 836,561,063 of record OY856410.1, on the reverse strand, counting down.
TGGAGACAAATGATATATGAAAGTTGATCAATTTTCAAGATCTAGATGATGGATTAAGTTTTAAAGCATGAATTGACTCTGATTTCTCATAATTCATTAAAGAACCATGAAACCCTAGAAATCAAGTTAAGGATTATTCATTAATGGATGTAAACTAATTTAATAGGATAATTAGGGTTTCTAAACCTCAAGAATGTTATTAGGGTTTCATAAACCTAAAAAGAACAACTAAGATCTTCTCTAAGAGAGAGATAAGAAGGTTCATGCACTTTGAGTATTAAGTATTGGTTTTAATCACTTTATAATTTATTATGATGATCAAGATGAATTATATGCATAGTTATGTATTTCAAATTGAATATGAATTGCATGAATGGTACTCTAAAGTTACTAATTAATTATTATGCTTCAAGGTTATTTCAAGAATTCATGTCATGTGAAATCAACTCGAGTTAATTATTCCAAGTTAATGATAAATCATGTAATTGTTTTTATTGTTTTTTCTCATCATGTAATGTTGAGCCCTCAAGCCTTATGAGTTTAAATGAAACATAGAGGACCTCAAGTGCAAATTAGGAGCTCAATTGTAGCATAACTAATGGCACTTAGGTGCAAATCATGAGGTCAAGTGGAACATTAGTTGATCCTAGGGGCCTTATGAGAACTATTGGTGCATAAGAGTATAGGTCACTATAATCAACCATTAAGATCATAACAAGTGAATCCATGTTTATTTCTGAATTACTTTCATGTTTCCTTATTTCCAAGTTATTATCTTGTTATAACAATACTCAATGCTTCTTACTCTAATGTATTTTTTTATTGCATGCATGTCTATAGGTGTGATGTTCGCATGTACAAAGCAACTTCAAGGAGAGACCCAAATGAAGATCATCTTAAGGAATAGACCAATCTCTCTAAAAGTTGATTATTGGGGATTTATCTACAATAGAAGATCCTATTATTTATAGACAATTTCATGTATGTCTTAAATAATGTTTAATTATGTTTGGTTCAGTTAGTTTCATTTCAAGAACTCAACTATATTAGAATGCTTAGGAACACATACTAATCTTTATAAGACAATTTATGGTGATTTATTTATATATTTATTTGCAATGAGTATCATGATGTGACATCTCCTTCGAAGTTAAATGCTTCTGCTAAGTTAGTTTATGTATTCAAAAGTAGGGTGTTACATAAACTTTATTTATTGTATTATAAAGTTTTATCTTGATTAATAACTTTATGGACATATGTATAGGAGAAGTGATAGAAATCGAAAGTGTCAAAACAAGATGAATATGTCTATATTATATATGAACAAGATACTAAATTTATATAAGAAGAGACATGATAAAAATATAAAAACTAAAATACATTTCTCAAAATATTTGGTTCATAAACTCGTAAGCTAAAAATGTAGTAGGAGAGGATAAAACTACTCTGCTATAGTAGTTAGTTGTAGCCTTTTGAAAAAAATAGACATATTAGTCTTGTATAATCGAACTATGTTTAAAAGAAGATCCAACCAACCGGCCTTACTAATAAAAACAACAATTTGAAGGCGGAAAAGCTTGTATGATAATAGGTAGATGATGGCTATCCATTTGATAATAGCCCAATTAATTTCTAAAGCATAACAATAGTTTAAACCTAAATTGGGTGACAATTGTGTTACTAACACAAAATATATATATGCTATGGATGCAAAATTCCTCTCTCAGAAACATCGAACCTCTTCAAACCTTTGTCTTATGTATTCCTACTTGCCAACTCCCCTTTCTCCTTTCATGGATATGGAGTTTGCATCCTTAGACTAACCTTTAGCTATTGATCTCTCATTTAAAGCATGATATTAGGTTGTGTGATGGTCAATAGGAGCATCATTATCACAATCCATCTTGACAACAATGACATAGAGATCAACACCATTGACATAACCAGAGCTCTCACACACCTTTTGCCTATTCTTTGGATACCGAAACCCACAATTTTCTCACAAAATAAATTTGTACTATGCATGAGGGTATCTTCATCCAACGCCTTCACAATCTTTCTTTGGTGATCCCTAATGGTAAAACAAGTTTTATACATGCTTCTCTATCCCACTAGTATACATAAGTAGGGGTACAAAGAATCCAATTTTGCCATAGGGTGGATCTCTATTTCATAAGTTCCTTCTTTTCATGAGATGTTGATACTTCATCATATATCACCTCGTGCTTGGGGGATAAATGACATTTATCCACCAAGACACTATTCTTATGACCAACCATTCAAAACCTTTTTGCCTCATTGTTATCCCTAACAACACCCATTTCAACCCAAATTGAAGATATGTGTTGGCCATCACATCCGTCACATAAGTGTGTCTGCTGAAGAGCCTCATGAGATCAATTAATTGTTCATAAAAAATTAGAATATGCTACTCCATGGTCGTCTTCAAAGGACAAGATTGACAAGAATAATATATAAGAAACATATAAGATTAGCAACAATACTTCTACCAATAAAGGCAATGTTTGGGTAAGGAAAGAGCACAACTATCCTCCTCATAAATAATGGTGAGAAAAGTTTGGTTGAAATCGATTAATAGAATGGTTAACCAGTATTTTTCTAGTTTGGTATGGATAATTTGGCAAAAATGGTTTGACTGGATAATAAACTTGGTCAACTCAATCATTCAGTTATCAGTTCAGTCATACATATTTGCAGGCCATTTATCCGATTAACCAAATAGTTGTATGTTATAATAGTAATACAATTAAAAATTTAATAATTAATAGCTGATAGCCTAATACAAGCCCATCATAATACAGGCTCAACTTGCGTAACGTAAAATCCCAAAAGCGATCTTGTGGTCCTTCCAATCATGAAATTGCTACATATACATGTGTTCATGGATGCTTTTGATACTACAAAACCCTAACCCTATTATCTTTTAGTTGTTGACTACCAACGATCTTCCATTCCACCACAGGGCCACATACTGGATGCATCATGACTTTCATGGCAAGGACCAGTGAACGTAATAAACTACGGCCCTCTGGAAATTGGTTGAGTAAATCATATAATTTGTGGTGCCTTTCCTATCTGTTTCCATTCACCCATCTATTATATTTCTACCATGCTACTTGTTGAAAAGGTGTGACTTTGAGATTTCTCGGTTCATGCATGTTGCTTCTTGTACATTGATGATATCACTGTCTTGAACATTATTGCCGTCATCAATACCAATTAGCAAGGTAACTCCTTTTTCTTTCATAGTTATATATAATACCTACTATTTGTTCTACCAAAATTTAATTTAAAGTTTTTCTTAGAATCTACATGATATGAATTAGATTGATTTCATTATAAGTTGTTCAATATTCTTTTTTTATTGTGTGATTACAAAATTTGACACTTCATGTATGAATGTGAATTGTTGATATTGCCTTTTGATATAGTTTGATTATCTTAAAGTCAACTTATTTGGTTGAGTAATGGTTTGTTTTAAATTACCATATGGTTTTACTATTCTCCTTGCAATTACTCATGTTTCATTTAATTCGTACTTTATATCTCATCCTTTACACTATATGTCACATTGATTTCATACACACACACACACACACACACACACACATATATATATATACATGTGTGTCTGTGTATTTTGGAAAGAAAAAACTCATGCAACGAATATTTAATTAATGCAGTTTAGTTATTTTTTGTTTACTATCATGGATAATGGAATTATGGTGATTGCAATTTGTTACTTTCCAAAAAGAATGTATACATCATAGAAATGGTGTTATATGTATCAATTGTACCATTTTTTGATCACACATACTACTTGCAATAGGTGATGTGAATGAATTGTGCTTAACCTATCTTTTCATTAACTGAACCAAAATATTTGGTTAACCAAACCACATTAACCGCTGCATTTTGAAATGGTTAACGATTAAATTCTAAAAGATGAATTAATCAAACCAAATTAATATTAGCCGATGGAATTAACCAAATGTTCACCCCCACACATAACAATAACTAGATCCAATTCTACAATCAAACTTCCCATCATGGTCCTCACAACTTTTCTTCTTTCCATAAAGGGGTAAAAAAGAGTTCTAGATTTTCCTATGACCACTCTAATCATAAAACCCTAATTATATTCCTATCTCCCCTCTATATCTTCTCATAACTAGAATTGACAAAGTGACAATAGAATTCCTAGAGTCTACAAATATCCCCCACATTACAACCCTAGTGACAAACAAAGAGTACCTAATGTTGATCCATATTTGGCAAAACAACTTCTAGTGTTATTACTCCACTCGGAAAAAATAAGACAATTTTTTTTTATCAACAAACATTCAATATTTTACCTCATCCTACTACTAGTAACTTCTCGTCTCCTCATAACAAGACAATAACTGGTAATCTATTGTTTGGTTCAATCCCTCCAGGTATTTCCACACCCTCCATTATATCTCATATTTCATTTTGTTCCCCTGACTCTCGAGTTTTGGCTGAATATGACCAAGATCACATTAAAAACCTTATCTCTACAGACAATGGTGACAATGTTTTCATTTTCACAAAGAGAATTGAAATTGATTTTAATACACTTCAATTCTCACATGGATCCATGTAAGACTAAAAAAAGATGAGGTGGAAAACATTATCTGTTTGAATTTGTTTGGGGAACTTATTCACCCTCTCTATCTATAATGTCTTTTACCACTCCTTTATAGATCTTTCTTTTATTATAGTTTCTATGATCTTTGTAACTTGGAATGTTTGAGGTGTAATGTCTTGTAAATACAAACATACTCTTCGACAACTTATTTACAATGATATAATAAATATTGTTATCATTCAAGAAACTAAGGCTAACCTATCAGACTGTCACCTTCACTCCATTAGTGCTAATTTATCACTAATTGTATTCAAAAACTACATATGGACTTATTAGAGGTTAGATTTGTGGATGGAACTTATTTGTTTTTATCTACATCACTACTCAGTGGAGTAACAAATCTACTACTACCTAGTAGTTCTCTTTTATCGACAATAATGAGTGTTACCTCCCTCATCATCTATGAGGGTCGTGGGAGTAATAATCTTGCATTTATTCAAATGTTATAGTCCTTACCTAACCAATTCACCAAAGAACCCTCAATTATAAGGTGTCACTTCAATCTTACCAGGTTTTGTTCAAAGCAAAATTAGAATGACTCCACTGCATATGCTCATGCACATCACAATGAAGTTTTCAACTCTGTAACATCCCTGACCTGGGTTATGAGTTAACCCTAGGTGTTTTGCCTAAATATGTAATTAAATCTTTGTGATTAACTCTGAGCATGTAATTAAGTTTCTCAGAAACGTATATCTCAGTATTTGCTCCTTTTTATTTAAAGTAGTAGCATTGTTTTGATATACAGGGACCTATGTGCAATTTACCCAGTTGAAAGGGTTAGCTTGCAATTTGCACATGATGAGATGTTCCTCTGATGTTGAGACATCATGAGAATCTCTTTGGCAAAGTTTGAGGGATTTCCCAAGCTAGAGCACCAAGGTGCAGCTGTGGAAGCAATCCCAGGGCTTGAAACCCTAATTTGGGGTAAAATGCAATTTACCCAAATAAAGGGATGCAATTTGTAAAGAATGTCATCTAAAGTATCTTTTTAGACTCTTGCCATCATTTAGAGAAGAAATGATGAGGAATTCACCTCAATTGAGTTATCAAGTTAAGAAGGCTTTGTGATTAAATAATCAGGGTATATGTGCAATATCCCTTTAAGTATGAACTTTATTATTAGATTGTTCTTCCTTGCCTTCTTTTCTATAACTTAAGATAAGGATTGTCCTTAGAATAAATAGGAAGGGACGAGCAAGTAATAAAGGAAGGACTTAGTTGGAATTAAGGGAAACTTATGAACTAATGATTGAAAATCCTACCCCATGTATATAAGCTCTCCTTCCCTTAGTTGCAAGGGAACTCACCCTTCGTTCCCTTACTGTTTCATTTCACCAAAGACGACCAAGGACTGCCTTGGAGCTAAGGAGGACGACCAAGGGGTGCAAGGTAGGTTTAAACCCCTCTTCTTGCCTAATTCCATGGTTAAAACTCGAATTCAAGGTTAGCTTCATGGCTAATTCTCGAAACCTTATCTTTCTAGCCATCTCTCTTCATCCTTCCTTGGAGTTTTCACCTTGGCCAACCTGTGGGAACTCAAGGACGCCATTAGAGTTTGGAGCTTGAAAGCTTGGAGCTCAAGAAGCAAGCTTTAGGCGGGTTTTATAACTCTAAACCCATGCTTTACTATGTGCATCTTTATATGCGTTTTGATGATAGCTCTTAGTGTTTCCCTACTTTTCCCTGCTATTTTGCAAGCAAACCGTGGGATATCTGTACTGTTCTTGATCTAGAAGATGAAGGCGTGATTTCCAAGAAAAACCCACCGCTTTTCTTTTCCTTAAACGGTCCTAACAGTTTGCTCTCTCGGACTCAAGACCGCGAGGTGAGCAAACGGTCTCGAGACCGCGACAGGGAAAACGGTCTCAATACCGTTTGGCCCCGTTGACCGAGCATGGACCGTATAAGAAATCTGTTCCTAATTATATAGGCTAATTACCCTCAAAATTTGGGAGACTAACTCAAAAGGAATCGGGAGATATGACCTTTGTAAGTTACAACTTTAAATGAATTAATTGCTGATTTTCAAACGGTCTGAAATTGCCTTTTTGGGCAAACGGTCTCAAGACCGTGTAAGGTCGTTGACTAAGCGTTGACCGTATGAGATTACTGTTCAAAATTATGTTAATTAATAACTCACCAAGTTTGATGGTCTAATTCCAAACGGGATAAGAGTTGAAGGGTGAATACTAGGGCTAACCCTAGGTGAAATCAGTACTGAAATTATGGTGACCTAATTAGGGTTTTTAGGGTTGATTGACCTAAACGGTCTCAAGACCGTTTGGGGGTCACCAAACGGTCTCAAGACCGTGAGGGCAATCAACCAAGACCGTTTGGAGGTCTGGGGTCAATATTTGGTGACCAATTGAAGGTACAATTACATCAAATTACATTGCAATTAAATATTGACATGATCATCAACTCAATGGGTCAGACCTTGATGAATTTGCACTAGAATCCAAAATTTGGATGGGCAAACGGTCTCAAGACCGTTTGGAACTCATCCAAACGGTCTCAAGACCAAGAGGACAATCACCCAAGACCGTTTGAAGGTCTAGGGTTGAGTAATTTGACCAATTGAGGACCCAATTGCAAATAAGTTATTAATTTAATCAAAATTCTGTTTTGTGGTTCAATCATGGTTCAACCCCTATCAAATCACCTTAGACTTTGATGAAATCTTGGGGAAACGGTCTTAAGACCATGTGGGGTCCACCCACATGACCTCAAGACCGTTTGGGCCAAGTATGGGCCCAATTGGAGCTCAATTGAAGGGTTCAACCTTGTGTTGATGCACACTGTTGAGTGTTAATGGGTGAACATTGATAGACCCTAATTGAATCGATTTCAACCATAATTGGTTAACCATTGTGGGTCAATTGAATGACCAAGTGATCAAGCATAATCTTAATTGACTAAATCCATAAGTGGTCAACATAGCTTTGACCATTTGAGGGCTTCAATATGGGTTGACATTATCGGTTGCATCTTTGAGCCTTGTTGAAGGACCAAGCGGCTGAGACCATGAGAGCCTCGCGGTCTCAAGACCGTGAGAGGGCTCGCGGTCTCAAGACCGTGAGGGGGCTCACGGTCTCAAGACCGAGAGGAGGCTCGCGGTCTCAAGACCGCGAAGGGCCTCACGGTCCTGAGGTCAAAGAAGGGCAAACGGTCTTCATGACCCTCGCGGTCTCAACTCAAATTGGTCTTCGCGGTCTCAACATTAATTTGAACCAATGGGAGGCTTCGCGGTCTTGAACCCTTGAAGAGGCTCGCGGTCTTGAAGCCTAAGGGGGCTCGCGGTCTTGGAGCTAGAAAGAGGCTCGCGGTCTTGGAGGGTCAAAGTGGGCAAACGGTCAACACTTTCAACCAATCTCAACCCAATTGATGATTAATGATTGAAAGCAATCAATGTGATTCAAGGTTGACCTCATTCAATCATTTGATGATGTAAATGGTTCAATGTTGCCCAAATCAAACCCTAATGATAATCTAGGATAGTAAAGGGGTTATTTGACTAAGGTTTTTGACCATGATGATGATCAATGGGGTGAATTACCAAAATACCCCTGAAGGGTCAATTGAGTCATACCTTGCTCAATTCAAACTCTAATCACATGAGAATGATGTTTTTAGTCATAATGATTCTATCCAACTTGATCTAGTCTAATGTTATCATCAACCATTAGTATGATGAAAGAGAGAGTACTCTAGAGAGAGAAAGTACCCTAGAGAGAGAAAGTAACTCTAATCACATAATGATGATGTTTTTGGCTATGATTAGCCTATGATGCCTCAATCCAATCTGTTTTAGAGTGATGTTGACATCACCTAACCTTATGATGAGAGAGAAAGTACTTATAGAGAGAGAAAGTACTTATAGAGAGAGAAAGTACCCTTTTTAAATGGAAACTCAATTGAAGCATTCCCAATACACAAAAATGAGCATAATTAGGGTATGATCCACCTGTGTGAGATCATAGAAACCCTAATTATGATAAATGATGAACCTTTAACCAATCCAAGAGCATCAATGAAGATGTTACTCATACATGATGATGTTATGAGTTTAATTCACCTCGATGTGAATAGTAAACCCTAATTCAAGGGTAATGGCATGCTTTTGAGTATTAAACTCTATTTGATTTGAATTAGAGATTTAACTCTTATGACAAGAGTAGGAAGTACATTCCTTATTGTTGCATTACCTTTATCAGATGTATTAACCATGCAGGTTCTGATATGAAGGTAATCATATCCAGGTATGGATGTTGATGTTATATTCATTAAAGGCATGTTGTTAGCCTTATGAATAAGTAAAGTAATCTGATGCCTTGCCAGTGGCATCCTATGCTGATACTGGGCTATGAGAGCCATGAATACCATCAAGGTCATGCCTTAGAGATGACTTGTGATGAGGATAATGAGAAATGATGATTGATATGAGTTAGGCCTGTTACATTTAGTATTCTTCTTTTATAGCTGTTATGCTATTGTTATTGTTTGCAGAACAATGTATGCTGTTAAAGAATACTAAATGTACCTAACTAATCAAGTATAATGTAGAGCCCTGATCATAGATCCATCATTGTCAGAAATTAAATGATGGTGAAACAGGTTTTCCTCAGGGAACTCCTGGAGCACATACTTTTGAGTATGTGGGGTACATGGATGTGTAGAACCTTACATCCTAGTGTAGGAAAGTGATGTAGATGTGGAATCCATCCATTCTTCACTATAGTTCCATACCGTATCAGTGGTAGGTAAACATGAAACCTCCTGATGACGAAGAAAGCACAGATATCCGTATTAGTGGTAGGTAAATATGAAACCTCCTGATGACGAAGAGAGTACAGAACGTCACTGTGACTCTAGAATAGCGAAGGACCAGTTTACCCTGGTGAGCTATAGTAGTAGAGACACGAGATGTCCTACAAGTGATCCTCTTACTGACTGAGGAAGGTGAAGGTCATGAGAATCTGGCTCTCTTAATGACCTATGTATGATACTGATGCGGCTTCTCAGCGATCAGTTGGAGTATGAGTGGTAAGCCTCATCTCCACAGGGCATAATGTTGTTTGTAAAACATAATCAACCATATAGTATAACTTGTTAGAGATAACTCCAAGTTAGTTGATTGATGTTACATTGCAATAGTGTTTATATTCTTCATATCTCCTAAATGGTTGAGATCTTGTTATACCTGCAACTGTTACAGAATGCTTTGAAGGCTTTACTGTTTAAAATATTCTTTGATGTTATAATAAAGCTTCTGGCGAAGAGTTATAACTCTCGCTGGGACAATTATGTATAATTGTCTCACCCCGTAGGCTTCAACTTTTTAGGTGGACGCCGGAGACGAAGGAACCAACCTACAGGTGACCAGTCTCAGCACCAACAGCACCAGGGGAAGCAGTAATCTCAGGTGGAGATTTGTCCTGCCATGTGGTGTAGTTAGAGTCAGTCCTATGTGTCCTCTGTACTCTCAGGTCTTGGAGTCTTGTGTTATGTGATCTTGAGATTTTGTATCTTGATGTATATAATTACTCAAGAAGTAATTATCCTGAGATGTAAACAGTTACCTCTCTTTATGAAAGGAGTTTTTATGGATACAAGTTCTTATCTCGAAAAGTTTTAATTTCCCGTAATTTTTGTCTTCCGCTGATTACCGATTCGCTTCCGCTAAGTTTTAATCGTGTTTATGTCATGGTTTGGAGATCAGAGCCCACAAGTAGTGGTATCAGAGCTCCAGATTCAGTTGAGTCTACAAAGGCATAGGACTTAGGATGTCGAGTCTACCTTTAGTACTCCTTCCTCATCTAATAGAATCTTCTGCTCCTCAGGAGAAGAAGATACATAAGAATGTCAGAACATCGTGATGAGCACGTGGCAGAGAGTAGTTCTAGTGCACCTCGAGGCGGTGCAAGAGTTCTGAGAATAGAACAACCTGCACCTGAGTCGCCAAGAGAGCCACCCCAGTTCGACCCAGCTGACATGAGTGATCCAGCTGTACAGACGATGTTCGGGCAGTTCTTGACTGCCATGACACATATAACCGATAGGATGCCCATTCCTACACGTAGGGCACCTTCCCAGTCTGAAGCACAAGGTATCTGTAAGACGTTCGAACGACTTCGTCGTGTCGGAGCTACCGAGTACTTCGGAACTGCCGACCCTGCAGATGCTGACTTATGGTTGACAGAGTTGGAGAAGGCTTTCAGGATTCTTATGATTCCGGAAGCTGAGAAGGTTAGACATGCTGTCTATCTTCTCAAAGGCAGTGCTGGTCACTGGTGGAACATGGAAGAGCAGAAGAGACCTGGAGTAGAGTTCTCATGGGAAGAGTTTCATCGGGAATTTATCAATAGATATTTTCCAAAGACCTTCCTAGATGAGAAGATCTCTCAGTTTGAGAAACTAAGGCAGGGTATGATGAACATTAGTGAGTATGAAGCTAAGTTTATGGAGTTGTTGCGGTTCTGTCCGCACATGGCTGCTACGGATGAGGAAAGAATCAGAAGATTCGAGAAGGGTTTGAATTCTGATATGTCAACCCCTGTGTCTGCCTTAGAAAACAGAGAGAGATTCTCTACCTTCATTGAGTCAGTCCGAAGGATAGAGAGATCTGTGGTTGAGAAAAGACAAACCCATAAAAGATATCCACAGTTCCAGGGTTCTTCATCTAGGGATTCCAAGAAACCTAGATTCTCTGCACCTAACCCTCCACCACCCAGATCAAGTTTTCAAACTCAATGGACACCAAGCAGAGGTAGAGGACGGAGTCAACCGCTTCAAGGGACGCACAGTTCTGCATCAGTGTCAGTTACTGGACCACCCAGACCACAACAACAGGAGAGGAGTTGCTACAACTGTGGTAAGGTGGGACATTTGATGAAGGATTGCCGTTCTAGGCCTGTCGGTGTGACACAACAACCCCTGAGACAGAATCAACAGGGATCTCAGAATAGACAACATCAAGGAGTAGCTCGAGGACGTGGACAAGCGTCTCAAGCTGGATCATCAGCACCACCTCAACACCAGGCGACTGCGAGGTTCTATGCTATGAACCCACCTGAGGCAGTGGTCAATCCACGGGTAGTGGCAGGTCAGATGAAACTTTTATATTCTGATATGTCTATATCCTGTGATGTATCTGTTTTGATTGATCCGGGTGCTACACACTCTTTCATCACTCGTGAAATGATTCGTAACTGTAATGTGACTGTTAGTCATAGAGCAGATAGTCTGTTGTTAGAGACTCCGTTGAGTGGGTCTGCCGTTTTGCAGGAGGTATGTTCTCCCTGCATCCTTTTCTTTTCTGACCATCGCATTCAAGTGGATCTTATACCACTTGATATGCAGGGATTTGATATAATCCTCGGGATGGATACCTTAGAAAGGTATAGAGTTGTCTTGGATTGTGAGTCCAAGTCGGCTGTGTTTGCTGATGAAAGCAACACATGGATCTTTCAAGGTGAAAGAAAGATTCTTCCCACCTGTCTTGTATCAGCTATGGTTGCTGATAAGCTGTTGAGGCAAGGATGTTATGCATTTTTAGCCCATGTGGTAGATGTTACCAAGGAAAGTTCTAATCCTGCTGAAGTTCCTATAGTTAGGGAATTCGAAGATGTGTTTCCTGAAGAACTTCCTGGTATACCACCACCTCGGGAGATTGATTTTGAAATTAATCTGATCCCAGATACGCAACCCATAGCTCAAACTCCGTATAGGATGGCGCCTGCCGAGATGGCAGAACTCAAGAAACAGCTTCAAGAGCTACTTGAGAGAGGTTTTATCCGACCGAGTACTTCACCTTGGGGTGCTCCGGTCTTGTTTGTTAAAAAGAAAGATGGGTCAATGCGGTTATGCATCGACTACAGACAACTCAATAAAGTAACAATAAAGAATAAGTATCCTCTGCCAAGGATTGATGATCTCTTTGACCAGTTGCGTGGTGCAACAGTCTTTTCAAAGATAGACTTGAGGTATGGATATCATCAACTCCGTATTAAGGATAGTGACATATCCAAGTCTGCCTTTAGGACAAGATATGGTCACTATGAGTTCACGGTTATGTCGTTTGGACTAACTAATGCACCAGCTGCATTTATGGAACTCATGAATAGAGTTTTTCGACCTTTCCTTGATCAGTGTGTTGTCGTCTTCATAGATGACATTCTGATCTATAGTAAGGATGCTCAGCAGCATGAGCAGCATCTTCGCCAAGCTTTGACCTTGCTAAGAGAACATAAGCTGTACGCTAAGTTTAGCAAGTGTGAGTTCTGGCTGCCGGAGGTATCTTTTCTTGGACATGTGATATCCGCCTCGGGAATTCGTGTTGACCCTACAAAGGTAGAATCTGTTCTACAATGGGAACAACCGAAAACACCGACGGAGATCCGAAGTTTCTTGGGGTTAGCTGGCTATTATCAAAGGTTCATTAAGAACTTTAGTTCTATAGCTTTACCTTTGACCAAGTTAACCCGGAAAGATGTTCCTTTTTCTTGGAGTGATAAGTGTCAACAATCTTTCCAGTTACTGAAGGAGAGGTTGACAAGTGCACCTATATTAGTGCTACCTGAACAAGGAAAAGGGTATATAGTTTTCTGTGATGCTTCCAAGAACAGACTAGGATGTGTATTGATGCAGGATAAACAAGTGATTTCTTTTGCTTCCCGACAGCTTAAGAAACACGAGGAGAATTATCCAACACACGATCTGGAGTTAGCAGCTGTGGTTCATGCTTTGAAGATCTGGAGACATTATCTCTACGGAGAGACATTCCAGATTTTCACAGACCATAAAAACCTTAAGTATATCTTTTCTCAGCATGAGCTCAACATGAGGCAACGTCGTTGGATGGAGTTAATCAAGGACTACGACTGTACAATTGATTACCACCCAGGCAAGGCCAATGTTGTTGTAGATGCCTTGAGTAGGAAATCAGCAACATCAATCATGAATATAGCACAACTAAACTCTTTAGTATGCTCTAGAAGAGATATGCTTATCTCTTTAAGGCAAGACAATGTACAGTTGAAGGTGTCATTGTTAATCGGTTTGTTAGCTGAAATGCATATTAAACCTACTCTAAGGGAGCAGATTAAAGAAGCACAGCTAGGTGATGCTGCAGTTCAACATATAAGATCTGAGTATGGAAATGAGAAGCAAGATGGTTTTCATGACTCAAAAGATCAAGTAGCTTGTTATAATGGAAGAATGATAGTTCCGGATGTGGACAACTTGAGGAAGTTAGTCCTGGAAGAAGCCCATTCTTCCATGTATGCTATGCATCCAGGGAGCACCAAGATGTATCAGAATTTGAAGGATCTGTATTGGTGGCCTGGGATGAAGAAGGACGTTGCAGAGTTTGTTCTGAGGTGTCCTGTGTGTCAGAAAGTTAAAGCTGAACACCAGAAGCCTGCAGGAACAATGCAACCTTTACCCATATCACAGTGGAAGTGGGACCATGTGACCATGGACTTTGTTGTTGGCCTACCCAGGACAAGCAAAGGACATGATTCCATTTGGGTAATTTTTGATAGGTTGACTAAGACAGCACATTTCTTACCTATCAAAACAACCTATTCTGCTGAAAGGTTATCAGAGTTGTATGTTCAAGAGATAGTGCGGTTGCACGGAGTTCCTGTCACAATAGTTTCTGACAGAGGTCCTCAGTTTACAAGTCATTTTTGGGAACAGTTGCACAGTGCCTTAGGCACTAAGCTAAAGTTTAGTACGGCCTTTCATCCACAGACTGATGGACAGTCGAAAAGGACCATACAAACCTTAGAAGACCTGTTGCGAGCATGTGTTCTCCAGTTCACCGGAAGTTGGAATCTACACCTAAGCTTGATAGAGTTTGCCTATAACAATAGCTATCAACATAGTATTGATATGGCACCTTATGAAGCCTTATATGGTAGACGTTGTAGATCACCCTTGTGTTGGTTTGAGACTGGTGAGCACCAGTTGTTAGGTCCTGACCTGGTGCAGCAAACCACCGAAAAGATTAAAGTTATACAACATAAGATTAAGACTGCTCAGGATAGGCAGAAATCTTATGCTGACAAACGTCGTAGACCCTTAGAGTTCCAGGTTGGAGACAAAGTGTATCTTAATGTCTCACCTTGGAAAGGGGTCCTTCGTTTTGGAAGGAAAGGGAAGTTAGCTCCTAGATATATGGGGCCTTATCCAATCATTGAACGGATTGGAAAGGTAGCATATAAACTAGAGCTTCCCCCAGAATTACAGAGATTACATCCTGTGTTTCACATTTCTATGTTGAAGAAATGTCACCCAGACACCGAGTTAGTTCTACAACCTATGGAGGTAGAATTGAATGATGACATATCCTATGAGGAGGGACCAGTGTCAATCCTTGATAAATGAATTAAAAAGTTAAATAAGAAAGATATAAGTCTTGTGAAAGTCCTCTGGAACCATCGTGGTATTGAAGAAGCCACTTGGGAGTTAGAGGATGAGATGAGAAGGAAGTATCCTGCCCTTTTCTCTTAGTATGTTTTATCGATTTCGGGGACGAAATCCTTGTAAGGGGTGGATAATTTGTAACATCCCTGACCTGGGTTATGAGTTAACCCTAGGTGTTTTGCCTAAATATGTAATTAAATCTTTGTGATTAACTCTGAGCATGTAATTAAGTTTCTCAGAAACGTATATCTCAGTATTTACTCCTTTTTATTTAAAGTAGTAGCATTGTTTTGATATGCAGGGACCTATGCGCAATTTACCCAGTTGAAAGGGTTAGCTTGCAATTTGCACATGATGAGATGTTCCTCTGATGTTGAGACATCATGAGAATCTCTTTGGCAAAGTTTGAGGGATTTCCCAAGCTAGAGCACCAAGGTGCAGCTGTGGAAGCAATCCCAGGGCTTGAAACCCTAATTTGGGGTAAAATGCAATTTACCCAAATAAAGGGATGCAATTTGTAAAGAATGTCATGTAAAGTATCTTTTTAGACTCTTGCCATCATTTAGAGAAGAAATGATGAGGAATTCACCTCAATTGAGTTATCAAGTTAAGAAGGCTTTGTGATTAAATAATCAGGGTATATGTGCAATATCCCTTTAAGTATGAACTTTATTATTAGATTGTTCTTCCTTGCCTTCTTTTCTATAACTTAAGATAAGGATTGTCCTTAGAATAAAGAGGAAGGGACGAGCAAGTAATAAAGGAAGGACTTAGTTGGAATTAAGGGAAACTTATGAACTAATGATTGAAAATCCTACCCCATGTATATAAGCTCTCCTTCCCTTAGTTGCAAGGGAACTCACCCTTCGTTCCCTTACTGTTTCATTTCACCAAAGACGACCAAGGACTGCCTTGGAGCTAAGGAGGACGACCAAGGGGTGCAAGGTAGGTTTAAACCCCTCTTCTTGCCTAATTCCATGGTTAAAACTCGAATTCAAGGTTAGCTTCATGGCTAATTCTCGAAACCCTATCTTTCTAGCCATCTCTCTTCATCCTTCCTTGGAGTTTTCACCTTGGCCAACCTGTGGGAACTCAAGGACGCCATTAGAGCTTGGAGCTTGAAATCTTGGAGCTCAAGAAGCAAGCTTTAGGCGGGTTTTATAACTCTAAACCCATGCTTTACTATGTGCATCTTTATATGCGTTTTGATGATAGCTCTTAGTGTTTCCCTACTTTTCCCTGCTATTTTGCAAGAAAACCGTGGGATATCTGTACTGTTCTTGAGTTAGAAGATGAAGGCGTGATTTCCAAGAAAAACCCACCGCTTTTCTTTTCCTTAAACGGTCCTAACAGTTTTCTCTCTCGGACTCAAGACCGCGAGGTGAGCAAACGGTCTCGAGACCGCGATAGGGAAAACGGTCTCAAGACCGTTTGGCCCCATTGACCGAGCGTGGACCGTATAAGAAATATGTTCCTAATTATATAGGCTAATTACCCTCAAAATTTGGGAGACTAACTCCAAAGGAATCGGGAGATATGACCTTTTTAAGTTACAACTTTAAATGAATTAATTGCTGATTTTCAAACGGTCTGAAATTGCCTTTTTGGGCAAACGGTCTCAATACCGTGTAAGGTCGTTGACTAAGCGTTGACCGTATGAGATTACTGTTCAAAATTATGTTAATTAATAACTCACAAAGTTTGATGGTATAATTCCAAACGGGCTAAGAGTTGAAGGGTGAATACTAGGGCTAACCCTAGGTGAAATCAGTACTGAAATTATAGTGACCTAATTAGGGTTTTTAGGGTTGATTGACCTAAACGGTCTCAAGACCGTTTGGGGGTCACCAAACGGTCTCAAGACCGCGAGGGCAATCAACCAAGACCGTTTGGAGGTCTGGGGTCAAGATTTGTTGACCAATTGAAGGTACAATTACATCAAATTACATTGCAATTAAATATTGACATGATCATCAACTCAATGGGTCAGACCTTGATGAATTTGCACTAGAATCCAAAATTTGGATGGGCAAACGGTCTCAAGACCGTTTGGAACTCATCCAAACGGTCTCAAGACCGAGAGGACAATCACCCAAGACCGTTTGAAGGTCTAGGGTTGAGTAATTTGACCAATTGAGGACCCAATTGCAAATAAGTTATTAATTTAATCAAAATTCTGTTTTGTGGTTCAATCATGGTTCAACCCCTATCAAATCACCTTAGACTTTGATGAAATCTTGGGGAAACGGTCTTAAGACCATGTGGGGTCCACCCACATGACCTCAAGACCGTTTGGGCCAAGTATGGGCCCAATTGGAGCTCAATTGAAGGGTTCAACCTTGTGTTGATGCACACTGTTGAGTGTTAATGGGTGAACATTGATAGACCCTAATTGAATCGATTTCAACCATAATTGGTTAACCATTGTGGGTCAATTGAATGACCAAGTGATCAAGCATAATCTTAATTGACTAAATCCATAAGTGGTCAACATAGCTTTGACCATTTGAGGTCTTCAATATGGGTTGACATTATCGGTTGCATCTTTGAGCCTTGTTGAAGGACCAAGCGGCTGAGACCATGAGAGCCTCGCGGTCTCAAGACCGTGAGAGGGCTCGCGGTCTCAAGACCGTGAGGGGGCTCACGGTCTCAAGACCAAGAGGAGGATCGCGGTCTCAAGACCGCGAAGGGCCTCGCGGTCCTGAGGTCAAAGAAGGGCAAACGGTCTTCATGACCCTCGCGGTCTCAACTCAAATTGGTCTTCGCGGTCTCAACATTAATTTGAACCAATGGGAGGCTTCGCGGTCTTGAACCCTTGAAGAGGCTCGCGGTCTTGAAGCCTAAGGGGGCTCGCGGTCTTGGAGCTAGAAAGAGGCTCGCGGTCTTGGAGGGTCAAAGTGGGCAAACGGTCAACACTTTCAACCAATCTCAACCCAATTGATGATTAATGATTGAAAGCAATCAATGTGATTCAAGGTTGACCTCATTCAATCATTTGATGATGTAAATGGTTCAATGTTGCCCAAATCAAACCCTAATGATAATCTAGGATAGTAAGGGGTTATTTGACTAAGGTTTTTGACCATGATGATGATCAATGGGGTGAATTACCAAAATACCCCTGAAGGGTCAATTGAGTTATACCTTGCTTAATTCAAACTCTAATCACATGAGAATGATGTTTTTAGTCATAATGATTCTATCCAACTTGATCTAGTCTAATTTTATCATCAACCATTAGTATGATGAAAGAGAGAGTACTCTAGAGAGAGAAAGTACCCTAGAGAGAGAAAGTAACTCTAATCACATAATGATGATGTTTTTGGCTATGATTAGCCTATGATGCCTCAATCCAATCTGTTTTAGAGTGATGTTGACATCACCTAACCTTATGATGAGAGAGAAGATACTTATAGAGAGAGAAAGTACTTATAGAGAGAGAAAGTACCCTTTTTAAATGGAAACTCAATTGAAGCATTCCCAATACACAAAAATGAGCATAATTAGGGTATGATCCACCTGTGTGAGATCATAGAAACCCTAATTATGATAAATGATGAACCTTTAACCAATCCAAGAGCATCAATGAAGATGTTACTCATACATGATGATGTTATGAGTTTAATTCACCTCGATGTGAATAGTAAACCCTAATTCAAGGGTAATGGCATGCTTTTGAGTATTAAACTCTATTTGATTTGAATTAGAGATTTAACTCTTATGACAAGAGTAGGAAGTACATTCCTTATTGTTGCATTACCTTTATCAGATGTATTAACCATGCAGGTTCTGATATGAAGGTAATCATATCCAGGTATGGATGTTGATGTTATATTCATTAAAGGCATGTTGTTAGCCTTATGAATAAGTAAAGTAATCTGATGCCTTGCCAGTGGCATCCTATGCTGATACTGGGCTATGAGAGCCATGAATACCATCAAGGTCATGCCTTAGAGATGACTTGTGATGAGGATAATGAGAAATGATGATTGATATGAGTTAGGCCTGTTACATTTAGTATTCTTCTTTTATAGCTGCTATGCTATTGTTATTGTTTGCAGAACAATGTATGCTGTTAAAGAATACTGAATGTACCTAACTAATCAAGTATAATGTAGAGCCCTGATCATAGATCCATCATTGTCAGAAATTAAATGATGGTGAAACAGGTTTTCCTCAGGGAACTCCTGGAGCACATACTTTTGAGTATGTGGGGTACATGGATGTGTAGAACCTTACATCCTAGTGTAGGAAAGTGATGTAGATGTGGAATCCATCCATTCTTCACTATAGTTCCATACCGTATCAGTGGTAGGTAAACATGAAACCTCCTGATGACGAAGAAAGCACAGATATCTGTATCAGTGGTAGGTAAATATGAAACCTCCTGATGACGAAGAGAGTACAGAACGTCACTGTGACTCTAGAATAGCGAAGGACCAGTTTACCCTGGTGAGCTATAGTAGTAGAGACACGAGATGTCCTACAAGTGATCCTCTTACTGACTGAGGAAGGTGAAGGTCATGAGAATCCGGCTCTCTTAATGACCTATGTATGATACTGATGCGGCTTCTCAGCGATCAGTTGGAGTATGAGTGGTAAGCCTCATCTCCACAGGGCATAATGTTGTTTGTAAAACATAATCAACCATATAGTATAACTTGTTAGAGATAACTCCAAGTTAGTTGATTGATGTTACATTGCAATAGTGTTTATATTCTTCATATCTCCTAAATGGTTGAGATCTTGTTATACCTGCAACTGTTACAGAATGCTTTGAAGGCTTTACTGTTTAAAATATTCTTTGATGTTATAATAAAGCTTCTGGCGAAGAGTTATAACTCTCGCTGGGACAATTATGTATAATTGTCTCACCCCGTAGGCTTCAACTTTTTAGGTGGACGCCGGAGACGAAGGAACCAACCTACAGGTGACCAGTCTCAGCACCAGCAGCACCAGGGGCAGCAGTAATCTCAGGTGGAGATTTGTCCTGCCATGTGGTGTAGTTAGAGTCAGTCCTATGTGTCCTCTGTACTCTCAGGTCTTGGAGTCTTGTGTTATGTGATCTTGAGATTTTGTATCTTGATGTATATAATTACTCAAGAAGTAATTATCCTGAGATGTAAACAGTTACCTCTCTTTATGAAAGGAGTTTTTATGGATACAAGTTCTTATCTCGAAAAGTTTTAATTTCCCGTGATTTTTGTCTTCCGCTGATTACCGATTCGCTTCCGCTAAGTTTTAATCGTGTTTATGTCATGGTTTGGAGATCAGAGCCCACAAACTCCTTCATCAATTCTTATTCTCTTGTATGCCTCTCTGCTTCCACTCTTCTATCGACAACACTGAGTTTCACTTCCTTACCATCTATGGGATCACAATACTGCTCTATTTGCTTTTATTGAAGAAATATAGTCCTTAGCTAACGAATTCAACAAAGAGCCCTGGATCATAGGGGGAGACTTCAATCTTAGCAGGTTAAGTTCAAAGTACAATCACAATGAATCTACCACGTATGGTCCTATGCATAATAGTGACATTTAGAACTGCTTCATCAACACTTATTCTCTTGTATATCTCTTTGTTAACAACACCAATCACACTTGGAAAAAAGGTGGTTCTTGGTCTTGTCTTGATCGATTTCTTGTTTCACATGCTTGAGGTTCTCTCCATTGACTCTCTCATTCTAAGGCTCAATGTCGTATCATCTCTAATCACTTTCCTCTAACTCTTAATTCCATCTTTGAATCTTGGGTCCCAAAACCCTTTAGATATGAGGCTTTCTCGATCAAACGACCAAATTCTCTATTTTTGTAGATGAGGGTTGGGTCTCCCACAACAACAAATATGATCATGGTTTTAATTTCAATAATGACATCAAATATCTCATGCATAAAACTAGAACTTTGAATTCTAAAAATTATGTCAATATTCTTGTAAATATCAAAACTATTCAATAAGAACTACTTCATTTTGATTCCCATTCAAATAATGACCCTATTATGGTGGGCTATAATCAAGATGAGCTCTATGATCTAATTAAGACTCAAGAAATTGCATGTAAACATAGATCTAAATCTCAATAGATTAAAGAATGTGTCAAAAACACTAATTATCATCATAAGACTTGCTGCACTAGGGGAAGGTGTTCCCTTATTATCAGTCTTTTTATTGATAACGTTTTCACTTCAAATTTACATTTTTATCACCCATATAATCACGTACTTCAAGGTTATATTTAACAATATACATACTTTTCACATATTTTTCATTTCAATTATGATACCATTTGTGTAATATTTTTAACCCCTTTAATTTAATTATTGCATTCTCCAAAGTTTAAATCTTTACACCCCTTTCAAAGATGAATATGGACAATTGGGTTGGTCCAGCTGGCATTTGGTGGCCGTTTACAAACTTTGTGGGTGCATGTCAAACCTTCTTTTCTATTTTTTTCATATTCACTCAACATAATGATGATATCACTCCTCAGATTGAGGTTCCAAATAACACTCTTATAGTCATCATCACAAATTAAGTGAAACCATCTAGCATCAAACCTTCTCGACCCATTAGTCTAATTAATTCATCTTATAAAATCATATCCAACACTCTTATGAAAAGGCTCAAGACACACTTGGAGTCCTCAATTGGCCTTGAACAATCATATTTTATCAAATAAATGAAAATGCATAACATTTACATTAATCCCAACAAGTTCATCTATACATTGAATTTTGATGGCGTACCCCTTCTTAATCTCAAAACAAACTTATGACGATTTCAATAACATTAATAGGGGTTTCATAATTAGGTTAGTGATTGGTTATGGCTTTCCAGATCAATGGGTTCACTGAATTCATAGATGAACCAAATCTTATCATTTTCCCACTCCAATCAATAATTCATCATTTGTCTAATTATAATGGTCTTAAAAAAGTTGATCATTTATCCTTGTCCCTTTTTATCCTTTCTACCTTTACATTATCTTGATGATTCAAATTTTTTTGGATAATGACATCCTAGACAAAATCCACAGTAAAAAATTCCACATAAGATAATTTCATTCAATTTTGTGACCATGCCATAATCTTTATTAAACCTAATACAAAATATCATCAATTTAATTTGGATCCATGCAATCTTATCTGACTTTTATGGTTTTAAAATTGGCTTCTATAATTCTAACTTGAATGGTACTCGTGTTAGTGATTCTAGAATTAGGAGATTCATTCATGTTTTAGGTTTTCAAATTGAATAATTTCCTATGAAGTACCTTGCGATCCCTCTCTCTTCCTTTTAGATACAAACTAAGGTATAGGATCCCATTCTTACTAAAACAACCAAATCTCTTACTCACTAGAGCACTACATTCCTTAACTTGGTTGGTAATCTTGTCCTTTTGAAACCCACCTCCTCTTACTTCTCAAGATTCATACCTCTAACTTCTACTATTCTTACAAAAGTTGAGTCTTTAAGGAGGGGTTTTATGTGGGGAGACACAGTTGATACTAAGCACATTCATCTAGGAAATTGGAATTCTCTTTTCCTTCCATACAACCTTTGTGGCTTGGTGATTTTCAATATTCAACCTAATCCCTTATGTCTTCCCAGTAGAGTGCTTAATGTGATTTGTACTAAATGACCAACTACTTAGTCAGAGTTAGTCATGAACAAGTATTTGTCTAGAAATAACCCTTGGAAAAAAACTTAATTATATGACCGTGTATTCTTTTTGGAAGTATCTACAATATCTAATTTCATCATTCAGAACACTATCATCACTCTTATGGATTCTTTCCTTAGACTCAAATCTATAGTGATCCTTGGAACACAAAGGCTTAATTAAAGACATATCTCCACGTTTTTAGTTCCCTCATCCTGACTCTCTTTGTAGGTCTATTCTGTTTAATTTTTTTTGTTAGATATTCAATGTCCAATAAATAAAATGATTTCTCTTTGGTCATGGTCTCTCTATTTAGGGGATATCACACTTCTTCAAATACATTCTTTCTAATATTTCAACCAACACAATGTGGAAACGGGGTCCCACCGTGAAAGTTTCAATGGCCTACAATTTTCTTCATTGATTCTCATACTCGAGACATCTTAGTCTCAAAAGATGGGAAGGTCAAGTGTCCTACTAAAGTCACCATATTTTATGGCTCTTGGACAATAACAAGTTGGTGTTTGTCTCTTGTTGATACTCTAAGGTTTTCATGGTCCCTCCATATGTTCGATTTGCTCCAATAGCCATGATAACATTCATCATATATTTTTATAGTGTTCTCTATCTATATCTAAACATAACTTTCCCTAGCATAGGACTGACAACAAATAATTTTAAGTCTTGGTGATTGACAAGTCCTTTTACTCTCATTCCCCTTATCATAGTTTTTTCAACCATCTTTGAGTGCAACAATTCATTGGGCTCTTCGGTGTGAGCAAAAAAAAATATTATAAAACAACCTTTGTAACTTTTCCTTGACATGTAATTCCATTTCTTATCTAGTTTCTCTTTGGTTTTCATCAGATAGGTGACGTTGCATTTTTAGGGAAACATGGGCATAAAGTAGGAAGCATACTTTGTTTTTAATCTATCCATATTCCCCGAAACAACAAGATCACGTCAACAACTATCTAATGGAAGGATGGTTTAACGATTTCATACCTAGTCTTGGAGCAAGTCCAGTGCTATAACTCATTACAGTAGTCGTGCAATCCTAGTTGCATTGGGACTTGTCTGCAGTAGCTCTTGGCCTCCACCATAGACAATAGACTTGGATAGTGTCTGTAATAGATCCATTATGGATTGAAATCTAATGTTGTCCTCATAGCAATAGACAACAACCTCCTAGCTTCTATAATAGTCTACATAGAACACCTAGAACTACAGTCATTCTATTAGAAGAGACATGAAGGAGTTGTCCATGTCACTGGTGTACTATTCACCAACTTTCTCTCCCACAATTGTTTCTCCCTTGCTATCCCTCTCTTTAATGGGTATGACTTGCTCGGGCTCTCTATTGGTTACCACAACCAGAGAGGACAACAATTGTCAGACACAATTGAGTTGTGTCTCTGGGAAGTTCCTAGTATGTCTCTATTGATAAGAGGGGTTAGCATCTGAGTTTCCAGTTTGTGTGGGTGTGGAAGGGACCCAAATTTCCATAAATTAATTTCCTTGTGACAAGTGAACTAGTTGGTTCACTGGTGAACCATTCGCCTAGGACAGTTATCCGTTCGGTTCACTAAGTGAGACGATTGTTTCACATGTTTCCCGATTGCAATTTGAATTGACAATTCATTTCCAATTAATGTCCAACATTAATTCATTGTACCAATCAAGTTGAACAAGTGAAATGATCAACTATTCTCTTAAATGGGGTAAATCACCATAAGCTTCGTTTGGTATGATCGAGCCAATCAGTTCACTAGGTGAACCGTTAATCTCACCAACCTGAGCTGACCAGTTCACCCAATGAGCCAATCGGTTGGTGTCTTGACTCATGCAAAGTTCACCCAATTCAATTACCAATCAACCTAACACCCTAACCAATTAGAAAAACACTTGAACTTGATGGTTCTGAGTCCACTTAATTAATTGGTTATTTAATTAAATACCTAAACATCTTTATTAATCAACTTTAACATCATCCATGGACAAACTCCTCTTCTAGGTGAATTCCTATGTGTGTGGCCCTATAGGTCCCATATCACATTGCCAGTGAATGTACATAACTAGTTTATGACATCACAAGCAAAGGGTGGTGCCTAGTCTCACATCAGTGCTACCCAAGTGAATGGAATGTTGGAGAATAACTTCAACCTATAATATGTGTAAGGTGTTATAGTGATCGTATAATTCCTCTGTCTTTGATATCTGAAATGAACTCAAGGCATGGAATCAACATCCTCTTCAACATTCAATCCATATTCCCTGAACCTAGAGTAGAATGTCTGAGATATGTGTGACCTCAACATCATATATTGATTCAGATGTGCATGTACATACTCTTATCAGTCTCTCTTATCAAGTAGCCAAGATATCAAACTCCAGTAGGAGGGAAGAATCCCATCTACACAACTCACAATCAATCCCCATATTTCACATCTACTCAGTCATCACTGTTATGGAAATCCTTATTTAGGGTTACGTTTGATGATGTCAAAGTATATCGAACGCCATATGATGGGAGTAATGACTTTAAGTCTAAGAACCACAATCACCACCTTCACTAATCACCACCTTCACTATGAAAAATGACTATGACCCCCATACATGGTTTCCATGTGTCACTCTCAAGGTGGGTCTATCTGATACACTATTCTATAACAAGTATCTATGTGTTTGGTTTGATATCATATATCATGACTGATGAGATTCTATCATCAACCCACATCCCAGTCTTATGTGTTACTATTTTCTATCTGCCTTCCACAGTAACAACCAAACAGAGACATAATATGAATGTACACACTCTTAACATTTGTATCATCTCATTGTTCAAGTCATGTACTTGAAGAAATACATCATTGAGTATTATCATTCTTTAGACATTCATTATGTTTCCCCATTATCTCATAACTGAGTGAAACATAATGAATTTAAATCTTTCCTTTATTATTATTAATAAAATCCTTTATGTAATATGCTATCACAATCGTCATATGATTCACTCTTTGGGCATACCATACCAAAAAAATTTGTTTACGGGATAAAACAAAAGGATCAAGGTCCTTTGATTTTAGATTCAAGTGGTTATCTATTTCTACCAAAGGATCTATGTACTTTGAATCACTCATGGAGGCCTTGAATGTGAAGGACTAGGAGTTGGAAGACAGTTGATGCCTATTTTGTTTCATGCTATTTTTCTATTTCTACCTTGTTGTGGTATTTTAAAGGGGAACCCACTTCCGAATTTTACTAAATGGAATTTTCTTATACTAGATACTCCTTCTACCTAGTGTGTCTATCTCATACTCTTCAGAGAACTATGTTTGTGGTGTCTCTCTTTCTTTGTGTATATCTTATGCATGATGATTATAAAAAGAAGAGGAAGCTGATGTGGAAGGAGGGGAAGAGAAAAAGTTTCTACTTTTTTGTTAGAAAAAGTGATAGGAAAGGGAATAAGATAGAATGAAATGAATGAAAAATATTATGATGTATTTACTACTACATGTTTCTCCATCAAAAAATGAGTGAAGACAAGTAAAAAGAAGAATGTATGGAGGGGATACTTATCATAAATTGAAGTGAAAACTTGCTAGAAAACATGGAAGGAAAACTTTTGAAAGAAATTAGTTTTTTAAAATAAAGATTTTGAATAACGTTTTGGTGAATACTTGTATGGAACCTTCAAATCTATAACAAAGATTGCTAAGAAACTTGTACGCATATTTGATTAGAAATATGAGGGAACACGTAAATAATTGGCCAAAATATATGTATAATTTGGAGGAATAAGCTAAATATAGAGGGAAAATCTTTCCTCAAATGTAATTTTGTTAGAAAATTTATTGATATAGAGAGGGAAATACTTTTTTATCCAACATTCATTATAAAAAGTACATGTATTATACTTCTTATCACTAACATTTAAGTTAGTTTTATGATATCTTTCTCTTTCCCTCTTCATTCAAGTTAAACACAAGAAAATAAGTATCTATTTTCTGTCATCTTCTCTTCTTTTCACCTTTCCCCTTCATTCAACACATACAAATATAGAATGGTATGTATATGGTAAAGTAGACCAATTAAAAAAATGTAGTTGCAATGTGTATATGATAGTGGTCAATGAAATGCAAGTTAGATATTTAAAATTTCCTTATTTATTTCTTAGTTTATACATAAATCACTTTTTGATGGACTCCACACTAGTGGTTTTATTCATGTTTGATTTAATCAATACACTCCATCATTCCTTACTTTTTTAATATATTTATTATATTATATTTTAATCAGATGCTAAATGGTTAAAATTATACATTATTTTATTTATGAGACACCTAGTAAAAATATATTAAAAATGGTACTTGACCATTTTTGACCAATTATTAGCTCATATAAAATCTTTATTGTTTTTATACGTGAATTAATTTAAGTGAATTATAATTACATTGTCGTATTTGAATTCTCTCTGAATAACTACATTCTAGGATTGTATATAGTTGTACAATATATATTATTATTTATTGATCTATATATGTATTTGGTAAATTCAACTTAAAAAATTATAATCCATATATCCAAGTGTCTTTTTGGTTAATGTTTTTATGTTGGGATTGATAATGGAATGACCCTAAATTTCTAAGAAACTTAATATTCATAGAAGTACAAAAATGTTTAATTTACTTGGAATGATTGTCAAAATGGTACCCACTACTCAACCCTACCCATTGGGCACAAGTTCAAATCCTTGATGCATGATAAAAGGCTTAATTTTCTCAACTGAAGTTCAATCACATAGATCAAACCACAATTCACAACAATTTAGCCATCAATGCATGAACTTAATCAAAGTTGAACCTAAGTAATTCCATCGTCCCAACAAATATTTAATGACCTAACAATATAGAAAAAAGGATAGCAGAAGGGGGTGACCCTACTACCACCTCTTGACCACCCAAACCCAAGATAAGTAGTGAGGAGAGCAACCTACTAATATCAATAAACCCAAATTATATTGTGATAAATAATTTTTCAACTATTATTTATTTCTAGTTATATAAAGCCCAAAACCCTACCTTAGTAAAGTATTAATATTAGAAGGTAAATATACAATTAGTTTGTCTATAATTAATACTTATAAAAATCATGTCGATAATAAACATTAATATCTACACCAAATTGGAAGTTTTATAAAATGTAAGTAGGACTAGGGACTCTAAGGCTCAAATAAGGTAATTTGGTAACTTAAAATGAGAAATCAATGACATAATAATAGTCTAAGTAGCTGATTTATCTCAGAGAACTATCCATATTTTATGGATAATAATAACTACCCCAAATCAAAGATGGAAATAATTCTAATAATAAATTATATGATAATAAAACTAAAATTTTAATTTCTTTATATAATGTGACACTTAAGTTTCATGATTTTTCAAGATGGAATTTGCTTGGGATAGACTCAGCCTAGACCCAGATCTAGGAGGCATTTCGCATACTCAACCTCTATCCCTCACTTGACTCCTACTGCAACCATCATTTTGCAATATCATTACCATCACCTCCCTTTATCTCCTTGACGAGTTTGAACCCAAATACCACCTAGTTTGATGACCTATACACCCGAAACTTCCTCAGACTCTCTATTTCTATTTAATATCCTTTAAAAGCCTTTCTTATCTTGTCCAAGAAATCACCTTTGTCAAAGTATACCCCCACCCTGAAATGTTCATGGAACTCCCAACAATGCTTCCAAATGAACTATTCTCCCTCAAAGTCTATGCAACCCCAAACCCAAACTTCACTTGTTGACCTACTCCAGTTGTAACATCCGGGCCCACTGCCCAAGACTCTAGTAGAGTTTCAGGAATGACGACTGGCCCCACAAACCACCACTAGCCTTAACTACACACTTTGTCCACACTGACGCGCAAGCCAGGATCAACTTCCCGACTGGTCACCCATCCTAGTACTACTCCAAGCTGAGCATGCTTAACTATGAAGTTCTTTAGTGATGGGCTCCCGGAAAAGGAGGTGCACCTTGGTGATATGGGTAGTCCAATCATTCCTTTTAAGATCATGTTATCCGAGGCCTCAAATCCTGGGATGTTACAATCTTCCCCACTTAGACTCTTGACATCCTCGTCAAGGCTCAAATATATAGCCTCATAATCTGACCCCATTTCAGTACAGACCCACAATGGCCCATGGACACCCAGCTCCCGTCTACGGATACCAGCACAAGGGCGGCTCCATCTCGTCTCTACGGATAGCCCTTTCCAACTTGCCTGGACCGCACGGCTCAAGACTGGCATGCCACATGCCTATGTGGGCCCCACCTACTGGAGGGGTTATGGCTCTGATACCATTTGTAACATCCGGGCCCACTGCCCAAGGCTCTAGTAGAGTTTCAGGAATGACGACTGGCCCCACAAACCACCAATAGCCTTAACTGCACACTTTGTCCACACTGACGCGCAAGCCAGGATCAACTTCCCGACTGGTCACCCATCCTAGTACTACTCCAAGCTAAGCACGCTTAACTATGGAGTTCTTTAGTGATGAGCTCCCGGAAAAGGAGGTGCACCTTGGTGATATGGGTAGTCCAATCATTCCTTTTAAGATCATGTTATCCGAGGCATCAAATCCTGGGATGTTACACCAGTAGAGGTTCGTCGCAGCCATGGGCATCTTTGGTTTTTATAGGAAAAGATTTTGATTGCCACCATGTTTCCCCAACAAAATCTCAACACCATGAATCATACATTTTCTTATTGTAATCATTATTTCATTTCTTACATCAACCTTTTAAGTTGTTGCACCCTGACACCTATAGTGTATTATATTCATAATTAGCTTCATATATCTATCACAAACTCATTGTACTTCTTAGTTATAGTGTGAATTGTGTCTTCTTGTTAAACTTTCCTTTACATTTCTTCATAGGAGGTTTATGAGACTATAGACAATCTTAAGGTGTCTTTGATATTTCATACTATTTATTTTTACTAATATAAATTTCAATCTTCTCGTAGGTCATTGTTCTTATCTATTAGTAAGAAATGTATTTATTCTTTCCCATGATTCTAGCCTTGATTTTATTTAATATTTTAAAACAATATTTGGGTAGCTTTGTCCTTATGTATTTCAATTTGACTTCCATCACATACTGTGTAAAGAACGAGTTCTCAATCATGTGGTTGGAATAGACTAGCCCAATAGGGATTCAGGGAGTGACTATGTTTGTTAATATAATTATTTTTTTTGCATAAAATATATGAAATGACTTGGTGGTCTTTCATTTGTCTGAGACTTGTAAAACATGTAACCAATTCATGTGATAAGATAATATTAAACATAACATTTTAAAAGGTAAGAAAATAATGAATCTTAGTAAAAAGATTTTTGACCTTGGTATTTTGTTTCCAGATCCCAATTTTGTATAAATCCTAGAATTAGGGTTAATTATATGAACTAGTTGTGATTAATGACTTTTAACAAGTTCATTAGACCCTACTCAATGACATGAGTGTTGACATTGGTTCTATTAGCTCAGGTAAGCGTGGTATGTCATTGCTGAACAATTATTTTGGATTTATTATGTAGATATGTATTGATAAATATACTTTCAATAGAAGTCCAACTCGATGCGGAGTTAATGTTGGTGATGATCTTATATAAAAACATGTCGATGTTCCCATATATCACATTGCCACTATATTATATTCATTACATTATTAGATTTCTTTTAATATTCATGACCATCTAAATGAAATTATTTTTTATTTGATGGTTAATTTTCATGATTAAGATTAAGCTAAACCATCATTTATATGTCAACAACACGTTCTATGTTCAAGAGATGTAAACTGTATTATGTTGGGAGATAATATTACCATAAGTTAATGATAAGGAAAAAGATTGTAATATTCTATTATCTTCTTAATAACTTATACAACATGGTGTTTTAAAGTCAAGGCATGCTCTAATATCATAATCTCTTAAATGGGTAACCCATGAGAGAGATTCTTATTTCAAGAATTTTCATAGGATTCTGGAATCAATGTAATAATGCTCAATAATGACATCTATTTTTTATTACAAATATATATTTTCATATAGTTCTCAATGCATCTTGCTAATAGTTGAAATAGACCATCATTAAAGAAGCATTGAGAAGACTATTTTGCTTATTATTTAGTAGACTCAAACAAAATTTTATATACATCCATTTTAAATGAAGTATCATATTCAATATCATATAGTTAAAAAGCACTAATAAAACTTGTGATGTACATCTCAATGTAAAAAAACTATGGATATATTTTTTACTTATACTCCATATTCTAATCACTTCTTCTTTTCTATTGGCATAGAATTTTATTGTTCCTCCTTTCTTTTGCACCAATGATTTGAAGGTCTTCTTCTGCCCAATCATATTCTTAGAGCAAACACAATCTATTACCCAATCTTGCAAATTTAAATTTTGGCTTACATGTACATGTAACAATTAGGTTGATAGAATTTATACAAGTTTGATTTCAAGTTCATATTAATCAATATCGATAAATAAGAGAACTACTTGATGAGAAACATAGCATCAATGGCGAATCTTAGAGTGAAATGTTAGGGGGGGCATAATGTACTATGAAGTAGTCAAATGTATCCATCTCAAGATTTCAAAAAACTAAGAGTCAAAATATTTTTTTTACTTCAAGTGCAATGATAAATTAGATTACAAAATGAAATATAATGAAATTAATGACACAATATAACTCTAAAATTTTAAAACATTGCATTTCTCTCTTTAATGTTCTTGGAGTCCACCATAATAGAATTAATGTCAAATGACTTTGCAATCCCTCTTTCAATATGGATAATGAGATTATTAGCGAGAAATTCATATTCCATTTTGTTGCATAATTTTGTCTTAATAAGTTTCATCACTGAGAATGCACATTTTGTTGTGGCTATAGAGACTAGAAGAGTCAAAATCAGATGGATCAATCTATCAAGCAATATGCACCAACATATGAATTTTGTTATTTTCAATTTTTGCTAGAGCACAACATAAATCAGAAACAGTCAAAAGGTTCATGAAATCTGGATTGGTAGGAGCATGTTCAATTAAATGACAAAGTTAATATCTAAAATCAACTTTTTCTTGATCATTGAAATCAAATGAGTAATACTTTTAGAAAAAGACAAACTTTCAATAGTTATATCTTGCAAGTTATTCTATTGCGATGCAAAGTTAATATAAATATTTTTTCAACAGTTATAGAGAAAAATAAACAAGTTATATAAAACTAAACGTATGATACATAAATAAAATAAATGAAAAGATGACTTACAAGATGTTTCTGTCACTCCATGATACATGGATGGTGAATAATGAAAAAAATCAGTCAGGAATTGGTCATAACAATTGACTTTATTTCTCTTTGATATGTGTTGTTGTGCACACCTATGTGTGTTCGAAAAAGATAGAGGCAACTGGTTCTCAAAGATTGTGTTGGTCTCTTAAACAATATTGAAAATGAAGTTTGAGCAATGATGTGAAATTCTGTTTGAAAATATCCATGGCTACCAATATATAAAAAGTCATGTTGATGCTTGTTTAACAAGACATGGAGTTTGAAAAGTTAAATGTTGGAAGTTTACAGATATATATATATAGAGATAGATAGTTTCCTTTATTTATATTTTTGTTTTGGATAATGATAATTATCAAAAGAACAAAGGAGAGAGAAAAAAATTACAAATCAAAATAGAATATGAATTGTAAAAGGCAAAAGCATAAGAAATATTATTTGTAAAGAAGAAAACCAAATTGAGAAGGATCTACGAGCACATTAAATTACTGAGTAGTTGTCAATGAGGAGTGAAAATAATAGAGATTTTTTATTGTAGTATTTAACTTGGAAAGTATAAAATAACTATCAACGGAAACTCTTGGGGGGAACTTATCAAATAAGAAATTGTCAATGCAATAAAGTAGATTAATTAACACCTTTTAACCAAACCATATTCATTAATTTTTAAAATAAAAATGAAATAGAAATTGTAATTCATTAACAAAAAAAATACTTTTTCGTAATTATAAAAGTAGTAGAAATTGAAAAAGAATCTACAAATGCATTAATTTAGCGAGTAAATCTTGGAAAGGAGTTAAAAGAATAGAGAATTTTTATTGTATGTCCAACATAGAAAGTATAAAAGAACCATGAATGGAAACCTCTTTGGGAGGGACGTATCAAATTAGAAATGGTCAAATGTAATGAAGTAGATTAATTAACAACTTTCAATCCAACCATATTCATTAATTTTTAAAAATCTTGGGGGGTGGTGCCCCCCAATCTTATAGGAGATCCACCATCACATAGCATAACTAAGAAATTACATATTCATCAACATAATCAGAAAATTCATAGATTGTATCATGATTGAATTGTGAGTTCAATTGATTGTCTTCTTAATTAAACTATAAGTTCATTTGAGATATGTATTATTGAGGATATGGAAGTTAAGTTTGAGATGACCTTTAGGTAAAAAGCATTTTTTGGGTGTCTACAAGCTGATCATGCTCATGATTTTCTCCTTTATATTCTTATTGTTGGATTATGCTTGCATATGTCAACAATGGAGTATCACACTATCCTTAGGTACAATATTATGATTTTGTTGTTTCCCGTTGATGAGATATGTCCAATTTATCATAAAGCATGTTTGGAAACTTTTGAAGAGCATGATATTCATTATAGAGAGATACCTAGATTCAGGTATAGAACATGATCTTGTTTGAGATGTTCTCTATGACGTACCCAGATATGTAGGAATTATTTCTAAGAAAGAGGTACATGTTAACTTTTTGTCTGATTCGTAGGAGGGGATATCACCTCTTAGATAGGATCATATCCTAATTTTTGGTTGGATTAGAGGAAATCATGCATGTGTAGATCTGAAAGGGGTTTCACCACTTGTGGGCCTAAGAGGTGGGACACTTACTATAGGACAAGATGCTCTCAAAGATACCTCAACCAAAGTAGCCAAGCATTAAAAAGTGTGCATTGACAATCAACATATTTTTATACTTTGGGTTTGACAATTTTGGTTTCATAGAAATAGAGGCTGTGGAAATATCAAGAGAGTTCAAACCATTATGTATAGTAACATCGTTAATCCTGCTTCTATGAATGTAGTGTTTCAAAGGATTGGTTTTTCTATTAAAAAAGGATTGGCGCACAACTTTTTTCCCATCTGCCTTCCATGTTGATATAGTTATTTTATCACTTATTAAGGTTAGATTATGTATATGCATTGCATAGCATGAATAAATAAAACATTTATATAATTACTCCAGTATGAAAAGTAGAAAAAGATATACATATGTAAACTATTTTATAGAAGTAAAAAACTACAAATAAAGGTTTGTGCATTGTTTGATATTAGATCTCAACTTTGACTTCAAAAGAAAAAGGTACGAATCAAGTATGATAGGGTGCTTTTGTGATCCAAATGAGATTCCTCAGTTCACCCTTCTTAAATTTTTTTATTAGACCTGATGTCTTGCATGGATGCAAAAAAATGATAGACTTTGCTTTTGAGCGAGTGGTTAGGGTCATGAAAGATTTGATATATAAAATTTTAGAAGGCTGATTTTGATTGTGAGCCATGTACACTCCTGACTACATGTTTGTATCAATTGTGGAATAGGTTTTCTAGCTCATAAATCCCATTGAGTAATTTGAAATGGCAATGTTGTGGGCCTTGTCTCACTTACAAGATCCAATATTTTGGTTTCAAGTAACACCACTCTAGATGAGAGGTTATCATTACATCATAAATGTGATCATAATATTCATGATTGTATATAAGTGCTTGAGATTTAAAACCAGATAGTCTTCCTAATGACTAGTTGAGCAAGCATTATCAAATTCTTATAGAGCATAAATTATAGACACATATGTATAAATAACATCACTAGTAAAAGAATAAGATTTGAGGCCATTTACTTGACCTATATGTCAAAAAATTACTCATGCAAATGATATAATAATTTCAGAAACTTCACACTAGATATATATCCAAGAGTTTTAGACCTAGTATAAGAAAGTGTTTCAATAAATTAATTTTTGGAAATATCATAAATACTTACTTCATCTAAATCTTTCTCACCAATTTTCATCATTTTACATGCAATATTGATGTCTTCATCATCTTATTCAGTTGGGTATGACTATGTTGAACAAATACTCTCCCATTTTGTTGATGAGATATGACACCATTGATTTTCCTTTAGACCCCTTTAAAATAAGGTACTAATGGCCATATAGCAATCATTTGAGTCCTCATCTTCACTAGAAAAACCCTTTGAAATTGTTTCTCATGCAAAATCATGCACTATTTCATTTTTATCATTCTCCTCTCCTTGTGGTTGGATAATTGCTTACCATTTTTCTTGAGTGTGGACACTCAATTTTATGTCTCTTTCATTACACATTTGTATCATTAAAAGATGTCGGTAAATAATTTTTTGTTATATATTTTTCTAATACCTTATTACCCTTCATACATTATATCTTCTTCACCAAATGATTCATTGGATGATGACATTAAAGCTTTAAATGCCAATGTATTTTTCTTAGGTTGGTCTTCTACATTCTTATCATATTAGTCAGTTAGTTATTATTGTAGACTTTAAGGTTTCAAATATGGTCCTCAACTTGTATCTTGGTGAAGTCGTGGATTCTTTAATGGATATCTCCTCCTTTTCATATGTTACAGTAATAATTTTTAAGATCATGTCCACCTACTCCTTTTCTATGATATTTTTACCAAGAGATGTTATATTGTTTGCAAGGACTAGGGATCTTGAATACATTAGAGGAACAAATTCATTTTCCTTCATCGAAGATAACTCAATCTTATGAATTAGTAAGTTTATCTTCGAATATTTTATTTGGTTGGCACCATCAAGCTTAATTGATAGTTTTATCCCAATCTTATAAGAAGAATCACAAGACAACATCTATTAAATTTAGAATGGGAAGAGAGTAATTAAAATAAATAATATAAGCACACGGCCGCTGTGGCTTGGTTGGTTAGGCACGGCTTGGCCCCCCCCGGGGGTCCCGGGTTTGAAACCTACCGTTTCACAGTGTATTTACCAACCTCTTGGGTCATCCAGGCTCTGGCACCTATTTGGAGGGGGGGGGGGCTTCGGCCCCTACAGATCCAAAAAAAAAATATAAGCTTGACACCGATTGTGCCCATTTTCCACATCACCATGACCCATTGTTCGAATGGAATCGATGGTGACTTATATTCTCTAACAGTTGTGTTCCATAGATAATGAATTATCGCTTGAAACAAGAACTACATACTTATCTAAAAGTAGAGTTATCTAGTTCAATTGAAGAAAGGATTATTTATATGCCATTCCAAGTAGAGAATTCCAACAAGGATTCACCCATCTACTTCTAGTTTTATTTGAAGTTACCTAGAAGTCCTTCTGTGCAACCAAAAAGGAATTGTATGGAGTGACAAGGCCACTAAGACTTTATGAAGAACTCAACTAAATCACACATTAGTATCAAGTAGTATCATAGTATTTTTTCAAAGAAGGAGACAAAAGAAGGAAACAAACAAAATATTACACGATAAGAATAATGTCTAAAAGTCATAAAAAATTTATATTCAATGACTCGTTGTCTTTCCAACCACAAGGATTGGGAAAATAGATCTATATTCAATTTGAATTAGATTAAAATCTAGAATTATAAACACTAATAGAAAAGAAAAAGATCAAACCAAAATCCTTCTCTTTCTAGACTTGGTTGTAGCCTTGTGTGACCAAGAAAATAGCTAAGACAAGAAGACAATTCACAAAGATCACCTAGAAGGATGGGTAATGACTCTACAATGCTTGGGAGTGCTTCAAAGATTTGTAGTGTCTGTTCCCGCATCACTTATTTGAGAAATATCTACTATTATAAAGTTATCCTCCAGTGGGTCTTTGATGAACAAAACTTGAAATAGAAACATCTTAAAAGACTCATGATGACAAGAATTATATGTATCAAGTCCATATTTACAAAGTGTCTTTAGATCTTCAATCAAGGTTTCAAATTAAACATCCATTTTATTTCTTGGTTCTTTGGGCCCTCAAATCAACAATGGCATTATCACATTTTTGCACTATGCAAATAACAAAGAGGGGAGATTTTGTGTGACTATCATTACATGCCAGGTGATGTGTTGAAAGATCAACATATCATGTATATCATCCTATTATTACACAACATGCTATTTTGTTTAGTGTAGCACACTATTTCTAGATATATCCCCTTGCACCATAGTTCATAGATCCAAAAGTGTTGTCCAATGCCCTTGCCACATTTCCCACATGCTGTAAATACTGATCGTTCTTCATGTTGTATTGAGTAGTCTTCATTAACAATGTTTGTAATCAAGTTGTTGACTCTTACTATGGGTTATAGTTATTTTGTTACACTACTTAGCATATGTATCTTGTGAATTTGACCCTTTCTTAGAAATAAAATATCTACATCTTAAGGAGCATGGTGAATGACGCCTTAAATCAAACTCCCTAATTTAAATTTTAGTGAATCATGCAAATATAGAAAAGGAACATGAACATGGTCTTTTAGGTTGTATTCATTAATGTCTTCAAAAGAATTTGTTCCATGAGTGCTCTTGTGAGAATAGACAACTCATATAAACCCCAACCTTGGTTACACTTGAACAATAGGAATCTCCAGGGGTCTACTGCATGGTACCACACACTTTCACATATGAAAAGAATCCATTCACTACTACAGAAATGGCTTATAAAGTCACTTTTCAAGGTGTCGGTTGTATACATAAACGGACACCTAAACTCTACAGTGTCGGTTTATAACATAAACTGACATACAATCTGTGAAGTTCGACCAGACACGGGTACCGCTTTTATTTAGTGTCGGTTAATTAATAAAAAACCGACACCTAAAATCAACCGCCAAAACCAAAATTCCAGCGAAAAAATTACCTCCAAAATTGGACATATGTCATCGGTTCATAAATAAATAACCGACGACTAAAGGGTATTCGCGAGACAGGAATTGTTGTTGGTTGTCCTTTAGTTAAAAACCGACGACTAGAATCTAGTATAGGTGCCAGTTTTTGGAATAGAACTGACACAGTTGGTTTATTTGTCAGTTTTTTAGAATAACCGACGCTTATTATCAACTTAATAGCTCACCAGCACGAGCTTCTCTTCCCCTTTCCCTTTTTCATTCTTGATTTCAGTTAGGTCCGGCGATTTCTTGCTCGCCCCCACCGGTCGTTGCTCCTCCGCCACCGCTGCCGTGCTCCTGCTCCTGCCCTCGCCGCTGCTCCATGCTCACCGGCGGCCGTGCTCCTGCTCCTACTCCTGCCGTCTGTGCTCACCGACGGCCGTTCGTGCTCCTGCTCCGTGCCCTCACCGCTGCTCCGTGCCCTCGTTGCCGCTGCTCCGTGTCCTCGTTGGCGCTTCTCCTCTCTTTGCAGCCGCCTCTGCCGGTGGCTGCTGTGCTCCGGCCGCTGCTCTCCTCTGCCCTCAAGGTATGCCCACCTACCCTGCCTTCTTCCTTCTTCCTCTGCTCCGGCGGCTGCTTGGGCGGTGCCAAGGCACGCCCAAGCAGCTGCTGGGCGTTTTTTTTATAAAGTTATTTACTTATTTGTGTTTAGGGTTTAGGTACTGATTTTGTGCTTCTACTGAGTTGAATCCTCTATTATCTATACAATACTTGTAATTTTCCTAGTATCGTGAAAGATTCTCAATCGTGTGTATCACATGGGATTCTTATCTCAACACAATGGAC
Source organism: Alisma plantago-aquatica (assembly GCA_963693085.1). Lineage (NCBI taxonomy): Eukaryota > Viridiplantae > Streptophyta > Magnoliopsida > Alismatales > Alismataceae > Alisma > Alisma plantago-aquatica. The sequence continues at coordinate 836,522,404 of OY856410.1, read as the reverse complement.
TGCAATATATGCATCTAATGCCTTAAATGGAAGACTCGAATGTTATAAAATCCCATCAAAGTAGGTAGAAACAACTTATATATATTCAGATCTTAATAATTCCATGAAGTGCACATTATCTTACTCAGGAAAAGTATGTGTATAATGTAGGATTAGTTCCATATAATGGTTCTATTTTAGTAAGCACTTAGAAACCCGTCCAAGATTTACTCATTAGAAGTAAATCATGGATAGTCCCCGGTTTGGGACTGTTCTTGAACACCTAATCTCACTTAGGATGTAAGTGTATAATGTGTATTGGGTTTTCGAGAAACTTTCGGTAGCATTTCCTCGTTTGTTCTCTAAGTACATATGTAGACTTCTTTTCAAGCTATCATGTCTACCACAATAAAGTTGGTTATGACAATCAATAAAAGGTTAACTGATGTTATACAACTTTTTCTGAAAATATATAACATCGTTATATGTACTTACACTTTGTTAATACTAATATTATGCAGTCTCTGTCCACCCATAACAGTCACTATGAACTGGGCCTCTATGTCAATGTTAACGTTCCCTATTGAAGAACAATTGGACATCATCCTAGATGATCGTTCCTTAAACCAATTGGTCATACCCAAACATTGGCATTTTCTAAAAGGAAGACACTACATGCCTGGTAAAGTGACCCTAACTTTTGGCAATTATTCACATGTTATCGAGGTTGAGTATGATTTGGAGGGAAATCTTGTATCAAAATCTGGTTGGCATGATTGGATTGGAGAGATGCATGTGGTCCATTGCAACATGCTTTTTCTCCGTGCAGTTGGCCATAATTCCATCAAAGTTTAGATAACCAACAGCAACTGCGAGACCCCCGATCATCTACTGCGGTATGAGCGCACGTCATCGCATATCAGCTCGGACGAATCTGAATCTGAGGCCCCTGTCAGTTCAGATTTGTCTAAATACAGTGAGGAGCTTCGTGACACAACTTCATCATCAAAAAGACCACGGTAAGTCCAATTAATAAATATAATTGTCAAGCAATCAATACTCATAGCTGCTTTCTATTCTGAACTTCAGGAGAAGATCGCCACAATGATAAGTCCTCAAAGTTACTGATGCGGGACTATGTTGGTGTAGTATTTAGTTGTCTATCTATCTAGACTTGTCTGTATTAATATTTTTTTAATTATGCGCATGTTTAGGGGTACACCAACCCCTTTGTTTAGTTACTGTTTAGGGGTACACCCCTGTGTGTGGATGTAAAAATAGATTAATGAATGGAACTGAAAGTTGCTACATGAAACCCGTCCAACACATTATTTGTTGGCCTAGAAACCCGTCCAAGATTTACTCATTAGGAGTAAATCTTGGATAGTCCCCGATTTGGGACTGTTTTTGAACACCTAATCTCTCTTAGGATGTTAGTGTATAATGTGTATTGGGTTTTCAAGAAAATTTTGGCAGCATTTCCCCACTGTTCTCCAAGTACATATGTACTTGGAGAACAGTGGGGAAATGCTGCCGAAATTTTCTTGAAAACCCAATACACATTATACACTTACTAGTGAGATTAGGTGTTCAAGAATGGATAGGTGGTACACATTTATTATATATAATAATGACATCAGATGTATTTGTTAACCCTAGACCCTAATCTTGTCCTAATATATACTTGTTTTCTCTTTGATCATAGAATGGATAGATCATGGATGTCCATTCGCAATCACTGCACCCCAAAGTTTATTTCTGGTCTTGACCAGTTCATTAGATTTGTTGAGGAACATAGAAAACAACCTGGAGATAAGTTCTACTATCCATGTAGGCATTGCGGTAACAACTTGAAAGTCAACACTGGTGATGAAATCAAAACTCATGTCATGTGCAACGGGATTATACAAGGCTATACAGAATGGCACTGGCATGGAGAGATTTCAAACTCGAAACCAGTGGATGTCGATAGCAGTGCTTGTGTGGAAGAAGAAATTGCCTACGATGATGTAGATGTGAATGAACCAGTTCCAGTAGACATCGTTGATGCGATGCTGGATAGTTGTGGGGTAGAGCACACCGATCCACCTCCCATTTTTAGAAACATTGTGCATGATGCTGAGATGTCGTTATACACAGGTTGTACTAAGTTTATGAAGCTTAACGCTGTGTTGAGATTGTATAAGTTGAAAGCTAACAATAGATGGAGCGACAAAAGCTTCACGTCATTGCTGTCTTTGTTGAAAGAAATGCTTCCTGAAGGAAACGAGCTGCCAATATCAACATACCAGGTAAAGAAATTGTTGTGCCCAATGGGAATGGATGCCAAGAAGATACACGCATGCCCTAATGATTGTGTATTATTTCAAAAGGACTATGCAGATTTGAAAGATTGTCCAAAATGTGGTGCGTCACGGTATAAATTGACGACTTCGGGGGAGTCCAAAACTGGTTCTCCTGACAAGGTGATGTGGTATCTACCTATAATATCACGGTTTCAATGCTTGTTTGCCAATCCGATAGATGCGAAGAATTTGAGGTGGCATGCAGATGTTAAGAAAAATAATGATTGGATCCTACGACATGCGTCTGATTCCCCACAGTGGAAGAAGATTGATGTATTGTACCCTGAATTTGGTGAAGAAGTCAGGAATCTAAGACTTGGGCTTTGTACAGACGGGATGAATCCGTACGGGACATTGAGCAGCCAACATAACACTTGGCCAGTCATGCTTGTTATATACAATCTTCCTCCCTGGCTGTGTATGAAAAATAAGTACGTAATGCTGTCGTTGTTGATATCGGGCCCTAAGCAACCTGGAAATGACATCGATGTTTATCTTGAACCTCTGATTGATGACTTAAAGAAACTCTGGGGTGAAGGTGTGATGACCTATGATGCTTCACGAAGAGAGACATTTTGTTTGCATGCTATGTTGTTTTGCACTATTAATGACTTTCCAGCATATGGGAATTTGTCTGGATATAGTGTTAAAGGAGCTAAAGCGTGTCCTATATGTGAAGAGAACACTGATTCAACAAGACTAAAACATGGCGGTAAGAATTTATATCTCAGTCATCGAAGGTTTCTTCCAAAATTCTATCCGTATCGTAGGAAGCGCAAAGCATTCAATGGATTGAATGAGGAACGCAGTGCACCTAAACCTATACCAGGGGAGGTTGTTTATGAAAGAGTAAAAGACTTTGTCAATGAATTTGGTAAGAGATCACAATGTACTACATGGAGTGACAATTCTTCATTCAAGAAGAAGTCAATATTTTGGGATAAAATATACCAGGTAAGACTAAAGATGGGATAAAATCTAGACTGGACCTACGTGAAATGGGAATAAGGTCAGAATTAACAGAATTATGTGAAATGGGTAATAAAAGAACATACTTACCTCCCGCTTGTTACACGTTGTCTAGAAAGGAGAAGAAAGCTTTTTGTGAATGCTTGGTAAATGTTAAGGTGCCACATGGTTACTCATCCAACATCCGTAGATTGGTATCAATGAAAGATCTGAAGTTGATAGGTCTTAAATCTCATGATTGTCACACTCTAATGCAACAAATATTGCCCATGGCAATTCGATCTATATTGCCGAAGCATGTAAGGTTTGCAATCACCAGACTTTGTTTCTTTTTCAACAGTCTCTGCAGAAAAGTTATTGACCCTGAGACTCTCGATAATTTGCAAAGAGAAGTGGTTGTTACCCTATGTCAGCTTGAGATGTATTTCCCTCATTCGTTCTTTGATATCATGGTACATCTTGTTGTCCACTTGACTAGGGAAGTGAAAATCTTGGGACCGGTTTTCTTGCATTGGATGTATCCCTTTGAACGATATATGAGCGTTTTTAAAGGTGATGTTCAAAACTGTTATCGGCCTGAAGGGAGTATTATTGAAGGTTATGTGGCGAGAGAGGTTATGGATTTCTGCAATGACTTTCTCAGTGGTAATGACACTCCTGATAATGACAAGAATATTTATGAGCTATTTGGCAAAGGAATTTTGGGATCACGTGTGAAAGTAATCAGCCGTGAGCAGTTGGAACAAGGTCATTTGTATATTTTACACAACATGAACGAAGTGAACGTTTATATCGAGGAACATACCAATTTCATCAAAAGACAATATCCTCGAGCCAATACAATGTGGCTTGCTAGAGAGCATAACAAGACTTTTATTAAGTGGTTTGAAGATAAAGTCTTACATCAACTATCTCAAACACCAGATGATATTACTGAAACTATCAAATGCCTCGCCTTTAAACCAAAGTTGACTGTTATGTCTTATGAAGGGTATGACATTAATGGATTCACATATTACACAAAGCGCCAAGATGATAAGAGTGTCATCCAAAACAGTGGGGTCACCCTTCAAGCATCGACTATGTTTTTTGCAAGTGCAAAGGATAAGAGTCCATGTGAAGCTAAAATGTCATATTACGGTGTCATTGAAGAGATATGGGAATTTGACTACATAGATTTCAAAATTCCGCTCTTCAAATGTAATTGGGTTGATAACACCAAAGGAGTTATAGTGGATGAATTGGGTTTCACTTTAGTGAACTTTGAAAAGATTTGCGAGAAGGCTGAACCATTCATATTGGAATCACAGGAGAAACAAGTATTTTATATCGATGATCCTGCAAATGATAAATGGTCAGTTGTTCTTCATGGTAAAAGACAGTTCATTGAAGATCCTATAGATGAAGAAGAGTACTATGATAAATATGATGACTCCAGTCCATTCTCAGTTGGGTTGCCAACTCCACAAAATATTGAAGCTAATGATGACTTATATGTGTGCGGAGATCACAATGAAGGATTGTTAATTGATAAAAGATCACAATTTTAGAGGCATGCTTGTTTATATTTTTTTATTGAAGCTAAATGTTTACTTTTTTAATATCAATATCATTTTCTGATTTGATGTTTCATTATCTTCTAGTTAATACAAATGCTAAACATTGTGGGAGGGTGCTAAAGAACTATAGGACCAATCTCACCTGAGATTACATACGCGATGCTGAGAATATGTTCTTGATTTATTCCAATTCTAGACATTGATCAGTATTTCACTAACTCTACACTAATAATTTTTGTTTGTATTCTCTTTGAAAAATAAATATAGGAAGAAGGAAGCCACACAACAATGGAACTACTTGGACCCCAAAGACTGGGAGGAGTTTGTTACCCAAAGAAAAATAGATTAATTCAAGGTATTAAGCGCCACTCCCAATTTAATTAATATACGTTTTTATGTATTCACCTATTCAAGATTAACCTTTATTGTTACTAACCAAATCAATGTGCTAACTAACTAGGCTATCAGCAAAAGAAGCCCCAATGAAGAGAAGCAGGATACAGATACAATACATAAAGTGCAGCACACACAAGTGCTTCAGATTCATATAACAACATGACAGACTAACACATATATAGTGCATAAGAACAACAGCTCGGAATTTACATACAACACTAGCTTAGTACATATATAGTGGGACTAAGGTGACGATCCCACCTGCTAAAATAGGTTACCGACAACTACTTGTTACGACTGGGAGGTCGTGATTCATCAACCGTATGCATTAGCAGGTGGATCTGTTTGTCCTCCTGCTAATGAATACGGTTGCTGAATCACGACCTCCCAGTCGTAAAATGTAGTTGTCGGTAACCTATTTTAGCAGGTGGGATCGTCACCTTAGTCCCACTATATATGTACTAAGCTAGTGTTGTATGTAAATGCGACGCTGTTGTTGTTATGTACTATATATGTGTTAGTCTGTCATGTTGTATGGACATCGATTGTATTGCTCAGGTATTATATAGTCTCATTAGATAATATGAAATATATCAATCTTATTTATAGCTCATTAATTATATATATACATCATTCTCTTTACAGGTGTTTAAAGATGACCCCACTACAGGAACGGACTTACCAGATGTACATGCTCCCTATACGATGGGAGAATTAAATGAAGTAAGAGAAGAATGGGCAACATCCATACAAATAGTGGGGGTTTTAAAATATAATTGGGATGTTGATAGTGAATAATGACTAAAGAATGATATTTTGTAAATGAATTTCTGAATTATAATATATGTGTGAATGTTTCTACATGTCTAGATGTTTCTACATGTGTCTGAGTGAAAATGAATGAAAGTGTTGGTTGCTATATGAATGTTTCTACATGTGTGAATGTGAATGAATGGAACTATAGATTGCTAGCTACATGAATGTTTCTAAATGTGTGAAAATAAAATGGAACTGCAAGTTGTATTGCTAAATGCATGTGTGAATATTTTTGTTGTTAAATTTGCAGGTTTGTGGCCTGTTGTTGGCTGGTATCAATGGATGTCGTAAAACCTGCAGTTAACTGCAGGTTTCTCATCCTGCGACCAGCCAAAGCAGGTCTGCAGACTGACAGAAAAAAAAAACAATAGGCGTCGGTTATTTGTATAACACCGACACACACAGTTATAGTGTCGGTTTTCTATAAATAACCGACGCCTGTTCCATGTGGCGCGAAGGTATATGGCGTCAGTTTATTATCTAATAACCGACGCTGATAGTGGGCAAGATGGCGCCCTTTCTGTGGCGCGAAGGTATATGGTGTCGGTTTCTTATCTAATAACTGATGCCTATACCTTCGCGCCACAGCAAACATGCATGATTTCGGTGGCGCGGGAAGAGTTTGGGCGTCGGTTTTGGAACCGACGCATAATGGGTGAGCTTTTAGTGTCGCCCACATAGGTGTCGCTTAGAAACCGACACTAAAGGCCTTAAATAATCGACACTAAAGGTAGGTTCTGCATTAGTGATTCAAATGAACATCTTCCTCTACCAAGATAGTACAAAATCATAACTACGGCGGGGATGGGTCCAGAGTATCAAATCATATATTTTTCTTCTATTCCAATTCAAACACAACTTAATTATCATTTTGAATTAATCCTCATGGGATATCTAGCTTTAAAGTGACATGGTTATTACTACAATCTTTAACTCATAGGGAAAAGATCCATACCCTTAATGCACTGTGAATTGGCTTTTGTAGGGAGACCCTTTGTGAGAGGATAAAAATATTTTCTATATAAATTACAAATTTTAGAAATAACACCTTTGCTATTGAAGTATCTAACATGTTTATATCTTAATCTCATAAGGAACTTTCTTGAGTTACCTTGAGATTGTCATATATTATTACAATGAATATAAATAGGAGAAAACAACTTTGAATCTATAAGTAGGTTTCTTGAGAAAACCATGACAAGAAGATAAATCTCTATCTATGATCTCAACCACCATACTATATATAGCCCTCACAAATTTCTTGGAGAATTTCAAGAAACTATTGCACCACCAGAGAAGAACACATAAGCACCAATATAATTTTCTTTATCGGAGTAATGGTACCAAATTTGGATGATTATAACCTTCTTGTACATATATAAGACCAAATAATTAATGGAAATGTAAATTCATACCTTTTAGATGTCTAAAAACTCGAGTAAAATATTTCTAATTGATAATGTTAGGACAACTAGTGTGTCTACTAACCCCACTCCAAACTTTGGTAAGTATTAGGTATTGAACAATTTTCTAGGTATATCATATTTCTTTAAGTAGACATTCCATTATGATCCACAAGATTACCTTAACATTCCTTCTTGGAGTGAAAGGGATAACCATTCCTTCTTGAGGAGAAAGGGGTCATAAGGTGTACGTATAGGCACAAAAATTGTACATAAAAAGTTTATGTAAAACCTTTTCTACATAGTGAGACTAATGTATAGATAGCCAAAACTAGAGTACCAAATTTATACTAAGTATAAAATATTTTTTCCAAGTGTTTTATATCAAAATATATTATGATAAATGATTTAGTTTTAAATAAAATTACAAAAATAATCTAACTTAGTCGATGTTCACATACAAGCACATAATCATAAATACATTATAAGTATATCTAGAATGAATGCATCTCTCAGATTCATACATTTGAAGTTATTAGATAAAATTGATTTATTAAAATTATCATTTCACTGCATATGGTCTTATTTCAAACCATACAAATATTTAACCAATCTATGTAATTTGCTTTCTTGTCAATAAATTGGAAATCTTTACTGTGACACATATAAATGTGTCTGTCTAGATCACTATTAATTAAAGCAGTCTTTACATTCATTTTATGGAACACAAGGTCTTGGATATGAGCTAAAGAAGGATGTCAATCGAGGCTATTTACAAGAGTATATAAGTCAAAATAATCCAAGCCTTCCTTTTGTCAGTAACTTCAACTACTAGTTAGCCATTAATCTTATCGATGCTTTGCAAGGAAATTTCATCTCATAGTAAATATCATATACGTATATGAATTTAAATATGTATTTTACTCTAGTGACAGAAACAACATATTTATTAAAAATCAATGTGGACAACTTTGGTACCAAGTGTCATCTTCTTATCTTCTCGTGGATCTATACCTTCACTAATCTCCCCAAACTTGTTGGTGTTGTAGAATATGATCCTTGTTAAATTGAAGTTCATAAGTAATTTTCTCTATGTTTTTGAAAGTTATAAAATTGGAGACATATTTAGTTGTAGGATAGATTCCCCCATAATCACTAATTAAGACCAGATTCAACCAATCAAGCTTTGATCATGTCACATTTCAATTAATGTTTAATTATTTCTCCTTCCAATTTCTTATCCCCTTCCCTCTCCCTTTGCCTTTTACTTTCCCCATCTATTTTTCACCATATACCAAACACAACCGAAAGTTTTATGGAAGGTGTCATGAAATATCTAAAAATAGTCAGAGTATAATATCTAGCTTTATTGATCCTCTTTGTTAGACTCACTTTATATAATGTCATATAACTTTTAGGGAAAAGATACACAACACCCATTTTAAACACATAAACTCATATAAGTTGCACATTACACATTCTATATAGACACAATACTTATCATATGCAAAACTAGTACAAAATAAAACATCAAATTTTATGAATGAAAATTCATCCTAGTTTAGCATTCTTAGATTAGCATTGCATCTCATTTAGGAATTTTATCCCTTAATATGGGTTCTTTTATGTTTTTCATACCTTAGTGGTTTTATCATGTTATTTATAATGGTTATGTGCCTTTGGGTGAAATGAACATGGCCAGCGATGCCCTAAAAAACCATCCATTGAGGTCGTCACCAAGGTGATAACTCCTTATCAAGTTTCCTATGGAAGCACCCAACAAAGACATCCCATGATAATCCATTGAGGCCTAAGTGCCCATAGAGTCCCTCATTTCTCAGTGTCCAATGAAGCCCATGGCCATCAATACTTCTCTCCACTACGCCCCACTGATCCCTGCACTATAGAGGCATTTTTCTATAGACATCAATGCCTATCTCCTAGAACCATTGAAGCTCCCCGCTTCCTTCCATCAAGGTACCTCACAATTACTAACCCTCCCACGTTCCACTTGTCCAATAAGCTAGGAATCTCTATTGTACTATCAAGTCCTCCTACCATCTATCAACACAAACTCAATAGCCACAACCTCCATGAACCCCTAGATTTGTCAAAACCCTTATGAGAAATTCATCCACTATGCATCGAAGCTCCACTTAGGCTATACATGGGATTCCACTATGTATGACACCTTTCTATAGTGTTTTCAAAGAGGGGTCAAAATAGAATAACAAAAATTTTCCTTCCCTTTATACCCGAACTAGTCAGACCTATCGTATCTATAAAATGTTAGTGAATAAAATACATGGAAAGGATAAGGTTTATACCTTTGTGCACACTAGTTTCCCAACAACTAGACACATATTTTTCAGTGAAGAACTCAAACTTTTGGATCTAGATCTGAATCGGCTACCAACAAATCCTAATATTCACCAAGTCTTTATACTATTGTTGTCTTCACAACTCCTCACTATCATCTTATGGAACAACTTCTCCAAGCATCCTCACATGTGCCTTAGCCTCTACTTGATCCATGAGGATGAAGGAGAATGTGGTGTACCACCTTGGCCACCAAATTGAAGTGGAAAAGGAGTTTTTGACACGCTAGTCATTCAGAACTCCCTTTCTTCTCGTATCTTGGGCAGAAGTCCTTAGGGTAACTTTCTCTCTTTATAAGAAAGAAGTTTGATGGCCAACTTGTCTCACAAGTTGTCTCAAGTGTTGTATCCACCTGTTAGTAAGTGGCCCTTTATGTAGGATAGTCATGAAATTGAAAAACCCTAATACAATCCCTTTCCTAACTACAATCTCAAAAACTATCCCATTCTAAATACTCATGTTAGAAATCTAATCAGCTGACTGAGACACTAAATCAGCCAACTTAGTCAGTCTAAACATAGATCTTGAATTCCAATCGACTGATTGAGTACCTTACTGTCTAACTGGATCAATCTAGATCTAAACGAAAGTTGGTTTTACATTGAAACCTTCCTTGTTAAATTCGAATCAGCTGACCAGTATACCTAATCAATTGACTTGGTTAGTTCAATGCAACATTCAGTTTAGCAATTGACAATCAATTGATCCATTGACCCAACCAATTCTATCAACTGATTGGACATTCCAGTCACTCGACTAGATAGGAAATCACATGTTTATAATTGAGAACCATCTTAATCATATGGTTAATTGTGATTTGCCACACAAGTGATAGGAATGAGTTGGCAAACAACTTCATATCTAAAAAGGTGATTAATCTTGTCATGACTATATAATCCCTATCATAGATATCTAGATTGAAACAAAGGCATGGAAAGTCATTCTCTTATCATTCCATCTATGTTCCTTGAACTAGACCAGACCATTCGAGATATTGTGAGCCCAATATCATATATTGACTCGTATGAGCATGGTTATTGACTCATATGAGCATGGTTATTGTGACGACAGTCGCCAAACTGACAAATAAATCATCATTTATTAAGCAGAATAAACATAAACAGTGGATTCATAAAAATTACTAAAAATTAAAACCATTTTACAAAGAGATCCATTTATAGGAAAACTCTTACTGGAAGATCCCAAAACCTTATATACATCATTGTTTACATTGTACATACCATGTACATCTTCATCTCGAGGGTTACATATAACAGTTGCTTTGCCGAACTATACATAAGAAACATAAAACCTTTGAGGCATACAAGCCAAAATCTCGGATTGATCATAAAACCATAATGAACCAACTCCAAGGACCTGAGAGTACAGAGACGACACATAGGACTTATAACTACAAGACACGACAGACAGTACACTCAACCTGAGATGTCACTGCTGTCCCTACTATTGTTCCTCCTCTACAGAGAGATCTTTGCCACCTTGTGCAAGTCCACCTAAACATATGTGGATCCCATAGGGTGAGACAATTGTCCCAATGAGAGATATAACTCTCCGTCTACCATAATATTATGAAAAATTAATCATTTATAACTGAGCAGAGGTTCTTTTTATATTAATAGGAAGGATAATTCACCGTATGAACATAATGAAGTAATCTCCTTTCTTAAGGAGGACATTGCATCTACCCATGGTAGAGTTGTAAATCATCTATCTACTTTGCAAGGAATGTAAAGAAACATAAATATCATCTATCAACTAAAGATGCATAAAAAATGTAACATCAGCCAATGATTTCCGTATTCAATCCTTAAGCAAACATGCTATACGGTTGATTACATTTTACAATCACACTTATGCCCTGAGGCGATGAGGTATACCGCTCATCTCCAATCGACCATTGTGAAGTCGAAATCAGTACCATACAAGGTCAATGGCAGAGCCAGCTGCTAAGACCTCCCTTGTCTCGGTCAGTCCGAGACCACATGTAGGACATCTCGTGTCACTGCTAAATAGCTTTCCAAGGTATACTGGAAACTTTGCTATAGAGCTACATCGTCAACTGCACTCCTTTGACATTAAGAGATCTCATGATTATCTCACATCAATCTAGTATTTATCATCATCAGTATATTCATGATACATCCATCCCGGCATATATAATGAAGGATTGAGAGATCTCATGTTTATGTCACATAAATCAAACATTAGGATGTACATATATTTTCACCCATCACCCCCGCATATTAAAAAATATGCGGTCTCCGGGTTATGCCGCAGAGCAACCTGTTTCACCATTCAGAAAGAAACCTGAAGCTGAATGGATCTATGGTTTGGGCACTACATGATGATATTCCACTTAGTTAATTAAGTACATTACTGTATTCTTTTAGCATCGGTCAAGTTTTCAAACATGAATTATTATGACAAATCTACAAAGAAAAGTATAATACATCTATCAAGTACTTTTCAAATATCTAGAACACACATAACATTTAGGATCTCAATCCCTTATCACATTATTGGGAATTTCTCATCTTTTAACATTATCATCATCATGATTACTAGATCTGGGTATTCAAACCCTGAGTTCATCACAGAACATTGTTAATACCTCTAGGTCCTCAGACCAAGGTATACATGATACTTTTTATACAAGCATCTCACATGGCTCACAAGGCCCATTAAGTATCTTGTCACCTCTCACTAGGCAACAAATTATCACATGGCTCACAAGGCCGTTACATATCTTGTCACCTCTCATTAGGCAACAACTTATTCACACGGCTCACAAGGCTTTTGCACAGCTGACATCCCCACCATTTAGCAAAAATACAAATCCTAATCGCAATCGATAATCGTCCTTGTTAGTTGGAAGCTTGCTCAGTATAACCTTTTACAACCAACTCTTCCTTACCCCAATAACTTATAAATTGATCCTTAGTTCTTCTAAAATAATTAAGGATGTTCTTTAACCAGTTGACCATCACCAAGATCCAACTAGTACCTACTCATTGTTATAAAAGCATACAAAACATCTGGGTGAGCACATATTATTGCATACATGATATATCCAATTTTCAAGGCATATGAAATCTTACTCATTCATGGACCTCTTCCAAAGAAATAATAATTTAGAATTTAGAGAGACTTATTCTATGTAATATGGGTAAGTTTCCTCTCTTAAAATCCTGCATGCTTATACTCTGGCTTAGGAAAAGAAGCCTTCTAGTTCTATCTCTGTAGATCTTGATTTCAGGAATATTGGAAGCTTCACCTAAGTCCTTCTTGGAGAAGGTATATCCCAACCATGACCAATTGTAGAGTAGGGATGTCATTTCCCATAAAAAGTATGTTACTCTCTCATCAAAATAAAGATTCCAGCTCCAAGATGTTTGCTTCAATGCATAGATTGACCTTTGTAGCTTACGAACTTTATGGGCTTCGTGTGGAAAGGTAAAAGCTTCAGGTTGTGTGATGACACATCTTCTAAATGATTCCCGTCAAGGAAATGAATTTAACATCCATTTGTCAAATCTCATAGTCTTGATAAGCTACAATGGCAAGCATGATCTTAATGGATTTAACATGGAAACTGATAAAAAAGTTTCCTCACAATCAACACCTTGATCTTGTTTGAGACCTTTTCTACCTATCTAACTTATTAGATTTGTACATTACCATCCATGTCAATCTTCTTCTTGAAGACCCATTTGCACCCTATCGGTAGTAAACCTTCAAGTGGATCCACTAAGGTCCATACCTTGTAGGTATATGTGGAGTGCATCTTAGATCTCATGGCTTCAAGACATTTTTCAAAAAATAGTCCCTCAATAGCCTCATTGTAGATTGTTGGCTCATCAGTCTGAATGACCAATACATCTTCTTATTACATCATGAGAAATCCATGACTCTCTAGCCTAAGAAGTCCCATACTAGAGCATTGAGATTCTTGTTCTATGAGAGGAACTTGATGTTCCAAAATAGTTTATGGTTCCTCTTATTTCTTATCTACTTTCATAGGTTCAATTTAATCAAGTTGATCTCTACTTCTTCATGTTCTATTTTATGCCCACTAGTTCCTTTGGAAATAAATTCTTTTTCAAGGAATACAACTTTGTTGCCAGATGGAATGTAGAAATAGTAACCCTTAGTTTCCTCAGGGTATCCAACAAAGAAACATTTATATGATGTTGTGCCAAGTTTATATGTACTTCATTCATGAATTCCTTGAACTTTTCAAAGGATTCTGACTTGTATTTCATTAGATACACATACCTAAATCTATTGAAATCACCAGTTAAATTGATGAAAGACTTATGCCCACCTCTAGAACTTGTTCTAAAAGGTTCACATAGATCAATATGTATGAGTCCTAGTAAGTCACTTTCTCTCTCACTATTTTGAGGGAAGGTGCTTTTGTCATCTTTCCAATGAAAAAGATTCACATGTGTGTATTGATTCAAAATCAAAAGAGTCCAGATAACCATATTTATGGAGTTTAGAAATGTGCCTCTCATTTATGTGACCTAGAAAATTGTGCCAAAGATAAGTTATGTTTATATACTTGCGTTTTAACTTCTTGGTATTTATACTATATACATGTATATGAAGATCTAATAAATAAAGACCATAACAAATAAGGGCACTGCCATAAAAGATCTCAATCTTTATAAATGGAAATTTGACCACTATTTACTAGAAATTCAAAACCATACTTTCCCAAACAAGATACGGAAATAAAATTTTATTTATGTACGGTTCACAATAGAAGTTCTCTAACTCTATTACAAGCCCAATGGATAGAGATAAAAAATAGATGCATATGAAAGTGGCAAAAACTCTTGCTCCATTTGAAGCACGTATTTTCACCTCCCCTTTGTTCAAGGGTCTACTCCTTTCTAGATCCTGCACATTTGAGTATATGTGAGATCGACATCTGATATCAAATACCCATGATGAAGAAGTATATAAGTTTATTTATATAACATATGTACCTAAAGTGGAGATATCTGTCCTCTACTTCTTATTCTTTAGTTCCTCAAGGTAGAGAGGACAATTTATTTTCCAGTGTCCAATCCTATGACCATGGTGAAGATTGCCTCCCTTACTCACTCCTCCTTTTTCTTTAAGTAAAGAAGACTTTCAGACATCTTTACAACCTTTGTTAGCTTTGGCTTTTGCCTTGGAATTTCTGTTTCCTTGGCTGGCCATCAGACCAAATTTGGGTTTGTCTTTCATTTGCCCCTCAACTATTCTCAACATGCCAAGTAAATCTGATAGAAGTTTTTCAAAATTGTTCATTTTGTAATTCATGAAAAATTGTTGGTATGAATCTGACAATGATTGCCGTATCACATTGTTGGTCAACTCTTGACCTAAAGGAAATCCCACTCTTGCAAGACTTTCCACATACTCAATTAACTTGAGTAAAAGGGGTCCAACTGGATCACCTTCTGCCATCTTATACTTAAACAACACCTTTGAGACATCATACATATCTTTCGTTGCTTCTTCTTGATACATGTTCTTGAGATGTGTTATCATCTCAATAACATCCATATTCTCCTGTTGCTTATGAATTTCATGATTCATGGATCATAGCATGAGGCATTTGATGTTGACAGCATCATCAAAATGCTTCTTATGAGCTTCCCTTTCTGTCATAGGTGTATCCATAGTTTGTAATATTAGGTATTGTTGTGTCCAGGGCATATAGCTTGCACTCATGTGTGAGAACAATTCACAACATCCTGAACCAGTCGTTGGACTTAATACCATTTAATTTTTCTTTCTCAAGGACTAATCTTAGTGAAAAAGGATTTTTTGTTTATTTTGTCCATTGATTTACATAGAAGATATTTACACAAGTATAAAATGATTTGAAAATTAATTTTAAAAATCTGATTTAACGCAATTAATTTGCACTTTATTATGTTACTCACCCACTATTTTATTTGAATTGATAGTCCTGATTATTAAATCAGAAGATTACAACAAGTATTCTTCTAGTGAGCCAAGATCCAAAATACATTAAGTCATGAGTCAACTATGGCTAACCACTCATAACTTTACTATTAAGGTAGGAACAATCACCAATTGTTGCACAACTCTGTGTCAATAAATTATTGTATGAAGTATATGCCACATGCATCTATGTTCTTAATCCTACTAAAATCACCAAATCAATTCCAACCCAAGGTTAATACAATAATATATGCACCCTTCTTAGTAGACACACATACTTATTATCACACTTCCCCAAGGTAGACAATGTACCATGATTGGCATGCCCCCATGTAGTTGAACAAGGTTTTCATCAGTATTTCACTTGGAAGGCATCTTCAATATTTAGAATAAATTGATGGATATATATATATCCATATTATCTAATAACCTCTAAAAATATATTTTTATACATATCATATACTATAACAATCACCACATTTGATAAAAAATGATATAAAAACTAGTACAACATCTTGAGCCAACAAGTATCACAGAAAACAACCAAGAGGTACACATCTAAATGCAATCCTAAATCTACCATTTCAAGGTTTTAGTTGCCCAATTTGACATGGCAGTTGTTCGATAAGAATTCCCTATTTTTGTATAGACCCTTTATAGGGGTTTTAGTCGCCTGATTAGGCAAGCCAATCGGTCGACTAGTGGTCCCTATTTTGGGTATGTCTTGTTTGTGGATGGATCCATTGTCTCATCTTGATCACAAAGTCTCCAAGAACCATCTATTTGGTGTGGGATTCTGATCATCTCTTCCTCTCCACCATGGTCCACAAATTATGTCTTTTTACATTACCTATCCTTATTTCATAATTAAGTTTACATGGAGAATGAATGGAGAGAGGCATGACTTGAATAAGCCATATACATGTTACATATTGTTTGATTAAAATCAAAACAATGATGCTACTTATTTCATATCATGCTACCACAACTTAACTTAAGTATCCACATCCACCAAATAAAATAATTTTCAAGGAGTCACATATGTATATTTAATACTTATATATATCATATCATATATGATATTAGGTGATTAAAATGGATAAAATTTTGCATCTTATTCTTCTAATAAATCATTTTCTATTCAAAACCCATATCGACAATAAAAATGTATTATGTAGGCTTAGATACTATTGTAGGGTTTTTGTGGTGGGAGCATAGTAGAATAGAATTTTTTTCCCTTCCCTTTATACCTTATCCCTCAGATATGTGATAGCTATAAAATGCCAATGAATGAAAGATATGGAAAAGGATAAAAAATATACCATTGTGTATACCAGTTTCCCAACAACTAGACACGTCCTTGTTGGTGAAGAACTCAAACTTTTGTACCTCGATCTAAATTAGCAACCAAGAAATCCGTACATCCACCAAGTTTTTGCATGGTTGTCTTCTTCATAGTACCTTGTTCTCATCTTATGGAACATCTTCTCCATGCCTCTGCACATGTGCCTTGGGCTCTACTTTGTCAGTGCAGATGAGGGAGAACATGGTGCACCACATAGGCCACCATCTTGAAGAGGAACATGAGTTATCAACTTGCTAGTCATCTTGAACTCCCATTCTTCTCCTATACAGGCTAGAACTTCTTACAATAACTTCCTCTCTCTCCAAAAGAGAAGTTTGATGAACAACTTATCTCATAATATGTATCAAGTGTTGTATAGACCCTATGGGATGTGCCCCCTTTATATAGGATAGTCAAAGATATCAATTCTTGTGGTATGCTTACCTATTGACCCTTCAATCCTGACACCTGAAATTGGCCATCAGACATGGCTATCAGGATTGCCTTCTAAATCTTCTTCCATGCCACATGCACACCTCATCACCTCCCAACCACATCCTTGATAGCCATCACAACCCTTGTTATATTGAGACCATAAAAACATCATGGATGCCAAGAAATTAAGACTCCATCCACGCAACCCCTTGACATCTGATTTGACACCCACTCATAATGGCTGAGGGACAACAATAAAAACCTAATGATACCACCATGAGATATAAATAGAATACCCCTACCTCTATGAAAACAATTTCAACCATGCCGATTGGCTTCCACACTTATTTTCTAGACTCCAAGAAAGATCATCTCTGATCAATAACTCGATCCATTCTCGATAGCTTGACCTTTAGAGAGGCATGTTGCATGACACTTGCATCATTGATAGATTTATTCTTCCACCTTCGTCATCTGACCTTCTCCACCACTGAAGGTGGATCCGTCCATCATCCACCATTGTATTAATTCATCTTATAATTCTCACAAGGTCGTGCAAAACTTAGGAAGAAGAACGAGGTATGCACAGCGTGTAAATCCTTCGTCAGTTGCTCCAGAATGTACTTTGCATGACGTGTGCTGAATTAATGCACGTCGTGCAACTTTCCAGAAACTTTTAGTCTGCTCGACACTCCCACGTGCACGACATGTCTTTTTAAGACACGGCGTGTCAATGGCTGTTGTGTATTCTGCTCATAACTTTCAGCGTGTAGGTCTAATTTACATGCCGTAAAAAGTGGTATTTATGTAGTTTCAAACCCCAAAACATGTATATACTTGAGGAGTGATCCAATAAGTGATAATATGATATATTCCTCATCATTTCATTGTAAAATGTAGTACCTTTAATCCAAACCATGAGACAAGTAAGAATAGCTAAAAATATAGAATCTATCATGAATGAGAGTGATAATTGAGTCAAAACAACATGGATATGCAACCAAACATGATCCAAAAGATGATATGAGTTGTGCACATCAAATGCGTGTAAATCCTACGTCAGTTGCTTCAGAATGCACTTTGCACGACGTGTGTTGAATTAATGCATGTTGTGCAACTTTCCAAAAACTTTCAGTCTGCTCGACACTCCCAGGTGCAAGGTGTGTCTTTTTAAGACACAACATGTCAATGACTATTCTGGGCTGTTGTGTATTCTACTCATAACTTTCAGTGTGTAGGTTCAATTTACATTCCGTAAAAAGTGGTATTTGAGTAGTTTCGAACCCCAAAACATGTAGATACTTGAGGAGTGATCGAATAAGTAATAATATGATATATTCCTCATCATTTGCATTGCAAAAATAGTTCCTACAATCCAAACCATGAGACAAGTAAGAATAGCTAAAAATACAGAATCTAGCATGAATGAGAGTGATAATTATGTCAAAACAAGATGGATATGCAACCAAACATGATCCAAAAGATGATATGATTTGTGCACATCAAGGTAGATCTCAAGGGTGATGGGTTTGTGATATGTAGGTAACATGACAATGAGTCTACAATGATATCCATCCTTACAAATTCCTCAATCTACAAGGTTTGAAAATTGCTTTGCCTCAATGTAATATCAATATGAGTGGTGATGTGATGAGTGTGAATCAATGTGTGTGTGGTGGTGAGACCCTATTTCACTATTTACTAAACCTCTTATTAAATATGATTTTACTTCAAAATTGATAGAATCAACTAATAAACTTTTGATTTAATATCAGTCTAGCCTCAAACTAGATAAAATTAATCAACATTTTAAAAAAATTCTCCTTTCAGACTCGACCCTAAAGTTATATTATTATATGAATCGTCTGGTGATAGATGGCATTTGTTATACTTATTGATTTAAGTAAAACTAGGATTCCATGTCCTAGTTAATTTGAGGGCACAAGAAAATAGACATAAAAGTAAAAATTAGTTCTAACTATCATTGGCCATTAAAATCTCTAATCTGACTATAGCTACTATTTTAATGTATGTTCCACATTACTCATTTATATGAAAGGTATTACAATTTTCATTTATAATTTTTCATTCTAAAGATAGGTCCAAAACTATTACAGAAGTGCAAAAGAGAGTCCTAGTTATTGCAATAACCTTTCCTCTGGGTGCTGCAATGTGATATCAAATATGCAATTCATGACGAAAAAATTTAGCAGACCTACCAGCTAAACCAAATGACAAGTGCAATCAATACATAATTTATATATAGATAGTCATATATGATCATTCACCAATATTCAAAAATTTAACTATTAAAGAGCATTGAATAATTTTGTTGTTCCCTTGACCTATAATGGGTATACTTTTCCAATGAACATTTATAATTCTCATGGTAACTTGAAATTATTTAATGTATAAAAGTTGTGAAAACAACACCTCGATAAAATTTCTAATTGAGAATTTTGAAAATGCTAGATTTATATGAACCTTGATTACACCTACTTGACCATAATTGCATAATCTAGTTTGGGTATGATTAACTAGAGGATATAGGAAGCCTACCAGGACATGTGTGAGACACCCTTTGCCACACAAAGAGAGATTACTCAAAACTTAATCACCATCAACCACTAATCAATGGATTACCAGAAATCATAGGAAATTAAAACTAATTTGCAACAAGCACCATGAGATGAGATTTAATTACAGAAGAGTCAATACTTACGTTTCATAACATATATTCAAAATGCTACATCATTGTTTTCCAATCAACCTATTATAAAAGATAACAGTTCCACATAAATGTACATACCACCAAAGGCACACAAGCCAAAAACCACATATCGGTCATCATGTCATCAAAACACATCAAGAACATCCCCAAGGACCTAAGTGTACATGGATAAAACATATGATTCTATTACTATACACTATCCTTATACCATGATCCACCAGGTATAGTTATTCTTCATTTATGTCCTCAATTATCTGATCTTTAGCTTGGCATGCACATCCAACTAAAAGATATATAACCAACAAGGTGAGACAATAGTCCCAGAGAGAGATATAACTCTCTGCCAGCTCTATTATTATAATAGGTAACTAAGTAGATAGACTAACATACTGAGCAAGTTGAATAAAATTAACTAAATGATGTATATCTTTTGAATAAAGTAAATAGAGTAGTTAAATGCACATGCCATTGAGTAATGGAATATTCAATAATTCTAAAATGGAATATGAAGAACATGCATAACTATTAAAAACTAAACATTATAAAAGTAAAGCAAGGCCTCATCCAATGTTCTTGTATTTGATCCTATACATGTATACTACACAACGGATTACATATTTTATGATGCCCTGGGGATTTGAGTCGTACAACCCAAATCCAACTGACCACTATAAAGTCAAAAGTAGTTCCATACAAGGTCTAATGGAAGAGTTGGAATCTACGACCTCACCAAACCTCATGGTTAATACACACGTGAACCTACAGTGACATCATTAGTCACAATCTGCTATCAGCGACATATAGTCCAACTATAGAAACCTAGCCCGCCTTGGTACATGTCACATCGTTAGTGAAATTGAGATACGGCCCGTAGCCGCACTCTTATCATGGTATGGCCTGCAACCAATCTTGTATCACATATTACTAAGCTACGGCCCAAAGCTACACTCTTATCAGGGTATGGCCCGCAACCTATCCTGTTTCACATATCACCGAGCTATGACCCGAAGCCACACTTTAATCAGGGTATGTCCCACATCCAATCCTATTTCACATATCCTAGATGTAAGGGGATATTCTTCCTCACTCCTCATATTCAAAAATATGCACTCTGAGTTAAACTCATTTCACCATCCAACAAATGCTGACACTGAATGGATCTATGGCCCAGGGCAAGATACATGATTAGATTCCACTTGATTAGTTAGACCAATCAAAGTGTCTTTAAGCATGAATCAAGTTATAACATACAAAACCATAGCAAGCTCTATAAAATAAGGGCATAACACACTTTCAACAGATGTAAACATATAGGGTGTGAGATTGTCACACTATCTCCACATAGTGTTTGTATCATTGCCATTCACAATACCATCACCACTGTTACATAGCCTCTCACGGCTATCACCAATGTCACATCACTATAAGATATCAATCCCTCATTCTAGTACCGGAGAATATCATCTCAACTAGGCATTAAGCCCTTGCCAGATCCTAAGACCAATCACATCACACTTGTGATTCATTGTTATCTCATCATGCTTCATTGGGCATTTAAGCATTACTTATGCCAATCATCACTTATTCCACATGACATATACTTGCCATAGTGACCATTAGTTATTACATTCAGAGAGAGAATATGTTATGACACACGAACACCTTTAAATAAAGCAAGCAATCATCATAAGTTCTTTAATTTAGGATTAGGTTTCATGCTTGTTCAACATAGGGTTCTCAAGCATCATACTATCTCAAATCTCTGACCTTCACTGCTTCCCATAAGTTGGAGTGGATGAGGTTAATATTTAGAAAATATAACCAAGTATGCATATTCACATATTTATACTTTTCCATGTTCCCTTATCAAGACTTATTGCCATTTCTTGATATTATTTAATCGTTATCATAGTATTCACTAATAATAACACCCAATTAACTCACAAAGTCAAAGTCATGTAATTTAAGAGAGAGAGTACAATATCATGCTTTCTATAATATGACCTTCCCTTAGAATCAGGGTCAATGCTCTTCCCATATAGTGGATTAGGGTTTTACCTCATGGTTACATCACCCACCCTAAACACACCATTTCCACTTTCTTGGAGTCGATTTAGATTTAAGCATCATTAGTTAGATATGAATAAGTCATCATGTCATCATCACTAGGTATCACCATTTTATAAATGTATATGTGTATCATCTCATTAAGTTATGTGTGGGTTACAAACAGTGCATAAGTGCATTATGTATAAACATTGACTATTGCACCAATATGATGTTTCATCATTATGTGACCCATATGTTGTTAATCTTCACAAGTTACAAACCCCCTTATCATACTAAGGAACGTCAAACCTTAGATTACATAACTAGAGGGTTTCACTTCAAATTATACATAAGGTACTTATTAAACCATAAAACGTGTTCACATGATTTCTACAAAAGCTAACACCTCTTTGAATTCATCTAGGCTCATCACCACTATCATATACTCACATAGGGGTCTCATTAACCTCTCTCAAAAGTTATGATCATGTAGAGAATAATATATAAGACACTTGTCATGGATTACAATCTTTCACTAAGGTGTGCACATAGGTCTTACCATCTTATGATTAGAATTAATGTATGGCCACTTTAGCACTAAAACCTACTTGTATAACCTCTCACCTTATTAGAAAGTTTTAGGGCTAAACATCATAATTAAGTATTATCCATTCATATTCACAACATCTTAGACAGATCATAACACTATGTATTAACTATATCCATACAAAAAATATATGTGTAACAACCCTTCATTGTACATGCATCAACTAAAGCAATTATATGACATCTCAGTCTATCTCCTAACCATAGATGTCAGTTTCACCTTCAACTTAGGATATCGACTTCACACTCATCATGTGATATTAGTTTCAACACCTTCTTAAGATGTCGGGTTGGCATTAGCGTAGGCTACTAATTTATCATCAACCCTAGTTATCAGTTCCATCCTTTCCAAGGTGTGTCGACTCCTCACTCAAAAGGGTAGTATCTTGACTTAGCTTTACTAGGTCATGTCGCCTTATTACTCAACAAGGGGTTTCGGGCTAGGCATCAACAAGGTATATTGGTTTACCCCAATAGGGTATCAGGTTAGCTAGTCCTCACGTCAGCCTCTTACTCAACTAAGGGAATCTCAGTTTATATTCACCCTAATGTGTCAACCACTTACTCCACAAAGTGTGTCAGTCTCTCTCCTATGGGAGGGTACCTTGGTCTAACACCTACATAGTGTGTCGGCTTAACCTTATTAAGGTGTATTGGCCTACGCACTACCGTTGTGTCGGCCTTGACACCTCAAGATGATATTGGTTTCATAAGCATAACACATTGTATCACCCTTACCATGTCTTGGTGTATCGGTCATAGCATCATAAAGTATGATGGTTTAAGAAACAATTGGGCGTGTCAGTTTAAGCATATTCTAGGGTACTAGACTCACCACTATATGTGTGTCAGACAAGGTGTGTCACCCATCACACTTGTGTCGGGCTAAAGGTGTGTAGAGTTATTAGAGTTAGGGCATATCGGGTTAGCTCCTCTAGAGCATGTCAGGTATGAACTAGCAAAGTGTGTCGACTTTTTCATCTTGAACCTTAGTATATCAAACACTAGTTCAACCATTAACATGGCAACAAAGTATAAAAGATGGTAGAAAAGTAAACAAGGTTCCTTGATCCAATGAGTTCTCAAGACCATCACTAACTACTAACATATATTGGATAAACAGTTTAGAGATGAGAATCAATATAAGCACATGAAAGAGTAAAAATAATAAATAAGGCTAAGAGTTATATAACCCTCCTCAAGAAGGTCTCCATCAAGGGTTCAAGATCCATGATCAAAGCTCCAAATCACACGTTCCTCAACTTGAATATGATCCATCAAGAGTCCCAAACTCGACTTCAACCTTATCTCTAAGAAAGAAGAAGATGCCATGGTTATGATAACTCAAGGAGGAAAGAAGGAAAGAGAGAAAAACGACCTATACATCCTTTATTCAAGGTATGATCCATGGCAAATAGGGGAATAAGAAGATGAATAAGAGAGCTCAAAGGAACCGTCACCAAGATGGAAGTTAAACCAATAATCACTATGAGAAAGGAGCTCGACCTCCTAAGATCCATGGGGACTTCCTCTAGTTCCTTAAGCTCCCAAGATCATCAACCAAGAAGATAAGAACAAGACTGGATGAAATGGTTCACTTGTGTGAAGAGGGAGGGGGTTATATACTTGGAGGAAGAAAGAGAGATCAAAAGAGAGGTGGCATCACCTTAAGAGTCTAGGTGACACTTGTCCATGTGCAAAGGCCACATGCAACCACTTAGCTTGAAATGAAAGATTATGTTGATATAATCTAGGTAGAGTATCAACCTCTTGGCTTTCTACCAAGGGTGCCACACCTCCAAACCGATACACTACACTAAACGGATACACTACATTCCAAGGTCAAAACACACATTGTTCATAGATCATTATCACTACTAAGGATATCATCGCTTGACCAAGATCCAAAATAGGAGCCCACCTCTTTATATATATTATAGATGATTTCAAACAAGATAAAGAACACTGTAGAGATGGTAAATTGCATGTCAACCCTTTACTTTGGGTAAATTGCAATTTACACCAAAATTAGCACATAAAGCACAACCATCATCAACATAGTCTAAACTTGAAACTTAAGATCTCCACAAGGCACCCCATAGTATCATCCTCTCTATTATTATGCTAAAGCACTAAGGGCACATTCAAAATGTGACATTTTGCAAGATAACCCCTCATCTTGGGTAAATTGCACTCTACTCCAAAATAGGCAAACATTGCTCAAACATTGTCCAAACAGAATCAAACTTGAAACATAAGCATGTCACATTATAAAAAAACACCCTAAAGGATTAGATTAAAGCTATAAGAAACTTACTTAGGCAAAACAAATAGGGTTATCCCAAAACCCAGGTCAGGGTCCTTACAGTGTGCCTCAATCAATTCATTAATATTATTTAGTATCTATTACATGTTTCTATAATTGGAAATACTAGTGCCATTATGAACGTATATTACAAAAAAAGTGAATCCCTATTGGCCATTTAACCAAAACGTTGAAAAATGCTATGAAAGAAACAAGATATGCTACTTCATTGTGTTTTATGCCTTTTAAAAGAACAACTATTGGCTGATATGTTAGGAAGGAAACATGAACAAGTGCTTCATTATATTTAATGTATTTAAAGATTACAACCCATGTTAAAATAATGACATACCTCTTGAATGCCCAAACAATTGAAAATATTAAATTATATAAGAATTGATTGAACTTGTATAAGTAAAATAAAATTGATTGATAAAACTTAAAACTTATACTAAAGACAATAAGGTAAGGAATTATAAAGATTAAATACAATTCTATACCTAGTACACATCTTTGAGAAACATTTCATACACATTACATCTTTGACATCAGCCTGTTGGATATTACGTAAAGGAGTATGTACAACAATGATAACGATGGAGAGTACCGTTTATTGTTATGCTTTGATAATTTATGAAAAAATCACATATTAAGAGGTCGAATCAACACTATTCTCTAAACACAACTCCTTTCTTTAGTAAGGGGGTAGATTCAGAGCAAGAGAGAGAATAAAGAGAGTCCTTCATCCATAAAATCGATCTTCCAACTAGGGACACCATGGATTTTGTCCATGGAAGAAGAGAGAAGAAGAAAACAACAAGAAAAAGAGGTAAGGGGAGGAGATTGTATGGTAAAAGCAAGAAACTAGGCACGAAGACTTTGATCCATCTGAAAAGAGCTAGATCCAAGTCCTACATCAACATGCAACCACGATCTAGCAAGGCTTCATCCTCAAGAAGGAGAAGCTCCTCCTTTGCCATCTGATGGTTTCATATGATCTCTAGCAGTAAGAATGGGTTTGGGATAGGAAGGTTTGTTTGAGGAAAGAGGGGAGGGATATATATGGTTGGGATGAGAGAGAAAGGAGGTCAAAGGTCAAAACCTGCTTTACCATCAGTCAAAGGTCAACATTTCCATCTACTTGTACAAACAGAATAACCATTAGTTTTCATCCCCTAAGGATAACCATTGGTTTGCAAACCACTAAAACCATCGAGTTACATCCCCCAAGGAAAATCATTGGTTTGCAAACAAGTGCAACCATCGATTTGCATCCAACAAGGAAAACCATTAGTTTGCAAACCAGTGCAACCATCGAGTTGCAATCCTGAAGGAAAATCATTAGTTTGCAAACCACTACAACCATCAAGTTGTATCTCCTAAGAAAAACCATTAATTTACAAACTAGTATAATAATCGAGTTGCAACCCTCTAGGAAAACCATCAGTTTGTGGCCCTCAAGGAAAACTATTGGTTTGCATCCTTCAAGGAAAACCATTAGTTGTTGAACCAAAACAAGTAGCAGAAGGTACAACTACATTTACCTTATCTAATAACAAAAATTACATTGAAGTAAAATATACATGTTAAAATTGCATTAGATCCCAAGAAAAGGGAAAATTGCATAAAGGTCCACTACATAAATTTGCAAAACTTAAGCAAACAAAGTTAGATTTGGACCAGAGTTGAAACATAACTTTGTCAACTAATAGAAAATCATAAATTAACATTTAGTTAAGAAACTAATCCCCAATTAAACCATTCTTGTACGTTTCAACATAAAACTAGGTTAGGGGTCTTACATTGACGACCCTTCCAAGGTTTCTACCAGGGTGATCTATTACCTTAATGTCAACCTAATGCCTTGATCTTATAAATATCATAAATAGTGCTACAATGGTCAAAAATATAGAAATTTTTTTATCAAAATGATAAAAAATATGAGACCTATACCATGGAACTACCACAAGCCCTTATTCAAAACATAATCTCTTTGAATTTCTAGTTTATGTAATCTTTAATACATGACAATGATTATCCTTGCATCGATGTTTCCCAGGATACCTCCTAGACACCAAATCAGTAACGCTTATGAATGTTGAGAACTATGAAGCTCCTAACTATCCCCTTTTCTCAATGGTTAACTTTAATGGTTAAGTGTGACTTGTGTTGGATTTTATTGATGGACGTTTCCCTAGTTTGCTAAATCTTAATTCTTAATGATATATAATGCTTAAACAACTATGAAATCCTTAGTTGTGTGCCTCCTAATGACAATAATATCATTCCAAATCCCTATCGATCTTGACTCGATCAATATGGCATTTAATGCATGCATGTGACCCTTTATTATGATGCATGATCATACTTTAATGAAATAACATCATTTTCTAATTATTGCACCCAAATATACTGATATTTGAAATTTGTAACTCTATGAGGTGTCACAATATTCTTGCGTAAGACCAACCCCTCTTGTTCCTTGATGGGTTTCCCTAAACCCACCAATATTGACCTCTCATGTGACTTATATGACTTAATTTCTTATCTTTCTTGTACCCTAATCTTGATATAAGTCTTATTCTCTTATCCCCTTCTTCTAAATTAGGAAAATCCTCCCATATGATTACCTTAATTTGGATGTCCCACATCATTCATATGTTGATATAATAACTTGAACATATATTACAATATCCATTATACAAACTTTGTAAACATTCCTATAGTCTCAGGGTAAGGACACAAGTCTGGGTGTCTTACTTGAGTTGTCAAGATTAGGTGGACCATGTTGATAAATAGGATTTTTCTCAATGACTTTGGTCATTTGAGGTCCCTCACATTGAAATAGACTTAGCTAAGCTTAAGCACTCTCATGGACCCTTTAGATGGGATGTTGGTCAAAAACCCTATGTACAAGATAGTTGCTAGTAGAATTGGAGAAAAATGGCTAAAAAATGGGTTTTGTTTCTATGTACTTAGCTCGTTTACTCTTGTATGTTCACTATTGCAGATCTTTTCAAATTATGAAGACTTTATATATATATGTATCTTTTGTACCTATTCTCAACACCTTGTGTGTTGACCCACTTTCTTCTCTTATGTTTTAGGTTTAGGTATAGTTTGAGAGTTTAATCTTGTGAACATGTGTTTTGTATACTTGTTTTAAGATCCTATCCAATGTACATGAGTAGGCTTGTATAATTTGACTCTCATTTTGTAATTATAAGCCATGTAATAAATAATGTAGTTACTAACTATACTTGTTTAATGTTGAAATTATGGTGGTGGTTTCATATTGTTACTTGTTCATGCATGCTAAGTATTTCACTCTTCTGCATGTTGTCTTTTATATTCATTTGGATCATGGGGTTGATGTTACAACTCCATGATACATACCAATTGATGGAGTGGCTTCTCAACTGATTAAATTAGACACCAAGAAATCCAAATGGGGATTAGGGTTTCTCCCAAACAACCTAAAAGTGCACCTTAAATCTTGAAGAAGTATTAATAGACCCCCTACAAACTCTGAAGGTGGGGATCCAATACCAATAATTCATGAGAGAGTGTCTAGGAGGAAGAACCTACCAGATGAAAGTTGGAATGATAAGTATAAGATCTAAGAAAGTTTCATGCTCTCCATTAGTAGAATAGGAGGAATTGAGATATTACTCCCACTCAGTTTTTGGGGATAAGTTGAGAGTCCATCTAATTCATCTTTCCCTCCTCGGGAAAGAAAAATTCAAAATGGGAATACAATCACTAATTAACTCTATTAAAGTAAATATGGTAGTACTACTACCATTACACAAGTCCTGAACTAAGAGATCATTGATCTCAACAAGAGGGGTAGCATAGGTTTTATATTCCTAGGATTTTTAAGATGTAGCATGAGTAATTTATTATCTACAATGTTTCCTTCTCTACCTTTGAACTTTACTATCCATCTAGGGTTCTTGAACCTCTAGATCTTCATCAATTTCTTTGCATGCCTCAGATTATCTTGAGTACTGTTGTCTAGAATTCTAAAAGCCACATGGCTATTAGACTCAATGGTCACCAATTGCCATACATTTATAGCTGTAATCTCTAGACAAAGCCATATACTATCTAGCTCTGCTTCCACTACATCCCTTGTCTTCAAACAATCAACTACCCCCTATCCATCGACCATTTGTATCTCTAATCACCATAGCACATGTTGCATGTTTGTTCTTTAGAGCCGTATATGAATTTATCTTAACTTCTCCATCTTTTGGATGCTGCCACTACACCACCTTTGATTTTGAAATGGATTGAGTTTGTGGGTTTCTTTCCTCTAGTTGGTTGTTGGCCTCTCTTCTTATTAATCTCACTTGTTGGTTTGTGTGGCACTTCACATTCTCAAAAACCTGCTTGTTTCTACACATCCACATAGGCCAGCATGTATTGGGGAAGATAGCTATCAATTCCCATTCTATTATGGTATGCACCTGGAGCCATTCATTGACATTTCTTGAACTGAAGAAAGAGGGTATATCTATCCTTCACAGTAATCCCTTCCATGTATCCTTTGCATAGAAAAAATCATGGATTGCACGGAGAGTCATCTCATCTTCAACCTCCCATATAGGAAACCTACTACATTGACCCATATCCTTCTGTACACACTTCTTGTTAGTAATCATGGCTTGGTGCATTGGTAGACACAAAATAGTTCTAATTCTTGCAGAAACCTTTGCCCCCCCCCCAAAAAAACCATCCAATTTACTTTAGTATGGATTCCTTTTCCCTCCCCTAGCTTGGCGTAATATGAAATGGTTGTGAACTGCCTATTTTGAGTGAGAGACCAAGCTCGAACATCATCACCATATGAGTGTGTAGGTATTCTAATTATTTTAGTTTCCTTCACAATATGTTGTAGAAACCAGTCCTCTATGAATTTGATGTCCCACTCACCTTGCAAAATAAGGCTACTTATGGTTAGATCTTTTATATCCTCTGGTATAGGTTTTAGTGTGAATTTATTTGAAATAGGACCATCCACTGTTCAGAAAATCGGCCGCTTAGGCTGAATAATCGGTCGAATATTCCTTTTTGGGGGTCTACCGCTCCGATTATGAATAATCGGCCTATAATCGGTCCAGGACCGATTAATCGGCCGATCGGGGGAATAATCGGCTGATTAATCAACAATTTTCAAAATCAAATGCTAGTAATAATTTTTTTTTACATTAATTTTTTCTAATACTACTATTGGTCATTACAATTACATTCTCTTCTTCCAATTTACATATTTGGTCTTCTCCTCATATTTTCTCTATAAGTTTATAGTTAGTGTTTATTGAACTGATCCTTACCGTTGATGTTTTCTTCTTTAATTTTATCAATGTTTCTAATTACTTCTTAATGCAATATTAGTCTATGACTTATCAATGTTTCTAATTTCTTATCAATGTTTTTTCCCTAATTTCATCAATGTTTCAAGTTACTTATTAATGCAATATTAGTCTTATCACTTATCAATGTTTCTAATTACTTATTAATGCAATATTAGTCTATGACTTATCAATGTTTCTAATAACTTATTAATGCAATATTAGTCTATTACTTATCAACATTTCTAATTACTTATTAATGTGATATTAGTCTATGACTTATCAATGTTTGTAATTACTTATCAAAGTTTTCTTCTCTAATTTCATCAATGTTTCTAACTAATTATGAAAGCAATATTAGTCTATTACTTATAAATGTTTCTAATTACTTATCATTGTCATTATTATATGGTCAATATATAATTTACATATCTTTATGATTAATATTAAAAAAAAATCAAAACCTATTAAAACCGAATATTCTCCCGCTTATACTCCCGCATACCGTATATACTCTATTCGGTACCCTCTCCACCTGTACACCGATTACCACTTTTTAGAACAATGGGACCATCCTTCCACCACCTATCCTCCAAAACCTTGATACTTTATCCTTCAAGGGGATGAGATAAGAATTTTCCTCAATGAAGCTTTTACCCAGCTTGAAAGTTGTACCCAATCTTAAGAGATTGCCACCATTTCCATTCCAACCCCTCTCATACCATCTCAACAGACCAGCACACCAGGGAGTGTATCATTTTCTATAGAT
This sequence comes from Alisma plantago-aquatica, assembly GCA_963693085.1. NCBI lineage: Eukaryota > Viridiplantae > Streptophyta > Magnoliopsida > Alismatales > Alismataceae > Alisma > Alisma plantago-aquatica. Next base: position 836,490,976 of record OY856410.1, on the reverse strand, counting down.
CCAAAGCATGCTTGTAAAGTAACACTAGATTCCAACATTGCATCATTTTGATGCCAATCCCATTCTTGGTTTTGTGACAAGTCACTTTGTCTCAGGCAACCATAATGAGGGGGTGTTCTTTGTAATTTCCTTCTCAAATGCATCTCATGATCATACAATTGATCTTATCAAAAAACTATTGGGGGTAGGATGCAAGTCTCCATAGCAAAAGTTGGCATAACATATTGGGTGGCCTTTGCCAAGCGAATTCTCCCTACTAGGGAAAGGGTTCTGAATGACTAGGCGGTGACCTTGTGGGCAATCTTCTCTAGGATTTCACTGTAGGTATTTCTATTTAATGTTGTGTAAATGATGGCTACTCCTACGTACTTATCTAGATCATTAGTAACCTAGTACCCATTGATTGGTGTGTGGTCTCAGGTTTGAATCATTCTTTAAATAAGTATATTTTTGTCTCTTTGGAGATGTTCGATAAAATTGGAATGATATACTAAAGATTAGCATGGCCCCTTGATAAAACTTTATTTTACGCACTTTTTTCATACATTTTATACCTTCCCTAGCATATCTTTTGCTAACTTTCCCCACTATTTTAGCATCTTATGTCAAATACGTCACTTACACATTTTCCCCCTTGGTTTTAGGTACATATCTAGCCCATGTCATGGTTATCACCTCGACTGTGACTCATTCATCCAACAAAGATCATCTCACCATGGTCGAGGACTCCAAGTTCACCTTAATACCCTGCGCTCATGGTCAATTTGCACTCAAGCTCTCTGCGACCGCGATCAATATGGAGACTGCAACCAACATGAAGACCACGAAGTCAACTTTTCTAAAGAAAGGCACACTTTGACCTCGACCGTGGTCCTAACAGAAGGTCACCGCAACTAAACTGTGACTAAGGGGGTTGCTAAATTGACCTCGACTGGGATCCTCACCCAAGTATGCAACAACTAGACTACGACCGAGGGAGGGGTTCAACTGACCTCGACTGAGGAAAGAATGGCAATGAAGCCTCGACCACGATCGAGCTTCATCCAAGGCCAGAACCAGACCACAGTCAAGGGGTTAAGTCGGTGGAGTGTGCCTATAAATATGCCACCCACTTGTCTTATCAAAGGAGACCAGATCAGAGAGGACCACAAAGTGCTGCCATTTTCCAAACTCATATCCATGCATCTATCCAATCAGTCTTAGATCTCTGAATGTAGAAGTTAAGGAGAGAGAAGACGAAAGGCTCCATCTTCTTCAAGACAAGAAGACCATCCGCGCCATCAACCTTCATGATCTAGATCTGAAGAAGTACTGAGTCGTATCACGTTCTTCTCTCTCTATCTAGATCTATCACTTCCATCTCGTTGTACTTCCCTCCTCACATTATGGAACTTAATGTATATGTCTTCTTATAGCGCTATTATCCTGACTGTGAACATGTGTTGCTAAATACTTAACTTGGGTTGGGAGAAGCTACTGAGGCTCTCCCAACATATATATTGTCTCTCCTTTTTGAATATATATACTCTGGTTAAGACTATCTCGATGCACCAATTTTAATGCTTCACTTGTATGCTTAGCTAACATCCTGTGATGTTTGATTGTTGATATCTCAAAAGAATAATATCACTTTTATCTTGTGCTATGGAGTAGTATGAATGCATGAGAATGTTGGAATGCTAAATCTTAGGATCTTACGTTCTGCTTTGTGGGTTTTGAGTAGTCATCTCAAAAGAGAGGCTGCACTTAGGCTTAGATCTATCCTCATCTCGAGAGAGAGTGGAATGGACACCTTTATGGTTGCTTGTAATCTTGATAGGAGAATACTAGAGGGAGATATGATGTTTCATGTTGGTGAGAAGCCTTAGTAGGTTAAACCCAATCCAAGTTTCCCTTACATATCTTTGTTTCCATCTTATTCTATCACGCTTTGGTCTTCTTATCTTTGTTTTATTTGCCTTACTTTGGTTTGAGTACCATCGTTCCTCTGAACACCCCTTTAACTACCTTTTTATCCAGAGTATATGAGTGAGAGACCTTGTGTGCTTAATACCTACTGACCTTGTCCATGTGGTTCGACCCCGATTGCTACATCAAACCCCGTATAATAGTTGTGGGGGCTTAAGTGTCAAGTTACTTTCTTAAAAGTCTGACTACTCTAGATCCACCCCTTTTTGTACATGTGATTTAGGTCGGTCAAATTTTTCCCCTCCACAAGGTTGACACACATAAATCGAGATATGGTCCAAATTTTGTCTAAGATAGGACACCCCAATGGTAAGATTCTTGGTTTGTTACCAACAGGTTTTAGGTTCAAACCCTGGTGGCAACAAAAGTTAAGATAATTAAACTAGTGATATTCCTCCCACTCTACTGTTGGTAAGGTATGCTCATAGAGAAAATCATATGATGATTGACATGGCATACATACCTAAAATGATTTGATTAAAAATAACATATATGAAGGCAAGCTTCTGATTCATATGTTTCACTCAGCAGTGTGATAATGAGGATCCAGAGTGAATGTCTAGAGAATTATATTACTCAATGACGTATGTTGTCAAGTTCCTACCCTTGTGATGAGGTCATACAGATGTTAAGAGTACATATACATATTCTCATTATGTCCATGATCGATTGTTATTGTGGAAGGTTATTAGATGATAACTACACATAAGATCAAAGTGTGAGCTGGTTGATGACTAAATCTCATTAGTCATGATATGGCAATATCAAACCAAGCACATAGATACATGTTAGAGAACAATGTATCGGAAAGACTAAGAGTGAGACATGGTTTTTTGGTCACAATCATCTCTCATAGTGAAGGTGGTGATTGTGATTCTTAGACCTGAAATCACTACACCTGTCACATGTCGTTGGGTATTCTTTGACATAATGAAATGCAGTCTTAAAACATGGGTTGTTATAATGGTGATGATTGTGTGACTTTAAAACATGGGGATAGACCATGAGTGATAGATATGGGATTTGTTCCTCCTACGCGAGTATGATATCCTGGCCACTTGATTAGAGAGACTGAGAAACACATGTGCATGCACAATATGAATCAATATATGATATTGATGTCACATTATCTCACATAGTCTACTCCTAGTTCAAGCAATATGTATTGAATGTTGAGAGGATGACCAACCATGCCTCGATTTCATCATGTATATCAGAGACAAAGGAATTATACAATCACTACAACACCTTACATAGATTGTAGGTTGAAGTTGTTCTCTAACTTTCCATTTCACTTGGTAGAACTGATGTGTGACTAGGCACAACTCTTTACTTGTGATGTCATAAGCTAGTTATGGACATTCACTGCCAACGTGATATGGGACCTATAGGGTCACATACATAGGAACTCATATAGAAGAGGAGTTGGTTGTTGAATGATGATTAGATTGATTAGTAAAGTTTTTAGGTATTCAATTCATGCAACTGATTGCTTGATTGGCTGACCAAGTCTGCCAAACATCCATCTCACTGGGTGAGACAAATGTTTGGGCAGCCTGATGGGCGTCTCAAGTAGTTGAGATAGCCGTTTGAGAGTTAGGTTGATTAGAGATCAATTTCGTTAAATTCTACCCTTAAACCAATCAGTTCAATGTGATTGAACTGACTGACTCGACTCAACTCACCAGACATTCATCTGGGTGAGTGATACAGGCATCTCAATTGGGTGAGATGGCCCGGTTGGGTGGAATGAAGGTTCGGGTTGTTTCCCAAATAGTTTCGATTGTTTTATACTTGAGGAATAAGGAAATTAATATGAGATATTAAATGATTTTGAAATAGCCAAATTCAATTCAGATTGGAAATTGCCAAATGACCATTTGGCAGTGCGAGATGACCGTCTCGTGCACTAGAAGACTGTATGGGTGTGTGAAACGACCATTTCAGATGTTACAGGTTGTGAAAATTCAAGATCTTCCGGTTCTTTCCACTCCCACACCTTTATCATGTATCCGATAGCAACTGGGAACCTTGACCCTGGCCTCTGCTATATATAGAGGGGTATTGGGGGCTTCCCAAAGCTCAACACAACATAGAAAACTGAGAATCAGTTCCTCTAACAACTATTGTCCTCTCTAGTTGTGGTAACTGAGAGAGCTAAGGCAAGTCCTGCCTATAAAGGAGGGATAGCCAACGAGAGAGAACAACTGAGAAGTTGTCATTGTGGGAGAGCAGGTTGGTGACTAATACACCAATGGGGAGGACAACTCCTTCCTATCTGTTCTTGGTGAACAATAGAAGTTATGGTTGGTCTATGTAGACCACTCTATAGGCAGGAGTCCTTTGGCTGCTGCTCGGAGAGCAAAGTCAACCAGCAGTCCGTGGGGAGACCACTGGAGTCATTGTAGAGGTTGCACAGATGTTGTTCATGGTGAAGATTAGAGCTGTACAACCACCATCTAAGAGAAACTTATCAGCAGTTGCAAAGAAGCGAGTTTTGTTGCTAGACTTGTTCTAAGACCAGGTATAACTTGCTAAAACCATCCTTCCTATTTCATAGTAGTTGACATGATCTTGCTATATTGGGGAATACAAATAGATATTTTTTTTGTTTCTGCTGCTATACTCTGTGGCCATATTTCCCTACATCTACCACAAAGTTTCTTCTACTTTTTCTCAAAATCATAGCTTTTTGATGTCTATATCTTAAAACATTATTTTTGCATTATAATCATGCCTATGTTTGAGTAGATCATCAGTAAGTCAGCAGCCATATCCCCATGAAAAATATATCTTAATTAGCATAACTATCCATTCATTCATGTGTTATGTAATATATCTTATTTTTTATGATTAATGGTCCTTGGGATGTTTGTCTATTATCTCTTCTATTTTAGTAACATAAACAACAACTTTATAGGGAAATAAGTAGTTTTATGTCATATGGAAGTAGAGGAGAGAATTGTGGATATAATTGTGTGCTTACTTAAATATTTAGATTTTGGTAATTGTGATACTATATCTTTATTTTACATAATACACATCTCATATATACTTGATAGTGAAATTAGAAACTATATAATAAATGCTTAATATATCACTAATTAAGATTTGTGGGGAGTTGTCTACTATAAATTACACGTTCTATGTTGGTGAAACCACATACCTAACTATTTTTAAGATTGATTTGATTACTAAAGTTATGTTCCACATTCCTTCTAGTTTGATTACATTAGTCTAATAATTCACTCATGTAATTGAAAGGTATATAATGTGGGATAGACCCTAAGGTATTGTATTAAAATTGTTCCCTTATTGGAGATGGAGGTTGCATAGATTATTTTCAAGTTGACATCTTTTTATTTAAGATCCATGATATATCATCATACATGCTGAGTGGAGTCTAGAGAAGAAATTCTTGGCTCTATCCCACATAATGTTATGCGTCATAGTGGACACACCATGTGGATTGTTGATCATGAGTAAGCAAGTAACTTCTTAGTTTCAATATGCCATGTGGATCAAACTCATGGCATGTGTAGTGTAAAAAACTAGTCACAAATCCAAATTTTAATGGAACGCATTAAAAATTCCTTGGACAGTCATAGAATGCAACATATACATGTTTCCTGGTAAAGATGCTCAAGGACACACCAAGAAAAATCTTTGAGGTCTAATGGCTCAAGAAGAAAACTTGGGAGAGTAGGTTCACCATTGACAACCTTCTTTAGTGCATGAAAAGACATATCTCATCCTTCACTCATCCAAGAATCAAGAAAAGAGACTTTTGGTGAGCTCAAGCTGCTATGAGGCATAGTTCTAAAGTATAGAAAGAATTCCACTCTTTCTCATTGACTAGTTCATATCTTACATTATACGTTGTAATATTTACTTTTAGTATGTGTTAGATCTGTCTTGAATCCTAACAGTTCTATGTTTCTCAGTCCTGTAGTGATCTATACCCTTGAACTCAATCAGGGGTCTTGCTACCCTATCGCAAGTGATTTGGGTTAGGGGGTGTGGGGCAAAACAGATTTACATTACCAATTTAAGTTCTCTTGTATCATCATGTTTTCTATCCAACATGTAGCGAGTCTATATTTTGGGCCTATAAATAAGGGTATCCAAGTTAGGGTTTTATCACTAAGGTTATTTGTTTTTGTAAGTTTGTGCATGTACAAAGGAATGCCTTATGTAACCCTAATATGTTCTAATAGGGAAAATGTCACCCCCATGGAGTAGCCTATCTCAGGTGAACCACATAAAACTTATGTTCTTGCACGGAGCATGCTCATCTCTCACTCATTCTCTTCTACACTTATGCACATCTACCTTTCTAAACACTATGGTTGGAATGCATTTCTTTACCATGGATGAGTAGTTTTCCTTTTAATAGGATTGGGGGAGTAACCACCGCAACCAATCATGTAGAATACAGTTTGAATCTTATTTTCTACAATATAGCCTCATATATTTTAGTGATATACGTTGATTTTGCATGTTGATGTCTGGGAAATTTAGGCAAGTTTTGTTTTATTATGAATGTGTGGGATATATCTAGAATAGATAGAAGAGATTCTAACATAACTAAACTAATTGTCTACAAAAACTAGTTTTTTCCTTCTATGTTGATGTTTTCCTATTTATAGTCCAATTTATTCATTTGAGTTCATTTCTATGTACTACTAACAGAGCGGATATATCCAACATAAAACAACTTGCTTATTCATTATTTCTATTTCTTTGGATTGGATGTGGCATATGAAATTATAACCTTGTGAATGTCATTGAAACATCATAGACCCCATTCATTTGCATGTGTATAGTCCAATTTATTCATTTGAGAAAGATATCATTTGATGAGGGTTGGATTAATTTCAATCAATAGATATAGATAGGATACATCCCGACGTAAAACAACTTGATTAATACTTCTATTGCTTTTGATGGGTGGCATATAAAATTATAACCTCATGATTATCATTGGAATATCATAGTCCTTGTTCATTGACTGTCCTGATTCACACATCCAAAAAGGAGTGGATCTAGAGTAGTCAGACTCTTAAATTTGTAACCTGACACTCAGGCCCCTAGACTATTATACAGGGTCCAATGTAGTAAATTAGGGTTGATCCACAGGAACAAGGAGCGATAAGTTATAAGATTGTAGAATCTTTGGATCAATTACACCAATGAAATGGGAAGGATTAATTTTGGTGTTCCTTAGGGAATGGTTTTATTCCAACCAATCAAACAAAGCAAGAAAAGTAAAATAAAGAAAAAGGTAAAATATGAGAACAAATAAGAATAAAGAGTGAGGAAACATGAATGGAAGGAAACTTGGATTGGGTTTCATAATCAAAGGTCTCTCACCAACATTCAATGCTCACACCCATTGTATATCCTTAGAAAGTTTACAAGAAATAATCTTATACATATATTCCCTTCTCTCTCGAGCTTATAAGGTTTTTCTTTCACTCAAAATGACAAACTAACATTCACAGGTATAACCATATGACCATTATCTTAAGCATTCCAAAATTCTCATGAATTCATGCAACTTCATAACACCTAGATAAGGTTAGTACACCTATTTTGAGGCACTAACCATCAAACATTACAAGATGGTATCTAATCATACAAGTGAAGCACTAAGGCCAAGAGTAAGGAGATAATCATTGCTAAAAACATATATATTCAATGGATATGAGTATTTACATGTTGGGAGAGACTTAGTGGCTGCTCCTAACCCAAGTTATGTGTTTAGCTACTAATGGTAGAGAGTAGCATTACATATTTACAAGTGTAATTAGATATGGGAGAGAATGACAAAATGGATGAAGTAGATGGAGCTAGATGAACAAATCTAGAGAAGAAAAAGGGAGATACACCAACTATGACTATGCCAAGGTTGATGTACATTTTCTTTAGATCTAAATCTGGAGTGGGCGTGGAGGAGAGACTAGTCTTTCTTTTGAGGAATAAGCCAATGATGTTGGTGATGGTGTGGACTCTCTCCCTCCTCTGAAATTTCATCTTCAGAGATCTAGGACCAATGAAATGATTGATGGATGGAGTCTTTTCAATGCAACATCACTTCTTTGTCTTTCCCACTTTGTGACCCCTTCCATGTATGAAGTGGTTGACCATTTATAGGAGCAATCCCTGAGGCAACCAACTTAAGCACAGCGGTCATTGGGACTACTGTGTGTTAGTCATTCATCGAGATACATTGGTCGCAGATATGATTGCCTCCAGTGGTCTCTAGAATTGGTGGTCGATGATCTTGTCTCTACTCTAGTGGGAACTGAACATCAAGTCCAACAACCACTAATATAGCATCCTAGTTGCTCACTAAAGTGCTGGTAATCGATGGGATGCCTGGCCCATCAATCTCTAATGTGATGTAGTCACCAAGGAGAGTGTTAGCGATCACTGAGTTCTTCGGGTTTAGCGACTGTTGAGATAGTTTCCTGGAAATTGTTGAGGTCACAGGCTCAATGACAACTTAAGTATGGTATTGTTAGCGGTTGCCTAGATTCAACTTCATCTCTGGTGGCATTCAGTGTAAATGAAAGATAAAGACATGGAACTGGGCAGTAATATCAAACCTTTCCAAAACAATTAGAATTATCTAAGTAAAGAAATGTCAAGACAATACTATTAGGGTAAAATAATTGCTTGAATATCCATAAAATTGGATGTAATCAAACCCCAGAGTCTAGCCTATCCTTGAGCTAACAAGTAGAATTGAAGCATCGAAAAACTTTAGAGGGCTTTATTAAATTATTGTTTTTGTGTGTGTGAATAATGTCATTACATCAGCCTTAAGTCAAGACATATGTATCGTGACTAGGTGTTGTCAATCCCAAGACTCTCTATCTTAGATCTAGCATTTTGATACTCGAATTGTCTACTGTGACCTTCTTCTAAAGAATAATATCTTTGTTGTGATATACCGATGCTCTTTTTCCAGGTCATACTTGCACAAGGTTCAGTCTGTGGTAGCTTTCATACCCAACTTTTATTTTTCTGGTGATCCTATCTATTGTGTTAGGGTAGGCTAAAGCCACAGTGTTTCCATCCTTTATCAGGTTTGCTCAACCGTGTTTACTGTTGTTATGATAGTTTTACTCAATTGGGTCTATAGTTAATGTTTGGTGGTTGTGTGAGGTTCCCTTTAAAATATAGGTGTATAAATTATTGGATTCTAGACTCCACTAATGGGTACTACCTATCTGCATTCTTGAGTGCAGCAATACGTCGGACAGGTGAAGACTTTTGGCATCTTCCTGGGCACAAATCTCATGATTTTATTCCACTCGACTTTTATTCTTTCTCACAATCTTGGGGAGTTAGGATTTTATTCCGAAGAAGATTTTGGGCCGCCAAGCTCTTTTGATCCCAAAGCGGGGATTTTTGCACTAGAAGGGGTATTTGTTTCCTCCTTGCCAGGATTGTATTCTTTCTAACATGTACTTGAGAATATGGTGATCAATCAGGAGCATATTAGACAGAGTCCTCCTGACCTTGAGGATTCATATTCAAAGGACTAGCATCTTTGTGTATTTTACATTATCTTGAGCTAAGGTTGACGTTAAAACATTATCACACTTGACTTTTTAGATAGATTAAATAGCCCAAATCCTTCATTCTTGAAATAATTATGTGAAGAGGTAACATGAAGATAAGTAAGTCTAACAATGGGATTTATGCCTATATCTAGGAAAATTAGATCCAAAATCTACATGTTGCGTTTAATTCTAATGATACTTGTAGTCTTTTTTTTCAAAAATTTATAATATTATAAAATGTCCCAAAAACGGGGCATAGGTGCAAGATAAAAATTTGCAAAATAAGAAGATTAAAGATTTTAGCAAACATATTTAGATGGGATGATGCTATGAAAGTAGTACCCCCCATGCTCGTTTATAACCCCGCCTCCAAATTTATCATGCATTTCATCCTGGAGTGTCAAAGATGGAGGTCAGAAATAATTATGTGAGGTTTACCCTTTATGTTTGAATTCTTTGGTGGTCCAGGTGGAGAGAAACAACATGTCATGGTAGAATCCTCAGAGTGTGTGGTAGCACTCCTGCCACAGACTTTCTACTTTCATTATGTGGTCTGCCAAAGCTGACATCTAGTAATGGCAGTGGAAACCACTATGGTTGGATCTGCTGAGGGCTATATGGCACAACTATGGTTACTTGAAATCTTTAGTGGGGTTCTTCTTGTATCCCCTTCCATTCTCCTTTGTAATTTTAATTATTACTTCTTACAAGTTTGCACTTTTTCTTCCGTGACACTCCTTGTCTTTGTCGCATTTGTATACTACTCAAGGATAAGGCCACATCAAAGTTGTACATGATTGCGATCTTTGCCTTGATGTTGATTGCTAGGAGCATCCAATGATTGTTGTGCATGATAGGAAGGAAGATGATCACTGGCAGCAAGCTTTGTAGGTGTTGCAACATTCACTCTTTTTTGCTAGATTCTTTGTTTTTTATAATATCCTCCACTAACATGTAGTATGCCATGTGAGAATTGGGCATATTGTCTCCAAGTAGGGATTGGTAGCCTATCATTACACTCATGATAACATAACCATTTGGTTGCAGTGTGTCACAGATGTCATCTTTAAGAACATAGATGCCATCTCTTTCAAAACCCACTTCCCCCAGCTTTTTGTCTCCTTTCAATTTGACCACTATTATTTGTAGCGACTCTAAAGATAAGCCTTCACATGACCATCTATTGAAGTTTGTGAAGTTGGCTTCTATTGTCCCAGCTGGCCCTTCAGACCTTGCTTCTTGAAGTTGTTCTTCCTCGATCTCACCCTCCTATGGTGACTCTGTCGATGTCTAGAATTTGGCTTGGGGGAGGTGGTTGAAGATGATTGTTCAATGTTCTTTTTTGTAATAGGTGTTTGTTGTTCATCTATTGCTTACTGTAGGGGCTGATCCTCATTCTATCCACGTTCTTTAGCTTGATATCCTGACTTCCATTTTGATACTCACCTTGGTTCAGAAGGATCCTTTCATAGAGTCCACAATTGTTCATACAATGGTTGATTCTCAAGAAATGCCACCCTCATATAGAGTCTGTGACACTGTGTTTGGGGGAATCACCCGGTCATTTAAGAAATGGCAGTTGTAGATGACTTCAATTGGGTATACACCTCAAAGTCCATTAAGGTCTTCATGGAATGGATCCTCGAAGGGGGGTGCCTTTATTAACTACTTCCATCAGATGAAGTACAATGAAGGCATAGTCCCCCGACCCTTATTCTTCTTGAGGAACTTTAATGTTGATTGTGAAGTTTTTCCAGCTGGCGGCATGGCGAGATCCTGCCTTCTAAATTGCACACTAAAGACGGATTGACACCTTCAAGATGTGACATGCTCTTTATCCTTGAACACTAGGGATGTGTTGGGAAGTTCACCACTACAACAATAGTAGATTGTTATGTGTCTTATATAAAGATCTACCACTGTTAATGCCCAGTGCTTGACTGTCTGGATGGGTAGGGTGAAAAATCACGTCTCTTTTCTTATCACGGCTGCCTGCAACTCTCTAATGGGTTTTGAGTCACGTTTATCTTCATGTAGCCTCCTTATTAGTGTTGTGGTTCTGTTGAATATAGGCTAAACCTTCTCTGGGTGTAGGAACTCTTCTAGAGTTGTCGTGTTGAGTACTTTGAATAATATTTTATGTACCCTTTATCTCCTTGAAAAAATTCATTTGAAGTGATCTAATAAGGGTCCTCTCATTGTTCTTGTATAATATGTCTAATCTAGGGAGACTTTCATCTAGTACATCTTCTAGAACATGGATATCTCTACATAAAATACATGATACCGAGGTCATGTCCATTTCTACCATTTTATAGGGAAGAGGGAGAGGCATTGGTTCTCTTGGTGATTATTCTAAGGGTGGAAATCGCAGCCATGTTGGTGCACAAATGAAGGATTCCATGCCTTCTTCGTATTCATTTGATGTCCCCTCTTCAGCTGTTGTGGTCTTTTCTATCAACACTTGGTCTTGTGCATGTATCGCTAGAATATCAGGTGAGGGTAGCATTGTAGTATTTGTTGTGGTGTCTCCTACCGGTATGGATTCCATTGACATTGTTTTGGACACTACTACATTTAACTCTACTAGTCTGGCATCCATCTTTCCATTGTACACAACATCATTCTGTTCATTGTGCTCGGAGAACTGTAGTAGACATCTAGGATATCCATGTCTATCTTCATCTCATTGAGGTATCGTGTAAGTTTTTCTTCATCATAAGTTATTGACATCTTGTTGCTATTCTGCTCCTGCTTGTGGTGGTATTTTGTAGGTTGATTCTCCAAAGTCTAGATGTCATATGTGGTTGAAGAGTTTAAGTCAAACTCTTGCACTGAGGCATTGGAGATGGCTGCTAGTTCCTCTTCATGTTCATGTGGTTCTGCTGCCTGGGCTGGCTCTTCTCTGGGATCCTTAGCTATACTTGCAACTTCTTCATCTTCGTGTTGATCGGGGTTTGAAGGACATGAAGATGCTTGTGATGGTGAAGGGCTAACTATCTATTTTCAAGTTATTCTTCCATTTCCTTTGGGACTACTTTGTGTTCCTTACATATGGTTTCTCTATCCTTCCACATCCCGTCCCTCTCCCTCTTGATTTTGGCCATCTCATCTACCATCTCTTGCATTGTTGCATCATCATTCTTTGGCTAGGGAGGACGTCTTGCATAAACTAGTAGAGGATTGCAACTTCTTGTCTAGGTTTTCTTCCTATGTGGTTAGAGCTTGCACGCTAGAAGAAATAAATATTGAATTGGAGAAAGATTTTTGCATTTTCTCACAATATTGATGCCCTAATTCTTCTCCAAGACTTGTTAATTTCCATTCATGTGGCGGTATCATTGTTGTATCTTCTATAATAATCAATTACGGTGGTATCTCTTTCTTCACTTGTTGTTATGGTGGAGCTGGTTATTTAGGATCCAGTTGTTGTTTTGCACATGTATTGTATGTTTGTGTAGGTGCTTTCACATGCTCCTCTATTGTGGTATCCTTTTGTATGGTCAGTGGCTTGGTCCCTTTGATGATCACCTAACTTCATTGCAGGTGCATCTGACTTTTCTGTGGCCAGGGTTGAGGCATGTTAGCAGCTGGGACTACTATTGACTGGATCTTTATTGATGTTGAGTGCCACCTGTTATGTTGGTAAACTTGGTATCATATGCTCTAACCTTGCCTCATCATTTTCTTGTGGTCCAACCGGCTTCAATATTGATATTGGCATTTCGAAAACTACCTTTAGACCTTAATTGGTAGCTTTTTCCTTTTTGTTAGTTCCACTACTTTCTCTTGTTCCTACTATTGTAGTTTTCCTAGATGGGTGATCCTGCATCAACACACATCCTAGGCCATCCTTAGAAGCATAAGAGAAAATAATATACCCCTTTCCCTGCTCAGGTAACACTAACACAGGTGCACTGGTCAACCTTTCTTTCAACGACAGGAAAGAATGCTGACACTTGTCATTCCAGACAAAAGGAAACTCCTTCCTGCTTAACATAGTTAGGGGTAATGGTACAGAACTGAAGTTCTTAAGGAACCTCCTATAGTATCCTACCAGTCCTAGAAAACTGCATATCTCCATTGGTGTCTTTGGTTGTTCCCACTCCAAGACAGATTCTACCTTTTTAGGATCAACACGGATACCTGAGGTAGATATTATGTGTCCTAGTAAAGACACTTATGATAACCAGAATTCACACTTGCTAAACTTAATTAGCGTATAGCTTGTGCTTTCTCAGTAAAGTTTGGGCTTGACGAAGGTGTTGTTCATGTTGTTGAGCATCTTTACTGTAAATCAGGATGTCATCTATAAAGACTACTATGAATTGATCAAGGAATGGTTGGAAGATTTTGTTCATGATTTCCATGAATGCAGTTGGTGCATTAGTTAGTCCAAACGACATAACTATGAACTCATAGTGACAATACCTTGTTCTGAAAGCTGATTTAGCTATGTCACTCTCCTTGATGCGTAAATGATGGTATCCTGACCTCAGATCTATTTTAGAGAATATAGTTGCACCACGCAACTGGTCAAACAAGTCATCTATCCTTGGCAGAGGATATTTGTTCTTTATGGTTACTTTGTTTATCTGTCTATAGTCGATGCATAATCACATAGATCCATCTTTCTTTTTAACGAAAAGAACCGCAACACCCCATGGTGAAGTACTCGATCAAATAAAACCCTTTTCAAGCAACTTCTGTAACTGTTTCTAGAGTTATGCCATCCTAGCAGGTGTCATTCTATAAGGTGTTTGAGCTATTGGTTGTGTACTCGAGATTAGATTAATTTCGAAATCAATCTCTCGGGGTGGAGGAACACCTGGAAGTTCTTTAGGAAACACATCCTCAAACTCCCAAACAATCGGAACTTCACAAAGACTAGGACTCTCTACTCTGGTATCCACCACATGTTCCAAGAATGTGAATCATCCTTATCTCATCAACTTCTCAGCTACCATAGTCGACACTAGATAGGTTGAAAGAATCTTTCTGTCCCCCTGAAAAACCCATGTATCACCATTGTCTGTGAACATATCTTGCTCGGAATCGCAATCCAAGATAACCTTATACTTTTCTAGGGTGTCCATCCCAAGGATTATGTCGAACCCATGCATCTCAAGTGGTATAAGATCCACCTGAATGCTATGTTATGAAAAAGAAAGAACACAGGGAGAACATACCTCCCGCAACACTGCAGATCCAACTAACAGAGTTTCTAATAACAAGTTATCTGCTCTATGACTGACAGTCATATTGCAGTCATGAATCACTTCTGGAGTGATAAAGGAATGTGTAGCACCTGGATCAATCAAAACAGATACAAAACAGGATGAAGACATATCAGAATGAAATAGTTCCATATGACCTGTCACAACTAATGGATTGACCACTACTTCCTACTGATTCATAGCATAGAATCTTGTCGTTGCTGGTTGTTGACCACTCGCCTGTTGTTGGGTGCAGATGAACCAGCTTGGGATGCTTGTCCATGTCCTCGAGTGCCACGGCTAATCTGTCGCTTCTGAGATCCTTGTTGACTCTGCCTCAGTGGTTGGGTTACACTCACGTCTCTAGCTAGATAATCTTTCATCAGATGTCCCATCTTCCCACATTTATAACAAACTCTGTTCTCCCACTGTGGCCTAGATGGTCCCGTTACTGACATTGATGCTGATCTGTGGGCTCCCTTTGGTGGTAGACTACGACCTCTACACTTGTTGGATGTCCACTGTATCTGGGTATTGAACCTCGGTGGTGCTATTGGTGCAGAAAACCTTGGTTCCTTAAAACTTTCGGACCTCTGTCCCTGGAACTGGGTATATACTTTCTTACTATTGGCCTGACGCTTCTCAATCACAGACCTTTCTATCCGTCTAACTGACTCCACAAAGGTGGAAAACCTTTCTTTATTCTCTAGAGCAGATACGAGTGTGGTCAAATCAGCGTTCAAACCCTTCTCAAAATGCTGAATCCTCTCCTCATCTGTAGCAGCCATGTACAGACAGAACCGTAGAAGCTTCATAAACTTAGCTTCATACTCACTAATGTTCATTGGTCCTTGCCTTATCCTCTCAAACTGAGAGATTTTCTCATCCAGGTAATTCTTAGGAAAATATCTACTAACATATTCACGTTGGAATTCTTCCCATCCGACTTCAACACATGTCCTTTTGCCTTATTCTATGGTCCACCAATGGCCAACACTCCCCTTCAACAGGTACACCGCATGTCTACCCTTCTCAACTTCTGGGATATTAAGAATTCTGAAGGCCTTTTCCAGCTCAGTCAGCCACAAGTCCGCATATGCTGGGTCAGCTGTACCAGCATAATCAGTGGCTCCTACCCGTCGAAGTCATTCAAAAGTCTTTCCAGCTCCATGTCCCTCATTGCGAGCTAGTACCCTAGGTGCAAGTGGTGGCATCTTATCTACCATATGTGTCATAGTCGCCATGAACTACCCAAACAGAGCATGGAAAGCTGGGTTTTCTAGTGTGGCTTGGTCAAGCTGGGGATGTTCAGGTACTAGTTCCTCTCTAACCTGACCCCTTGCACCTCCTCCTAGTGCAGCAACACTACTTTCAGCAGCATGTTCTTCATGTGATCCAACCATCTTCAAGCTTTACTTCTTCTCTTGAGAGTAGAAGTCACTATTAGATAAACTGAAAGACAATAGAACAGACTCGACAACCTTAATCCTATGTCTCTATAGACTCAACGAACCTTAGGCTCTGATACCAAAAACTTGTGACGACGGTCACCAAACTGATAAATAAATCATTACAATTAATTGAAATTAAACATAAACAACAGATTAACAAAAATCACTAAAAATTAAAACCATTTGCAAAGAGATCCATTTCCACAAAACTCTTATATCAAGAACCAAAATATTTTATATACATTCTGGTCCACAAAGTACATACCATGTACCTTCTCTTCTCGAGGATTACATACGACAGTTGCTCTGTTAAATCTACACATAAGCAACATAAAACCTCGAGGCATTCAATGCCAAAATCTCATATCAATCATATAAGGACTAACTACTGACTCCAAGGACCTGAGAGTACAGAGACGAAACATAGGACTCATATCTACAAGACATGATAGTCAGTATCTCCACCTGAGATGTCACCGATGTCCCTGATGTTGCTGTCCTTCCCTTGCTATGTGGTCTCTACCTGTTCGTCCGCGTCCACTTAAAAATGTTGGTGACCAATAGAGTAATACCCATGTCCCAGCGAGAGATATAACTCTCCACCATAAATATTATTATTGTAGATAAACAGTAATAAATTGAGCAGAGGATTCTCTACTAAAAATCAAGATTTAATCAATATTAAGCAGAATTGAGCAACATCATCTTTTAAAGCATTACAGTTATAAATGATAGTGCATTAAATCATCTATCCATTCTAATAAGGAATATGAAGAACATGTATAATATCTATCCATTTAGGATACAATAAGCAATGTTACATCTACCAATGATTTCCATAATTCATCCTTAAGCAAATATGCTACACGACTGATTACATTTTACAATCATTCTTATTCCCTAAGGAAGTGAGCCGTACCGCTCAAATCCAAACTTCGGTTGCGAAACCCAAAGTCGGTGCCATACAAGATCAAAGGAAGATCCAGACTTCACAATCTCATCCGTCTTGGTCAGTGAGAAACCACAAGTAGGACCACATTCTCTTGCATAAATGACCTCAGTCACAGGGTTAGCTCTCATAGGCTACCCATTCTCTAGCATGCCTTGGTACAAGTCCTGACGCTAGTAAATTTGAGCCACATGCTAGTTCATCGTGCTCTCTGAGCCATGAACACATTCATGCTCTATCACACTAAGCCATGGGCCTGTTCACCATGCTCTTATACATATCTTGAGTCTACAACCGAAGTTGCACTCTAATCCTCCTATTTTCGACTAGGAGAAACCCCACATATTCAACAATATACGCTCTAGATTAACCAGCAGGAGAACCCATTTCACCATCACCAGCTACTGATGATGATGGATCTATGGCCAGGGCTCTACATGATAATATTCCACTTGATTATTTAAATACATTACCATATTCTTTTAGCATCAGTCAACTTTTCAAATAGGAATTATTATGAAAATTTCTACAAAGAAACATGTAATACTTCTATCAAGTGCTTTTCAAAACTTTATAGAACATTGGGATCTCAATCCCTTATCTCATCACTAGGAGTTCACATCCCTCAACAATACCATCATCATGTTTACTGGATCTGGTTATTCAAACCCTTAGTTCATCACTGAACATGGTTACCACTATCAGGTAATTATTACCTCCAAGTCATCTGACCAAGGTATTCATGATACTTTTTACACAAACATCTCACATAATTCACCAGGAATATTAAGCTTCTTGTCACCTTTCACTAGGAAACAAATAAAATAATGTCTCACAAGGCCCATTAACACCATAACTTGTACCTGGTTATGCTCATCATCTCATGATACCTGCATGGTTAGTATGCTTGATAACAACCATATCAATTACATATCAACATTATGCAATACAAAGATAACATCACTATTCCCTCATTAGGGTTAGCGTTTCCCATATTTATCAATTAGGGTTTCACATAACATCACCCTATATTAAGGTTTCAATAACATCACCCTATATTGGGGTTTCACATAACATCACCCTATATTAGGGTTTCACATAACATTACCATATATTAGGGTTTCACATTACATCACCCTATATTAGGGTTTCACATAACATCACCCTATATTGGGGTTTCACATAACATCACCCTATATTGGGGTTTCACATAACATCACCCTATATTGGGGTTTCACATAACATCACCCTATATTAGGGTTTCACATAACATTACCCTATATTGGGGTTTCACATAACATCACCCTATATTAGGGTTTCATGATCACATTATCAAAGATCAAACCTTAATTCAAAACTCCATGCATCTTGGAGAATGCATTGATATTACAATTAATATCCAAAACCTAACTTATTGTTCCACATGTCTAGAATTACATAATACCTTCATAAGTATTCAATTAAACTTATGTATTGTAATTTTCCTTATTGATTAGGGTTTCCATTCTCCATTGATTATGGTTTTATGATTAACTCATTAATCCAAACCCTAAGTCAGTGCTTCCACATATCTTGGAGCACATAGCATTATTTAAGTATTAAATCATACTTATCATTGTTCCATGTACTAGGAACACACATCACCATCATACCTTATTCAGTTGACTTAACCTTTCACTAAGTACATGCACCTATGATTTCATAGTGTATTGAATTTATTACTTTCATAGGCATCAAGTGATAATCACTCTAAATGTATTAATCACATTAGTACATGGAACAATGATAAGTATGATTTAATACATGTAAATTGCACTTTAGTCCAAAACATGTAAAAATATTGTTTCAACATTATTCAAATAGGACCAAAATTGAAACACAAGCTCTCCTTTAGTCTTAATTACTTTTCAAAAGATAAATACAAGAATATAAAATTCTTACTTAAGCAAAATGTCTAGGGTTAAGGCATAACCCAGGTCAGGGATGTTACAAGCTGGGTGAGTGAATTAGTAGGTATTCTAATAGTACTTGATAACATCTTATCAATGTCTTCTCTAGAGATGCTATCTATGAGCATTGTAATGAATCATTTCTTAGAGGGAAGGAGAGCATCCAATTTAGCTTGTTTATAATAATTTTTTCTTCCTTTCTATGTAAGTATCCTAGTGGTTATGAGGTACTTTATATCGATGAGTTTGTTTCCTTGGGTTACCTCATACTTTTTTACTTCTTCTAGGCTAATGAAGTTGAATTCTACTAATGTGATTTGTCCTTCCATGCAGAAATTTCTTGTCCCGTCTGACCCGACAACTCTGGATAACTTATCAATTAATAGCCTTCCGATGTTGACCAACCTTCCCTTGAGCATAGACCAGATCAGGAAGAGGTCCCCTCTGGAGATGTTTCCAATTTTAGATCTTGTGAACACTGTATTGGCAACAAACATTTACATCAACCTTATTAAGCAAGATGGCATCTGTGTTTCTCTAGAGGTCCCTAGTCTATAATTGGATTCTCCCATCATCCTCTACCAAGTTTTAAGGTTTATTAATCTGATCACATCCATATCATATCTTGCTGCCATGCTGGCCCTGGCATATTCCTCTATTTAAGTAAATGTTCCATTCAATGTCTTCTCTGTTATTAAGTAGTCTATCCCCTTTACTCTTACTTGTAGTTTGTATTCCCCACCCACCTCATCTTTTTCTCTATCCTCAAAAGGCACCTTCATCAGAGAAGACACAAACTCTATGGTGAGGCTTGTGTAGGAGTGTTGGACCTCTGTACATATGATGTGAAGGTTTGTCTCCTTTAGGAATTCCATGAAATGTTTGTGAAGCCCAAATTGTCTGAAGTCATACATGTCCATATATCAGGTTGTCTTGAACATTTTTGTCTTACTGAATGGGTTGTACTTATTGAGGTGATCCTAGTACCTTGGATGGAGTGTGGTTGGAGGTTGTTATTATCTATCATCAATTGATCTTTTTGTCTCACTGGCGGATGTGTTTGTCAGTGTGGTTGATGATAATGCCCATGTAGTCCATGTTTTCGTGTTCACAACTATTCTCTTCTTCTTTTTATTGGGGCATCTAGACATGTACCTGTCACCTTCCACTTCCTCTTTGTCTTTGTTTTTTCTTAGAAGGGTGTTGGGTTTTGTGGGATAGAGCATGCATGGGAAACAAAAATTTTATCTAACCACAAACCCATAACCAACAGATCGCATAAAAAACTATGCAATAGGAAATATGGTTTAGCAAGATATACCTGGTCCTGAGGCTTCCTCAGTGACAATACCTCACAACTAGTGCATCCTTCAACCACCTAGTCTTCGGCGGTGTCTGTGCAGCTCCTGGTCTTGACCAGGACTGCGGTTGACACTCATCCTCCTGAGTGGCAGAAATCTCCCGCCTCTATAGATAGTCCACACGGACCACCGGGAACTCTAGTCATCATGAAGGATTGACTAGAAGGAGTTGTCCCCTTCTATCAGCATACTATTCACTAATACACTCTCCTACCACCATTCACTTTTGTACAGTTGTCTTTCCCTCGTTGTTCCTCCCTGGATGGGTAGAACTTACTTGGGCTCTCTCAGTTACCACAACTAGAGAGGAAAACAACTTTGCAAAGCAACTAATGTTCTGAGTTGTGTGTTTTGAGAAGCCCCCTGTACCCCTCTATTTATAGTAGAGGACAGGGTCAGGGTTCCCAGTCTATGCGGGAGTAGAAGGGTTCAAATTTTCCACAAACTAAATTGCGGTAGGTGAACCAATCGTTTCACAACTGAACCAATGGTTTGAGTAGGTGAGCCGATCGGTTCATAACTAAACTGGCCGTTTCAGTAGGTGAGCTGATTGGTTCACTAAGTGAACCGAGCATTTCACTTCCTATACTTGCCCACAATTGACTTTCCTTATTTGTTTCTAATTAATGCAAATATTAATTCTTGTCCCAATCAAATTGAACAAGTGAAATGAGGATCTTTTCTCACAAATTGGGAAACCCAACACATACTCATTTGGTTCATGTGAACGGATCAGTTCACTAGAGTGTACCGATCATCTCACTGACTGATGAGAACCCGTACTAAACGAGATTACTCAAAATGTAAAACACAATCAATCACTAATCAATCACATACCCAAAAATATGGGTAAATTAAAACTGATTTCAACATCAAAACCCACTCAAAAATGTTTGAATAATATCCCAACATCTTTCTTGTATCCATACTATGCTAAGAATTTGATACAAATTGTTCTATCTCCTTAGCCACAACATATATACATAGGAGAACAATATCCATATATGCCACACAAACAAGCATTAACATGCTAACAATAGTTTGATTTGTTTAAAACACCATATACACACTTTTCCCACCCGGACTTGAGATTACAGTGAAGACTCTTTTTTTTAGGAAAAGGCGTGGCATATATTAAATAACACATCGAAGCAAGCAAACACCTGCTTATGTGAGTTTCGTACAAGATGTTAAGAATAACGTAAACTGAAATAGAAAAATTAACGTTTGTGCCTAGTGGAGATAAATCAGTGTTCTGATGAAGTGGGGGAGGCACCCCTTAACAAGCCTCTAGAAGAAATTAAGTGGAAAGTCCCAAGTTGTTGAAAAAGCATCCTCTCGAAAGTGAAATCAAAGTTGTTGCTGGACTATACTGACCCCTATTTCATCATCAACCATAGCTTTGAGATCGCATAAAAATTTTGCTTCAGATTCACCTTCATAAGAATCGCCAAGTCCTCCTTCAACTTGGTTACCTGCATTTTGTTAGAATGTGAAGATCTGCATCTAACTGTGATATAATATTTTGTTTCAATTTTTTGTTGTTGTTGAAGATTCTGTTGTTTCTTTCTTTCCAGAGATTCCAACTGATAGTGGTAAAAATATCACAACTCTTGAAGTTTTTGAAGAGTCTTTTTGGTGTGATTTGTGATGGGAAAGTTGCTTCCTTGAGTTCAGGAATGTAATTTCGTGTGTAATGTGAGAACATGTTTTGTGAAAAGATACACTTGATGAAGATGTGATCAACTGAGTCAAAGCTTTTTTTCGCATAGTGAGCATCTGAATGGACCAATGAAGCCCTTTTTTGTAAGATTTTCTCCTGTGAGCAATTTGTCATGTAGTAAGAGCCAAAGGAACATTTTATATTTTTGAGGCCATTTCTGTTTCCAAATTTTTGTGGTGGGTGGGGAAAAACCTCTATATGAAAGGTAGGTGTAGGCTTGCTTAACCGAGTATATGCTACCCCATTTCCATGTTATGATGTTTGAGGTATTGTTTTCCAAGGAGAATTTTAGATTTCTGATTTCGTCTTGACTAAGCTGCATGTGTATGCATCTTTTAAGAGAATTCGATCTGTTACTGGTGATAAGGAGGAGGGCTTTGTCAATTTTCATGTTGAGCAGTCTATTTGGGATAGTCCAGGTTGGTCGAAGATTGATAACAGAGTTGTTTTTGAACCAAGGATCGAACCAGAATGAGATGTTTAGGTGAGAGTGTGGGGGAGTGTTAATGATTTGAGTTATTTTTTGGATATTTTTGTTGATGTATTTCCAAAGTGGGGAAGTAGATTTTTTTGGGATAGGATGCCAGGGAGGGGAATGTTGGTAATATTTGTAATTGATGAGTTGTGTCCAAATTTTTGGTTTGTTTTGTAACAGACTATTGATGATTTTTGTAATAAGACAGAAAGTGTGAGTTTCAATGTTTAGGATGCCCCAACCTCCCTGATCTAGAGGAGCAGATATAGTTTTCTAGTTAACAAGGTGATAGTGCTTCCCGACTTTATCCGATTTGTGGAAGTTATTCCAAAGAAAGTTTCTCTTGATTTTGTCTAGAATTGTTTTTGTTTTTGAGGGAAGAGGGATGCAGCTCAGGAAGTGTGTAGTAATAGGAGTGATGAAACTGTTTAGAAGTGTGAGTCTTCTAGAGAGATTTAGGAAGTTATTTGTCCAATTTGAGAGTTTTGAGTTTATTTTTGAAATAATAGGGGTCCAGATAGAATTTGTTATGTTGTATGGTGTAATAGGAAAACCAAGGTACTTGATTGGAAAGTCTTCAGTCTTGCATCTTAAGAGGTCTCTATATCGCTCCAGAGAAGGTTGACTTATGTGTACCCCAAAAATGGAAGATTTATGCAGATTTATTTTGAGACCAGAGATATATGAAAATATGCCGAGGATTTTGAAAATATTCAAAAGTGATGAGTCTTCTGGGGAGGAGAAGATAATAGTGTCATCAGCAAATTGAATGATATTTTCCTTGCATTCCCCAGGAGAGCTGATAAGACCATTTTGTTTACCCAGTTTCATCATGCGGGAAAGAATAGTTATGATGATGATGAACAAATAAGGGGAGAGTGGGTCTCCTTGTCTGAGTCCATTTGAGTTGTGGAAATAACCAAAAGGGACTCCATTTATGATAGTTGAAAAATGGTTAGTAGAAATGCAAGCATGAATCCAGCTAACCCATTTTTCAGGAAAACTAAAACCCGTGAGATTTTTAATTAAGCAATTCCAATTGACAAAATCAAAATCTAATTTGATTGCCAGAAGGAGAGTTTTTTTTTTGTAGCAGAGATGTATTGTTTCGTTCACCATCAAATAGGCATCTTGGATACTTCTATTTTTTAGGAAGGCAGTTTGGTTGAGAGGGATGATATCATCCAAGTGTGGTTTGATCATGTTTGCAAGTGTTTTTGCAATTATTTTGTATGAGGTGTTTATAAGGCTGATGGGTCGGAAAAGGGATATGTGATCAGGTTGACTCGTCTTTTTTATTAGAGTTATAAAAGTTTTATTTATGAATTTGATGATGTTATGAGGGTTTGTACTAGCATGGAAAGAAATCAGAAAGGCTAAGAAGTCTTTTTTGTAGTGTTCCCATTTTGCCAGGTAAAATTCAGTGTTGAGTCCATCTGGTCTGGGAGATTTATTTAGACCTAAGTCAGAAATGGCAGCATCCAGTTCTATAAGGAAAAATGGTTTTATAAGATCTTGTGGGTTTTTTATATTTTTTTGACAAATAGTGGCCCAAGATAAGTTATTAAGGCAGGAGGGGTTGTGGTTGTTATTGAAGATATTTTTGAAATGGTTTGTTATGTGAGTTGAGATGGATAGTTTGCGAGAGGTAGGTCTTCCGTTTATTATTATATGGGTTATGGAACTTTGTCAAAAATTTTGGTTACAAATTTTATGAAAGAATTTTGTGTTTTTGTCGCCTTCCTTAGCCCAAGAAGTTTTAGCCCTTTGTCTCCATTTTGTGTCAATACAATTATTGATGTAGTCCAGTTTGGATTATATGGAAAGAATAAGGGTTGGGTCAGCAAATGGGTCCTTATCCACAAAAAAGGATCTGTTCTTCAAGAATTTTTTGTGATTCGAATAAATTTTTTGGATTTTGGAGTTTCCATTTTTTGATGTGTGTTTTAATGTTTTTGGTGTTATTTAGGATGTGTATTCCTAAGTTTTCTGTTTGAGAGTCAGCAAGTTTCCAATGTTCTAAACAGGAGCTGGTGAAGTTGTTTATAGAGAGCCAGCTGTTTTCAAACTTGAAAGGCCTTTGACCCCATGAGATAGATTTTGTGTCAAGGATAAGAGGGAAGTGATCCGATATGGTTCTGTGGGAGATATCAACCAAAGAGAGAGGGTGTTTGTCTTCCCATAAGTTTGAGCAAATGAAGTGGTCGAGTCTGGCATAAGTCTGGTTTCTAGACCAGGTGTAAGATGCATTTGAAGGTTTGATGTCTATCAAAGAATGGTTTGTAAGCATCTTACTAAAAATTTTATCAGCGGCAGACATAGTTTGAGGGGAAGGGGTGGAGTTGAGTCTATATGATATTTGAGTGATCAAGTTTAAATCTCCACCCAAAACCCAGGAAGACGAGAAATGTTTTGTAATGAGATGATTTAGTTCAGCTAAATAGGCAGATTTGTCATGCCCTGGTTCCCCATACACTCCAGAGAAAGACCAGAGATATCCATCGGAAAGATTTTTGAAATCAATGGTAATTGAAAAATCAAGGATGGAGGTGTTTTGTGAAGCTAGACACTGATTGTTGAAACTAACCAAGAGGCCACCTTTGAAGCCCTCAGGAGATAATTGGACCCATTCAGTGATTCTATTTCCCTCTATTATTTTCATAGTAAAAGGTGTCAGACAGGTTTTTGTTTCTTGGATTGTAATCAGGTCGATTTTATTCTTGTAGATGTGAGTACGAATTTTTTTGTGTCTATGGAGGTTTGCAGCTCCACAAACGTTCCAAGATGAGATTATCATTGAACTGTGAAGGCCAGTCAGAGCAAAGGAAAAATTTGGGAGAGTTCAAACTAAAAATTTAGAAGGTCAAAGATATTGTCTCAGAAGGAATGACCCTTCTATTTGACCAACCCATAGAGGTTTCTATGTTATCTAGTATTTTATGTACTTTTTCTACATCATCTAGATGGATGCCTATTTTGTTTGCAAATGTAGTAAAGCTATTTATGTTTGACCATGAGGCTAGATCTTCAATAGAATCGAAATCTTTATTTTTGTCCTTAGATGGGGTAGTAGATGATAAAGAATGAGCAGATGTAAAGTCACTAAGAGAACAGGAAGAGAAGTTTGGAGAAATACCTGGCTTTGACCTGTTGACGATGATATTATTTTTTGAATCTTTGTGATTTGGCTTCATGATCTTCTAGAGGTAGCTGGAAGTAGGCCTTTGTTGAGGGTTCTCCTATTCTGAACTCTGTAAAGAATTGTCATCCTTATGCTGAGAAGAGTTTTGGCCTGTATTTGCTAGATGTTTTTGGTTTTGTGAGGGGTAACTCTCCTTAGTCAAGGTAGGAGAAGGGAAGGTGGAACCTCTAGGTATGAATGAGTTTTTGTGCAAAGAAGGTTCGGATGGTCTGGTCCTTTTTTTGCTTGTATGCAGGTATTAGTTGTTGGAAGGGGCGGAGTTATTTTGGATCCAAACATGATTTCGATCACTTGAAGACCTAGAATGCACGATAGACATTTTGTCTTTATTTGGGCTAAGCCAAGAGGTAGGATGTTTTGAGAGTTCTGAGAAGGCAGTACTATTCTCAGAAGGATGTTCAGCAGATAGTTTGATATTATAGATGGATTCGCCAATTCTAATGTTGATGGTAGGGGGTAATGAGATAGCAGCTTTTACGGAAAAGAGACAAAAATCTTTGATATATTGTGAGGGGTGCATGGTTTCAGGGCTCACATATTGAAGTGTTGCCCCGATAGAATGGGCTATTCCTCTGAAGATCTCAATTTCCCAAAGGTGGGGAGGAAGATTTGTAATGGCAACCCAGTCGGAACCACCTGTGGGTGCTGGGAAAGCACCTAAGTCAGCAGACCATTTTGATAGTCTGGCCATGATGAAGCTCAATCCACAGGGGATAGTGAGAACTTGATTGAAAAGGTGGTTTATCTTTGTTCCTTCTGGGATAGTGTAGATGAGTTGGGTAGGTGAGAAATTTTTTGGTTTTAAGATGGTTTGACCGGGAATGAGTAGTGCTAAGGCACGCGTGATGTCTAAGACATTGATGGGGTTGTTGTCAAGGTTGTTTTCAATTGATATGAGAATGCTTCTCAAGGTGAGGACCTTCAAAAGGCGCATAGAGTTTGTAGGAAGGTCGAGTGCAATCACATATTCCAGGTGGTCTGGTGTTTTCATGTTTGAAGTAGCAGATGGGTTGTTTGTGAAATGAGATGGATATGGGTTTGATAGGAGAGGGTTTTTGAGATGTGGTTTGGGAGTTGAGAGTGAATGGTTTTTCAGTTTGAGGTAGGGTTTTGATATAGGTTGGGCCCTGGGGTTTGAGATCTGAGAGCGTGAAGGGGTAGTGTTTGCATGTTCAAGCGGGAGATTTGCGAGACATGCAAAGGTGTTTTTTGACATGAAATGATGAGGAGGGGGTTGTTTTATGTGCATGTGATCTGAAAAGGACTTTTTTGGGACAATGAAGGTTTTGTGAAAAGGCAAAAATCTATCTGAGAGAGAGTGCATGGAGGAGGAAGCTAGGTTTGCATGGGATCTGCTCTGGTTTGGGGGAAAGCGAGTCTTGCAGAATCTTTTTATGTGGCCTTTTTGTTGACATCCAAAGCAGTAGAGGTGGGAAAGACATCTAGAAGTCGAGTTGTTGTTTTTTAGGCAAAGAGAACAGTGCAGCGCCCAAAAAGGTTTTTTGGGGGGTACCAATGTCTAGGTTTGAGCGGTGGGGGTTTCTTCTAGGAGTTTGTTTATGAGGAGTGACGAATTTGCTTGGCCTAAAACATGAAAGGCAGCATTTAGGTGATCCAAGTCTTTGGGGATGATATCCTCTATCAGGAAGGGTCAGGGTTTTAGGGTTTTATGAAGGGAAGATAAATTTGGCCGAAATTTTTCCTTTACCGAAGGGGAAGGGAAAAGTTTGTACCTTTCTGCGATGGAATTTTGTTGTTTTTGTATTGTAGATGTGTCAGCATCGTCTTCCTCCTCAGAACCTGAGGAGACTGGGATGGGCCATGATCTTGAACCCACAGGGGGTTAGTGCTCGTCCCGAATGAAGAGTTGGTCCGCCGAGTTTGATGATGAAGAACTAGCTTGGTCGTGTCTTTTGTAAAGATATGCTAACTCAGGAGGTGTGTCGTTGATGAAATCATGCACCCAGGCATGAAAAGTACGATTTTCAATCAGTTTGATGAAAATCGACCCCTCTGGTTTGAGTTTCAGCTCAGCAAGCATGTCGCTCCAGCCCTCAGAAATGAGGAGGATGGGTTTTTTTTACCCCAGGGTTGTTCGGAGGGGAGGGACCAAGTGACCGTCACCTGGAAGGAGCGGTGACCAATGTTGATCATGCAGATTCCTGGTGAGATATCAAACTTGTGATAGATCCAAGCTCGTGGTAAGGGAATGTTGGATGAAGATGAGGGGTTTGAGAGAGGGATTTTCAAGTAGGAGAAGCGGAAGTTCATATCGGCGAGAGTGCTAGGATTTCTTGTGTCTCCATCAGTCGTTGAGGTTTTTTTTCTTTAATGCACGACGGAAAGCAAAAGGCTTACCGCATCTAGGCATGCAAGGTGTTTTTATGCATGAGGCAAGGGTGAGCATGCCTCATATTCTCATGGTGTTTTCAGAGCAGTTGAAGGATCTTAAATGTTATTCTCTGAACCAATAAATGTTCTGATTTGATCTGACGGCTGAGAGAAGCTTGGGAAAGAGTACAGGAGCCGGCAAAGAGCATGAAGCTTTGAGAAATTTTGAAGCAAGATTTGTACTTACAGATAATAGTTGTAAATTGCTGGTGAGAAGCAAGATAATAAACCCAACCACAGGGGGTGTGGTAGGCATATTCAAGGAAAAAATACCTACATGTTTCTAAAAACCTTTGGTGAAGCCCAAGATAAGTCTTGAAGGATGTTTATACCTCAACATTTATTGCAGAGGGTTGTGTAGGAAGGAGGAGTAATGTGGGTGAAACCTGTATTTTTTTGAAAATAAATGCCGCTTCAACCAATATCCGAAGGAGAAGAGGAATCGGTACTTAGTGAAACAGGGAATGAAGCACTTGACAAGGGACACAACAAGGTCAAAACATGTTGATGCTGAGGCGATTTATCGCTATCATGCTGGTGTAACCCTTGTGCATGCTAGAGTTCACATAAGCCAGGCTATGATGAAGCACCCTGGAGGAGGAAAATCAGATCGCAGAGATGGAATTAGGTCACTTCTGCCAATGAGCCGAAATAAAGGCAAGGGGCGAAGAGAGGCTTGATGAACCCCTGATTGAAGCTGTATGACTCCAGAATGGGGGAAGTCGATATCTAGCGGACGCAGCAAGGAAGATCGTCACCAGCAAATGATCGGATCAAGGCCAAGCGGCGGAGAGTAGGTGTGAAACTCACCGGGAGAAGGCAGAAAGCACCGAGCAGGGAGAGGTCGAGGAGTTGTTTCTAGAGAGAAGTTGGAGCTTTCTCTCACTTACCTACCGTTTGCTCTCAAAGTGCAACCTAACATGACCAGCCTGGATGTTCATTCGAACTCCCCAACGCCGAATATAACAATTGGTGTGCAGTGGAGTCGAGGGTGAGATAGGCTGTCAGGCTCCCATTTTCTTTCTAGTTCGCTTCTTCGGTTGACAAAAATGAGACCTCAGGCTGTTGCAAATTACGACTAACCAAATGTAAACTACGACTTTCGTACACAGTGAAGACTCTAGGACACACTAGACATCTAATCAACTTTCTCAAAGATTCATTATTATAGCTCCTCTTTACTTCCACGATTATGTTGCCATCACTGCCGATTACCTAAAAAGATGTGGTGAACCACAAGGGTGAGACCCATGTCCCAGCAAGAGATATCACCTCCAGCAACATTTATTGATTACAACATTTTCAAGTACTTAAATAGTTAATAAGTTTAATTAGAAATAAGAAATAAACTCAACAGTATAGATGATTAACAAAATACATTAAGGAGCAGATAATAATTATCATCATCAAGCTGACTATCATCATTTTCCTTATTAACCATATAGGAGATTCAATAGCATATGCATAACTAGCATAAGCAAGTCTAGTAGCATATTATCTCTATTAACATGAATAAGTCTAGCATCATAAGCATATCTAACAACATTAGCATGTCTAATAGTTTGAACAGGTCAATATCATAAGCAGAGCTATCAACATAAGCATGAGTATTTGCATAAGCATGTTTAGTAGTATATGCATTTCTAATTATAGAGGCATGGCTAGCATGCTAAACATAACTAGAAACATGATATAGCTAGCATCCTAATTATAATTAGCAATAGCAGTATAGATATCAACATAAGCATGACTACTGTATGTGCACATTTACAATTTTATGCATATCCACAACATAAGTATAATTACTATCTCTTAATTGCACTAAGCATCATCTTTATGTAAAGAGAACAAACAAGGGCTATCATCCAATGTGAAACATCGTGTATAACCCTAAACAAATATGCTATATAGTTGTATTATATCTTTTATTATGCCCTGGGGAATTTGAATCGTACCATTCAAAGTCCACTGACCCCTGCGAAGGGCTATTCAATTCCGTACAAGATCTAGGAGTGTCGGAATCCTAAGATCTCTTCCCCTCAGTCAGTATGAGTAAAAAGGTAGTGACATATCAGTCAAAGCTGCCACCACTGTGACATATAATCAAGCTAATAACCACCAGTCCACCCTTGGTATAGGTCACAACACTAGAAACCAAGGTATACAAACCCAATCACTGAGGTACAACCGCAGTTGTCCTCTAATCACATCATGTTTTAATCACGGATATATGATCATAGTCATTCTCAATCACATCAGATGTATGAGGCATGACCATAGCCAACATCCACAATCTACATTTTAGATGACAAGGATATATCCTCAACCTACCACCCCCACATACTCAACAGTATGCACCCCAAGTTTCCCTTAGGAATACTCGTTTCACCATCCAGCAAGTTCTGACACTGAAGATGGTTCTACGACACAGGGCACTACATGATTAGAGTTGCACTTGATTAGTTATGCCAATTAGGTGAATTAAGGATGCATCAAACAAGTGGACATACAAACCCTATTTCACTTCTAGCAAGCATATAAATATCACAACTTTGAAAAGATATAAAATGTGTGAAACATAATTTCTCATCTAATCATCACATGGTACTATTTACTTGCCATTCATGAGACCACACTAGTCATCATACTATCACAAGATATAAAACCTTTTCACAATATCATAGGGTATCAACCCTTATCAACATAATAGGATTACACCTCATTCAGGGTTCAACTATGCCAAAAGGTCATTGAGACCATCATACTATCACATAATATAAATCATTTTTCACAATATCACAGGGTATCAACCCTAATCAACACAAGAGGATTAAACCTCATTTAGGGCTAAACCATGCCCAAAGGTC
This sequence comes from Alisma plantago-aquatica, assembly GCA_963693085.1. Taxonomy (NCBI): domain Eukaryota; kingdom Viridiplantae; phylum Streptophyta; class Magnoliopsida; order Alismatales; family Alismataceae; genus Alisma; species Alisma plantago-aquatica. The sequence goes on along the minus strand of OY856410.1, from coordinate 836,459,850 downwards.
ATAAAGACCATTATACTATTCCCTGCAAGATCATCATTATCTTTGCGTGCCTTATAACAAGGCTCAACAACATCACTTACATATAATACACCAGATCAACACAATATTGCATTAATGAGCTAGGAGATATTAATAAAAAATCATAACAGGGTTATATTAATGTTAACAACATTCCTTTATGCAAGAAATCTAGATATGATTAACCCTCATCATATTCATAATGCACGTGTTTAGCATAAGAAAGTATCAAACATGTGGCTATAATAACCACCAATTAACATATTAAGGTTATGATCATATTAAGGAGGTTATTCCACCATCATTCCATCATATAAGAATGTTAAACATGAATACTCATCTTTATCTATTTGCATTAGAGTTAGATTCAACATGATAAATTATATCAATGTTAAAAATCAACACTTATACCCAAGCCCTAACTTACGACATCCCCATTGGATCATGGATGCATAAGGTGAAGAATCACCATCACATTCCATACTATTCTCAAGTATGAACCCACACATAAATCAAGGTGTAACCATAGGGTTATAGCATACTAGGGTTTCAACAACAATAAGAGAGTACTCCATGATTGTATTAGTCATTCCAAGACTATTCGTACCCAATTACCATCATGTAGTTATATTAAAGCTAGGTATAACAAGATATACCTCATTAGGGTTACATATAAACTTAATATGATTATCATCCCTTCTATCCATATGAGTGAATGTTGATATGTAACCCTAGAAATCCCCTGATTAACAACACAAAAAGTTCCATTAAGAATAGGGTTAAACCCACACTCGACTGTTCATTTAAAACAAGCCATCCATTGTCAACAAGTAAGCTCCTTAAGTTGATCATATAAAGGAAACCATCTAAATCACATCATTAGGACCAAATTATTTAATTAGCCATAATTCCACTTTATTGGAGGAATATACAGTAGATCTTGACCATTGGGTCAAGTTCATATGTTAAAACCATCAATTACAGTATAGGTCCGACCATTACATCAAATGACCCAAGAAACCATTGGTCTAAGGCTTAATTGATGCTACAAATACAATGCTTAACTCACCATAGGTTGTGGAGACCTGATCCACCATCATTAGTGACCATTAGGTCACCATATATTGTTAGATCAACACTATATTCATTAATTAACATCAAATATTAAGCTAATGTCATCATTGATTGCTAACATCAATAGGGTACTTAATGGTTGATCATTAAACTTCTAATTGATACAAAACCTAAACTAATGGGGTGACCATAGGTTGTCACCATCATATGACACCTTTGATATCGACCATCAATTGTCATGAAGACAACACCATAGGGTTGTTGCAATGGTACCATCATCAGGACATGGGTTTATAGAAGAAATCAACTTTAAACCCTAAAATTGACCATTGATTGATAGGTGATTAGCACCATAGGTTGTCAAACCAACCTGATCCAAGTCATATTATACCTTAGGAATAACTTACAACTGATCAAAGGTTCATCTATAACTGAAATCAAAATAGGGAACATTATAAAAATCGAAATCCAAGTCAAGGATAGCTTTTTAGTGCATGGATCATCATTTTCAAGCAAGAACATGATCTAGAAAGCTTATGGTAAGAAATAAACATGGAGCAAGTTATAAAACTTGCCTATAATGAGAAGATGAAACCACACATAGAAGAAACCTCGAGCAGGTAGGGTATAAAATTCAAGCATAAGCTATGAACTCATCCATCTAGCACCTTTGGTCATCAAATGAGCAAACCTTAAGCATAAGGAGCAAGAAAGGTAGGGTTTTAGAGCTTTAGAGCAATTTATACCATGAAACAGCAAGCTTCCGTCCTGGAGGAAGGTCTAAGGAAGAAGAATATCAAGATAAATGGAGAAGTAAGGAAGAAAATAACTTGCTTTGGTTGAAATCCCTAGAAGATGATCTTGGAAACCCTAGGTAAGGCTAAATGGAGCTCTAGGGGACCTTCTTCTCCCAAAAGAGGTTGTCATCTACCTTGGAGCACTTGGTTCCGTAGAAAAATAGAGTGGAGTTGTTGGTCTAGGTTAGAGGAAAGAGAAAGCAAGAAACATTTCGTACTTGGGCAAGGAAGAGGTAAATATATACCATGGATAAGGATGGGAGCAAGCATGAGGTGTAAAAGTAGCTTCCCCATGTGTCTATGGACTTAAACTATTAATAATATACAAGCACACACACAAGAATCTCCCCCACCTTCCTTATAGACCTTCTCAGATTTCCTTTGTCGAATTTCCCAGCCGATCACATAATTCATTAGTTGATAGCTAGTAAAGGTAACTCATCTGTGAAGGGGTAAACCCTAAAATACCCTTAGAGCAAACACCTTCAAACCAAGGATTAAATAGGTTCCCCATGGCTCAAAAAGCTCAATAATGATGAGATAATATACAAGTAACATAATTCAAGTGATAAATTGCAAACAAAACCCCTCAATTGGGTAAATTGCATAAAAGTCCAAAATGTGCATAAAATTGCATAACTTGCTCAAACAATGTCCAAATTGAACCAAATTTGAAACTTAAGATTGTATTATGATTTCAAAGAATATCACAAGATTATATTAGGGTTCTAAGAATTCAATTATGGTAAATAAGATTATTCAACTCATTAATTAAGTTCAGGGGTCATGCACTGACCATGAGTCGATCGGTTTACCCAGTGAACCGGTCGGTTGGTGGTACAGGTTGTGCAAAACTCAGTCAATGCAGTTCTCAATCAATCTGATACTCTAATCAGTTGTTTCACACTTGAACTTGTTGATTTTGAGTCAAGTCTGTTGATTGAATGTTCAATTGAGTACATAAACACTTTAGTAATCAATCTAAACATCATTCATGGATAAAATCCTCTTCCAAGTTAATCCTATGTGTGTGACTGATGTGCACATTTCATATCATATTTCTATCTAGTTTGTCATGCATTTTTCATGCATTCAGACTCATTTTCATTCATATTCATGTTGATTTCCATGCATTCGAGGTATACTTACTCTTGGCTTCTTGTTGATGCACAAATACTCAATTTCATTCTATTTTGACAAGAGAATGCCCCAAATGCATATATTAGGCATTTCCCCTTGGAGTCATGCAGCTGGAGCTAAATATTGAAGAAAAAATAGCACTTATGGTGTGTAACATAGTTACACACATCATAAGGCATCATCATATAAAACTCTAAAAGGCAGACACACACCATGCTGCCCAGAAACAAGACATAAGGAACTTTTAGAGAAATTTGATGAGGTACTTGGACTTACGGTGTGTCACCAAATTACACATTGTAAGTCTGGGTCTCTCGAGCAGTTGCTAAGATGCACTTATCCATACGACATGTGAACCAATCCACACACCGTAAGTAGACCAATTTTCTATAGAATTTGAACTTGAACATTTCGTTTGGACAAGTACAACTCTCCCTCCCTTGGTTCAGTTATCACTGATCATTTGGAGTGTTTTTGCACCAGAGAACAGAGAGGAGCTGAGAAGGGAGAATTTGGGGAAGACAAGGTGGTTATTCGAGAGAAGACCTCTTTTCCTCTCCATTCTTCTTCATCGTTGTAGTTGGAGCTTCACCGTTTGACTTTAACCTACTTGAGAGAGAAGGTTTCTGGATAGGAGTTGTTCAGAGATAAAACTCCATCTATTTGCTAGAGTTTCTCCTTGTTCCTTCTTTCATTTCGAATTCTCTAGTTGTACCTTATTTTATATAATGAAAAACTATAGATTTCCATCTTCTTACTTGTGCTTCATAGCCATGAGTGAGTAGATCCGAATTCTTGGGCATGGGAGAGTAACTCCCATGTCATGACATGTATGGAACATGATAATTCATTCTAAATACTAAATGCTTGCATTTCTACCTTTTGAGTATCGGTTCTTACTTCTTGCATGTATGGATGGCCACTATATATGCATGTTTTATGCTTTCTTGCTTAATCTGAGAAGATTAAGAACACAAAAAGTTCCATTAAGAAGAGGGTAAAACCCACAATCGACTGTTCATTTAAAACAAGCCATCCATTATCAACAAGTAAGCTCCTTAAGTTGATCATATAAAGGAAACCATATAAATCACATTATTAGGACCAAAATATTTAATTAGCCATAATTCCACTTTATTGGAGAAATAAACAGTAGATCTTGACCATTGGGTCAAGTTCATATGTTAAAACCATCAATTACAGTATAGGTCTGACCATTGCATCAAATGACCCAAGAAACCATTGGTCTAAGGCTTAATTAATGCTACAACTACAATACGTAACTCACCATAGGTTATGGAGACATGATCCACCATCATTAGTGACCCTTAGGTCACCATAGATTGTTAGATCAACACTATATTCATTAATTAACATCAAATATTAAGCTAATGTCATCATTGATTGATAACATCAATAGGGTACTTAATGGTTGATCATTAAACTTCTAATTGATCCAAAACCTATACTAATGGGGTGACCATAGGTTGTCACCATCATATGGCACCTTTGATATCGACCATCAGTTGTCATGAAGACAACACCATAGGGTTGTTGCAATGGTACCATCATCGGGACATGGGTTTATAGAAGAAATCAACTTTAAACCCTAAAATTGACCATTGGTTGATAGGTGCTTAGCACCATAGGTTATCAAACCAACCTGATAAAATTCATATTATACCTTAGGAATAACTTACAAATGATCACAGGTTCATCTATAACTGAAATCAAAATAGGGAACATTATAAAAATTGAAATCCAAGTCAAGCATAGCTTTTTAGTGCATGGATCATCATTTTCAAGCAAGGACAAGATCTAGAATGCTTATGGTAAGAAATAAACGTGGAGAAAGTCATAAAAATTTCCTATAATGAGAAGATGAAACCACACATAGAAGAAACCTCGAGAAGGTAGGGTAGAAAATTCAAGCATAAGCTATGAACTCGTTCATCTACCACCTTTGGTCATCAAATGAGCAAACCTTAAGCATAAGGAGCAAGAAAGGTAGGGTTTTAGAGATTTAGAGAAATTCATACCATGAAACAGCAAGCTTTTGTCCTGGAGGAAGGTCTAAGGAAGGATAAGATCAAGATAAATGGAGAAGTAAGGAAGAAAATAACTTGCCTTGGTTGAAATCCCTAGAAGATGATCTTGGAAACCCTAGGTAAGGCTAAATGGAGCTCTAGGGGACCTTCTTCTCCCTAAAGAGGTTGTCATCTACCTTGGAGCACTTGGTTCCGTAGAAAAACAGAGTGGAGTTGGTGTGCTAGGTTAGAGGAAAGAGAAAGAAAGAAACGTTTCGTACTTGGGCAAGGAAGAGGTAAATATATACCATGGATAAGGATGGGAGCAAGCATGAGGTGTAAAAGTAGCTTCCCCATGTGTCTATGGCCTTAAACTATTAAGAATATACAAGCACACACACAAGAATCTCCCCCACTGTCCTTATAGACCTTCTTAGATTTCCTTTGTCAAATTTCCCATCCAATCACATAATTCATTAGTTGATAGCTACTAAAGGTAACTCATCTGTGAAGGGGTAAACCCTAAAATACCCTTAGAGAAAACACCTTCAAACCAAGGATTAAATAGGTTCCCCATGGCTCAAAAAGCTCAATAATGATGAGATAATATCAAAGTAACATAATTCAAGTGATAAATTGCAAACAAAACCCCTCAATTGGGTAAATTGCATAAAAGTCCAAAATGTGCATAAAATTGCATAACTTGCTCAAACAATGTCCAAATTGAACCAAATTTGAAACTTAAGATTGTATTATGATTTAAAAGAATATCACAAGATTATATTAGGGTTATAAGAATTCAATTATGGTAAATAAGATTATTCAACTCATTAATTAAGTTCAGGGGTCATGCACTGACCATGAGCCGATCGGTTTACCCAGTGAACCGGTCAGTTGGTGGTACAGGTTGTACAAAACTCAGTCAATGCAGTTCTCAATCAATCTGATACTCTAATCGGTTGTTTCACACTTGAACTTGTTGATTTTGAGTCAAGTCTGTTGATTGAATGTTCAATTGAGTACATAAACACTTTAGTAATCAATCTAAACATCATTCATGGATAAAATTCTCTTCCAAGTTAATCCTATGTGTGTGACTGATGTGCACATTTCATATCATATTTCTATCTAGTTTGTTGTGCATTTTTCATGCATTCAGACTCATTTTCATTCATATTCATTTTTATTTCCATGCATTCGAGGTATACTTACTCTTGGCTTCTTGTTGATGCACAAATACTCAGTTTCATTCTATTTTGATAAGAGAATGCCCGAAATGCATATATTAGGCATTTCCCCTTGGAGTCATGCAGCTGGAGCTAAATATTGAAGAAAAAATAGCACTTATGGTGTGTAACATAGTTACACACATCATAAGGCATCATCATATAAAACTCTAAAAGGCAGACACACACAGTGCTGCCCAGAAACAAGACATAAGGCACATTTAGAGAAATTTGATGATGTACTTGGACTTACGGTGTGTCACCAAATTACACATTGTAAGTCTGGGTCTCTCGAGCAGTTGCTAAGATGCACTTATCCATACGACATGTGAACCAATCCACACACCGTAAGTAGACCAATTTTCTATAGAATTTGAACTTGAACATTTCGTTTGGACAAGTACAACTCTCCCTCCCTTGGTTCAGTTATCACTGATCATTTGGAGTGTTTTTGCACCAGAGAACAGAGAGGAGCTGAGAAGGGAGAATTTGTGGAAGACAAGATGGTTATTCAAGAGAAGACCTCTTTTCCTCTCCATTCTTCTTCATCGTTGTAGGTGGAGCTTCACCGTTTGACTTTAACCTACTTGAGAGAGATGGTTTCTGGAGAGGAGTTGTTCAGCGATGAAACTCCATCTATTTGCTAGAGTTTCTCCTTGTTCCTTCTTTCATTTCGAATTCTCTAGTTGTACCTTATTTTCTATAATGAAAAACTATAGATTTCCATCTTACTTGTGTTTCATAGCCATGAGTGAGTAGATCCGAATTCTTGGGCATGGGAGAGTAACTCCCATGTCATGAGATGTATGGAACATGATAATTCATTCTAAATACTAAATGCTTGCATTTCTACCTTTTGAATATCGGTTCTTACTTCTTGCATGTATGGATGGCCACTATATATGCATGTTTTATGCTTTCTTTCTTAATATGAGAAGATTAAGAACACAAAAAGTTCCATTAAGAATAGGGTAAAACCCACAATCGACTGTTCATTTAAAACAAGCCATCCATTGTCAACAAGTAAGCTCCTTAAGTTGATCATATAAAGGAAACCATATAAATCACATTATTAGGACCAAAGTATTTAATTAGCCATAATTCCACTTTCTTGGAGGAATAAATAGTAGATCTTGACCATTGGGTCAAGTTCATATGTTAAAACCATCAATTACAGTATAGGTCTGACCATTGCATCAAATGACCCAAGAAACCATTGGTCTAAGGCTTAATTAATGCTAAAACTACAATGCGTAACTCACCGTAGGTTGTGGAGACATGATCCACCATCATTAGTGACCCTTAGGTCACCATAGATTGTTAGATCAACACTATATTCATTAATTAACATCAAATATTAAGCTAATGTCATCATTGATTGATAACATCAATAGGGTACTTAATGGTTGATCATTAAACTTCTAATTGATCCAAAACCTAAACTAATGGGGTGACCATAGGTTGTCACCATCATATGGCAGCTTTGATATCGACCATTAGTTGTCATGAAGACAACACCATAGGGTTGTTGCAATGGTACCATCATCAGGACATGGGTTTATAGAAGAAATCAACTTTAAACCCTAAAATTGACCATTGGTTGATAGGTGCTTAGCACCATAGGTTATCAAACCAACCTGATCCAAGTCATATTATACCTTAGGAATAACTTACAAATGATCACAGGTTCATCTATAACTGAAATCAAAATAGGGAACATTATAAAAATTGAAATCCAAGTCAAGCATAGCTTTTTCGTGCATGGATCATCATTTTCAAGCAAGAACAAGATCTAGAATGCTTATGGTACGAAATAAACATGGAGCAAGTCATAAAAATTGCCTCTAATGAGAAGATGAAACCACACATAGAAGAAACCTCGAGAAGGTAGGGTAGAAAATTCAAGCATAAGCTATGAACTCGTCCATCTACCACCTTTGGTCATCAAATGAGCAAACCTTAAGCATAAGGAGCAAGAAAGGTAGGGTTTTAGAGCTTTAGAGCAATTTATACCATGAAACAGCAAGCTTCTGTCCTGGAGGAAGGTCTAAGGAAGGATAAGATCAAGAGAAATGGAGAAGTAAGGTAGAAAATAACCTGCCTTGGTTGAAATCCCTAGAAGATGATCTTGGAAACCCTAGGTAAGGCTAAATGGAGCTCTAGGGGACCTTCTTCTCCAAAAAGAGGTTGTCATCTACGTTGGAGCACTTGGTTCTGCAAAAAAATAGAGTGGAGTTGTTTTTCCAGGTTAGAGGAAAGAGAAACCAAGAAAAGTTTCGTACTTGGGCAAGGAAGAGGTAAATATATACCATGGATAAGGATGGGAGCAAGCATGAGGTGTAAAAGTAGCTTCCCCATGTGTCTATGGCCTTAAACTATTAAGAATATATAAGAACACACACAAGAAGCTCCCCCACCATCCTTATAGACCTTCTTATCTTTCCTTTGTCGAATTTACCAGCCAATCACATAATTCATTAGTTGATAGCTACTAAAGGTAACCCATTCGTGAAGGGGTAAACCCTAAAATACCCTTAGAGAAAACACCTTCAAACCAAGGATTAAATAGGTTCCCCATGGCTCAAAAAGCTCAATAATGATGAGATAATATCCAAGTAAGATAATGCAAGTGATAAATTGCAAATAAAACCCCTCAATTGGGTAAATGGCATAAAAGTCCAAAATGTACATAAAATTGCATAACTTGCTCAAACAATGTCCAAATTGAACCAAATTTGAAATTTAAGCTTGTATTATGATTTCAAAGCATATCACAAGATTAGATTAGGGTTATAAGAATTCAATTATGTTAAATAATCTTATTCAACTCATTAATCAAGTTCAGGGGTCATACACTGACCATGAGTCGATCGGTTTACCAAGTGAACTGGTCGGTTGGTGGTACAGGTTGTGCAAAACTCAGTCAATACAGTTCTCAATCAATCTGATGCTCTAATCAGTTGGTTCAACACTTGAAATTGTTGATTTTGAGTCAAGTCTATTGATTGAATGTTCAATTGAGTACATAAACACTTTAGTAATCAATCTAAACATCATTCATGGATAAAATCCTCTTCCAAGTTAATCCTATGTGTGTGACTGATGTGCACATTTCATATCATATTTCTATCTAGTTTGTCGTGCATTTTTTATGCATTCAGACTCATTTTCATTCATATTCATGTTGATTTCCATGCATTCGAGGTATACTTACTCTTGGCTTCTTGTTGATGCACAAATACTCAATTTCATTCTATTTTGACAAGAAAATGCCCCAAATGCATATATTAGGCATTTCCCCTTGGAGTCATGCAGCTGGAGCTAAATATTGAAGAAACAATAGCACTTACGGTGTGTAACATAGTTACACACATCATAAGGCATCATCATATAAAACTCTAAAAGGCAGACACACATCATGCTGCCTAGAAACATGACATAAGGCACTTTTAGAGAAATTCGATCAGGTACTTGGACTTACAGTGTGTCACCAAATTACACATTGTAAGTCTGGGTCTCTCAAGCAGTTGCTAAGATGCACTTATCCATACGACGTGTGAACCAATCCACACACCGTAAGTAGACCACTTTTCTATAGAATTTGAACTTGAACATTTCGTTTGGACAAGTACAACTCTCCCTCCCTTGGGACAGTTATCACAGATCATTTGGTGTGTTTTTGCACTAGAGAACAAAGAGGAGCTGAAAATGGAGAATTTGGGGAAGAAAAGGTGGTTATTCGAGAGAAGACCTCTTTTCCTCTCCATTCTTCTTCATCGTTGCAGTTGGAGCTTCACTGTTTGACTTTAACCTACTTGAGAGAGAAGGTTTCTGGAGAGGAGTTGTTCAGAGATGAAACTCCATCTATTTTCTAGAGTTTCTCCTTATTCCTTCTTTCATTTCTAATTCTCTAGTTGTACCTTAGTTTCTATCATGAAAAACTATAGATTTCCATCTTCTTACTTGTGTTTCATAGCCATGAGTGAGTAGATCTGAATTCTTGGGCATGGGAGAGTAACTCCCATGTCATGACATGTATGGAACATGATAATTCGTTCTAAATACTAAATGCTTGCATTTCTGCCTTTTGAGTATCGGTTCTTACTTCTTGCATGTATGGATGGCCAGTATATATGCATGTTTTATGCTTTCTTGCTTAAGCTGAGAAGATTAACCACATAAAAAGTTCCATTTAGAATAGGGTAAAACCCACAATCGACTGTTCATTTAAAACAAACCATCCATTGTCAACAAAAAAGCTCCTTAAGTTGATCATATAAAGGAAACCATCTAAATGAAATTATTAGGACCAAAATATTTAATTAGCCATACCACTTTATTGGAGGAATAAATAGTAAATCTTGACCATTGGGTCAAGTTCATATGTTAAAACCATCAATTACAGTATAGGTCCAACCATTGCATCAAATGACCCAAGAAACCATTGGTATAAGGCTTAATTGATGCTACAACTACAATGCTTAACTCACCATAGGTTGTGGAGACCTGATCCACCACCATTAGTGACCATTAGGTCACCATAGATTGTTAGATCAACACTTTATTCATTAATTAACATCAAATATTAAGCTAATGCCATCATTGATTGATAACATCAATAAGGTACTTAATGGTTGATCATTAAACTTGTAATTGATCCAAAACCTAAACTAATTGGGTAACCATAGGTTGTCACCATCATATGACACCTTTGATATCGACCATCAGTTGTCATGAAGACAACACCATAGGGTTGTTGCAATGGTACCATCATCGGGACATGGGTTTATAGAAGAAATCAACTTTAAACCCTAAAATTGACCATTGGTTGATAGGTTCTTAGCACCATAGGTTATCAAAACAACCTGATCCAATTCATATTATACCTTAGGAATAACTTACAAATGATCACAGGTTCATCTATACCTGAAATCAAAATAGGGAACATTATAAAAATTGAAATCCAAGTCAAGCATAGCTTTTTAGTACATGGATCATCATTTTCAAGCAAGAACATGATCTAGAAAGCTTATGGTAAGAAATAAATGTGGAGCAAGTTATAAAAATTCCCTATAATGAGAAGATGAAACCACACATAGAAGAAACCTTGAGCAGGTACGGTAGAAAATTCAAGCATAAGCTATGAAATCGTCCATCTAACACCTTTCGTCATCAAATGAGAAAACCTTAAGCATAAGGAGCAAGAAAGGTAGGGTTTTAGAGCTTTAGAGAAATTTATACCATGAAACAGAAAGCTTCCATCTTGGACGAAGGTCTAAGGAAGGAGAAGATCAAGATAAATGGAGAAGTAAGGAAGAAAATAACTTGCCTTGGTTGAAATCCCGAGAAGACGATCTTGGAAACCCTAGGTAAGGCTAAATGGAGCTCTAGGGGACCTTCTTCTCCAAAAAGAGGTTGTCATCTACATTGGAGCACTTGGTTTCACAGAAAAATAGAGTGGAGTTGTTTTTCTAAGTTAGAGGAAAGAGAAAGCAAGAAAAGTTTCGTACTTGGGAAAGGAAGAGGTAAATATATACCATGGATAAGGATGGGAACAAGAATGAGGTGTAAAAGTAGCTTCCCCATGTGTCTATGGCCTTAAACTATTAAGAATATACAAGCACACACACAAGAATCTCCCCCACCGTACTTATAGACCTTCTTAGCTTTCCTTTGTCAAATTTCCCAGCCAATCACATAATTCATTAGTTGATAGCTACTAAAGGTAACTCATCCGTGAAGGGGTACCTTCAAACCAAGGATTAAATAGGTTCCCCATGGATCAAAAAGCTCAATAATAATGAGATAATATCCAAGTAACATAATGCAAGTGATAAATTGCAAATAAAACCCCTCAATTGGGTAAATTGCATAAAAGTCCAAAATGTGCATAAAATTGCATAACTTGCTCAAACAATGTCCAAATTGAACCAAATTTGAAACTTAAAATTGTATTATGATTTCAAAGCATATAAAAAGATTAGATTAGGGTTCTAAGAATTCAATTATGGTAAATAATCTTATTCAACTCATTAATCAAGTTCAGGGGTCATACACTGACCATGAGTCGATCAGTTTACCTAGTGAACCGGTTGGTTGGTGGTACATGTTGTGTAAAACTCAGTCATTGCTGTTCTCAATCAATCTGATACTCTAATCAGTTGGTTCAACACTTGAACTTGTTGATTTTGAGTCAATTCTGTTGATTGAATGTTCAATTGAGTACATAAACACTTTAGTAATCAATCTAACCAACATTCATGGATATAATCCTCTTCTAAGTTGATCCTATGTGTGTGACTGATGTGCACATTTCATATCATATTTCTATCTAGTTTTTCGTGCATTTTTCATGCATTCAGACTCATTTTCATTCATATTCATGTTGATTTCAATGCATTCAAGGTATACTTACTCTTGGCTTCTTGTTGATGCACAAATACTCAATTTCATTCTATTTTGACAAGAAAATTCCCCAAATGCATATATTAGGCATTTCCTCTTGGAGTCATGCAGCTGGAGCTAAATATTGAAGAAACAATAGCACTTACAGTGTGTAACATAGTTACACACATCATAAGGCATCATCATATAAAACTCTAAAAGGCAGACACACATCGTGCTGCCCAGAAACACGACATAAGGCACTTTTAGATAAATTCGATCAGGTACTTGGACTTACGGTGTGTCATCAAATTACACACTATAAGTCTGGGTCTCTCGGGAAGTTGCTAAGCTTCACTTATCCATACGATGTGTGAACCAATCCACACGCCGTAAGTAGACCACTTTTCTATATAATTTGAACTTGAACATTTCATTTGGACAAGTACAACTCTCCCTCCCTTGGGACAGTTATCACGAATCATTTGGAGTGTTTTTGCACCAGAGAACAGAGAGGAGCTGAGAAGGGAGAATTTGGGGAAGACAAGGTGGTTATTTGAGAGAAGACCTCTTTTCCTCTCCATTCTTTTTCATCATTGTAGTTGGAGCTTCACTGTTTGACTTTAACCTACTCGAGAGAGAAGGTTTCTGGAGAGGAGTTGTTCAGAGATGAAACTCCATCTATTTGCTAGAGTTTCTCCTTGTTCCTTCTTTGATTTCGAATTCTCTAGTTGTACCTTAGTTTCTATCATGAAAAACTATAGATTTCCATCTTCTTACTTGTGTTTCATAGCCATGTGTGAGTAGATCTGAATTCTTGGGCATGGGAGAGTAACTCCCATGTCATGACATGTATGGAACATGATAATTCGTTCTAAATACTAAATGCTTGCATTTCTACCTTTTGAGTATCAGTTCTTACTTCTTGCATGTATGGATGGCCACTATATATGCATGTTTTATGCTTTCTTGCTTAATTTGAGAAGATAGGTAGGAGAGTAAGGAGTTACTCTCTTGGAAACTCCTCCTTTACCATGAGAGTGGAAATTATGGAGTTAAGGAGTAGGTTTGTGATCCAAAATGAAATACAATCACGAGAGTGATGTATTGAGTTAGTATCATTGTATTTACACCGTGAGGTGAAGTATAACATACAACTCTCCTTTACAAGTGTTTGGTGTGTTTAAATTCATGTTCCTAATTTATGTTATTGAAATCCTAAGTCAAAGATTATTTTAAATCTAAAATCAAACCCCTTCAAGTAATCCATTTATTATTTAGGTTTAATTCTAAAATTTTAGTTTAATCAACCAAAGAACTCTTTGAAAAAGGTCTAGATTGTTGAAACTTAGAGCTATTGCATTTAGTTATTTTTTAAAGCTCCTTCTGTTCGATCTTGACTACAACTACTCCCGTATACTTGCGGGAATTAGTTGGTTGAGTAAAAGAGCATTTATATGATTGAAACTTGTTAGTATAAAAACCAACAAGTTTTTGGTGTCGTTGCTGGGGAGCTATGGTTAATATAATTAGAGTAAAAATTGCTAACTAGTATTCAAGGCTAGTTCATCACTTCCATTTTTGAATTTTCATATACTTTTTAGTTGTGTTCTCAATATCTCTTACTTCTTTTCACTGTTTATGCATCGTTAAAGGAGAGGTTTTCAACCATCCATGTTTCTAGATGATGAGATTGTGTGCACTCTTGCAAGTTTGAGGAGAGTAAGAAGAGAAGAGAAAACACTACTAAAGGGTATTCCATCATCACCACCACCACCATATTCTTCATCCTTTGAAGAAGCCACATAAGAAGATCCAACCATGGAGGACAATCGTCCTTTGAAGGACTTTGCCATGCCGACTGCCACAAACATTTGTGGAGCCATTGATCTACCTGCAATAGAGGCAACGACTTCTCTATTAGTCCTTCTATGATGTAGATGATCCAGCAAACTTGATTTGCGGGTATCTCCACCGAATATCCAAATCTTCACGTAGCTGAGTTCCTGGAGTACATGAACACCTTCAAGATCAATGGTGTATCCGCTGATGGAATAAAGATACTACTATTTCCATTCACCTTGAGAGATAGAGCAAGGCATGGCTCTTATCTCTTCCCAAGAAGTCCATCAAGAGTTGGGACCAACTATTAAATGCTTTCCTTGCAAATTATTTTTCACCAAGAAAGACAGCTCAACTGAGAAGCCATCTCACAAACTTTTCTCAATTAGATGGAGAAACTCTTTATGACACATGGGAGAAGTTCAAGGACCTTCAACACCTTTTCCCTCACCATGGATTGACTACTTGGTTGCTACTTCAAACATTCTACAATGGATTGTTCTACATCACTCACATGACAGTGGATGTCGCTGCTAATGGAGCCTTAATGAATAAGTCTTATAGTGAAGCTTATGATATCATTGAAGATATAGCACTCAACCACTGCCAATGGGGTTGGATAGGCAAACACATCCATCTTCTACACTGAGTTCTACAACTGGGAAGCAAGTAGGAAAGTATAGTGTTGATGCATTTGATCTAATTGCAGCTAAGCTTGATGTCCTTACACAATAGTTTGAGAAGATGACTACAGTGCAGATCCAAGCAGCCGAGGTAATTTTTGAAGCTTGTGGACTTACTGGACATACTTCTTCTACTTTTTTTCTCCTAATATGAATGAGTTGAACCAAAAGAAAGTCAATGTCATTGGGATACATGGGAACAAATAGCAATACAATCCCTACCCCAACACATACAATCTGGGATGGAGAGATTATCCTAATTTCTCTTATCAAAACACAAGAAATTCTTAAAAATTTCAACAAGGACAACAACAACAAATCTTCAATCGGCAAGCAAATGGGAATCCTCCGGGCTACAACAACAATAGGGGTTACCAACAGCAACAACAACCCCATAAATCTTCTTTGGAGACTATGATAGAGCAATTCATCTCCACTGAAGTGCAACAAAATAAAGAGTTCTGGAGCAATGACAAATTGTTGAAAGATGCAATTGCTCAACTCTCTACGAAATTGGATGGCATTTCCACTCATACAATGATGTTGGAAAACCAAATTTCCCAGCAAGCTTTGGTGCAGTAAAAGAACACACCGTCCATTTCTCTTCCTAGCCAACCAGAGGTGAATCCAAGAAGGCAAGTAAATGCTATAACTTTGAGGAGTGGAGCTGAAATTCAAAGACCTTCTCCACCCAAGGAGAAGAGTGTTGAGTTTTCTTATGAAGAGAAGATTGACACCCCTGTTGATGACAAAGGAAAATGTACAAATGAGGTACCACCTTCTTATAAAGCAAGTGCACCATTTCCACAAAGACTTGCAAATAAGAAGGAGGATTCAAAGTTCAAAAAATTCATGGAGATCCTAAACAAAATCCATGTCAACCTTCTGTTGGCTGAAGTCATAGATGAGATGCCATCATATGCCAAGTTTTATAAGGACGTCCTCACCAAGAAGAGGAGGATAGACCAAGTTGAAACCATCATGTTTTCTTAGAGAATGAGTTCAATCATTCAAAACAAACTTCCAGTGAAGCTAGATGACTTGGGAGCATTCAATCTACCTTGCAAGATTAGCAACACCATGTTTGGCAAAGGTCTTATTGACCTTGGAGCTAGTATTAGTCTCATTCCATCTACTTTGTGGAAGGAGCTAGATCTTAGAGATTTGAAGCCTACAAATATGGCCATCCAACTAGCCGATCACTGAATCAAATATTCCAAAGGTATTGTGGAGGATGTACTAGTGCAAATCGGTAAATTCTACATTCCTTGTGATTTTGTTGTGTTAGACATGCTTGAAGTTCCTTCCAATCCCATTCACTTTGGGAGACCCTTCTTGAGGACTGACAGATGCCTTGTTGATGTTCAGGAAGGAAAGCTTACACTCCAGGTTGGTGAAGAAGCCATGGAGCTTTCTGTGTTTAATGCCATGAAGGCACCTTCACAAGTGGAAAAGCTCTATTTTATTGATTCTATTGACTCTATTATGGAGGAAGACCATGATGATACTGATTTGATATTTAAATATTGTGATGATGATGCAGCTACCAGTGATGACTCTAAAAATTCTAAAGCATTTTCTATTGCTCAACCAAATGCTATTAATGAAGATACTTCACTTGTTGTTGATAAATCCAAAGAAAACACAGCTAGGAGAAGGGTAGAACTCAATGCCCTTCCACCAGTGCTGAGGTATGCATTTCTTGACCCCAATTCTACTTCTTCAGTCATAATCAATGACAAGTTAACTAATGAACAAGAAAATAAATTGCTTGCTGAATTATGTTTATATAAAGATGTCATTGGTTACTCTATTAATGATTGAAAGGGCATCCATCCTTCCATTTGAATGCATAGAATAAACATGGAGGATGATGCTAAAGTTACTGCTGAACCACCTAGATGTTTAAATCAAAACATGCTTGAGGTGGTTAAAAAGGAAATTTTTAAGTTGAAAGATGTTGGTATTATTTATCCTATATGTGATAGCCCCTGGGTTAGTGCCATTCATGTGGTACCTAAAGGGGGGGTGAAACTATCATTAAGGGAGATAATGATGAGTTAATACAAATATGTATAGTCATAGGTTGGCGTATGTGTATTTATTACCGGTGCTTGAATAAAGTAACTCACAAAGATCATTTTCCCTTGCCTTTTATTGATTTGATGCTTGCGCGACTTGCGAACAATTCTTACTTTTGCTACTTGGACGGGTATTCTAGGTTTTTCCAGATTCCAATCTACCCTCCCGACAAAGTGAAAACCACATTTACATGCACCTATGGAACCTATGCTTATTGTTGTATGCCTTTCGGTCTTTGTAACGCCCCAGTAACATTTCAACATTGCTTTATGGCTATTTTCGCCAATTTCATTGAAAACATAATGGAAATATTCATTGATGATTTTAGCATTTATGGATATTCCTTTGATCAATGTTTGTGCAATTTGTCTAAAGTCTTAGCCCATTGCAAAAAGTTTAACCTAGTAATAAACTGGGAAAGTACCATTTCATGGCGCAATCCGATGTAGTACTAGGCCATATTGTTTCTAATAAGGGTATTGAAGTTGACAGGGCTAAAGTGGAAGCTATTGAGAAGATGTCTACTCCTTCTTCAGTCAAGGACATCCGTAGTTTCCTTAGACATGTAGGGTTCTATAAGAGATTCATTAAAAATTTCTCCAAGATTGCAAAACCTTTGTGTTCCTTGCTTGTAAAAGATGATGAGTTCATATTCAATGATGACTGCCATACAACCTTCAACAAGCTCAAAGAAGCTCTTGTCGTAGCCCCAATCATCCAACCACTAGACTAGAGTGCTCCTTTTGAATTAATGTGCGATGGTGACTACGTAGTAGGAGCAGTTCTTGGACAGCATAAGGATAAGAAGCTTCATGCCATATACTATGCAAGAAAGACCCTAGATGAGGCACAAATCAACTATACAACCAACGAGAAAGAGATGCTTGCCATAGTGTACACTTTTGACAAGTTTAGATAGTATTTGGTAGGATCCAAAGTAATTGTGTATATAGATCATGCTGCAATAAAATATTTTCTTAACAAGAAAGATGCCAAACCTCATCTCATCCGCTGAATATTGCTTCTTTAAGAGTGTGACCTTGAGATCCAGGATAAGAAGGGGATAGAGAACAACATTGTTGATCACCTATCTACATTGACAATAGATGTTGGAAATTCATTGCCTATTGAGGACCAATTGTCGTCGCTTTACCATCCACACAAGCACCATGGTTTGCAGACATTGCAAACTTTCTTGCTATAGGACAACTGCCTCCCGACTTGACATATCAACAGAAGAAGAAGTTTTTCCATGATGTAAATTTTTACTACTGGGACGACCCCTTGTTATTCAAACATGGGAGTGATGGACTCATCCGGAGGTGTGTTGTTGAAGAGGAAATTGCCACAATCATTTCTGAATGCCATGCCTCTCCTTACAAAGGTCACTTTGGAGGAGAGAAGATTGTTGCAAAGATTCTCCAGGCCGGTACTATTGGACAACCTTGTTCAAAGATGTCAACCACTTTGTCAAAGCATGTGTCCAATGCCAAAGTGTTGAAGGAATCTCAAAGTGTGATGAAATGCCTCTTAACTCCATCTTGGAGATTGAGGTATTTGATGTGTGGGGAGTTGATTATATGGGACCTTTCCTGTGGTTATCAATACATCTTGGTTTCTTGTGATTACATTTATAAATGGGTTGAGTCCATTCCAAACCAAGCACCAAATGCAAAATTTGTAATCAAGCTATTCTAGAAAATCATTTTCCCCAGTTTGGAGTTCCTAGAGATGTGATTTCTGATGAAGGCACACACTTTGTTGAGAGGTAGTTTAACAATCTTCTATCTAAGTATGGTGTCACTCACAAGGTCTCTACACCTCACCATCCTTAAACATTTGGGCAATTAGAAGTCTCCAATCGACAGCTAAAAGGTATTCTAGAGAAGAGTGTGTCTAGCTCAAGGAAGGATTGGGCTCTGAAGATAGACAATGCATTGTAGGCATACCAGACATCTTACAAGACTACCATAGGCACAATTCCATTCAAGCTAGTGTCTTGTCACCTTCCACTGGAGCTTGAACATCGTTCTCTATGGGCTATCAAGTTCCTAAACTTTGATATGAAGAAGGCTGGTGAGAAATGTTTATTGCAGCTACAAGAGTTAGAGGAACTCCGGTTAGATGCATATGAGAATGCAAAGCTCTACAAGGAAAGAACAAAGTCTTAGCATGACAAGAGAATCCATAGAAAAGATTTCAAAGAAGGATACCAAGTCTTTCTTTTCAACTCTAGATAGAGGTTATTCCCTAGAAAGTTGAGATCTAAGTGGTCTGGTCTATTTCTTATAATGAAGATATTTCCATATGGAGTTGTTGAATTGCAAGGAAAATATGGAGTTTTCAAAGTCAATGGACACTGATGCAAGCTTTAAGATGAAGGAGAACTGATTTCAAAAGGGGCATCTTGCTCCCCCTCTGAAGTCCCATGAGAATAAAGAAGAGTCTACTTCCAAACTTTAAATGGAAGACCTTTGTGGGAGTTATCCCCACATTTAGATCATTGTTTTTGTTTTCCTTTCTAGTTGCTTGATTCTTGTCCAAAATAAAATTCATGGTGCAAGTTCTCTGGGATTCGTAAAAATTTCATACACCAAATCTTTGTTATTTCAGGTACTTAACATAACTCAAGAAGATATCAAAATTTAATAAAATCTGAAGAAACTATGACAAACACGGCGTGATCATTACTTCCTTATCTCGTGTGAATTAGTCAGCTTTGCAATGCTACGATACAGAAGAAAACACGGTGTAATTCCCATTCCACATGGAGTGTGGCTCTATTTCAAAGTTTATAACCAAAAACAATAGGCAGTTCACATTATGACTTGTAGTGGCATCACATGGCATGTGAAATATTCAAGATATTGCAAGCTATAACAACTTGTCCACACAACATAGAGGTCAAAAACATGACATGCATCGAAACAACATGACGTAACAACATATCAACACGACGTGTTCAATTAATCGAAGAAATTAGACAAAAATCATAGGTAATTGAACTTACGGCGTGGCTTCCATACTTACGACGTGGCTATTTGAGCAAGTTACATTGTGTTAAACCTTTCCACACACCTTGGTTTTTGAATTTTGGAATCCTCACGAAGGTAGTTGAACTAGACCTTAGACCGTGTGTCTTGATTCACACAATGTAAGTTTTTGTGAGAAGAGGTTATAAACCCTAGTTTAGGCACTACAAATTGATCTTTTAGGCATTGAACACTTGGGGAATAAGTTTGAGATTGATTATGGGGTTCTCAAAATAGCTACTTTGATTGGGGAGAGGGCCAAAGGTTCTTATTTCCTGTTGGTCTGTGGGAAAAGAAAGACCATTCTTTTCCAAATCCTAAGGTGGTGATTGCAAAGAATAAGGAAAAATGGAAGTATTTTGTAGCTACTTAGGATGTAGGACAACCTTCATCTAGTAGTGCACCGGGTTCTTCTACAGTATCCAAGGCAAAAAAAACTCCTCCTCCTTCTATTGGGACACAGACTGAGCTCTGATGGAGGTATACGGGCATGCACCAGCTCTATGGCTATGTCTAGCAATGTTTCGACAGCCAGGACACATGAATGACTACCTTGCAGGATCAGTACACACAACTTCAGACTCAGTACACATGTATCCAGTAGTACAGTGGTTTGCAGGACTCCTACTCTGGTTTACAGTAGTAGTATACCAGTCTACATGAAAGCTATGGAGGTTTATAGCAGCAGTACAATGGCTTCTCATATCAGATGGCAGATATGTACAACATGTTGTCTCACATGGATGCTTGGCATCTATCTCATGGTCATTATGCTCTGCCACATCCCCCTCCACAACAAAAGGATCCTTCTATTTCTTTGGTGGACCCCCTTCATGCTTTTGTTGATGACATATTCCTTGGACCTCAGGGGGGTGTTGACCCCTCTCTCTAATGTTTCTCTACGCACCATGAGGTACCCAATTGTGTCACTTATGAGTTTGATTTGAGCAGTGAGGACAATGCAATCTTCAAGGTTGGGGGGGGTACAACCGGTCGGTAGTCTTGTATCTTTTATTTCCAGCATTATTTGTTTCAGAAATCTGCTTATGTATTTTGATTTCTAGCATTACATGTCATGTTTCAAAATCAATCTTGAATGAATAAAATTGTCTTATCTTTTCTCCCTTTGCTTGAACCATCTTTACATGATAAGATAAAGGATATTAAGACAACTAATTGGCTTAATTCATATATTCTGAAAAAAAATTGGCTATCATTGCTCACATCTCCACATCCCATATCATGATGAAAAATGAACTGAAATTTTTGTCTTTATTGCTCAATCCAAGTAAATATTTGAATATCTTGAATTTGTGAATTTTAGAGCTTTGATTAGCCATTAGAATGATGTTTTCGATATTATAATGAATATTTCATTGCTCCAACTGAGAATATTTCTATAAGTGATTGAATTTCTTCTTTTCTATCTCAAACTTGCTGGCAATATCCGCAAAAAGGGAAGGGTAGAAAAAGGGCCGCATGATACCCAATCAAAAATAAGAAAAGTGCAAAAATCAAATACAACAACAAACATTGGGTACTCGAATCATATTAAAAAGGGGTGTTTTTTGAAAATTTAATGAACCCAAAAAGATGACCAAGTTTCCCACGTGTCCAACAACTCAATGAAGGTTGGAGATGCGCTGAAAGAGGGAAATTAATCCCCAATCAGTACTCCATGTGTGCGTAAGCCTATACTCAGCTATTGAGTATCGCACATGTGAATCTGCATAGATGTTTTGATTCATATGATAAAGCCAATGCGAGAGGATAGATATGTTAAGAGACTTACTTTTCATTTCATCATTATTATCAATGGAACTTTTGGCATATCATCATTTTATTGGCTCTATCATGCTTGTTGCTCATGACTGCTATATAGTTGACTTATTGAAGATAATTAGAGTGAAATCCCAGAACTAAAATTCTATTTTGTGAGAAAAAATTTAGTTCATTTTTCAGATGCATATGTGAAATAGAGTTAGCATGGTATTGATCTTTTATTCATTCTTAAATGAAGATATGAAATATTCCCATGAGTTGGATTGGCATCCTACATCTATTTCTTTTTGCTTGAGGACAAGCAATGGTTCAAGCTTAGGGGGATTTGATGTGCACATTTCATATCATATTTATATCTTGTTTATCATGCATTTTTCAAGCATTAAGACTCATTTTCATTCATATTCATGTTGATTTTCATGAATTTGAGGTATACTTACTCTTGGCTGCTTATTGATGCACATGTGCTCAATTTCATTCTACTTTGACGAGAAAATGCCCCCAAATGCACATATTGGGCATTTCCCCTTGGAGTCATGCAGTTGGAGCTGAATATTGAAGAAACGGTAGGACTTACGGTGTGTAACACACTTACACACACCGTAAGGCCTCATTAGATAAAACTCTAAAAGGTAGACACACATCGTGTTGCCCAGAAACATGGTGTAAGGCACTTTTAGAGAAATTTGACCAGGTACTTGGACTTACGACATGTCGCCAAATTACACGCCATAAGTCTGGATCTCTCAAGTAGTTGTTAAGATGCATTTATCCATACAACGTGTGAACCAATCCACACATCGTAAGTAGACCAATTTTCTACAGAATTTGAACTTGAACATTTCATTTGGACAAATATGACTCTCCTTCCCTTGGGATGGTTATCACAGATCATTTGGAGCATTTTTGCACCAGAGAACAGAGAGGAGCTTAGGAGGGTGAATTTGGGGAAGAGAAGGTAGTTATTCAAGAGAATACCTCTTTTCCTCTCCATTGTTCTTCATCATTGCAGCTAGAGCTTCCCCGTTCGACTTCAACCTACTCTAGAGAGAAGGTTGTTGGAGAGGAGTTGTTCAGAGACAAAACTCCATCTATTTGCTGGAGTTTCTCCTTGTTCCTTCTTTCATTTTGAATTCTCTAGTTGTACCTTAGTTTCTATCATGAAAAACTATAGATTTCCATATTCTTACATGTTTCATAGCCAGGAGTGAGTGGATCCAAATTATTGGGCATGGGAGAGTAACTCCCATGTCATGACATATATGGAACATGATAATTCGTTCTAAATACTAAATGCTTGCATTTATACCTTTTGAGTATCGGTTCTTGCTTCTTGCATGTATGGTTGGCCACTATATATGAATGTTTTATGCTTTCTTGCTTAATATGAGAAGATAGGTAGGAGAGTAAGGAGTTACTCTCTTGGAAACTCATCCTTTACCATGAGAGTGGAAATTATGGAGTTGAGGAGTAGGTTTGTGATCCAAAATGAAATACATTCACAAGAGTGATGTACTGAGTTAGGATCATTGTATTTATACTGTGAGGTGAAGTATAACATACAACTCCTCTTTGCAAGTGTTTGGTATGTTTAAATTCGTGTTATGTTGTGTTAGTGAAATCCTAAGTCCAAGATTGTTTAAATCTAAAATCAAACCCCTTCAAGTAATCCATTTAGTGTTTAGGTTTAATTCTAAAATTTTAGTTTAATCAACCAAATCACTCTTCTAAAAAGGTTTTGATTGTTGAAACTTAGCACTATTGCATTTTATTAGTTACTAAAGCTCCTTGTGTTTGATCTCTACTACAACTACTCATGTATACTTGTGGGAATTAGCTAGTTGAGTGAAAGATCATTTATTTGATTGAAAATCATTAGTATCATAACTAACAATGACCCAATAGGTCCCATTTCACATTGGTAGTGAATGTCCATAACTAACTTATGACTTCACAAGCAAAGAGTGGTGCCTAGTCGCACATCAATGCTACCCAAGTGAAAAGGAAAGTTGGTGAACAACTTTCAACCTACAATTTGTTATTGGTGTTATAGTGAATGTTTAGTTCCTTTGTCGCTGATATCCACATTGAACTCAAGGCATGGACTTATCATCCTCTACAAATGTTCAATCCATGTTTCTTGATTTAGAGTAGACTGTTTGAGATATATGCAAGCTCAATATCATATATTGACATACATGTGCATGGCCATGCATTTCTCAGTATCAATCCTCAAGTGGCCAAGATATCACACTCCCTTAGGAGGGACAAATTCCATATCTATCGCTCAAAGTCAAGCCCCCATGTGTCAAAGTCACCCAATCATCACCGCTATAACAACCCATGTTTTAGGACTGCGTTTGATGATGTAAAAGTGTACCCAACCACATGTGATGAGTGAACTGATTTGAGGTCTAAGAACCACATTCACCACTAATACTATAAGAGATGATCTTGACTAACCAAGTGTGGTTCCCATTCATTACTCTTATGGTGGGTCTGTATGATACACTATTCTCTAACATGTATCTGTGTGCTTGGTTTGATATCATATATTAGGACTGATGCGATTCTGTCATCAACCAACACACACTCTAGTCTTTTATGTTATTGATGTCTATGGTTATTTCCATAATAACAACCGACTAGGGACGATAGTGAGAATGTACATACTCTTAACATCTGTATGATCTCATTGTTCAAGTCATGTACTTGAAGACATACATCACTGAGTTTTTTCATTCTCCAGACATCTAACATGTTATACTATTATCTCAAAAATAGTTAAAACATATAGACAAAAATTTCCTATATTATTATCAAATCAAGTATAACATGCCTCATTACAATCATCATATAATTGGCTCTCTGGGCATACTATACCAATAGACTCCCGCTTACACTTAGATCCAATCACCCGCAAATCATATTCCAAGTGATCTTTACATGTCCATCATGTTTATGCTGCACAAGTGCTTTTATAGCGGGTAAGCAACATTTGCTTCAAGTTGGTATATTGCATATTTCACATCCCCTCACTGTATGACAGCTCGTATGAGATGGAAGTGTCATTGTATTCTATCCGAAATTCCTTTACCTAACTAGTAGCTCCATTGTTGTTACAATATTACTACTGAGTCACCAATGGTCAAAACCTCCCATAAGTTCATCCATATGAACTTCTAGATCGATACATTATCCTTTATAGTGTTCGTAACACTAAGGTACTCAACTTCTTGTTGTAGAATTAATCAATTGTCTTATGTTTGGAACATTTCCAACTAACAATTCTTATTCTAAGGTCAAACACAAATTTGTCATTTTAGAAGCTTGCATCTGTGTAACTCCTTACACCCAACTCTTCCTTATTACCATAACTAAAGAACTAATCCTCTTAGTACTTCACAAGTACATAAAGATGTCCTTCATGGTATTCCAGTAACTCTTACTGGAGTTTGATAGATATCCATTCGTCATGTCCAATACATACGAGATAGCTAGATATTTATATGATTTCATATCTTCTTGTCATGTCCAATACATATAAGATGATGAGTTCATATATTCTTATCATGTCCAATAAATACAAGATAACTAGTTCATATTTTCTTATCATGTCCAATACATACAAGATAATGAGATGAATTCATATGTGATAGATACAATCTATCCATGTGTTC
Source organism: Alisma plantago-aquatica (assembly GCA_963693085.1). NCBI lineage: Eukaryota > Viridiplantae > Streptophyta > Magnoliopsida > Alismatales > Alismataceae > Alisma > Alisma plantago-aquatica. Next base: position 836,434,083 of record OY856410.1, on the reverse strand, counting down.
CTTATTCTTCATAAGAACTGGGATACTTGGCTCTTAAGAGACTAACTCCATGGAACATGGACAAGTTTTCTCTCATCACGCTGAACCCTTTCAGCATCTTGCTGATGTATATTCTCTTTCTTAGGTCAAGAAGCCCTAAAGATTTCATCATGTTCAACACATTGAACTTGTTAGAAACTCTTTTCAACCAAATTACCCTCCATGTCAGTCTTCTTTTGGAAAACCCAAAAGTACCCAATGGGTTTTACCCCTTCAGGTGGATCAACCAAGGTCATACTTTGTTGATGTACATGGAGTCCATCTTGGAATTCATGGCTTCAACCCATATCTCAATTTTTGGCTCTCATTATCTTCTAGGTACACTGTTGACTCATCATATGATCAACTCACTGCCTTCTTATCCATAAGATATGATATATCATTCAGGCTCTAGGTGTGTTCTACCAAAACCATGAGTTTTGTGTGTTACTTAAGGAACTTTGAGATTCCACAACATTTTTTGATTCTCTTTATTCCCATTATACGTCTTTAAGTTCAATGTTTTTTTTGTTTGTCTCAAATATTTTGAGTTCTACTTTTCTCTCCCACTGATTCCTTTAGAACTAGGTTCTCCACTAGGAATACAGCCATCCAAAATAGCTTTGTTGTTGGATTTGGATATCAAATTAGTATTCAATAAAATAACATTTATGCAATTTGTGGAAAAAACCTTTTAAGAAACATTTTTCTTATTTAGGATTTCAATCCTAATTTTTATAAAGACATATCAGGACACTTCCCATTCTATATCTCATATGGGTGTCTTTTGAACTAATGGTACATTGTTTTAGTGTTAAGCATGTGCCCAAAAGTAAATTTGAAGTTTAGCTGGTAATCATACTCTGACTTATCAAGGTGTGATTCCTTCTTTCTGATACACTCTCATGATACACTATCATTGTGTTTCAGGTGGAGTCCATCATGATACATTATCATGATCTTCCAGAAGGTTCTCAAACTCTTAGTTCAAAGTATTTCCATATTGATCATATCAAAATTTAATACTTATACCAAGTTTTTTATGTACTTCATTTATGATCTCCTTGAACATTTCAAGAGATTCATGTTAAATACAAACTACCATATCTATTGAGGTCATCAGTAAATATATTGAAATACTATTGATTACCTTTAGCATTTATTCTAAAAGGTCTATATACATCAATATGTATAATTCTTAATAGAATAATCGTTCTCCCACTACATCTAGTGAAGAACCTTTGTCATATTGCACAATGAATGAGATTAGCATGTCTCTATTAGTTCAATAACCAAAATGAGTCTAGATAACCATCATATGGATTTTTAGAAATGTAATTCTCATTTATGCACTATAGATGACTATGCTATAGGTATTCAAGTTTGAGTTATCATGTCATTCATTACATGGGTCACACACATTTGTATCTTTAACTATCGAGCATAGTTGATGAGACATAGGCATTTCCATCAAAGATCATCAGTTCATTACATTCTTGTCCATACAATATGTATGACAATTTCATTGATGGAAGATGTATAATAGCAATTCACTAATTCTATTATATGCCCATGAATGTCATATTGTAACTGTAATGGTAGCAACTCTTGCTCCACAAAGTTTCTAGCTTACTTCTTCTTAGGTCCTAAAGTAGGGATCTCTATCTATCTTTCACCTTCCTGAGATCCTCTATAAAGAGGTTATTTCCCTTTCCATTTTACTCCTCTCGATATCTTGAGTGATGAAGACTTGGACTTAAGCTTGGTTTCATAACATTTCTAGACTTTTCTTTAGTCTATGGACTTCACTCTGCTGATCACTATCACAGGTTTTGTCCTTTCTTCATTTATGCTTTGGCATCAGCATGTTAAGAACTTTAAACAATGGTTTGTCCAATTTTCTCAACATTTCATAAGCTGGCAATATGATTCACACAATGATTTTTAGAATCATATGTTTGGTCAACTCTTGACCTATGAGAAATCACAGTTGATCTATATGCACAATCATATTGAGCATATGAGATTATACTTGATCTCCATCTGTCTAATTATACTCAAATATCACTTTGAAGCCATTATACCTTTCACGTTTTACATGTTTCTTAAGATGTATAACCATCTCAAGAATGTCCATGCTACAATCTATTTATGCAACTCATAGTTCATATAGCTCATCTAAGGTTCTTGATGTCTTAGGCATCATTGGCATATTTTTAACCTTAGGCACATTTGGAGTGGTTCTACTGGATCTAGTATTTTAAGGACTTCAGAGTTTACTCTCACTATTGAGAACACTTCTCAAAGGTCCCAAACTAGATTTAAATTTTATCCCATTTATGAACTGATTGCAACGATAATGTATTTGTGTTTGTCATTTGGATTCTACAAAAGAATTTTGCAACATTTAAAAACATTTTTGATTTGTTTGATTTGATAAAGTTGACGATATTAATTAGGTCTTTAATTAATTATCGATCCCACTATTTTGATAAAATTGATAACCCTCATGTATCAATTTGGAAGATTGCAGCGTACAACCTTCTAGTGAGCAAGATCCTAACTTCCTCTAAGTTTTGGACCAGCGAGGGCTGTCACCCACAACTAGATTCTTTCAGGTAGGCAACTTTTGCTAATTGCATCATATGCAACTCTTGATAGATGTTATACACAACTCTTTGTCATAAACATATGCATGCCTCAAGGTGCTTAATCCTATTAAGGTCACCTAGTTAAGTCCAACCCAAATGCCAACATAATAAATATGCACCCTGCTAGGGAAGACCCACATATTCACCACCACACTTCCACGAGATAGACAGTGCACCACGCTAGGTCATGCCACACTTAGTCGATTAAGTTTTTCATGTGTGCTTCTTTTGGAAGGCATCTTAAACTTTATATTTATATTGAGGGGTTTGGTATTTATATACATATACATATCCAATCACCACATATATAGTACATATCATATACATGTTATATCCCACAAGAAAACATGGAAACGATAAAGCAATGATTATGGCCATCCTATTTGTAATTCCTTGAGCGACAAGGAATTACAGTCATCTAGGTATACATCACATGCAACTACCTGTTGTTGATGAAGATTTGTGCTTGAGCCATTCCAAGTTGATCAGCTCATCCCGATGACTAATCGACTCGCCTCCTGGATGGTCAGTTGGTTGTCACCAACCGATCATCTGGCACCTCCAGACAGTCGGTTTGTTGGGTCTTCGTGCTCCTCGTTAGGCCACCAACCACTTGTCTCGCACCATTATCTGGTTGTCTTGGTCCTCCAATCGCTGATCTGGGTGCCCATCATTCTTTGACATAACAGGGAATAAGACTATCCTACTTTTACATATATCTTTGGGAAACCCCAAGTTACATTTGGTGGGCAACAAATGTAGAAGAGAAGGCTCGAGTTATCTCGAGTTACATATGAAATAGAAGAAAGGACTCGGTACGCAGACCGAGATGCAAACAACCACAACCAAGCAAGCACACACATAGGGGTTTATAGGTCATAATCACACTACACATCCACCATCAAAACCGTTTTAGGGTGATGCATATTGATTGCATATATATACCATATCATATATGTATATAGGGATTGTGGTGTTTAATTGGATATGCACATTAGCCAGTTAAAGTATTCACATCACATCCAATAAATAAATGGTAAAAAACCAAAATCTGATCATATCGATTAATCCTAAAATATAGTATGTTGACGTGGCTCTGATACCACTGTTGGGTTTTGTGGTATAGAATAGGCAGTGGAAACAAAAACTTTATCTAACCACAAACCCATAACCAGTAGACTACATCAACAACTATGCAATAGGAAAGATGGTTTAGTGAGATATACCTGGTCCTAAGGCTTGCTCAATGATAATACCTCACAACTAGTGGGGCCTTCAACCACCTAGTCTTTGATGATGTATGTGCAACTCCTAGTCTTGACACAGACTGCGGTTGACAGTCGTCCTCCTGAGCGACAGAAATCTCCCGCCTCTATAGATATTATACACTGACCATTGTGAACTGTAGTCATCCTGAAGGACATACTAAAAGGAGTTGTCCCCTTCTATCGATGTACTAGTCACCGACACACTCTCCCACCACCAGTCACGTTTTTGCAGTTGTCTTTCCCTAGTTGTTCCTCCCTATATGGGTAGAACTTGCTTGGGCTCTCTCGATTACTACAACTAGAGAGGACAATAAATTTGTAGAAAAATTAATGTTCTGAGTTCTGTATTCTGAGAAGCCCCATGTACCCATCTATTTATAGTAGCGGGTAGGGTCATGGTTCCCAATCTGTGCGGGAGTAGAAGGGTCTGGATTTACCATGAACTGATTGCACGGTGGTAGGTGAACCGATCATTTCACAACTGAATTGATCATTTGGGTAGGTGAGCCAATCAGTTCATAATTGAACCGGTCATTTGGGCTGGTGAGCTGATCGGTTCACCAAGTGAACTGGTCGTTTCACTTCCCAGACTTGCCCACAATTGACTTTCCTTATTCGTTTCTAATTAACACAAAGATTAATTCTTGTCCCAATCGAATTGAACAAGTGAAATGAGGATCTTTTCTCACGAATTAGGAAACCCAACACATGCTTGTTTGGTCCATGTGAACAACCAGTCATTTCTACCGGTCGGTTGGTGGTCTAGGTTGTGCAAAACTTAGTCAATGCAGTTCTCAATCAATATGACACTCTAATAAGTTGGTTCAACATTTGAACTTGATGATTTTGAGTCAAGTTTATTGATTGAATGTTTAATTGAGTACCTAAACACTTTAGTAATCTATCTAAACACCATTCATGGATAAACTCCTCTTCGAGGTTAATCCTATGTGTGTGACCCTATAGGTCCCATAGATTGAATGTTTAATTGAGTACCTAAACACTTTAGAAATTAATCTAAACACCATTCATGAATAAACTCCTCTTCCAGGTTAATCCTATGTGTGTGACCCTATAGGTCCCATTTCACGTTGGCATTGAATGTCCATAACTAACTTATGACTTCACAAGAAAAGAGTGGTGCCTAGTCGCACATCAGTGCTGACCAAGTGAAAAGGAAAGTTGGAGAACAAATTTCAACCTACAATCTATTATTAATGTTACATTGAATGTTTAGTTCCTTTGTCACTGATATCCAGATTGAACTCAAGGCATGGACTTGTCATCCTCTACAAACGTTCAATACATGTTTCTTATTTCAGAGTAGACTGTCTGAGATATATGTAAGCTTAATATCATATATTGACTTACATGTGCATGTCCATGCATTTCTCAGTCTCACTCCTCAAGTGGCCAAGATATCACACTCCCTTAGGAGGGACAAATTCCATATCTATCACTCACAATCAAGCCCCAATGTGTCTAATTCACCCAATCATCACTGTTATAAGAACCCATGTTTTAGGACTATGTTTTGGTGATGTCAAAGTGTACCTAACCACATGTAATGAGTAAAATGATTTTAGGTCTAAGAACAACAATCACCACCAATACTATACGAGATGATCCTGACTAACCAAGTGTGGTTTCCATGCATCAATATTACAATGGGTCTGTCCGGTACACTGTTCTCTAACATGTATTTGTGTGCTTGGTTTGATATCATATATCATGACTGTTGAGATTCTGTCATCAACCAACACACACTCTAGTCTTTTGTGTTATTGATTTCTATGGTTATTTCCACAATAACAACCGACTAGGGATGTTAGTGAGAATGTACATACTCTTAACATCTGTATGATCTCATTGTTCAAGTCACGTACTTGAAGACATACATCGTTGAGTTTTGTAATTCTCTAGATATCTAACATGTTATACTATTATCTCAAAAATAGTTAAAACATATAGATGAAAATCACCTTTATTATTATCAAATCAAGTATCACATGCCTCATTGCAATCATCATATTATAGGCTCTCTAGGCATACTATACCAATAAAGGGATGCATTCCAATGTGTTGGTTGCCTTAGAGTGATTCAATTCCTCATCTAGAGAGATTGATGTCATAGAAATGTTTCATAGTGCTAACTTAGTAGTTCTAGCATTACTCTTTTTTCCTCAGGAATATCCAAACATTCATTGAGGGCTTTGTTTAGAGCTTGATCTCCTCCTCTATTCCATCTAGAGAATTAGCCCGCTTATTCAAAGAGTCAGAAGTCAATGAAGTCATCCTATTGACTAAAGGAAAAAAAATGTTTTATTAGTATATGAAAGTCAATTTCGCTCAACTGAACATAATAGGGAATGTAGGTGGTGGGTCAATATGGGAAGGAGAGAAGTAAGCAAATAACAACTATTCTCAGTGGTCATGGAGATTGGAAGAGTTTTAATAGTTGCTGAAAATTGTTATCTATTTGATAGATCAGGGTGGTCGCTAAAAATATGGGAATTCTCAAAAGTCACCAAAGATAAGGGGTAGAAGGTTACTGATAATCTACAAATTCTTAGCTCTCACCAAAAAATCAAGGCACGTGGTTGCTAAAAATATGGAAGATCTCAACGGTCACTAAAATTTTACAACTAAGTAAGAAAACTCAAGGTCGCTGAGTGTTTTGAAACTACCAACATTGTTGAGAAAGTTGAAATCATGGCGATCACTAAAAACATTGACTGTTGGAATTCCAGTGGGATACGATCGTCGGAGATCCACTGAGAAGGTTTCAACTTCTTGTTGGTATAGTATGCCTAGAGAGCCAATCATATGATGATTGCAATGAGGCATATGATACTTGATTTGATAATGATAAAGGTAATTCCATTTATAATGTTTGTCTTACTCATGAGATGATGACACATACATGATAGATGTCTAAAGAATTATGTGACTCTATGACATATGTCTTCAAGTTGAGGACCTGAACAATGAGACCAGATGTATGATAAGAGTACATACATTCTTGTTATGTCCCTGGTCAGATATTACTGTGGAAGAAAATAGCCAACAATAACACATAAGACTAGAGTGTGTGTTGACTGATGAGAGAGTCTCATTATTCATGATATATGATATCAAGTTAAGCACACAGATACATGTTAGAGAATAGTATATCAGATAGACCCACTGTGAGAGTGATACATGGATAACATGGAATGGTAGTCACAATCGTCTCTCATAGTGATGGTGGTGATTGTGGTTCTTAGACCTGAAATCACTACACCCTTCACATGTGATTGGGTATAGTTTGACAGCATCAAACATAGTCCTGAAACATGGGTTGTTATAACAGTGATGATTGGGTGACTTTGACACATTGGGACTTGATTGTGAGTGATAGATGTGGGATTTCTCCCTCCTACAAGGAGTATGATATCCAAGGCCCCTTGATAAGCGAGACTGAGAATTGTATGGCCATACTCATGTGATTCAATATATAATATGTGAATTCACATGCATCTTAAACAGTATGCTCTAGGTCAAGGAACATGGATTGAATGTTGAAGAGGATGACATTCCATGCCTCGAGTTCAATCTGGATGTCAGTGACAACAGAACTATATGATCACGGTAACACTCATCACAGGTTGTAGGTTGAAGTTGCTCTCCAACTTTCTGAGGTACTTGGGTAGCAATGATGAGTTACTAGCAACTACTCATTGCTTGTGATGTCTTAAGTTGTTATGAACATTCATTGCCAACATAAATTGGAACATGTAGGGTCACACACATAGGATACCCCTAGAAGAGGAGATTGCCCATGAATGATGTATAGATTGAAACTAAAGGTATTTAGGTACTCAACTAAACATACAATTGACAGACTAGACCCAAAAATATCAAGTTTAGGTGTTGAACTAGCTGGTTAGAGTATCAGTTCCTTTGAAGACTGCATTGCCAATGTCAGGACTGCCAACCGACCGATTCACCCTTGTGAGCCAATCGACTGGTGTGAGCCAACTGTCTGGTTCAGTTGGTGAACTGGGTGGCTCACAGTCCTGCCAATTGAGGAAATAAGAATTTTCCCAGTTGGAAGAAAACTTTCATGTTTTACTTGTTCAATTTGATTGGAATAAGGATTAATCTTTGCATTAATTGGAAACGATTGAGGAAAGTCAATTGCGGGCAAGTCTAGGAAGTGAAATGATTGGTTCACTGGGTGAACCAATCGGCTCACCTGCCCAAATGACTGATTTAGTTATGAACTGATCAACTCAACTGCCCAAACGATCGATTTAGTTGTGAACCGATCGGTTAGCCTGTCGTAGTACAAACTATTCATGGAATTTTCAGATCCTTCTACTCCCGAATGGATTGGGAACCCTGATCCTGCCATCTACTATAAATAGAGGGGTACTGGGGGCTTCTCAAAACACATAACTCAGAACATCAGTTGCTCTGTAAAGTTGTTTTCCTCTTTGGTTTTGGTAACCGAGAGAGCCCGAGCAAGTGCTACCCGACTAGGGAGGAACAATGAGGGAAAGGAAACTATCTAAAAGTTTTCTGAGTTTGGGAGAGCAAGATGGTGCTAGTACACCAACAGGAGGGTCATCTCCTTCCTTCCAGTTCTTCTAGAACGTAGGAGTTCTAGGTGGTCTGTGTGGACTATCTACAGAAGCCTCGAGTTTGTCAGCCGCTCAGGAGGACACGCCAACCGTAGTAAGTGGTGGAGGCCAAAGTCTATAGCAAAGATCAGGAGCTACACAAACACCGTCCAAGACATGGCATTGAAGACCACACATGGTTGTAAGGTATTGTCGCAGGGCAAGCCCCAGGACCAAGTATATCTCGTTTAAACCATCCTTCCCATTACATAGTTGTTGATGTGATCTCCTGTTATGGGTTAATGGCTAGTAATTTTTTTGTTTCCGCTGCCTACTCTAAGGGCATAAAACCCAATAGTGGTATCATACCCACGTCAACATATTGTATTTTGGGGATAAATTGATATGATTGGATTTTGGTTTTATCATCATTTATTTATTGTATATGATGTGAATATTTAAAATGAATAATGTGCATATCTGACTAAATTCCACATGCAACCACAAACTAATATACATATATGATATGGTATATATGCAATTGATACGCGTCTCCCTAAAATGATTTTGGTGGTGGATGTGTAGCATGGTTATGGCCTATAAACCCTATGTGTGCTTGGTTGTTTATGGTTGTTTGCATCTCGGTTTGCATATCAAGCCTTTACCTTCTATTCCACATGTAACTCGAGATAATTCGATATTCTTTCTCTTCTACCTTTGCTCCCCTCGAATGTAACTTGAGGCTTCCCAAAGATTATGTAAACGTAGGATAGTTTAATTTCTGTTACATCAAAGAAGAAGATGCCCAACACCAAATGAGCCAACCGCCTGGAGGATCGAGGAGGATTGCTAAGATGGAGCCAGATCGACCGACTGATCGCCCAACCACTTGTTGGAGATGTCCAAACATCAGAGGCCAGACCGACCAACCAACCGACCAGGAGGGGAGTCGATCGTGTCATAGGATGAGTCAATCAACGCATAATGGTTCAAGCACAAAGATCTTCATCAACAAATAGGTTGCATATGATGTGGACCTTAGATGACCGTAATTCCTTTTGGCTCCAAGGAATTACAATAGGATGGCCATAATCATCGCTTTTATCGATATTTCATGTTTCTCGTTGTGGTTATAGCATGTATATGATACATACTATAATAATGGGGTGATTGGATATGTATATGTATATGTATATAAATACCAAACCCCTCAATATAAATATTAAGTTTAGGATGCCTTCCATAAGCGACACACATGAAATGCTTGATCGACCAAGTGTAGGTTATGCCAAAGCGTGGTGAACAATCCATCTCATGGAAGTGTGATGGTAGACATGTAGGTTCTGCCAAAGTAGGGTGCATGTTTATCGTGTCATCTTTTGGGTCAGACTTAACTGGTGATTCTTAGAGATTCTAAGCTACAGATGCATGTAGATGATCATGGCAAAGAGTTGTCAATGTCATCTAGCTGAGAGTTTCATTTGATGCAATTGGTATGATGGCCTACCTAAATAGTCAAGTTGTGGGCGATCAACCAAAGGTGAGTCATAATTTGATGAAATATGGATGTTGGCCACTAAAAGGTTGTACGCTGCAATCTTCCAAATTGATGTATGAGGGTTATCAATTTGAACAAAATAGTGGGAATGATAATTAATTAAAGGCCTAATTAATATCTTCAAATTTATCAAATCAAACAAATCAAAAATTGTTTTGAAAAGTTGCAAAAATTATTTTGTAGAATCCAAATGACAAATACAAATACATTATCATTGTGATTAGTTCATAAATAGGATAAACTTCAAATCTAGTTTGGGACCTTTGAGAAGTGTTCTCAATGGTGAGTGTAAACTCTAAAGTCCTTGTAAGACCAAAGCCAGTTGAACCACTCCAAATGTGCCTAAGGCTAAAATTGGATGCTTACTTGAAGTATGCCAATGATGCCTAATACATCAAGAACCTTATGTTGAGCTATGTGAACTATGAGTTGCATAAACAGATTGAAGTATGGACATTCTTGAGATGGTTATACATCTTAAGAATCATGTAAAGTGTGAAAGGTATAATGTCTTCAAAGTGATATTTGAGTATAACCAGACAGATGGAGATCAAGTATAATCTCATATGCTCAATATGATCATGCATATAGATTAACTGTGATTTCTGATAGGTCAAGGGTTGACCAAACATATGATTCTACAAATCATTGTGTGAATCATATAGCCAGTTTATCAAATGTTGAGAAACTTGCCCAAACCAATGTCTAAAGTGCTTGGCATGTTGACGCCAAAGCATGAATGAAGAAAGGACAAAACATGTGATAATGATAAGTAGAGTGAAGTCCATAGACTAAAGAAAGGTACAGAAGTGTTCTAATGCCAAACTTAGGTTGAAGTCTTCATCACTCAAGGTATGGAGAGGGGTAAGTAGGAAAGGGAAATAACCTCTTTATAGATGATCTCAGGAAGATGATAGAGATAGATATCTCTACTTCAGGTCTTGAGAGGAAGTAAGCTAGAAACTATGTGGAGAAAGAGTTTCTACCATTACAATTACATTATGACATTCATGGGCATGTAATAGAATTAGTGGATTGCTATTATATACCTGTCATCAATGAAAAATATCATACATCTTGTATGGGCAAGAGTGTTATGGACTGATTTTGATCATTGATGGCAATTCCTATGTCTCACTAATTATACTTGATAGTTAAGGAGACAAATGTGTATGACACATGTAATGAATGACACGATAACTCAAACTTGAATGCCTATAGCATAGTCATCTAGAGCGCATGAATGGGAATTGCATTTCTGGAATCCATATGATGGATATCTAGACTCATTTTGGTTATTGAACCAATAGAGACATGCTAATCTCATACATTGTGCAATATGACAAAGGTTCTTGACTAGATGTAGTGGGAGGATGATTATTCTATTAAGGATTATACATATTGATGTATATAAACCTTTTAGAATAAATGCTAAAGGTAATTAATAATACTTCAAATATATTTACTGATGACCTCAATTGATATGGTAGTTTGTATTTAATAAAATACAAACATGAATCTCTTGAAGTGTTCAAGGAGATCATAAATGAAGTACATAATTATCTTGGTATAAGTATTAAAATTTCGATATGATCGATTTGGATACTTTGAACCAAGAGTTTGAGAATCTTCTGGAAGATCATGATAATGTATCATGATGGACTCCATTTGAAACATAATAATAGTGTATCATGAGAAATGTATCAGAAAGAAAGAATCACACCTTGATAATAAAAGTGTGATTACTAGATAAACTTCAAATTTTCTTTTGGGTACATGCTTAACATTGGGAATAAATAGAATAACAAAATGTTGTGGAATCTCAAAGTTACTTAAGTAACAAACAGAACACATGGTTCTGGTAGAACACGCCTAGAGCTTGAATGATATATGATATATTATGGAGAAGAAGGTGGTGAGTTGATCATATGATGAGTCAACACTCTACCTAGAAGCTAATGAGAACTAGAAATTGAGGTATGGCTTGAAGCCATGAAATCCAAGGATGGACTCCATGTACATCAACAAAGTATGACCTTGGTTGATCCACCTGAAGAGGCAAAACCCATAGGGTACTTTTGGGTCTTCTAGAAGAAGATAGACATGGAGGGTAATTTGGTTGCAAAGAGTTTCTAACAAGTTCAAGGTGTTGAACATGATGAAATCTTTTCAGCAGTTAACAAGGATAAATCCATCAGGATAATGCTTGCTATTGTAGCTTAATGTGACTATGATATTTGGCATATGGATGTTAAAACCACATTCCTTAAATGTAGTATTGTGCATGATGTGTATGTAACACAGCCTAAAGGTTTTATAAATCCAATAATGCAAATAAAGTCTATAAAGTTGCATAGATCAATCATTGGATTGAAGCAAGCAACTCAGAATTGGATCTTCAACTAGATAAGATTGAGATGATGTAGTATTCCCTCAGGTGGCAAATGCATGGATGATATAATGGAAAATATGCCAAAAATATATGTGTTCTCTTTTGCTACTAAACATCTTTTCTCAAGTATATAATTTTTGTTATATTTCTTTATAACTTCCAAGTTTTAGTTTTATTTATTGCCAAGATATGATGAGAGGTATATAAGAAGACACATAGACATACTCAGTATAATATTCTTGAACTTAGTACAATATTCTTGAATGTTGTGTTGACGTGTACCACATGTAATCTTCTGTTTAGGTTGTGGACATGTGCTCTTGAAGATCCAGGATAGTTAAGAGTTGTGTGGCGAGCTGATGTATAGGTGGACCTGTTGTCTTAAGATCCTATAGTTTAGTGGTAGTACATTTATATATAGAAGTTTGTTGTTCAATATGTAATATCAAATTCCGTAACAATTCATGTTGTAATTATATGTTGAATGGTAAAAATGTGTTGTATGGTTTTGTTCATGTGCATGTGCTACTGATTGTTTCCTTTTGACTTTCTCTAATGTTCTTCTTCTTAGCCTAGTGTGTTAGTTTGAATAGGGATTCTCATTGAGGTGAGGGTTTCAATTTAGAAGTCACACATCAAATTAAGTTTTAGAAAATCTAGGGACATCACAAAGATAGTCAAAGAGTTTGACTTGAGTCAGAATGAATGTATAATGTGCGATTACAAGAATTTAGTGGGAGCATATATATATTCCACATATTGATGGGGAGTATCATCCTTATACTACAAAATCTGGAAACAAAGTGCATTTTAAAGTTTTAAAGAAGCATCCTATGTGATAGGAATCAAGATCTATAGAGACAGATCAATAGGGCTTCTTGTCCTAATAAAGAGAACTTACTTTGGCTAGATGATGAATGAGTTCAACATGGTGAGAGAGAACTTGTCCATGTCCCATGGAGTTAGTCTCTCAAGAGACAAGTGTCCCAATTCTTATGAAGAATAAGGAACACATGGATAGATGCCATATACATTCACAATTGGATCTATCACATATGAACTCATCTCGTTATCTTGTATGTATTGGACATGACAAGAAAATATGAACTAATTATCTTGTATGTATTGAACATGACAAGAATATACAAACTCATCATCTTGTATTGAACATGACAAGAAGATATGAAATCATCATCTTGTATGACAAGATGATATAAATATCCATTTATCTCGTATGTATTAGACATGATGAATGGATATCTTTCCAACTCCAGTAAGAGTTACTAGAATACCATGAAGGACATCTTTGTGTACGTGTGAAATATTAAAAGGATTATTTCTTTAGTTATGGTAATAAGGAAGAGTTGGGTATAAAGAGTTACACCGATGCAAGCTTCTGAAATGACAAAAATGTGTTTGACCTTGGAATAAGAATTGTTAGTTGGAAATGCTCTGACATAAAACAATTGATTAATTCTATAATAAGAAGGTGAGTACCTTAGTGTTACGAACACTATAAAGGATACTGCATGGATCTAGAAGTTCATATGGATGAATTTATGGGAGGTTCCGACCATTGGTGACTCACTAGTAATATTGTGACAAAAATGGAGCTATTGGTTAGGTAAAGGAATTTCAGATAGAATACTATGGTACTTCCATCTCATACGAGTTGTCGTACAGTGAGGGGATGTGGAACATGCAATATACTGACTTGAAGCAAATGTTGCTTACCCGCTATAAAAGCACTTGTGTAGTAGAAACATGATGGACATTTTAAGATCACTTGGTATATGATTCGTGGGTGATTGGCTCTAAGTGCAAGTGGGAGTTTGTTGGTATAGTATGCCCAGAGAGCCAATCATATGATGATTGCAATGAGGCGTATGATACTTGATTTGATAATGATAAAGGTAATTCTATCTATTATGTTTGTCTCACTCATGAGATGATGACACATACATGATAGATGTCTAAAGAATTATGTGACTCAATGACATATGTCTTCAAGTTGAGGACCTGAACAATGAGACCATATGTATGATAAGAGTACATACATTATTGTTATGTCCCTAGTCAGATATTATTGTGGAAGCAAAATAGACAACAGTAATACATAAGACTAGAGTGTGCGTTGACTGATGAGAGAGTCTCATTAGTCATGATATATGATATCAAGTCAAGCACACATATATATGTTAGAGAATAGTATATTAGACAGACCCATTGTGAGAGTGATACATGGATACCATGGAATGGTAGTCATAACCGTCTCTCATAGTGATTGTGGTTCTTAGACCTGAAATCATTGCACTCATCACATGTGATTGGTTAGACTATAATATCATCAAACATAGTCTTGAAACATGGGTTGTTATAATGGTTATGATTGGGTGACTTTGATACATGGGGACTTGACTATGAGTGATAGATGTGGGATTTGTCCCTCCTACAAGGAGTATGATATCCATGGCCCCTTGATAAGAGAGACTGATAATTGTATGGCCATACTCATGTGATTCAATATATGATATGTGAATTCACATGCATATCAGATAGTCTACTCTAGGTCAAGGAACATGGATTGAATGTTGAAGAGGATGACATTTCATGCCTTGAGTTCAATCTGGATGTCAGTGACAAAGGAACTATATGATCATGATAACACTAATCACAAATTGTAGGTTGAAGTTGTTCTCCAACCTTTTGAGTTACTTGGGTAGCAATGCTGAGTTACTAGATTCCGCTCATTTCTTGTGATGTTATAAGTTGTTATGAACATTCACTACCAACGTAAATTGGAACTTGTAGGGTCACACACATAGGATACCCATGGAAGAGGATATTGTCCATGAATGATGTTTAGATTGAGACTAAAGGTGTTTAGGTACTCAATTAAACATAAAATTGACCGAGTGGACTCAGAACTGTCAAGTTCAAGGCAGGTGTGAGCCAACTGACCAGTTCACTTAGTGAACTGGGCAACTCACAATCCTTCCAACTAAGGAAATAAGGATTTGCCCAGTTGGAAGAAAACTTTCATGTTTCACTTGTTCAATTTGATTAGAATAAGGATTAATCTTTGCATTAATTGGAAACGATTGAGGAAAGTCAATTGCGGCCAAGTTTGGGAAGTGAAATGACTAGTTCACTGGGTGAACCGATTGGCTCACCTACCCAAATGATCAGTTTTGTAATGAACCAATTGGCTCAACTTCCCAAATGATCGGTTCAGTTGTGAACTGATCGGTTTTCCTGCCACTGTACAAACTATTTATGGAATTTTTGGATCCTTCTACTCCTGAACAGACTGGGAACCCTGACCCTACCCTCTACTATAAATAGAGGGGTGCTAGGGGCTTCTCATAACACACAACTTAGAACATCATTTGCTCTACAAAGTTGTTGTCCTCTCTAGTTTTGGTAACCGAGAGTTCCCGAGCAAGTGCTACCCCAACTAGGGAGGCACATTGAGGGAAAGACAACTGCAAAAAAGCAATCTGAGTTTGGGAGAGCAGGTTGGTGCTAGTATTCCAACAGAAGGGTTGTCTCCTTACTGCCAATTCTTCTAGAATGGCAGGAGTTCTAGGTGGTCTGTGTGGACTATCAGTAGAGGCGGGAGATGTCTGCTGCTCAGGAGGACACGTCAGCCACAGTCTGTGGTGGAGGCCAGAGTCCATGGCAAAGACCAAGAGCTACACAAACACCGTCTAAGACATGGTGTTGAATACTGCACATGGCTACAAGGTATTGTTGCTGGGAAAGCCCCAGGACGAGGTATATCTCACTAAAACCATCTTTCCCATTACATAGTCATTGATGTGATCTCCTATTATGGGTTAATGGCCAATAATTTTTTTTGTTTCTACTGCCTACTCTGAGGCCATAAAACCCAACACTTCTTCCTATGAGTCTGGAAATTTAATGAGAAATATAAGTACTTGGAATTTGCACATGGTGGTAGAAAGAGGGATAACTCACGCACATACCTTAATCACTTTGGGTATGGAAAATGGTGGTCTAGATGTGAGAAAACAAGAAGGTGGGTGTGAGAAAGTTCTAGGGTTACTATCCATCATACGTCAACTCATGGTGGAGTAACATTGTCTTGTTTATAGTTTACACGAGCAGTGGTTATAGAGGACTATGATGGTAAGGGAAAGAAGGTTGGGATACACACTTTGTCATCAAGATGTGCTTCACTCGCAGTAGAGTTTTTCCAGGTCTTCACTATAGTTGGAGTAGAGTGATTGATTTAGGGTTGACAGTGGTGTTTATTTATTTTTGTGTCTGGTAGTCACTGAAGTTTTTTGATCGATGGTTTCCTAATGGGTACTTCAATAGTCACTAGGATTATTATGATCTTGTCGGCCATTGAAGAGTTCTACCCTTTTTACTTTTGCTAAGAATTGATGGTCACTGAAACTTCTTATTCATTAGTCTCTTAGGATTCACGACTTCCTCTGGTTGCTAATAATTCTGATCAATAGTTTCTAAACAGTTGATCTCGGTGGTCACTGGGATTGTGAATTTTCAGCGACCAATGGGAATTTCCTTGGTTTGACTTTTATCCTCCTAAAAGAAAACCACATTCATGAATTTCTCTTTCAACTTTATTTTATATATATACAAAGAATTAAGAAATTATGCAAATTGTCCAAGACTTGTGGTTAAAATTCTAAGTACTAGGACAAATCTAGGGATTAAGTAAGCAACTAAAATTAAGGGAACATATAAAGATGTCCTTGGGTTTCCTCTAAATTGTAGCTAGATTTTATTTAATCAAGTTCTTCAGATTTCTTATGGTGGTGCTGGTGGGGGTTCCTCGAAATGGAGTTTTGATCTTCTGATAAACTCTTCATCTTAATAGTGTCTCTTCATTATGTGGCCATTTAACATGAACTTCCTTGTCTTTGCACTAGAAATTTCCATCATCCTTAATGGATATATCTTGGATACTGTGAAAGGACCAGACCACCTTGATCGGATCTTTCCAGGAAACGTTTTGATGTTAGAATAAAATAGAAGTACCTTATCTCCTTATGACAAATCTTCTCTTTTTAGATGACATTTGTCCTTTTCTTGTAGATTTTAGCATTCTCATAGGCATGTAGCTTGAGCTCCTCTAACTCTTGCAATTTATAAATATTTTCTTTCCTGCCAAGGCTGGGTCCATGTTCAAGAAATTCATGGCCCAAAAGGCCTTGTGCTCCAGTTCCATTGGCAGGTGGCAAGACTTCCCATATATCAATCATAAAGGGTAGTCCCTATTGGGTTTTTATGTGCAGTTCGGTACACCCAAAGTGCATCTTCAAGCTTCATTGAGCAATATTTCCGAGTTCAACTGATAGTTTTTTCTAAACGTTTCCTGATCTGGATATTCAACATTTCCATTTTCCCAGCTATCTGTGGGTGATATGGTGTAGCCACTTAGTGCTTAACCTCATACTTCTTTAATAGAGCTTCAAATTGTCTTTCCCCAAAGTGGGATCCCCCATCACTGATGACAATTCATGGGAAAAGATTTATGAAACAACATGTTAACTACCTTGGAGTCGCAAGTGGGGGTTTCCACTGCCTCCACCCGTTCAAAGACATAGTCAATCACAACACGGATGTATTGGTTTCCCCTTAATGAAGAGAAAGGTCCCATGTAATCAATCCTCTAGACTTCAAAGATTTCTACTTCAATCCAGTTCGACATAGGCATTTCATTATTTCTAAAGATGTCCATTCTCCTTTGGCATTCATTACATGCCTTAGCATAGGCATATGTATCCTTAAACAATATAGACCAGTAGAATCCTAATTGTAGAACTTTGCTGATGTTCTATCTCTGCCAAGATGGCCTCTATATGATGAATAATGGAATTCATGTAGGATCTTGGGGACTTCTTCTTCCGCCATGCATCTTCTATACAGATTATCTGCACATCTCTTGAATAGGAGTGGGTCACCCAAATAGTAATTCTTTCAATCTGAAAACAACTTTTTTCTTCTAATTTTATGTGATCTTAGGTGGCAACTGACAACAATCTAGGTAGTTGCATATATCTACAAACCATGGTACCTTGGGCTCGATAGACTTGGCCATCATCCGTGCCTTGTTGGTGTAATTGTTATTAACATGTAATAGATCTCTTTCGGCTACTCTAATCCTCAAAAGTTGATCATCGACCACATTTTCTATTCCCTTTTTGTCAATGATTTCATGATCAAATTCTTGCAATTACAGACCCACCTTAAAAGTCCGAGTTTGGTGTCCTTTTTCTACATCAAGTATTTGATGGCGCCATGATCAATGTACACCTTGACTTTTATTCCTATCATATAGGATATGAATTTGTCAAAGGTGAATACTATCTCTAGCATCCCCTTTTCAATAGTGGTATAATTGACATGGGCATCATATAGGGTCTTGCTAGCATATTATATTTTTTGGTGTTTCCTATCTTTTCTTTGCCAAAGAACAACTCTAATAGCATAATCTCTAGCATCACACATTATCTTGAAGGGCAGATACCAATCTAGAGGTTGCAATACTGGTGTTGTTGTTAAACCATTTTTTAGAGTATTAAAAGATTCAAGGCATTTATTTGTGAAGTTGAACTCAACATCCTTTATGAGAAGGCTTTATAGGGGCTTCACTATCTTAAATAAGTCCTTCATAAACCTTCTGTAGTATCTGGCATGTCCCAGAAAGCTTCTTACTCCATTCACCCATTTAGGGAGTGGGAGTTTAGATAGTGCCTATATTTTGCTAAGGTTGACCTCGATTCCTCTTGCAAAATCTTATGTTTGAGAAAAATGCCTTCTTATACCATGAAATAACACTTTTCCCAATTCAAAACCAATTGCTTCTCCTTTCACCTATATAGGACTCGAGACAAGTTATTTAAACATTTTTCAAAAATGGTTCCATACACCAAAAAGTCATCCATGAAAGCTTCCATTATATCCTCTAAGAAATCTACAAAGATAGAAATCATGCACCTATGAAACGTTGCAGGTCCATTGCATAAACCAAATGACATTCATCAAAAGGCATAAGTTCCATAGATGAAGGTGAAAGTGGTCTTTTCTTGATCATCAAGGTGAATAGGCACATGGTATAATCATGAATATCCATCTAGGAAGCAGATATATGAGTGGTGGGCTAACCGCTCTAGGACTTGAACAATGAATGGTAACAAGAAGTGGTCTTTCTTAGTTGTGCCATTGAGCTTTCTATAATCAACGCACATCCACCACCCAGTCAATGACCATGTGGCCAATTCATCTCCATCTTCACCCTTCATGACCATCATTCCTCCATTTCTGGGTACTTCATGTATCAGGCTTACCCAATTGTTGTCTCTAATTGGGTATTCTTGTGTCGACAACTTTATCACTTCCTTCTTAACCACTTCCCTAAGCATTTAGTTCAATTTTCTTTATGGTTGCGCTAGGGGCTTGGTAGTCTCTTCCAGGTTTATCTGATGCATGCATACATCTAGACTTAAGCATTTGATGTCTTCTACAGAATAATCAATCGTTTATTTATGTAGCTTGAGTTCACTTATCAATCTCTCCTTTTGATCTTCTATCAAAGCAGAGTTCATGATGACTAGATTTCTTTCCTCATAATCAAGATTTTTGTACTTTAGCTCTTTAGGGAGATGATTTAGCTTTGGGTTGGGCTTTGATGTTGCTTTCTCCCCAAGTGTTTGCTTGAGCAAGGTGTGCTTTTCTATTTGGATTGTTTCCTCCTTGTCATCAATGTATTCCTCTTTTAACTAGTTCAAATAGTAGAGAATTTTGATGACTTTAGGGTCCTAGACACTAGGGTCTGGTTTGTTCACTTCTCACACTAACAAATCAACAATGGTATTATCTTCCTAGAATTCCTTGCAAAATTGATAATAATTGTCCATGAAATAAACTGATTCGAAAAGAGAAGGTCCCATCGTGCATTTTTATACATGGATGTCAATGTGATCATTTCAACATCAATCATTTCTCTCCCTATTGAGAGGAACAATCTCCCAAAGATCATTGGGCACATTGGATCCTCTACTGTGTCGATTACAACAATATCACATTGGATAAAGTATCATCTTACACGGATGGGGACATGCTCCACAACTCCCACTAGCTTTGTAAAGGTTTGGTCAGCTAGTTGGATCCTCATTCCAATTCTTACCATATCAGTAAGTACCAATCTCTAAGCTAGAGTAAGGGGCATAAGACTAATGCTTGCCCCAAGGTTTGTGAGTCCTTGCCTTAGCTCATTGTCTCCAACGTTAAAAGAAATACTGAATTCTCCAACATCTGTCTTCTATGTAGCCATTCTTGCTTGTACAAAGGCACTTGACATTTTTGCTAATCTCACAGTCTCCATGTGATCTCCACTTCTCCTTTTTTTCATTAGATCTTTAAAGAATTTGGATTAGGTTGGAATTGTAGGGAAATATGACTACAAAAATAGGCAGTGGAAACAAAAACATTTATCTATCATATTCCCCTTAACCAACAGATCGCGTCAATAACTATAATATGGTAAGGTTGGTTTTGAGGATATACCTGGTCTTGGAGAAAGTCTAGTGAAATCTCTTCATTATCGTAGATGCACAACCATCTTCTAGTTGAACTGGGACACATTTGACTGCTATGCCTCCTGGTCTATACCACAGACTGCAGCCTCAAATGTCGATGTCTGTAGCAACTCCTCTCACAACGAACTGTTGGTTAACATTGTTCTCCTAGTGACAAACAATAACCTCTCACCTTTAGAGAAGTTGTAACGTCCCATGACTTTTAAGCCTCAGATAAGATGATCTTAAAAGAATTGATTGGACTACCCATATCACCAAGGTACACCTCCTTTTCTAGGAACTAATCACTAAAGAACTCCATAGTTAAGCGTGCTCAAGTTGGAGTAGTACTAGGATGGGTGACCAGTCAAGAAGTTGATCCTAGCTTGAGCGTAAGTGAGGAAAAAGTGCATAGTTAAGGCCATTGGTGATCTGTGGGTCCAGTTGTCATTCTTGAAACTCTACTAGAGCTTTGGGCAATGGACCCGAGCTTTACAAATGGTATCAGATCCAGATCGCCTCTGATAGGTGGGGCCCACATGGACATGTGGCATGCCAGTCTTGAGCTGTGCGGTCCAGGCATGTTGGAAAGGGTTGTCCATGGTTGACATAGCCACCCTTAGACTAGTATTCTATGATGGAGAGTTGGGTGTCCATCGACAATTATGGGTCTACACTAAAATGGGGAATGATTATGAGGCGTTATAGTTAAGCCTTGACGAGGAGGTCAAGAGTCTAAGTGGGGGAGATTGTAACGTCCCAAGACTTCGAGGCCTCAGATAAGATGATCTTAAAAGGAATGATTAGACTACCCATATCACCAAGGTGCACCTCCTTTTCTAGGAGCCAATCACTAAAGAACTCCATAGTTAAGCTCGCTCAGCTTGGAGTAGTACTAGGATGGGTGACCAGTCGAGAAGTTGATCCTGGCTTGCGTGTGAGTGAGGAAAAAGCACACAATTATGGCTAGTGGTGATCTACGGGATCAGTCGACATACCTAAAACTCTACTAGAACTTTGGGCAGTGGACATGGGCTTTACATAAATCTACATAGACCACCTAGAACTTCTGTCATCCTTCTAGAATAGACAAGAAGGAGTTTTCCCTCCCAATTGTATACTCGTCACCAACTTGCTCTCCCACAACAATGATCTCAGTTGCTCTCTCCCTTTCCATCACCCCTAGTTGGGTCAAACATGCTTAGGATCTCTTGGTTACCACAACCAGAGAGGACATCGTTTGTTAGATCAATTGATTCTAAAATGTCTATTTTGTGTTTTGGGAAGCTCCTAGTACCCCTCTGTTTGTAGGCAGCATTTGGTCCAAGGTTCCTAGTCAATGTGGGAGTGGAAGGGACTAAAAGATCTTGAATTTTCAAAACCTGCGACCATCCAAACAACCGTATGAAAACCTAAATGGGCATTTGGCAAGCAAGATAGTCATCTTATATTGTGAGACATTTGTTTCACAGTTTTCCAATTGCATACAAAATTGGTAATTCAATTCACATTAATGCAAAACATTAATTCCTTACAAAACAAGTAATGTGCAATCCAAAAGAATCTAAGAAAGTGTCTAAAACCATCCTCCAGCCGAATTGGGTAGTCTGCCTTGTTGGCTAAATGGACATCTATAAAATCCCTTTGTTTTGATTATGACAAACATTTCATTTTTATTTATCTAACGAGCTACTTGAGTGTGCAGGATGACACAACTATAAGGGAAATCCAACATGAAGTATTTATATTTTCATGCAAATGTAATCATTGTAAAAACTTGTACAGAATTATAATGTACAAGTACTTAGAATCGCATGTAAATCAAGCATTGGATTTTCCCTAGCTAAACACCGTAGTCATCCATTCAATAGGACCACCTATGCACACATATGTATAACTAGTGCCTAACTTGAAACCTTAAAATTGGATCTCTCTCGGTCGACCAACTCCTCGACCGAGACACCTTCGGTCGACCATATTCTCGACCGAGAAAGATCCAAGTAGCCGTTAGACATATCTGCATATAACTTGAGAAAAGAGAAGCCTGTCGGTCGACAAGTCCTCGACCGAGAGGTGTCTCGGTCGACCTTCACTCGACCGATACGATCTCTGCAATTAGCCGTTAGACTAAACTGACAAGTTAGTTGGCAGTTGGAAATAGACGTTGCATTCAGAGAGCCTGTCGGTCGACGACACTTCGACCGAGTAGGTGTCTCGGTCGACCGTTCTTCGACCGAGACGATCTCTGACAGAATCTGCAGAGTAAAAGCAATTAGCCGTTGCTAATGCCCCTAACTTATTCCTAACGGCTAGTTAAGCACTAGGAACCCCCTAGAAGTTGTCTAGAATGTCCTTAAGCATACTTAGGCCATTCCTATAAATAGGACAAGCCATAGGACACTATGATATACTTCTTACACTTGCTATACTTGAGAAAATACTTGAGCCCTCTTGTGCAATCTGTGTGAACTGAGCTTTGTGATCAATTGGCCATTTTCTCCTTAGCTCAAGCTCGTCCTATAGGCTAGATTTTCCTAACCATAGCAATCACAAGTACATCATATTGGCTAGGAAAATCCAAACGCTTGATCTAGGGATATCAAGCCTTGAGCTACAAGGATAAGTTGTATTTTCTTTTATTCCCTTCTTGTTTCTTGTATTACTTGTACTCTCCTTGCTACTCCAGGTAGGAGGCTGCGGATTGGAGAGGGTGAAGCTCTTCGTGGTGAAGAGGAAGACTTTGGACTACTTCAGAAGGCTGTCTTGACGGGAAGCTACTTCAGGAGGAAGGCTACTTCAAGGGGGAGCTTGAAGTTACTTCAAGGAAGGCTGCTTCGAGGTTGGCAAGACTACTTCAAAGTGAAGGCTGTCCAAAGGGTGTTTAGAAAGTATTGTAAATTTTATGTAACATCCTTGAGAGGTAATAAAATTTAGTACTTTCAAAATCCCGGTTGGGTAAGCAACCGGGTAGTGGACTGACTCCTTAGTATTTGCTAAGGTGGAACCACTCTAAACACCTGTGTTCCTCTTCTTAATCTTCAGTTTGGTTGTTTGAGTTTAAATTACTTTAAAATCTCTATAAAACTCTATTCACCCCCCCTCTAGAGGTTTTCAATTGGTATCAGAGCAGGCTTCAAGGAGCTCTAACAAAGTCTTGAAGAAAAGATGGGGGATGGAGTGCTCAACAACCTCAACATTGAAGGAACGCTCGTTGCTCGACCTCCGGCATTTGACGGGACAAACTATCAATACTGGAAGAGAAGAATGCAATTTTACTTCCAAGGAGTCAATTGGGATCTTTGGAGAATGGTATCTACACCATACACACTCCCACAAGATGAGTTCGAAGTATGGGATGCTAATACGGTAAAAATGGCACAAATGAATGCAAAGGCAGTAAGCATTTTATATTGTTCCATTTCAGTAGGAGAATTTAATAGAGTATCAAACTGTGATACCGCATATGACATTTGGCATAGATTATCTATAACATATGAGGGTACGGTTCAAGTTAAAAACTCTAAAGTTAGTTTGCTTAAAACCAAATTTGAACATTTTCGTATGGATCCAAACGAAACTATTAGTGAAATGTATTCAAAATTTTCTACTATTGTTAATGGTTTGAGTGCTTTAGGGAAACCTGTTCTTGAGGAAGATCAGGTATCAAAAATACTTCGATCTCTTCCTCCAAAGTACAAACCAAAGGTGACAGCTATTGCAGAAGCAAACGACCTTACTCGCCTCAAAATGGAACAGCTCATCGGAAACTTAGAAGCTCATGAGGCAGACCTAGAAGAGGAAGAGAGAAGAGACCATGAACATCAACGTGGGCCAAAGAAAGACGTGGCTCTCAAAGCATCAAAAGCTCTCTCACAAGAGAGTGAGGAATCTAGTGAAGAAGAAGGAGAAGAAGCATTGATAGTCAATGGTAAGAAATATAGAAGGTTTAAATCTAATAAAATTTCTAGTTCTTCTTCCACTCCCAGGTGCTTCGAATGTGGAAAGAAAGGACATTTCAAAAATGAATGTCCCAAAGCTAAAAAGGGAAAGAAAAGCTCACACAAGAAGAAAGAAAAAGCTTATAAAGCGGCATGGGATGAAACGAGTGAAAGTGAAAGCGGAGAAGATAAGGTAGAATGTCTAATGGCAAAAGAAGATGAAGAATCTCAAGAGGTAAGCCTAGTTGATCTTCCTAAAGAAGAGTTAGTAGCTAGCTTACAAGAAACTCATGATAAATATGTTGATGCCAAAAAGAAACTAAAAAGGACTATAAAATCAAACAATGAGCTCATTGCCAAAATAGATGAACTTTCTTCCGAAAAGAATAACATTGATCTTGAAAATGTATCTTTAAAAACATCTTTAGATGATTGCACTAGAAAGCTACTTACTTTGGAAACTAATGTTGATCTTCTATCAAAAGAAAAGACTGATTTGTTAGCTAAACTACAAGCTTTTCAAACTCAACCTATCTTGTGCAATCATTCGGACTATGACATTATTGTAAAAGAAAAGGATTCATTGCTTTCTGATTTAGACCAGGCAAGAAAAGATATACATAAGAAAATGAATAACATTGCTCAGTTGCAACAAGAACTTCATGAGTTAAGAAGAAAAGATATTCTTGATAACATATTAAGAAGTGGTACTACCTTCAATGGAAGAAAAGGTTTGGGATATGTTCCAAAGAGAAACCAAACCAAAAAGACCCAAACTATGTTTGTACCCAAAAACACAATGGCTAGAAAAAGAAACGAAATTGATTCTATTACTTGTCAATTCTGTTTACGTCTTGGACATTACTGTTTTTCATGCCCCTACAAGACTAAGAAGTCCAACTTAGTTTGGACCCCAAGACCTCAAACTTAGAAGAATGGAATGTAGTTGAGATATGACAAAATACTTAATTTGTACAATTTATATTGTCCTATCTCAACAAACGATGCTATGCTTATTGGTATTATTTTTCTGCATTGCTGTACTAAAACAGAAACTTCGTCGGTCGAAGTACTGTCGACCGAGCTCTGGGTCGGTCGAAGTAGTGTCGACCGAATGGATGTCTTTAACAAATCGAAAATCTTCCAGTACTCATTTCGGTCGAACATTGGTCAACCGAAAAATTTTCTGTTCTTTTTGATTGTGATACAGTAACCTGCTCGATCGATAAATTGTCGACCGAGAATTATATCGGTCGAACAATCGTCGACCGACTGGTTTTCTGTATCAGAACTTTTATACACATCAGCAAATTAAAAAGTTTCTAACCTTATCGGACCATCACATGGGTACCAAAATCTACATTCTAATGCAGGAATGGGTCATTGACAGTGGTTGCTCCAAACATATGACCGGAAACAAGGATGCATTTTCAACTTTTGAAGAAAAGAAAAGTGGAACGGTCACCTTTGGAGACAATGGTAAGGGCAAAATCGTTGGAATAGGTAATGTTGGAACAAATCTTGAAATCAAAAATGTTCTACTAGTTGATGGATTGCATCATAACTTAATAAGTGTAAGTCAACTATGTGATAGCGGTTATGATGTGTTATTTAACAAAACCTGCTGCAAGTTATTGATAGAAAATACTACAACTGTTGTTTATGAAGGAAATAGAGTTGGAAATCTTTATATACTTAAACCAAACTCTATGAAATCAGTAGTAGGTAAATGCTTACTTGCAAATGAAAACACCTTACAACTATGGCATAAAAAGCTTGGTCATGCTAGTTCACATGCTATTAAAAAGTTAGTAAAATATGATCTTGTTCGTGGATTACCTGTTTTGTCGTTTGATCACGTTGCAAATTGTGAACCTTGTACAATGGGAAAGCAAACCAAAACATCTTTTAAATCAAAACATGTACTTAGCACCAGTAGATCCTTAGAATTAATTCATATGGATTTATTTGGACCAATGAGAACACAATCTATTGGTGGTAAACGATACTGTTTTGTTATTGTTGATGATTATAGTAGATTTACATGGGTACATTTTATTGCAACAAAAGATGACACTATTCATGTCTTTATGCAATTTTTTTCTAAGATTGAAAATCTTTTACAACATAAAATATGTACTATTAGAAGTGATCACGGTGGCGAATTTGAAAATCATACTTTTGAAACTTTTTGTACATCTCAGGGATATACTCACAATTTCTCTGCTCCACGTACCCCACAACAAAATGGTATTGTAGAACGGAAAAATCGATCTCTACAAGAAATGGCTAGGACCATGATGCTTGAACACAACACACCTAAAACTTTTTGGGCTGAAGCTGTAAACACAGCTTGTTATGTGCTAAATAGAGTCACGGTTCACTCTCATTTGAAGAAAACTCCATATGAAATAATACACTCTAAGAAACCTAGAGTTGACTACTTTCATACTTTTGGCTCTACATGTTATATTTTAAACACCAAGGATGATAGAGACAAGTTTGATTCTAAATCACAAAAAGCATTCTTCTTGGGATATTCTACTTCTAGCAAAGCGTTTAGGGTATATAACACTATCTCTAGAAAAGTTGAGGAATCCATTCATGTGTCTTTTCATGAGGAATCAAAATCTACAAATTTAGATATCATTGATCTCACAAATCAATTTGAAACTATAACCATTCCCAATGATAATGAGAAAACTCCCACATCCGATCCTCCGGTCGAAACACAACCTACACCTAGGCTGATCAAGGATCATCCCCAAGAGCTAATTATTGGAGATCCAAATGATAAAGTCAAAACTAGGTCCTCTTTTCAAGATGTTGCAAACATGGCTTTTGTCTCCATCATTGAACCTAAGAAAATATCCGAAGCTCTTAAGGATGATTACTGGATAATAGCCATGCAAGAGGAATTAAATCAATTCACTAAAAATGATGTATGGGATTTAGTTCCTAAACCACAAGATAAAACTATCATAGGAACTAAATGGGTTTTTAGGAACAAGCTTAATGAGGCAGGAGAAGTCATACGGAATAAAGCACGGTTAGTTGCACAAGGATATAATCAACAAGAAGGAATTGACTTTGATGAAACATATGCACCTGTAGCTCGACTTGAAGCTATTAGGATGTTACTAGCTATTGCTGCCCATAAAAACATTCAGTTATATCAAATGGATGTCAAAAGTGCATTTCTAAATGGCATCATACAAGAAGAAGTTTATGTTGCTCAACCACCTGGCTTCGAAATCCCAGAAAAGGACGATCATGTTTATAAACTTAAAAAGGCACTTTATGGTCTAAAACAAGCCCCTAGGACTTGGTATGAACGGCTCAAGACATATCTTTTTGATAATGGTTTCTCTATTGGAAATTCAGATTCTACTCTATTTTTCAAAACATATGCATCTGATTTCTTCGTTGTACAAATATATGTTGATGACATTATTTTTGGTGCCTCAAATGAATCATTATGCACACAATTTAGTGACATTATGCAAAAAGAATTTGAAATGAGCCTTATGGGTGAACTAACATTCTTTCTTGGTTTTCAAATTAAGCAAACACCTGCCGGAATTTTTATAAGCCAAGAAAAATACACTAAAGAACTGTTAAAACGTTTTGGGATGGATCAATGCAAACATGCTACTACTCCTATGGCTACTTCTATTAAAATTGATAAGGATGAAAATGGGGAACCTATTGATGATTCCTTATATAGAGCCATGATTGGTAGTTTGCTATATTTAACCGCTTCTCGACCAGACATTATGTTTTCCGTTGGTCTTTGTGCTCAATTTCAATCCCAGCCTATGCAATCTCATTTTCTTGCGGTTAAACGAATTCTTCGATATCTAGCCGGCACTACTCGTTTTGGTTTATGGTATCCAAAAGGACAATCCTTGGATTTTAAAGCATATACTGATGCGGATTATGCCGGTTGTCGACTTGATCGCAAAAGTACTAGTGGTGGATGTTTCTTATTAGGTAGAGCCTTAGTATCTTGGTTTAGCAAGAAACAAAACACGGTTGCCCTATCTACAACAGAAGCTGAATATATGGCAGCTGGGTCTTGCTGTGCTCAAGTGCTTTATATGCAACAGGTTTTAAGCGATTATGGTTTTCATCTTTCATCAACACCTATTTTTTGTGACAACACAAGCGCCATAAACTTAGCACACAATCCTATTCTACACAGCCGGGCCAAACATATTGAAATCCGTCATCACTTCTTAAGGGATCACATCTCAAAGAATCATGTTTCCCTTCATCATGTTGATACAGAAAATCAATTGGTTGATATCTTTATAAAACCGCTTCCATTAGATCAATTCAACAACATTAGGAAGCAACTACTTATTACTCCATTGGAGGATGTTTTCTTTGATATCTGCGGTTCTTAAAAATGACTACTTATGTTTAGTATCAATATTGATATGAACGTTTCAATTGGTAATTTGCAAATTGTTGCCTCTTGGCTAGAAACCGCATTGCTTTACATTTTGGCTATTCAATGGACATCTTTTTTCGTTCATTTTTGATGGGATATCTAATTAAGGGGGAGTTTTTAATAAAATGGTTATCTTTTTGAGATGACAAAGGGGGAGAAATATATAAAACTATAACTTAATACTTATGACAAACTCAATCAATGAGTTTCATAAATATACTCTTGGCTTTACATTGAAAGTTGCTATATTCCCAAATGAACTGGATTTCATGTTCCATAATTCACTGGGGATACTAAGCACACATTTTATAAACAAGAGGAAAAGTTCCAAACGGCAATCTAAAGGTATGGCATTTATATGTTTTATATTTCCTTTATTTATATTTTGGAAATGTTTGTCATCTTCAAAAAGGGGGAGATTGTTGGCTAAATGGACATCTATAAAATCCCTTTGTTTTGATTATGACAAACATTTCATTTTTATTTATCTAACGAGCTACTTGAGTGTGCAGGATGACACAACTATAAGGGAAATCCAACATGAAGTATTTATATTTTCATGCAAATGTAATCATTGTAAAAACTTGTACAGAATTATAATGTACAAGTACTTAGAATCGCATGTAAATCAAGCATTGGATTTTCCCTAGCTAAACACCGTAGTCATCCATTCAATAGGACCACCTATGCACACATATGTATAACTAGTGCCTAACTTGAAACCTTAAAACTGGATCTCTCTCGGTCGACCAACTCCTCGACCGAGACACCTTCGGTCGACCATATTCTCGACCGAGAAAGATCCAAGTAGCCGTTAGACATATCTGCATATAACTTGAGAAAAGAGAAGCCTGTCGGTCGACAAGTCCTCGACCGAGAGGTGTCTCGGTCGACCTTCACTCGACCGAGACGATCTCTGCAATTAGCCATTAGACTAAACTGACAAGTTAGTTGGCAGTTGGAAATAGACGTTGCATTCAGAGAGCCTGTCGGTCGACGACACTTCGACCGAGTAGGTGTCTCGGTCGACCGTTCTTCGACCGAGACGATCTCTGACAGAATCTGCAGAGTAAAAGCAATTAGCCGTTGCTAATGCCCCTAACTTATTCCTAACGGCTAGTTAAGCACTAGGAACCCCCTAGAAGTTGTCTAGAATGTCCTTAAGCATACTTAGGCCATTCCTATAAATAGGACAAGCCATAGGACACTATGATATACTTCTTACACTTGCTATACTTGAGAAAATACTTGAGCCCTCTTGTGCAATCTGTGTGAACTGAGCTTTGTGATCAATTGGCCATTTTCTCCTTAGCTCAAGCTCGTCCTATAGGCTAGATTTTCCTAACCATAGCAATCACAAGTACATCATATTGGCTAGGAAAATCCAAACGCTTGATCTAGGGATATCAAGCCTTGAGCTACAAGGATAAGTTGTATTTTCTTTTATTCCCTTCTTGTTTCTTGTATTACTTGTACTCTCCTTGCTACTCCAGGTAGGAGGCTGTGGATTGGAGAGGGTGAAGCTCTTCGTGGTGAAGAGGAAGACTTTGGACTACTTCAGAAGGCTGTCTTGACGGGAAGCTACTTCAGGAGGAAGGCTACTTCAAGGGGGAGCTTGAAGTTACTTCAAGGAAGGCTGCTTCGAGGTTGGCAAGACTACTTCAAAGTGAAGGCTGTCCAAAGGGTGTTTAGAAAGTATTGTAAATTTTATGTAACATCCTTGAGAGGTAATAAAATTTAGTACTTTCAAAATCCCGGTTGGGTAAGCAACCGGGTAGTGGACTGACTCCTTAGTATTTGCTAAGGTGGAACCACTCTAAACACCTGTGTTCCTCTTCTTAATCTTCAGTTTGGTTGTTTGAGTTTAAATTACTTTAAAATCTCTATAAAACTCTATGCACCCCCCTCTAGAGGTTTTCATGCCCATGCAATATGGTCGTCTTGCTCACCCATATGATCATCTGGTGAGCCAAGCCGAGCTAGGTGGTTCAATCCCATAGCCAATTTCAACCTGAATCAACCTGGATCCTCCAAATGCCCATCTCAAGCCTTGCAACAACCATGTGGCACTCTAGATAGTTGTCTCACCCTATGATATGAATGTCTAGCGGTGTATCTAGATGATATGCTACATGAATTAATTACCTAAACACTTTATCAATTAACTCAGCCATCATTTAAGATTAAACTCCTCTTGTAGGTTGATACCTATGTGTGTGACCCTATAAGTCCCATACCATGTTAGCAGTGAATGTCCATAACTAACTTATGACATCACAAGCAAAGAGTGGCGCCTAGTCGCACATCAGTGCTATCCAAGTGAATAGAAAGTTGGGGAACAATTTCAACATAAAATCTCTATATGGTGCTATAGTGCTTGTATAATTCCTTTGTCCCTGATATCCACATTGAACTCAAGGCATGGAGTAGTCACCCTCTTCAACACAAGAGCAGACTCTCTAAGATATATGTAAGCTCAATATCATATATTGACTCACATGTGCATGGCCATGCATTTCTCAGTCTCTCTAATCAAGAGGCCAAGGATATCATAATCCTGTAGGAGGGATAAATCCCACCTCAATCACTCACAGTCAATCCCCATGTATCACACTCACCCAATCATCATCGTTATAACAACCCATGTTTCAGGACTGCATTTGACAATGTCAAAGCGTACCAAATGATATGTGATGAGTGCAGTGATTTAAGGTCTAAGAACCACAAACACCACCATTACTGTGAGAGATGACTATGACTACCATGGTAATGGTTTCAATGTGTTAGCCTCATGGTGGGTCTGTCTGATACATTGTCCTCTAACATGTATATGTGTGATTTGTTTGATATATCCATATCATGACTAATGAAACTATATCATCAACCAACTCACACTTTGATCTTATGTGTCATTATTGTCTATCAACCTTCCACAATAATAATTGATCAGGGATATAATGAGAATGTTTATATGGACTCTCAACATCCATATGATATCATTCTTCCAAGTCACGTACTTGAAGACATACATCATTGATTAATATTATTATCTAGAGATTTATAATGTTACATCAATATCACAAAACTAAATTAAACAAAATAAATTGAAAACTTGCCTTTTTTATTAATCAAATTATTTTTAAAGAATGCCAATACATTGATCACTTGATTGACTCTCTGGGCATACATACCAACATACTCCCACTTGCACTTTGAGCCAATCACACACGAGCCTTAATCTGAGTGACCTTACATGACCATCATGCTTATGTTGGGAAAGTGTATTTATAATGGGATCAACAACATTGTTCTCAGTTGGTACTTTACAAATCCTTACATCTCCTTGCTATATAATCTCTCGTGTGAGATGGAATCACCTCTGTATATGCTTTGAGCACTGATGCAATATGGGCTCCTTAGATTGTGCAATAGCTCCATCGTTGTCACAATATAGCTCGATTGTATCATTGATGCTTGGAATGACCCCAAGTTCTATAATGAACTTCTTGATACATACAACCTTCTTTTCTACATTCAATTCAACAATATAATCTGACTCTATGGTAGAATCAGTAATTGTATCTTTCTTGGAACTCTTCCATCTTACAACTCCATTGTTTAGGCAAAACATGAATCCTAATTGCAATTTGTAATCATCTTGAAAAGTATAGAAGATTGCATCGGTGTAACCCTTAACCACCAACTCTTCCTCTATGTCGTAGACCAATAAATTGATAAATAGTCCTTCTCAAGTACTTGAGGATGCTATTTATATCTATCCAATGGTCATCACCTAGATTTGAGTGATATCTGCTCATCATACTCAAGGCATATGAGATATTTGGATGGGCACACAACATTGCATACATGATTGATCCAATTGCTAAGGCATATGGAATCAAACTCATATGTTCCCTTTCTTCACAAGAACTGGGACATTGAGCTCTAGATATGAGGACATCATGATTCACATGCATGTTTCCTCTCTTTGAGTTCTCCATGCTGAACGGATTCAACACTTTGTCAATGTATGTTCTCTGACTTAGTCCACGAAGCCTTCTTGATCTATCTCTATAGATCTCTATCCCCAAGATGTAGGATGCTTCTCCAAAGTCTTTCATAGAAAATGTATATCCTAGCCATGTCTTTACCTTTTCTAAAGTAAGGATGTCATTACCCATCAATAATATGTCATCTACATATAATATGAGGAATTTCACTATGCTCCCACAAACCTTCTTGTACACATAAGGTTCAACTTCATTTTGAATAAAGCCAGACTCTTTGATTGTCTCATCAAAATAAAGATTCCAACTCTGAGATTCTTGCTTGAATCCATAGATTGACCTTTGTAGCTTAAAGACTTTATTTGCATACTTTTGATATATAAAACTTTTAGGATGTGTCATATACACATCCTCAATAAGATTCCCATTAGGGAATACATTTTTAACATCAATCTTCCAAATCTCATAGTCATGATAAGGTGCAATAGCAAGCATGATCCTGACAGTCTTAGCCATGGCCATTGGAGAAAAGGTTTGTCATATCCAACACCTCAAACTTGTCTTAAACTATTTGTAACCAATCTGTCCTTATAGGTTTGAACTCTTCCATCCATGACGATCATCTTCTTGAAGACCCACTTTCACACTATGGGTTTTACCCCTTTAGGTGGATCCACCAAAGTCCATACTTTGTTGGTATACATGGATTCCATCTCAGATCTCAAGGCCTCAAGCCATTTCTTAGACTCTGTCCCCTCAACACCATCTTGATAGGATATTGGATCATCATCTCTGACAAATTCATTGCCTTCTTGAGTCACAAGATATCCAAATCTTTCAATCTCAAGTCATGTCCTATTAGATCTATGAGGTTCCTATTTAACTTGAGGTATTTGAGATTCTACCACACTTTGTGATTCTCTTTGTTCCTCTTATTCATCTATTGGTTCTCTGTTTTCTTTTGGTCTTGAACCTCTTTGAGTTCCACTTGCCTCCCAATGATTCCTTTGGAAATAAAATCCATTTCAAGGAATACAACATATCCAGAAACAAACACTTTGTTGTCAAATGGACTATACAAATAGTATCCCATGGTTTCTTTAGGATATCCAACAAAATACCATTTTTCAGATCTAGGGCCAATCTTTTTAGGAAATATTTTCTTCACATAAGCTTTGCACCTCGAAATCCTCACAATATACATTTTAGAACGCTTCTCAGTCCATATCTCATATGGTGTCTTTTGAACCGATTTAGATGGTACTTGGTTTAGTGTAAACATAGTGGTTCCTAGAGCATACCCCCAGAAGGTAGTCGAAATCTCAACTAAACTCATCATCAATCACACCATATCTGTTAATATGTGATTCCTTCTTTCTGATACACCATTATGCTGAGGTGTTCCATGTGGAGTCCACTGGGATACAATCCCATGGGATCTAAGAAGGTTCCCAAACTCTTAGTTTAAGTATTTTCCACCTTGATCAGAATGATGTGCCTTAATATTTTTACCAAGTTGGTTATGTACTTCATTCATAAACTCCTTGAATTTTTTAAGAGATTTTGACTTAGGTTCATTAAATAAACATAGACATGCCTACTGAAGTCATTAGTGAAGGTAATGAAGTATTGATACCCACCTCTAGTGGTTGTTCTAAAAGGTCTGCACACATCAGTATGTATGATCCCTAATAGATCACTAGCCCTTTCATTATTTCCAATGAAATGGGTCTTAGACATCTAGCTCAACAAACAAGATTCACATGCCTTGATTGATTCACAATCAAAAGAGTCCATAAATCCATCTTTATGGAGTCTAGATATGCGATTCTCATTTATGTGCCCTAGATGACAATGTCAGAGGTATGTTTTGTTTGATTTGTTGAGTTTTAGTCTTTGGTATTTATGTTATAAACATCTATCTTTAGATTTAACAAATAAAGTCCATAAGACATCGGGGCACTGCCATGAAATATCACATCTTTTGAAATAGAACATCGACCATTTTTATTATGGAACTCAAATGCATCCTTATCCATACAGAAATTATGTTTCTATTTATAGAAGGTACATAACGACAATTCTTTAACTTTATGAAAAGCCTTGTGGATAGAGATAAACTATAGGTTCCAACTACACTGGACACAACTCTTGTTCCATTAGCAACTAATAATTCTACCTCACCTTTTGCCAAATGAGTACTTCCTTTCAAATCTAGCATATGAGAACATATGTGAGATCCACATCTGATGTCTAGTACCCATGATAATGAAGTAGATAGATTTATCTCAATACCGTATATACCTAAAGTGGAGATCACCATCCCCATCTTCTTCTTCCTAAATGCCTTCAAATACAAAGGATGAGTCCGTCTTGTACTTTTATTTCTCCTAATATTGAGTGTTGAAGATTTGAATTTAGGCTTGACCTCAAAACTCTTCTCAGTCTTTCTTTTATCCTTAAAGTCATCTCCACTGATCACCATCATGGGCTTATCTTTGTTCCAGTTTTCTTCAGCATGAATCAACATGGAATGCAAGTCTGAGATCTGTCCAGCCATATTATTTACATGATAACATGCAATAAAATGGATATATGATTCTGGAATTGTCTTTAGAGTCATATTAGTGGCCAACTATTGGCTCAAGATGAATCCCAATTCTTCAAGATGATACACATGCCCAATCATATTATGACACCTTGTCACACTAAACGAGATTACTCAAAACACAAAATATGATCAACTACTAATTAATCACATAGTCAAAAATGCGGAATAATTAAAACTGATTCCAACATTGTAAATAAACTTTAGAACATTTACACAAAGGTCCATCATTCCATTCTCATATACAGTAACAAGTATTCACATATGGGTCCAAAGACCTCAGTCACATTCTACATACAAAAGATATTTCACATGTACATGCTATATATTTACAAACATTATCATATTACCAAAAGCTCGTATCGATATGAGTATATCATCTACAAAACACTCCCCATTTCCAGACCTGAGAGTACAGGGACGACAATAGGACTCTACTACTAACATCTACAACTAACCAACCTTCTAAATCTATTCATCACTAGGTTGGTTCTCTTCCACAGTGCGACCTCGACCTTGTTGCCCGCAACCACCTAAAAAAATGTGGTGACCCATGGGTGAGACCCAGTCCTACTGAGAGATATAACTCTCTCCAACATATATTGATTATAACATATTAATTAACAATAAATACATTGAGATATTAGGGTATTGAATAAGCAATATGAACAAATTGAGCAATTCAAGCATACTAAGCACTTAAGCAAATCGGTTGTAGCATCAAGTAGAATTACTCAATTTTCATAAGTCTGCATCATGTAAGAACTATGTAGTGTCAATACAAGCCAAGGGGTAATCAACCAATGTGATATGTATTAAACCCTAGAAATTATACTACACAACTGGTATTATATCTTTTATTATTATGCCCTGGGAAGTTTGAGTCATACCACTCAAAGTCTAACGGACCACTGCAAAGTGATATTTAGTATCATATAACATCTAGGAGTGTCGGTATCCTAAGATCTCTTACCCTCAGTCAATACGAGTGAACTGTAGTGACATATTATTCAAACTGCCAATAGCGACATATAGTCAACTGATAACAGCTAGTTTGTACTTGGTACAAGTTACAACACTAGAAACCTAGGTATACAAAACCCTCTAATCTGAGGAACAACCACAGCTGTCCTCAATCACAACAAATGTCTGAGGCATGACCATTTCCATCCTCCATAACCTGCATTTGTTGATGACAAGGATATATCCTCAACTTGACACCCCCACATACTCAACAATATGCGCTCTGAGTTTCCCTTGGGAATACTCATTTCACCATCCAACAAGTTCTTAAACTGATGATGGCTCTACGGCACATGGATCTACGTGAGTAAGATTACACTTGATTAATTACTGCCAATTGAATGTATTAAGGCTTTATCATACAAGTGGAAATTCAAACCCTAAGTGTTTTCTAACAAGAGTATATGTATAACAACTTCAAAAGATATAAAACATTTGATATATATATCTTAATCAAATTACCACATGCTATCATTCATTGCAGATTAATGGACCACACTTATCAACATACTATTACAAGATACCAATATCTTATCACAAGTTCCTGGGTTTTAACCGTTATTGGAAAATGAATAGGATTTCACCTCAATCATGGCTTCAAACATGCCCAAAGGTCATTAAGACCATCACATTATTCATAGTAAGGTTATCATCATCATTCCATGCCTTAAACAAGGCTCAAAAGACCAGTAGCACATATGTGTCCATAGATATTATCATGGCAAGGCACGATGATATTCAAATAGTAATGCATTATGGTTTCAACACAAGAAGAGTGTAATACATTGTCACATTAATCATTCAATATGTATGATTATAACCAATCAACTTCATAGAATTACATTAAGATTAGGTATAACAAGCTATATCACATGGGAGTTATGCATCCACTTATTATAGTGATTTATCAAATATAACTATATGATGGAAAATGTAAGACTACAAATTAATGGTATTGAACCATCAAATTATCATCAATAGGACCCACATATTATACCATGGGATTCATTCTAATCCATTGGATGTTGAAGCATCCAATATTATTCATTGGATCAGGTTCATTGTTCAAGGTTATCAATTGAAGTATAGGTCTAACCATTAGATCAATTGAACCAAGGAACCATAGGTTTAAGGTTTAGTCAAATCTATAATTACATTCTTAACTCATCATATATGGTGATGAACTGATCCACCATTAATTGTGATCATTAGGTTACCATTAGTTGTTTAATCAGTAATACATTCATTTAACACCATCAAATATTAAGCTAATGTCATCATGGATTGATAGCATCATTAGAATACCAAGTGGATGGTATTTAAACTTCTAATTGAGACAAAACCTGACCTAAGGGGATGGCCCTAGGTTGTCACCATAAAATTTGACACCCTTGATCATGAACATCAGTTGCCAAGATAGCAACACCATTGTTTGTTGAATAGTATGGCCATCGGTTGTGTGATAGGGAAGGAAATAGCTTGAAAACCCTAATTTGAACCATCAATTGTTTTGTACTTAGAACCATAGGTTGTTGCTATCAACCTTTCCTATATCATATTATACCTTAGAAAGGTAATACACATGTTTACAAGTTCATATCGAGCTGGAACAGAACAGGGAACACCATAACAAAAATTTGTAACCCTAAACAAGCATGGTTTCTTTATGCTGAGATCATCACATTAAAGCATAAAAATTGACTAACAAGCTTCTAGGAATGAGTACAAGTGAAGAATGTTATATAACTCACCTCTATAGAGTAGGTAAGATCCCAAAAAGCAAGAATCTTGAACATATAAGGCAAGAAAACCCTACATTTAGATCTGAACTTGGCCAAGTAGGCACTTCTCTCCACAAAGAAGCAAAACCCTAGAAGAAGAAACAAGAAGGATATATTTTTGAGTTCTAGATCCACTTTCACCATGGAACAGAAAGGTTCTGACTTGGAGAAATATAGGATGAAGAAGATCAAAGAAATAAATGGAGGGAATAAGGTACTACTTACACTTTTAGGTCAAGATCACTAGGAAGGAGCTTTAGGAACCCCTAAAGGAAGTCAATTGCAACCCTAGATTCTTTTTCCAAGAAGATCCCCACTTTCTTCTTCCTTGGATAGGAAATTCACAACAATACATAGGGAGAACAAGTTTTATATAACGAGGGAATTGGTGGAGAGAAAATGGCTCATTTGGGTGCTTAGGGATAAGTATATGAGACTTTAAGATAAAGAAAAAGAAAAAGTTGAAGTTCTAGTATCTTTCCAAGTGTCCATGGCCTTAAAATATTAAGAATATACAAGCACACACACAAGAAGCTCCCCTACCATCCATATAGACCTGCTAAGATCTTTTTTTCTAATTTCCAAGCTAGTCAAATAATTCATTAGTTGATAGCTACTAAAGGTAGCTCATCCATGAAGGGGTAAATCCTCATCTAACTCAACCTCAACTCGTTGGATTGTCTGCTTAGTATCCAGATGGAATTTCCTCAACATAGAGATGTGAAAGACATTATGCAATCTATGTAGCTCTAGTGGTATCTCCAAGTTGTATGCTACCTTTCCAACATGATCTAGGATATGGTATGGCCCCATAAATCTAGGAGCCAACTCACCCTTCTTTCCAAACCTCAACACACCTTTCCAAGGAGAAACCTTAAGATATACTCTATCTCCCATAGGAACTCAAGTGGTCTACATCGGTTATCTGCATAAGATTTCTACTTGTCTTGGGCTACTTTCAATTGTTGTTGTATCACTTTAATCTTTGTCGTAGTCTGTTGTAATAGCTCAGGACCCAAAAGTTGATATTCACCTGTCTCATACCTACAAAGAGGATACCAACATTTTCTCCCATTCAGAGCCTCATAAGGAGCCATATCTATGCTTCTTTGATAGCTATTGTTGTATACAAACTCTAGCAGAGTCAGATGTACATCCCAACTACCAAGAAATTGTAGCACACATGCCCTCAAGAGATCCTCTAAAGTCTAAATAGTCCTTTTAGATTGGACATCAGTCTGTGGATGAAAAGTTGTGCTGAATCTCAATTGTATTCCCATTGCTAAATGTAGATGCTCCCAAAAACAACATGTAAACTATGGACCTATTTCAGAAACTATGGTCACTAGAATGCCCTGCAGACGAACTATCTCATCAACATATATTTGTGCCAATTTCTCTATGTAAACGTCGTCTTGACTGGAAAAAAATGTGCTGACTTAGTCGATCTGTCTACTATCACCCATATGGAATTATGACCCTTGGATGTCCTACGAAGACCAACCACAAAGTCCATAGTAATATGATCCCATTGCCATTGTGGTATTGGCAAGGGTTGTAATGTCCCTGTAGGGTTCTGGTGTTCAACATTCACCTATTGATAAACTGGACATTTGGTAATGAACTCTGCCACATCACACTTTAGACCTGGCCACTAATACATGTCTTTCAAGTTTTGGTACATCTTGGTACTTCCAGGATGCATTGCATACATGGAGGAGTGAGCCTCCTCAAGTACCATCTTCCTCAACCCATCAACATCAGGAACTACTGTCCTATTGTGGTAACAAAATCTACCATCATCCGCCTCATGAAAGCCATCATACTTTTCATTACCAATCCTTGATCAGATATTTTGTATCACAGTATCATTCTATTGTGCATCATGAATATGTTGTCTCAATGTAGGTTTTGTTGGCTAAATGGACATCTGTAAATCCCTTTGTTTTGATAATGACAAACATTTCATTCTTGTTAATCTAACATGCTACTTGAGTGTTGCAGGAATAAGGTGGATGACAAAGCACTAGGGAATCTATATGCTTGAATGATTGTAAATGTCATGAAATGTAATCAATTGTAAACTTGTACAAATATATAATGTACAAGTACTTAGACTTCATGTAAATCAAGCGTTAGATCTTCCCTAGCTAAACACCACATTTAGATAGGTCATCCCCTTCAATAGTGTCACATATGCACACTCATACACACACTTAATGTCTTCATTTGAAACATTGAAACAGGGTCCATCTCGGTCGACAAAATCCTCGACCGAGACACTCTCGGTCGACAAACTTCTCGACCGAGAAAGATCCAAGTAGCCGTTAGACACAGCTGACAAGGTAGTTGGCAGTTGGAGATAAACGTCGCATACACTTGATCCAGAGAGCCTGTCGGTCGACAAAACGTCGACCGAGTAGGTGTCTCGGTCGACCATTTCTCGACCGAGATGGTCTCTGACAGCAACTGCAGAATTAATTAACTAGTCATTGTTAAAGCAACTAACTTATATCTAACGGCTAGTTAAGCACTTAGAAACCCCTAGAAAGTGTCTAGAACGTCCTTAAGCACTTGTAGGACATTCCTATAAATAGGACATGCCTTAGGACACCTAAATATACTTGCTTTTACACTTGAGCAATCTTTGAGCATACATTGACTTTGTGCAACCTGTTTGTGAGAAATTGAGCTTTGTGACAATTGGCTACTTCCCCTCTTAGCTCAAATTTCATGTCCTATAGGCTAGCATCTCATATCCACTGCAATTAATTCCATACACTTTGGTTAGGAGATCTACACGCTTGATCTAGGCAAATCAAGCCTTGTGCTACAAAAGGATAAGTTGTAATTTCCTTTTTCCTTTCTTGTTCTCTATTATTGTTTGTACTCTCCTTGCTACTCCTAGGTTGGAGGCTGCGGATTGGAGAGGTTGGAGATCTTCTTGGTGAAGAAGGGGACCTTGAGCTACTTCAAGAAGGCTGGTGCAATGGGAGGTTACTTCTAGAGAGGAAGGCTACTTCAAGGGGGAGCTTGGAGTTACTTCAAGAAGGCTACCTCGGGTTGGTGCATCTACTTCAAGTGAAGGCTGTTCAAGGGGTGTAAGAAAGTATTGTATTTTGTGTAAATCCTTGTGAAGGTAATAAAATTAATACTTTCAAAATCCCAGTTGGGTAAGCAACCGGGTAGTGGACTGACAACCTTAGTATTTGCTAAGGTTGGAATCACTCTAAACACTTGTCTCCTTCTTCCATTTTCAATTGTGGTTGTTTGAGTTAAATAATTGCTAAAATATTTAAAAACTCTATTCACCCCCCCTCTAGTGTTTTTCAATTGGTATCAGAGCATGCTTCAAGGAACCTTAACAAGGTCTTGAAGAATGGGTGACGGGGTGCTTAACAACCTTAACCTTGAAGGGACACTTGTTGCTAGACCTCCAGCGTTTGATGGAACAAACTACACATATTGGAAGAGAAGGATGCAGTTCTACTTCCAAGGCATCAATTGGGACTTATGGAGGATGGTGTCAACCCCATACGAGCTTCCTCAAACACAATATGCAGAGTGGGATGCAAACACGGTAAAGTTGGCTCAAATGAATGCCAAAGCTGTAAGCATTTTATATTGTTCAATTTCAGTAGGAGAATTTAATAGGATATCAAACTGTGACACAACCTATGACATTTGGCATAGACTGTCCATAACTTATGAAGGTACAGTTCAAGTCAAGAATTCTAAGATTAGCATGCTTAAACAAAAGTTTGAACACTTTTGTATGGATCCAAATGAATCTATTAGTGAAATGTTTGCAAAATTCTCTTCTATTGTTAATAGTTTAAATGCCCTAGGAAAAACTGTTCTTGAAGAAGATCAGGTATCAAAAATCCTTCGATCACTTCCTCCTAAATACAAGCCAAAGGTGACAGCCATTGAAGAAGCTAATGACCTCACTCGACTAAAAATGGAGCAACTCATTGGCAATCTAGAAGCACATGAAGCAACCCTAGAAGAGGAAGAAAGAAGAGAACGTGAACTTCAGCAAGGAAAGAAGAAGGATGTGGCTCTAAAAGCTTCAAAGATAATCACACCAGAAAGTGAGGAGTCAAGTGAAGAAGAAGGAGAAGAAGCATTGATTGTCAATGGTAAGAAATATAGAAGATTTAAATCTAACAAAATTTCTAGTTCTTCTTCTTCTCCTCCTAGGTGCTTTGAGTGTGGAAAGAAAGGACATTTCAAAAATGAATGTCCTAAAGCAAAGAAAGGAAAGAAAAGCTCACACAAGAAGAGGGGAGAAAAAGCATATAAAGCTGGATGGGACGAGTCAAGTGAAAGTGAAAGCGGAGAAGAAAAGGTGGAATGTCTAATGGCAAGAGAAGATGATGAAGACTCTCAAGAGGTAAGCCTACTTGATCTTCCTAAAGAAGAGTTAATTACTAGTTTACAAGAAACTCATGATAAGTATGTTGATATCAAGAAGAAACTAAAGAAGGTTATCAAAACAAATGATGAGCTATATGCTAAATTAAATGATCTCTCTTCTGAAAAGAACAACATTGATCTTGAGAATTTGTCTTTAAAAACATCTTTAAATGATTGCACTAACAAGCTACTCACTCTAGAAACAAATGTTGATCTTCTCTCTCAAGAAAAGACTGAATTGTTAGCTAAACTAAAGGACTTTCAGACTCAACCAATTCTGTGTAACCATCTAGACTATGACAATGTTGTAAAAGAAAGAGACTCCCTATTATTTGATTTAGATCAAGCTAGAAAAGATTTACACAAGAAGATGGATGACATTGCTAAGCTACAAAGAAACCTACATGAGTTAAGAAGAAAAGATATCCTTGACAACATCCTAAAAGCCTCCTCTAGTTTCAATGGAAGAAAAGGTTTGGGATATGATCCAAAGAAAAATCAACCCAAAAGAACTCGGACTATGTTTGTACCTAAGAACACGATTCCTAGAAAGAGAAATGAAGTTGACTCTATTACTTGTCATTTTTTTCTACGTCTTGGACATTATTCATTTTCATGCCCGTATAAGACCAAGGATTCCTACTTAGTTTGGGTCCCAAAATCCCAAACTTAGTAGAGTCGAATGCAATTCAGTTGAGATATGATCAAATGCTTAATTTTGCAATTCATATTGTCTTATCTCAAATTAATAAAAGGTTTTATGCATTATGATAATTTTCTGAACTACTGTACTGAAACAGAAACTTAGTCGGTCGAAGTATTTTCGACCGAAAATATAATCGGTCGAACTTTTGTCGACCGACCAGATGCCTGTGACAAATCAAAATCAACAGCAACTATTTCGGTCGAAAATTGGTCAACCGGCTGAATTTCTGTCTTTAATTTGCAATACAACAACCTTCTCGATCGACGATTAGTCGACCGAGAAAGATGTCGGTCGAACAATTGTCGACCGAAGTTCTGAATCAGAATTTTTATACAGTCTCTACTTAAATGCTTCTAACCATATCGGACCATCACATGGGTACCAAAACCTACATTCTAATGCAGGATTGGGTGGTTGACAGTGGATGTTCCAAACACATGACCGGAAACAAGGATGCATTTCAAACTTTTGAAGAAAAGAAGAGTGGAACAGTCACTTTTGGAGATAATGGTAAAGGTAAAATTGTTGGAATAGGTAACATTGGTACAAACCTCGAAATAAAGAATGTTCTACTTGTTGATGGTTTGCACCATAACTTAATAAGTGTGAGTCAATTATGTGATAGTGGCTATGAT
The DNA here is from genome assembly GCA_963693085.1 of Alisma plantago-aquatica. Classification (NCBI taxonomy): domain Eukaryota; kingdom Viridiplantae; phylum Streptophyta; class Magnoliopsida; order Alismatales; family Alismataceae; genus Alisma; species Alisma plantago-aquatica. The sequence continues at coordinate 836,389,446 of OY856410.1, read as the reverse complement.
GTTTTATTTAACAAAACTTGCTGCAAATTATTAATAGAAAACACTACAAATGTTGTCTATGAAGGAAAAAAGTTGGAAATCTTTATATTCTTAGACCTAACTCTATGAAATCTGTAGTAGGAAAATGCTTGCTTGCAAATGAAAATACTTTACAATTATGGCATAAAAAGCTAGGACATGCTAGTTCACATGTTATCAAAAAGTTAGTGAAATATGATCTTGTTCGTGGTTTGCCTACTTTATCCTTTGATCAAGTTGAAAATTGTGAACCATGTACATTGGTAAAGCAAACAAAAACCTCTTTTAAACCTAAACATGAACTTAGCACCAGTAGATCTTTAGAATTAATTCACATGGATTTATTTGGACCTATGAGGACACAATCTATCGGTGACAAAAGATATTGTTTTGTTATTGTTGATGATTATAGTAGATATACATGGGTACATTTTATTGCAACCAAAGATGATACTATTCATGCTTTTATAAAATTTTGCTCTATGATTGAAAATCTATTACAAAGCAAAATATGTACCATTAGAAGTGATCATGGTGGAGAATTTGAAAATCATGTATTTGAAGAATTTTGCACATCTCAAGGGTACACTCACAATTTTTCTGCTCCACACACTCCACAACAAAATGGCATAGTTGAAAGGAAAAATTGATCACTACAAGAAATGGCTAGAACTATGATGCTCGAACATAACACCCCCAAAACCTTTTGGGCTGAAGCTGTAAACACCGCATGCTATGTGTTAAATAGAGTAACTGTTCACTCTCATTTGAAGAAAACTCCGTATGAAATAATACATTCTAAGAAACCTAGAGTTGACTATTTTCATACCTTTGGATCTACATGTTATATCTTAAATACCAAAGATGATAGAGATAAGTTTGATTCTAAATCACACAAAGCATTCTTTTTGGGATATTCTACCTCTAGCAAAGCATTTAGAGTCTACAACACTATCTCTAGAAAAGTTGAGGAATCTATTCATGTCTCTTTTCATGAAGAGTCCAAATCAGAAAATCTAGAAATAATTGATCTTACTAATCAATTAGAAAACTTAAACATACCAAATGATAGTGAGAAAGATACTACAAACAATAACCAAGGTGAAACACAACCTATACCTAGACTTATTAAGGATCATCCTCAAGAATTAATTATTGGAAATCCAAATGATAAAGTAAAAACTCGGTCTTCCTTTAAGGATGTCGCAAACATGGCTTTTGTTTCTATCATTGAACCTAAGAAGATATCTGAAGCTCTTAAAGATGATTATTGGATAATAGCAATGCAAGAAGAATTAAATCAATTCACAAAAAATGATGTATGGGATTTAGTTCCTAAACCACAAGATAAAACCATCATTGGAACTAAATGGGTTTTTAGAAACAAGCTCAATGAGGCAGGAGAAGTAATAAGAAATAAAGCTCGGTTAGTAGCACAAGGGTATAATCAACAAGAAGGAATAGACTTTGATGAAACGTATGCACCAGTAGCTAGACTTGAAGCTATTAGAATGTTACTAGCTATTGCTGCACATAAAAACATCAAACTCTACCAAATGGATGTAAAAAGTGCATTTCTAAACGGAATCATTCAAGAAGAAGTATATGTTGCCCAACCACCCGGTTTTGAAATACCGAAAAAAGGTGACTATGTTTATAAACTTAAGAAAGCACTCTATGGTTTAAAACAAGCACCTAGGAACTGGTATGAAAGGCTCAAGACATATCTTTTTTATAATGGTTTTTCTATTGGAAATTCAGATTCTACTTTATTTTTCAAAACATATACATCTGATTTTCTTGTTGTTCAAATATATGTTGATGATATAATTTTTGGAGCTTCAAATGAATCATTGTGTACACAATTTAGTGACATTATGCAAAAAGAATTTGAAATGAGCCTCATGGGTGAACTAACCTTCTTTCTTGGTTTCCAAATTAAACAAAAACCTACCGGGATTTTTATAAGCCAAGAAAAGTATACTAAAGAACTCTTAAAACGTTTTGGGATGGATCAGTGCAAACATGCTACTACTCCTATGGCCACTTCTACTAAAATTGATAAGGATGAAGATGGGGAACCTATTGATGATTCCTTATATAGAGCCATGATTGGTAGTTTGCTTTACTTAACTGCTTCTAGACCGGACATCATGTTTTCCGTTGGTCTTTGTGCTCGATTTCAATCACAACCTATGCACTCTCATTTTCAAGCAGTTAAACGAATTCTTTGATACTTAGCCGACACTACATGTTTTGGTTTATGGTATCCAAAAGGACAATCCTTGGATTTTAAAGCTTATACTGATGCTGATTATGCTGGTTGTCGACTTGATCGCAAGAGCACTAGTGGTGGCTGTTTCTTGTTAGGGAGAGCTTTAGTATCTTGGTTTAGCAAGAAAAAAAACACGGTTGCCCTTTCTACAACTGAAGCTGAATATATGGAAGCCAGATCTTGTTGTGCTCAAGTGCTTTATATGCAACAAGTATTAAACGATTATGGTTTTACTCTTTCATCTACACCTATTTTTTGTGACAACACAAGTGCTATAAACTTAGCACATAATCCTATCTTACACAGCAGAGCTAAACATATTGAAATCCGTCATCACTTTTTAAGGGATCATATTTCTAAAAATCATGTTTCTCTTCATCATGTTGATATAGAAGATCAATTGGCTGATATTTTTACAAAACCACTTTCATTAGACCAATTCAACAAAATAAGGAAGCAATTGCTTATCACTCCTTTGGCAGATGTTTTCTTTGATATTTGTGCTTCCTAACACTGTCGTCTATTTGCATCATTTTGGCTTTTAATGTACATCTTTGTCATTGAATTTGGTATTTGTTGGGACATCTAATTAAGGGGGAGTTTTATTTTTTAAACAGATATCTTTTTGAAATGACAAAGGGGGAGAAATAAATATAAAACTTAGTATTTGTGCAAAACTCAATCAATGAGTTTCATAAACTCTTGGCTTTACATTGAAAGTTGCTATATTCCCTAAAGGATTGGATTTCATGTTCCATAATTCATGGGGAATAATAAGCACACATTTTATAAACAAGAGAAGAAATTTACAAAGGTAATCTTCAGGTATGAAACTCACATGTTTTTATACTTTCTTATTTTATATTTAGGAAATGTTTGTCATCTTCAAAAAGGGGGAGATTGTTGGCTAAATGGACATCTGTAAATCCCTTTGTTTTGATAATGACAAACATTTCATTCTTGTTAATCTAACGTGCTACTTGAGTGTTGCAGGAATAAGGTGGATGACAAAGCACTAGGGAATCTATATTCTTGAATGATTGTAAATGTCATGAAATGTAATCAATTGTAAACTTGTACAAATATATAATGTACAAGTACTTAGACTTCATGTAAATCAAGCGTTAGATCTTCCCTAGCTAAACACCACATTTAGATAGGTCATCCCCTTCAATAGTGTCACATATGCACACTCATACACACACTTAATGTCTTCATTTGAAACATTGAAACAGGGTCCATCTCGGTTGACAAAATCCTCGACCGAGACACTCTCGGTCGACAAACTTCTAGACCGAGAAAGACCCAAGTAGCCGTTAGACACAGCTGACAAGGTAGTTGGCAGTTGGAGATAAACGTTGCATACACTTGATCCAGACAGCCTGTCGGTCGACAAAACATCGACTGAGTAGGTGTCTCGGTCGACCATTTCTCGACCGAGATGGTCTCTGACAGCAACTGCATAATTAATTAACTAGTCGTTGTTAAAGCAACTAACTTATATCTAACGGCTAGTTAAGCACTTAGAAACCCCTAGAAAGTGTCTAGAACGTCCTTAAGCACTTGTAGGACATTCCTATAAATAGGACATGCCTTAGGACACCTAAATATACTTGCTTTTACACTTGAGCAATCTTTGAGCATACATTGACTTTGTGCAACCTGTTTGTGAGAAATTGAGCATTGTGACAATTGGCTACTTCCCCTCTTAGCTCAAATTTCGTGTCCTATAGGCTAGCATCTCCTATCCACTGCAATTACTATTCCATACACTTTGGTTAGGAGATCTACACACTTGATCTAGGCAAATCAAGCCTTGTACTACAAAAGGATAAGTTGTAATTTCCTTTTTCCTTTCTTGTTCTCTATTATTGTTTGTACTCTCCTTGCTACTCCTAGGTTGGAGGCTACGGATTGGAGAGGTTGGAGATCTTCTTGGTGAAGAAGGGGACCTTGAGCTACTTCAAGGAGGCTGGTGCAATGGGAGGTTACTTCTAGAGAGGAAGGCTACTTCAAGGGGGAGCTTGGAGTTACTTCAAGAAGGCTACCTTGGGTTGGTGCATCTACTTCAAGTGAAGGCTGTTCAAGGGGTGTAAGAAAGTATTGTATTTTGTGTAAATCCTTGTGAAGGTAATAAAATTAATACTTTCAAAATCCCGGTTGGGTAAGCAATCGGGTAGTGGACTGACAACATTAGTATTTGCTAAGGTTGGAACCACTCTAAACACTTGTCTCCTTCTTCCATTTTCAATTGTGGTTGTTTGAGTTAAATAATTGCTAAAATATTTAAAAACTCTATTCACTCCCCCCTCTAGTGTTTTTCAGGTTTAACTTGTAACTGTGCCAACAATCCTACCAACAAGGAAACTTCTAACTTTACATCCATCTAGAGAAGAGACACTAGCATATCTCTCTTATGGCACATCAAGGAATTTAATTGTGCATTATCTACCGATGACAATGAAGATGACTTTCTACTCAATGCATCAACTACCACATTTTATTTCCCTAGATGGTGGTCTATTGTGCAATCATAATCCTTAATCAGCTCCATCCATCTCCTCTTCCTCATATTCAACTCCTGTTTTGAGAAGATATACTGTAGATTCTTGTGGTCAGTGAAGATCTAACACTTTTCTCCATAAAGATAGTATCTCTAGATATTTAAGGCATGGACCACCACTCCAGATCAAGTGTTGGGTAATTATCCTCATGTTTCTTAAGATGTCACGAAGCAAAAGAAATCACATTTTTATCCTGCATCAACATGCATCCCAACCCATTCTTTGAAGCATCACAAAATATAATACCGCCTTTCCCTTGCTCTGGCAGTACTAACATCGGTGATCTAGTCAACTTTTCTTTCAATAGCTGGAAAGAACATTGACACTTGTCATTTTAAGTAAAAGGAACATCCTTTCTGGTTAACCTAATTAGGGGTAACTCTATAGAACTGAAATCTTTGATGAACCTCCTGTAGTAACCTGTCAGACCTAGGAAACAACATATCTCTATCATTGTCTTTAGTTGTTCTCATTCTTGTATAGATTCCACTTTCTTGGGATCAACACAAATGCCTTTTGTAGATATAACATAGCCCAGAAAAGACACTTCAGATAACCATAATTCACACTTGCTAAACTTAGCATATAGTTGATGTTGCCACAACAAAGTCAATGTCTAGGGAAGGTGTTGGTCATGCTACTGACTATCCTTGGAGTATATCAGGATATCATCTATGAACATGACAACACACTAATCAAGATAAGGTCTAAACACCGTATTCATCAGATCCATAAAAGATGCAGGTGCATTGGTTAGCCCAAACGACATAACCACAAACTCATAATGACCATACCTAGTCCTAAAAGATAACTTGGGTATGTCATCAGCCTTAATTCTTAACTGATGGTAACCTGACCTCAGGTCTATCTTTGAAAACATAGTGGCACCTCTCAACTGATTAAAAAGATCACCAATCCTCGGCAAAGGATACTTATTCTTTATTGTCACTTTATTCAACTGTCTGTAGTCTATATACAACCTCATTGAACCATCCTTCTTTTTAACAAGCAACAAGAAAGCACCCCAAGGGGAAGTGCTCAGCCTGATAAAACCCTTCTCTAACAATTCTTGTAACTATTTCTTTAACTCCTACATCTCTATTGGAACCATTCTGTATGCTGACTGTGCTATGGGTTATGTTCCAGGAACAAGATTGATCTCAAACTCAATCTCTCTAGGAGGGGGAATGCTAGGAAATTCCTCAGGAAAGACATCCTGAAATTCTCACACCACTGGTACCTCCTAGATACTAGGACCTCTAGCCTTGGTATCCACAACATGATCTAAGAAAGCCTTGCATCCTTGTCTCATCAACCGCTCAACTGTCATAGATGACATCAAACATGTAGGAAGAATCTTCCTATCACCCTAGAAAATCCACTGTACATCTCCATCATGGAACATCGCCACCTTAGTACTACAATCCAAGACTACCTTGTATTTTTCTAAAGTATCCATTCCTAGGATCACATCAAAACTATGCATGTCAAGTGGCAAGATCTCCACTCGAATGTTGTATCTAGAAAAAGTAAGAATGCAAGAAGGGAACACTTCCCGCAACTCAATGGAATCAACCAAAGGAGTCTCTATCCGTAGGATATCAGATCTAAGACTAACCGGTAGATAATAGCTACCTATCATCTCTCTGGTGATAAAAGAGTGTGTCACACCTCGATCTACTTACACAAATACAAAATAAGAAGCAGACAAATCAGAATGAAATAAATCCATCTGACCTGTTACAACTCGTAGATTGATCACTGCTTCTGGTTGTCTCATGGCATAAAACCTAGTTGTTGCCTATTGCCATCCACGTCCTCTACTTTCTTGTCCAGAGGATCCTTCTTGGGATGACTGACCATGTCCTCTTCCACTGCTACTACTAAACTGTCATTGTTGTGGACCTTGTTGACTTTGCCTTGGCTGCTGAGTCACCTCCTCATCTTTCATAGGGAAATAAGGTTTTCTATGCCCCACTTGCCCACATTGTAACAAGTTTTGGTGTCTTGATATGGCCTAAACGGCCGTGTCACTAAAACCAATGAGGTAATGCAGGCTCCCATCGGTAGAAAATAGTGACCTCTACCCTGACTCGGGGACCACTGTGATGGTGAATGTGATCTTGGTTCAGTGAAGGTTGACCTTGGTTGCGAATGTGGTGGAAAAAACCTTAGCTTCTTAAAGCCTCCATATGATTGCCCTTGAAACTGCATAGGTCACTTCTTAGTATTAGCTTCAGGCTTCTCTATGGCAGATCTCTCAATCCTCCTGACAGATTCCACAAAAGTGGAAAACATTTCCCTATTCTCCAAGGCTGATGCTATAGTAGTCAACTCCTTACTCAGACCCTTCTCAAATCTCCATATCCTTTCCTTGTCTGTTGTTTCTATGTGTGGTTAGAAACTTAAAAGTTCCATAAACTTTGATTCATACTCATTGATAGTCATAGCTCCCTGATGAATCTTGTCAAACTAAGAGATTTTCTCATCTAGGTATGTCTCTGGGAAGTACTAATTGACAAAATCCTGTTGAAATTCCTCCCATCCAATCACAACTCCTGGCCTTTTCTCCTCTTTGTGGCCCACCAGTGTCCATCACTACTCTTCAACAAGTATACTGCATGCTTAACATTGTCTTCTTCAGGGATGTTTAGGATTTTGAATGTCATTTCCATCTCATTTAACCACATGTTAGCGTCTGCTGGATCAGAAGTACCTACATATTCAATCACCCCAAAACGTCTAAGACGTTCAAATGTCTTCTCGACACCTTGAGACTCCACATTAGAGGCGGCTTCCCTAGCTTGTGGTGTTTGTTCTCTGTCAACTATATGTGTAATTGTGGCCATCATCTGTCTAAAAATAGACTGAAACTCAAGATTGGCCATCATTGTCGGGTCTAGATGAGGCAATGTGAGCTTCTTTGACCCTGCTTCAGGCACTCTCTCATCATGTTCATGCCGCCTACCACCTCCTCCTGGTGCAACATAGCTACTCTCAATGTGTTCTTCATATCCTCCAGACATATTTGCATAATCATAAACTATGATCAGATATGTTGGATACATAAGAATAGACTCAAACCTAAGTCATGTGTCCATGTTGACTCAGTAAACCTAGAGCTCTGATACCAACTTAACTGTGACACCTCATCACGCTAAATGAGATTACTCAAAATGCAAAACATGATCAACTACTAATTAATCACATAGTCAAAAATGTAGAATAAATAAAATCAATTCCAACAATATTGTAAATAAACTCTAGAACATTTACATAAAGGTCCATCAATCCATTCTCATATACTATAACAAGTATTCACATATGGGTCCAGAGACCTCAGTCAAATTCTGCATACAAAAGATATTTCATATGTACATGTCATATATTTACAAACATTGGCATACTACCAAAATGTTGTGTTGATTCTAGTATATCATCTATAAAACACATCCCATACCTGGATCTAAGAGTACAAGGATGACACTAGGACTCTACTACTAAAATATACAACTAACCTGCCTTCTGAATCTATATATCACCAGGTCGGTTCTCTTCCACAACGCGACCTCTACCGCATCGCCCGCAACCACCTAAAAAATGTGGTGACCCATGGGTGAAACCCAGTCCCAGTGAGAGATATAACTCTCTCCAAGATATATTGATTATAACATATTAATTAACAATAAATACATTGAGCAGTTAGGGTATTGAATAAGCAATATGAATAGATTGAACAATTTAAGCGTACTAAGCAGTTAAGCAAATAAGTTGTAGCATCAAGTAGAATTACTCAATTTTCATAAGTCTGCATCATGTAAGAACTATGTAGTGTAAAGACAAGACAAGGGTTAATCAACCAATGTGATACGTATTAAACTATAGCAATAATAATACACAACTAGTATTATATGTTTTATTATTATGCCCTGGGGAGTTAGAGTCGTACCACTCAAATTCCAACTGACCACTACGAAGTGTTATTTAGTTCCGTATAAGATCTAGGAGTGATGGTATCCTAAGATATCTCCCACTCAGTCAGTACAAGTAAACTACAGTGACATGCCAGTCAAACTGCCAATAGTGACATATAGTCAACTGATAACAACTAGTCCGTACTTGGTACAAGTTACAACACTGGAAACTAGGGTATAAAAAACCCTCTAATCCGAGGAACAACCACAGCTACCCTCAATCACATCAAATGACTTATGCATGACCATAGCCACCCTCTATAACCTGCATTTGTGGATGACAAGGATATATCCTCAACTTTCCACCCCCACATACTCAACAATATGTGCTCTGAGTTTTCCTTGGGAATACTCATTTCACCATCTAGCAAGTTCTGATACTAAAGATGGCTCTATGGGACATGGATCTACATGATTAAGGTTACACTTGATTAATTATTGCCAATTGAATGCATTAAGGCTTTATCATACAAGTGGACATTCAAACCCTAAGTATTTTATAACAAGAGTACATGTATAACAACTTCGAAAGATATAAAACATTTGAGATGTAAATCTTAATCACATTACCACATGCTATCATTCATTGCAAATTAATGGACCACACTTATCATCATACTATTACAAGATACCAAGATCTTATCACAAGTTCTAGTGTGTTAACCCTTAATGGAACATGAAGAGGATTTCACCTCAATCATGGCTTCAAACATGCCCAAAGGTTGTTAAGACCATCACATTATTCATAGTAAGGTTATCATCATCATTATATGCCTTAAACAAGGCTCAAAAGATCATTAGCACATATGTGAATATAGATATTATCATGGCAAGGCACTATGATATTCAAATAGTATTGCATTGTGGTTTCAACACAAGAAGAGTGTAATACATTGTGACATTAATCATTCAAGAGGTATGATTATAACCAATCAACATCATATAATTACATTAAGGTTAGTTATAACAAGCTAGATCACATGGGAGTTATGCTTCCATTTCTTATAGTGATTTATCAAATATAACTATATGATGGAAAAGGTAAGACTACAAATTAATGGTATTGAACCATTGAATTATCATCACTAGGACCCACATATAATACCATGGGATTCATTCTAATCCATTGGAGGTTGAAGCATCCAATATTATTCATTGGATCGGGTTCATTGTTCAAGGTTATTAAATGAAGTATAGGTCTAACCATTAGATCAATTGAACCAAGGAACCATTAGTTTAAGGTTTAGTCAAATCTACTATTACATTCTTAACTCATCATATATGGTGACGACTGATCCACCATTAATTGTGATCATTAGGTCACCATTGGTTGTTTAATCAGTAATACATTAGATCCACTATTACATTCTTAACTCATCATATATGGTGACGACTGATCCACCATTAATTGTGATCATTAGGTCACCATTGGTTGTTTAATCAGTAATACATTCATTTAACACCATCAAATATTAAGCTAATGACATCATGGATTGATAGCATCATTAGAATACTTAATGGATGGTAATTAAACTTCTAATTGAGCCAAAACCTGTCCTAAGGGGCTGACCACAGGTTTTGACTATAAAATCTGACACCCTTGATCAATAACATCAGTTTCCAAGATAGCAACACCGTTGGTTGTTGAATGGTATGACCACCGGTTGTGTGATAGGGAAGGAAATAACTTGAAAATCCTAATTGAACCATCGATTGTTTTGTACTTAGAACCATAGGTTGTTTCTATCAACCTGTCCCAGATCATATTATACCTTAGAAAGGTCGTACACATGTTTACAAGTTCATATAGAACTGGAACAGAATAGGCACCATAAAAAATTTGTAACCCTAAACAAGCATGGTTTCTTTATGCTTTGATCATCACATTAAAGCATAAACATGAACTAACAAGCTTCTAGCAAGAAATATAAGTGAAGAATGTTATATAACTCACCTCTATAGAGTAGGTCAGATCCCAAATAGAAAGAATCTTGAGAAAATAAGGAAATAAAACCCTAGATTCAGATCTGAACTTGGCCAAGTAGGAACTTCTCTCCACAAAGAAGCAAAACCCTTAAAAAAGAAATAAGAAGGATAGAGTTTTTAGTTCTAGAGCCACTTTCACCAAGGAACAACAAGGTTATGACCTGGAGAAATATAGGAGTAAGAAGAGAAAAGAAATAAATGGAGGAAATAAGGTAATAATTACACATTTAGGTCAAGATCACTAGGAAGGAGCTTTAGGAACCCCTAAAGGAAGTCAATTACAACCCTAGATTCTTTTTCCAAGAAGATCCCCACTTTCTTCTTCCTTGGATAGGAAATTCACAGAAGCACAGATGGAGAACAAGGTTTATAGAAGGAGGGAAGTGGTGGAGAGAAAATGGCTTGGTTGGGTGCTTAGGGATAAGTATATGAAACTTTATGATAAAGAAAAAGAAAAAGTTGAAGTTCTAGTATCTTTCCAAGTGTCCATGGCCTTAAACTATTAAGAATATACAAGCACACACACAAGCAGCTCCCCCACCGTCCATATAGACCTGCTTAGCTCTCCTTTGTCGAATTTCCAAGCTAATCAAATAATTCATTAGTTGATATCTACTAAAGGTAGCTCATCCATGAATGGGTAAACCCTAAAATACCCTTGAGGAAAACACTTTCAAACCATGGATCAACTAGGAGCCACATGGCTCAAAATACTCAAGAATGATAAGATAACATATAAGGAACATAAAGTATGTGACAACTTGCAAAAAAAAACCTCAATTGGGTAAATTGTAGAAAAGTCCAAAATGTACATAAAATTGCATAACTTGCTCAAACAATGTCTTATTCACAGGGTTAGATTAGGATTATAAGCATTCAATTATGGTAAATAATCTTATTCAACTCATTAAGAAAGTTCAAGGGCCTTACACATATTCATCTTAGACTCAAGTAGCACCTTTAGGATATCATCCCTTTCATTCTTTACAAGACCAAGTGTCAGTTTCTTAAGATTTGTTACCATCTCAAGAACACTCATGTCCACACATTGCTCATGAAACTCATAGTTCATGCAGCTTATCATAAGGTACTTTATCTCCAAGGAATCATTAGCATTATTCCTGTAAGCATCCACTTGTGGTCTAGGTGCATCGGGAGCAGGTATTTCTGGCACTGGATTGTGAAGGACGTAGAGCTTGCACTCTTCATTAAGAATCATTCTCAAAGTCTAAAACTAGTCATGGAAATTTGTCCCATCAATTTTGTCCTTCTTCAAGACCGATTGCAATGCATATATGTTCGTCATTTGATTCTACAAGAAAAAATTTGCATTTGTCAAAAAAATTAATTTAATTTTTAAAAAGTTTGACAATATTAATTAGGTCTTTAATTATTACATCTCCCACTATTTTATTCAAATTGATTGACCTCACATATCAATTTATAATATTACATCATACAATATTCTAGTGGGCCAAGATACAAAATTAATCAACTATTACCCAGCCCACACCAGCGTACATAGTCAATTATTAAGGTAGGCAATCAAGCCAATTGTATTATGTGCAACTCTTGGATAGATGATATGCACAACTCCTTCCCATAATCATATGTATGCTTCTGATCTTAGACTCTCTAAGAATTACCAGTTAAGCTTGACCCAAAAGCTGACACAATAGAATAAGCACCCTGCTTTAGAAGAACCTACAAATCTAACATCACCCTTCCACAAGATAGATGATGAACCACCCTTTAGCGTAACCTACACTTTTTTTATCAAGATTTTCATGCATTCCGCTTTTGGAAATCATCTATGACTTAATATTTTAATTGAGGGAGTTTGTATAAATACATATACTTTATCCAATCACCACATATATAGTACATATCATATACATGCTATATATCCCACAACAAAAATGTGAAATAAAAGAAAGCATTGGTTATGTCCAGCCGAATATAATTCCTTGGAGACATAATGAGTTACATCATCTTACGTCCACATCACATGTAGAAACATGTTGTTGATGAAGATCTGAACTTGCCATTTGGTCATCTCACCGGTCTGCTGGTTTTTTTGGTTCACCATCTGCTGGTTCCTCCAGCTGATTGATTGGGTCCACCAGGTAGTCAGTTTGGCTCATCCTTCTAGTCCTCCTTGGTCCTCTAGTCGGTTGACTCATCTTTGAGATGTCACCATTTTCATCATAATAGAAAAGTAAATTATCATACTTTTACATAATTATTGAGAAACCTCAAGTTACATTTGAGGGGAGCAAGGGTAGTGAAGAATAATACTTTTACATTGGGAAGATAAGATAGAGGCTCAGTACGCAGACTGAGATAAAAGGATAAATCAACCACAAAACCATGCATAGATAATAGGGGTTATTGGTCATAACCATGCTACAAATCTACCATTAGAACTGCTTTTAGGGAGACACATGTAAATTGCATATATATATTTATATATATATATATATATATTAGTTTGGGATTATTGTGGTATTTGATTGAACAAATATTATTCACATCACATTTAATAATAAAAAATATGATCATATCAATTATCCCATAATATAGTAAATTGATGTTGGCTCTGATACCACTGTAGGGAAATATGGCTACAGAATTGGTAGCGGAAACAAAAGTGTTATCCATCATATTCCCAATAACCAACATATCACATCAATAACTATAATATGGGAAGGATGGTTTCAAGGATATATCTGGTCCTGAAGAAACTCCTTCAACATCTCCTCATCGTCTTAGATGTGAAACCATCTTCTAGTTGCACTGGGACTCATCTGACTACTGCACCTCCTGGTCTACACCACAAACTGCAACCTCAAATGTCGTCAGCTGTAGCAGCTCTAGTCACAACAGACTGTTGGTTAACGTTGTTCTCCTAGTGATAGACAATGGCCTCCTACCTCTAGAGAAGTCATTAATGGATCACCTAGAACTCATTTCTTCCTACTAGAATAGACATGAAGGAGTTGACCCTCCCGTTGGCATACTAGTCACCAACTTTCTCTCCCACAACAATGATCTCAGTTCCCTTGATATCCCTCCCTAGTCTTGTAAGACTTTCTTGGGCTCTCTTGGTTACCACAACTAGAGAGGACAACATTTTCCAGAGAAACTAATTCTCAATTTTTTGTGTTATGTTATGGGAAGCCCTCAATACCCCTCTATTGATAGGTGGGGTTTGGGCCAAAGTTCCCAGTCGATGTGGGGGTGGAAGGGACCGAAGGATCTTGAATTTTAACAACATACGACCACCCAAACAACCATCTAGCAATCGAGACGGTCATCTGACATGTGAGATGGTTGTCTCGTATTACGATACGACAATTTTACATTTTCATAATTGCATACAAAATTGGAAATTTGTTTCCCATAAATGCAATACATTAATTCCTTACACAACAAGTAATGCACAATCCAAAAAAAATTGAGAAAGTGTCTAGATCCATCCTCTAGCCAAAGAAGGAAGTCTCTCCCATGCAAGATGACAGTCTCGCTCACCCAGACAGTTGTCTGGTGAGCCAAGTCATTCAATTCAATCCCATATCCAATTTGAACTAAAATCAACTTGGCTCCTTCTAACCGTTCAACTCAATTCAATCCCTTAAGATGACCGTTTGGCACTCTAGATCCCATCTCACCCTGTGAGATGGGTGTCTAGCTGTGTAGACAGTAGATATGCTACATGAATAAATTACCTAAATTCTTTAGAAATTAATTCAATCATCATTCAAGATTAAACTCCTCTTCTAGGTCGAGACCTATGTGTGTGACCTTATAGGTCCCATATCACATTGGCAATGAATGTCCATATCTAACTTACGATATCACAAGCAAAGAGCGGTGCCTAGTCACACATCGGTGCTACCCAAGTGAATGGAGAGTTAGGGAAGAGCTCCAACCTACAATCTGTGTATGGTGTTATAATGCTTGTATAATTCCTCTGTCACTAATATCTAGATTGAACTCAAGGCATGGAGTAGTCACCGTCTTCAACATTCAATATTGTTTCTTGAACCAAGAGCAGACTGTCTGAGATATATGTAAGCTCAATATTTCATATTGACTATCATGTGCATGGACATGCATTTCTCACTCTCCCTAATCAAGAGGCCTAGGATATCATACTCCTATAGAAGGGATAACTCCCATCTCTATCACTCATAGTCAATCGCCATGTGTCAGAATCACCCAATCATCACCGTTATAACAACCCATGTTTTAAGACTATGTTTGATGAGGTCAAAGAGTAAAGTTGACATGTGATGAGTGTAGTGATTCTAGGTCCAAGAATCACCATCACTATGAGAGCTTACTAGACTACCATGGTAATGGTTTCCATGTGTCAGTCTCATGGTGGGTCTGTTTGATACAATGTTCTCTAACATGTATCTGTGTGATTGGTTTGATATAGCCATATCATGACTAATGGGAATCTATCATCAACCAACTCACACTTTGATCTTATGTGTCATTGTTGTCTATCAACCTTCCATAATAACAAATGATCAGGGACATAATTAGAAAGTGTATATGTACTCTTAACATCTATATGATCTCATTCTTCCAAGTCACGTACTTGAAGACATACATCATTGAGTAATATTATTCTCTAGACATTTGTAATTCTACATCATTATCTCATACCTGAGTTAAATAAAATAACTTGGAAGCTTGCCTTTATTTATTAATCAAATCATTGAAAAATAATACCATTACAATCATCACATGATTGTCTATCTAGGCATATATACCAACAAGCATTTCCTTGATGGCATCTAGGAATGGTATATCAAGGTGTAGCTTATTTACAGCTTCTAAGAACTTCTCATATCTCTTCTTTAAGTGGGTCTTGATTAGTTTATAGGGGAAAGGAACTCTTGGTGAGTACAGATCTCTATTTGTAAAAGTTTTTTCAAGTGGGTCAAATATCTTTTCTTTAGCAATCTTCTTACCCTTGCTCTTCTCCTTGGTTTTATCTTTCTTGGTGGACACTTCCTCTTCCAGCACTTCCTCTACTATAATTAACTCAGGCTGTGATTCAACATTGGGGTTGCCTTAATGGATAGTTTTTCCTTCTTTATTTTCTAAAGACTTTCTAGAATGAAGAGTGGTCATTTTCTCACTCTCTGTGTTAGATGGAATCTTCCTTTATAAGTTTTTGATGAGTTTTCACAGTTGTGCAAGTTGTTGATCGATATATTTTGATGGATGTGTATGTCATTCATTTGAGTTGTTACATTTCCCTTCTGAGATTGTGTAGTATAAAAAATCCCAGTGTTTGTTGTAGCACTTTTCATAAGCTTCTCGTTCATAGTGGCTTGTCTCTTAGAGAAATCTATCATTCCATACATCATATCCTACTGGTTGGAAGTTTGTCCTTGACCTTGATCTCTGCCTTAGTTGTTTCTTATTTGGTTTTTTCCTTGACCTTGGTAGTTGTTCTTGTTCTACTGATAGTTGGTGTTGTGTGTGAATGTAGTTTGTCAACTACCTCTACCAAAATCTGATGGTCTCTTGGGTGGGTCATTCTACTGGTGGGCATTGTCGGCTGCATCTTTGTTACAATAGGAGAAACCAAGATGATCTAGCCTCAAGAAGTTAACTAAGAAACATTCTCAGTATCTCCCTCGTTGTTATCTTCTTCTAGTTGAGTCTAGATACAATTGTCAATACCATGGCCTCCCTCTCCACAAGTCACACACTTCATGACTATCTTGGTCTTGCTTTTTCCCTTGTTTACAATGTCCTTTGACTGCTTTACAATCGAATCGATCTTTTGTATTTGGGCAGTTATGGTTTCCAACACCTTAGAATCGTGGTTGGTCCTTCAAAAATTAATTTATTGGTTGTCCCTTTATTGTACTCCAATCCAGCTTGTAGAGCATCCATGTTATTAATTATCAATAAGGTTTTCTTTGGATTCTTTCCTAAGAAATCACTCCCTGTTGTTGCATTCAATGAAGTTCTCTCAGCAGGGGTAAGACCATTGTAAAAAGTTGTGACCAAAAATCCCTTTTCGTAATTGTGGTGAGGGTAATCCCTCTGATACTTTTGGAAATGCTCCCATGCTTCGTACATGTTCTCTCCAAGATTTTGCATGAATCCTGCTATTTTATGCTTGTTCCTGAGGGTCCTCTCAACTGGGTAGAACTTGGTGACAAATATATCAGCCAAGGGTGCCCATCCATTAATGGCCTTATGTGACAAAGCAAGGTACCATGACAAGGATTTATCTCTCAAAGAGAAGTTAAACCCTTTGTAGTATATCACCTCTTGTGGACCCTTTTCATCTTGATGGTGTCGTAAATGTTTTAAAGGCATCTAGGTGGTAGTAAGGCTTTTCATCATGAGAACTTCCTCCAAAGGATTTATTCTAAATCATGGCAGTCATAGTGGGCTTCAATTTGAAATTTGGAGCATTGAATCTGGGAATGATGATTGGACACCTCGATTTGTTGGATTTTGTGGTGACCAATTCGCAGAGAGAAGAGCCTCCATTGTCATTGTCATCTTCATTGTTATAATTTTCACTATAGGGTGACGCTCTACATCACGACAACATTCTACATGCTCTTCATCATGGGGTGGTATTAGTATGTCATGAGGTGGGCTCTCAAGTCTTGCCTCATTAGAGTGGTACTCCTCATGTTTCGATTCAATCTCTGGTGGAGTTTAAGGTTTCTCAACTCTAGGGTTTCGTCCTCCTGTTTGGTGTCCTCCCCTATGAGGAGGCATGTTGATTTGAGTGGATGGTTGTATTTTCTATCTATTTCTCTTCAGACTACCTAAAATAGTTCACACAGTCGAGTTAGAAACAAGACACATAAAATGAAGTATTCAGGATAGTTTTAAAACTAGTACGGACAAGTCCATTACTAGACTTGAGGCATGGGTGTATGGTGAAAAGATTTGGGTTCTTAATAGTACAAGTTTCCTTATCCCTGGCAACAACGCCAAAAATTTGAGCGGCCTAAATCACACGTATAAAAAGGAGTGGATTTGGAGTAGTTGGATTCTTAAATTTATAACTTGACACTTTGTCCCCTACAACTATTATACATGTTCAAATGTAGTAAGTCGGGTTAGGTTCATGTAGACAAGGAGTGGTAAGTGCTAAGAACGTAGAATCATTGGCTCAGTTACACCAATCAAAAGGGTAGGATTAAGTTTAATGTTCCTTAGGGAACGATATTACTCCAACAAATAAAACAAAGCAAAACAAACAAAATAAAGAAAGAAGTAAATGAAGAGAACAAATAAGAACAAAGAGCGAGGAAATAATAATGGAATGGAACTTGGATTGGGTTTCACCATCTAAGGTCTCTCACCAACATGTAATACTCACACCCATTATATACCCTTATCAAGATTACAAGCAATCATCTTATACATCTATTCCCTCCTCTCTTGAGCTTCAGATAGATCTAGATTATAAGGTTGTCTCTCCCTCAAAATGACAAACAAACATTCCCAAGTATAACCATATGACCATTAGCTTAAGCATTCCAACATTCTCATGCATTCTTTCAACTGTATAACACTTAGATAAGGTTAGTATCACTCTTTTGAGGCACTAACCATCAAACATAACAAGGTGGTATCTAATCATACAAGTGAATCATTAAGACTAAGAGTACAGAGATAATCATTTCTAGGAGAATATATATTCAATGGATATGTGAGTATTTACATGTTGGGAGAGTCTTATTGGATTCTCCCAACCCAAGTTACGTGTTTAGCCACTCATGGTAGTCAGTAGCATTACAGATTTACAAGCATAATGATACATGATAGAGAATTATGAAATGGATGAAGTAGATGTAGGAGGATGAATAGATCTAGAGAAGACAAAGGGAGATAAGCCAACTGTGACTTCAAATGACCAAGGTCGATGTACGTCTTGTTCAGATCTATATTTGGAGTGGGCGCAAAGGAGCGACTAGTCCTTCTTTCAAAGAATAGGAAGATGATGGTGGCGATGGCATGGACTTTCTTCTCCTTCAAACTTTCATCTTTGGAGATCTAGGAGCAATGAGACGATTGATATATGGAGAATCATAAATGCGGCAACACAATCCTCTCTCCCATGCCATGACCCCTTCCATGTATGAAGTGGTCGACTATTTATAGGCGTGACCCCGGAGGCAACCAGCTTAAGCTTAGAAGTCACTGAGACTGATGTGATTTAGTCAGTCGTTGAGATGAGTTGGTCGCTAATGTGATTTCCTCTAGTAGTTGCCTAAATCGGTGGTCATTGATCTTATCTCAACTCCAGTAGGTGCTTAACATTGAGGCCATCGACCACTGATAAAGTGTCCCAGTTACTCACTAAAGTGATGGCGATCACTCGAATTCCTGGTTCGTCAATTGTTGATGTGATGCGGTTACCAAGGAATAGGAGTATCAGTGACTACTGAGTTCTACGGGTTCAATGACCATTGAGGTAGTTTCCTGGAAATTGTTGAGGTCATAGGCTCAGTGACCGCTTAAGTTTGGTATTATCAGTGGTTGCCTAGATTCAAGTTCACCTTTGGTGGAGTTCTATGCAAATGAAAGACAAAGAGATGGAATTAGGCAGTATTATCAAAACCTGCAAAAAAATTAGAATTATCTAAGTAAAGAAATGTCAAAACGATACTATTAGGGTAAAAAGGCACTCGAATATCCACAAAATTGGAGGTTATCATTTAGTGTCACATTTTAATTATAGTTCAAATTATTTTTTTTAGCTTATTTTGATGATGGATCAAAACCAATCAAAAATAGACCTATATTACCTAAAGTGAATAATCTTGAGTCTAACAAATGAAAGTTCTTTTGTGTTACGATCTTTATTATAATTATAATATATATTTGTAGAACAATGTTTCAAGTTCTTATGACTGTATAACACGTACTTAAGATTACAATAGTAGAAGTTGCATTTGCATGGGTTGGATCAATATTTTTAAGGCAAGCATATTTTTCTATTTTATTATTAAAATAACATGGTTTGAATTTAATTCTCAGAATGGATTGTTTCTCAAGTAATGTGTTCAAATGAGTGACACATTTCTCTCCATGGGAGAAATGCATCCCCATCTGGATGCATTATCTTGTGGTGGGGCCAACACATTCGGGTCAAGGACACATTACCCCTTGAGAGAGTAATGTGCCACCGTCCTGGACACATTATACCACATTGGGGCTAATATGTCCTTATTGGGGATGCATTGCCCCCTGAGCGAACAATGTGTCACTTGTGAGATGCATTTCCCCATGGTGGGGCTATTACATCTTAGATGGGGATGCATTGCTTCCACATAAGAGAAATACATATCCATACAGGAAGCATTGCCTCCAGAAGAAGCAATGTGTCTCCATATAAGACAAATTGCACTCTTTTTAAATTTTATTTTTTTTATTTTTGTTTATTATTAATATGTACGATAATAACATATATTGCATTTATTTATTAGAAATTAATATGCTTGAATTTTCGTTATATACTATGTTCATTTATTATAAATTTTTCAATTTTTATAGCTCCAAACAAACCTAAGCATAAGAGAGGTCTTACTGCAATGAGATTTCATGATAGATGGTCTTACTAGATAAGAATAACACAATTCAAAAACACCAGTTATCAATAAATATTAAAGTTACAACATAAATCACATGAAGGGAAATAATTTGATTTATTTCTATATTTTATTCAATATTTGATTCAATATTTGATTGAGTGGTACATAAAATGGCCTTATTTGATGTACACATCAATGCATCTCTGAACATCATACATCTAACTTCCTTTAACTTCTAAATTGACCGTCATTGATTTATGTTTACTATGATCACAATACCAACTAGGTAGCTCAAAAAGTTCCTCATACATTTAAAACATTTGCTTCAATGACTGCTAGTGAAATTTTACTTGTCCTTTTGTCATCATAAATTCTATCTTGTTACACAAAAATTTTGGTGCATCATTCTGATTATCGTCAAATAGAGTTTAATGAGCCATTTTTCCTTATTTACACTTTACAACCATTATTTGGATTAACTCCACTACCAAGTGAAATATCCATCTTTTTCGACGAGCCATATATGGAGAGATCAAAGATAATAAAATAGAATGAATATACAAAATATTCAGAAGTGTTACTTGTAGTTAAACTAAATTGTAAACTACTAAAAATATAAAGTAAATATATATATATGATCTTACTAGTTAGGAATGATACCTAAGAGCCAAAGGTAATAAAATTGTAGAACTTTGATAATATAGAATAGGAGAAAGGATTCAAAAAATTAGTTTGTGTGTAAATACAGAAGAATGTGGGGTTCTTATAGAAAACTAGAGTAGGAGAATGGTAAAAGAAGAGTTGTTAAAAAATTATATCCATTAAATGAGTCATAGAAATCACTAGTAGAGCTCAAAAAAGATATATGTTAGAAATTATAGATCGTTAGAAATTATATCCATTGCATATTAACATGGGCAAGTAAATCTAGATGTTTTAGTTGACTTGTATTTAGTACAAAAAACATATCATTTATACAAATTTTATAAAATTGATATTGTAAAAGAACATAGTCATCAATCATGATCCATGTATACAAATAATAAATGATGTGAATATATGATAGATCTAAATACAAAATAGATCTATATTTTGCAGATTCAAATATACAAAATTGTACGACATGTGCAAAAATAAACTAAGAATGTGCCCCACATTCACTTCTTCCTCATCACATCCTTGTAGCTCTGAAGATTGAGTAGGGATGTCATAGTATAAGACTATTAAGGTTCAATATACAAAAGGAAAGGTGGAGTTGGGGTGAGGGGTCTCTGAAAACTAGGATGTATTCTCTTAGGTGGGGTGCAAAACTAGATATCAAATAGAGTTAATGAATATAAGATAAAGTGGTGTTCGACTCTTGTGGATAACTGATGGTGAGATTGGGGTGTATGGAATAAAATCAAAAGAGCCTGCTCCAAGGTAGTGCACAGTTTGTGGAGGTGGTGGGTGGTGTATGAAAAAAAGTGCCACCTATTGTGAAGTACTAACATATTTTCCCCCATTCCATGAACTGAAGACTCATAGAGGTATGAGTTGGAATAAGATCAGGGGAAGTGGTAGAGGTATGCATAGGAATGAGATCAGGAGTAGTGGTAGAGATATGTGGGGGACTGAAATCATGAGCAGAGGATGATTTTACCTGACATGGGAAAGTAACATCAGGAAAACTCTAAAAGTAGCTCCCATGGATGATGTATATATTGTAGGGAAATATGGCTACAGAGAAGGTAGTTGTAAAGAGTCGATCATTACAATCGAACATTTACAAAACAATATCATAATTATAAACAATCTTTATTACAATCATGTTTTTACATTAGAGTCGCGGAAGCTTTAAACATAATATTACAAGATTAAAATTAAAAATTGACTCCTATCTAGTCTTCAACAGAGGACAACTCCTACATGTATCTTCTATTCATTCTTTGCATCACCTTCCCATGAGTTCCCGAAGGAACAAAACCACACATGGACCCCATTGAAGGGAAATGAAAGGTCAGCTAGGCTGGTACTAAATCCAATTCCTGAGCTATTCCAAAGTAGGTACAAAATATGATTCAGGTATTAGATCAATTCTAGGAGGGAGCTATTTGGTGAACTTAGTTCAACAAAATGAGAATAATAAGAATCAATGTTTCAATATTGAAAATAGAAGTTCCACAAGGATAACAATTATGCAAAACTATCCAAGTTCAAGGTATCAAAATAGCAAGAATATTTTCAATAATAAACATTAAATGTCAAGTTTGAGCACTGTCGTATCATTTCTTTATATGTGACTACAATGCCATATGTTCAATCATCTATGAAAGAACGACACGGTAGCCTACTATTTCAACCAGTATACTGGGGGACCACTAATCCATTACAACATGTACACAGGGCGGCGGGACGTACCCAACCTCTAGGAGACAAAGATCTAAAGGGCCAAAGCCCAAAAGGACCAAAGTCCAGGCAGTCAAAACTCCAAGATCAACATTAGTGCTATCATAATATTTATCAATGTCCATAATAAATTTGGTGTGGTGAACTTTCAACATAAGGGAATGGCTTATAAACATGTATATGATTCACCACCAAGCAACAAATATAGAATTCAAGAGGGAAGCAACATAACTCAATAATTGAATAGAAAATCTAGTACCTCATTGTATCCAAGAATCCATGGATTGCACAATCCCCAAAAATGACTACAAGAGTGGAAAATCTACAAAGTATGGTACAATTCGATTATCATTTGACTTGGAATCAATTAACCCTTTATCACTTTGAATTGTATTTCCCACCTAGGGTTATTACTAATTCATAGTCTCTTCATTATCTTTCTATATAGGGTTTATGATTGAATTATATATAAATATATATAATCAATTTCATTTATTCCTTTATATTATCTATAGATAGTAAACACATTATATCACTATGCATTCCATCATATTCCCTCACTAGTTTTGTAATGACCCCGCCTCTCGGTAACCCCCAATTAAGGGAGACTAAGAGGTCAGAGCTGTTATCCCAATTTCCAGATCAAAGGTTCGACAAATAATCAATAATAATTATCAAATTCTACCAAACTATACTGAAAAGCTATAATAAAATAAAATTTTGCATACCCTTTGAAAAACATGGATTTCTAAACTTCTATCCACATACTAAAACTATTCTAACTAATACTCCTTGCACTTTAATTCATGTATTAACAATATGTTAATTTATTGTTTGTCCTTTTGGGATTTGTACCTAAATCCCTGACAAACAAAACATCGGTCAGTATAACAGATTATACTGGTATGTGGGGGAATACAAAAATTGTGCAACTATGGTAACAATGTAATCAATCAAATATCATTTAACAACCAAGATTACATATTAAGCAATACTACTCAATCCTTACCTATCCCCTATCTCTGTGTTGTCCCTGCAGCGGACTTGGATACTACCTCTCTCATATGGTAGATCCTTACCCCCATGGCCCTACCTCACAGGTGGCCAATACTTAGGGTTGTGGAGTCACATGGCCCTACCCAAAGGTATCCTAATCCCTGACTCATGGTGACTTGATGGACCTACCCCATTGGTAGCCTTGTACAAAGTCATTCAATGACCTGATGGACCTACCCCATAGGTAGCCATGTACTAGGTCACTCAAGCTACAGAGGGGACTAGGATATGAGCTAGTAGCTATATATATTAGGTGATAGTCATATCCACATTATAGTTTGCATGAATTAAATTCATCCAAAAGTTTAATTCAAGTCACTGATGAAACTTAAAAAATCCTCATAAAACAAATTCGGGATATTCATAAGCGTAACCACATACCTGTGATTGTAGAATTTGAGATAGAATCAGTTAAGTAGAGAAAACCCAACCAAGTAAGAAAGTATGCACAAAAATCCTGAAATAAACATACAAATTTCCTTTTATCAAGATTTATCCAAACCCATCTTGTTTCTTAGGATTTCTATTCCAATTTTAGGGTTTCCTTTACAATTAGGGTTTTGCCTCCACTTTTAGTATTATAAACCCTAATTCAACAAAACTACATAAAAACCTTAAATTTCTCATCTTAACACTCCTAATAGGCTTAGGATCATTATATGGTAACATATTTCCATAATCCGATTTAAACAAAGTTTTTCTCTTCTTTTACCCTAAATTAGGGTTTCTATATGTATTATCCCTCATACATAGATTAAAACCCTAAATTAGTAAACTTTTCATGTAAAATGGATTGAAACTCTACTTTAATATTCAACAGGTTAATACTTCTCAAATTAACCTATTAAACCACAAAGATTCATCCTTTATACTCAATTAGGTTTCTAATTACCTTTTAATACCTTTTTCTATCAAATTAATACACTTTTAAAAAACCAGACAAAACTAGGTAACCAAACCATTTTTATCTTGTTCCTTGTATTTTCCTGATCAACTTTCATATATGAAGTTTGTTAATATGAGATTCCTAGCGATTTCTATGAATTTCACAAGAAAAAGCCTTTCTCTAGATTTTCGGTCAGAGAGAGGAGTTTACCAAAAATTTACAGTTGCTAGATCAGTTCTCTGGTGGTCTGCCTTCTAATCTGACATTCCACATCGCGTGCGACTTATGTTACCCGGCTCGGCCTTGGATCGTTGGATCAATACGCGAACTAATGTGGATCACTATCCAACGGTCGCTACTCATCATCCTCCTTCTTTTCCTCACACAAGACTACAACGGCACTGCGGCGGAGCTGTCATCAGAGTAGGAGCAATCCATAGATAGAGAGGGATCTAGGGCTCGGGAAGCGGCAGTCTGGGTTCGTGAGGATGTGTGGAAGCAAGAGCGGGGTCTATTTATAGAATTTGGGGGCTCCTTTAGGGTTCCCCTATCCTTGCTGCCACCTGTGCCTCAGACCAATTGGGCGTTTCACCTAGATGCTTCGAGAGATCATCAAACCATGGTCAAGAGGGTTCGCGATCCTCTCCCAGACTTAATGGAATTATTTCCATGATTGCACATGCACTGGATTGAGAGGAAAACGAAGGGAAAAATCCCACTGTAACTCAGCCAGAGTCTGAGTTCCTTTGGAACTGGACGATGAGCGGTGCTTGTTGGATCAAGATCCAACGGCCCTCATCCCTCACGTTCAACCAAAAAGGAAAAGAATTCCTATATATCTAAGATAATTCATATTTTTTAAGATAATTTGAGAAAATCATAACTCCTAATCTGTAGCACCTTTTTATCTCAAATTTTAATGGAAACTCATTAAAGCCTTAATCTTTCATCATGCAAAATTTGGAATTATTAACTAAAGAAAATGGGTCCTTTTCTTTAGTTGCAGGTCATCACCTAATTATATACATTTTTCACATATTTTCTTTTTCCCTTGTCATTAAATTATCATCTTGGATTCCTTATACCTCAAGGAAACCTAAAGGCATGGAATCTCACCTTGGGAAAAATCCTTTGCATTTTCCTCTTATTCTTTTATCCCTTTTCTTATTTATCCCTTTATTCAAATAAATTCCTTTTCCTTTTCTTTTCTTTTTATTTCAATTGGGCTTAATAGCCAGTAGAGCCCATTAAGAAAACAAACAAGGCTATTATGAAAACAATTATTCAATTCAAACAAATAAATCAACCATTTATTTCATTTATCTTTTAAAAGGAGATTTACAAATCTCATTACATGGTTTTTGAATAATGAGTTTATAACATCCTCCCCTCCTTACAAGAATTTTTCCCTCAAAATTCAAAAATCAAACAAACAAATCAGGATATGCTTTTTCCATGCCCGTCTTCAGCTCTCATGTGGCTTCATCCTCTCCATGGTGCTTCCAAAGAACCTTTACCATCTCTATATTCTTATTTCTGAGCTCTTTCACCTTGGTATCTAGAATCTTCAAAGGTAACTCAGGATAAGTTAGCTTCCCTTGAAGATCAATGGGTTCTATGCTCAGCACATGGCTCAGATCTTGCACATATCACTTCAGATTGGATACATGAAACACATCATGCATCATACTATATTGAGGGGGTAACGCCAAATTATATGCGGCTTCACCAATTCGTTCTAACACCTCAAACAGACCCACATATCGGGGACTCAACTTTCCTCTGTTCTTGGCTATAACTCAGAGAGGTCAGATTTTTAGAAAAACATGTTCTCCCATAGTGAAATGCACATGTGTCTGCCCTGCATCAGCATATGACTTCTGTCAATCCTGGGCTCTCTTTAGCCTTTGCCTGATCAAAGTGACTTTATCAGCATACACTTGGAGTTCATCTGACCTCAACAAGGTCATTTCACCAACATCATCCCAGTGAAGTGGTGACCGACATGGTCTCCCATAAAGATCTTCATATGGAGGCATCCCAATACTGGCTTGGTAGATGTTATTATAGGAAAACTTAGCTAATGGTAAGTACTACTCTCATGATCCACCCCAATTGAGCACACAAGCTCTTAGTAGATCCTCAAAGGTCTGGATTGTCCTTTCTGACTGACCATCTATCTGGGGGTGATAAGTGGTACTGAAATTCAACCTTGTACCAAGTTCCTCTTGAACTTGCTTCCACAACTTGGAAGTAAACTTTGGGTCTCTATCAGAGATGATGGAACTGGGTACGCCATGCAAACGCACTATCTCTCTGATATATAGCTCATCTAAGTCTGACACCTTGGCAGTGGTATTTAGGGAAAGGAAGTGTGCTGACTTGGCAATGTGATCTACCACTACCCATATCGCAGCATGACCTCTCTTGGTTTGGGTAGAGCCACCACGAAATCCATGGTGATCTGCTCCCATTTCCACTCTGAAATCTCTATAGACTATAAAAGTCCACCAGGTCGTTGGTGTTCATCCTTCACCATTTGGCACGTAAGACAGCTGGCCACATATGTTGCAATCTCTCTCTTCATTCCTAGCCACCAGAAAAACCTATGCATGTCCTTAAACATCTTGGTAGTTCTCGGGTGCATCATGTACTTGGAACCATGAGCCTCTTGTAGGATACGTTCCTTCAACGGTGAATCTTCATGAACCCATATTTGATTCTTGAATATGATCCCTCCGTCTATTCCCAATGAAAGACACGTATGTGGTTTCTTCATCAAGCCCTTCATCTTGTCAAGCTCCCCACTGGCCAACTGTGTTGTTACAATTTCACCCAACATTTCTGACTGTATTTGAATGTTGGCCAATCGAACTTGACCCTCTAACGGTTCTGGAGTCCACTCCACCATCTCTTCTAAAATCTTCCACTGACTGGACAAAATAGCTACACACCTGAGTTGTTTCCGACTCAAAGCATCTGCTATGATATTCACCTTTCCTGGATGATAGGCGATGGTGAAGTCATAATCCTTCATGTACTCCATCCATCATCGTTGTTGTAGGTTTAAGTCTCTCTATGCCAAGAGGTACTTCAGGATCTTATGGTCAGTGAGGATCTCAAAAGTAGCACCATATAGGTAATGCCATCAAATCTTCAATGCATGGATGATAGCAGCCAGTTCTAAGTCATGCGTTGGGTAATTCACCTCGTTGGGCTTGAGTTGTCGGGAGGCATATGCAACCACATGCCGATTGTATTCCAACACACAACCAAGTCCCATCTTTGATGCATCGGTGAAAATCATGAAACCCTCATTTCCTGATGGTAGAGTCAAAATTGGGGCCGTGGTTAGGTTCTCCTTCAGCTCCTAGAAACGAGCCTGACATACATCGGACCACACGAACTTCACATCCTTCTGAGTCAACATGGTCAAAGGCAAGGCGGTCTTTGAGAAATCCTTGATGAAGCGCCGATAGTATCCTGCCAACCCCAAGAAACTGTGAATTTCTGAGGGATTCTTCAGTGCAGGCTAGTCTCAAACTACCGACACTTTAGCAGGATCTACGACGACCGTTCCACCTGAGATGATGTATCTGAGGAACATGACTCGGTCTATCCAAAACTCACATTTGGAGAATTTCCCGTCGAACTTTTGCTTTCTCAAGATATCAAGGACTCGACTTAGGTGGTCTCGGTGTTGGTCTAAGTCATCAGAATAGACTAAGATGTCATCTATGAACACTATGACAAACGAGTCAAGGAAGGGTTGAAACACACTATTCATAAGGTTCATGAAATAACTGGGTGCATTGGACAACCCAAAAGGCATAACCACAAACTCATAGTGGCCATAATGTGTTATAAAAGTGGTTTTCGGGATGTCCTCATTCTTGACTCTCAATCGGTGGTAACCTGATCTCAAGTCAATCTTAGGAAAGACTCGAGCAGACTTTAACTGGTCAAACAAGTCATCTATCTGGGGTAAAGGGTATTTGTTCTTAATGGTAGCCTAATTGATCTTCCAGTAGTCTATGCACATTCAGAGCGAACCATCCTTTTTATTTACAAAAAGAATCGGTGCTCCTCATGGTGATGTGCTAGGTTAGATAAAACCCTTGTCTAGCAATTCCTGTAGTTGTTTCTTCAACTCAAGCAACTCAACAGGGGCCATCCTATAAGGCTCTCTTGAAATAGGGCTTGTCCCGGGAGCTAGCTCTATGGAAAAATCTACCTCTCTCTTGGGAGGAATCCTAGGTAGATCATCTGGGAAAAAATCTGCATAGGTCCTGACTACCTCTATTTCTTCTAATGGTTGCACCCTGGGTTCTGGCTCGGTAACTACTGCCAGGAAAGCTCGACACCCTTTACTCATCATCTTCTCTGCTCTCAAGGCTGACCCATACAGGCTGGGCCTTTCCTACCCCTAATGATAAAAGGTGGGTGACTTGGTTTCTTAATTATCACTTTCTTCTCCCTACAATCAATATTGTGTTGGATTTTAGGAGAGATAGAGAAGGCAGTGGAAACAAAAAATTTCTTCTCCCAAACCCAGAATAAAGGAATTACGTCAACGTCTATACAATAGGAAGGATGGTTTGTAGAGATATACCTTGTACCGAGGCTTGCTCGGTGAAGTTACCTAACGGCTTGTGAGGTCTTCACCTTCGGTCTTGGACGCTGTCTGTGCAGCTCCTGGTCTCACAGGGACTGTCGAGATTGACAACTATCCTCCAAGTGAAGTCTCCTGCCTCTGAAATAGTCCACACGGACCACCTGGAGCTTCGATCGCCTTGTCGCACAAGGCACCAGAAGGATTCATACCCTCTTGTCAGTGTACTAGTCACCAACACACTCACCTGCCACCAGTCACTTCTCTGCAGTTATCTTTCCCTTATTGTGCCTCCCTTATCAGGTAGCACTTGATCGGGCTCTCCTAGTTACCACAACTAGAGAGAACGACAATTTTGCAGAGCAATTGGTGTTCTGAGTTGTTGTACATGAGAAGCCCCCACTACCCCTATATATAGGAGGGTTATGGGATAGGGTTCTCTACCCTAGGCAATGCGGGATTAAAGTATGAGTAGAAGGGTCCAGAATTTCCACAAAACAACCAACTGCACCAGCTAAACTGATCATTTCAATCATGAACCGATCAGTTGGGGACCGGAGCCGATCGTTTCACACCTGAATCGATCGGTTGGGGCATCGGAGCCGATCGGTTCAAGCATGAGTCTATCAGTTCATTGTCCTGGTCCAACTCAAATTGACTTTTCATGTTTTTTTCCAACTAATCAAATATTAGTCCTTGTCCAAATCAAATTTGTACAAGTGAAACAAATATGTTTTTGCAAAAAGAGTCTTTTGACTTTCCAAACGATCTCGATTGGTTACACGAATCGACCGGTTCAAAAATTGAGCCGATCATTTCATTGACACATGAGCCGATCGACTCACCACTTGAGCCGATCGGTTCACCAACCTGAGTCAATATGTTCATCACATGAGCCGATTGGTTGGGAGTGCAGACTGTGCAAAATCAGTCAATTGCAGTTTCAATCAATTCGATACTCTAATCAATTGGTCCAACACCTTGAACACTATGATACTGGGTTATCAATTGATTAAGTATTTAATTGAACTACTAAACTCCTTTAGCAATCAATCTAAACATCGTTTGTGGATAAACTCCTCTTCCAAGTCAAATCCTATGTGTGTGACTCTACAGGCCCATTTCACATTGGCAGTGAAAGTCCATAACACTTATGGCTTCACAAGCAAAGAGTGGTGCCTAGTCGCACATCAGTGCTACCCAAGTGAAATAGAAAGTTGGAGAACAACTTTCAATCCTACAATCTGTGAATGGTGTTACAACGAATGTATAATTCCTTTGTCTCTGATATCCCGAATGAGCTCAAGGCATGGAACAATCATCCTTTCAATGTTCATTCACTTTCTTGATCTCAGAGTAGACTGGAGGAGATATGTATGACATCAATATCACATACTAATTCACACATGTGTGCACATGCCTATCTCAATCATACTCATCAAGTGGACATGGATATCATACTCCCTTAGGAGGGACAAATCCCATATCTATCACTCACCCCTCAAAAGCCCCATGTGTCAAAGCCACCCAATCATCACCTTTATAACAACCCATGTTTGAGGACTTCGTTTGATGATGTCAAAGTGTACCCAATGACATGTGTTGAGTGTAGTGATTTCAGGTCAAAGAATCACATTCACCACCATCACTGTGAGAACTAATTGTGACTACCATGTCATGGTTCCATGTGTCAAACTCACGGTGGGTCTGTCTAGTACACTTGTTCTCTAACAAGTACCTATGTGTTAGGTTTTATATGTCCATATCATGACTAATGAGATTCTATCATCAACCAACACCACAATTATAATGACCCCGTCTCCCGGTAACCCCCAATTAAGGGAGACCCAAAGGTTAGAGCCGTTATTCAATTAACAGGATCAAAGGTTTGAAAAATAATCAATAATAATTATGAAATTCTACTAACTAACTGGAATTTGGTATAAAATTAAAACTTTACTTATCTTTGAAAAGTTTGGAAATCTATCTATCCGCAGCTTGAATTATTCTATCTAATCCTCCTTGCACTTTATGTCTTATTTCCACAATGTGTCACTTTACTATTTGTTCTTTCAATTGTTGTTCCTAAAATGCCGACAAACAAAACATCGGTCAGTATATCAAAATATACTGGTATGTGGGAACAACCAAAATCTTGCAAATATGGCAAACAATTTAATAATCACAATCAAATTATTTAACAAGACAAATTACATTTTCAATGTGTCATTCTCCACCACTTTTGCCCTAACCCTAGCATACCCCTCTAGGGTTTCTCTTTTTCCATTGACTTAAGGCCACCTTCTCAATCCCGAGCTTGGTTCCTGGGAGTCACCTCTAATGGTGCTCCATAGTCATGCATCATAGACCACCTTCTCATTCCTAAGCTTGGTGTCTGGGGTCACCTCTCATGGTGCCCATGGGTCTACCCTCTTGGGCCTGACCTTTATGGCATCTTCCATCAGGGTGGCATGTAGGTGAGAGAATTCACATGTATATATAACTGTGATAGCCATAGTGACTTTATAATTGCAGTATGAACATCCAAACTGTTTAGATTGCATTCAATGCGAGGAAACATCCAGAAAACCCTCGGGAAACTAATGTGATTAATCATAATTAACCACATACATGTCAAACTGATGTGAGATAGAAATAATCCAATCAACCAATAGGCAATCAAGCATTCAACAAGATCCTGAAACAATTATACAATTTCTTTTTATTACTTATGTCATTAAGATCTATTAAATCTAACTCGCTTCCTAGGGTTTCTAGTCCACTTTTAGGGTTTCCATTGTAATTAGGGTTCCCTTCATCTTTTACTATTTTAAACCCTAATTTAATGCAATTGATCACAAACTCTAATTATCTCAACATCTAATCCTTAGTTTTGGATTTAAGGCATAATTAACCATTATATAAGTCCATTAAGCCTCTTTTCATTAAAGCTACCCCTTTTATCCTTTTTAACCTATGACAAAGTCATTATGCTCGTTTATCATCAATTTTTAGTTCATTATGCTCCGATACTCATATGAACATTATTTATCATTAATTCTACCTTGATTCATTCAAAAAAATCCTAATTTCTATATTAAGGTTATTTATCCAAAAATTAGGAACTTTAATGCTCGAAATAGCTTATATCCATGAAAACCCAGTTCTGTACATGAAATCGAATAATTAAAGCCACTAGTAGACCTCATTACCAACATTAGGGTTTCAAGGCCCATTAAAGCCTATATATGCACATAAACTCTAAATTAAATGAATTACGTGCAAAGTTCATCCTTTTTGTTTCTAATATTCCTTTTTATCATTAATAGGTTAGTATCAACTTTAACCATTAATTAAACCCTACTAATTACATTAATCATATCCAAATAGGGTTTCTTAATCAATATTACACTAAAGTTAACAACTTCCATTAATTTTCGAATTGTAGGATGAATCAGGCTTCAATTATATTTTTATTGTATTCCTCTCATTTTTCTGAGCAACTTTCATATTTTATGCATGCTAATCCGAGCTACGAATAATTAACTATGAATTTTGTAATGATCACTTACTTTGGACCAATCATCAAGCGCCACATCACCTTATGCATGCAACACGGCTTGCCCTTGAGTTTATAACCAAGTTACTATTATGCCCTAGCTCAGCTACTCTCTTCTTGTATCTTGGAGGGGTAGCTTGGTCTAATTGACACCTGGGTCATCTTCCACCCAGAGCAACCCTACGCTGCCGCAAACTGCAACGTTTCGCAGGTCATCCACCTCCGCCTCCAAGTCTAAAGCTCGCTAGAACCCATCCTATGTTCTCCGTCGCTCCCCGCCGCATCCACCAAGGTTTCTTGCCATGAGCGTTGTGGTCAGGGACATCAGCATTAGGGCTACGAACTGCAGATCTCCACAGATGAGTTGTGGGCGACCAAGGCGAGCGTTCCTCATGGAAAGGGCAACGTTAGTTGTGTAGATTGAAGGGGGAACGTATGGACTTTCTTCAAGTTCCTTTTGTGGCTCCAGGGGTCGCATCCCCCTCTTGGTTAGGGTTTAAGAAAGAAAACAAGGAAGAAGAAGATAGGGATGAGAGAGGAGGATGTGGGTTTCTCTCTCTGGACCTCGACCAGGGCTTTACCCCTTTATATAGGGTGGTATCCATGCCCCAGATTGCTTGCCCACAAAGCAATCACGACTTCTCCTTATAGGAAAGGGATTTTCCTTGCTTTAGAAGTATCCTTCTCTCTCTCTTCATGTACTTTGTGCATTAGATTTTTAGGAATTTGAAATTCCTCTCACCTAATCTCTTTATACTTGCTTTTTAATCCATAGGCACGAATTTCTATTCTCCTTTAATAGAAACTACTTCCTTTTTAACAAAACCCCAAAAACATGCATTATCTTATATACTCTCATTATCTTCTTATTTTTCTATTATGGGTATTTTCTCTTTCCTCTTTTTATTCATTGGGCTCCTTGGACCCCAAGCAATTATAATAATTCAAAATTCCTTTCCAAGGCTACTCGTTATCCTTCTAGATGCATCTATATGCATTACTTCCCATTATCATGTGTATTTCTTATTAAAATAGCTTTTTTTGAGAATTTCGCTTTGTTTCTCTT
Organism: Alisma plantago-aquatica; assembly: GCA_963693085.1. Classification (NCBI taxonomy): domain Eukaryota; kingdom Viridiplantae; phylum Streptophyta; class Magnoliopsida; order Alismatales; family Alismataceae; genus Alisma; species Alisma plantago-aquatica. The sequence continues at coordinate 836,355,466 of OY856410.1, read as the reverse complement.
TTATTTTCCTCATCGGTATTCCTTTTATCATTAGTATTCCTTGGGTTACGAAATTCCACTAAGGATAACTTAATTGCACCTCTCTTTACTTATTTCCACATTTTACCATTGTTTTCAATTTCTTTCTTAACAAAGAAATACTTAATTGATCTTTTCTTTTCTTTTTGCATTATCTTTGCAACTTTGGACTGCTTGGGACCCAAGGAACCCATGTGGCATGAAATCCATCTTTGGATTAAGTTCTTTTGCCTTCTGGAGGTTTCCACACCTTTCTTTTCTAAAAACTTAATTATTCATTTACTAATTCACTAGTACAGAAATGGGTTATAATGTCACTACCTATAGGGTCAGTTTTTCCAAATAACCGACCTTATATGTCTAAGAAAAATGTGGGAACCACTTAAGACCTCTTGGGTCGGTTTTCTTAAAAAACCGAACTTGTAGTGTAACTCTATAGGGTCGGTTTTCCAAATAACCGACCTTATATGTCTATAAAAAATGCGGGCACCACTTAAGACCTCTTGGGTCACTTTTCTTACAATAACCAACCTTGTAGTATATCTCTATAGGGTCGGTTTTCCAAATAACCGACCTTATTTGTCTATAAAAAATGTGGGCACCACTTAAGACCTCTTGGGTCGCTTTTCTTAAAATAATCGACCATGTAGTGCATCTCTATAGGGTCGGTTTTCATAAAATAAGTGACTTTATAGACAATTGGATTAGGAAGTCAATTACAGTTTCCCGTGGCAAAAATTTGCTTGATTTTGGCTTCGCGCCTCAATCTACAGGGTCAGTTTTTCCAAATAACCGACCTTATATGTCAACAAAAAATGCGGGTAATTAGACATCATGAATCCAGTTTGCCTTCACACACGTATAAGCACCTCTAGGGTCAGTTTTTCCCTTATAACCGACCCTAAAGGGCTCTTCGGTCGACAAATTCGTCAACCGAATAAGAGCCAGATTTCACGTGTATAAGCACCTTTAGGGTCGATTATTCCATTATAACCGACCCTAAAGGGCTCCTCATTCGACAATATTGTTGATCGATATCAATTTAGTTCAACACCTCTAACGTCAGTTTTTTTACTTTAAACCGACCTTAACAGGCACCTCGGTCGACAAATTTGTCGACCGAATGAGAGAAAAATTTAACGTGTATAAGCACCTCTAGGTTCAGTTTTCGCTTATAACCGACCCTAAAGGGCTCCTCGGTCGACCAATTCGTTGACCGAATAAGAGCCATATTTCACGTGCATAAGCACTTCTAGCATCGGTTTTTTACTTTTAACCGACCCTAGAGGGCTTCTCGGTCGACTAATTTGTCGATCGATAACCTCTCGGTCGAAAAACTCATCGACCGAGAAGGAGCCAGATTTCACGTGTATAAGCACCTCTAGGGTCGGTTTTTTCCTTATAACCGACCCTAAAGGGCATGTCGGTCAACAATATTGTCGATCGACACGGATTTTGGTTCCAGTTTAGTTAAATCATCTTTAGCGTCGGTTTTGTACTTTTAACCGACCCTAGAACACTTCTCGATCGACGAATTTGTCGACCGGAAATCTCTCAGTTGACAAATCGTCGACCGAATGGGAGCCCGATTTCACGTGTATAAGCACCTCTAGGGTCGGTTTTTCCTTATAACCGACCCTAAACGGCTCTTCGGTCAAAAATATTGTCGACCAACATAAATTTTGGATCGAGTTTAGTACTTTTCAAAACATTTATTAAAGCATTGGGATGTCAATCCTTTGTCTCATTGTTGGGAATTCACATCCCTCAATACCACCATCATCACATTTGCTGGATCTGGGTATTCAAACCCTTAGTTCATCACTAAACATGGTTATCACTTATCAGGTAACATTACCTTCAGGTCATCTGACCAAGGTATTTAGGATACTTGTTACACAAGCATCTCAATTTCATATCAACCATATCAATTTCATATCAACATCATGCAATACAAAAATAACATCACTATTCCCTCATTAGGGTTAGAGTTTCCCATCTTTATCAATTAGGGTTTCACATATCATCATCCCATATTGAAGTTTCACATAACATTATCCCATATTAGGGTTTTTACACAACATCACCCTATATTAGGGTTTCACATAACATCATCCCATATTAGGAATTCACATAACATCATCATATATTAGGGTTTCACATAACATTATCCCATATTAGGGTTTCATAAGACATCACCATATATTAGGGTTTCACATAACATCATTATTAGGGTTGTGTAAGCACTTTAGAGCTCCACGGTCGATGAATTTGTCGACCGATAAAGAGCCAGATTTCACGTGTATAAGCACCTCTAGGGTCGGTTTTTTCTTTATAACCGACCCTAAAGCTCTCCTCGGTCGACAATATTGTTGACCGACATGAATTTTTGATCCAGTTTAGTTCACGCATCTTCGGTCGACGAATTTGTCGACCGATAACCATTCGATCGACAAATTCGTCGACCGAAAAGAGCCAGATTTCCTTCATAGAAGAACCTCTAGGGTCGGTTTTTCTTTATAACTGACCCTAAAGTCCTCCTCGATCGACAATATTGTCGACCGAGATAAACTTAGGATCTAGTTTAGTTTTTCACACATGTATAAGCACCTCTAGGGTCGGTTATAAGGAAAAAACCGACCCTAGAGGTGCTTATTACGAAGGTAATCTTGCTCCTTCTCGGTCGACGAATTTGTCGACCGATAACCACTCGGTCAATAAATCGTCATTCGAGAGGGAGCCAGATTTCCTTCATATAAACACCTGTAGCATCGGATATTTCTTAAAACCGACCCTAGAGGACACTTCGGTCGAAAAAATTGTCGACCGGTATCCATTCAGTCGACAAATTCGTCGACCGAGAATGTGTTTGAGTGTTTTTAAATAACCGGACACGGGCATCGTTTATCTATAGCGTCGGTTTTTTGGTGTTAACTGACGCTAAAGGTCTTTCTCTCCGTGAAAAAGCCGAAACCTAATCTTTCTTCCTCCCGCGAAAATGTTTTCTGCTCTATTTTCTTCTCTCTTGCGGCGCCGCGAAGAGTTTGCTTTTTCTTCCTTCATTCTTCCGCGAATGCCTTTTATCCTCTCTATGAAGCCGTTGTTGTGAAGCATGCCACCTCTCTACACTGCCAAGAGGATCGTGGTGTCCGTACGTGAAGACGTTGCCACTTCTCCGCACCGCCAAAGCTTTGCCTTCTCTCTGCGAAAAGAGCTCATTGTCGCCGCCTCTCCACTCTTCCATGAAGGTCACCGCCTCTCCGTGAAGGTCGTCTCATCCTCCACGAATGTCACCGCCATTTCCAAGTAAGTTCGCCACTTCCTTCGTTCCTTCATTCCCGTATTCCTTCATTCCCGCCCGCAATCCCGCCCTTCGCCATTGCAGTGTCTAGGTCCATCTCGGTCGACAATTAGTCGACCGAGAGCCCACCTGTGCGCAGCGTCCAGGTCCACTCTCGGTCGATGAATTCGTCGACCGAACGTGGACCTGGACGATGCGCACAGGTGGGCTCTCGGTCGACTAATTGTCGACCAAAAGTGGACCTGCTCCTTATTTATGTGGGAGATATAAATGTTTTAATCATATTTGCTGTAATGTTCACAAATAGTTCTGAATATTATAATGATTTCAATCTTTGGACTATTGGAAACGACCTTACTTTGCTAATTTGTACAAGTTTTTTTTTCATTTTATTTGATTTGATAACCCAATCATAAAAACATGTCTTTTTGCATATGTAATCATTATATAAATTCTAGAAATTAATACTAGATTAGACATGTGTACTCCTAAATTGAGACTTTAGGGTTGATGCATGATGTTTAACTTAATATATAAATATGAAAATAATGCATTTATATATTAACTTAGAAACCCGTTCAAAATGTACTCATTAGGAGTAAACTTTGTATAGTCCCCGGTTTGGGACTGTTTTTGGATATTTAATCTCACTTAGGATGTACCTGTATAATGTATGTTTAGTTTTGTAGAAAATTTCAGTAGGATTTCTTCATTTGTTCTCTGGGTACATATGTGAGTGGTTATTTGCCATTTACATCGGTGTACTTGGAGAACTTAGGGGAAATGCTGCTGAAATTTTCTTCAGAACTAAACATACATTATACAGTTACTAGTGAGATTAAATATTCAAAAATGGGATATGTGGTACACTTTAGTATATAAGTAATTAACTTCCTATCAATAAAAACTTACAGATTATTATAGTATCAATATTAAACGGTTAGTTTTATAATTAATTTTAATGTGATATAGAAAATGGATCGAAGTTGGATGTCTATCAAGAACCGTTGCAGTCCAGAGTTTGCCAAAGGTCTTGATGAATTTATCAGATTTGCTGAGGAACATAGGAAACTACCTACATATAGGCTATATTGTCCATGTAGAAATTGTTGTAACAATTTGAAAGTTGATACTGGTGAGGAAATTAAGAATCATGTCATATGCAATGGGATCATACAAGGTTATAATGAATGGTATTGACATAGAGAGAAATTGAATTATGGATCAGAAAATGTCGATACTAATAGTTGTGGCATAGAAGATATAGATAATGATGATAATGTTAATGATGATCTGATTCAAGATTACCAGATTCAGGATGATATGGTTGATGATATGCTACGTAGTTGTCGGGACAATGTCATTAATCCACCTTCTTTATTTGCAAACATTGTCCATGATGCTGAAAACCCATAATATAAGGGTTGTACTAAGTTCACGAGGTTGAGTGTTGTGATGTGATTATATACTCTTAAAGCTCAAAACTGGTGGAGAGATAAGAGTTTCACTTCACTGTTGTCTTTGTTAAAGGAAATTCTTCCTGAAGGCAACGAGCTTCCAATTTCAACATATCAAGCAAAGAAAATAATGTGCCCAATGGGAATGGAGGTTAAGAAGATTCATGCATGTCCAAATGATTGTGTGTTATTTCAGAAGGACTATAGTAATTTGATAAATTGTCCAAAATGTGGTGCGTCAAGGTATAAGACTACAAATTCAGCTAAGGTTAAAAATGGCTCTCCTGCCAAGGTGATGTGGTATCTACCAATAATACCACAATTTCAATGCTTATTTGCTAATACAGAAGATGCACAAAATTTGTCTTGGCATGGGGAGTTAAAGGCCAATGATGATGGTGTCCTACGACATGCATCTGATTCACCACAATGGAATAAAATTGATTTATTATACCCTCAATTTGGTAAAGAACAATGAAACTTAAGACTTGGACTCTGTACATATGGAATGAATCCCTATGGTACATTAAGCAGACAACATAGCACGTGGCCTGTTATGATTGTTATATACAATCTTCCTCCTTGGTTGTATGAAAAATAAGTATGTGATGTTGTCAATATTAATATCAGGACCCAAGCAACCTGGAAATGATATTGATGTTTACCTTCAACCTCTAATTGATGACCTAATGAAACTATGGGAAGAAGGTATTATGACATATGATGCTTCACATAAAGAGATCTTTAGTTTGCGTGCTATGTTATTTTGCATGATTAATGACTTTCCAGCTTATGGAAATTTGTCTGGATATAGCATAAAAGGATACAAAGCATGTCCTATTTGTGAGGAAAATACTGATTCAATCAGACTGAAACATGGTGGTAAAATCGCATATCTTGGTCATCGGAGATTTCTCCCACCAGTGCATCCTTATCGAAGGCAACACAAAACCTTTAATGGGTCAACTGAGGAACGAAGTGCTCCTAAACCTATACCAGGAAATGTTGTATATGATAGGGTGAAACATATTGTTAATGAATTTGGAAAGAGTTCAAGTACTCATCCACTCGCATGTGATAAATATCTATATAAGAAGAGGTCAATATTCTGGGATCTTCCTTATTGGAGATCTTTGTCAATTAGACATTGCATTGACGTCATGCATGTTGAAAAAAATATTTGTGATAGCATCATTGGTACGCTATTGAACATACCAGGAAAGACTAAAGATGGCATCAAATCTAGAAAAGATTTAAAATTAATGGGTATAAGAAAAGAATTATCAGTGGAGATCAGGGGTAGCCACACATATTTACCACCAGCTTGTTACACTTTGTCAAAGAAGGAGAAAAAGACTTTCTGTGAGTGCTTGTATAATATTAAGGTTCCACAAAGATACTCTTCTAATATTCATAAATTGGTATCAATGAAGGATCTGAAGTTGATAGGTCTCAAATCTCACGATTGTCACACCTTAATGCAACAAATTTTACTTGTGGCTATTCGATCTATAGTTTCGAAGCATGTAAGGTTTGAAATCACAAGACTTTGTTTCTTCTTCAATGAAATATGCAACAAAGTGATACATCCTGATACTCTCGATAAATTACAGAAAGATGTAATTGTTACCATGCGTCAGCTTGAAATGTACTTTCCTCCTTCATTTTTTGATATCATAGTTCATCTTATAGTACATATTACAAGGGAGGTGAAGATATTGGGTCCAATTTTCTTACATTGGATGTATCCATTTGAACGCTACATAAGTGTTTTTAAAGGTGATGTTCAGAATCGTTATCGTCCTGAAGGGAGTATTGTTGAGGGTTATGTGGCTAGGGAGGTGATGGGCTTTTGTAATGATTTTTTGAATTGCAATAGTGATCTAAAAAATTCCCATCACAATGGATCTTATCGTGGCAAAGGAACTCTGGGAGGATGAGTGAAAGGAATCTGTCGTGAATTGTGGGAACAAGCACATTTGTATATTTTACACAACATCGATGAAGTTAGTAGCTACATCAAAGAACACAATTATCTTATCAAGAGAAATCATCCACGATCCAGTTCAATGTGGCTTGCAAGAGAGAATAATCGAACATTTATTAGGTGGTTTGAAGAGAAAGTATTTAATCAACTATCTGAATCACCGAATAATGTTGCTGAGAACATAAAATGGCTCGCCTTTAAGTCAAAAATGGATGTCATGTCATATGAAGGTTATGAAATAAATGGATATTCATACTACACAAAGTGTCAAGACAAAAGTAGTGTGGTCCAAAATAGTGGGGTTACTATTCAAGCTTGTTCGTTATATTTTGCTAGTGCCAAAGATAAAAGACCACGTGAAGCTGAGATGTCATATTATGGCGTCATTGAGGACATATGGGAATTGGACTATACAAATTTCAGAGTTCCTATCTTTAGGTGTAATTGGGTTGACAACAACAAAGGAGTTTTAGTGGATGAGTTGGGTTTCAAATTCGTGAATTTTAAAAAAATTGGTGAGAAAGATGAGCCATTCATCATGGCAGACCAAGCAAAACAAGTATTCAATATTGATGACCCTGCAAATAAAAATTGGTCTGTCGTTCTTCATGGAAAAAGACAGTTTACTGTATTTCCTATAAATGAAGATGAATACTACGAAAAGTATGATGATTCCAGTCCATTCTCAGTTGGTTTGCCAAGTGTAAATGTTGAAGATAACAACAATGAATATTATAAATGTCAAGACCATGATGAAGGAATTTTACTTGACTAACAACTCAACCAATACTAAAGGCATGTATTCTTTGAATTATTTATTTCATTATCATTCAAGCAAATAATCGTTTTAATATACATCATATATCATGTATACCTTATCACTTGTTCTTTATCATGTATACTTGTAGGTTCTAAAATGGCGAGTGAAGATGAACATTCTAGTCATGAGCATGAGCACCATGAGGATGGTGGTGGTGATGCTAAGAAAAGTAGAGGTCCCACACTGATGCATAGGCTGTAGGATCTCAGGGCTAACAGGGTCAAATTGCCAATCCAATTTGATATCACAGGAGAACCTGTTGGGGAACATGCTAGTGCTTTCAAGCATTACGTAGGGGCCACTACACGCAGTAAGGTGCCAATAGATATAGAAAATTGGCATGATGTTCCTAATGCCAAAAAAGACCTCATATGGAAAGATATATCTGTGAGTGGAAGTTATATTATTTTAATATGTTTTTTATCTATTGATTCTAATTTATTTTGCTTGGAATTAAATTCCTTTTCAAAACAACATTATTAATTTCTTCTTTTGTATGTATAGGGTGTTTTTCATCTAAATGAAAAAGATCACAAGAAAAGAGTGCTAAAACATTGTGGTGTAAGATGGAGGGGTTTTAAGACATATCTCGCAAGGGAATTTATAGATAATACTAAACAAAAGAAGAAAGCAACACATGCATATATTTTTATAGATCCTGAGGAGTGGGAAAGATTTGTTGCAGCTAGGAGATCGGAAGAGTTTCAGGTAATAAAGATTGTGATGTATTGTATGAATCTTTAATTTTATACAATTAAGGAGGTCAATCTTTTTATACATGTTTGCCAAGTCTAAATTGCAATACCTCATTTTAAATGATCAGGCTATCCACCAGGCTCAAAAGGAAAGATGGGCCAAAAATGTGCATGACCATCTCTTGGGGCCCGGTGGTTATGCCTTTCGCCGCCAACTATAAGAGAAGCAATCCTCTTCTGGACAAGAATCTAGTACAACTCAAGTTGAGCATCCACCCCGACACTTGACATGGATTGATGCTAGAAAGAATCGAGAAGGTGAAATTGTCAACCCTGCAACTAAGGAGGTGGCACAAAAGATGGTAGGTTTATCCCAACTAAGTAAAGAGTAACTCCCACAAACTTAGATTTATTTATATCTAATTGATATTGTGATTTAATATTTTTATTAACTATGAATAGATTGATCTCCACGAGCAAAGGAAGGAAGGAAAGTTCATCCTAACTGGCCACATGGATGAACTATCAGTTGCTCTTGGTATGAAGGAGCATCCTGGCCGTGTTAGGGGATTAGGAGATGGCATAGGATTCAAGTCTTATTTTGGCCCTTCGCAATCTAAAAGAGGTCGTGCAGGAGGTCTTACACAAGAGGAGGTTGAAGCATTAGTAGCGCAGAAAGTAAAAGAAATAATATCTTCATTTCAGCATACTCAACCTTCTCAACCTATTCATATTGTGCGTCTATCAAGTGATGAGGTACAAGCCCATGCTCCAGTTGTAGAAGGTCATGGGAGCACTCCCAATGACCCACCACAACAATCTGCAGTAAGTTTTTGTTCTATATGTTGTGTTATTAGTATGATATTATATGATAATATATATAGTTGTAACAGGTATATTTTCTACTACTTCTCATATAACTTATATTATTTCAATCTAGGTTGGTATGAACTATAAACTTGTAGTGGAGGTTCCAGAATATAATGTTGTGGCAGCGGGCAAGGTGTACAACCTTGGCGGTACATTGCATTGCCAACAAACTACTGATGACATTTGTCGTGTGTCCATCCATCTTGTGTATGAAGGAATGGGGGACAAACCACTACCCATACCTAATCCTGAATATAGTACAATTGAAGAAACTGAGGGTGCTATGGTGGGTTGGCCTAGACACTTGGTTATCAATGACAAGGTATACCTTATTTCTACCATATTTTTCATATTTGACTGCATATATGAACTCGTGCAATATAAGTATGTAATTTAATTAACAGGTTTGTAAACCAAAAAGTAAAAATTGTACTAGTCGTCCTCCTATGCCCAAGCCATCTTTCATTCCTGAAGCTATATTCGACGAATTGGGAAGAAAATGTAAATGTTTGTGTCGATACTTAGCCAACCAAAGCTCAATATCACATATGTTGGTCAATTTAATAGAAGATGGAGCTGGGAGGGACTTTGAGAATTTTATTTTTCTTGATGATATTATAGAGTTGTTCCGGTATGATTGGCTAAATACTTCGATAATAGAAGTATGGATAAGGTAATGATCTATCAATATATATATATATATATATCAAATTCCAATACACATTTTTAGCTTAGTTCTATATATGGAAATAATTACAAATGTTTTACAACCATTTATATACTGAGATCACAAACCTTGATATAAGGAATGTTGGATTCTTAGTTCCTTCAATCACTAGTCAAGTGGAGACAAATTTTGTGGAAGTGAATGAGTACTTCTCTACTGCATTCAAATATTTTTCTAGTGAAGGGAAGGAAATTATCCTAATTCCTTTTAACATGCAGTAAGTATTATTATTCAATATAATTTTAATAATGAATAAAATTATTTATTTTAATGTTTGTTTTATTCTTACTCAGAGCTAGACATTGGGAATTAGTGGTGATTGCCCCTAAATTGATGACTCTTTATTATCTTGACCCAATGGGTAAAACAACAAGGAGTCACAAACTGAAATTGCCAGCTATGGAGTAAGTATAAATTTAGTCAATGCTTCAACATGATATTTCTATTTAGAATTTCTATTTTACCAACTATTATTTAATTGATAGGGGTATAAAGGCTTTTTGTGATGCTGGACGACAAATACCCACTAAATTAAAGACATTGACTTTGAAAAATGTCAAGGTAGCTACTTTGACAACTGCTTAGTCTTATATGTATTAATTTTTCAATTCTAATATGTCAACTCTTATAGTATTATCTCAACTGTTGTTTATAGTAGTTTACTAACATTAAGTATAATTCGTTATTTGTAGTGTCCTATGTAAAATAATGACTGGGCTTGTGGCTACTATGTAATGAAATATATGCAAGCTATTGTCAAACAAGCATCGCATGACATTCAGACTATAAGTCAGGTAATAAAGAATAACATCATAAATTTACAAGTGATTGTAGTCATTTTTATAAAATATTAGCATGTGCATTTTCTGTTACAGATCTTTACAACTCAGCCTTACACACTTGTGGACTTGAATGAATTCCGAGAAGAGTGGTCAGATTCTTTTCTAAATGAAGTCAATATAGCATTGGATTAAATATGCCAACTCCATTTATGTATGTGGTTTGAGTACTCTTTCATATTTACTTTTGTATCTGATTAATATCATCTCAAACTTGCAATCTATCATTTTGTAAATTTTTATGTGATTATGAATCATTTTTGTCATGGTGACGGTTGAGCATCAATGCTCCCCTCTCCCAAAATATATGAATATTCTTGTTCTTCTGTTCTATTTCATTTTCTACAGAAATTTAAAAAAAATCGTAACTTTTAACGTCGGTTTTTTAAATAACCGACCCTAAAGATTGAATAACCACTTCAGCATGTGATCCTCGGTTGAGAAAATTGTCGACCGAAATATTTTTGGTCGACAATTTTTCGACCGAGGGTGTTTTACAGGGTCATTTTTTTGGAATAACTGACCCTAAAGATTGAATAAACACTTCAGTGTGATCCTCGATCGACAATTTTCTCGACCAAGGATTACACTGAAGTGTTTATTCAATCTTTAGCGTCGGTTATTCCAACAAAAACTGACCCTGTAAAACACCTCGGTCGAAAAATTGTCGACCGAACATATTTTGGTCGACAATTTTCTCGACCGAGGATCACATGCTGAAGTGGTTATTCAATCTTTAGGGTCGATTATTCCAAAAAAACCGACCCTGTAAAACTCCCTTGGTTGAGAAAATTGTCGACCGAAAGAATTTCGGTCGACAATTTTCTCGACCGAGCATCACACTCAAGTGTTTATTCAATTTATAGGGTCGGTTATTCTAAAAACAACTGACGCTATAAAACTCCCGCGGTCGAAAAATTGTCGACCGAAAATATTTCGGTCGAAAATTTTCTCGACCGAGATCGTTTACAGTGTCATTTTTTTTGGAATAACCGACCTTATAGGCTCCTTTTTTCTCGCTTGGGTCAGATTTTTTACAACTTTTTGCATCGGTGTTTACTCTGTAAGGTCGATTTTATTTGGTCAAATAAACTAATGCTATAGAGCAAATTCTATAGCGACAACCACCTAGGCATCAGTTAGAAAGTGACGCTGCAGGCTTAAAAAAACTGACGCTAGAGACCAATCTTGTACTAGTGATTGGATTTTCCTTGTTATCAGGCCCAATAGCCAATAAAGCCCACAACACAATCATCAAGGCTATTGTAAATCAAATCCAATTATATCATTATGTGTTCCAATATCTTTAATATGGGAAATTATATTCCTCACCAAAGGAACCCAAAATTTGGGGTTGTAACATCCTTCCCCTCTTATAAGAATTTTGTCCTCAAAATTCCATCAAGAAAACAAACAATTCAGGATAAGACTTTCCCATGTCCACTATGGCTCCCATGTGGCTTCACCCTTTCCATGGTGCTTCCCAAGAACCGTCATCATCTCATATTCTTCCATCTGAGTTCTTTCTTACCTTGGTATATCGTACCCTCATAGGTGACATAGGACATTTCAGCCTCTCAAAAGCTGAATAGGTTCAAGGCTCAACACATGGCTTGGGTACCTCACATGGTGCTCTAGATTGGACTCATGGAACACATTACACATCATGTCATTCCTGAGGGGCAAGGCTAAACACAACCATCTCCACCAATCCATCTCAAATGGACCCATATATCGGGGACTCAGCTTTCTCTGCTGAAGCTTACAGGGGTCAGATTTTCACATCACTTATTTTCCCATAATAAACTGCATGTCAGTCTGCTTTGCATCAGCTCATGACTCATGTCACCACTGGGTTCTCTCTCAGCCATTGCATGATCAAAGCAACTTCATCTACACACACTATGGTTCTTTTCTGACCTTCGTGAGGCCTCCTTCACCAACATCATCTTAATGAAGTGGTGACCGACACAACCTCTCTATAAGACTTCTTGCATCCCGATAAATCCTATGGTGGTTAACGTCACATCTTAGGAACTGTCTCTATGTATCACCCTGGATGAGCACACATGCTCTCATCAGACCCTCTAGTCTGGATCATATTGTCCATTAGTATGGGGTGATAAACTGTACTATCATCGAGTTCTTCATGTATCCACTTCCACCTCATGGAAGTGAACCTTGGTCATACCCAAGAACTTTTGAACTCGCATCATGGTGTAGTTGAACCATATTTCTCTCTTAAGTAGTTCAACCGAATCTGTCCCGTGACAGTACTCTTCCTTTCTCATGTCATCTAGGTAAGGCGATCGACCATAACCCATATTGCACCTCGACCCTCCTTGGTCTAGGGGAGACTTACCACAACATCCATAGTGATGAACTCCCATTCCCTCTCAGGGACTCTTTATACTTTATATCCATGCACTGGGTTACTGGTGTTTGTCCTTCACCTCCTGGCTTGCATGGCCACATGCAACATGTATCATGCATCCAAAGCTCTACCATCACTTACTATCTTCGTAGTACGGTATATCATGATTTCCTATATATCATGATTCCTCAAGATCGATTCCTCAGAAACCCTAAACCACTCTCATCAGGTTTTCATTACCTTCCTATCCAAAGAAGTGTATCTGAGGTTCTACAACCATCCTTTAACACCCAAGGACTAGGTTGGCTAACCAAACAACCACTAATCTTGTTCAACAGATCTCGTATGTCTGAGGGTTAGCCAAACTTATCTCTTTTTCTCAACTTAAGGTTAGCCTAACAACCTCAAATTCTTCTAGCTTCCATCTAAACTAGGCACTATATCTCAACCAGAGCATTCATTACCACTTCTTATCATTAAGTGTTAGGTAACATACACCTCCATGTATTATACTTATCATCTCATCTCAAACTCTGAGTTGGTCTTCATCAAGAAGCTCTGATCTCATCCTCATGGTGATCAAACTCAACCTTGGTTAACTTGCAAATTCCACATAGCTCCTGATAAAACATCCTCATAAGCTGACTACATTACTTCTCTTAATGTTTGTAAACCATCCATGTATCATTCACTCCACCAGGGCACATTATCATTTCTGTCCTCATTCCTTATAGCAACATTCCAACTCACATCATCTTTAGCCTTGATGTATGGCATGCATGCTGTCCTATCTCCCACTCCCATAACAAGAAGAAATAAGCATTTGGCGGTCGTCCAAATACAGAGTTCTTCCTATTCCAAGAGTAGAGATGGTACAACCCACATTTCCAGTACACCTTCAAATCTAAGTGGAAACGTGCAACTTATGTCTCTACATCACAATCATCTCGATATCAAAGTTACTTCTATGGAAAACGGGTCTCGAACCTACTTGGGTTACTACAAAATCCTTGGTCATCTCCTCTAGGTCTATAGGGTGCTGAAACTTTTGGGGTCATCCCTCTTCCCTCATGCATCAAAGAGTGCCCTACTCATCTACCCTTTGGGTCCCATGAGTTCGTGAAGGTGATCAATCTCCTAACCCATGGCCCTCAGACAATGATAGTTGTTACCTCCCGACCCTATGGTCATGTGCAACTAGGGAATTAGGCAACTCCTTCCATCGGTCTTATCCCTACCTGACCCTAGGATAGACTTAGGATTCTCTTATAGTACATGTTCAACTTAGAACCTTACCTAAGAATTCATCATCTCTCTCCGCATTTACGACTGACTTTCATCCCTTCATAGGGGTCATGGCAACCTGTCTACCTGGGTCAGGCCCCATACTGGTTACCTCCATGGTAACATATCCACATGCACATAGAGATGGTTATCTATGGGTCTATAAGTTCATTCTCATACCATGTACTTTTCACTTAGCTTCTCAAGATCCTATGAAACCTCTTTAGGTTACCTGAAAACCAACAAAACTGGTATACACCCTACCAAACGGTCCCTCCCCAGGATGGGAGGAAACTACAACTCTTGACAACAAGGTCACAACCGTCCTTAGGGTTTACATTCACATGAGCATGCCTAACCCAGTAGCTACTAAGGCACAAGAAGACCACCTATTAAACCATGCTAGGTCATACTTGTTGTCTTCCTCAACATTAGATCAACTTAGTTGTGAGGGGTTCATCAAACATACCCTTAACTTAAGGGGTTTCCTTTACCTCTACATATGAGGAGTATCATGCTCGAAACTATAGAGACTCAAACCTCATTATGAGCATCAGATACACTGCTTCCCCTCTTAGGCCTAGGAACCCTAGGTTCACCTTCAGGTGTCCAAATACATGCTCAATCTCTTAACCACAAATCAAGCATGTCCAAGATATGTCATGTACTTCCATGATCTTTCTACTCAAGCAACACTTCAGAGTTGATTCCTCTTCTAGGACAACCAACTAGGTATAAAGCCCCACAACTGGTGACTAGGGGTGAGCATCGGTCCAAAACCGGACCGGACCGGACCGGACCGGACCGAGGACCGAAAATCAATATTTTTTGGACCGTTGACCGGACCGTTTGGTGGTCGGACCGGACCGAGACCGGACCGTTTTGACCGCGGACCGGACCGGACCGTTTGGACCGCAATCAGCCTTTTTTAGATGTTTTACAACTTATTTAATTATACAAAGTTGATAATCTTAGTCACTTCTAACAATTATATAACTTTAGTATCAAACATTTATACTAGTAGTACTTATATATGTACTTTATTTGTAGTTATTATAGAATACACCTTCAAATATATATGGATTTTATATAAAAGTTAATCTGCGGTCCGGACCGGACCGGACCGGTTTTGGACCAGACCGGACCGGACCGGACCGAAGACCGAATTTATCAAATTTATTGGACCGCAGACCGGACCGAAGTTGAAATGGACCGGACCGAACCGGACCGAATTGAGCGGTCCGGTCCGGTTTTGCGGTCTGGACCGAGATTTGCTCACCCCTACTGGTGACTTAAACCTCCTCAGGGTCTAAAGCACTCTTTATCTCATCCAGTAGGTAATCACTTATACCATAGGTACTGGAAGCATCATCCTCTCTCTAGGGTTTGGTTCCTCTCAAGATAACCAAGACATCATCAGCCTCCAAGGGTCAAGCATAGGGAAACCACTATCATCCACTTAGGTCGTATCATCCTCAACTCCCCACTATTCCTCATGTCTCAGAATCTAAGCTTCCAACCTTCTTTCTTGGGTCCTTCTTTCTCTCTCTAGATCTAACTTCACATCCAGCCTCACTACATGAAGTTGGATCAAGCTCACAAGCATATCCATACCTGGGTGAAGCCTTTTCTCAACTCATGTTTGGATCAAGATTATCCTTAGCTCTTTATGTTTATCACATAAGCATACTCCCTTGACCAGGGTTTCAACCTACTGTCAACACTACTGATGCACTCTGGGTGCAAGCTATACCCTACTTTCCAAAGCCCATAGGGTTTCTATAGGTTCTCCTCTAACCTCATCCATGAAGGAGCTATCCCTCGCTCTAACATGCACGACCCTCTTTAGGGTTGGGTTGCCAAAGGTACCAGGTTATCCAACCTCTCATGGCTCGTATGGCGATCCCAAGGCATGTCTGACCAAACACCCGGTCAACCATGACATCTAACTCATCATGTCATCTCTCTCTCTAACCTTCACTTAGGGTTAGGGTTAACATCATCCTCCAAGGATATGCTAGGTCTCTACTTTTAATGGAGATCTCTACCTCCAAGACCAACTCTCTCAACTCATCCTCCTACCAAGGAGGTCTATCCTCAGGCCTCTCCTGAGGACATGACAACTTATGTCATATGACCTAAGCATGTGTCTATTCCTTTACACTTAATCTATTAAGATTATGTCCATGACATCTTATTTACATGCTTTTTATTAATTTGGTGGAGGATTCCTTAAACCTTATCAACATTACCCATACCTCAAGAGGGTGAGGAGAAGAGAGAAAGCCCTAATCCTTAAGGTCCTTAACAGAATTTGAGTTGAGAAGGGATGAACAAGATGAGAGAGTCCTAAAGGTATCTTATTTTGAGTCATATCCTAAGACATCAGCCAGGCAGTCACACATGCCGGGAGTCCTCGTATTCTGGCTAGCGATGCAGAGGAAAATATTGCCAGCCCCCGGTCGTGATCCTTTGTTAGTCACCTCTGTCTTTCAGATAATCCTCTAATAACTCCCTTGGGTTCTACAGAATTTGTAAAATTTAATAATGATTGAAGATTAAGTGAGGAACCTATGCTCTGATACCAATTGTAACGACCCCGTCTCCCAATAACCCCCAATTAAGGGAGACCGGAAGGTCAGAGCCATTATTCAATTAACAGGATCAAAGGTTTGACAAATAATCAATAATAATTATAGAATTCTACTAACTAACTGGAATTTGGTATAAAATTAAAGCTTTACTTACCTTTGAAAACTTTGGAAATCTATCTATCCAGAGCTTGAATTGTTCTATCTAATCCTCCTTACACTTTATTTCTTATTTCCACAATGTGTCATTTTACTGTTTGTTCTTTCAATTGTTGTTCCTAAAACGCCGACAAACAAAACATCGATCAGTATATCGAAATATACTGGTATGTTGCAACAACCAAAATCTTGCAAATATGGCTAACAATTTAATGATCATAATCAAATTATTTAACAAGACAATTTACATTTTCAATGTATCATTCTCCACCTCTTTTGCCCTAACCCTAGCATACCCCTCTAGGGTTTCTCTTTTGCCATTGACTTAAGGCCACCTTCTCAATCCTGAGCTTGGTGCCTGGGAGTCACCTCTCATGGTGCTCCATATTCATGCATCATAGACCACCTTCTCATTCCCGAGCTTGGTGTCTAGGGTCACCTCTCATGGTGCCCATGGGTCTACCCTCTTGGTCCTGACCTTTATGGCATCTTCCATCAGGGTGGCATGTAGGTGCGAGAATTCACATGTATATGTAACTGTGATAGCCATAGTGACTTTATAATTGCAGTATGAACATCCAAACTGTTTAGATTGCATCAATGCGAGGAAACATCCAGAAAACCCTCGGGAGACTAATGCGATTAATCATAATTAACCACATACCTGTCAAACTGATGTGAGATAGAAATAATCCAATCAACCAATAGGAAATCAAGCATTCAACAAGATCCTGAAACACTTATACAATTTCCTTTTATTACTTATGTCATTAAGATCTATTAAATCTAACTCACTTCCTAGGGTTTCTAGTCCACTTTTAGGGTTTCCATTGCAATTAGGGTTCCCTTCATCTTTTACTATTTTAAACCCTAATTTAATGCAATTGATCACAAACTCTAATTATCTCAACATCTAATCCTCAGTTTTGGATTTAAGGCATAATTAACCATTATATAAGTCCATTAAGCCTCTTTTCATTAAAGCTACCCCTTTTATCCTCTTTAACCTATGACAAAGTCATTATGCTCGTTTATCATCAATTTGTAGTTCATTATGCTCCAATACTCATATGAACGTTATTTATCATTAATTCTACCTTGATTCATTCAAAAAAATCCTAATTTCTATATTAAGGTTATTTATCCACAAATTAGGAACTTTAATGCTCAAAATAGCTTATAACCATGAAAACCCAGTTATATGCATGAAATCGAATGATTAAAGCCACTAGTAGACCTAATTACCAACATTAGGGTTTCAAGGTCCATTAAAGCCTATTTATGCACATAAACTCTAAATTAAACGAATTACATGAAAAGTTCATCCTTTTTGTTCCTAATATTCCTTTTTATCATTAAAAGGTTAGTATCAACTTTAACCATCAATTAAACCCTACTAATCACATTAATCATATCCAAATAGGGTTTCTTAATCATTATTACACTAAAGTTAACAACTTCCATTAATTTTCAAATTTCAATATGAATTAGGGTTCAATTATATTTTTAGTGGATTCCTCTCGTTTTTCTGAGAAACTTTCATATTTTAGGCGTGCTAATCCAAGCTACGAATAATTAACTATGAATTTTGTAAAGATCACTTACTTTGGACCAATCATCAAGCGCCACGTCACCTTATGCATGCAACACGGCTTGCCCTTGAGTTTATAACCAAGTTACTATTATGCCCCTGGCTCAGCTACTCTCTTCTTGTATCTTGGAGGGGTAGCTTGGTCTAATTGACCCCCGGGTCATCTTCCACCCAGCGCAACCCTACACTGCCGTGAACTGTAGTGTTTCACGGGTCATCCACCTCCGCCTCCAAGTCCAGAGCTCGCCGAAACCCATCCTATGTTCTCTGTCGCTCCCCGCCGCATCCACCAAGGTTTGTTTCCATGAGCGTAGTGGCCAGGGATAGC
Source organism: Alisma plantago-aquatica (assembly GCA_963693085.1). Classification (NCBI taxonomy): domain Eukaryota; kingdom Viridiplantae; phylum Streptophyta; class Magnoliopsida; order Alismatales; family Alismataceae; genus Alisma; species Alisma plantago-aquatica. Next base: position 836,336,425 of record OY856410.1, on the reverse strand, counting down.
AGGATTAGGGCTGCGAACTGTAGATATCCACAGATGAGTTGCGGGCGACTAGGGACAACGTTCCTCATGGAACGGGCAATGTTAGTCATGCAGATTGAAGGGGGAACGTATGGACTTTCTTCAAGTTCCTTTTGTGGCTCCAGGGGTCGCATCCCCCCCTTGGTTAGGGTTTAAGAAAGAAAACAAGGAAAAAGAAGACAAGGATGAGAGAGGAGGATGTGGGTTTCTCTCTCTGGACCTCAACCAGGGCTTTACCCCTTTATATAGGGTGGTATCCACGCCCCTGATTGCTTGCCCACAAAGCAATCACAGCTTCTCCTTATAGGAAAGGGATTTTCCTTGCTTTAGAAGTATCCATCTCTCTCTCTCTCTTCATGTACTTTGTGCATTAGATTTTTAGGAATTCGAAATTCCTCTCACCTAATTTCTTTATTCTTGCTTTTTAATCCATAGGCACGAATTTCTATTCTCCTTTAATAGAAACTACTTCCTTTTTAACAAAACCCCAAAAACATGCATTATCTTGTATACTCTCATTATCTTCTTATTTTTCTGTTATGGGTATTTTCTCTTTCCTCTTTTTATTCATTGGGCTCCTTGGACCCCAAGCAATTATAATAATCCGAAATTCCTTTCCAAGGTTACTCGTTATCCTTCTAGATGCATCTATATGCATTACTTCCCATTATCATGTGTATTTCTTATTAAAATAGCTCTTTTTGAGAATTTCTCTTTGTTTCTCTTTTATTTTCCTCATCGGTATTCCTTTTATCATTAGTAATCCTTGGGTTACGAAACTCCACTAAGGATAACTCAATTGTACCTCTTTTTACTTATTTCCACATTTTACCATTGTTTTCAATTTCTTTCTTAACAAAGAAATACTTAATTGATCTTTTCTTTTCTTTTTGCATTATCTTTGCAACTTTGGACTCCTTGGGACCCAAGGAACCCATGTGGCATGAAATCCATCTTTGGATTAAGTTCTTTTGCCTTCTGGAGGTTTCCACACCTTTCTTTTCTCAAAACTTAATTATTCATTTACGAATTGGATTTTCCTTGTTATCGGGCCCAATAGCCAATAAAGCCCACAACACAATCATCAAGGCTATTTTAAACGAAATCTAATTATATCATTATGTGTTCCAATATCTTTAATATGGGAAATTACATTCCTCACCAAAGGAACCCAAAATTTGGGGTTGTAACATAGTCTTGTGTGTCATTGTTGTCTATCTACCTTCCACAATGACATCTGACTAGGGACATAATAAGAATGTACAAACTCTTAGCATCCGTACGATCTCATCATTCAGGTCCTGAACCTGAAAGCATACATCATTGAGTATTGTCATTCTCTAGAGATTCAATGTGTTCTATCATTATCTCATATGATTGAACTAGAAAGAATTGGAAGCTTGCCTTTGATGTTTATCAAATCAATCTTAATGTATCCCACCAATCATCCCATGATTGGCTCTCAGGGCATACATACCAATAGACTCCCACTTGCACTGTGAGCCAATCACCCTTGAATCATATTCTTAGTGATCTTCAAACATGTCCCACATGTTACTTTGCTCTAGTGCTTACGCAGTGAGTTATGGCAACACCTTGCCAAAGTTGGTATTAACTACATGTCTCTCATCTCTTCATTATACGTTACACGTATGAGATGGAGTTGCCGTAATATGTGATCTAGTATTCCTTTGCTAACCTTTAGCCACATTGCATGACCAAGTACTCCTTACTTGTCATTAAAGATCAGAATATCTATGAGTTCATCTCTATGAACTCCTAGATCCATATAGTATCCACTGTTGTTCTCTAACACACGGATACTTGGCATTTCCTTATAAAATAGCTTTATTGGAATGTTTCCATTTATCAACAAACATTCACTTTTATATATCCCATATATATTTTTCAATTAATTTTCTTTCCTTTTCAGAAGTTTGGATCAGTGTAACTCTTTACAGTGAACCCTTCCTTATTTCCGTAGAACTAGTACTTCTCAAGTACTTATCAAGTTCTTATGGTATTCCAGTAACCCTTACTGGAACTAGACAGACATCCACTCGTCATGTAACACATTCGAGTTATCAGGATGAGCACATCATATTATCATGTCCTACATACAAGATGATGAATGCATTTTGTTCTTGCCATGTCCATACATGCAAGATGATGGGATGATTACATACATGATAGATACATATCTATTCTTAGTGTTTCCATTCTTCATAAGAATTGGACACTTGGCCTTGGGATACTAACTCCATGTAACATCGACATTTTTTCTCCCATTGAATCTATGCACACTGAACCCTTCAGTATAGATTGCCAATGTATGCTTTCTCTTTTCAGGTCAAGAGGTTTTTGAGAACTATCTCTATAGATCTCTATTCATATTACATAGGAAACATCTCTGTCTTCCCTAAAGATAATTTCCACTTTGGATTTCCATTCTAGAACATTTCCATTTCACATCAACATGTGGAATGCAAATACGCTCCCACTAAATCAAAGATCCCTTCTTTATCTTTGCATATCAGTCAAACCCTTTGACTATATCATCAAAGTAAATATCACAGTTCTGAGTTGCTTGTACTCAATCAATCACATTGATTAGTCCATTGTAACTTATAGACTTCATTTGCATTAATGGATTCATAAACCTTATAGATTGTGTCACGTACACATCCTTGTTTTATTCCTCATAGGAAAGTGGTTTTAGTATCTGTATGCCAAATCTCTTAGTCTTTAAGTTGCAATCAACACACATCATCCTTCTCAAAATGTCATACATATGTCTTAACGCTTAAGACTTATTTGCACTTATGTATTTCATCCCAATGGGTGCTACCATCAAGGTCATACCTTATGGTTCATATGGAAGTCATTTACGATGTAATGGTCATAAACCATAACTCAAAATATGGTTTCTCATATTTATCTAGATAGTTGATTCATCACATGACCAACTCATCCCATAGATAATCTAGGTTTATCTGTCAAGGATATAAGAACTCACAACTCCTTGTGATTCTTAATGTCCTTTATTAGTGTGGAGTATTCTTCATTTAAGAAGAAATTAGTTATTTGATAATCATCCTCTAACTCCTTAGAGTATGACTCCTTGTTGATTTAGACATTACCATGCCTTAGCCACAATCTCACTATGATACACTATCATAATCACTCATAAGAATCTCAAACATTTGGTTCAAGTATTTTATTCATTGATCTCATCAAGAATTAACACTTTACCAAATTCGTACCTCATCTATGATATTCTTGAACACTTCAAGATATTCATATTGGTATTTCTCTAAACATTGTTTGAAGCACTAGCATTAATTTTAATAGGTATGTAAATACATCACATGTATTATACCTAATAGGATAATCATTCTCCCACTACCACTAGTGAAGATTGATTAATCATGTCTAAGAGATTCATGCTTCTTACTGGTTCTCTAACCAAAAGAGTCTAGATTTATCCATCATATGGAAACTAGAAATGAAATTCTCATGATGATGCTAATTCGTTGTTTGAGTTATCAATAACTTTTAGATATCAATTTATCTTATGCATACCAAGTACCACAAGATAAACAAGGCATTGCCACAAAGATCATATCTTTGAAACATCAACTATATTGATAGTCATCTTGTCACTACAAGATGCAACAATAAACTATTTCTATTGGCAAATTGAAATAGAAGTTCTCAACTCTATTGCATGCACTTTAGGTTGAAATAAATTGAAAGGTACTCCTATCTATGGCAACAACACTTACTCCAATGATGGGTACTCCTTTCTTGGTCCTTTCATAAATGCCATCACTTCTTTGTATATCTTACATATCATATGTGATAGATTCATATCTTGGTATCATATACCTCAGATAAAGAAGTGGTTCATTTCATGATACCTTAGGTGGAGATCTCTATCCCCTCCTTCTTCTTCTTTTGTTCTTCCAGATATAGTGAACAATTCCTTTTCCAATGTCCTGACTTTTGACAATGGTGGCAATTGCATCTGTTGGTCACGCCTCCCTTGGCCTTGAGAGTTGAAGACGACTTGGGTTGTTGGCTAGCATCAGAACCTTTCTTAGCCTTGCCTTTGCCCTTGCACTTGGACTTGCCTTTCTTGTTGTTGATCATCATCATAGTCTTAGGCTTGTCCTTCTTCATCTATGCATCGGATGTCCTCCACATGCCTAACAGCTATGTCAATGGCTTGTCAAAGTTGTTCATGTTGTAGTTCATCACAAATTGATTGTAGGATTCTAAAAACGATTGCAGTATCACGTCAGTAGACAACTCTTGGCTCAGGGGAAATCCTAGTCTTGTCAGGTTCTCCACATACCCAATCATTTTGAGTGTGTGAGGACCAACTGGATCTCCTTCTGTCATGACACACTTGAACAACGCCCTGGAGACATCATATCTCTCTTGTTGTGCTTGATCTTCATACATGTTCTAGAGATGTTGAATCATCTCAATGAAACCCATGTTCTCATGTTGTCTCTACAACTCGTGGTTCATTGAGCACAACATCAAGCACTTTGCATCAATGGCATCATCAAAATGCTTCTTATAAGTATCCATGTCTGCCTTTGGTGCGGTAGGAGCAGGTTCCTCTAGAACTGGAGTATCCAGGACATAGAGCTTTCGCTCTTGAGAACAATTCTCAATGTCCTAAACTAGTCGTGGAAGTTAGTCCCATTCAGCTTGTCCTTTTCAAGGACCGATCGCAACGAAAAGTGATTGTTGTTTGTTGTCATTTGTACTATAAAAGGAAATATATGCAATTTAGTCCAAAACTCAATTTTGCTTAATTGATTGATTTGAAAAGTTGAAGATATAATTAGGACTTTAATTAATTATCGCTCCCACTATTTTGTTCAATTGATAGCCCTCACCATCAATTCAGAAGATTGCAGCGTACAATCTTCTAGTGGGTCAAGATCCTGAAATCCTTTGAGTCATGGACCAGCTAGGGTTGTCACCCACAACTTAGATCTTCCAGGTAGGCAACTTTTGCCAATTGCATCATATGCAAATCTTGAAAGATGTCATATGCAACTCCTTGCCATGATCACCTCCATGCCTCAAGGTGCTTGATAACCTCCTATTTTAGTAGTTTATCTTATTCTTTTTCTTTAGTTTTCCATACTCTTTTTACGTTTATACGGTACATAAACCTAATTTTACCCCTTTTTGTAAATACATCATCAAACTAACTTTTTCCTTTTACACTTGCAGAAAAAAGCACAAACAAATCATAAAAGAATAAACAACCTCAAGGCCGAGTGAAGCCAAACGGTCCCAAGACCGCATGGAGCTCAAACGGTCCCGAGACCGCATGAAGCCAAACGGTCCCAAGACCGCATGGAGTTCAAACGGTCCCAAGACCGTTTGACGCCAAACGATCTCAAGACCGTCTGACGCCAAACGGTCTCAAGACCGTTTGACCTCACTCAAGGCCTATAAATAAGACCTCAAGGGCCATCCCTGAGGAAGTCCAGACATCCAGAGGCTGTCTCTCTACTACCAGAACAACTCCATCCACCGCCCGAGGCTGCCGGTCTGAGACTCACGTTCCATTGCAAAGCTACCTTCTCTCTCATCAACAAAGAAGGTGAGAGGAGAAGATCCGTCGTCAAGCAAGCCACGAAGGGTGAAGATCGTTGCTCTCTCCACCAAGGGTTCAACCTTTTCTCCTCAGTGGAGATGATGTTCTTTCTATCTCTTCTTGCCTCCTCCTTTGTTGCTCCCTCCATGAGGAGTGAGTAGTTCCATCCACTGGGGCGCGGGGACTAGCCCCGCTGCCCATGTTTTGTACTTTGTACTAAAAAGATGTTATCCTTTCGTTTTAATACTAAATCGTTTCATACATGCTTGAATGATGGCCACGTTCTTGTATGCATCTATTGTCTTTTGTTGTGGTTTGTCTACGACCGCTCTCGAGACTCGAATACCGATTTAGTGTTGGTTTCTGGTGTGTGTATCCACCACGCATCCGCTTCGGTGTCTAGGAGTGTATCTCAAAGAGTGGAGTAAACTCACTATCATCCGTTACACTTCCATCTGTATGGAAGTAACCTTGGTAAGTCGAGGAACACGCTTTGCGAAGGGAATGATGTAAAGCATGTGACCATTTGATCGGGAATGGCTGGCGTTGCAACATTCCCGCACTTCTCGTAGCTAGGTTATCCGAATAGTAGACTAGGTCTACAAAGACACTATTCGATTTGATAAATATTGCTCGCTTGTTAGTTTTAGATGCACGTTTCATGAGGTTGAGTAAGATTTCTCTCTTTGGAAGACTACATATCTTCATTGACACGTAGAAATGTACCGAATGAGAGCTACTTAACCCTTGAAGGATGTGATGCATTGCTCTTGTCTTATATGGGCATTGGTCTTGTGAAACATCGAAGGATGCAATGCATCGCTCTTGTCTTACGAGGCATCGGTCTTGTGGAACATCCTTGGATGCAATGCATCACTCTTGTCTTATAAGGCATCGGTCTTGTGGAACATCCATGTATCTAGCTTATAAGTCTTGCTTGCTTAGTACATAAACAATGCATGTGTAGCGGCGGTGAATACCTGCTTAACCCCAGTGATTCATCATCATTTGTTAAAATCTTAGTTTTACTTGCTTTATTTACTTTTCATGCTTTAGTCTAAAAACCAATCAAAATCCAACCTTTTGATATAAGTGCCAATTAGTAAAGTAACTAAGTGAAGTGCTGTACGTTTTCCATCTTGTTGCTTGCAACAAGACCGTTGTCTTTTGGGTTCGATCCTAAATCTGTACTACGATAAGGCTTCCATACTCTTATGGGGTTGGAGTTGTTATCTAAGCACCAGTTCTAGGTAAACCTAGGGAAGACATTCATCCTCTCTAGGGTTTTTGGTGATAGAATCCTGGGACTCCCATTGGAAGACTGAAAATCTTTTGGTGTAAGTTCCAGCTCCATAAAAAAAATGGCGCCGTTGCCGGGGACAACGGAACGTTAGTATTTCACTTAGTTTATTTTTCTAGTTGGTTAGGATTTTACACTTTCTTTTTGAATCATAATTCACTATCTTCTTGAAGCTTTCACATTGTCTCTATTATCTAAAGGTGTTCTCTTTTCTTTACTCAGGTAGAACCCGTATATGCAATCACCGCATAATCGAGGATTCTCCCCTGATCCGGAGTTCGACTCCGAGGTAGAGAGAAGTTTCCACCGCAGAATCCGTCTCAATCGCCAACGCGCTAGTCAAATGGCTGACGAACAGCATCAAGCCACTTTGGTGATGGAGAGAGTTAATGTTGTTATCACCGCACAACGGGCACAACTCATTGCAGACACCCGTGCCCAAATACAAGCGGAAATACGAGCAGAAGAGCAAGCCCGCATAAGAGCAGAGACCGAGGCTGCTCAGCTCGAACTACGAAACAAGCAACTGAGGGACTATGCTGTCCCGAAGAATTACGAAGACAACCACCCGGTCCGGCCTCCGATCATCAATATCCCAAACTTTGAGATCCAGACCCAGTGGATCCAGATTATGCAGGGAATTTCCTTTTCTGGAGGTTCAAGGGACGATTGCATGGACCACTTGAAACGGTTTAAGGCATTATGCCGCCTGGTCCCGCAAGCTGGCATTGCTTTCGACGCAATAATGCTCCACCTGTTTCATTTCACCTTATCTGGAAGGGCCTTGAGTTGGTACAACTCATTGGACAGAGAACCCATCATAACCACTTGGGCCCCTCTAGAGGAAAAATTCTTGGAGAAGTTCTTTCCACCCTCGCTGACCTATGAAATCAGAGGGCAGATCAACCATTTCTCCCAGCTACCTGGAGAAACCCTCGCTGAGGCATGGGAAAGATTCAAGGAACTTCTACGCAAATGCCCTCATCATGGAATTTCACAGAATCAATTGATTGAAACTTTTTATCGAGGGGTAAGCGATGACATTAAACAGTTCCTAGATTCCTCATCTGGAGGAAATTTCATGAGGAAAAATTATGAAGATGCCTGGAAAATCGTTACTTTAGGAGCTGAAAATCAGTCCAACTGGGGGCGGTCAACTGGAAAAGGCGTCCTTAAAGTCTGTAAAGCTGAGGAATCTATGGAACTAAAGTCAATAGCCAAAGCTTTGAAGACAATCGCTCATAAACAGCAAACCTTTGAAACAACCCTAGGGGAAATTGATAAGAAGAAAACCCCGCTGGTTCATCAAGTCAAAGCCGTCACAGGATCCTGTGAAGCTTGTCATTCTTCGGATCATCCGACTCTTTCCTGCGGAATACTCTATAATGTGATGATGGATCTGCATCCACCACCACAATCCTATGAGGCCATCACTAATCAGGCTGAAGATCAGATTCCAGAGCAAGTCAATTCCATCCATACTATTCCCGGACAAGTTTATTATAATCCCAGTCAACCAAGGAACCATCCTGGATTCCAGTATGGGAATCCTTCTAGAACTACGAATCCGCAACATCAGACACAAGGGGAGCTTGACAGTAGGCTGCCTCCTGGATTTCCAAACAATTTTAACCAAAATCAAGGGAACCCAAGGAACAATTTCCCTAGGGCTAACTACCCTAGAAATCAATCAGCCTACTATCAGTACACTCATCCCCCGCTTCACCCGCAATTGCATATTCAACAGTCTCAACAACAAAACCCTCAGAAAAACGTCACTGCACAACCGGAAGATGAGCTATCTCTGATAAAACAAATGCTTCAGTCTCAGCAAACCATGCTAGCTAACCAACAAGCCCAACAAAAAGCAGTTGAAACCCAGCTTGCTCAGATTGCTGCACAGTTAAAACCTTCGGCAAGCACTTTTGATGGGCAGCCTGAACCAAATTCTAAGTACGGGCAAAACAAACACGAACAGCTGAATGCCGTCACCACAAGGTCGGGACGCATTCTTCCTGAACCCATCAAGATCACTCTAGATGATGATGATGTGCCCACTTTTATGACGAAAGAGATTTCGCAACAAGGGATTGAAAAATCCTCCGAAGGCACAAAGGACGAAAACAAAGAGCATGTACCTGCAGAATCCAAAGTCCCGCAATTCAAACCAAGGATCCCGTACCCAGGCAGACTGCAAGAAACAAAAATGGATGCCAGGTTTCAAAAATTCAAAGAAGCAATGAAGAAACTTTATATTGACATCCCACTCCTTGACGCTCTATCCGAAGTACCAGCATGGGCAAGGTATCTCAAAACTTTGCTATCACGTAAGTATATCACCAAAGAGCAGGAGACCGTCAAGCTCGCTCAAACCACTTCTGACATCATCCTGAACAAACTACCCAAAAAGAAGAAGGACCCAGGTTCCTTCGGAATCCAATGTTGCATTGGAAATTCATCCACAAAGAAAGGGTTAGCTGACCTCGGGGCTAGTATATCCATTATGCCCTACTCAATGTGTCAACGCCTTGGTCTCACTGACCTGCTGCCTACAGCAATGACTATTCAACTAGCTGACTCCACCGTAACTGCACCGTTGGGAATCATCGAAGATGTCCCAGTAAGGATAGGGAAGGATGCCTATGTTCCATGTGATTTTGTCATCATGGATATCAAAGAAGACTTGAGGTATCCGATCATTTTCGGCAGGCCTTTCCTAGCTACAGCCAGAGCGCTAATCGATGTAGAAGCTGGAACCATCATTCTTAGGCTCGGAAAAGAAGCAATTCAATTCCGCGTCCTTGATAGTATGAAAGGTCCCAGCATCCAAGAAGAGGTCTTTCTTTTAGACGCAATTCAACAAATGTCGCAATTAGAAATCTCCGAGCCAATCGACGAACTTGAAAATGCTCTTATCAATCCAGAAGTTGAGTTCTCTGCAAATGAATTAGTCCAGCAATGTACCCAATACCTAGAGAAGATAGAAGAAGCACCGGGGGCTACTTTTGAAGAACTTAAAGCCATCACTACCATTGAAGCAGAAGAACCACCAAAAACCCCTGAATTGAAGACTTTACCCACAGGGCTCAAATATGTTTTCCTGGATAGGGAAGAGTTATGCCCAGTTATTATCAACTCCACCCTTACCGAAGACCAAGAAGTCAGGCTTCTGGACAAACTAAGGAGGCACAAAAATATCATTGGTTATAAAATAACCGACCTCACAGGCATAAACCCGGCTCTGTGTATGCACAAGCTTCCTATGGTTGAAGAATTTAAACCCACTCGTGAACACCAAAGAAAACTGAACCCAAACTTGAAAGAGGTAGTTCGTTTGGAGGTCCTCAAACTACTCAAAGCTGGCATGATCTATCCTATCTCTGACTCTCAGTGGGTCAGTCCAGTTCAGGTTGTTCCAAAAAAAGGGGGCACTACTGTAGTAATCAACGATAAAAATGAGCTCGTACCCACTAGGACTGTAACGGGGTGGCAAATGTGCATCGATTATAGGAAGTTGAATAAAGCTACAAGGAAAGACCACTACCCTCTACCCTTCCTTGACGAAGTCTTAGAGCGCTTGGCCCACCAAAAGTATTTCTGTTATCTCGATGGTTACTCCGGGTTCTACCAAATACCCATACATCCAGAAGACCAAGAAAAAACCACTTTCACTTGTCCCTTTGGGACATATGCTTTCAGAAGAATGCCATTCGGGCTATGTAACGCTCCGGCTACTTTCCAACGCTGCATGTCTGCCATCTTCGCCGGATTAACCGAACCTTTTATGGAAGTTTTTATGGATGATTTCTCTGTCTATGGAGATTCTTTCGATAACTGTCTAAATAATCTTGAACGAGTCCTGCAACGTTGCAAGGAAACAAACCTTATCCTGAATTGGGAAAAATGTCATTTCATGGTAACAGAAGGTATCGTCCTCGGACATAGAGTAAGTGATAGGGGAATTGAGGTCGACAAAGCAAAGATTGATGTTATCTCAAAGTTGTCACCTCCGAAGGACATAAGGGGCGTTCGAGCTTTCCTAGGTCATGCAGGGTTCTACAGAAGGTTCATCAAAGATTTCTCGAGAATAGCTAAACCCATGACCCAACTCCTGACAAAAGATGCCGAGTTCGTTTTCGACCAAGATTGCATGCAAAGTTTCTCCACCCTTAAAGAAGCATTAATTTCCGCACCTATTCTAAGGGCTCCAGACTGGTCACAACCATTCGAAATCATGTGCGACGCAAGTGATTATGCCATAGGAGCCGTTTTAGGACAACGGATCGATAAGAAACCCTATGTCATCTACTATGCATCAAAAACGCTTGACGAAGCACAGAAAAACTACACGACCACGGAAAAAGAGTTTTTGGCTATCATCTACGCCTTCGAAAAATTCCTCTCTTACCTGATCGGCTCTAAAGTCATCGTCTACACTGACCATTCTGCTATCCGACATTTGATCCAGAAACCGGACGCCAAACCCAGGCTCATCCGCTGGGTATTAATGCTTCAAGAATTCGACCTAGAAATCAAAGATAAAAGTGGCGTAGAGAACGTTGTAGCCGATCACCTCAGTAGAATCGAGGTTGAAGAAAAAGATAAAATCCCTATCAGGGATTCTCTTCCTGATGATCAGCTTATGAAGGCCACTCATAGTTTTCCTTGGTTTGCTGATATCATCAATTATCTAGCCACAGGGATCATCCACCCGTCTGTTTCATATCAGGATAAAAGGAAATTCCTTCATGATATAAAACGTTATCATTGGGACGAACCCTACTTATTTTACCTCTGTACCGACGGACTTTTTTGTCGGTGCCTTCCAGAAGAAGAAATAACCTCGGTTTTGGAACACTGCCACTCCGGACCCACGGGGGGCACATGGGCGCCAAGAAAACTGCCATAAAAGTTCTACAATCTGGTTTCTTTTGGCCCACCATATCAAAAGACTCACATGATTTTGTCAAAGCCTGTGATAAATGCCAATTTTCGGGCAACATATCAAAAAGGGATGAAATGCCTCTTACCATGTGGCAGGAAATTGAACTGTTTGACGTATGGGGGGTAGACTACATGGGACCTTTCCCTTCATCGTATGGCTTCTCTTACATTTTGGTCGCAGTAGATTACGTCTCAAAGTGGGTCGAATCTATACCCACCGTATCCAATGACTCCAAACCTGCTGTCAAATTGTTCAAAGACACTATTTTTCCGAGATTTGGAGTTCCAAGAACGGTCATATCTGATGGCGGGACCCATTTCCTGGAACGAAGTTTCGAAGCGTTACTAAGAAAATACGGAGTCCATCACAAAGTTGCCACACCTTACCACCCACAAACTAGTGTCCAGGTAGAAGTATCTAATAGATAGATAAAAGTGATTCTTGAAAAAACAGTGAATAAAAACCGCACTGATTGGTCCACCAAACTTCCTGACGCCCTCTAGGCATACCGTACTGCTTACAAAACACCAATTGGAACAACCCCGTTTCATTTGGTATACGGCAAATCATGTCATCTTCCAGTAGAACTGGAACATAAAGCCTGGTGGGCCATCAAGCAACTAAACTTCGACCTTAAAAGCGCAAGGGAAAACAGACAACTCCAGCTACAGGAGCTAGAAGAACTCCGAATGACAGCATATCACAGTGCCAGAATCTATAAAGAGCAAACAAAAATGTGGCACGATGGACATCTTAAGAGAAAAGATATCGCCGTTGGCGACAAAGTGCTCTTATTCAACTCCAAGCTCAGATTATTCCCTGGAAATCTCCGAACAAAATGGTCCGGACCCTTCACCATAAAACATATCTACCCAACTGGAGCCGCCATTATCATTGACAACAACAGAGGAGAATGAACGGTTAACGGGCACCGTTTAAAAAGATACTACACTCAGGAAGACAAAACACATCAACAAACTCTCGATATCAGAGATGCTACGCCCACAGCATAACAACCTTACAGTTTCGTCGAGCCAGTGACGTAAAACCAAGGCGCTTCTTGGGAGGCAACCCAAGCCTTGAGTATCACCTTCTCTAATTTCTGGTCTTTTATTTTCTTTTGAATTTGTTTTTCTTTCTTTAAGTTCTTTCATCATTAATCTAAAAATACAAAACAAATCTACATAATCAAAACTACAAAAACAATACATAAAACAAACAACATAAAAAGTCATAAACCAAAATACAAAAAAAAAACAACAACAACAACAAAAAAATAATAGACATACCCAAAAACAAACATAAAAATATACAAACCTTTTGTGCCCCTCCAAACGGTCTTCAAACCATTTGGAGCCAAACGGTCTTGAAACCGTTTGGACTCCAAACGGTCTTCAAACCGTTTGGAGCCAAACGGTCTTGAAACTGTTTGGACCCCAAACGGTCTTGAAACCGTTTGGACCCCAAACGGTCTTCAAACCGTTTGGAACCAAACGGTCCTCAAACCCAAAGCTTTTCTCTTTGAAAACGATCTGAGGATTGGAGACGTATTTGTTTTTAAGCTACTTCTGAAGGACAAAGATATCATGAACTTTTGTGTAACCAAGCAGCACATATCAAGCAGCACTTGCAACAAAGACTATCCTCCAGTTAGTGGCAACATGGAAGATGGAATCAATATTGAAATGCAGCTACCTGACTCAATCCATGGATGATGAAGTAGGACATCCCAAGGAAACTGATGTCGAAGGCAGCGGCTACCACAGTAACCTGAACAATGATCAAGCAAAGGATCTGCTAGACAATATCAAGACAAAATTGCAAAAGAGTGCGCTGCGAAATTAATGATGCTCCTGAGTCAGCACTCCAAGGCATACAGCAAAGAGCACTTCAATCGCCCAGCCTTCTGCCGCAAATGCCCCCATCTTTACGAGGGCAATTCACATCCATTCTACTCCGATCTCCAGGGGCTACCAAAAACTTGCCTTAGCTCGCAGCCCTTGTTCTACTGACTTCTCAACCTATCACTTTGCCACTCTGCGGACAGAGTGTGTGATAAGTTAGGGGGGGATTCATTAGACAAGGGCTAGGTATCAACTTCTATACTCCTTTATATAGTCACCTCAATTAACCCTAGAATCATGTTAGCCTCTGCAAGTAAATAGCACTCAGACATCAAATGGCGATTTATCAATTTCCACCTACTATGGATCCCGTATTTTTTGCTTCAATTCTTTATCTGACTCTCCACATGTCAAAATCAGGGCAGAAATAAGCCGAGATCTCGAGGACGAGAGGGAAATTAGGCAACTTCCGAATCAAAAAGTTCTGCAAGTGGACCATAAACCAAATAAGTGCATGCTGAAAAACTTTAAGAACAACTTCCCTCTCTTCAAAATAAAAGAGGCTTGGCCGCCCAAAATAAATCCTCTTTCCAAAACCCAAGCCTGTGAGTTTTTTGAATAAAAGCCAGAGAGAGGAATAAAATCATGAGAGTTGTGCCACGCATAAGGACCTATATGAAGAACTGATAAAGGGCTCACCCGGCCGGCATATTCCGCTGCCCTCACAAAGGCAGATGTGTCGCGTCCGGTAGTGAAACCCTAAAAGTTCCAAGTATATGAAAAGGCTCATAAAGGACTTGCCCGGCCGGTACATTCAGCTGCCCTCATAAAGGCAGATGTGTCGTGCCCGGTAGTAAGATCCTAAAAAGCATAGACAGCCCTCCCCCGAAGGGGAGCTACACTCAAAAGCCTTTAGCCAACCCTCATACCCTCTCTAGCTTCCAGTAGGTTTCCAGAGAGGTATAAAGTTGATTAGAGTCAACGGCATGCACAAAATAAATGTGGTCCCAAGGCAAATTTTGAGATACGGAAAAACCCTGAGATCCAAGCAACTCTCAAAATCCAAAAGAATCAAGGCATGCAATAAGCCTCGATATGACCCCTGGGGAACTCAGGTCAAGAATTGAAGCAAGAGTATGGAGACCCTAATTAAGATCGCCTCGCCATTTCATGTCTCAGCTCTATCTAACTTGAGGACAAGCTAGACTCTAAGTTAGGGGGGGTGATAACCTCCTATTTTAGTAGTTTATCTTAGTCTTTTTCTTTAGTTTTCCATACTCTTTTTACGTTTATACGGTACATAAACCTAATTTTACCCCTTTTTGTAAATACATCATCAAACTAACTTTTTCCTTTTACACTTGCAGAAAAAAGCACAAAAAAATCATAAAAGAATAAACAACCTCAAGGCCGAGTGAAGCCAAACGGTCCCAAGACCGCATGGAGCTCAAACGGTCCCGAGACCGCATGAAGCCAAACGGTCCCAAGACCGCATGGAGTTCAAACGGTCCCAAGACCGTTTGACGCCAAACGATCTCAAGACCGTCTGACGCCAAACGGTCTCAAGACCGTTTGAACCCAAACGGTCTCAAGACCGTTTGACCTCACTCAAGGCCTATAAATAAGACCTCAAGGGCCATCCCTGAGGAAGTCCAGACGTCCAGAGGCTGTCTCTCTACTACCAGAACAACTCCATCCACCGCCCGAGGCTGCCGGTCTGAGACTCACGTTCCATTGCAAAGCTACCTTCTCTCTCATCAACAAAGAAGGTGAGAGGAGAATATCCGTCATCAAGCAAGCCACGAAGGGTGAAGATCGTTGCTCTCTCCACCAAGGGTTCAACCTTTTCTCCTCAGTGGAGATGATGTTCTTTCTATCTCTTCTTGCCTCCTCCTTTGTTGCTCCCTCCATGAGGAGCGAGTAGTTCCATCCACTGGGGCGCGGGGACTAGCCCCGCTGCCCATGTTTTGTACTTTGTACTAAAAAGATGTTATCCTTTCGTTTTAATACTAAATCGTTTCATACATGCTTGAATGATGGCCACGTTCTTGTATGCATCTATTGTCTTTTGTTGTGGTTTGTCTACGACCGCTCTCGAGACTCGAATACCGATTTAGTGTTGGTTTCTGGTGTGTGTATCCACCACGCATCCGCTTCGGTGTCTAGGAGTGTATCTCAAAGAGTGGAGTAAACTCACTATCATCCGTTACACTTCCATCTGTATGGAAGTAACCTTGGTAAGTCGAGGAACACGCTTTGCGAGGGGAATGATGTAAAGCATGTGACCATTTGATCGGGAATGGCTGGCGTTGCAACATTCCCGCACTTCTCGTAGCTAGGTTATCCGAATAGGAGACTAGGTCTACAAAGACACTATTCGATTTGATAAATATCGCTCGCTTGTTAGTTTTAGATGCACGTTTCATGAGGTTGAGTAAGATTTCTCTCTTTGGAAGACTACATATCTTCATTGACACGTAGAAATGTACCGAATGAGAGCTACTTAACCCTTGAAGGATGCGATGCATTGCTCTTGTCTTATATGGGCATTGGTCTTGTGAAACATCGAAGGATGCAATGCATCGCTCTTGTCTTACGAGGCATCGGTCTTGTGGAACATCCTTGGATGCAATGCATCGCTCTTGTCTTATAAGGCATCGGTCTTGTGGAACATCCATGCATCTAGCTTATAAGTCTTGCTTGCTTAGTAAATAACCAATGCATGTGTAGCGGCGGTGAATACATGCTTAACCCCAGTGATTCATCATCATTTGTTAAAATCTTAGTTTTACTTGCTTTATTTACTTTTCATGCTTTAGTCTAAAAACCAATCAAAATCCAACCTTTTGATATAAGTGCCAATTAGTAAAGTAACTAAGTGAAGTGCTGTACGTTTTCCATCTTGTTGCTTGCAACAAGACCGTTGTCTTTTGGGTTCGATCCTAAATCTGTACTACGATAAGGCTTCCATACTCTTATGGGGTTGGAGTTGTTATCTAAGCACCAGTTCTAGGTAAACCTAGGGACGACATTCATCCTCTCTAGGGTTTTTTTTGATAGAATCCTGGGACTCCCATTGGAAGACTGAAAATCTTTTGGTGTAAGTTCCAGCTCCATCAGTGCTAGATCCTATCTAGGTCACCTTGTTAAGTCCGACCCAAAACCAACATGATGAATATGCACCCTACTAGGACAGACCCACATATCCATCCTTCATGCTTCCACAAGATAGATGGTGCACCACGCTAGGGCGTACCCACACTTGGCTGATCAAGATTTTCACATGTGTTGCATTTGGAAGGCATCTAAAACTTTAATATTTAATGAGGGATTTGGTTTTACAGGTACATATACATATCCAATCACCACAATATATAGTATGTATCATATACATGCTATATCCCACAGATAACATGTGAAATGATAAAAGCAATGATTATGGGCATCCTAATGTGATTCCTCGAGCCAAGAGGAATCACAGTCATCTAGGTCTACATCACATGCAACCTATCCAAGATGAACTCTATGCTTTTCCATTCTGGATTGATCAACTCATCACATGAATGACATGCTCGTCCTGGTCGGTCGTCTAGGTGCCACTAGCCGATCGGTTGGCTCCTCCAACCGATTGGTTTTCTTGGTCATCATGCATCTCCTCATGTCGCCACCCGCTCATCTCGCTTCTCGAGTCGATCGTCTAGATCACCAACTGATCGGTTCACACCTTGAACCGATTGTCTCAGTTGTCGTCAGGTTGTCCTCTATTCTTTGACATAACAGGAAATATAAAAAGATCTATCCTATTTACATTTAAATTGGGAAACCCTGAGTTACATTTGGGGGGAGTAAAGGTAGGAAAGAAATCTCGAGTTATCTTGAGTTACATCAGGAATAAGGAGGTAGGGAATCAGTGCGCAGATCGAGATGCAAGCAACCACATTCAACCAAGCACACATATATAGGGTTTATTGGCCACAACCACGCTATACATCCACCACAAAACTCGTTTAAGGGCGATGCATATCGAGTGCATTAATATTACATATCATATATGTATATTGGGATTTTGTGGATTTAGGATTGGACATGCATAAAGCCATTATTATTCACATCATATGCGATAATTAAAGGAAAAAAACCAAAATTGATCATATCAATAATCCTAAAGTATAGAGCATTTGATGTGGCTCTGATACCACTGTTGGGTTTTAGGAGAGACAGAGAAGGCAGCAGAAACAAAAAATTTCTTCTCCCAAACCCAAAATAAAGGAATCGCGTCAACGTATATGCAATATCAAGGATGGTTTGTAGAGACATACCTTGTCCCGAGGCTTGCTCGGTGATGTTACCTTGCGGCTTGCACAGTCTTCACCTCCAGTCTTGGACGGTGTCTTTGTATCTCCTGGTCTCACCAGGACTGTCATGATTGACAGTTGTCCTCCGAGCGGCAGAAGTCTCCCACCTCTGAAGTAGTCCACACGGACCACCTGGAACTCCGATCGCCTTGTCACACAAGGCACCAGAAGGAGTCGTACCCTCATGTCGGCGTACTAGTCACTGACACACTCTCCTGCCACCAGTCATTTTTCTGTAGTTGTCTTTCCCTTGATGTGCCTCCCTTATCGGGTAGCACTTGATCGGGCTCTCCTGGTTACAACAACCAGAGAGAACGACAACTTTACAGAGCAACTGGTGTTCTAAGTTGTTGTACCTAAGAAGCCCCCACTACCCCTATATATATAGGAGGGTCATGGGACAGGGTTCTCTACCCCGGGCAACGCGGGATTAAAGTAGGAGTAGAAGGGTCTGGAATTTTCACAAAACAACCACCTACGCCAGCTGAACCTATCGTTTCAAGCATGAACCGATCGGTTGGGGACCTGAGACGATCATTTCACACCTGAACCGATCCGTTGGGGGACCTGAGCTGATCGGTTCAAGCATGAGCCGATCGATTCATGGTTTTGGTCCAACTCAAATTGACTTTCCATGTTTGTTTCCAACTAATCAAATATTCGTCCTTGTCCAAATCAAATTTGTACAAGTGAAACAAATATGTTTTTGCAAAAAGAGTCTTCTGACTTTCCAAACGATCTCGGTTGGTCACACGAATCGACCGGTTCAATATTTGAGCCAATCATTTCATTGACACATGAGCCGATCGACTCACCACTTGAGTCGATTGGTTCACCAACCTCAGCCGATCAGTTCATCACATGAGCTGATCGGTTGGGAGTGCAGACTGTGCAAAATTAGTCAATTGTAGTTTCAATCAATCAGATACTCTAATCAATCGGTCCAACACCTTGAACACTATGATACTGAGCTATCAATTGATTAAGTGTTTAATTGAACTACTAAACTCCTTTAGCAATCAATCTAAACATTGTTTGTGGATAAACTCCTCTTCCAGGTCAAATCCTATGTGTGTGACCCTACAAGTCCATTTCACGTTGGCAGTGAAAGTCCATAAAATGTATGGCTTCACAAGTAAAGAGTGGTGCCTAGTCGCACATTAGTGCTACCCAAGTGAAATAGAAAGTTGGAGAACAACTTTCAATCCTACAATCCATGAATGGTGTTACAGCAAATGAATAATTCCTTTGTCTCTGATATCCCGAATGAGCTCAAGGCATGGAACAATCATCCTTTCAACGTTCATTCACTTTCTTGATCTCAGAGTAGATTGGAGGAGATATGTATGACATCAATATCACATACTGATTCACACATGTGTGCACAAGCCTATGTCAATCCTACTCATCAAGTGGCCATGGATATCATACTCCCTTAGGAGGGACAAATCCCATATCGATCACTCACCCCTCAAAAGCCTCATGTGTCAAAGCCACCCAATCATCACCTTTATAACAACCCATGTTTCAGGACTGTTTTTGATGATGTCAAAGTGTACCCAACGACATGTGTTGAGTGTAGTGATTTCAGGTCAAAGAATCACACTCACCACCATCATTGTGAGAACTGACTGTAACTACCGTGTCATGGTTCCATGTGTCAAACTCATGGTGGGTATGTCTGGTACACTTGTTCTCTAACGAGTACCTATGTGTTTGGTTTGATATCTCCATATCATGACTAACGAGATTCTGTCATCAACCAACACCACAATCTTGTCTTGTGTGTCATTGTTGTCTATCTACCTTCCACAATGACATCCGACTAGGGACATAATAAGAATGTACAAACTCTTAGAATCCATATGATATCATCGTTCAGGTCCTGAACATAAAAGCATACATCATTGAGTACTGTCATTCTCTAGACATTCAATGTGTTCTATCATTATCCCATATGATTGGGCTAGAAAGAATTGGAAGCTTGCCTTTGATGTTTATCAAATCAATCTTAATGTATCCAACTAGTCATCCCATGATTGGCTCTCAGGGCATACATACCAACATATTGGCCCTATAAGTACAAAGCCAGTCCATACCAATGATCACATTAAAGTCATTCATATCAAGAAGGATAAAGTATGTAGGAAACTCATGATCTTGATATTTCACAGGTATCATCGGAATTTTCAAAAGAGATGTAAATATTCGACCACTCCAGGCCGTAACATCTAAGACATACCCTAAATCCTTGATATCCAAACAAAGCATAGTTGCGAGATTTCTCAAAATGAAAGTATTAGTAGATCCAGAGTCAAATAAAGCTTTTACATTGTGCCCCATGACTTCAAGCATGCCTACATTGTTTTTCACCATACATTAGACCATTACATGTTTATCTTAAAACATAAATTAAAACTATAAGGGTTATTACCCTCGATCAACCGATTAGCATTTATTTGAGCCTCCTCCTTGTCAATGGAAAACACTCGAGTTTGTCTCCTTTCTCTAGCAGGTGGAGCGACAGCTATAGGTGGGGCTGCCAAAGGTGGGGATGCTACTGGTGGGTCTGCTATTGGTCATGGTTCTCTTGGATCTGGCAAAGGGAAAGCAGCTTGGAGATGTCCCTCTTGTTGACAACGGTAGCATACCTTCTTCTTATAGCGACACTCACCAGTATGCCACTTTCCGCAGGTGCGACATTGGGGTCAGTTGTTCTCTTGATGGGGTTTCCCTTTTCCTCCATGTTTTCCTTTGGCATGATTATGCCCTTGACATTTCTTGTGATTGTTCTTCTGGCCTTGGGTCCCTTCAGTGAAACCCAAATATCCCTTAGGTGGATTTTGAGCATACATCACTATCCTCTCCATGTCTAGGGAAGTGTTATAAGCTTCGGCGAAGGTTTAGGTTTGCTTTCCATCACATGGGGCTTGATGGCACGGTGAAGATGCTCTATGAAGTGATCCAACCTTCTTTCCTCATCAATCATATGCCCAAAACACTCCAAGCTTCAAAACTTGTGCCCAAAATCTACCATAGATGAGTTTCCTTGAGTCATGTTGGTGAACTCCCTTTCCTTTTCTTTCTTAGCTAAGACAGGGATGAATCTGGAAGTGAAGATCATCTTGAAGTTGGCCCATGCCATTGGTTCTTCAGCTAAATCTTGGCCCATGATGTGTGTCTCCCACCATATCTTGGCTGCTCCTTCCAGGAGGTGAGCAGCAAAGAGGACCTTCTTGCTTGACTGTATCTCAAGCATACAGAATCCATTCTTGACTGCAAGCAGCCAAGCCTCCTCCTTTTAGACCACTTCAAACTTATCCTCTCCCTAGAACTTCTCGATGTTCAGCTTGACAAAGTCCAAGATGGTGGCTCCCAGTCGAGGACGAACAGGAAGTGGCTTGCCATTCTCACCTCTAGCTATGTCTTAGAGGGCTAAAGCTCTAATGGCCTCCGTCAGCCTCTTCTGTTGCTCCATCCACAAAGTGTTAGGGGTGTGAACCACCATGTTGGTTCTGGACCACCAGCTTGGTCCTCTTCCATCTTGGCCTCCTCCTCGTATACATGTTGATTCTCATACCCCTATTCCTCCTCTTAATCAAGGTTGTTGAAGGGTATGGGGTTAGGGTTGGGGACCTCATGTGTAGTTTCTTAAGGTCTCTTCCTCTTTTTTAAGGATTCACCACCATGGTTCCTCTTCCTTTTCTCAGAAGATACTTTTCCCTTGTGTGAAGGTCCACCACCATTGGTGGCATCTGGGATAGCCACAGTCTTCATGCGAGCCATCTGCATAAGCATACAAATAGACCTTTTAGTCTATACCTTTAAGATAATTATACTTATGTCGATGCCGTCTTATTATGTATCTTTTATTAGTTTGATGGACAATTCCTTAATCCTTAACATATTGACCCATACCACAGGAGGGTGAGGAAGAGAGAGAAAAACCCTAACCCTTAAAATCCTTAATAGATTGTGTGATGAGAAGGGATGAACAAGATGAGAGAGTCCTAAAGGTATCTTATTTCGAATCAGATCCTAAGACATTAGCCAACCAGTCACACAGATCTGGGAGTCCTCGTATTCTAAATAGCGATGCAGAGGAAAATATTGCCAGCCCCAGATGTGATCCTTTTCTAGACACCTCTGCCTTTCGGATAATCCACTAATAACTCCCTCAGTTCTATGGAATTTGTAAAATTTAATAATTATGAAGGATTAAATGAGGAACCTAAGCTCTGATACCAAATGTAACGACCCCACCTCCCGGTAACCCCCAATTAAGGGAGACCAAGAGGTCAAAGCCGTTATCCCGATTCCCGGATCAAAGGTTCGACAACTAATCAATAATTATTATCAAATTCTACCAGACTATGCTAAAAAGCTGTAATAAAATAAAATTTTACATACCTTTTGAAAAACTTGGATTTCTAAACTTCTATCCACATACAGAAACTATTCTAACTAATCCTTCTTGCACTTTAATTCATGTATTCACAATATGCCAATTTACTATTTGTCCTTTTGGGATTTTATACCTAAATCACCGACAAACAAAACATCGGTCAGTATAACGGATTATACTGATATGTGGGGGAATACAAAAATTGTACAACTATGGTAACAATGTAATCAATCAAATATCATTTAACAACCAAGATTACGTTTTAAGCAATACTACTCAATCCTTACCTATCTCGTATCTCTATGTTGTCCCTGTAGTAGACTTGGATACTACCTCCCTCATATGGTAGATCCTTACCCCCATGGTCTTACCTCACATGTGGCTAATACTTAGGGTTGTGGAGTCGCATGGCCCTACCCAAAGATAGCTCAATCCCCGACTAATGGTGACTTGATGGACCTACCCCATTAGTAGCCATGCATTAAGTCATTCAATGACCTGATGGACCTACCCCATAGATAGCCAGGTACTAGGTCAATCAAGCTACAGAGGGGACTATGATCTGAGCTAGTAGGCATATATATTAGGTGATTGTCATATCCACATTATAGTTTGCATGAATTAAATTCATCCAACAGTTTAATTCAAGCCACCGATGAAACTTCAGAAATCCTCAGAAAACTAATTTGGGATAATCATAAGCGTAACCACATACCTGTGATTGCAGCTTTTGAGACAGAATCAATTAAGTAGAGAAAACCAAACCAAGTAAGCAAGTATGTACAGAAACCCTAAAATAAACATACAAATTTCCTTTTATTAAGATTTATCCAAACCCATCTTGTTTCTTAGGATTTATATTCCAATTTTAGGGTTTCCTTTACAATTAGGGTTTTTCCTCCACTTTTAGTATTATAAAACCTTATTCAACAAAACTACATAAAAACCTTAAATTTCTCATCTTAACACTCCTAACAGGCTTAGGATCATTATATGGTAACATATTTCCATAATCTAATTTAAACAAAATTTTTCTCTTCTTTTACCCTAAATTAGGGTTTCTAAATGTATTATCCTTCATACATAGATTAAAACCCTAAATTAGTCAACTTTTCATGTAAAATGGATTGAAAATCTACTTTAATATTCAATAGGTTAATACTTCTCAAATAACCTATTAAACCATAAAGATCCATCCTCTATACTCAATTAGGGTTTCTAATTACCTTTTAATACCCTTTTCTATCAAATTAATACACTTTTGCAAAATGAGACATAACTAGGTTAGAAAACCATTTTTATCTTGTTCCTTGTATTTTCCTGATCAACTATCATATATAAAGTTTGTTAATCTGAGATTCCTAGCGATTTCTATGAATTTTGCAAGAAAAAGCCTTTTTTGGATTTTCGGTCAGAGAGAGGAGTTTACCAAAAATCTGGGGTCACTCGATCAGTGCTCCGGTGGTCCACCTTCTAATTCGGCATTCCACATCGCACGCGACTTAAGTTACTTGGCTCGATCATGGATCATTGGATCAGCACGCTGACTATTGTGGATCACTATCCAACGGTCATTGCTCGCCATCCTCCATCTTTTCCTCATGCAAGCCTGCGGCGGCACCGCATCAGAGCTGTCGTCGAAGCGGGAGCAATCCAGAGATAGAGAGGGAGCTAGGTCTCGGGAAGCGGTCGTCTGGGTTCGTGAGGATGTGAGGAAGCAAGAGGGGGTCTATTTATAGGATTTGGGGGCTCCTTTAGGGTTCCCCTATCCTTTTCGCCACCTATTCCTCAGCCCAATTGGGTTTTTTGCCTAGATGCTTCAAGAAATCATCAAACGAGGGTCGAGAGGGTTCGCGATCCTCTCCCAGACTTAATGGAATTATTTCCATGATTTCACATGCACTGGATTGAGAGGAAAATGAGGGGAAAAATCCCTCTGTAACTCGGCCAGAGTCTAAGTTCCTTTGGAACTAGATGATGAACGGTGCTCGTTGGATCAAGATCCAACGACCCTCATCCCTCGTGTTCAACCAAAAAGGAAAAGAATTCCTATATATCCAAGATAATTCTTATTTTTGAAGATAATTTGAGAAAATCATAACTCCTAATCCGTAGCTCCTTTTTATCTCAAATTTGAAGGGAAACTCACTAAAGCCGTAATCTTTCATCATACCAAATTTGGGATTATTATATAAAGAAAACGGGTTCTTTTCTTTAGTTGCAAGTCATCACTTAATTATATACATTTTTCACATATTTTCTTTTTTCCTTGTCATTAAATTATCATCTTGGATTCCTTAGACCTCAAGGAACCCTAAAGGCATGAAATCTTACCTTGAGAAATATTCCTTTGCCTTTTCCTCTTATTCTTTTATCCCTTTTCTTATTTATCCCATTATTCAAATAAATTCCTTTTCCTTTTCTTTTCTTTTCTTTTTATTTCAATTGGGCTTAATAGCCAGTAGAGCCCATTAAGAAAACAAACAAGGCTATTATGCATGAAAATCATTCAATTCAAACAAATAAATCAATCATTTATTGCATTTATCTTTTAAAAGGAGATTTACAAATCTCATTACATGGTTTTTGAAAAATGAGGTTATAACAAGTTTCTTACTATCATGAGGTGACCATATAATCCATAGTATGTTATATCCATATGATAGCTTTCACATGTGTATATCCAATTTAAGGTAGGGTCAAGCATAGTCATCCATGATTACATACATATCAATATTAGGGACTATAAGATTAGGAGATTAGATGTGTCTATCATCCTCATGATTTCATATTCAATTGTTGACTTCCATCTTTTAGACTTGGATTTAATGATCTACTTTCTATTATATTTCCCAATCATAACCTCCATCATGACTGTCCATTCAATTTATATAGGGTATTGATTATTTTAGGAAATAGGATGTGTTACCCGGTCACTGTGGTGCGGATGGTTCGGATCGGCTTGCCCCCCCCCCCCCCCCCCCGGGGGGTCCCGAGTTCGAATCCTACCGTTGCGCAGTGTATTTACCAACCTCTTGGGTCATTCGAGATCTGGCACCTGTTTGGAGAGGGGGGGCTTCGGCCCCTGTAGATCCAAAAAAGGAAATAGTAAGTGTTATTCTAAGTTCTAAAATATGTGTTCCACAATGCTTTTATCTAGCTCGTATCTGCTTCATATGCATTGGTTAATGAATTTACTTAGGAAAACATATTAATCCGACCAACATACAATATAGAATGTGTTGGCATGTATACATAATATATATAAGCTAGCTACGTTAATAGTATAGTTTATGTCGTGTGAAAGGTTTTAAAAACAGCCAATAGATGGATTGTTATATTGTTATAATGGTATTAACACAACTAGATATATGTTCATATAACCTGATTCAAAATTTTATGCAGCTACTTGGATTATCCTTAATAATTATTTTCTCCAAAAATTATTGAGATTACCATTATCTTTCTTTGTGTAATATATTTTTCAACCATAGAGATTATGAACTCACCAGCCAATGCACGATCACTCATTCAGACCATATCTGAATTGACTTTCATATCCAGCACAATATGGCTAGCGAGAGAACTCTGAACCAACGCTAGAGGAAGGGGTTCAGCATGTCATTGTTGCTTCTACCAATTCTTCTCCAGGGTTGTCGGTAGTTGGTGTTGCAGATGCCAGAGGGTAGTCTATGTAGGTCATGTGGAGGTCGATTGAAACGGTAACTAAGGTGTGTAGGCCATCAATCTGTGTTGACTAACAAGCTACATGATTCTTCCTAGAAAGCTGAGTCGGTGAGGGTTGAGGGGTCGAGGACGCTGTCAAGATACCACTGATATTGCAACAGATTAGTATCGTAGGTAGTTTGATGATGGTGGTGGTGGAAGGTGGGGCACCTTGATGTTTGTAGGCTATCATGGGCCAAGGCAGATCGTGTCCAAAGGGGGAGAAGACATCGAAGTGTTGCGAGGTCTATGCGGCAGCCTTGGCTATGTTGCTAGCACCTCGACCCAGCTAAGGGGTGCAACTACTGTCTCCCACGTCGCAGTAGGGTGGGATGGTGGTTGCACAATGGTTTACGGCTGGTGGTTGCCATAGATGAGGTAAATGGAAGGAGGAGGTGGACGCGGTATTGGCGGGCATGTTTTTGTTGCTTGCTAGCCAGGGAAGTAGGGATCGAATCTGCCATCTGCATCAAGTAGACTCCCAGGTCAGCATCGTAGATGATGGGCGATCCTAGGAGAGTGGCAGAAACATCCCTGAAGCGGTCTAGAGAGGTGTGCATTTGGTTAGGTGGTGTGACAGCGGTCTGCAAATTTTGAGGTGATCGGTGTTGCAGAAATGTGGCGGTTGTCCCACGGCCAGGTAGAAGGGTGTAAGGAAATCTAACGATCATCAGCATATCAGTCGGGAGGAGGTGTTTAATTTGGGCAGTCGTTGAGTTGCCGCTTGATGTTGAAATCGAATGGCGAGTGTTCATGTCATGGAAGTAGGCTGAAAAGGGAGGAGGGATGTGGAGGCTAGGGTTGCAGGTGAGAGGGAAGTAGGTGGAGTCGTAGCAATAGGGAGGGTTGTTAGTGGTTGTGGCAGGTGCAAGCCGATTGAGAGGAGAGTCAGGAGGTAACTAGTGCTTTCCGCCATGAATGTGGGAAGCAGGTGAGAGGGCAGTGGTTGTGGTTGTGAGGAAACCAGTGTTTCTGGTGAGGAAAAGTGGGGACGTAGGGTCTGAAATGACTGGGTTCATCGGAGGAGGTTGGAGGCGTCCGACCTTAATAATGACTGTCATGTTATCATTTCCTGGTACAGGAAAGGTCGTGATCGTGGTTGGGTTTTAAGATCATGTGGACTCTCACACTCATCCATTGTAGATTTTTGAGGGAAACGCTCCCGTCAGGGTTAATATGGCATTATAGAGAATAGAGACCAGGGAACTCTTATTAAGAGATTAACATATTGAATATAGTACTTAATGATAAACTACTATCTACTAGTTATTTCAAAACATTTTATTCTAAAACAATACAATCAATTGTATTGCAAATTTGACCATTCCATTTACTTCCTAATAATCATTTTCTACCAATATTAGTACCTCTATTCGTATATCTAACTCAAAAGAGTATATATATTCATAAGCATTCAATAGACTTAGCACATTTATTAAACTTGATTCCAAGTTTTTGTGTCAAAGGAAGATAATGTAAAGTCTAATAGGATAGTGTGGCACAAAATATCAAATTGAAATATGCCATTTCAATGTATGACAAATGGTACACAAATAGGGGCTATTTTACAAATTTTCTCTCTCAATTGTAGAGAAATAATTCATTTAGGCACTAGAAACTAAAGAGGAGGCCAATTTGTATCAAGGGATATGATAATAAGTGAAAATGATCACATACAAGTTGGAAAGGACCTAAATTGAAATTGAGCTCAAGTTTAGGGGAAATTATGAATAATAGCTGGGAACATATTTAGCACACCAAAGTCTAGTATGTTACAGTAGCTGGGATCAACAACATTATTCTCAGTTGATACTCAACGCTTAGTTCATCATTAAGTTAATTAAGTTGAATTAAGTACACAAGATGGAATTGGTTCTTTGATCCATTGTTATAGTCTAATTAGCATGCTTTCTCACTTTGAGGTTATATTAGATTATGTGCTTGAAGTTTTGCAAAAAGAATCATTTGATTTGGACCTTCGAGGCAAACGATATGAGGGTTTCAAGTTCTGGGGGAGAAGGATCGCAAATCTTTACATCTGTTCATTGTACAATCTCTCATATGAGATGATATCGCCTTTGTATAAGCTTTGAGTGCTAATGTGATATGGGTTCCTTATCTTGTGCAATAGCTCCATTATTGTCACAATATAGCTTGATTGCATCAATGATGCATGGAATGACCTCAAGTTCTATAATGAACTTCTTGATCCATACAACCTCCTTTGCTACATACACATAAATATACTCGGCCTCTGTTGTAGAATTTGCAACTATCTCTTGCTTGGAACTCTTCCATCTTATAGCTCCATTGTTTAGCCAAAATATGAGTGATGATTGCAATTTGTAATTATCTTGATCAATCTAGAATCTTGCATCGGTGTAACCCTTTACCACCAACTCTTCCTCTCCATGGTAGACCAAGAATTGATCCTTAGTCCTTCTCAAGTACTTAAGGATGTTCTTCATGGCTATCCAGTGAGCATCACCTGGATCTGACTAAAATCTGCTCACCATGCTCAAGGCATATGAGACATCTGGATGGGTACACAACATTGCATACATGATTGATCCAAATACAGAGGCATATGGAATCAAACTCATGCGTTCCCTTTCTTTAAAAGAACAGGGACATTGAGCTCTAGAGATGGGGACACCATGAGGCACATGCAAGTTTCCTCTCTTTGAGTTCTCCATGTTGAACTGGTTCAACACTTTGTCGATGTATCTACTCTAACTTAGTCCAAGAATCCTCCTTTATCTATCTCCATAGCCCCAAGATGTAGGATGCTTCTCCCAAGTCTTTCATATAGGAAATATTTCCAAGTGATGTCTTTACCTTTGGTAAAGTAGGGATGTCATTCCCCATCAATAGTATACATCTACATACAATATGAGAAATCTTACTATGCTCCCACTAGCCTTCTTGTGCATACAAGGTTCATCATCATTTTGAATAAAGCCAAACTCTTTGATTGCTTCATCAAAATGAAGTCTCCAACTTTGAGATGCTTGCTTCAATCTATAAATTAACCTTTGTAGCTTATAAATTTTATTTTCAAACTTTAGATATGTAAAACCCTTAGGCTATATCATGTAAACATCCTCAACTTGATTCCCATTAAGTAATGCAGTTTTAACATCCATTTGCCAAATCTCATAATCATGATAAGTTGCAATAGAAAACATGATATTGATGGACTTAACCATGGCCACTGGTAAAAAAGTTTCATCATAGTCAACACCTTGAACTTGTCTATAACCCTTTGAAACCAATCTTTCCTTATAGGTTTGAACTTTTCCATCCATGTCAGTCTTCTTCTTGAAGACCCATTTTCACCCTATGGGTTTTACCCCTTCAGGTGGATCCACAAAAGTCCATACTTTGTTGGTGTACATGGATTCCATCTCAAATATCATGGCCTCATGCCATTTCTTAGATTCTAGTCTATCAATAACATATTGATAGGATATTGGCTCATCATATTTGACCAGTTCATTGCCTTCCTGAATTACAAGATATCCAAATCTTTCAGGCTCAAGGCATTTCTATTAGATCTATGAGGTTCTTGTGTTACTTGAGGAATTTGATATTCCACAACACTTTGTGATTCTCTTGGTTCCTCTTGTACATATAATGGTTCAATGTTTTCTTGTTTGTCTCAAACCTCTTTGAGTTCCACTCTTTTCCCATTGATTCCTTTGGAAATGCAATCCATCTCAAGGAATGCAACATCCTTGGCAATAAAAACTTTGTTGTCAGATTGGGAATAAAAGTAATATCCTCTAGTTTCCTTAGGATATCTAACAAAATAACATTTCTCAGATCTTCATCTAAGCTTTTTAGGAAACATTTTCTTGACATAAGCTTCACATCCTAAAATCCTCATCAAAGACATTTTGGTACGCTTCCCATTCCAGATGTCATATGGTGTATTTTGAATCGATTTAGAGAGCACTCAGTTTAGTGCATACATGGTGGTATGTAGACTATAACCCCAAAAGGTAGTTGAAACCTCGACTAAACTCATTATTGATCACAGCATATCCATTGTCACTTGGTGTGTTGGGAAGGTGCATTAGGTAGTGGAAGGGCATGAAGAGGCGGTGTTGGTTAGGTGGTTAAACACGTCGACTGATTGGGCACTATCAATTCATTCCCGTGAATGCCGCAATGAACCAATGCGGTGGCATTATGTAGTTTCCATGGGAGATTTGAGTACATAAAATCTTCGGTACATCTAGACATAGTTAAAATGAGAACTGGGATAGGATCAGAGTAGGGGATTTGGGTCTCTTCCCTCATCTTAATAAGGTTGTTTTGGGTTCTTTAGCCAATGCGATGATGGTCTAGAAAAGGCATTAGTCTTCTTTTATATGTTGAAGCAGGTCCTTAGGATCTGACTTGGACCAAAGAGGATGGATCAAGCATTTGGACCATTTATATGGAGGTCTTTGGGTCCTAGTGGTAAACTAAGTTAGGTCCTTCATTTCCATTTATAGCACATGCAGGGTCTCAATGCTCAAAGTTGGGCCATTTGGTCTCGAGATTAGGTGATATAGATCCTATGGAACCTTATAGTGAGTCTTCCATTCATGGTTTTCCTTCAGTCTCTTGACTTATATGGATGCAGGTGCATCAAACTACATAGGGGTGTGAGAACCTCATTGCCTTGCATGTTTTAGACTAGAAGCACCCCAAAAATGTTGGAATCACCCCTAATGGTAAACCATTGAGTTCATATGGTAGATACTAAAATGTAATGAAAAAAGTTATCATTAACTAGCACAAAATGGAACTATGGTAAAGTATTGTGATAAAGCATCAATAAGAATTAAGTCAACCATTCCGATAAAAAATAGTGGCATTACTTGCTTACCTTGGTAAATTAAATTCTTACTTCAATCCCTTAACCTTAGTCTAGGGATAGGATCAAACGTAAACATCATAATTTCAATTTGTTATCAAAGAAATTACCTTCCTAAAACCAAATACTTGGTTTTAATAAAATCACGATATGGTCTAAGATCTATGAAAAATGGTTTGAAAACAAATGTGACCCATATTTTTGCATTTTTATAACAACTTTTATAAATACTATGGTATCTAGAAGAGTCATACAACTGTATATAAGGAAAATGTATTGTGTATGATTAAATCGAAAACATTGTCTAGAAACTGAGCGATAGTGATGTGACCCAATTATATATTCCCACACAGTATGTGCCCCACTCAGTGACAACACAAGTAGTGAATGTATGGAAATGCAAAACATTATAATTTTAACATACAATGTGCACAAGATTAAATCTGATATTGCAGTAAAGCATATAAACAATTTTTATAGGAAACAAAACTCTATCTAGAATACTAGATCATGATATCTACAATCAAATTTAAGAATCATTTATAAAGCATTAATTAAAAGTGTAGGGAAATATGTCATTAGATATGGTGGTGGAAACAAAAAATTTATTATCATAATCCCCTTGAATAATAGATCGTGTGAATAACTATGTAACGGGAAAGAAAGGGTTACAAGGTTTATACCTAGTCCTAGAGAAAGTCTAGAGACTATCCCTTGATGTAATGTGTGTCTTTCTTCAAGTTCCACATGGACAAATGGCAATAGTAGCCTCTTGGTTGATCACCAAAAATGGTGTTGAATTCATCCTCCAGCCTCCTCACCTCTGTAGTAGTCCACATGAACTACCGAGAACTCATGTCATTCTAAATGAATGAATAAGAAGGAATTGTCCTTTCTAATCAATGTTCTAGCGTCAAATTTCTCTCACAATTGCCTCTCCCTTGTTGTTCCTCCCTTTGATGGGTAGAACTTGCTTGGGTTCTCACGTTACCACAACTATGAGAAGACAACAATTGTTAAAGCTTATTGTTGTGTCTCTAGAAATTCTCAATTACCCCTCTATTTATAGGAGGGTCAAGGTCAGGAGTTCTAACCTAAGTGGGAGTTGAAAGGACAAAATAATGAATTTTCTAGAACCTGCAAAAGTTGAACTTGTCGCTTCACTACTAAATTGATCGGTTCAAATGTGAGCTGATCGGTTCAACTCTTAAACTGTATGCTATTTGCAATTGTATTGGAAATCAATATTTGATTAATGCACAACAAGACATCAGCATAAATCCTTGAACCAATCGTATTGATCAACCAAATAATCAATTCACAATCTGAACCAGTTAGTTCAAACATCTAAGCCGATTGGTTCACTTGCTGAACTAGACATTTTAGAGTTTTGATTTCCAATGGTGGTTCAAATCAAACTAACACTTGAATTGATTGGTTCAACACAACCCAGTCAGCCAATATTTAACCATTGTTGCTTGAATTGAATATCTAACACTTTAGTAATCAAGTTAAACATCATCCATGGATACACTCCTATTCCAAGTGTATCCTACATGTGTGACCATATAGGTTCCAAGTTAGATTGGTTGTGAATGTCCATAACTAATCTATGACATCACATGCAATGAGTGGTATATATCAAGACATCATTACTACTCAAGGAATCAAAAAGTTGGAGAACAACTTTAACCGACAATCTGTGATTTGTGTTATAGTGATCATATAGTTCCTTTTTCACTAATATCCAGATTGAACTCAAGGCATGCAATCATCATCCTCTTCAATGTTCTATCCATATTCTTTGAACTAAAGCAGACTATCTAAGATATATAAGTAAGCTCAATATCACATACTAACTCACATGAACATGGACATGCATTTCTTAGTCTCGCTTATCAGTGGCTTGGATATCATGCTCCTGTGGGAGGGACAAATCCTGTCTGCATCACTCACAATCATCCCCATGTGTCACAATGCACTTGAGCACCACCTTTATGGAAACCTTTATTCAAAGTCAAAGTGGATGATGTCAAAGTAAATCAAATGACATGTGATGAGTATAGTGATTTCAGGTCTAAGAACCACAATCACCACCATCACTATGAGAGATGATTTTGACTATCACTCATGGTTTCCATGCATCACTCTCAAGGTGGGTATGTCTGATACATTGTTCTTTAACAAGTATCTATGTGTTTGGTTTGATATCACATATCATGACTTAGTGAGATTTTGTCATCAATAAAAACACACTCTAGTCTTATGTGTTATTGATGTCTATGAACCTTCCACAACAACAAATGACTAGGGACATAACAAGAATGCATATACTCTTGACATCCATATGATCTCATTGTTCAGGTCCTCAACCTGAAGACATACATCATTAAGTAATATTATTCTTTAGATATTTATTATGTAATATCATTATCTCAATAACTGAATAAAATTAAATAAATTGAAAGATTGCCTTTATTATTAATCAAATCATTTACATGATTTACCATTATAGTCATCATGTGATTGGCTCTCCTGGAATATATACCAACAGATTCCCACTTGGAGTTAGATCCAATCACCCATGAACTTAATACCAAGTGATTTAACATGAACTTCATGCTTCTCTTGTGAAAGTGCTTTTGTCAAGTGGTTAGCCACATTGCTTTCAGTTGGTACTCTGTAAATCTTCAAATCTCCTCATTGTAAGATATCTCGTTTGAGATGTAACCACCTTTGTACATGCTTGGAACAATGATGTGATCTAGGTTCCTTAGCTTGTGAAATAGATCCATTATTGTCACAATGAACTTCTTGATCCAAACAACCTCCTTTTCTACATTGGATGCAACAATATACTCACCCTCCATTGTCAAATCGGCAACTGTCACTTCCTTGGAACTCTTCTAGATTACAACTCCGTTGTTTAGGAAAAACAAAAATCTAGACTTTGATGTATAGTCATCTTTGTTAGTTTGGAAGCTTGCATTGGTGTAACCCTTTACCACCA
Organism: Alisma plantago-aquatica; assembly: GCA_963693085.1. NCBI lineage: Eukaryota > Viridiplantae > Streptophyta > Magnoliopsida > Alismatales > Alismataceae > Alisma > Alisma plantago-aquatica. The sequence continues at coordinate 836,302,329 of OY856410.1, read as the reverse complement.
ACTCTTCCTCACCACCATAGACAAAAAACTCATCCTTAGTTTTTCTCAAGTACTAATGGATGTTCTTCACTGCAGTCTAGTAAGCTTCACCAGGATCTGACTGATATCTTCTTAACATGCTCAAGGCATACGATACACTGGACATGTACATAATATTGCATACATTGTAGATCCAATTGCTGGTGCATATGGAACTTACTCATGCGCTCCCTTTATTCACAAGAATTGGGACATTGAGCTCTTGAGATAGATACACCATGAGACATGAGAAGATTTCCTCTCTTTGAGTTCTCCATGTTGAACCTCTTCAACACTTTGTCAATGTATGTGCTCAAGTTATCCCAAGAAGCCTTCTAGATTTATCTCTATTATCTTGATTCCAAAGATGTAGGATGCTTCACCTCAGTCCTTCATATAGAGTGTATTTCATGTCCAAGTCTTTACCATATAAAGTAGGAATGTCATTCCCCATCAATATTATGTCATCCACATACAATATGAGGAATACAATCATGGTCCCACTAACCTTCTTGTAAACACATGGTTCATCCTCATTTTAACTAAAGACAAACTCTTTGACTATTTTGACAAATAGATGATTCCAGCTTTGAGATGCTTGCTTTAATCCATAGGTTTCCTTTGTAGCTTACAAACTTTATTTGAATCCTTTGGATTTATAAAAACCCCCAGGTTGTGTCATATACACATCCTCAAGAAGATTCTCATTCAGGAATGTGGTTTTAACATCCATCTGCCAAATCTCATAGATATGATAAGATGCAATGGAAAACATGATCCTAATGGACTCAACCATGGAAGTTGGAGAAAAGGTTTCATCATAGTCAACACCTTGAACTTGTCTGATACCCTTTGCAACCAATCATCCTTTGTAAGTTTGTACATTACCATCCATGTTAGTCTTCTTCTTGTAGACCCACTTGCACCTTATGGGTTTTACCCTTTCAGGTGGATCCACCAAGGTGCATACCTTATTGGTGTACATGGATTCCATCTCAAATCTCATGGCCTCAAGCCATTTCTCTAACTATAGTCCTTTAATAGCTTCTAGGTAGGTAGTAGGATCATCATCAATGACCGACTCATCTCCTTCTTGAGTCACCAAATCTATCTTCCCTCAATAAAATATTAAGTATTACATGATTTCCATAAGAAACACACATGAAAAGCTTGATCGGCTATGCATGGGCATGCCAAGCATGGTGTGCTATCTATCTCATGGAAGTGTCATGGTAGTCATGTAGACCTTCCAAGAAGGGTGCATCACTATCATGTTATATTTTGGGTCAGAATTAACTAGGTTGTATTAATGAGATTAAGTACCTAGAAGCATGGAGATGACTATGGCAAAGATTTGTGCATACCATCTATCCAAGAATTGCATAAAAATGCAATTGGCAAAAGTTTCCTACCTTAATGATTTGTGATGACATGTGTTTGATGTTGGAGGAATCCAATATATGTTTAATGGCATGAGATGAGTTTTGAACATACAACCCTAACTATTTGAGCATGATGAACAATATGTGTGGCTAGTTTGATATGCTACACATAGCTAGTCGGTTGGCAGGATTGCATATGCGTAGTCTTGTATTTGCTGGGATGGTTCAGGACCAACATAGGTCTCAATATCTTTATTGAAAAAACCTCGACCATGGGACATATGATAAGGGTGAACTCTTGATATGGGTCAGCCTGATATGGTACAAGGTCAGGCCACCTAACCTCCAAAATATGTGAAATGTTGAAATATGTGAACGATTATATACACGAGGATGAGTCCTAGCTAGAATAAGTATAAGTGTATGAGTTGAGTAGCCTCATGTGTGGTTCCTTTGATAATGTCGAACCATGTATTTCCTATGAAGACATTTAACCCTAGATAAAGAGCCATTTGTTTATATATTTGTTTTCAATATAGGTGAGGCAGATGTCCCTAAATCCTAAAATGATGTATATGGTGTCTAATCTTCATGAAGAGACACATACTTGAGATAGTTGTTTTTAAATAATAATATCTCTAAAAAATATTGTCTCTATTTAAAATTCAACATTATATATAGTGGTTGTTCTTCTTTTTAAAAGTCCGGTAGAATTTGGTACAGTTAGATGTTGTGGTCTTGCCTCGACATAAATGGGTCTTATTTGAATGTCTTAGTCTTGTGAAACTATTTTGACTACAAGTGATATAATTATGAATCTATTGTTCCTCAAGAAAATGCATGTTGTATGGATATATCTCACTTAAAATGAAAACTTGACATATGTATGACAAGTCACTCTTATACGATTGACCTACTATGGAACCATACCTTGTATAAAATATTTAAGTTTGAGATCTTGGTCTTTGAAACAATGATTCTTTGGGATTATACTTGAATACACATGATGTATACATTCTTATTTTAAGATAGAAAAGAGGGGTAGTGAACACAATTAGTAATTGTTAACATAATTTTGGGGGCAAACTAGACCAGATGTAGCTCGATGAAGAAATACAAGGGCAATATTAACCCTATATATAAATTCATGATAATGAACATGTTCATTTGAGAAATTAAGGACATGAATCTTGATACCACCTAAAAATTCTGATAATATATGTACAAAAACCACAATATAACTGTAAAAAGGGTTGTGGAACCTTAATGTTACAAGATGACATGTTGTAATAAGACACTGAGTGGCATGTATATAATCGGGTTGGGTACACCCCTCATGATAAAAATATAAATTTTCATACCATGGTGTTGGATAACTTGACACCTAGGATCGGGTGCTTACACGTAATGAACATCGACTTTGACTCTTGGTTGCAATATGTGACAAATTTCAGATATGAAAAATTCTTTTAAGGAGGGAAGAATTTGACAACATAACCCTCTCTTTCATTGTATGTACTCATTATCTCACTCTTAATAAGCCTTGTACTCTATTGAACACCAATTGCATGGTTTGAGTACTTTGATGATTCAAGTTGACATTATGTTCCAATGTGTGACACTATTAGACATAATCAAAATGGGTGTCTATCCTTTAATGTATCATACATTTGTAATTGTGATTGAACATCATCAAAGGTCTCTTCGTGATCTCAAATCAATATCATTTGTATAAGATTCAACTATGAATCCAAACATGTGAAAATCTCCCTAATCAAAACTTTGAAACCCAAGATGCAATCTTTCAAATTCGCTTAAATTTACTTTCATTTTAATTCTAATTTGTTTCAATTTGGATTTATTGTCAGATGACCTCCCTCAGTCCCAAAACAATGTGTGCAGACCAACCATGAACCTTCTTCTCCCTCTTTTTCTTGTGTGAACTGCTCTCACCAATGCTAGCTCATTTTCACCGTCAGATCATCGAGGCTACATATCCCTACCCTGATCTAAATTCTCCCATGTTGTCCTCGAACTCCTGTCAAGCCAAGAAACGTCATGCAAGAATAGTAAGATACATGGAACCACCTTACCTTCCATTCTAGATGAACTGGGGTCCTTTTCCCTTCCTTGCCTATTTCCCTTCCACTTCTCTCTTGTTTTATGTTTTCCTTCCACCCTATTGATTGCTCCATGAGCCATCATAGTAGGAGTTGTGCTCCTATGGAAGGCACCTATGCATTACCACAACCATACCCTGACCTTCAAAGACCAAACATCATGCCTGTGAGGTCTTATCAAGGCTAGTCGTCTTTTTCCTTAATCCCCTTAAGCCACTGTACTCATCATCTATTCTTTGTCTGACCGTAGCACCGCCATGTATAGTGTGCATGGTTGAATCATCAAGTGACTAGAGAAGATGGATGGTGATCACCATCATGGTGAAAGTCTCAACCGATAGGGACTGGACAGCCATGATCCAAACCCCACAATCTGATATAAGTGTGTCGAATGGCATTGCAATGTATCCAGTTTGGAGGCTAAAACATGGGAGAATCCATGTGAATGAATGTCCCATCCCTCCAGCTAGCCTTGGACCCCATCTCATGGGCCTATCAACAACAATTGGGCCATAGAAGGAAGTTAGATTGTGGCAAACCACCATGCTAAACAAGATTACTTACAATCAAAACATGATTGATCATTAATTAATCGTATTACTAAAAAGGTGCATAATTCAAACAAAAAGAAATTTTCCATTCATGTTAGAGAACATTTGCACAAAGGTCCAACAACTTGTGTATGTATTTACAAACATACCATGTATCTTCACATCAATTCCATGGTCTCAACCGCAATATGTATACAAAAGATATTGTACAGATTTTTACAACAACTACATAGCACAAGAACACTACCAAAATTTTGAGTTGATGTACATCATCTACAAAACTTCCCTACCTAGATCTGAGAGTACATCATCTACAAAACTCTAGGACTAACTAAACAACCCACCAACCTTCTTCCTCTACAAATTTCCAAACTACTCCCGCTCGCTAACATGGGTCTGATGGTGATGCTGACGATCACTCAAAAAGATGTGGTAACCCACTAGGCGAGACCCATGTCCCAGTTAGAGATATAACTCTTAAAAACATCTTTTTCTTATATAACATTATGTACTATAGACAATTAGAAACATACAATATTATAGAGTTGAAGGATTATATAGACTACACAAAATATCATGCACAACTAGAAACATAAATATATTTGACTTCTCCTACCGCACTGTAATACACCTATAAATCAAAAGAATCACAGAAAGGAATATTATCCGATGTGATTCACCAAGTAACCCTAATAGATATGCTACATGGCTGAATAACATATTTTATTAAGTCTTGGGTAGTTTAAGGCATACAACTCAAACTACTAGATGACCACTGCAAAGTCATAATCATCTCAGTATAGGATCTAGGTTGATCAGATTTCCAAGATCTCTTCTCTTTGGTTAGTATGAGTCTGCTATAGTGGCAATAATAGTCCAACTACAAAACAACCTAGTCCACCCTAGGTACACAGAACATGACACTAGAAATCGAGGTGTTCAACCTCCAAATCCAACCTACGACCATAGTCATCCTCAGTTACATTAACATCTGAGACATGGCCTTGATCACTCTCCAAAAACCTTGGGATTGGGATGACAAGGATATACCCTCCCTGCACCCACATGTACTCAACAGTATATGACTCAAAGTTCCTTTTGGAATACTCATTTGACTATCTAGAAAGTCCTGACACTAGAATAGTTCTATAGAATCATGGCACTACCATGATTACGGTTTCACTTGATTATTAAGCCAATTGAGTGTTTTTGGACTGCATCAATCAAGTTACATACAAATTACTAAGTGTTTCTTATAAATTATTTTTACATGACAACTCTAGAAGATATAAAACATATGAAACATGTTCCTTATTAATTCAACATGGTATTCTTGTCCATAGTTATCCATAAAGATGACTAAATCTCCAACTAGGGTGCAAAACAACCCAAAATGCCATTTAGACCTAAACAACAATAACTTCCTATATATATTGCATAGAGAATAGTGAGTCGTAGATAGGATAACACCCACAATTTCAGCCTAAAAATCTATTGTTTGTAAAAGATATGCAATTTTTAAGGATTAGGCAATCACATATTCAAAATCTAGCATAGGTGAGAAACCTTACTTCAAGCTATTTCGTACAATAGAGATTGTTAGCACTACAAAGTAGCTAAAAGCCTTAAATTTTGTATAGAATACCGTCATATAACTTGGATCATCATACATATCAAGTTTCATCTTCATTTAGTACTAATGCACCATGAAAAAGGCCCATTTATGGAACATTTTACTTGCAATACAAATTTATTTCTTGTAAGTTCAAAAGAAAAGTTCTCCTTACATCAAAGGACTGTAGCACGCTTTGGGGGATAAACAACAAACAAACAAACACATAAGAGCACTAAAAGAGGTTTAAGGATTCATATTTCAGCATATTCATGCAAAACAATACCTAGATGACCATCCTTTGGCACATTACATACTTTCTAAGGCAAGATTTAGGTCGTGCATGCATTATGTAAACAAGAAATGCACTAAATATTATATCACTTACCTGAAAGATGAAGAAGAACGTCCAAACAATAACATATTATGAAGAAAAGAAGGAAAAACCCGAGCTATGCATTGTGTCCTATCAACCAAATAAGTGTGATCAACTTTGGGAGACTATTGATCTTCCGAAGTTTTTTATTATATACAAGTTTGATTTTGGGGTGGGTGTAGAAGTAGTATGTGACTTTAGGCATGCATTTTTCCCCATGTCCATTGTGTTGTGGTCATCACTTGTATTTTTGAGTTGACTATGAGTATAAGTTAAATCAGAGTAAGATAGGTGTTCTCCAAGTAATCTCTTGGTTTAATTTTTTCTATTGGAAGATAGAAGTTGTTCCTTGTGTAGCTTGGACGTGATTAATATAAGATGGTGTGAGGGGCTGTTGTGGTGAGGCATAATATTGAGTAAGGTGCACCCTTCAATCTAGGTGTTAGTCCAAACTTTTTTGTAGATAGATGAAAAAAGGTGTATATTGATACCAGCCTGAATGTTGTGGATATGTTGGATGAGATATTTCCAAATAGGGAATAAAATTTGGCAACTATATTGTGCCATGGATATTTGTTCTTAGGATATTGATCCACAATGTTCTCCTTCCAGATGTTGCTTTTGTTAACGCTTAAGATGGTTGTAATTTTGTGTATGAGACATAAGGAGTGATTTTTGATATTGATAATGCCCCAACCACTATAGTGTTTAGGTTTTCATAGTGTATCTCAATTGGTCAGACGTGGTTTCCATTTATCAATAGAATCTCCCCATGGATAGTGGCATCTTATCTTGTCTATCCTTTTTTTTGTGTAGTCGAAGGAACATGAATGCAACTAAGGAAGTAAGTGACTAGCGAGTCAGGCAGAAATTAATCAAGGTGAAACATGCAACCAGATTTAGGGTTTTAGCTTTTAATGAGGTGAGCTTATGGTGGAAAGATTCTATGATCACCTTCCAGCTATTTAGAAAAAGTCTTCATGTGGAGAGCGGAAGGCCAAGGTATTTGATGGGGAATGTCTCTTCTTTGTATCTGAGACGGTGGGTGAATCTGAATATATCATTTTGAGGTACATGTATTGTAATGATCGTAGATTTTTGAAAGATTATCTTGAGTATCGAAAGGTGAGAGAATATGCCTAGGATAGGAATAGTATTCGTAACATTGGTATAATTAGGGATAGGAAAAGGATGGTGTCATCGACATACTATCTAATGTGTTTGACACACTGTGGTATATGCTCGAAGATGTTGTTTTAAAAATTGAGTTTGAACATTTTAGTGAGGACCGAGATGTAAGTGGATAAAAGGATCCCCTTGTCTTAATAAATTAGTGGTAGAGAAGTATCTAAATGTTGTTTAATTAATATAATCTGAGAATCTACAGGTGCTTATGTAGCTTTGCATCCAACTTATCCATCTTTCAGGAAAAATATGCCCCAACGAACGGAGGTGAGAAATTTACAATTCATATCACATGCTTTTTTGAAGTCAACTTTGATGGTGAGAGTGGGATAAATTGGTAATGGGATATGTGCATGGTTTCATTGACTGAGATGTATGCTTCATGGGTACTCCTTCCTAAGAGAAAAGCATAATGTTGGTGTTCAAGGTTTTCAATTAGTTGAGACTTGAGTCTACTGCTAAGGGGTTTGGCAATGATTTTGCATGATAAATTTATTGAATGGTGTGGAAGGGGCTAAATGTGGTTGGGGAGTCTATATTTTTTGTTAGAGAAATGTATGTCTGGTTGAGTATACCTATTTGCTTGGTAATGTCATCATGGCACTAGATGTAAATGAAAAGGTCAAAAGATATTTTTTAATAGTTTTTCATTGGTGATGGTAGAAATCAAGGCTAAAACCGCCAGGTCCAGGGTATTTATCAGCACCAAGGATTTTCATGGCCTTATTAATCTCATCAGATAAAAATGAGAATGAGGGATGAAGGAGGGATTATTTGATTGGCCATATGGTGTCCTAGTTAATCATGAAAATATCAGAGTATGTGGGGCCATGATTGAAGAGAGAGTAGAAGAAAGTATTTTTTTAATGTGTTGTTTGTTTGAGGTCATTGATTCAGCCCCATTTTAGGACTTCATCTTGAGTCATTTTGCATTTCAATCACATCTATACCTGTTAGATTACATGTTATTTCCCTCAATATGCATATTTGTGTAAAATGAACTTATGGACATTATTTGCATGTTTTTCAGGCATTTGGACCACGCTTGATGGAAGAGAGAGGAGTGATCCTAGGAACTCTCTACCCTTAGACAGATCCAAAGTGAAGTCGGATGCTCCCTCAACCTACCCCTAGTGGCCAAAGATCCATTGAAGCAAAGATGTCCAAGAAAATCCAAAGAAGAAAGTCGAAATGCTGATCCAGAACCCAGCACGACCGTGTTGACCTCAGAACGACTGTGTTAGGTCACTTGCAAATCAATAGAGTCACCCTCAAGTGAAGCTAGAATTAGCAAGACCATGCCACCCAGGACGGCTATGGTTAAGTGACCGAGAACGACCATGCCGCCTAGCACGACCACGCTACAGTAGAGACAGAATGATCGTGGAGCAGAGAATGACCTGAGCTTTTTGAGCCACTACGGTTGTGGTGACCACCACGGACATGCTACACTTACCCCACCATGGCCATGGTGACCACCACATTCGTGCCAACTCCAATACATAATTGACCATCAACCTATGATTTTGAAATTTTAATTCAAATGACCATTTTACCCCACCACGACCGTGCTCACCCCTACCCACCACGATCGTGCTACTCACAAAACCTAGCTACTTTTGCACTATATTTCCCATACTACCTCTACTTAACCTAGTGCTTCCCCCACACCTATATATACCTAGGTGGCGGCTGGAGGCCGAGGTTAGCCACCCCTAGCTCACTCCTACCACTACATTTCATTATACCTCCATTCCACTTCATTTCCACCTACATAATCCCCTGCATTTCCACCATCAAAACCCTACTTTCCTCCATTTCCACCCATTTCCACCATCATTCCATGCCCCTACACCTTAGAGGAGAGAGGAGGATACCCTACAGTAGCTAAAGTGGAGGATTTCTTCATCTACTCCGAGCTCCATGGCTTCTTCTACCTCTTTCTCTTTTCTTTTTGTATTTTCCATTTCCATGAGTAGCTAGGCCCCTTTTGGTGGGTTGTTTGGGGTGTAAAAGTTTACTTTGATACCATGTTGGGGGAAATGATATGTAAATTTTGTAATTCCATTTATAAATGTTTATGTTCTATTTATATCTCATTCTCCATGGATTACTTGTTGGTTTGTGTGTGAAATCACCTAGGAAGTTAAGAAAATTGCTTATATGTGTGAATTTTGGGATTTGCCCCTAGGTCCAATTCTTGGATCCCTAGGTTGCCTCCCATCTTCATACATCCTAATCAATCTCTTTAAGCCTAAGTGAGAGATCTAAGTAGATAGATTAGGTGACTCTAGTACAATTAGCATGGATCCATCTCAAGGCTAGAATGTGGAGGAATTGGGGTCCAAAACCCTAATTTCACCTCCCCATTTACTACCCTTGGCCCCTAATTGTCCTAGGAATGTCTAATCTAGAAACCTAGACTTGATTAGACTCTAAATGAATTGAACCTATTCCCTAACCCAATTGAGCCCCGCAAGGGTAGTGGGGAGTGTTAGGGACTAGTTCCCCTATACAAAACCTAGCATATCCATGGCCAGTTAGTAGCTTAGGTTAATTCATTAGACTCTAACTTGTAGTTTGGTTTGGATAATCTAAATGGAATCATAATGTTTATATACCACCCCCAACTTAAGTGATAAGTACATCCCCTAAACAACCCACACCTCTCTTAATTGCTTTAAAACCCTAGTTTTCATCTTGCCTAGCTAGTGTTAGCTTAATTAGCTCATTTCTGGCTTAGCTAACTTCTTAGCCTGTTTTTGCCTTGTTCTTGCTAGTTTAGCTCTTTACTTGTTCTCTTTCTTTTCTCTTGCTTGCCTTGGTGTCAATTGCCTTTTTTATATCTAGCTTAGTCTTTTCCTACTTACTTATCCTTAATCTAGTCTAGGGTTAACTTAAATTTCAATCTTGGCTTTAATTGCTTTCTTTCTCACCTAGTTTAATAATCAAAACAACCTTTAAACCCTTAACCCTAGTCTTCACAGTAGAAACCCATCAAAACTAACCTAGCTCTAGTGCCCCCTTTTCTCCCTGTGGATTGACCCTACACTTACTGCTCTCCTATATTACGTCACAACCCATTGCACTTGTGGGATAGTGTCTTGGTAGATGTAGGTGTGTTCAGTTAGGTCCTTATAAATTCAAAAGTTTAATCCACCTTTGTGCCTCCATCTGTGGAGTTGCGTCCATTCAAGTCTCAATTGAGTGGTGTGTAATGCCATTGGCGGGGACGCACCAGTCATAATGTTATAATGTAGAGGATATGAATGTTGTATTGTCATTGCTTTTTGTTGCATAGTTTGTGGAAATTTTTTATTGTATTATCCCCCTCCTTAAATTGTCTAATTTTGGCATGTTGCTTCCACATAATCTCGTTTTTAAATTGATGGCTTGTAGTTCATCTTTAAGTGATAGGATCCGAGCTAGGTAAGTGTTAGGGGATCTCCAAAAATTTGACAAAATGCTCATTTAATGCTTTCAATTCATTGGGTATGTTTCCAAATGTTGATGTTTTTGATATTGGAATTGATGTGTTAGCATGGTTCTACATCATATTGGTGGTTCACCCATAATCTTTTGATGATATCAGTGAATGTGATTTAAAGGGTTTAGGTCCCCAAGCCTCATGATGCAAATAGAGAATTATGGGGAAGTGGTTGTATATATGTTTGGGTGTAGAACGTACCTAAAATAAGGGATAGAAAGTGTCCCATGTTTGTATGCCTAAAAATTGGTCAAGCTTAATCCAAAAACTATGGCCTTCCTAGGTATAGTGATTATTATAGGATGAGAGATCAATGATATGATGTGTATGAATAAAATCATTAATATGTAATTGTGTTTGTTATGTAGGTAAGGAGAGTTGTAGTCAGTGGTGTTTTGCTCAAAAGGCCTTCTGGTGAGGTTTAAATCACCTCATATAATCCATGGAGAGTTTGAGTAGGAGTGGGAAAGGGAAAGTCATTCATGTATAAAGAGTGTTTTTTTGTATCTAGGTTCACCATAGACAGATGTGAGCATTCGTACTTTGTCATCCTCAAGGTTTTTGAGTGTGGTAGTGATGATGTGTGTATTCATGGTCTTGCTAATATAGAGAAGGGAAGTCAAGTATCAAACCTGCTAGGATGCCACAACTAAGGTCATTGATGGGAATCTAAATACATTCCAAAATGAATTTTCCACCAATAGTGTTGAGATGATAGGAACTGAAAGTAACTTTTTATTTTTGCATGGTGATCAAAATATTTCTTTTATAATTGGATGAATCGTTTGAGTTGTTTGTGTCTATAGGAAGATGCCACCCTGTTGATACTCCTGGAAGCTATTATCATGTTTGGATTTTGTTTTTTCTAAACAAGTACCTTCTAAATAGATCAAAGTGCTAAGTGTTTTAGGTGATCATATGATAATGTGATGGGCTTTCTATTATCCCAGTATAGCTTTTTTTTCAAATTCAGTGAGAGCCATATTAGCATCTAGTGATCATAGAAAATCTATGTCGATTTTACCAGAAAAAAATATGAAAGTGGAATAAGAATACCATGATAATATATACAAAATATTGTCTAATTATGAAGAAGAATCAAAAGAATATGAACATTTTACTATCTTGTGCCTTACTCCCTCATCCATAGAAAATAAATTCCTCTTTTGTGGGTTTGGTGTCTTTGAGATAGAGTATTGTTGGGCCTCTCCATGCATATCTAGATTTCATAAGAAAATATTTGATTGCCCATCTATGGAATGTTACGAATGTGGTTGTTAATTATTAGGCCTAAATTTATCATCGTATCATCCTTGAGCGAGGATATCATATCTTTCAACTCCTTACCCTAAGTAATTTATGTAGATGATCAGAGAGTGTTGTCTTTGTAGTATAATCCTAATTTTCTAGGTAGATGAGATGTATGTTTAGGGTGAGTGGGATATGTAGTGGTCTTGGAATGTTGTGGGGGGATCCATGTTGTTTCTTATTATTGTGTTGTAGGTTCTAGTGGTGGTTGTTTTATATAAGGTATACTTGCATAGTACTAGACTTGATTGAACTTTCAAAGACGTCAAGGTGACAATTTATTAAATAAAAAAGTCTTTGGTTGTTTGATTTCATGTAACTTTAATTACTATTAGAACTTTAAATCACAAAAGTTATAAACTTAATTAGATAGCATAAAAATAAATACATGACATATTTTCTTATATAGACGATCATTTGTAGTTTTCATCATATAAAGTTTGGAAACCTTTGATATGTGATTAAATTTTACACTTAAAAAAGGAAGGGTATTTAGGGATCTACCATTTGTTATATGTGTAGTAGCCACGAGGAGAATATGGAACACTTATTTTTCCATTACTCTATGGCACACACACGTTGGGATACTTTCTTTTATGAGAATCCATATACATATGTTACTAAAATCGACCATCCAGAAGCTAAGCACTAAAGTCATTTGTGAGAGATTTAAATAGTATCCTCTTTAGCTAGCTGAATTTATTAGAATATTTGGATTTTATGAAATAAAAGAATATTTGAAAACAAGTAAAAAATATGATATTATCAAAAATATTAAAAATCTCTATGATAACATTATATTATCACATAACTGATGCAAGTATCCTTTTGACGATACCAGAACAAAGGCACCCATAGCTGGAGACATCAGGAAAGGAGATCTTTACCGAAAATCCTACCTATGGGACAAATATTGGAAGAAAATGATGAAGAACAAGACTAATCTCTTTTATGGTTACCACCTCTTGCAGCTATCAAAGACCAGCATCATTTCTCCTTTTAAGTTTTCGATTACAATTATGATTAAGAGCTTTGTCTAAGGGGTATCTCTCCCACGTAACATCAGCAATCTATCACCTCTTGTCAGGTTTTTATTGCTTCCCTATATCAAAATCAACGGAGTTTACGATACTTCTTGTATCTAAAAGATTATGACCATCTTATCCATGCATCTTGATATCGTAGTTGTGATGTCAGGACTTTTTCCCTGTTTAATGCAATGGACTTTTATGAAAATAATCAAGCAAGTATACCGGTCATGTTTGAGTGTGTATATTATTCAACATCACTATAGCTAATTCAATTATCTTATAATTATATTTCTTTTCCAATCGTTATTGTTAGATTTTTTTTATGAATTTTTTTTCCAAATACAAAAGGTTACATAAATACTTTCACAGAAGCGCGAGCAACAAATTGGACTGCCAATCCTTTTTGGATGGCAAAATCTAAAGACCAAACAATAAAATCATTACATATAAATGAAGACATCATAAGATTCACATTTATATCACTATGTTTGTAAGAAGGCATCATAAGATTCCTATTTATATCACTATGTTTGTAAGAAATTTTCACATTTTTTTTTGTGAATGTTACTTGTGCCTCTGTTGGCTGAATCTGCTCTTGGTTCGACTCGCCTCTGATATGTGGGTGATCACCAACAAATACTAGGGATAAGCATCGGGTTGGGCTGGTCCGATTCGACCCGTGACCCAGTCCACATAACCCGATCTAGACATGAACCCGGTTTATAATATGGGTGGGCCGAGCCTAAAATTTAAACCCATATTTTATTTGGGCCAGGTACGGGCGGAGGTAAACCCAGACCCGAAAACCCGAATGCCCATATTAGATTTTATGTACATTATATACGTATACATCTATCTTTGTCCTGAAAAAAAAATATACAAATTTCTTGATGCAATATGTAGTATGTACCTAAGCAATGGCAACATGGATACTATGTAATCAATCAACATGATTAGTGAATTCATACTAATAAGATAACCATCATTGATATGAATAGGCGTACTTGATTTCTTTGTTTTGATCTCATTGTGTCCACATGTAGGAGACAAATGAGCTTTTACTCAATGCATAGTATATTATGCTCATCTTTTTGCTCATATGCCCACATGTAGGAGAAAAATGATCTTTTGCCCATCCAAAACCCATTTTATTGTATATACATATAGAATGAGGAAACAAAAAGGCACAACATTGTGGACTCCGTTGATTTTTTAAGTCTCATACATTCACATGTACCAGAAAATGATTTGTTACTTTTTCAATATCCTTTTCGTTGCTATACGGGGATCACACAACTAACATATACATATTCCAGCTACATATCACAAAGTGTATATACACTCTCGGTTCATCACATAATACATATCATACTAATTCAGTTTTCATGTTAGCAAGTTAGATCTAGCAAAATTTGGTATGCTCATTTGATGTTATATGCGCAAATCTGAATCCGGTCCAAAATCCAGCATTCTTATATGGGCCGGGTGTGGGCTGATATTTTTTAATTTTATCCAGGCCCGAACCCGAGCTATGATCGGTTTTAAAATGTGAGTTTGAATTTGAGACAGACAAAACATGGTATAACCCGGCCCGATGCTCATCCTAACAAATACCCTCTATTAGATACACATTTCATGGTTTCCTTTCCCTTCTCATCCCCGCAGGTTTTCTCTTTGGGTGGTGGATCGTCAAAGAAACCTCGCTGTTGATGTTTTTAAAACTCGAAAGTTATTGGATTGTTTAACTAACTGTCAATCTCTCCGAGTCAATCCATGCCGTAGCTAAACAGTTAGCAAACAAGGAGGAGCGGATCGAACGCCCCGCCGGCATCCGCCCGAGGAGGGCATACAGGCGCCACGAGCTGAGAATAGGGTGGGAGCGAGCTCCGAGCATTTCAGCACATGCAAACCCCGTTCCGGACACACGCCCATCTCCAGTGATGGCGCGACGCCGGCTGCCGCCAGCGTCCCGGACTGGAAGGTTGTTTTCATGTTGTTTGTGTCAGGGCATTTGACTGTAGCGCCGCCAAAAGCGACCTTGAAGGTACGTCAGCGCAAGCCGAAGCCGGTACCGTGGGGACGATGCAAACGCAGAAGTGTACCAGGGTAATATAATGACCCCAGATACACCGAGGCTAATAACTTAAGAAGCTTTAATATGACCCAGTCCAAACCCCCGTCCCTTCAGACTTCGAAATAAAACCTGGATCGACGAAGGAATGTCGTGGCTAATTTTCTTTTGTGCTACTTTTAAATAGAAATGTAGAATTGGGACCCGGCCAGTGCAGCGCTGATGGTCCGGCTCGGTCTTCCTGGTGGGGATTGGGATTTGAAACTTCATGTTGTGCATTGTATTTATAATTTCTTAGACATCCCGACTCTAGCTCTTGTTTGATGGAGGAGGCATTGTATTTACAATCCCTTGGACATCCGAACTCTGACACATGTTTGAGGGAAAGGAGAGACTAACGTCTCTTCTAATTAAAAAAAATATAGTGTTGGGTACCTACGGCCATAGGTAAATTGATACAAGTAAAATATATGTATAAGATTTATCAAGTGGAGAACCTTAGGCATCTTCCATGGTAAAAAGAAGATTTGATCTGAAATATTGTATTTGAGTTTTATAGTTTGTTTCTGTTATTTGGATCTAAAGAGCGATATATACTTTTTTGCTTAAGCTGAAGGTGGAAATGAATCTATTGTTATTGCACCCATATTGAACACCGGTAAGTAGTTGCTATTTGTTGCCTCTATCCACATTAAAAATAGAGAACACAAATTAAATAACATATTTTGATATTTTTATGGTTAAAATGGTATCGTTTGTATTTTAATTTTTAAAATGACATGTTTATTCAGACAATACGTCTCCAGATGGGACACATTGTTCCCGTCAAGTACAAAGCGTTTCAGAAGTTGACACATTATTCTCTGTGGAAGCAATGCATTTTTGACAACAATGTATTGCCTCATGGTAGGGTCTATACATTCAGGCCGTGGGCGTATTGTCGCCTGAGAGAGCCATGTATCACCAGTTTAGACGCATGTATTGCTCCGTGATGAGGTCAATACGTCATGGCTGGAGACACATTGTCCCGTGAGAGAGCAATCTGTCACCCACCGAGACGTATTGCCCGACTGTGGGGTCAATATGTCTTAGTGGAGGATGCTTTGCCCAAGCGCAAGAGCAATATGTCCCCGTCGTGAATGCATTACCCCCACACAGCATGCAACCATTTTCCCCAATGGGTATATAGTCGTTAGGGGCAGCGGCCGAGTGCCACGTGGGACAATGCACACACATTGTTGTCCTATATATTGGGGTAGAAATCAGTCCCACGTTCACACAACTCACTCCATTCTTCTTTGTTTTCTTTATTTGCAAATGTTCTTGAGCTTCTCTAGAGTGTGATGCGGGTGGAGTTTCTATGATGCCATTTTTATATGATGTATGTTATATTCTATTGTGATTAATAGATATAGTTAACTCTTAATATTGAGGTGATTATACAAAGGCAGGTGATTATATAAAGGCTTCCACTACTAATACAAGATGATCGTGATATTTGATTGGCCTGAGTGCATCTAGTCTGCTAACAGTAGTAAAGTGAGACCTCCTAGATAGAGTGTTTGGACGCACTAATACAGAAATGGCTTATAACGTCACTTTTAAAGGCGTCGGTTGTATAAATACACCGACACCTAAAACCTAAAACGTCGGTTTAATTAAAAAACCGACATCTATATGTGAAGGGCGACCAGACACGGGTATCACTTTTATTCAGTGTCGGTTCCTGAATAATAAACTGACGCCTAAATTAACAGCCAAATCCAAAATTTCGCGTGAAAAAAATTCCTCCAAAATTTGACATATGGCGTCGGTTATTTACTAAAAAACCGACAACGAAAGGTTATTCGCGATACAGAAATTGAGCACATTTTGGTCGTCGGTTTTACTACAATAACCGACGCTTATGGGTTTTCGCGCGTTTTCTCGGGAATTTTTTCACACCCCTTTGAGCGTCGGTTTGAGAAAGAAACCGACGACTATGGTCATTAATCAAGAACAATTTTTTTAATCGGCATATGTAGATAGACGTCGGTTTTATTATAGTAAAAACCGACGACTATCATTGAGAATAGGTGTCGATGTGTTTGTAGAACCGACACCTTTAGTTTTACGTGTCGGTTGTTTTTAATAACCGACGCCGATTGATAACTTAACAGCACCCCCGCGAGCCCGACCTTTCCCCTTTCTCTGTTTCATTCATTGTCTCGCGCTGCTACTCCAGGGTTTGGTCTGGCGATTTCCGGCGATTTCTCCTCTACCCCCACCTCCGCCGCAGTTTACTCCGGCCGCGCGCTGCTTTGTTCTCTTGGATGGTCCTTTGCCCACCTCCGCCGCCGCTTGCCCTCTGCCCCCAGCTCCGGCGGCCTTCTCTCCTTCTCCGGTGACCTTCTATCTTGCTCTGGCGGCCTGCTCTCCTGCTCCTGCTGCTCGCTGTTGCTACTCTCCCCGCAGACGCCGCCGAAGGTACCTGCTCTGCTCTTCTTCCTCCTCTTCTTCCTCTGCCCTCAAGCAGGTACCCTGCTCCGTGATTGAGGTGTGTGAAATCACAAGTTGGCACGGCCGTGTTGGTAGCACGACCATGTTGGTTGATTTTATGCTATATTTCTCAATTATAATCGGATAGCCTATAATGTTGTGCTACATTACTCTTCTTAAAATAATTCTTATAATGTTGAATCGGGTCAATGACCACACCTGCTATTGTGCCTGAATCATGCCATGTATGTTTGTACAAAGTGAATCTTATCGCTCTAATTGTGAATTATTGCATGTTTGAAACTATTGAATTCTTAATTTGTTATTTAATAATGCTCTAATTGTGAGTGATGCAATGTAAGTGAGCAAATACATGTAGTGGATATGTACTCATTAGCCTAGAAACCCGTCCAAGATTTACTCATTAGGAGTAAATCTTGGATAGTCCCCGGTTTGGGACTGTTCTTGAATGCCTAATCTCACTTAGGATGTAAGTGTATAATGTGTATTGGGTTTTCAAGAAAATTTCAGTAGCATTTCCCCGTTTGTTCTCTAAGTACATATGTACTTGGAGAACAGTGGGGAAATGCTGCCAAAATTTTATTGAAAACCCAATACACATTATACACTTACTAGTGAGATTAGGTGTTCAAGAATGGGATAGGTGGTACACATTTATTGTATATAAGAATGACAAAACATGTATTTGTTGGCCTAAAAACCCGTCCAAGATTTACTCATTAGGAGTAAATCTTGGATAGTCCCCGGTTTGGGACTGTTCTTGAACACCTAATCTCACTTAGGATGTAAGTGTATAATGTGTATTGGGTTTTTGAGAAAATTTTGGTAGCATTTCCCCGTTTGTTCTCTAAGTACATATGTACTTAGAGAACAGCAGGGAAATGCTGCCGAAATTTTCTCAAAAACCCAATACACATTATACACTTACTAGTGAGATTAGGTGTTCAAGAATGGGATAGGTGGTACACATTTATTATATATAAGAATGACAACACATGTATTTGTTGGCCTAAAGTTTTAACCATGCAAAAACTATAATCTGTTAACCCTATACCCTAATCTTGTTGTAATATATACTTGTTTTCTCTTTGATCATAGAATGGATAGATCATGGATGTCCATTTGCAATCGCTGCACCCCAGAGTTTAATTCTGGTCTTGACCAGTTTATTAGATTTTCCGAGGAACATAGAAAACAACCTGGAGATAGGTTCTACTGTCCATGTAGGCATTGCGGTAACAACTTGAAAGTCAACACTGGTGACGAAATCAAAAGTCATGTCATGTGCAACGGGATTATACAAGGCTATACAGAATGGCCTTGACATGGAGAGATTTCAAACCCGAAACCAGTGGATGTCGATAGCAGTGCTTGTGTGGAAGAAGAAATTGCCTATGATGACGTAGATGTGAATGAACCAGTTCCAGTAGACATCGTTGATGCGATGCTGGATAGTTGTGGGGTAGAGCACTCCGATCCACCTCCCATTTTTAGAAACATTGTGCATGATGCTGAGATATCATTATACACAGGTTGTACTAAGTTTACGAAGCTTAGCGCTGTGTTGAGATTGTATAAGCTGAAAGCTAACAATAGATGGAGCGACAAAAGCTTCACGTCATTGTTGTCTTTGTTGAAAGAAATGCTTCCGGAAGGAAACGAGATGCCAATCTCAACATACCAGGTAAAGAAATTGTTGTGCCCAATGGGAATGGATGCCAAGAAGATACACGCATGCCCGAATGATTGTGTATTATTTCAAAAAGACTATGTGGATTTGAAAGATTGTCCAAAATGTGGTGCATCACGGTATAAATTGACGACTTTGGGGGAGTCCAAAACTGGTTCTCCTGCCAAGGTGATGTGGTATCTACCTATAATATCACGGTTTCAATGCTTGTTTGCCAATCCGATAGATGCGAAGAATTTGAGGTGGCATGCAGATATTAAGAAAAATAATGATGGGATCCTATGACATGCGTCAGATTCCCCACAGTGGAAGAAGATTGATCTATTGTTCCCTAAATTTGGTGAAGAAGTCAGGAATCTAAGACTTGGGCTTTGTACAGATGGGATGAATCCGTACGGGACATTGAGCAGCCAACATAGCACTTGGCCAGTCATGCTTGTTATATACAATCTTCCTCCCTGGCTGTGTATGAAAAATAAGTACGTAATGCTGTCGTTGTTGATATCGGGCCCTAAACAACCTGGAAATGACATCGATGTTTATCTTGAACCTCTGATTGATGACTTAAAGAAACTCTGGGGTGAAGGTGTGATGACCTATGATGCTTCACGAAGAGAGACATTTTGTTTGCATGCTATGTTGTTTTGCACTATTAATGACTTTCCAGCATATGGAATTTGTCTGGATATAGTGTCAAAGGAGCTAAAGCGTGTCCTATATGTGAAGAGAACACTGATTCAACAAGACTAAAATATGGCGGTAAGACTGTATATCTCGGTCATCGAAGGTTTCTTACAAAATTCCATCTGTATCGTAGGAAGCGCAAAGCATTCAATGGATTGAATGAGGAACGGAGTGCACCTAAACCTACACCAGGGGAGGTTGTTTATGAAAGAGTAAAAGACTTTTTCAATGAATTTGGTAAGAGATCACAATGTACTATGGCCACACAGAGTGACAAATCTTTATTCAAGAAGAAGTCAATATTTGGGGATCTTCCTTATTGGAGTTTTTGACAGTCAGGCATTGTATCGATGTCATGCACGTTGAGAAAAATGTCTCTGATAGTGTCATTGGTACTTTGTTGAATATACCAGGTAAGACTAAAGATGGGATAAAATCCAGACTGGAACTACGTGAAATGGGAATAAGGTCAGAATTTCGAGAAATGGGAAATCGGAGAACATACTTACCTCCCGCTTGTTACACATTGTCTAGAAAGGAGAAGAAAGCTTTTTGTGAATGTTTGGTAAATGTTAAGGTGCCACAGGGCTACTCATCCAACATCCGTAGATTGGTATCAATGAAAGATCTAAAGTTGATAGGTCTTAAATCTCATGATTGTCACACTCTAATGCAACAAATATTGCCTGTGGTAATTAGATCTATATTGCTGAAGCATGTAAGGTTTGCAATCACCAGACTTTGTTTCTTTTTCAATAGTCTGTGCAGCAAAGTTATTGACCCTGATACTCTCGATAAATTGCAAAGAGAAGTCGTTGTTACCCTATGTCAGCTTGAGATGTATTTTCCTCCATCGTTCTATGATATCATGGTACATCTTCTTGTCCACTTGACTAGGGAAGTGAAAATGTTGGGACCAATTTTCTTGCATTGGATGTATCCCTTTGAACGATACATGAGCATTTTTAAAAGTGATGTTCGAAACCGTTATCAGCCTGAAGGGAGTATTATCAAGGGTTATGTGGCGAGAGAGGTTATGGATTTTTGCAATGACTTTCTCAGTGGTAATGACACTCCTGATAATGACAAGAATATTGACGAGCAACATGGAAAAGGAATTTTAGGATCACGTGTGAAAGTAATCAGCCGTGAGTAGTTGGAACAAGGTCACTTGTATATTTTACACAACATGGATGAAGTGAACATTTATATCGAGGAACATACCAATTTCATCAAGAGACAATATCCTCGAGCCAATACAATGTGGCTTGCTAGAGAGCATAACAAGACATTTATTAAGTGGTTTGAAAATAAAGTCTTACATCAACTATCTCAAACACCAGATGATATTACTGAAACTATCAAATGCCTCGCCTTTAAACCAAAATTGACTGTTATGTCTTATGAAGGGTATGACATTAATGGATTCACATATTACACAAAGTGCCAAGATGATAAGAGTGTCGTCCAAAACAGTGGGGTCACCCTTCAAGCATCGACTATGTTTTTTGTAAGTGCAAAGGATAAGAGTCCATGTGAAGCTAAAATGTCATATTACAGTGTCATTGAAGACATATGGGAGTTTGACTACATAGATTGCAGAATTCCGCTCTTCAAATGTAATTGGGTTGATAACACCAAAGGAGTTATAGTGGATGAATTGGGTTTCACTTTAGTGAACTTTGAAAAGATTGGCGAGAAGGGTGAACCATTCATATTGGCATCACATGCGAAACAAGTATTTTATTTCGATGATCCTGCAAATGATAAATGGTCGGTTGTTCTTCATGGTAAAAGACGGTTCATTGAAGATCCTATAGATGAAGAACAATACTATGATAAGTATGATGACTCCAGTCCATTCTCAGTTGGGTTGCCAACACCAGCAAATATTGAAGCTAATGATGACTTGTATGTGCGCGGAGATCACAATGAAAGATTGTTAATTGATAAAAAATCACAATATTAGAGGCATGTTTATATTTTTTTTATATGTTTCATTTTTCTGAATGTGAACTTTACAATGTGAATGTGAACTTTACAATGTGAATTTTACAATGTGAATTACTTTATAATGTGAACTTTACAATGTGAATTACTTTACAATGTGAATGTGAACTTTACAATGTGAGCTTTACAATGTGAACTTCACAATGTGAATGTGAACTTTACAATGTGAATTTTATAATGTGAATTACTTAATAATGTGAACTTTACAATGTGAATTACTTTACAATGTGAATGTGAACTTTACAATGTGAGCTTTACAATTTGAATTACTTTACAATGTGAACTTTACAATGTGAATGTGAATTTTCAGATGGCTGAGCATTCTCCTGATGACTGTGCTGATGATTACCGTGAGGGTGAGGACATCAATGTGCCGCCTGATCCAACCCTATTCTAGGGTTGTATCTTGTGTCATTTTGTACTTTTATCACATTCAAATGCATTAGAATTACATGTTATTCTCCCCAATATGATTATCATTGCAAATACACTTATGGATGTTCTTTGCACTATTTTTCAGGTACTTGGACCATGCTTAGATGGACGAGGGAGAGAGAGGGACCCAAAGAAGGCCCCAAAGTCTCCCTCAACCTACCTCAAGTGGCCAAGACTCATCCCCGAGCAAAGACATCCGAAATTGACAAAGTAAGAAGAGAAATCAAGAAGTCAAGCCCCACCACAGTCGTGGCCCCAATGCCACGGTCGTGGCTTTTTTGCCAAAATCCAACAGGTTGCAATAGGGAAATCCACAGATCGCCCACGACCGTGGCCTCCCAGCCACGACCGTGGCCTCCCAGCCATGACCGTGGCCACTGAAGACAACACGGCCGTGGCACCCTACCACGGTCGTGGGAATTAATTTGCAAAAAGTCAGGTTGCAACAGGGATTTGGCCTCACTTACCACGACCGTGGCCAAGTCGCCACGACTGTGGCCGATGCTGATAAATACGCCCGTGACTCCTCCCCACGGTCAGCTCCAACTCCTCCAAAACGGCTGTGTTACCCAACACGACCATGGTGCATACTACCCACCACGACCGCGGCACTCTGCCACGGCCGTGGCCACCACCATCTCACCACTTCCTTCACCCCACGACCGTGTTCACCACCCCACGGTCGTCCCCCACTACCATCACCATGGCCGTGGTACACCCACCATGACCGTGGTACTCACATACCCTATACAACTTTCCACTGTTTTTCCTATTTTGCCCCCACTTAGCCCTAGCCCCTATATAAGCACTAGTTGCTCCTAGGGCTCGAGAGAGAGCACTCCCTAGCCGTCACCTAGCTGTTCCCTTACATCCATTGCTCCCATCCACCCATTTCCTTGCATTCAACCCCATTTCCACCCACTTTCCACTCATTTCCACCATAGAAACCTAGTTTCTCTAGGTTTCTATCCATCCATTCCACCATTTTCATGCACCCCTGCATCATTGGAGGAGGGAGGTCGTCTGCAGCTGCTTGGAGGTGAAGAAGAAGGCCACTTCATCAAGCTTCATGGAGTTTCTTCCTCTTCTACCCTTTTTTTTCCTGTTTTCATGACTATGTCTAGCTAAGCCCCCTTGTGGTGGGCTGTTTGGGATTAAATTGTTACTTTGATACCATGCTGGGGGATAAATTCTTGTAATGAACTCAATTCATATTTATGATGATTACTTCTTGCTTCCATCTCTTTTCCTATCTTATTGCATGTGGTTTGTGCTTCTTGTATGAATTGCTTGTTTTGAGGTTTTTGATGATACTTCATTTCTAGGAGGAATTGGGGTGTATGTGGCAATCTTAGGAATGGCTCCTAGCTCCAATTAGTGGATCCCTAGCTAGTTCCCTTTGTTCCTACATACACACCCCTCCTCTTACAAATGAGTGTGAGATTTAAGTGGATAGTGTAAGTGAGAGTGATGCAATTGCCTAGGGCCTTCTAAAGGCTAGAGTGGCTAGTGGCATGAGGTTAAACCCCTTCATCTCCACTCCCATCTCTACCCTCAACTCTCAATTGTCCACTATCACTTACCCTAGAAACCTAGATTTGGCCAATCTCACTAGAACTACACCTAACCCTAGTCTTCTACTAGTAGTATAGGGTATGTTCTAATGGAATTGCCCTTGTTGTTTGGTTTGGTAACCTAGATATGATTTGAGCACCATGCAAGTTTTATGAACTCCCCCAACTAAAATCAAAGTGACATCCCCCAAACAGCCCACCCACCTTAATCACCTTGCTTAAAACCCTAATCGCTTAGTTTGCTTGTTAATGCTAGCTTAGTGCAATTACTTTAGTTTAACTTAGTCAATTGCTTAGCTCTACCCTTCAGTGTTAACTTAGGTTCTTGCTCTTTCTAGTGGTTAGTTTAGTCCTTTTTTGCCCCTTTCCTTGCTAGAGTAGTGTAGCCCTTCTTGCTCTTGCTTAGTTAGTTTGATAGCTCAGTTTACCAATTTGCTTGCTCTTTCATAATTTAGTTTCCTTTTCGCATCTCTTACTTGCTCATTAGTGTAATCAACCAACAATCAACCTTAAAACCCTAAAAACCCTACTCTCCGCACTAGGAACATAGCTCACGCTGTCTAACTCTAGTGCCCCCTTTATCCTCGCGGATCGACCCCGTACTTGCCGCCTCACCTATACTATGACACGACCCCGTGCGCTTGAGGGCGTAGTGTCTTAGTAGACGTAGGTAGTTAGTGTGGGACCATATAAATTTTGAAAGCACAATCCCATATACCGTGCGCTCCGACCTCGTGGGGTGTAAAAGCACCACTAGCAGAGATGCACCAAGCTTTCTGGCGCCGTTGCCGGGGATAGAGGCGCTCAACCTAGTTAGACAGTGTAGCTTAGCCTTTCCTTTTGCCCTCACCATTGCTATTATTTATTCTTTGTGTTACTCTTGCATATTGGTTTGCTAACCTGGTTCCTTGTTGTTTGTTTGTGACTTGCGCAGGTGACAGCTGTGCATGCATAGCACGCGTTCGACTTGCACCGACTTGGTGGTTTACGACCCCGAGATTGGGAGAAGAATACATCAAGCTCGTCGCAACCTACACCGAGAGGCCGAGATGGCACAGAACGACCCGCCACCGGAGGTTCCACCACCACATTGCCCACTTCATGAGTATTTCACGTCGGGGAACTACAACTCCCCCATCGCCACTCTAGTTGACCAGATGCCAGGTCAACAGTTCTCCATCCCATCGGCACTCTTGGGGCTTCTCCCTACATACTTCGGTATGGAGAAAGAGAACCCCTACCACTACATAGACGCGTTCCTTGAAACATGTTCTACCTTCCGCACGCCTGCCGCCACCGACGACTCAATCAGGAGGACGCTCTTTCCCTTCTCCCTCAAAGAGAAGGCCAAGGAGTGGTATGTTTTGAGGCCAGAGCTCATCACATGGAATGAAGTAAAGAATGAGTTTCTGAAGAAGTTCTTTCCAATAGCCAAGTTATCCTACATGAGAAGATGCATCACATCCTTCGCCCAAAAAGAGAACGAACCCTTCCACGAGGCATGGGAGAGGTTCCAGAAGTTGCTTTGTGACTGCCCTCATCATGAGGTTCCTCTTTGGCAGCTAGTTCAGGCCTTCTATACCGGGCTTGAGGAGCAAAGCCAAAACAACGTCGATTCTTCTTACGGGGGCACGTTCATGGCAAAGCCGCCCGAGGAGTCATGGCCGTTGTTTGAGCATCTCACCGAGAATTCATGCCATCGAGCTTCCACTAAAGGGGGACATTGCGTCCAGAACTACATCCCTCCTCCTTCTTCCGTAGCTCTCGCACGCAATGGCACCGACCCCGACATGATGAAAATGATGGCAGATATGATGCAGATGATGAAGAATCAAGTGGGTGGCTCTTTTAGCCAACCTGCAATGGCTGTGGACACTATAGACGAGGAATTTAACGCTTTACATTCCTTTGGTGGCCGCAACAACCAGGGCCCAATGTCCCAATCCTACACCCCCGAGTGGAGGAACCACCCAAATTTCTCTTGGAAACAACAGAATGAGGATGGGCAAGGACAGGGGCAGCAGAAGCCACGCTACAGCTCCAAGTTTGAGGACGAGGTTCTAGGAAGGCTAAGGAGCCTAGATTAAGTAAAAAAGGATGTCAATGCACATGGGCAGTCCATAAACCATCTTGAGTAGAGGTTGGACCAAATTTCTCTCTCTTTGGCTAGGAGGGAAGAAGGTAGACTTCCGTTTCAACCACTGCCAAATCCAAACAATGATGGGGTTTTTCTAGGGAACACTTCGAGTGCTTATGTTCCACTATCTTACCAAGCCCCACCAAACCCCTATGCTCCTCCACCTCCTCAAGTGCCGCTCAATTATCAATATGCTCCACCTCCACCTCACACTTACCAGCAACCACCGCCACAATATCACCCCCCACCACAACAACAACCGCAACCCCAATTCATCCTTCAAAATCCCAACTCCCCTCACCAAAGGCCTCCACCACCCCAACAGCCACAACCACCTCCACAAGCTCCCTCTTCTACCACCCATGAGCATGTGAAGGCTGTAACTACGTTGAGGAGTGGCAGGACCTTGGAGAGGCCCCATGGTACAGTTGTTGGCAGAGATGACACAGAGGCAGGGCAGGTTGATACTGAGATGCAGATTGATGATACTGTGATAAGAGGCAGTGTTGATACCGCGATGACGAGCAGTGATACTGTGATACCGAGCAGTGATACTGTGATTCCAGTGATACCGGTAGATGATATTGTTGATTTGGACCAATTGGGTTCCCAACTCCCTCCCTATCCTGATGCACTCGAGGAGCCTTCTGCTGCAAAGAAAAAGAAGAAGCATGCGGAAGATATTTTAGAGATCTTCAAGCAAGTGAAAATCAATGTACGTCTTATAGATGCAGTCAAGCAAATCCCGTCCTATGCAAAGTTCCTTAAAGAATTGTGCACCTTCAAAAGAAAAACAACAGGGAGGATGCCTAAGAAGATCAAGCTCACTGAGCAAGTGAGCTCCATCCTCCAACACACCATCCCCCGAAAAAGAAAAGACCCCGGTGCCCCCATCATCTCATGCTACATCGGGGCACATCACATAGACCAGGCTCTTCTTGACTTAGGGTCTAGTGTAAACTTGATGCCGTATGACCTGTTTGCTGAGCTCCAAATGGGGGAGTTGAGGCCAGCCCATTGCACTCTACAGTTGGCCGACTGATCTGTGAAGACGCCTAGAGGGCGTGTGGATGATGTGCTGGTCTGTCTTGATGAGGATACTTCTGCCTTCTTCCCAGCCGACTTTATCATTCTTGATATGGAAAAGGAAGCTAGAAAGGTGCCAATCATCTTGGGGAGACCTTTCTTAGCCACAGCTGATGCCATGATCCGTGTGAGGACTGGGACCATGTATGTTACTTTCATGCACATGAAGATCCGGTTGAACATTTTCAAGTCTTCTACTATAGCTGAAGTGATAGGGGCCACCGAAGAAGACTGTTATTTGGTGGAATGCCTAGATGAGATTGTTGAAGAGTTCCTACCTGCGTGGATTGAGACTGCCACCCAAGGTAGAGGTCTTGAACCAATTGTTGAGTTCCTTGATGATGATGATGAAGATGAGGAAGAGTGTGAGCTAGCCTTAGTGGCTGCAAGCCTGAACCTCCCTTCTATTTCTGCACCCTTGAAAAACTCCCTTAAAGCACCCCCAGTTCTTAAGTTGAAGAAACTTCCTGAAGGATTGAAGTACGCTTTCCTTGGCTCAAATGACACCCTCCCGGTGATTATTTCCTCCATTCTCTCTCCTGAGCAAGAAGATTCCTTGATGGAAGTCTTGAGGAAAAACATCCAGGCCATTGGATGGTCTATTGCTGACTTGAGAGGGATTGACCCCTCTATTTGTGTGCATCAAATATACTTAGAAGAAGATGTGAGGCCAACCCGTCAAATGCAAAGAAGGCTAAATCCAAAATTGAAGGACGTTGTAACTCAAGAGGTTGTTAAGTTGCTTGATGCAGGGATCATCTACCCCATTTCTGACAGTACGTGGGTGAGTCCCATCCAAGTTGTGCCCAAGAAGGGCGGGATTATAGTTGCAGAAAATGCTGATGGTGAGCTTATGCCGGTGAGAGAGCAATCAAAGTGGAGAATGTGCGTGGATTACCAGAAGCTCAACGAAAAGACAAAGAAGGACCACTACCCACTTCCGTTTCTTGATCAGATCTTAGAGAGATTGGCTGGACAGAGCTTCTACTGTTTTCTTGACAGATACTCAGGATATTTTCAGATTGCTGTGCATCCGGCGGACCAAGAAAAGACGACATTCACTTGTCCAAGTGGTACTTTTGCCTACCGAAGAATGCCATTTGGATTGTGCAATGCCCCTTCCACTTTGCAGAGATGTGTAACCTTGATCTTTGCAGACATGCTTGATTCGTCACTTGAGGTCTTCATAGATGATTTTTCAGTTTCTGGGAAGACCTTTGATGAGTGCTTGCTACATCTAGCTGCGGTTCTGGAAAAATGTGTGAAAGTTTGCTTAGTTCTATCTTGGGAAAAAAGTCATTTCATGGTACCTGAGGGTATAGTTCTGGGACACCGAGTTTCGAAAGATGGGATTGAAGTTGACAAGGCCAAGGTGGGCTTTATTTCTACACTCGACTTTCCTTCGACCGTAAGACATGTTCGATCTTTCTTGGGACATGCAGGCTTCTACCGGAGTTTTATCAAGGACTTTAGCAAAATCTCAAGACCACTCTGTCGATTACTTGAGAAAGATGTTGAATTTCATTTTGATGACAAATGTGTTGAAGCCTTCAATCATTTGAAAGAGAGGCTTATTTCTGCTCCTATCATGCAGCCCCCGGATTTCTCTTTGCCGTTTGAGATTATGACGGATGCATCCGATATGGCGGTGGGGGCTGTGCTGGGTCAACGCATTGGCCGAATTCCTCATGCTATCTACTATGCAAGCAAAACGTTAGACGATGCTCAAAGAAACTATACGACCACTAAGAAGGAGTTGCTTGCGGTGATCTTCACTCTTGACAAGTTCCGGCCGTATCTCTTGCAAAACAAAGTGACAATCTACACGGACCATGCTGCGTTGAAGTATCTCATGTCCAAGAAAGACTCAAAGCCAAGATTGATCTGATGGATTTTGTTGCTCCAAGAATTTGACATAGAAATTGTGGATAAGAAAGGAATAGAAAATGGTGATGCAGATCATCTCTCCCGTCTTGAGGGACCTTTTGATGTGACAAGTCCAATCAAAGAGATAATGCCACATGAACAAATCCTCTTAGTCTCATCTGTCCAAAAGCCATGGTACAAGCACATAGAGAATTTCCTAGCCAGTGGGAGGATACCGAGCATGTGGACAAGAGAGGAAAGCAAGAGATTGTTTGCTATGGTAAAGAACTACATTTGGGATGACCCACACCTCTTTAAGTACTGCCCGGACAAACTCATTAGAAGGTGCATTCCGGAGATGGAGCAGCAAGAAGTCTTATCTATGTGCCATTTCGGAGTGTGCGGAGGCCATTTTGGAGGGAAACACATGACCACCAAAGTTCTTCAATGTGGATTCTACTGGCCGACATTGTTCAAAGACGCTCATGACTTTTGCAAGAGTTGCATCAAGTGCCAAAAAGTAGGCACTATATCAAAGAGGGACATGATGCCTTTGTCACCTATCCTGGTGGTAGAAGTGTTTGATGTTTGGGGGATTGACTTTATGGGTCCTTTCCCTCCTTCTTTCGGGTATGTCTACATCTTGTTCGCCGTAGACTATGTATCATAATGGATTGAGGTTGTGGAAAGAAGAACAAATGATCATAAGGTGGTGTGTGATTTCGTGAAATCCAACATCTTTAGCCGTTTTGGTGTTCCAAGGGCTATGATTAGTGATGGCGGGAGTCATTTCATTCACCGCACCTTCGAAGGGCTTCTAAAGAGACATGGAGTTAACCATAGTGTAGCTACTCCTTATCACCCTCAAATGAGTGGTCAAGTTGAGCTGGCAAATCAGGAGATAAAGCTCATTTTGGAGAAGACGGTGCGACCGGACCGTAAGGATTGGTCACTTCGACTCAATGAAGCTTTATGGGCATATAGGACTCATATAAAGCCCCGATTGGCACTACGCCGTTCAAGCTTGTATATGGTAAGAGTTGCCGTTTGCCGGTTGAGATGCAACACAAGGCATTGTAGGGCTTGAAGACGATGGACTTCGATGAAGAGAAAGCTGGAATGAAAAGAAAGTCTCAATTGCATGAGCTAGAAGAAATGCAGCATGAAGCATACGAAATGTCAAAGAACTACAAGGAAAGAACCAAGTTTCTACATGACAAGATCATAAAGAAGAAAGAGTTTGAACCCGACAAATGGGTATGGCTCTACAATTCAAGGATGAAGTTCTTCCCCGGAAAGCTTCGTTTTAGATGGGAAGGTCCTTACCTTGTCAAGAAGGTGTACCCATCTGGGGCAGTGATCATTTGTGCAAAAGAAGGAGCTAAGGAATTCACTGTTAATGGGCAAAGGCTAAAATCTGTTGTTGAGGTCGGCCCGGACAAGGCCAACCAAGATTTCGATATTGTCATGCTTATAGAAGAAGAATCTGAGGAAGAAGAATGCTTGGACGAGGACGAGAAAGGGATTTACTACAAAGATCTTTTGAAGATTCCCAAAAAGTGAAAAAAGTCCAACAATCAATAAGCCTGGCTGAAGGCGTTAAATTTAGCGCTAGTGGGAGGCAACCCACGTGGTTTGAGATTCTCAAACCCTTCTTTTGATACTTTGATTTTGTTTTACACAAATACACACACATACTTGTGCTTTATAGTTTTTGTTTGAGTTTTGATGATGGAAGGTGATATAAATTAGAGATAGAGGATCTAGAAGTTAATCATGGTCATTCAGTCATGGTTGTGGCAAAAAGAACAAATAAAATCCAAAGCTCAAGTTTTAAAGTTTGAAAACTGAAGAAACAACCCCAACACGGCCGTGGAGACAGACCATGACTGTGGTGTTTTTGGCCAAACACGGCTGTGGCCCTCCGCCACAACCGTGGGAATTATTGCTACAAATTGGCCAAAGTTACAGGTTGTTATGAAGATCGGCCACGACCGTGGCGAATCGACCACGACTGTGGCCTGAGGACAAGGCCACGATCGTGGCTGGACGCCACGACCGTGGCGAGGTCGGACCAGGGTTCTCTTCATCGACAACACGACCGTGGCACCCACCATGGCCATGCTACCCAACCCTGGCCACGACCGTGGCCCACTGCCATGACCGTGGCCGAACCCGGTTCAGGAAAAAAATATACTTTTAAGTGTCCAAAAACGACCCTCCCCCTCATTCCTTCATCTTCCACCTCCAGAAAATGACCGTGGTGGCGAAAGACATCCCCGTGCTCCCCCATTCACTACCAAATCCACCACAATCCACCCCCTTTTGATCCCCAATCCATCCTAAATCGATCCCCAGCCTTCCCTCTCCCATTCCCACCGTCCAATCTCTCCCAATCACATCTCCATCTCCATTTCCATCTCCATTCCGCCCAGCAACTCCCCCACACAAAACCTCCACAAAAACCCCTCCATTCTCGCCCAAATCCACCACTAATCATATAACCATCATCCGTACACCACTATCCTTCCATTCCACCCATAAAACTATACCCACACCACCTTCTCCACCAAATCTGAAAATTCCCCTCCTACACCACTTCCACCTCCATTTCCACAATGAAGAAGATTGGGAAGGCTATCACAAAGGGGACGAACATCCTCACCGGAGGGAAACGACGTTCTAAAAATGCCTCCTCTGACATGTCCATTCCATCTCACACCCCATCACCCACCACTTCCGCCCACCATTCTCTCCGCCGGTCGCAATCGGTGAGCGGATCACACTCCCGCTCATCTGATAGCCACCACATCACAGACGCTACCTACGAGGGAGAAGACGAAGAAGAGGAGGAGTCCATGGGGGTCGACATGGACAACCTCATCGACGAGATTGAGCCGGCGACCGCAAAAAGAAACCAGCGATCCAAAGCGGCGCCGTCCTCATCCAGGCTGCCTCCAAAGCCCGCACCACCCTGCCACTCGACATCCAGCGTGGCGGCAAGATGTGAGGTGCAGCCGCAACACTCGCGGAAATTGCAACACGACGAGGAGCAGTCGGCCCACTGGTACAATTTTGATACCAGTTCGGGGTCGCAATCTTATGCGATGGAGGAAGAACAAGAAAGCGAGGAGGACGAGGTGGAACTGGAGCCGTAAGGAGAAGATGTCATGACATTTCTGGAGGCAGACAGAGAGAAGACCCTAGGCAAAGCACCAGCGGGGGCGTCCTATGGTAGAGGACACAGGAAAAAGAAGTTTGATCTTACCTACCCTGAGTGCATGACGAGGCGAGTCGTCACCACCAAGTATGGGTCGCAGAAAGTGATCG
This sequence comes from Alisma plantago-aquatica, assembly GCA_963693085.1. Lineage (NCBI taxonomy): Eukaryota > Viridiplantae > Streptophyta > Magnoliopsida > Alismatales > Alismataceae > Alisma > Alisma plantago-aquatica. Next base: position 836,269,877 of record OY856410.1, on the reverse strand, counting down.
AGGATCTAGGGATCAAGGAGGCAGTGGAAAGGAACTTAAAGAGAATAGGGTTGTGGGGTGTCCTTTTCACACCACAGCCAACCTACATCGCCTTGACCCAAGAGTTCTTCGCTACTCTCAAAAGGATTAAAGTGAGGGGTTGTGACACAATCAAATTTGCCATAATGGGCAATGTGCACACCCTCACTTCCACTGAGCTGAATGGGATTTTTGCTGCTAGTCCTGAAGAGGCCGTCAAGATGGATGACGGCTTGCTAGAGAAGGTGAATGAATTGGATTATGCCTATTTCTGGGAGCAAATCACAGGCAGCGGCGTGTACGATGCAGGAAGATCAAAGACAGCCGCCATAATCAATCGAATGATGCGCTATGTGCAAAAGGTCGTGGAAAACACAATTGTAGGGAGGTATGATAATCAAGGCTCCATCTCACAAAAAGATATGTTTGTCGTGATATCAATGTACCTCAAGAAGCACCTCGACCTTGGTGTTCTATTGATTGATCATATGAAGTCCATACCCTACAAGAGCACAAAACCCTTTGTCATGGGTGGGTTTGTGACTTCGATTGCACTAGCACTGGGGTACGATCTCTCGGGGTTACAGGATGCACTTGAGGCAGAGTTTGTGGATCTCAACTACTTGGTGCGCTCGCACACTATAAAGATAAAGGACAAGAAGATGATCTACCTTACTACTAGTGTGCCGGACTTCGAGCTCGAGCTGCCATACCACGTGGTACCTCTTCTTTCCGCATTGGGAATTAATTTCAATCTGAAAGAAAAACTTTTCAAATGGCAGCAAGAACACCCACGAGAGACGTATACAAGGGGAGCCACTGCCGTACATGAAGAAATCGCTGAATCTAATGTACACGGGTAGGAGCATGAAGCAGAAGAAGAACGGCAGCCCCCAAGAATTAGAAGGAGGGATGAGGGTACATCCCAGCTACAGCCGCCCTCAGGGAACGCCTATGACATGGCTACCATCCAGGCGCACCTTGAAAGTATTCAGAAGACTCAAGGCGACATGCAGCTTGTCCAGCAGTACATGTGGCAAGATCAACAACAGATTCACTACCAGATCAACCACTTGTACCAATACCAACATGCCCAGGTAGCACGAAACCCCGAATGGGGTGTAGACTTTTGGGGTGGTATAGCTGGACATCCACAGGCTTATCCTCCACCCCAGGATGACTATTGGGGTCACTATTACCAGCATCCTCCATCAAGCTCAGCTCCAAACTCAGCGCCTCCTCCATATCCTCCGAGCATGCCAAATCAGCCACCGCAGCCATGATACTTCCCCTATCTCCCCTAAGCTATAGTTTCATGCTGAGGACAACATGATTCTAAAGTTTGGGGTGGGTAGGGCGGTACGCATCATCCTTTCTCTCTAGTTTTGGTCATTTTGATATCACCCTTCCATCTAGTTTAGTTTTACTATTTTTGTTCTTTTCATTGCATCTTTGCATAACATGTAGTTGATTTCTGCATTTTTGAGTAATTTTTCAAAATTTTTGCTTTTTCAGCCATGCATTGCATATCATGTAGTTTTTGCTAATTTCTGCATGTTTAAGCTAGGATTTACTTGCTTTTACCTAAAGTTGTGATTGAATGTGATTTAGTGCAATGTGGCACCTTTTTGACCAATTTTTCCCAGATTTGATGTTTCTTGTCCAAAAAGCGTGTTTTGACTCAATCTTTACCATATTGAATGAAATTGCTTATCTTTGACAAATACAAGATGATATGTTGTGATGAAGTGCTATGTGGTATCAACGAGTGACTTCTTACATGATCATCACCTCCCTTGGGAATGTGTTGGTTTGATTGAATTATGATCCGAGCAAGCATAGAACGTTTAATGTTTGTGGAGTTACTGTTTTGATATATGGATTTCATTTAGTTAATTCATGTGATGTGATATCTATGGTGAAGTGTTGGACTAGTTTTCATGCAGGAGACCTTATGTGGAAGAGTATGCCAAGTGACCCCTCTTTGACCCGACCACTCTCTCATCATCTTCATACCCCTCCGCCCCATAAAAAGATGCCAAAGCGCACATATTAGCCGTGGCCACCTCTAAAAGTTTGGGGTGGCCACATCTTTACCTCTCCGCTTCACTCTATCCACCACATGCCCTATCTACACTAGGGGCAAGAAAAAAAAACAAAATAAAAGGATGCTCCTGTTTAAGAGCATTCAAATAAAGAAAAGATGAGTGCGTAAAAACACTCCAAAAATCTTACCGCATCCCTTTCTTCCACTTTTATACCCTTTGAGCTAGGAAACTTCAAACCTAGCTTACTTTATCCCTTTTTCGCAGCCATGTGGGTCATTTGGCATAGCTTGAAGCATAAGGTTGAACGCATGAAAGTGAAACAACACTCCTAGTCATCGGCGATTAACATCATCATGAAACGGTCTACCCGAAACCTTATGAATGAGATATTGACGACTTGTGCAATCCATGCATTATATGCGAAGTTCATGTGCTCTGTGCTCTCTTCATGATTGGTTTGTGAAAGCAGAAGAGGAGGGAGGTGATTTGCATGTATCTAGTCACCTTTGATCCCATTTAGCATTTGTCGCCCATCATATTGTATTTGTCATATCTTTTGATTGTGGAAAATGGAAAGGAGATTGAGTTGGAGCATACTTGAGGACAAGTATGTTTCAAGTTTGGGGTGGTGATCCAACCCTATTCTAGGGTTGTATCTTGTGTCATTTTGTACTTTTATCACATTCAAATGCATTAGAATTACATGCTATTCTCCCCAATATGATTATCATTACAAATACGCTTATGGATGTTCTTTGCACTATTTTTTAGGTACTTGGACCATGCTTAGATGGACGAGGGAGAGAGAGGGACCCAAAGAAGGCCCCAAAGTCTCCCTCAACCTACCTCAAGTGGCCAAGACTCATCCTCGAGCAAAGACATCCGAAATTGACAAAGTAAGAAGAGAAATCAAGAAGTCAAGCCCCACCACGACCGTGGCCCCAATGCCACAGTCGTGGCTTTTTTGCCAAAATCCAATAGGTTGCAACAGGGAAATCCACAGATCGCCCACGACCGTGGCCTCCCAGCCACGCCCGTGGCCACTAAAGACAACACGGCCGTGGCACCCTGCCACGGTCGTGGGAATTAATTTGCAAAAAGTCAGGTTGCAACAGGGATTTGGCCTCACTTACCACGACCGTGGCCAAGTCGCCACGACCGTGGCCGATGCTGATCAAAGACGCCCGTGGCTCCTCCCCACGGTCAGATCCAACTCCTCCAAAATGGCCGTGTTACTAAACACGGCCGTAGTGCATACTACCCACCACGACCGTGGCCACCACCATCTCACCACTTCCTTCACCCCACGACCGTGTTCACCACCCCACGGTCATCCCCCACTACCATCACCACGGCCGTGGTACACCCACCACGACTGTGGTACTCACATACCCTATACAACTTTCCACTGTTTTTCCTATTTTTCCCCCACTTAGCCCTAGCCCCTATATAAGCACTAGTTGCTCCTAGGGCTCGAGAGAGAGCACTCCCTAGTCGTCACCTAGCTGCTCCCTTGCATCCATTGCTCCCATCCACCCATTTCCTTGCATTCAACCCCATTTCCACCCACTTTCCACTCATTTCCACCATAGAACTCTAGGTTTCTATCCATCCATTCCACCATTTTCATGCACCCTTGTATCATTGGAGGAGGGAGGTCGTCTGCAGCTGCTTGGAGGTGAAGAAGAAGGCCACTTCATCCAGCTTCATGAAGTTTCTTCCTCTTCTACCCCTTTGTTTTCCTATTTTCATGACTATGTCTAGCTAAGCCCCCTTGTGGTGGGCTGTTTGGGATTAAAATGTTACTTTGATACCATGTTGGGGGATAAATTCTTGTAATGAACTCAATTCATATTTATGATGATTACTTCTTGCTTCCATCTCTTTTCCTATCTTATTGCATGTGGTTTGTGTTTCTTGTATGAATTGCTTGTTTTGAGGTTTTTGATGACACTTCATTTCTAGGAGGAATTGGGGTGTATGTGGCAATCTTAGGAATGGCTCCTAGGTCCAATTAGTGGATCCCTAGCTAGTCCCCTTTGTTCCTACATACACACCCCTCCTCTTACAAATGAGTGTGAGATTTAAGTGGCTAGTGTAAGTGAGAGTGATGCAATTTCCTAGGGCCTTCTAAAGGCTAGAGTGGCTAGTGGCATGAGGTTAAACCCCTTCATCTCCACTCCCATCTCTACCCTCAACCCTCAATTGTCCACTATCACTTACCCTAGAAACCTAGATTTGGCCAATCTCACTAGAACTACACCTAACCCTAGTCTTCTACTAGTAGTATAGGGTATGTTCTAATGGCATTTCCCTTGTTGTTTGGTTTGGTAACCTAGATATGATTTGAGCACCATGCAAGTTTTATGAACTCCCCCAACTAAAATCAAAGTGACATCCCCCAAACAGCCCACCCACCTTCATCACCTTGCTTAAAACCCTAATCGCTTAGTTTGCTTGTTAATGCTAGCTTAGTGCAATTACTTTAGTTTAACTTAGTCAATTGCTTAGCTCTACCCTTCAGTGTTAACTTAGGTTCTTGCTCTTGCTAGTGGTTAGTTTAGTCCTTTTTTGCCCCTTGCCTTGCTAGAGTAGTGTAGCCCTTCTTGCTCTTGCTTAGTTAGTTTGATAGCTCAGTTTACCAATTTTCTTGCTCTTTCATAATTTAGTTTCCTTTTCGCATCTCTTACTTGCTCATTAGTGTAATCAACCAACAATCAACCTTAAAACCCTAAAAACCCTACTCTCCGCACTAGGAACGTAGCTCACGCTTTCTAACTCTAGCGCCCCCTTTATCCTCGCGGATCGACCCCGTACTTGTCGCCTCACCTATACAACGACACGACCCCGTGCGCTTGCGGGCGTAGTGTCTTAGTAGACGTAGGTAGTTAGTGTGGGACCATATAAATTTTGAAAGCACAATCCCATATCCCGTGCGATCCGACCTCGTGGGGTGTAAAAGCACCACTAGCGGAGACGCACCACCGCCTCACAATGTAAGTTTTAAAAATATATCATATATTTATTTATATATGTCCATTTATAGTTATATCTTGTAAATGTGTTTATTTTGTCAAATTTTAGGTTGATGATGCACATGTACCATCTGAAGCACTTGAGGCACTTGATCAGTAACACCAAAAAGTTGACAAGAGAAGGGGCATCACTATGATGAAGAAGTTAATAGTGCAAAAGGGCAATGGACCCAAACTTGTTGTGCATTTTGATAATGTAGGAAATGCATCTGGTGTGAATCGCAATTCATTTGTTTCATATCTTGGGTATGTTACTCATAGCCATTGAAGTTGTAAGATAGATTCTTGTCATAAAGTTTCCAAGGAGAAGAAAGACGTAATATGGAAGGATTTATGCGTGAGTTATTATTAATTTGCAATTCTATTTTGTAGATTACTAATTTTTTGGATACTAGTTAATAGCAATTCTATTTTGTAGAGTCTATTTGAATTGGATGAAACGCTACATCGTAAATGCGTGATGCAACACTGTGGGAGAGTCCTAAGGAAATATAGGACAAATCTCACCCGAGAATACATAATAGAAGCTGACAAGAGGAAGAAGACAGCCACTGAACAGTGGAACTTCCTGGACAGAGAAGAATGGGACACGTTTGTTGCTTCAAGACAAACTGATGAATTCAAGGTATTAGGCGTCAGTCCCAATCTCATTAATATATGTTGTATTCACCTATTCAAGATTAACATTTACTATTACTAACCAAATCATTAATGTGCATACTAACTAGGCCCTCAGTGAGGCACAAAGATCAAGGCGTGCACTGAATGTGCATGACCACACAATGGGTCCAAAGGGGTATGCAGGCATTCGCCAAAGACTACAGTCTTAGGCTGCTGCTCAGTCTGCTGCTACTCAGGAGTCCTCCACTATAGGTAGCACACCTCTGCCTCGCCATGATGTCTGGATAGCTGGGAGGCAAAATAAGAAGGGAGAAATAAGGAAGCCCACAACTGCTGAGGCGGCTGCAAAAATGGTAAAATACAACTCTTGCAGCAATCGTTCAAATATTGATTATTTGTGGTGTTTACTTAAATACAAATTTTTGTTTTGGCGACTAGAGGGAGCTGCACGAGCTGAGGAAACAACACAAGTTCATCCCTGAGGGCACAAGGGATGAATTGACAGTTGCTCTGGGTAACCCAGAGCATCCTGGACGTGTTAGGGCTGCAGGCGCTGGTGTGGGCATCAAAGCTTTTTTTGGGCTATCCCAACGCAAACATGTCCCAAAAGTGGGACTTTCACAAGAAGAGGTAACATATTTTTTCCTTATAGATGTTACTGTAAAAGAGAATTCAATAATTCGAATTTGACGTTTCTTTTATCCATGTATAGGTAGATAAGCTATTTGATAGGAAACTCAAAGAAGCAATGAAAAAGTGGCAGACATCTCAGACTGCCACTTACCAGACAGTACCTATGGTGTCTCCTATTGCAGGCTCTACACCTACTGTAGAGGTTGGGAGTAATCCTGTAGACCCACCACCTAGCAAATCCGTTGTAAGTATTTTTATAACATAGTAACTCGTTTTTTAATTTAAGATGATATTTTTCAAAAAAAGATGATATGTATATATGTATATAACATTCTTTACACAAAAATTTGTAGGGGTTGAAGCCATGTCGTCTAAAAGTTAATGAATATGTCGTTGCAGAGGCGTCAGCTTACCCATCCCTACCAAGGGAAATGTTTCATGGGTCTCCATTACCAGCTGATTGGATTTGTGTGAGCCCGGTACATATATTCCCCAAGTGGATGGATCTTCCATTGCCATATGCCCACCGAGATTGTGAAACGCTTAGTGAGGCAGAAGACGGAGTGATATTGTGGCTAAAAGCGGATGTCATCTTTACTGAAATTGTATGGTAAATTTACATTACGTTAAATTGTTAGTGTGTGTATATGATGTCAGTTGATCTAAAATTATATATATATATATATATATATATATATATATATATATATATATATATATATATATATATAGGTTAAAAAGAAACCCACAACATCTAGGCCTCCACTTCCACCTCCTACATTACCCAGTTGGGTTCCACAGGACCTACCTGTCCCGTTAGGTCCTAACTATAGGGGCATGGCAATATGGTTAGGCGAACATGATATAAATTGCCCTATAACAATTTCTATAGATTAAGATATTGCAGGTCAATCATACGAAAGAAAACTATTTGTACAAGATATTTTAGAGTTGTTTCAATATGATTGGCTAAATACATCTGTGATAGAGCTATGGATAGGGTGAGATCTTCTTTATACATCCATATACCTTGTGTAGGATCTGGTGATCTGGTTTCTTATTTATTAATGCATGTGTAATTAATACATATTTTGCAGCTACTTAGAAAAGATATGTGCAGATTTTGCATTCGAACATGTAGGATTTTTTATTCCATCTTTGATTAGTCTAGTAGCTAAAGACCCTTCATCAGTTCAACAATACTGCTGTGAGGCTTTTACAATTTTTTCTCAAAATAATAAGATGGTGATAATGGCTCCATTCAATGTAGAGTAAGTTAACTTTGCTTATTATAATTTGGACTTAAGAAAATTACATTTTTATTGTGGATTTTGAGTTATTAATTTTTAACTTTTTTACCTTTAGTGGTATGCATTGGGAGTTACTGGTTATTGTCCCCGAGACGTTCACTGTCTATTATCTAGATCCTAAGGGGAGTAAATTGAATACAAAATATGGACACATAATGAAAATGGCATTATTCCGGTGAGAAATATTTCATTTTCATATCTGTTAACATATGTCATTACATTACTATTTAATTATGCAATGTACTGTGTTACATTAACATGTAGGGGTTTTGATGAGTTCAAAAAGGCTGGAGGAAAGGTCCCCACAAAAAAGAACCAGCCAATAATTTGGAAGAACGTGAAAGTAAGTTCCCGACTGCAATATATGTATATATTATTTATGTGAACAATGCTTAATTAGTTGTATTTTTTAATATTTTGTATGTTTGAATTTATAGTGTGCTACACAAGACAACGGATGTGTATGTGGATACTATGTGATGTGATTTATGCACATGATTATCAAATATGCCGCAATGGACATCGATTGTATTGCTGAGGTATTATATAGTCTCATTAGATAATATGAAATATATCAATCTTATTTATAGCTCATTAATTATATATATACATCATTCTCTTTACAAGTGTTTAAAACTGACCACACTACAGGAACAGCCTTACCAGATGTACATGCTCCCTATACGACGGGAGAATTAAATGAAGAGAAGAATGGGCAACAACCATACAAATAGTGGGGGTTTTAAGATATAATTGGGATGTTGATAGCGAATAATGACTAAAGAATGATATTTTGTAAATGAATTTCTAAATTATAATATATGTGTGAATGTTTCTACATGTCTGGATGTTTCTACATGTGTCTGAGTAAAAATGAATGAAACTGTTGGTTGCTATATGAATGTTTCTACATGTGTGAATGTGAAAATGAATGGAACTACAAATTGATAGCTACATGAATGTTTCTATATGTGTGAAAATCAAATGGAATTGCAGGTTGCATTGCTAAATGTGTGAATATTTTTTTTGTTAATTTTGTAGGTTTGTGGCCTGTTGTTGGCTGATATCAATGGATGTCGTAAAGCCTGCAGTTCATAACTGAAATGCAGGATTCTCATCCTGCGACCAGCCATACAGCAGGTCTGCAGACTGACAGAAAAAAAAATAGGCGTCGGTTATTTGTATAAAACCGACTCCACATCGTTACAGTGTCAGTTTCTAATAGTAACTGATGCCTATTTCCTTAACACCACGGCCGTGCTGGCCAGCACGGCCGTGGTAGCAGACCAGACACCATGGTCGTGTCGGCCAGCACGGCCGTGTTGGGAGTGCACGGCCGTGGCAGCGGACCAGACACCACGGTCGTGCTGGCCAGAACGGCAGTGTTGGGAGTTATATGACGTCAGTTTCTTATCTAATAACCGCCGCTGATAGTGCCCAAGATGGCGCCCTTCTGTGACGTGATGGTATATGACTTCGGTTTCTTATCTAATAACCGACGCCTGTAGTGCCCTGCTGGCGCATTTTCGGTGGCGCGCGAAGGGTTTTGGCGTCGGTTTTTTAACCGACGCGTAACGGCTGGGATTTTAGCGTCGCCCACATAGGTGTCTCTTAGAAACCGACACTAAAGGCCTTAAATAACTGACACTAAAGGTCGGTTATGTACTAGTGACGGTTCAAATTTGTTCAAGTACAACCTACTATTATTTTGCTATATCTCAGTAGGATGGACGAGAGGGGTCATGTTGTTGAAGATTGACTACGTCACTATAGGGAAGAGGTGTGACTATAGAAAAACATACGTGAGCTTCTAGTTGCCCCCCCCCACCAGTAGAGACATCTTCAGTCTACATGTGCACTACATATGGTATCATCCATGTTACGTATTGTGCCCTCCACCTCAGCCTCCTACCACATACCGCCAATCTGTTACCGACAAAAAAAATTTGTGAGTATAATTACTAATATTTTGCATTTGTTGAATTATAATAGTGCAATTGGTCTTTTATTATTTTTCATATACACGATCTTTATTATTTATATATTCTTTGTGTTAACATGTTGAATCACATGTGCACATCTGAGAGGCTTTGTATCATGCTCATGTACTTATTAGAGATGATATATGTTGGTATGTATACCCAGAGAGTCAGTCATGTGATGATTGTAATAGCATAATTTGTAAATGATTTGATTAATAAATAAAGAAAAGCTTTCAATTTATTCTATTTAATTCAATTATCAGATAATGATATAACATTATAAATGACTAGGGAATAATATTACTCAATGACGTATGTCTTCAAGTATTAGCCTTGTGGAAATGAGATCATACATATGTTAAGAGTGCATATACATATTCTCATTATGTCCCTAATCGGTTGTTATTGTGGAAGGTTGATAGACAACAATAACACATAAGATCAGAGTGTGGGTTGGTTGATGACAGAATTTCATTAGTCATGATATAGCTATATCAAACCAAGCACACATATATATGTTAGAGAACAATGTATAGGACAGATCCACCGTGAGACTAACACATGGAAGTCATCATCATGGAAGTCATAGTCATCTCTTACATTGATGGTGGTGGTTGTGGTTCATAGACCTCAAAACACTGTACTCATCATATGTCGTTGGTTACACTTTGACATCATCAAAGGAAGTCCTGAAACATGGGTTTTTATAAAGGTGATGATTGGGTGACTTTGACACATGGGGATAGATTGTGAGTGATAGAAATGGAATTTGTCCCTCTTACAAAAGTTTGATGTTCGAGGCCTCTTGATTAGTGAGATTGAGAAATGCATGGCCATGTACATGTGAGTCAATATGAGATATTGAGCTTACGTATATCTTAGATAGTCTGCTCTGGTTTAAATAATAAGATTGAATTTTGAAGAGGATGATTGCTCCATGCCTCAAGTTATCTGGATATTATTGACAAAGGAACTATACAAACACTGCAACACCATACACAGATTGTAGGTTGAAGTTGTTATCCAACTTTTCATTTACTTGGGTAGCATTAATGTGCGACTAGGCACTGCTCATTGCTTGTGATGTCATAAGTTGTTATGGACATTCACTGTCAAGGTAATATGGGACCTATAGGGTCACACACATAGGTCTCGACCTAGGAGAGGAGTATGATTTTGAATGACACTTGAATTAATTTCTAAAGAATTTAGGTAATTGATTCACACAATAAATTAGTTGGCTACACTTCCAGACGATCGAATGACATAGTGAGGAGGCCATTTGCAGTGCCAAACGATCATCTCAAGAGTTGAGACAACATTTGGAGGATCAGGGATGATTCAAAGTTGACATTGGCTATGGGTTGAACCAACCGGCTCAGCTCTGCTCACCTGACGACCGTTTCGGTGAGCAAGACGACCGTCTCACATGGGTGAGACTGCCCAGTTTGGGCATAGGAAGGTTCTAGATACTTTCACAGATTCGTTTGGATTGCACATTACTTGTTGTGTAATGAATTAATGTTTAGTAAAATGAATTGCCAATTTTGTATGAGATTGGGAAACTATAAAATAGCCATCTCACAGTATGAGATGACCATCTCGCATGCACGATGATCGTCTCGCATGCACGGTGACCTTCTGGGTCACCAAATGGCCGTTTGGGTGGTCGCATGTTGCAAAAATTTGAGATCCTCAACTCCCTTCCAATCTCACATTGACTGGGAACCCTGAACCTGGCCTCTACTATAAATAGAGGGGTATTGGGGACTTTCTAGAGAACAACACATACAATTGAGAATTTTCTTAGACAATTGTTGTCCACTCTGGTTGTGGTATCCAAGAGATCTCAAGCAAGTCATACCTGACTAGGGAGGGATATAAAGGGATAGAACAACTGAGATCATTGTTGTGAGAGAGGAAGTTGGTGACTAGTACGCCGACGTCTCCTTCTTGTCTATTCTAGCAGGAAGACAGGAGTTCTAGGTGGTCCATGTCGACTTCTCTAGAGGCAGGAGCTTGTTGTATGTCACTAGGAGAACAATGTCAACCATTAGTCTATTGAGAGAGGAGCTTCTACAAATGACGACGCTTGAGGATGCAGTCTATGGTATAGACCAAGAGGCGCAACAATCAGACGTGTCCCAGTGCAACTAGATGACAGTTGCACATATACGATGATGAGGAGATGTCACTTGACTTGATCCAAGACTAGGTATATCCTCAAAACCATCCTTCCTATCTTATAGTAATTGACGTGATCCAATGGTTATGGGAAATATGGTAGATAAAATTTTTGTTTCCGCTATCAGCTCTATAGCCATATTTCCTTACAGTGGTATCAGAGCCAACATTAATTTACTATATTATGGGATAATCGATATGATTAGATTTTGGTTTTTTCGGTCTATTATTACATTTTGTAAGGAGTGGGACCTGAGAGGGGATTCACTCCCTACTAAAAATTTGAAGAATAAAACATCAATTCCAAACACACTCAAAGGTATGTTGGAATAGGTGTAAAATTTTCAATCTTCAATAAATGGTATTCAAATCAATCAAAGTGTAGCAGCGAAATTAAACAAAGGACTATATTAAATTTTCACAAAAGATTATAAAAGTACATCATAATCTCCCATATGGGTTTTCATGTATGATATAACATAAGGATCTAAGTAGAGGGAAGTCTAAACTACTTCAAATCTATCTCCAAGCAACATCTCTAAGAGCTAGGTCCATGTTGGAAGCTATGTTTTCCTTGGCCATGTTTGACACCTCGATCTAAACATGGGTTGTTGGGAAAACACCTAGCAAAAGGGAAGGAAAATAAAGTATGTGTCAAAAAATATGAATTGGATATCAAGGAAAAGAAAACATGTAAATAAAGGCTAATTTTCATCATAAGATGAAGATTTCAAGAGTATGAGGCTATTTTTAAATAGATTCTTTCCATAAATAAAATATATTAAAAGGGTTGCACACATGATAGTTATGACTACCTTAACTAAGTAGGGTTGAGGCACCTACCAGACATCAACCTATAGGTGTGGGGAGAATTAATACATTCACAGTCACCTACACATATTTTAATGGGGGAGAATAAAACATTCCCTAGGGCAATTAATACATGCCCTATCTATGAGTGGTGGTACATAAGTACCACTACTATAGCTAAATAGTCAATAAAATCAACATGCTAGAAAAGAAATCATGGAAAGTAAAAGCATCATATCAATTAGAACAAGACATTGGGGTACAAGACCCAAACAAAAGTGAAATAATATTGATTTAGAGGCATATATAACAAAGGATTCCTGAATAGAAGATTTAGGGTTCATTTAAGCCTCATTAGGGAAATATAGGGTTATGGATGCAAATATCCCAACTTAGGGTGAAATATGCATATACCTCACTTACTGATATCAATTACTAACTTTCACCACTTTAATTGAGTCCAAGTTCCTCTTTGCCTATTTTCAATGTACTAACATGTATTAGAGTACATAATGCAAATTAATACATGGAAACCATAATTTTAGACCTTTCTTTATAAAAACTCAGATTTAGACTCTAAAAACCTCACCAATGAACTTATTAGGTTCTCCTTATCAATAAAATATATTTTTATGTTAATTTTGGAGTTGTGATGAATAAGATGGCATTTTTATGAATTTTATGCATTAAATTCATTTTCCAAAAATCACCCTTCGTTAAAACTCGAAATAAGACCTTGAAATTTTTTTATTTAATAGAGATTAGTTTTTCGATTCCAAAACATATTTATTTATCAAATTTTGATTAGCAGATATGAATTTTTCAATTTGACCAATCAGGAAATGACAAGTCAGAAATCTTCGAGAAAGAGGAAGAGAGAGAGAGTGAGAGAGAGAGAGAACATCATTTGACCCATGATCAGGGTTGGAGTTGCATAGGTAACCAAACTAGGGCTTCTAGAGAAGGTAAAATAACAAGAAACCCAAACCCTAGAAGAACATGGTAAATAGAGATGGAGATCGTCAATTTTAAACATAGAAGCATGAGTTTTAAGCATGTAGTAAGCAATATATGGGAAGGAGTTATAAAACTCACCTCTAGGAAGGTAGAAAGGTTCAAGAAGAAAGGTTCCTGAGCTAAAGAGGCTAGTTTCTCCAACAAAGCTCCTCTCTTGAGCAAGAAGTTCCTTCTCCACTTTAGATGTGAAAAACCCTAGCAAAATAACATGGAGATGAGGTGTTTAAGGGCTCTAGGTGGGGTTTCACCATGGAAGGCCTTGGTTTCGACCTATAAGAAGGTGGGAGGAAGATGAATAACATGAAAAATGGGAATAAAAGGAGGGAAATTACTAGTTTTGGTCGAAATCACCAAGAATGAGCTTTAGAAACCCTAAATAGAGAAAATTTGGAATCCTAGGAGCCTTCTTCACCAAAGTAAGCTCCCTCTTTTACTGTGGGACAACACCTTAGTGGCCAAGTAGAGCAGGAACGATGTTCTAAGATGGAGGAAAGAGAAGGAGAAAAAGTGTTTCAAATTGGGAGGTGGGAAGGGGTAGATATGGCTTTATAAAGAAGGGGGCAACCATGAGGTGTCTATGGACTTTCGATGTGTCCTTAGCCTAGGGCTTCATTGACATGCAAGAGGACAGATCATAGAGGCTTATTGAATATAAAATTTTGATTCGAAAATCCCATGGAGACTTCTAGGACATCTCCACTGTCCTCCAATCAAAGAAATAATAACCTCATTGGTTGATCATTTTTAAAGATAAGCTCATTTATAAAGAGGGTAATCCCTAAAATGCCCTTGGAGAGAAGCACCTTCAAACCAAGGTGCAACTAGGTTACCCATGGTTTAAAATCCTTAGAAGGGTAAGGGAATATTTAAGGATTATAATTCATGTGATAAGTTGCAAAGAAAACCTCCCAATTGGGTAAATTGTGTAATAGTCTAGAATGTACCTAAAATTGCAGAACTTGTACAAACAACATCCAAATTGAACCAAATTTGAAACTTAGGCTCATTTTATGATTTAAAAACACATCACAAAGTTAGATTAAGGTTTATAGCACTTAATTATTGTAATTAACCTTGTTTATTAGATTAAGTAAGATTTGTGGCCTTACACTTCTGGCACAAATTTATTTACCATTGTTCCACTTAAGTGGTGATTTTGCATTTTAGATCCTTAAATAAGATTTCATTGAGGTATTTGTGCATAAAACCTTCCATTCGTATAGTTATAGAACAAATATTCACCAAACCACTATAAATTTCATAATTTAAACATCAAGGCCAAAAAGGATAGGAAGGAAAGGAAAAGCTTGGAAAAGGGCCAAAAAGAGAATCTGTCCAAGTTTTAGTATGTTACAACACTCCACCCCTTAAAGAAGATTTCATCCTTGAAATAACAAGAAAAAAGAGGAGGGTGAGTATGAAACATCTTATCTTTAACTCCCAGGCTATTTCCTCCAAACTATAAAACTTCCACTAAAACTTTCATTAACTCAAACTCCTTATTTTTTTTTAACTTGGGAGTTTAGATTTGGGAGTTCTAATTCTTCACAGGAAACTCCTCATAGGTCAGGTTGTCATACATCACTAAGGGTTCCACATTTACGATTTATTTTTAACATTTTTGGCTTATTAGCATTATATTCATTATGATATTTCATCATCCTCAGTAGTCTTTTAATTGTGTCTCATTATATTCAAAAGAGTTATATTTTATTATTATTATCGAAACCATATATATTTATTATTTACCTCATTATGAGTTTTAGCACAATTAGAGTCTCAATTATCTCAATATGCATTATTATATTTGATCATTATCTTTAACAATTTGTTTTTAGACTCCATTATTACCTTATTGAATTATATCAGACTATTTTGTATGAAATAAGACACATTATCCAATTTTCTACCATTAATCAAAATAATGTCACATTAATCACTTATATCTATATTAAACATTGTCAGATTAACTTTCTCACTCACATTAATGTCATCATTAGTCATTTTCTCATATTTATTCATTTCTAATGATTGATTATGTAGTTTTATGTGAATTCAATTACTTCCTATCCATATTGAAGTCATTATATGTATTTTAGTGAACTAAGTAGAATATATTATCTATTAATGATTTGATTCACCTAACAAATCATGATTAGGTGATTAATTAGATGTGTATTAGAGAACAAGGTGATATGCATGCCATATTGATGACATGATTAATCTATGCTTAGGTGATTATATATCATTTATGTGTATTAATTATGTTATCTAATTATGACACCTAATGTCACTAATGTATCATGAATGTCATTATGGATGTATTTTTTAAGGTTAGATGATTACAACTTAGGGTTTAGGTCATTATGATCATTATTCATCACCTATACATTAGTATGCATTAAGTCCAATATTAGGTTACAATTATCTTGCTCATAATTTCGTTAGGGTTTATTGGTCCAAGAAATGTTTAGCCTCATGTGTACCCACTATTAGTATTATATGTGAGTTACTCATATTATATGCATTAGATATTTAATAGGGTTCAAACATGTGAACTATTCATTTGATGACCATTATATGTTCATTAGTATATAAAAAAGTATGTCAGGTTGTAACTATGACTTGTTTGGTCAAAACTAAGGATCTAAGAAAACTATCCTCCTAATCATGGAGTTAGGGTTTCTAGAGTCAGTGTGTTGATATTTCGGTATGTTATAGGACCCCAACCCTTGAAAAAGGATTTCATCCTTGAAATCTAACTACCCAAACATCATCAAACCAACTACTCTCCACCCCTTAAAAGGTCTGACCTACTAAGAAAAACTAATCTAGAGGTAAAAGGGTGAGTCTAACTAAGCCATGTATAAGATCCATCACGTTTCCACTATGCACTTTGATTGCTTACTAAACACTAAACTTCAAAGTCTAGGTTCTTAGGGATATACTATCCAAACATGTGGTTCTAGGGGACATAAGGGAACTATATTGGTTATCCATCCTCAAACAACTCATTACACCTGAAAGACAAGGTCAACATATTAGGTTCTCAGGAGTATCCAACTTAGGTTCCTAAGACTACTACTGTTTACAAGCATGCTATTTTGGATAGTCAGTATCAGCTCAGGCTAGGCATGTATCATATGTATCTCAGAGTCCTCGTAAACCATGCTAGTGGTACATAGGAAAATCTTGCTAGTCCCCGAACCCAGATCCTTTCTAGAAACCTTTTCTTTCAACTTATGCCCAAATAGCTACCTAATAGGATCATCACATTACAATTAACTAAACATATTTTGAATGTGAAACTCTTATGATACAAAATCAATCCTCTCATCATATCAATATTAGCATAGATAAATTCTAGGACAAACATGTCACTTAAAGAGGAACTATATGAGGCAAGGGTTCTAAGTAGGGAGACAAAATTGAAATAGTCACATTTCGACCACCATGGGCTCTGACACCATTCTGTAATGAGTGGGACTTTAGAGGGGATCTAATCCCTACTAAAAATTTGAAGAATAAAACATCCATTCCAAACACACTCAAAGGTATGCTGGAATAGGTGCAAAATTTTCAAACTTCAATAAATGGTATTCAAAACAACCAAAGTGTAGCAACAAAATTAAATAAATGACACATCATAATCTCCCATAAGAGTTTGCATGTATGATACAACATGAGGATCTAAGTAGAGATAAGTCTAAAATACTTATATCTCCAAGAAACATCTCCAAGAGTTAGGTCCATGTTGGAAGCTATCTTCTCCTTGGTCATTTTCAACACCTCGATCTAAACTTGGGTGGTTGGGAAAACACCCAGCAAAAGGGAAATAAAAATAAAGTATGTGTCAACAAATATGGATAGGATATCAAGGAAAAGTAAACATATAAATAAAGACTAGTTTTAATCATAAGATGAAGATTTCACGAGTATGAGGCAATTTTTAAATAGATGTTTGACATAAACAAAATATTATAAAAGGTTTGCATGCTTGATAATTATGACTACCTTAACTAAGTAGGGTTGAGGCACCTATAGGAACTCAACCTATTGGTGAGGGGATAATTAATACATTCCCAGTCACCTACACATATTTTAATGGGGGAGAATAAAACATTCCCTGGGGCAAATTAATACATGCCCTATCTATGGGTGATTGTACATAAGTACCACTACTATAGCTAAATAGTCCATAAAATCAACATGCTAGAAAAGAAATCATGGCAAGTAAAAGCATCATATCAATTAGAACATGGCAGTGGGGTACAAGACCCAAACAAAAGAGAAACAATATTGATTTAGAGGCATATATAACAAAGGATTCCAAAATAGAAGATTTATCGTTCATTTAAGCCTCATTAGGGAAATATAGGGTTATGGATGCAAATATCCAAACTTAGTGTGAAATGTGCACATACCTCTCTTACTAATATCAACTACTAACTTTCACTACTTTAATTGAGTCCAAGTTCCTCTTTCCTATTTTCAATGTACTAATGTAAGGTCCCAAAACTTGCTTAATGAGTTGAATAAACTTACTTATCATAATTGAATTATTATAACCCTAATATAACATTGTTATATGCTTTGAAATCATAACACAACCTTAAGTTTCAAATTTGGTCCAATTTGGACATTGTTTGAGCAAGTTATGCAATTTTATACACATTTTGGACTTTTCTACAATTTACCCAATTGAGAGGTTTTATTTGCAATTTATCTCTTTAATTATGTTCCTTGTATATTCTCTCATCATTCTTGATATTGTTTAGCCATGGGAAGCCTATTTAAACCTTGTTTTGAAGGTATTTGCTTCAAGGATATTGTAAGGTTTACCCCTTCATGGATGAGCTACCTTTAGTGGCTATCAACTAATGAATTATTTGTTTTTCTTGGAAATTCAAGAAACGAGGGATAAACATGTCTCTATGTACGGTGGGGGATCTTCTTTTGTGTGTTCTTGTATATTCTTAATAGTTTAAGGCCATGGACACTTGGAAAGATACTAGAACTTCAACTTTTTCTTTTTCTTTATCTTAAAGTTTCATATACTTATCCCTAAGCACCCAAACGAGCCATTTGCTCTCCACCACTTCCTTACTTATATGAACCTATTTCTCCCTCTGTGATGCCACAAATTTCCTATCTAAGTAAGAAGAAAGAGGGGATCTTCTTGGAAAAAGAATCTAGGGTTGCAATTGACTTCCTTTTTAGGGTTTAAAAAGCTTCCTTCTAGTGATCTTGACCTAAAAGAGTAAGAATCCCCTTATTTCCTCCATTTATTTCTTTTTTATCCTTCCTCCTACCTTTCTCCAGGTCGGAACCTTGCTGTTCCATGGTAGAAATTGCTCTAAAGCTCTAAAACCCTACCTTTCTTGCTCTGTATGCTTAGGGTTTGCTCATTTGATGAAGAAAGGTGCTAGATGGACGAGTTCATAGCTTATGCTTGGATTTTCTACCCTACCTGCTCAAGTTTTCTTCTGTTTGGGATTTCATATTATAATTAGAGACAATTTTTATAACTTGCTCCGCATTTATTGCTTACCATAAGCTTGCTAGCTCATGTTCTTGCTTTTAAATGATGATCCATGCACTAAAAATCTATGCTTGACTTGGATTTTGATTTGTATAATGTTTTCTATTTTGATTTCAGTTTTAGATGAACATGTGATCATGTGTACTCTATTCCTAAGTTATAATATGACTTGGATCAGGTTGGTTTGACAACCTATGGAGCTAAGCACCTATCAACCAATGGTCAATTTTAGGATTTAAAGTTGGTTTCTTTTATAAACACATGACTCGATGGTGGCACCATTGCAACAACCGATGGCATTGTCTTCATGACAACTGATGGTGGTGACCAAGGGTGTCAACTTACGTTCACCCCTTAGGTCAGGTGTTGGCCTAATTAGAAGCCTAGTGATTAACAACTAAGTACCCTAATGATGCTATCAATCCATGGTGATATTAGTTTGATTTGATGTTGATTAATGAATATAATGCTGATCTAACAACCTATGGTGCCTTAATGGTCACTAATGATGATGGATCAGGTCTCCACAACCTATGGCGAGTTAATCATATAGTTTTAGCATCAATTAAGCCTTAGACCAATGGTTTCTTGGGTCACTTGATGCAATGGTCAGACTTATACTATAATTCATGGTTTTAACATATGAACTTGACCCAATGGTCAAGATCTAATGTTTATTCCTCCAATAAAGTGGAATTATGGCTAAT
The DNA here is from genome assembly GCA_963693085.1 of Alisma plantago-aquatica. Taxonomy (NCBI): domain Eukaryota; kingdom Viridiplantae; phylum Streptophyta; class Magnoliopsida; order Alismatales; family Alismataceae; genus Alisma; species Alisma plantago-aquatica. The sequence continues at coordinate 836,249,970 of OY856410.1, read as the reverse complement.
GTAATATGATGGTCCTAATAATGTTATTTAGATGGTTTCCTTTATATGATCAACTTAAGGAGCTTACTTGTTGACAATGAATGGCTTGTTTTAAATGAACAGTCAATTATGGGTTTTACCCTACTCTCAATGAAACTTTTTGTGTTGTTAATCAAGATATGTCTAGGGTTAAATGGTTACTCTTTCTAGATCACAAATCAAGGATTTCATAGGTATTTTATCCAAGGTGTTTACTTATGTAAACAACCAATGTTATTACCTTTTAACCATCCAATGGTTCTGGGTGACATTGTGGTATGGTGATATGGGTTGAATGATGATGGAACAAATGGAGGGTTACCCTTAATAAGGTAATATTACCTATTCACTTGTATGAATAGAAGGGATGATAACCATGTTGTGTTGCTATGTAACCCTAATGATGTATAACTTGTTATACCTAGCATTAATATAACTAAATGATGGTAATTGGGTATGAATAGTCCTTGAATGACTAATACAATCATGGAGTACTCTGTTACTATTGCTGAAACCCTAGTATGCTATAACTTGATGGTTACACATTGATTTATGTGTGGGTTCATACTTGAGAATAGTATGAAATGTGATGGTGATGCTTCACCTTATGCATTCATGATCCAATGGGGATGCCGTGAGTTAGGGTTTGGGTATAAATGATGATTAGTAACATTGATATAATTTATCATGTGGGACCTAACTCTAATGCAAATAGATAAAGATGAGAGTTCATGTTTAACATTCTTGTATGATGTAATGATGGTGAAATAACCTCCTTTATATGATCATAACCTTAATATGTTAATTGGTGGTTATCATAGCCACATGTTTGATACTTTCTTATGCTAAACATCTGCATTATGAATATGATGAGGGTTGCTCATATCTAGATTCCTTGCAAGTTGATGTAATAAAGGAATGTTCTTAATGTTAATATAATGCTGCTATGATTGTTTATGAATATCTCCTAGATCCTTAATGCAATATTTTTTTGATCTGGTGTATTATATGTAAGTGATGTTGTTGAGCCTTGTTATAAGGCATGTAAAGATAATGATGATCTTACAGAGAATAGTATGATGGTCTTAATGACCTTTGGTCATGGTTGAGCCCTGAATGAGGTGTAATCCTCTTATGCTGATAAGGGTTGATACCCTGTGATATTGTGAAAAGGATTTATATCCTATGATAGTATGATGGTCTTAATGACCTTTCGGGCATGGTTGAGCCCTGAATGAGGTGTAATCCTCTTGTGTTGATAAGGGTTGATAACATGTGATATTGTGAAAAGGATTTATATTTTGTGATAGTATGATGACTAGTGTGGTTTCATGAATGGCAAGTGAATAGTACCATGTGATGAAGAGATGAGAAATTATGTTCCACACATTTTATATGTTTTAAAAGTTGTGATATTTATATTCTTGCTATAAGTAAATTAGGGTTTGTATGTCCACTTGTTTGAAGTAGCCTTAATTCACCCAATTGGAGATAACTAATCAAGTGAATCTCTAATCATGCAATTCCCTATGCCATGGAACCATCTTCAATGTCAAAACTTGTTGGATGGTGAAATGAGTATTCCTAAGGGAAACTCAGAGCACATACTATTGAGTATGCAGGGTGCTTGTCATCCTGACACCAAGTGTTTTGGGAGGATGGCTACGGTCATACCTAGCCCACTTTTTGAGAACGATTTTGGTTGGGTCTCAGTGATTATAACATGATGTGATTAGAGGACAACTGCAGTTGTACCTCAGTGATTGGGTTTGAATACCCTAGATTCTAGCGTTGTGACCTGTACTAAGGTGGGCTAGTTACAAGACTATATGTCACTGTTTTGTAGTTTGACTATATGTCACTGCGGTGCAAACTCGTATTGACTGAGTATGGAGAAGATCTTGGAGTCTGGCTCTTCCTAGATCCTCTATGGAACTAATTGCGACTAAGCGGTGGTCGGTTGGACTTTGAGTGGTACAACTCAAACTCCCTAGGGCATAATAAAAGATGTAATACAACCGTGTAGCATATTTTTTTAGGGCTATACATAACATTTCACATTGAATGATAACCCTTGTTTGTTATCTTTATATAAAGATGATGCTTAGTGAAATTTTGAGATAGTAGATATATTTAGGTTGTTGATATGCTTAGGATTGTAGATGTGTACATACAATAGCTATGCTTATGTTGATAACTATACTGCTACTGCTGATTATATTCATGATGCTAGTTATCTCATGTTGTTAGTTATGTTTAGCATGCTAGCCATGCCTTTGTAACTAGAGATGCATATACTGCTAATCATGCTTATCCAGATAGTTGTGCTTATGTTGTTAGCTCTTCTTATGATGTTGATATGTTCAACTTGTTAGACATAATGATGTTGTTAGATATGTATATGATACTAGATTTATTCATGATGTTAGAGATGCTCATACTTCTAGATTCCTTATATTGTTAATAGGGATATGAGAATGGTTTGGCTAATGAAGATAGTTATTATCTACTCTTTTATGTATTTTGTTAATCATCAGTTTTGTTGAGCTTATTTGTTATATATGATTAAACTGCTTGAACTATCTCATTACCTAAAAATGTTGGAATCAATAAACATTGTTGGAGGTTATATCTCTTGCTGGGACATGGGTCTCACCCTTGTGGTTTGCCTCATCTTTTTAAGTAATCGAAAGTGATGAAAACAAACATGTGGTAGAAAAGAGGAGCTATAGTAATGAATCTTTGAGAAAGTTGATTAGATGTCTAGTGTGTCCTAGAGTTGTCCCTGTACTTTTAGGTACGGACAGGAAAAGTGTGTATATGGTGTTTCAGACGAATCAAAATTTTGTTAGCATGTTAATGTTTGTTGTGTGGCATATACAAATATTGTTCTCCTGTGTATATATATGTTGTGGCTAAGACGATAGAACAATTTGTATCAAATTCTTGACATAGTATGGATATAAGAAATATGTTGGGCTCTTATGCAAATGTTTCTGAGCGGGTCTGTCGTTGAAATCAGTTTTAATTTACCCATATTTTTGGGTATGTGATTAATTAGTGATCGGTTGTGTTTTTTGTTTTTGAGTAATATAATTTAGTGTAACAGGTTCTCACAAGTTGGTATCAGAGCTTTAGGTTCACTTAGTCTATAGGGACACTAGGAGTTAGGACTAGGATAATGTCTAAGTTAGGAACATGACATATATACATAGTGCATATTGCCTAATCTCAATATTTGGGTGACCTGGCAAGGTATTCAATTATTGAAGATAAGGTAAGTATGGAACTATTAGATTGTTATCTTTCTGATTACTCTGATCAAGTAGTCATTTTGAGACAATCTAAAGAGCATAACGAATAAGAAATCATGGTGTGAATATCTCAATCCTACCTTAAAGAAGATGAGAATTACATCATTATCTATCAAAACTTGAATGTTTGGTAACTATAAGAGAAAGATATTACACCATGAAATCTAAATCTGCATACAAATAAGGAAAAGAGGAGTTCTTAAAGATGTAATTCAAGAAGATAATAAAGTAAAAGATAGATAAGTCTATGCTTATAAAGTGATTCAAGGTATGAAACACACATAAGATGGAGAAAACTCCAATGATAAGTACAAAATGAGAAGATAAATGAGAACAATGACAAAGGAATAAGGTGGAACCTGAGTTAATCTTAGACAAACCTATGTGTGTAAGAAAGTGTTAATGTAATATAGGCATGGAGTTTGTAAGAACAAGGTAGTTGATCCATGTTTAATGAAGAAAATGTGGAATATGATGATTTACCTGTTGATAAGTGGCTGAAAAACATAATAAAATAAAAGAACATACCCTAGTGGGATAAATAGTCATCAAGGAAGGAGTAATGAGATATGTTAATCATGATGATTCCTATGGTAATGGCAAGGAACCCAAAATGTAAAAGGTAAAATGATACATAAGAAGTTGTAACCTGCATAATGAAAATAGAATTGGTTACCTTTTTGCTAGTGACCCTTGAAAAATACTACTATGGTATGGGAAGTGTGTTTCCCTTTGTGTCTTTCCTTTCCAGGGCACAACTTTCAAGTGGAACATTTCCACTTGGTATGTGTGGATTCATTGTAAACATGACGGTGGATAGCTTATTATAGAATAAGGTTGTTTGGACTATGGTTCCAAGATCATAAAGTTTGTGATGATTTTGCTTTTGAGCCTTCCAATAATTAAGAAGACTCCTCTTATATGTTTTGAAATTTATTATGTTGGTAAAAGTAGATGAGATAAGGATGTGAGTTCCTTATAGAACATGAGGTGGATACCAAGGTAATAAATCCTAGTATCTAAAATGTATAAACAATATGGGAAGTATGTGAAGGTTGGAGATGTTTATTAAATGAACATTGGAAGTGTTCCTATCCCTTAGAGAGAGAGCTAATGATGGCCCTCTAAATGTTGTTTGGAATGAACAAAAGTGATTCTATAATGTTGTGTATGGTTAAATGATAGTTGGGCAAGACCACTATCAAGGATAGATGGTTTGTTGGTCAATAGATATTTGATACTGGGTTCCTTTAAGATAAATCTATGATCAAATATCAATGCATAAGAGTAAGATTGGATGACATAATTCACATGACCATGATGAGTTTAGAGTTATGTCCTTTAGACTAACCCAGTCATGTCATACAAGTTATATCAAGCTTTGAATGATGACATGTCAAAGTATTTCAAATATGGTCAAAAATATGATCAATATTTCTTCAAAAACCTTAGGGTTGCCGAAGCAGCAATAGCTATAAGACAAGTTGAATAAGAGTGAGATGGGGTTGATTAAATTTCTTTATGGGATCATGATATGTCTTCTAAGTAGGTTGTGTAAATCCTAGTAAGGTAAAGATAGTGTTGTTGTTTCACCCTTAACAAGGCTAACTAGGAATGATGTTTCCTTATATGGAATGATAGGTGTCAGCGTCAAGATTTCTTTTGATGCTGAAAAAGAACTGACAAGTGTTCCAGTGTCAGTGTATCTAGAAAAAAAGGATGGATACACCACCTTTTTTATGCTTTAAGGAATGGTATGAGACACATGCCATGATTGGTAAAAAGCTAGCAAGTATAAATTTTTAGTAATGTGTTGATACAATAGATATAATTTTAGGATGATAGCTAGAATTTAAAGTTGAACATTACTACTAGAGTTATATATATGACACAACAAGTTTCTACATTCCATATTGAGAATGTCTTCTTAGATGGGGTTTTTGTGCTGATCCAAGATGAGATATGTATGCATGATGCGACATCACCATGATATGCAAGTAACCATGTGAAGGTAATAGGATGAGGTGCAAAGGAAGTACCCATATTTGTTTACCTTGGATTTCGGGGGTGAAATCACTATTAGGGGTTTATAGTTGTAAGGCCCCTAAACTTTCTTAATGAGTTGAATAAGATTCATTATCATAATTAAATTATTATAACCCTAATTTAACCTTTTCATATGATTTAAAATCATAAGAGAATCTTAAGTTTCAAATTTGGTCCAATTTGGACACTGTTTGAGCAAGTTATGCAATTTTATGCACATTTTGGACTTTTCTGCAATTTATTTAATTGAGAGGTTTTCATTGCAATTTATTACTTGAAATATGTTCCTAGGATATTCTCTCATCAGTATTGAGCTTGTTGATCCATGAGGCACCTATTTAAACCTTTGTTTCAAGGTGTTTTCCTCAAGGTATTTTAGAGTTTACCCCTTTATGGATGAGCCACCTTTAGTAGCTATCAACTAATGAATTATTTGTTTTGCTTGGAAATTCAAGAAACGAGAGATAAGCATGTCTCTATGGATGGTGGGGGAGCTTCTTGTGTGTGTTATTGCATATTCTTAATGGTTTAAGGCCATGGGCACTTGGAAAGATACTAGAACTTCAACTTTTTGTTTTTCTTTATCTTAAAGTTTCATATACTTATCACTAAGCACCCAAACGAGCAATTTTCTCCCCACCACTTCCCTAATTATATGAACCTTGTTCTACCTTTGTGCTACTGAGAATTTCCTGTCTAAGGAAGAAGAAAGAGGGGATCTTCTTAGAAAAAGAATCTAGGGTTGTAATTGACTTCCTTTTAGGATTTAAAAAGTTTCCTTCTAGTGTTCTTGACCTGCAAGAGTAAGAATCCCCTTCTTTCGTCCGTTTATTTATTTTTTATCCTTCCTCTTACCTTTATCTAGGTCAGAAACTTGCTGTTCCATGGTAGAAATTTCTCTAAAGCTCTAAACCCTACCTTTCTTGCTCCTTATGCTTAGGGTTTGCTCATTTGATGAAGAAAGGTGCTAGATGGACGAGTTCATAGCTTATGCTTGGATTTTCTACCCTACCTGCTCAAGTTTTCTTCTTTTTGGGGTTTCAACTTCTAATTAGAGGCAAGTTTTATAGATTGCTCCTTGTTTATTGCTTACCATAAGCTTGCTAGCTCATGTTCTTGCTTTTAAATGTTGATCCATGCACTAAAAAGCTATGCTTGACTTGGATTTTGATTTTTATAATGTTCCCTGTTCTGATTTCAGTTCTAGATGAACCTATGATCATGTGTACATTATTCCTAACGTATAGTATGATTTTTAGTAGGTCAGTTTGACAATCTATGGTGCTAAGCACCTATCAACCAATTGTCAATTTTAGGGTTTTAAACTGATTTCTTCTATAAACACATGACTCGATGGTGGTAGCATTGCAACAACCGATGATTTTGTATTCATGACAACTGATGGTGGTGACTAAGGGTGTCAACTTAAGTTCACCCCTTAGGTCAAGTTTTGGCCTAATTAGAAGCCTAGTGATTAACAACTAAGTACCCTAATGATGTTATCCATCTATGGTGATATTAGTTTGATATTTGATGTTGATTAATGAATATAGTGCTGATCTAACAACCTATGATGACTTAATGGTCACTAATGATGTTGGATCAGGTCTCCACAACCTATGGTGAGTTAATCATATAGTTTTAGAATCAATCAAGCCTTAGACCAATGGTTTCTTGGGTCACTTGATGCAATGGTCAGACCTATACTGTAATTGATGGTTTTAACATATGAACTTGACCCAATGGTCAAGATCTAATGTTTATTCCTCCAATAAAGTTGAATGATGGATAATGTAATATGTTGGTTCTAATAATGTGATTTATATGGTTTCCTTTATATGATCAACTTAAGGAGCTTACTTTTTGGCAATGGATGGCTTGTTTTAAATGAATAGTCGATTGTGGGTTTTACCCTACTCTCAATGGAACTTTTTGTGTTGTTAATCAAGGTATGCCTAGGGTTAAATTGTGACTCTTTGTAGAGCACAAATAAAGGATTTCATATATGGTTTATCCAAGGTGTTTACTTATGTAAACAACCAATGGTCTTACCTTTTGAACATCCAATGGTTCTGGGTGACATTGTGGTATGGTGATATGGGTTGGTGGATGATGGAATAAATGGAGGGTTACCCTTAATAAGGTAATCTTACCTATTCAATCATATGAATAGAATGGATGATAACCATGTTGTGTTCATATGTAACCCTAATGTGTTATATCTTGGTATACCTAGCTTTGATATAACTAAATGATGGTAATTGGGTATGAATAGTCCTTGAATTACTAATACAATCATGGAGTACTCTGTTACTATTGTTGAAACCCTAGTATGCTATAACCTGATGGTTACACCTTGATTTATGTGTGGGTTCATATTTGAGAATAGTATAGAATGTGATGATGATGCTTCACCTTATGCATCCATGATCCAATGGGGATGTCGTGAGTTAGGGTTTGGGTATATGTGATGATTAGTAACATTTATAAATTTATCATGTTGAACATAACTCTAATGCAAATAGATAAAGATGAGTAATCATGTTTAATATTCTTATATGATGGAATTATGGTGAAATAACCTCCTTAATATGATCATAACCTTAATATGTTAATTGGTGGTTATCATAGCCACATGGTTGATACTTTCTTATGCTAAACATGTGCATTATGAATATGATGAGGGTTACTTATATCTAGATTCCTTGCATATTGATGTAATAAAGGAATGTTCTTAATGTTAATATAACCCTTCTATGATTGTTTATGAATATCTCCTAGCTCCTTAATGCAATATTGTGTTGATCTGGTGTATTTATGTAAGTGATGCTGTTGAGCCTTGTTATAAGGCATGCAAAGTTAATGATGATCTTTTAGGGTATGATGGTCTTAATGACCTTTGGGCATGGTTGATCCCTGAATGAGGTGTAATCCTCTTGTGTTGATAAGGGTTGATACCCTGTGATATTGTGAAAAGGATTTATATCCTGTGATAGTATGATGGTCTTAATGACCTTTTGGGCATGGTTGAGCCCTGAAAGAGGTGTAATCCTCTTGTGTTGATAAGGGTTGATACCATGTGATATTGTGAAAAGGATTTATATCTTGTGATAGTATTATGACTAGTGTGGTTTCATGAATGGCAAGTGAATAGTACCATGTGTTGATGAGATGAGAAATTATGTTCCTTAAATTTTATATCTTTTAAAAGTTGTGATATTTATATTCTTGCTAGAAGTGAATTAGGGTTTGTATGTCCACTTGTTTGATGCAGCCTTAATTCACCCAATTGGAGATAACTAATCAAGTAAAACTCTAATCATGTAGGGCCCTATGCCATAGAACCATCTTCAGTGTCATAATTTGTTGGATGGTGAAACGAGTATTCCTAAGGGAAACTCAGAGCACATACTATTGAGTATGCGGGGTGCTCGTCATCCTGACACCAAGAGTTTCGGGAGGATGGTTGCGGTTATACCTAGCCCACTTTTTGAGAATGACTTCGGTCGGGTCTCAGTGATTATAACATGATGTGATTAGAGGACAACTACAGTTGTACCTCAGTGATTGGGTTTGAATACCCTAGATGCTAGTGCCGTGACATGTACCAAGGTGGGCTAGTTATAAAACTATATGTCACTATTTTGTAGTTTTACTATATGTCACTACGGTGCAGACTCGTACTGATCGAGTATGAAGAAGATCTTGGAGTCTGGCTCTTCCTAGATCCTTTATGGAACTGATTGCGACCAAGTGTGGTCAGTTGGACTTTGAGTGGTATGACTCAAACTCCCCTGGGCATAGTAAGAGATGTAATACATCCGTGTAGCATATTTTTTAGGGTTTTACATGACGTTTCACATTGGATGATAACCCTTGTTTGTTATCTTTATATAAAGATGATGCTTAGGGAAATTAAGAGATAGTAGATATACTTAGGTTGTGGATATGCTCAAGATTGTAGATGTGTACATACAATAGCTATGCTTATGTTGATAACTATACTACTACTAATTATAATCATGTTGCTAGCTATATCATGTTGTTAGTTATGTTTAGCATGCTAGCCATGCCTTTGTAACTAGAGATGCATATACTGCTAATCATACTTATCCAAATAATTGTGCTTATGTTGTTATCTCTTCTTATGATGTTGATATGTTCAACCTGTTAGACATGCTGATGTTGTTAGCTATGTATATGATACTAGATTTATTCATGATGTTAGAGATGCTCATACTGCTAGACTCCTTATATTGTTAATAAGGATATTAGAATAGTCTGGCTAATGAAGATAGTTATTCTCTGCTCCTTTATGTATTTTTTTAATCATCAGTGTCGTTGAGCTTATTTGTTATATATGATTAAACTGGTTAAACTATCTCATTACCTAAAAATATTGGAATCAATAAACGTTATTGGAGGTTATATCTCTTGCTGGGACATGGGTCTCACCCTTATGGTTTGCCACATCTTTTTAGGTAATAAGAAGTGATGAAAACAAACATGTGACATCAAAGAGGAGATATAGTAATGAATCTTTGAGAAAGTTGATTAGATGTCTAGTGTGTCCTAGAGTTGTCCCTGTACTCTCCGGTTTGGGTAGGAAAAGTTTGTATATGGTGTTTCAAATGAATCGGAATTTTGTGTGGCATATACAAATATTGTTCTCCTGTATATATATATATATATATGTTGTGGCTAAGATGATAGAACAATTTGTATCAAATTCTTGACATAGTATGGATATAAGAAATATGTTGGGCTCTTATGCAAATGTTTTTGAGTGGGTGCTTTCATTGAAATCCGTTTTAATTTGCCCATATTTTTAGGTATGTGATTAATTAGTGATCGATTGTGTTTTATGTTTTGAGTAATCTCATTTAGTATAACGGGTTCTCACAACTAACATGTATTAGACTACATAATGCACATTATGTACAGAAACCTTAATTTTAGACCCTTTTTAGAAAAACTCAGATTTAGACTCTGAAAACCTCACCAATAAACTTATTAGGTCCCCCTAAACAATAAATATGTATTTTATGTTAATTTTGGAGTTGTGATGATTAAGATGTAATTTTTATGGATTTTATGCATTAAATTCATTTTCCAAAAATCACCCTTCATCAAACCTCAAAATCAGACCTTGAAAATATTTTTAATATATATATATATTAATTTTTAGATTCCAAAACATATTTATTTCTCAAATTTGGATAAGCGGATTAAAAGGTATGAATTTTTCAATTTGAACCAATCAGGAAATGATAAGTCAGAAATCTTTGAGAAAGAGGGAGAGAGTCATTTAACCCAAGATTAGGGTTGGAGTTGTATAGGTAACCAAACTAGAGCTTCTAGATAAGGTAAAACAACAATAAATCAAAACCTTATAAGAACATGGTAAGTAGAGATGGAGATCGTCGATTTCAAACATAGAAGCATGAGTTTTAAGCATGTAGTAAGCAACTTATGGGAAAGGGTTATAAAACTCACCTCTCGAAAAATGGACAGGTTCAAGAAACAAGGTTTCAGTGTGAGAGAGGTTGGTTTCTCCAATAAAGCTCCTATCTCGAGCAAGTAGTACCTTCTCCACTTTAGAGGTGAAAAACCCTAGCAAAAGAACATAAAGAGGAGGTGTTTAAGGGCTCTAGGTGGGGTTTCACCATGGTAGACCATGGTTCTGACCTGGAATAAGGTGGGAGGAAGATGAACAACATGAAAAAAGGGAAGGAAAGGAGTAAACTTACTAGTTTTCATCAAAATCACCAAGAAGGAGCTTTAGAAACCCTAAATAGAGAAAATGCAGAACCCTAGGAGCCTTCTTCACCAAGGTAGACAACACCTTCATGTCCAAACAGAGTAGAATGATGCTATAATCTGGAGGAAAGAGAAGGACAGTAAGATTTTTTGAATTGGGAGGTGGGAAGGGGTAGATATTGCTTTATAAAAGAAGGGGGCAAGCATGAGGTGTCTATGGGACTTTCCATGTGTCCTTAGCCTAGGGCTTCATGGCCATGCAAAAGGGCAGCTTATAGAGGCTTCTTGAATACCAAATGTTGGTTATAAAATCCCATGGAGACTTATAGGCCATCCCCACCATCCTCTAATCAAATAAATTACCCCATTGGTTGATCGCTTTTAAAGATAAGCTCATTTATAAAAGGGTAATCCCTAAAATGCCCTTGGAGAGAAACACCTTCAAACCAAGGTGCAACTAGGTGCCTCGTGGTTCAAAATCTCTAGAAGGGTAAGGGAACATCTAAGGATTATAATGCATGTGATAATTTGCAAAGAAAACCTCCCAATTGTGTTGATTGCATAAAAGTCCCTAATGTACCTAAAATTGCCTAACTTGCACAAACAACATCCAAATTGGACCAAATTTGAAAGTTAGGCTCAATTTATGATTTTAAAACACATAAAAAAGTTAGATTAAGGTTTATAGAACAAAATTATGGTAATTAAGATTGTCCAATACATTAAGCAAGGTTTGTGTCCTTACACTTCTGACACAAATTTATTTACCATTGTTGCACTTAAGTTGATTTTGCATTTTAGATTCTTAAATATGTTTTCACTGAGGTATTTGTGCATAAAACCTTCAATTGGTATAATTATATAACAATTGTTCACCAAACCACTATAAATTTCACAATTTAAACATCAACGCCAAAAAGGATAGAAAGGAAAGGAAAAGCTTGGAAAAGGGCCAAAAAGAGAACATGTCCAAGTTTTAGTATGTTACAACACTCCACCCCTTAAAGAAGATTTCTTCCTCAAAATAACAAGAAAAGAGAGGAGGGTGAGTATGCAACATCTTATCTTTAACTCCCAGGTTATTTCCTCCAAACCATAAAACTTCCACCAAAACTTTCACTAACTCAAACTCCTTATTTTTTTTAAACTTGGTAGTTCAGATTTGGGAGTTTAGATTCTTCATAGGAAACTCCTCATAGGTCAGGTTGTCATGGATCACTAAGGGTTCCACTTTTATGATTTTTTTTGGCTTATTAGCATTATATTCATTATGATATTACATCATCCTCATTATTCTTTTAATTGTGTCTCATTATATTCAAAAGTGTTATATTTTATTATTATGCTCAAAACCATATATATTTCTTATTAACCTCATATGAGTTTTAGTGCAATTATATTTTACTCAATTATCTCAATATGCATTATTATATTTGATCATTATCTTTAATAATTTGCTTTTAGACTCCATTTCACCTTTGAATTATATCAGATTATTTCGTATGAAATAATACACTTTATCCCATTTGCTACAATTCATCCAAATAATGTCACATTAATCACTTGTATCTATATTAAACATTGTCACATTGGAACGTTAACTTTCTTGCTCACATTAATGTCGTCATTAATCATTTTATCATATTTATTTAGTTCTTATGATTGATTATGCACTTTTATGTGAATCCAGTTACTTCCTATCCATATTAAAGTCATTATATGTATTTTTGTGAACAAAGTGGAATATACTATCTATTAATGATTTGATTCACCTACCAAGTCATGATTAGGTGATCAATTAGGAGTGTATTAGAGAACAAGGTGATATGTATTTGATATTGATGACATGATTAATCTATGATTAGGTGATTATATATCACTTAGGTGTATTAAGTATGTTATATGTATATGTATATGTATGTATATATATGTATATATATACATATATATATACAATATACACACATCAGCCTAAAAGTGGTTTTGATGGTGGATGTGTAGCATGGTTATGGACAATAACCCCTATTATCTATGCATGGTTGTGTTGTTCATTTATCCTTTAATCTCGATCTGTGTACTAAGCCTCTATATTATTTTCCCAATGTAAAAGTATTATTCTTTCCTACCCTTTCTCTCCTTGAATGTAACTTGAGGTTTCTCAATAATTATGTAAAAGTAGGATAGTTTACTTTTCTATTATGATAAATATGATAGCATCCCAAAAACGAGCCAACCAGACAGAGGACCAAGGTGGACTAGGAGGATGAGCTGAACCAATTGCCTGGTGGACCCATCTGATCGGCTGGAGGAGCCAACAGATGGTGGATAGAAGAAACAGATGTCTGGTGAGACAACCAAAAGACCGGCCAAGAGGCAAGCCGACTGGTTCAAAGGTTGAACCAGTCAATTCAGATTGGAAAGTATAAATCCTCATCAACAAAAGGTTTCTGCATGTGTTTTGGAACTAGGATGACATAATTTCTTGTGTCTCCAAGGAAATACATTAGGTTGGCTATAACCATCACTTTCATTTATTCCATGTTTTCATTGTGGCATATAACATGTATAAGATACGTACTATATATGTGGTGATTGGATAAAGTATATGTATTAATAAATACAAACTCCTTCAAATAAAATCCCAAGTATTAGATGCTTTCCAAAAGTGACACACATGAAAAACTTGACCGACCAAGCATATGTTACGCTTCTATGTGGTCCGTCATCTATCCCGTGGAAGTGTGATGGTAACAATGTAGGTTCCGCACCCGCAGGGTGCATTATTATTGTGTCAAAATTTGGGTTAGGCTTGACTTCTGATTCTCAGAGCATCTCGGCCCAAAAGCATGCAGATGATTATGGCAAGGGGTTGCACATATCATATATCTAGAATTGCATATGATGAAATCGACAAGAGTTGGCTACCATGATGATTGACTATGTGTGGTGTTGATCGGGCCACTGTCAAATTATCTTGGATCTGACCCACTAGAATATTGTACACTACAATATTTTAGATTGTTATTGAGGGATATCAATTCAAATAAAATAGTGGGAGCGATAATAATTAAATACCTAGTTAATATCGTCACAATTTTTAAATCTAATCAAATAAAAATGATTTTTGACAAATGCAAATTTTCTCTTGTAGAATCAAATGACGAACGAATCTGAATTACGATTGGTCCTCAAGAAGGACAAACTTGACAAGGTAAATTTCCAAAACTGGTTTTGGACTTTGAGAAGGGTTCTCAATGAAGAGTGCAAGCTCTACATCCTTGACAAACCAGTGTCAAAAATACCTACTCCTGATGCACCTAGGGCACAAGTGGATGCTTACTTGAAGTATGCTAATGATGTTGTAGAGATAAAGTACCTTATGCTTAGTGGCATGAACTATGAGTTGCATGAGCAATGCGAGGACATGAGTGTTCTTGAGATGATTGCACATCTTAAGAAAGTGACACTTGGCCTCACAAAGCAAGAAGGGGATGATATCCTAAAGGTGCTCCTTGAGTCTAAGTTGACAGAGGGAACCTCAGTAGAAGAATATGTATGCAATACGATTGGACAAGTATATCATCTTGAAGAATTGGGATTCACTTGAGCCAAGAGTTGGCCACTGATATGATTCTGAAGTCAATGCCCGAATCATATAGTTGCTTTATTTCATGTTATCTTCTTGTGAATAATATGGCTGGACTTATGTCAGACTTGTTTGCCATGTTGATTCATGCTGAAGCAAAATTGAAGAAGGACAAGCCTGTGATGGTGATCAGTGGAACTGAGTCCAAGGATTAAAGTAAGACTGCTAATAATTCTAAGGTCAAGCCTAAATCCAAATCTTCAACACTAAATATAAGGAGAAAGAAAAGTATAAGAGGAACTCATCCTTTGTACTTGAAGGCTTTCAGGAAGAAGACGATGGGGATGGTTATCTCCACTTTAGGTATATACATTATTGAGATAAATCTATGAACTTCATCATCATGTGTACTAGATACCAGATGTGGATATCACATATTTTCTCATATGTAGGATCTGAAAGGAAGTAGGCCTTTGGGAAAAGACAAGGTGGAACTACGAGTTGCAAATGGTATAAGAGTTACGGCCAGAGCAGTTGGAACCTATAGTATATCTCTACCCACAAGGCTTGTAATATAGTTAAAGAACTTCTATTATGTACCTGCTATAAATAGAAACATCATTTTTGTATCTTGTTTGGATAAGGATGCATTTTAATTCCATATTAAAAATGGTCGATATTCTATTTCAAAAGATGGGATCTTTTATGGTAGTTCCTCAATGTGTTATGGTCTTTATTTGTTAGATCTAAAGACATATGTCTATAACATATATACCAAAAGACTAAAACTCAAAAACTCAAACAAAACATACCTTTGGCATTTCATCTAGGGACATAAATGAGAACCGCATATCTAGACTTCATAAACATGGTTATCTGGACTCTTTTGATTTCAAATCAATAGAGACATGTGAATCTTGTTTGTTGGGCAAGATGGCTAAGACCCCTTTCACTGGTAACAATGAGAGGGCTAGTGATCTATTAGGAGTCATACATATTGATGTGTGTGGACCTTTTAGAACAATCACTAGAGGTGGGTATCAATACTTCATTACCTTCACTGATGACTTTAGTAGGTATGGCTATGTTTATTTAATGAAACATAAGTCAGAAACTCTTAAAAAGTTCCAGGAGTGAATTAATGAAGTATACAATCAACTTGGTAAAAGTATTAAGGAACTTTTCTCTAATCGAGGTGGAGAATACTTTAACTAAGAGTTTGAGAACCTTCTTAAAGCCCATGGGATTATATCCCAGTGGACAACACCTAGAACACCCTAGCATAATGGTGTACCAGAAAGAAGGTATCACACACGCCCAAAACATGTACTATATTACTTGGGTTCCAATGACAAGACACCCTAATGAACCAAGAATGAGGTGGAATTGCTCATATCTCAACCTAGGGGTATATAAGAAAGACTCAACCTCCATTATTAGATATCTATTTCTTCATGTAAGTGCTTCCTTGGATAAGTCGAGGGTAAAAGAGGCATCTCCTTCACCCTTTTCACTTTGATGCCATCAAGGCTTAATGGTGATCTCGATAGATAAGGTCTTGTAAAGGTTCCATCACCACATTCATGCCATTCTTCCATCATATAGAGTGATGGAGGGCTTGTCCATAGCCTCATCTTATCTCTTCACAATCGCTGAGATGGAGGTCTGATTCAAATGATACAAAGGAAGATCTTAGCCAAATAACAATAGATATGAGAGGATTTATCCTCACTTACCTTCTTTGTCCTTACTTTGTAATATTTCTTCCCTTTTCTACCTTCTTAATGCCATATGGCAACCTTTACCTTGAATATTCACTATTATTTCTACTATCACTGGAAATTAGCTTTTCTTAGGTTGGGAGTAGACATCAACCCTCCAAACCATGTAAATACTTTAGATCTATTTAACTTCATATATCCTTGGCATGTTTGCCTCATTGCTCATAATTATATTGCCTTACTTGTATGTCTAGATAACATGTTGTGATGGATGATCTAGAACACCCACAAGAGAGAGCTATTTATCCATACATAGAGAAAGAGTGATATGGATTCACGAGATTGATGCATATTCTAAGAAAATTTTATACCAAAAGATGTGTGTTTGGTTATTTTCTTGTTATCTCAAGTAGGAAACTTACTTGTAATCCTATATTTAGTTTGTTCTTCAGAGAGGGATGAAATGAATAAGTTTTTGAGTTCTTGAATGTTTGGTGATCTTGATTGGTAGGCAAGACTAAACCTAGTTCCACCATGATATATATCAAATCAAAATTTTTAACTTATCTTATCTTTGTTGACTTAATTTACTTTTAATTTTATTGTTTGGGCATGATATGATCCATTGAAATTGACAAGATAAGGCTATAGGTTCCAATGGACTTCCACTCATGTCTATATCTTTGACACCATTACTAAAATGTAACTCTTCTCATTGTGGGGGTCCTTTGGAATCTAGTTATTATTCTAAATCTTGAGCAAGAAAACTTGGCCCATAGTGATCACATTTGGACTCATGTTCTATACTGGTCAACTTTGTGGTGCCATTGTCACTACATGGGAACACACAAACGCTATATTCTCAATGTCTATTTAGAAGAGGACATCGATTTTGTTGTGTTACTTTGAGTATTTAGAACATCATATCATGTATACCTATTTGACATCTTAAAATTCTAATCATAAACTTGGTTATTATTGTAACCTTTGTGATTTCCATGTACTTAGACCCGGTCCATGTACCAATATCATAGGTGTAGATAATTGAACCTTGGTTGTTATATTGATATAGTGTGCATACTCTCTCTTTAGATTTAAGCTCTGTCATTCCTCACTATTGAACTAATCATGAGTATTGACCACAATAATGACGTCCACCTTAGTGCCAAAACCTTCATTATAATCTTTCATAGAGGAAAAAGCAAATGTACATTGCCTTGAGTTGGTTTGTCATTCTATGAAGTGCAACATTTTTTCATGAAGACCACGCTCATTAAGTTTCTCCAATAGGATAAACTTTGGGCTGGGCTTAATGAGGGCCTAAACTTACACATTATGACAAACATCAACTTTTTTAATATGACCATGCCTAATGAAGTGACTTAAGAGGAAATATATGATTATTTCTTCGTCCTTTTACCCAAAAATTAACCTCTCTTATGGTATTATTCTTTTAAAGTGGTTAATAAAGAATGAGTAAGAATCTAGTGATAATTATGTCAACAATTTTTTTCTTCCCTCACATATTTCTCTTTATATATCCATGTTGAGTATATTCAAATAAGGAAATGGTCAAAACTTTACATGGTATGGAAAAGGTATCAGAGTTATATGTGAGACAAAATGGGTTTTATGTATGCACAAAATGCCTACTTTACAAGGTCAAATGCCTCTTCTTTTTCAAATTTGATTAAGCACAATCTATCATTCTTATTTTTTTAGTTTTACAAGTTTGATACCTACCCACCTTATTTCATCTAATTTTAAGATTTAATGATAATCAAATGGTGGAGATAGATGAAAGGATGATAGATTATCTTCATTTATTCCACTCTAGGGTTATCCACATGCCCATCAATGCTAAAATGAAACTTTGAAAAAAGTAAAACCCTTTTCTATGTCAAAATGATGATTACAAACACTACACACAACCACTAGATCTCCAGTCAACTATGGATGGTCTACGGATTGTTTTCCTAATGGAAATTAAAGATATCATTAAGCATGCAAAGAAATCCACTTCCTAATGGATTCCCAAAATCAAACTATCCCATCCTAGTTTTTGATCACACACTTAGAGAATTGAAGTAGATGGTGTCACTTTGGAAATTGTATTATAGAAGGTGGTAATCCAAGACAGTTGTCGTAAACCAAGGATGACATGGTGAGTATTGGGTAAACATGTTTTTCCCTTTCTTGCAATGTGTGTGTGACATACATTTCAAACCCATAGTAGCCAAGTCATCAACAACAACCATGATGTTTTCTCATTCTATAAAAATTTGGTTGGTTCATGTTGTGTGCTGGTGGTCGCTACACCAAAAGACTCCCATGATCATCTGACAAATGGGGGCATAAATACCATGGTATAGAGGTGTGAACACCCAAATGTGACTTTATTCTAGTGGTTTGAATGGGGGTGGAGTGGTTGTCATAAAATAAGATCTATTGTCACCCCTAGTTAGCATTAATAACAACCTTCAACTGGTAAACTAGGATCTTAATCTCATTAATTGGGGCCATGTTTTGCCTCTAACCACTTCATTGGAATGTAAACTATTCGACTACATGTTTTGTTGAACTCCTACTGACAGACTGTGACAACCTAATTATCTATTTCATATAATATATTCATTTATCAAATTCTTAACGACCCTTGTAATCTTTTGGATTCCAATTGCATGGTTTGAGCAATTTCATGATCCAATTTGACCTTATGTTCAAATGTGTGACAAAATCGGGCATAATAAAAATGGATGCCAAGACTATAATGCATCATACTTTTGAAATCATAATTGAACCTCATCAAAGCATTCTTCATGATCCCAAATCAATATCAGGTTTTACATGATTCAACTACTAATCCAACTATGCAAAAATCTCCCAAATAAAACATTTGAAGCCTGAGATATGATCTTCTAAAGTTGGTTCAATTTAATTTTGTTTTGATTTCAATTGGTTTCAATTTGGATATGTTGTCGGACATCCTCACTTAGTCCCAGAATAATGTGCACAAACTAACAAAGACTCTTCTTCCCTCTCTCTTTCACATGTGATCCTCCCTCACCAATGTTGGCTCATGTGCACTGTCAAATCATCAAGGCCACATATCTCTACCTTGATCTAAAGGATCCCATGTTGTCCTCAACCACCTTTCAGGCCAAGGATAGTTGTGCAACAACTACACCACACACACCACCACCTTACCTCCCATCCTATATGAATTGGGGTGCTTTTTCCTTCCTTTCCTATTTCCCTTCTTCTTACCTTTTCTTTTATCTCTTTCTCCCGCCTCTATTGTTTGCTTCGTGAGCCACCATAACATGAGATGTGTTTCTACGGCAGACACATATGCCTCACCCCAATCAAACCCTACCTTTTGAAGACCAAACACCATATGTGAGGTCCTCTTGAGTGTAGCTGACTTCTTCCTCAAGTCCCTTTACCGACGATTCCCATCATCTCTCCTTTGGTTGGCTGCAACATTGCCACGTACAGTGTGTGGGTTTCAATCCTGAAGTGACTGGAGAATATGGATGGTAACTGCAGATTGTCATGAAAGTCTTAGCTGAAATGGAACGAACAACCACGATCCAAGATGGTATCCCCCCTCGTGGTCTTCTAGAAGTGCACCAGAGAACATGACAGTGTCCCTGTTCGGTCCCTATTTGAGGTTTGAAACACGGGAGCATCTGTGTGAATGAGCACCCCATCTCGCCTGGCCTTGGAACCGACATCATGGCTGTTCAACAATAATTGGGACACAAATTGAAACTCAACAACCCATCCTAGGTTTCTACCAAGGAGATCTATACCGTAATATCAATTTAATGCCTTGATCATATAAATATCATGAATAATGTTATGGTGGTCCGAAATATACAAAGTTATATAAATGATCAGAATGAAGAGACCTACACCACAGAGTTACCTACACGCCCTTATTCAAAACCTAATCTCTCTATTAAATTTTATAATATTTAACTATTTTTGAATGAAATTGATACATGAGAGTGATTACCCTTTGATCCATGTTTCTTGAGATACCTCCTAAACACCGAGTCATTAACTATAATGATCACGTTTGACTTGTCTTGGATTTAAAAGATGGTCATTTCCCTAATTTTCAAAATCTTGTTTCTTAATGATATATAATGCTTAAAAAATATGAATAATCAACCGCTTGCCTCCTCACAACACTAATATCATCTGTAACCCCTTTGGTCTTGACTCAGTCAATATGACACTTAATGCATGAATGTGACACTTGGTGATGATGCATGACAATACAATGACCAAATGATATCCTTACCTTATTAATGCACCAAATTCTAATGATCATTAAAATTGGTAACTTTATAGGGTTCTATGATCATCTTGTATATGACCAACCCCTCTTGTACCTTGATGGGTTTATTGTTCCTAAATCCACCAATATTCACATCTTATGTGACTTATATGACTCCTTTATTATATATCATGTTCCCTAATCTTTATATAAATCTTATTTTCTTGTCCCCCACTTCAAAATAAGGAAATATCCTCCCTTATTATTACCTTGATGTGGATTTCCCACATAAATTCATATTTTGACCCCTAATGATGATGAAAATGTGGATAATATCATGTAGAGATGATGAACCTAATGGTGGGTGCATGGTGCCTAGACCTTGGGGACATCCACCTATTCTGAATATGAACACCTTATATTGTTGATCTAAATTCTCTTTTATGGTTGATACTCATGTCTTGATGAATCTTGACCGTGTTTGCACTTGTGCATCTTTTGTCCTTAAAATGTAAGTAACCAACTAAAACCTTGAAATAATTACACAAAATAGATGGAACCTCAAAAGGACTTAAAATTTGAACCACACCTTCATGATGGAACCTATATTAGTAAAAGATAATCATATGCACAGATAAGAAACTTGGAAGCTAACTTGACCTAAACCCTAAATGAAACTAATCAGGGTTGATGATGTGAATCTAATATATGCATGTAATCTTGATCTTAGTCAGGTGTTTCTTAAACTCTAGATGGCAAGGATAAGTCAAATGAAGAATATATAAACCAGGTACATGGTTCAAATAATTATATCATTATAGTTTTGTTACTTGCAACTTGATATCCATGTAAGCTTGTTTACTTCCAAATATTTCCATGTTTCATTGTAGTATCATACATGATTATTTGTCTTATCGATCTTATAACTTGAACACATAATATATATATCCATTATACAAACCTTGTGATCCTGCATGTATTCCTAAGATAAGGACACAAGGTTGTGTTGGATCAATGGGCTCTAGAAGGGGGGGTTGAATAGAGCTTCACAAACTTCACAAAAGTGATTAGACCACCAAATTATATTAAGTGCAGAAATTAATTCAAAACAGCAATTTGATGTCCTAAACTAGCATACAAAGCAAGGATAAGAGACAAGGAAAGCATGCACTTGGACAGGTGGTTTAGAGTGGTTCCATGTCCTAAACTTAGGAGCAATGTCAGTCCACTACCTAGAGTTGGTTAGGCTCTAGGATTTGTAACTTGGTTCTCTTATATATATATCACACAATAAGATTACAAGCTACAACTACCAACCATCCAAGGACTTATATATCAAGCCAAGATCTTCTACCTCACCAAGGACTTACCCACCAAGCAAGTAGTCTTCCACCTTCTTCAAAGGAATTACCCACTCTTGCTTTAGTCTTCGGCCTTGCAGGATTTACCTATCTTGCTTGAGCTTTGCCTTGCACCTCTCCTTCACTTGGAGAGCTTTAGCACCTTCCTCCTTCACTTGGAGGCCTGGAGCAGCTAGCCTTCTTCTCCTTCACTCGGGGAAGAACAGCAACCTTCTTCTCTTTCACATGGAGAAGAAACTTCAATCGATCTTCATAGAGAATGGAGATGGGAGAAGTGGAAAGGAGAGCTTTACAAGATTACAAATGATAGCTCTCATACATGGGATCCTAACTCACTCATACTCACGAATTTGCTTTGAAGGTAGAGAGAGAAAGGGGCTCAAAGGATTAGAAAACACTCAACTAAGGCTAGGACCAAGCATATGTGAATGAGCAACCTTGGAATGAAGTCCAAGAGGTCCTATTTATAGTTGAGGGTGTCCCTTTGAGGTTGGGAGAGTTAAGTGGCACAAACTAGCCGTTTTACAACTTGCAACAGATCTATTTTGAGTCCCACCTACTCCTCCAACGGTTGGAATTGCTTTTTCTGCATTCCAGTACAGTCCGATCGGCCGAGTTTCATTAAAGGAAATTCGGCCGACACACTAGGCGACAAGTCTGAGAGATAGACTGTCGGCCGAGTTTCCATGGGGAAACTCGACCGATCGGTCGACCTTCAGACTTGACTGATCAGTGGATCGGCCGAGTTTCCTACCATTGAAACTCGACCAAACAGGGATCGGCTGAGTTGGAAACTCGGCCGACAGCCCAGAAAATTCCAGAATATATGGATCGGCCGAGTTTGGAATTCGGCCGACAAAATCCCTGTTAAGGGTATTTTGGAATTTTCATAAACTGTACAAACGATGGATTTTTGAGTCCCAATCATTTTATCCATCTTAGATACAATGCAAAACATGATTATGAGTGATTACATAAAATGTTCTAAGCCTCTAAGGGCTATATTACAAAGCGGTTAAAAGTCACATGTTTTGCATGTGCCGGAAGAGTAGCTTTGGAGATAAAAGTGATTCTTTTCTTGTATCTAATATCTGCAATGATCTCAAATAGACTTGTTAGATACATATGAATGGAATGGTTAAGTCATTATCAAAATATGGGCAATGTGCGACACCTAGGTCAACATTCTCCCCCTTTTTGACAATGACAAACCATTCCTCAACATATTGAAAAAAATGTGAAAATTATACCTTTTCTTTAGGGAATTGCAAGGGGATGCAAATATGATCAATTTGTAATGCTCCCCCTCAATTCATGCTTACTCGTTCCTGCATGGTTAGTTAACACACAAGCAACCATAGCATATATATAGATTATATGATTATAAACAAGTATAGATGCATTGTAGTTTATAGACAAGAAAAGAACCATACAAGAAATAAAAGCAATATGATTGAGGTCTTTCTCCCCCTTTGTCATCTCAAAAAGGCAGGGGGGGTAGAAGAGCATAAAAGCAAGGTCTTCTCCAAACACTCAATCAACCAAATCACAGAGAGACAGATAAACACCAAGATAAAGCACGAAAGCAAAACCTGTCATTCATCAAAATATGGAACACACTATGAGATAAGCCATACAAAGTGTTTCCAAAAGAAACCATAAGACAAAAACTACACGGACAAACGGAGTAGCAATAGTACAACTCAGATGATGTGCCTAATGTAAATAATACAATAATAGTCCAAAAAGATATATCATGGTCTTCCGAGACTAAACTAGACACATCAACTCTAAGCTACACTAATCTATGTCAACATCATCAACGGCAGCCTCCATGTCCTCGTCGGGCTGGTAGTCCTCATCTCCATCATCGGAAGGAGGAGCAGCAGCTGGTGTAGCCTCGTCTTCAGCAGCGTCATCGTCATCCGCATCCTCGTCTTCAGCATCCGTCGCAGTAGCCTCATCAGCGTCAGTCTCAGCATCCTCCTGGTCAACCATATCCTCGTCTGGAGGACCAAAAGCACGCCCGGGCCACCTCGCACTCTGCTCGGCCCAAGACATGCCTAGAGCATGTAACTCATAGGCAACCTCAATAGGGGGAGCAGAAGAAGTGTACTGGGCCAGAAGCTCAGACAAACGACCACCTGGGAGCGCCAGAACCGGAGGAGAGTATCCACCTGCAGAGTGATCAGCGGAAGCAGAAGGGGGTGGAGGAGGATAAAACTGACTATACGCAAAAGAAGCGTAGTCACCACCGGGGTAGGGCTCGTAGGTGGGGTAGGGCTGAGGGCAAGTCAAAGACATGGAAGACATGATGTGGCACAGATCCTGATGGTGATGTTGCTGGACCTACATGTTGTAGGCTTGCTGATGCATGAGGTACCCCATGAGGGCCTCATTGGAGACATGGAAGTCAGCAAAAACCGGCTGCGGAGGAGGTCGGAAAGATGGCTCAGGAGGAGGTGGTGCAGCTGTGGAGGGTGGAGGAGGAGGTGCATCAGATGATGGTGGAGGTGGAGGAGGAGCAGAAGAAGATGATGAACCAGAGGTAGGGACACTCTTTTGAAGAGTGGTCTCACTGATATGAACGCCTTTACGATCAGGGCGGTAGAGAAAATCGGTAAAGAGAGATTTTCCAGTGGCATGCTGGAAAAGACCACAAATTAGGGCAGGATATGGAAGATGTGTGCCCTTGGTGTTCTTTCCCGAGTCAAAACAGGTCATATGGTGAAGGATGTAACGAGCCCATTTGACTCCTTGGTTTTTCAAAAGCAGATACATCATCATAGCTGTATTCTCAGCGATGTCCGTTTGATTTTTCTTGGGATGGACATTACAACTGAGAACGAACGCCAAAACACGGCGAGGAGAGGACAGGGCAGAGGATGGCAGAGTGCCCTTCTTTCTATAAGGAAAATCGGGTTGCTTGAGAAACTTATGAATATCAGTCAAGTCAACCTCAATGGTCCTATAGACTTCCTCGGGATACAAGAGATCAAGATAAGCAGGGTAATCGGTAATCCACGAAGCCGTGCCAACATTGCCATATAGATAAAGATTGAACGAGCGTTCGGTAATATGAAAAGGTTGGCCGGCAATCATAGACGTCAAAACGATTGAGGTGTCCGAAGGGGGAACCAAAGAGTCGTAATTCCACCGCAAGTTAGCGTAGAATTGACGTACGGCTTTGGAGCTGTATTTTAGGTTATGAAAACGGGCATCCTCAATACAAAGAGCTTCAAGATGATGTGTGCGAAAGAGTTGACAAGCTTCGAAAAGGTCGGCGTGAAAGCTATGGGGCTGATAAAGAGCTCGAAAAGGAAAAGGAGAGCGAGGAAGGAGCTCTTTGTAGTGAGCAACAGCAGCATTGTCAACAAAAGAAAGATTATCAAAAACCATATACCTAGGCGCAAGAGGAACCGTAGGGGCAGGGGCGGGAACGGCACGTTTCCGGCGTTGGGACCTCATTGGAGAGGAAAATGAGGAGATGGAGCCGATCCACACGGAGAGAGAGAGAGCAGGTGTCACACCAAGAACAGCAAGAACAAACGAACGGGTCGATATGGGGGCGAAAACGGCCGGAGAGAGAGAGAGAGGAGCACCAGGGGAGGAAGGGTCGGGCTGGACGGCTAGGGTTCGGTCGACTTTGCTCTAGTTGAGAGGGAGCAAGTCGGCCGATTCCTATAAATATTAAACCAGCCTGCCGCCGATCGGTCGAGTTCCAGGAAAAGGAAACTCGGCCGACAGAGCGCACAGGTGCCCTGTACCCGACCGATCGGCCGAGTTGGAAACTCGGCCGACAGAAACCCTGATGAGGAAAAAACCTAAAATCTAGCCCTAGCCTCAAATGACCGAATGCAATTTTTCTGGTTGGACTAGATTGTATATTAAGCATATTTAGGCACATTCCCATCATCATAGGGTACTATTTGTCGATTAAAACCCGATTTGTGAGAAAAAGCCCGAAGAAGAGATAGAAACAGGAGAAATTTTATCAAAAACAAGCATTTTGAGCAATCATAGCATTTATAAGCAAGAGCAACACACATAAGATGTAACCAACTAATTAGAGAGCAATTCAACATCATCAAGAGAGATTATGAGCAATTTTGATCTAATAAAGTTAAATTGTTCTCTAGCAAGCGGTTTAGTGAAAATGTCGGCCAACTGATTTTCCGTGTCCACATGTGTGATATAAATATCCTTTTTGACAATGTGATCACGGAGAAAATGATGGCGAACTTCTATGTGTTTAGCTCTACTATGCAATATTGGATTATAAGAAAGATTTATTGCACTAGTGTTATCACAGAAAATAGGAGAAGCATCAAAATGAATGTTAAAGTCTTGGAGCATTTGCTTCATCCATAGGACCTGGGCACAACAACTTCCGGCTGCAATATATTCAGCTTCGGTAGTTGATAATGCCACTGTGCTCTGTTTCTTGGAGAACCAAGACACCAAGCATGGTCCCAAGAGGAAGCAAGTGCCACTTGTGCACTTTCTATCAATCAAGCAACCTGCGTAGTCAGCATCACTATATGCTACAAGAGTAAAGTCCCTTGACTTAGGGTACCATAGTCCAAAATTTGGAGTTTTGGCTAAGTACCTCAAAATCCTCTTGACAGCAACAAGATGTGATTTCCTAGGGCTTGATTGAAAGCGAGCACACAAGACAACACTAAACATTATATCAGGTCTAGAGGCAGTTAAGTAAAGTAAACTTCCGATCATACCTCTATAGAGCTTCTCATCTATCTTCTCACCTTCTTCATCCTTGTCAAGTTTGGCAGTGTTTGACATGGGTGTATCCATTGGCTTCATGTTCTCCATCCCAAAGCGTTTAAGAAGTTCAAGTGTGTATTTGCCTTGGTTGATGAAGTTACCCTCCTTGGTTTGTTTGATTTGGAAGCCGAGGAAGAAGGTCAGCTCACCCATCATACTCATCTCGAATTCACTCTGCATAAGAGAACCAAACTCTTTGCAAAGATCAAGGTCAGTTCCGCCAAATATAATATCATCAACATATATTTGAATTATGAGAAAATGGGTGGAAGTGTGTTTTAGAAACAAAGTACAATCAACTTTGCCCATGATATACCCGTTATCTAACAAAAAGTTCTTTAGTTTCTCATACCAAGCTCGAGGTGCTTGTTTGAGTCCGTAGAGAGCTTTTTGGAAAAAATAGACATGATTGGGTAACTTATCATTTTCAAAGCCTGGAGGTTGAGCAACATATACTTCCTCCTCGATTGTACCATTTAAAAACGCACTTTTAACATCCATTTGATAAAGCAAGAAATTTTTATAACTAGCAAAGGCAAGTAGCATACGAATAGATTCTAATCTAGCAACAGGAGCATAGGTTTCATCAAAATCAATACCTTCTTGTTGATTGTAACCTTGTGCTACTAACCTTGCTTTGTTCCTTACCACTTTTCCTTGCTCATCAAGCTTGTTGCGGTAAACCCATTTGGTACCAATGATCTTTCTATCATTTGGTCTTGGCACTAAGGTCCACACACAGTTCTTCTCGAACTGCTCAAGCTCTTCTTGCATGGCAAGGATCCACTCATCATCGCCAAGGGCCTCTTTGATGTTCTTTGGCTCCAGTTGAGAGATGAAGGCACTGTCTGCTTGTTCTTTGTTGTGTGCAGCTCGTGTCCTCACTCTTTCAAACGGGTTGCCAATGATCAACTCCTTGGGGTGATTCTTTGCAAAGCGGGGAGTGGGATCCTTCCTTTCCTCTTCTTTCTCTTCTTCTTCAACCTGCCTACCTTTGTCTTTGATGTTGAGCTCTTTTAAGACAGGAATGATTTCATCTGCAACATCATCATCACCCAAATGCTTGCCAATACCAGGGTTAGTTTCAATAAATTTAACATTTATAGATTCTTCTATTTTAGATAGTTCAATGTTAAACACTCTAAAAGCCCTGCTAGTAGTGCTATAGCCTAGGAAGAAAGCCTTGTAGGATTTCGGATCAAATTTGTCGAGAGAGTCCTTGGTGTTCAAAACAAAACACGGACATCCAAACACATGAAAGAAATCAATTGACGGCTTCCTACCACGCCATAGTTCATAGGGGGTTTTCTTAAAAGTTGGATGAGTGAAAACTCGGTTTTGCACAAAACATGAGGTGCTAACGGCTTCATCCCAAAACTTCTTAGGAGTGTCATACTCAAGAAGCATGGTTCTAGCCATCTCTTGTAGCGATCTATTCTTCCTCTCAACAACTCCATTTTGTTGGGGTGTGCGAGGAGAAGAGAAATTGTGCGAATAACCCGATTTTTCACAAAAACATTCAAAAAGATCATTTTCAAACTCTCCCCCATGATCACTACGGATGGAAACAACATGACAAGAAGCTTCGTTTTCAACTCGTTTACAAACGATCGAGAAAACATCGAGTGTATCACTTTTAGAAACGAGAAAGAAAGTCCAAGTAAATCTAGAAAAATCATCGACTATAACAAGACAATACTTGGAGCCGCGAAGCGTTTGTGTTCTCATAGGTCTGAAGGGATCAATATGAAGAAGCTCTAGAACTCTCTTGGTACTCATGACTCCTTTGGATTTGAAGGAGGATTTGGTTTGTTTCCCTTGAGTACAAGGTTGACATTCCTCATCCTTTTCAAAATCCAATTTAGGAAGTCCTCGAACCAAGTCCTTTTTGTTCAGTTTCTTCATTTGATGCAGGTTCACATGACCCAAACGTCGATGCCAAAGCGAAAGATCGTTTTTATCCACGACTAAGAATCTATTTAGTATGGGCTTTAAAGCATCAAGAACAATCACATATAGATTACCATTTCTAGTTCCCTTATATATGACATTATAGGACAGGGAATCTAGAAGCAAGCATTCTAAGGAAGTAAAGAGCACAAAATAACCATTATCACATAATTGGCTAACACTAATTAAGTTGTGATGTAGGCCATCAACAAGCAAAACATTTTTAATGCACAATTCATTACCTACATCACCCTCACCTATAACCTTACCCTTTTTGTTGTCCCCAAAGGTTACCGATCCTCCTTTCTTCTTCACAAAATTGTTGAAATGGCTGATTTCTCCAGTCATGTGCTTAGAGCAGCCACTATCAACAATCCATTTCTTTGTGACCTGCAAGAAAAAAGGATGTCGGAACCCAACTCAAACTTTGGGGTCCGGGGTTAGCTTGGGGACCCATTTCATATTTGGGTTGGTCCCCTTAGGCTTGTAAGGACAATAGGTAGAATAATGATCATCACATTTGCAATGCATACATACCATGGGGTTTTTAGAGCCGGAAGACTCTCCATTGAAAATTGGAGTTTCCACACTCTTTTTCTTACCCTTCTTCTTCTTCTTACCTTTTGGAGTAGTCGCATTGTATCCTAGACCACTAGTACCAACTTGTTTGGTAGAGTGCTCTAGAACATCATTTAGAGACTTCTTACCCGAAAGAAACCTTTGCAAAGTAGATCTTAATTTAGCATTATCATCACTAAGATTTGTAATGGTAGTAGATAAACTAGCAAGATCTTCTCTAGCATGCAAAAGGTCGGCCTCAAGACAGAGGGCTTTAGTAAGAAGAGAGTCTTTTTCAAGAGTTAAGTTTGCAACTTCATTTCTAGGCAAGATAGGTCTAGAAGATAAATCATTTGTTTGTGCAAGAAGTTTAGCATTTTCAGATTTAAGGACAACAATTTCTCTTTGATAAGCATACACTTCATCTCTCCTAGCATCATCAATAAGCTTAAGTTCAACATTTTCAGTTTTTAGAACATCTAGCTCATCTAGGCAATTTTGGTTCTCTATCTTAAGATTTTCAATAGTTTTAAGATAAGTACCATTCTCAACCTCTACTCCATTATATTGAAGTTCAAGGTCTAGAAATTTCCCTTGTAAAGAATCTATGCTATCAAGATGTAATTTCTCATTTTGATCTAGAATGTCAATCTTGGCATAGAGATCATCAACTATCTTTCCTAATCTTTTTCTTTTAGCTTTACATTTAGCAAAAGATGATTGACAATCATTAAGCATTTCAATGAGGGTTTCCTTAGATAAATCAAGTAAACTTTCATCACTTACCTTGCTTACCTCACTTACCTCAATTACTTCTTCACTAGTAGAAGCCATGAGTGCAAGGTGACATTCACCATCCTCGGAGCTTGAGGAACTTGAAGTAGAAGACTCCTCCCATGCCGCATGAGCTGCATCTTTGGGTCTTCTCTCCTTCTTGTTCTTCTTCTTGTACTTGGCTTCTCTTTTGTATTTGTCATCCTTCTTGTGGCTGCTCTTATGATAGCCCTTCTTGGCTTTTGGGCAGTCATTCTTGTAGTGGCCCTTTTGACCACACTCGTAGCACCTAGGAGTGGAGGATGATGGCTTGCCCTTGAAGTGTCTTCCTTTTGAATAGTTGGCTTCATGATCATTTGCACCTTCATCTTCGCTTGAGGAAGGGCAGGGAGACTTCATGGCAAGTTGTTGTTGCTGCATCATTTCTTCAACTTGAGCTTTGAAGGCTATGTCCTTCATCTTCTTGGACTCCTTCTCTTCTCTTTTCTCCTCTTCCTCTTGCTTGTCGAGCCTTGGTTCATGTGCTTGGAGATTACCAACCAGCTCCTCAGTTGACAACTCTCTCAGCTTGTAGACTTCTTCAATTGAAGTGACCTTTGGCTCCCATCTCTTTGGAAGAGATCTCAAGATCTTTGCATTGATGGTACCTCTATCCATGACACTCCCAAGGGCTGCAAGGCTGTTCAAGATGACATTCAACCTTGTGTACATGTCCGCAACTCTTTCATTCTTCCCCATCTTGAAGTTCTCAAGTAGGCCGCCGAGCATATAGACCTTGGCCTCCTTGACTTGCTCCGTCCCTTCATAGGTGACACACAACTTATGCCAAATCTCATGCGCCGTGTCCCAAGAAGAGATGCGGTTGAACTCCGATGGTGAAAGGGCGGCGTAGATGATGCTCACAGCTTTAGCATTGAGTTGAGCACGCTTCATCTCATCTTCCGTCCACGTGGTGACGTTCCCCTTCAGCTCTTCATACTTGAGATGGACTATCTTCCACATCTCGTAGCTCACGCCTTGGATGTAGAATTGCATCCTTCTCTTCCAATATAGGAAGTTTGTGCCGTCGAAGACCGAGGGTCTCATGGAGAAGCTTCCTTCAAGATTGAGTGACCCAAGAGCTGAATCGCCCATCTTCTCCTACTTGTTGAAGTAGCTTGGAGAAGACCTGCTCTGATACCACTTGTTGGATCAATGGGCTCTAGAAGGGGGGGTTGAATAGAGCTTCACAAACTTCACAAAAGTGATTAGACCACCAAATTATATTAAGTGCAGAACTTAATTCAAAACAACAATTTGATGTCCTAAACTAGCATACAAAGAAAGGATAAGAGACAAGGAAAGCATGCACTTGGACAGGTGGTTTAGAGTGGTTCCATGTCCTAAACTTAGGAGCAATGTCAGTCCACTACCTAGAGTTGGTTAGGCTCTAGGATTTGTAACTTGGTTCTCTTATATATATATCACACAATAAGATTACAAGCTACAACTACCAACCATCCAAGGACTTATATATCAAGCCAAGATCTTCTACCTCACCAAGGACTTACCCACCAAGCAAGTAGTCTTCCACCTTCTTCAAAGGAATTACCCACTCTTGCTTTAGTCTTCGGCCTTGCAGGATTTACCTATCTTGCTTGAGCTTTGCCTTGCACCTCTCCTTCACTTGGAGAGCTTTAGCACCTTCCTCCTTCACTTGGAGGCCTGGAGCAGCTAGCCTTCTTCTCCTTCACTCGGGGAAGAACAACAACCTTCTTCTCTTTCACATGGAGAAGAAACTTCAATCGATCTTCATAGAGAATGGAGATGGGAGAAGTGGAAAGGAGAGCTTTACAAGATTACAAATGATAGCTCTCATACATGGGATCCTAACTCACTCATACTCACGAATTTTCTTTGAAGGTAGAGAGAGAAAGGGGCTCAAAGGATTAGAAAACACTCAACTAAGGCTAGGACCAAGCATATGTGAATGAGCAACCTTGGAATGAAGTCCAAGAGGTCCTATTTATAGTTGAGGGTGTCCCTTTGAGGTTGGGAGAGTTAAGTGGCACAAACTAGCCGTTTTACAACTTGCAACAGATCTATTTTGAGTCCCACCTACTCCTCCAACGGTTGGAATTGCTTTTTCTGCATTCCAGTACAGTCCGATCGGCCGAGTTTCATTAAAGGCAATTCGGCCGACACACTAGGCGACAAGTCTGAGAGATAGACTGTCGGCCGAGTTTCCATGGGGAAACTCGACCGATCGGTCGACCTTCAGACTTGACTGATCAGTGGATCGGCCGAGTTTCCTACCATTGAAACTCGACCGAACAGGGATCGGCTGAGTTGGAAACTCGGCCGACAGCCCAGAAAATTCCAGAATATATGGATCGACCGAGTTTGGAATTCGGCCGACAAAATCCCTGTTAAGGGTATTTTGGAATTTTCATAAACTGTACAAACGATGGATTTTTGAGTCCCAATCATTTTATCCATCTTAGATACAATGCAAAACATGATTATGAGTGATTACATAAAATGTTCTAAGCCTCTAAGGGCTATATTACAAAGCGGTTAAAAGTCACATGTTTTGCATGTGTCGGAAGAGTAGCTTTGGAGATAAAAGCGATTCTTTTCTTGTATCTAATATCTGCAATGATCTCAAATAGACTTGTTAGATACATATGAATGGAATGGTTAAGTCATTATCAAAATATGGGCAATGTGCGACACCTAGGTCAACAGGTTGGACGTCTTACTTGAGTTGTCAAGATAGAGAAAACCATGTTAATAACATGTTTTTTCCTAATGACTTTGGTCATTTGAGGCGCTCATGTAGAAATAGGGTTATCTAGTCTTGACCAGCCTCCCAGACCCTTCTGAGAGGAAGTTGGTCAAAGGACTTATGATCATGATATTGTTGGTATAATTCGAATGAAATGGCTAAAATGGGTTTTCATCTTGCTAAGTACTTGACTTGTCTATTCTTTTTCGTTTACTTCTATAAATCTTTTTGAATTTGAAAATCACACACACACAAGTATATATATATATATATAGTTAGGCTAGAATACACTTGAGTATATCCGGAGCGGAATACACTCAAGTAATTTTTACATGATACAATATTTTATTTTGAAAATCTAATCCATTGACCTTCTTAAACATCTCGTGAACAACTCGTACGCAAAATTTGAGCACATTTGGATATGTATAGCTCATGTTATGAAGACCGTAAAAATTATATATTTCAAATTAGTTTCGCGCGTCGATTTTTTTGCCCTTGGATGAGTGACTTAAGCTCATCCAAATGGGCTCAAAATTTGTATGTATCCTAGTTATAGTATGACGGTGAAGATCAATGGTTTACAATTTGCAAAAAATAGTCATGATATGAAAACACACTTGAGTGTATTCATGCGATCTGTACACTCGAGTGTATTTTAGCCTGACTCTCTCTCTCTCTCTCTCTCTCTCTCTCTCTCTCTCTATATATATATATATATATATATATATATATATATATATATATATATATATATATATATATATATATATATATATATATATATATAGGGTATATATTCACTACCCGTGTGGGTAACTAAGATTTTCTACCCATGCATCAGTTTTGTAATAGGAAGGTATGAATTTGTAATGAGACGGTCCAAATTGTAATAGATAGACTCATTTTGAAAATACAACATGATGTTTGTATTCTCCGTCTAGAAATAGTAAAATATATATTTATGACTGTAACAACACTAGTATACAAAATGCGTCATTGCATTACAATTTTGATTGTCGCTAGTGTACATGAGCATGCTTGTATTATTTGACTCTCAATTTGTAATTTGAAACTATGTAATAAGCAATGTTGTTAGTAACTATACTTGTTGAGTGCTAAGATTATGTTGGTGTTTTCATATAGTTACGTATTCATATATGATATGAATTTCACGCTTCTTCATGTTGTCTTTGGTATTTGTTTGGTTCATGGGGTTGCGATTCTAGATCCATGACATATGGTATTAGAGCAAGAAAAATAACTACAACAATCATTTCTCACATGAAACATAAAATTAAACCTTACATATCTACTCGAGAAACTTAATAAGTTGTCCTTTGTGGACTAAGTTCACTTAGCCTCTAGGTTAGAACCTTTTTTTTTTAGGACTAGGTGTAGAATTGTGTGAATCCTAAAATATTTCGTTTCTTGGCCTCCTATGCTATAGTATTGGTTTTAGGTATAGTGGGATTAGAAAGGGGAGATATTATGACTAAAACCCTAGACATATATGCGTGGAATGTGCACAGGGTAGCCACACAAGTGTGCACCATGTTTATGCAGTTATCTAGATGCCTTTGCATTAAACTGCTGGATGAATGTGGCAAGTCATTTTGGTTTTGGATTTCAATCAAAACATGTATAGTGATTTTCTATCACATGTTTAGATGTTGAAGAAAACCTATTTCGAGTATTATTATATATGTACATATGAAAAATGTTACCACATACAAAAAGGCAATGAGTGCCCATGTAACCTAAGAGAAAGAGATGAAATATCAGTCTATATGAGAGTGTTAGATAAAAATGTAGTCTCTAGAGTTTTCTAGAGCCATGATAAAGGTTATTCTAGTGAGTAGCCTAGACGATCTAAGTTGGTGATGGATGTTGATCATGTTGATGTCGATGTAGGTGTTGATGATATGATTTATGAACGCTACCATTGGTTGGGTAATAACTCAATTGTTTTAGGTCTAGGCTCCCTAGATTGTTGCACGCAACAATGTTCTGAATTGATATGTGAGGGTTATCAAAGTGAATAAAATAGTGGGAACGATAATTAATTAAAGGTAAAACATTGTCAAATTTATATTTTAATCAAATCAAATCAAAAGTTTTTTAACAAATTGCATTTTTAACAAAATCAAATGGCAACCAATAACATGTTTTCCTTGTGATCAGTCCTTGAGAAGGACATGTAGAATGGGAATAATATCCATGATTGGTTTAGGATGTTGAGAATTATTCTCACACAAGAGCCCACACTCTATGTCCTTGAGACACCAGAGCCATATGAACCTACTCCCACTACACCTAAGGCTGACAAGAATGCTTACAATAAGCACTTTGAAGATGTCGTAGATGTCAAGTGCCTGATGCTATGCTCAATGAACTATGAGTTGTAGGGATAGCATGAGAACATGAAAATTATTGAGATGGTAAGACATCTTAAGAACATGTACCAAGATCAAGCAATATAAGAGATATATGACGTCTCCAAGGTGTTGTTCAAGTGCGACATGGCTAAAGGAGATCCAGTAGGTCTCCATGTGCACAAGATTATTGGGTATGTGGAGAACCTTGCTTGAATGAGATTTCCCTTGGGTCAAGAGTTGGCCATAGATGTGATTATGTAGTCACTTCCAAAGTCATATAGCCAGTTTGTCACGAACTACAACATGAATAATTTTGACAGGCTTGGCATGTTGAGAACTTATGAAGCACAAATGAAGAAGGACAAACCCAAGTCCATGATGATTATTAGATAAGGAAAGGGGAAGTTCAAGGGAAAAGGAAAAGATAAGAAGGGTTCTAAAGGTGTTCAAAACCCATGTATTATACACTCAAAGAAAAGGGAGGGGTGAATAAGGGAAGCAATTGTCACCATTGTCACCAACTTGTACATTAGAAGATGAATTGCCCGCTCTACCTAGAGGAAATGAGGAAGAAAGAGGGGATAGAGATCTACACTTCAGGTATATACATTATTGAGATAAATTTTCCCACTTCTTCATCTTGGGTACTAGATACTAGATGTGGACCTCATATACGTTCAAGTATGTAGGATTTGCAAAGAAGTAAGCCTTTATGAATGGGTGAGGTTGAACTGCTTGTTATAAATGCAGCAAGAGTTGTTTCCACTACAATTGGAACCTATAATTTATCTCTTCCCACTGGGATTAGAAGAGTTAAAGAATTGCTATTTTATAACTTCCATTAATAGAAACATTATTTCTATATCTTGCATGGACAAGGATGACATAAATTTCATATAAAGAATTTTCAATGTTCTAATTCAAAAGATGAGACTTTTGTGGTAGTGCCTCAATGTATGATGGTCTCCATCTGTTGGATCTAAAGATAAATGTATATAATGTTTTTACCAAAAGTTTAAAACTCGATAACTCAAACAAAACATAGCTTTGGCATTGTTGTCTATGGAACATCAATGAGAATCACATATCTAGACTCCATAAAGATGGTTATATAGACTCTTTTGATTTCTAATCAATAGAGACATGCGAGTCTTATTTTTTGGGCAAGATGATTATCAGTACTTCATTACCTTTACTGATGACTTCAGTAAGTATGGTTATGTTTACTTCATGAACTATAAGTCAAAAAAATTCGAAAAGTTTAAGGATTTCATGAATGAAGTACAAAAACCAACTTGGTAAAAGTGTTAAGGGACTTCATTATGATTGAGGTGAAGAATGCTTCATCCAAGAGTTTGAGGACCTTTTGCAAGACTGTTGTATTGTATCACAATGAACACCACTTGGAACACCACAACACAATGGTGTATTAGAAAGAAGGAATCACACATTAATAGATATGGTGTGATCTATGATGAGTTTTGTTGATCTTTTGACTTCCTTCTATGGTTATAATCTAGAAACTGTCACATTTACACTAAACCATGTACCTTCTAAATCAGTTCAAAAGACACCATATGAGATATGGGGTGGGAAGCATCCCAATGTGTCTTTCATGAAATTTTAAGGTTGTGAAGATTATGTGGGACAACAGTTTCCTGTAAACCTTGGACTCAAATCATATTAATGTTATTTTGTTAGATATCCTAGGGAAACCAAAGGATATTACTTTTACACTCCATTTGACAATAAAGTGTTTGTTATCAGGGATGTTGTATTCCTAGAAAAGAAATTCATTTCCAACTGAATCCATGGGAGGAAAGTAGAACTTGAAAGGTTCGTGATCAACAAGAAAAACATTGAGCCTTGATAGGTACAAGAGGAGCATGGAGAGTCACAAATTATTGTGGAATATCAAATTCCTCTTGCAACACAAGAACCTCACAGATCTAGTATGACACGCCTTATATATACATATACATATCCAATCACCACACTTATGATACGAATCATATATATGCTATATCCCCCAAATGAAAAAATGCAATTATAAAACACAAGTTATGGTTATGGGAGCCATAAGGAATTACTACCACCTAAGGTCTACATCATATGTAGCATCATGTTGTTGATGACATCTATGCTTGAACCAATCTGGGTCGATTAGTTCAACTCTTGAACTGATCTATTCTCCTTTGGTCAGTCGGTTGGTCTCTCAGAACAATCGTCTGGTCTCTGGTCCAAGCGATTCTGGACACCTCCAATGGATCGGTTGGGCCACCAACTGACTGGTCCAGCTCTTCCTGTTGTCTGGCCTCCTTGGTTCTCCACCAGATCAGTTCATCTCCTCCTTCCATCTGGTGTAGAACATCATCTTCTCCATAACAAGAATTAAAACTATCATAATCATATTTAAAATATTACATGGTTAGAGGGAAACCTCAAATTACATTTGAGGGGATCATAGGAAGGACATAATTTATAATTTTACATATGGAAGAGAAGATAGAGGCTTGATATGCAAACTAAGATATAAACAAGACTAACAACCATCCAACCAATGACAAAGGCCAAGGGGGTTATTGCCCATAACCATGCTAACATCCACAATAAAAAAACTATTATAGGGAGACACGTATAAATTGCATTATATATGTATATGGATCTTATGTGGTCTTCAATCAAATATGCACATTAATCATTTAAATATTTGCATCATGTGCAATAAATAAATGGAAAAAAATCCAATCATATCGATTAAATACCAAAACATAGTAAATTTACGTGGCTCTAATACCACTGTAGGGAAATATGACATCAGATATAGAAGCGGAAACAAAAAAAAAGTATTGCCATATTTCTGTTGAATAGTAGATTGCATCAATAACTATGTAATGGGAAAGGGATGCTTGCAAGGTTTATACCTAGTCCTGGAACAAGTCTAGTGACTACCCCTAGTTGAAGTGTGTGTCTTACTTCAAGTTGCATCTGGACGACTGTCAACAGTGGCCTCCTGGTTGATCACCATGGACGGCGGTTGACTTCGTCCTCCTAGTGAGTGGCAACTACCTCCTGGCCTCTATAGCAGTCCACATGGACCACCAGAAACTCTTGCTGTTGTAGATGAATTGACAAGGAGTTGTCCTTTCTGATTAACATGCTAGCATCAACTTTCTCTCCCAATTGTCTGTCCCTTGTTGTTCCTCCCTTTGACAGGTAGAACTTGCTCGGGTTCTCACGTTACCACAACTGTTAGAAAACAACAATTTTTCAGAACTTATTGTTGTTTCTCTAGAAGGCCTCAAATACCCCTCTACTTATAGGTGGGCCTGGGTTAGGAGTTCTAGTATGTGGAGGGGTTGAAAGGAAAAAAATTTCATGAACTATATGGAACCTGCAAATGTTGAACTAGTCAGTTCACTGTTGAACCACTTAGTTCACATGTAAGCCGATCAGTTCAACTCTTGAATCAGTCATTTCAAAATATAATTGTATCAACAATTAATATTCAATTAATGCACAATATGATGTCAACATCAACCCTTTATCCAATCGTATTGATCAACCAAATGGTCCGTTCACAACCTGAACCAATTGGTTTATAAATTTGAGTTGATCGTTTCACTTGTTGAACCAGTTGTTTCAGAGTTGTGATTACCAATTCTAGTTCAAATTGACCTGACACTCGAATCTATTAGTTCAACAACTAAAGTGGTTAGTTCATAGCCCAGTCAGTCAATATTCAACCATTGTTGTTTAAATTGAACACCTAGCACTATAGTAATCAAATTAACCATCATTCATGAATACATTCCTATTCAAAGTCTATCCTATATGTGTGACCCTATATGTTCCAAGTTACACTTGCAATGAATGTCCATAACTAATTTAAGACATCACAAGCAATGAGTAGTATCTATAGTGACATCATTGCTACCCAAGTAATCAAAAAGTTGGAAAAAAACTTCAACATACAATCGATGATTGTTGTTATAGTGCTCATATAGTATCTTTGTCACTGATATCCAAATTGAACTCGAGGAATAGAATCATCATCCTCTTAAACGTTCAATCCATGTTCCTTGAACTAGAGAAGACTGTATAAAATATATATATAAGCTCAATATCACATATAGACTCACATGAGCATGACCATGCTTTCTCAGTCTCGCTACCAAGTGGCTAGGATATCATGCTCCTGTAGGAGGGACAAATCCCATCAACATCACTCAAATTCATCCCCATGTGTCATAAAGCAATTGAGCACCACCTTTATGGAAACCTTTATTCAAGTTCATGGTGGATGATATCAAAGTACATCGAATGACATGTGATGAGTATAGTGATTTTAGGTCCAAAAACCACAATCACCACCATGACCATGAGAGATTATTCTTACTACCAATTATGGTTTCCATACATCACTCTCAAGGTTGCTCTGTCCGATAGATATTTTTTAACAAGTATCAATGTGTTTGGTTTGATATCACATAGCAAGACTTAATGAGATTTTGTCATCAACTAACACACACTCGAGTCTTATGTCTTACTGATGTCTATTAGTCTTCAACGGTAACAAATGATGATAACCTCCCATTTTGCGATGTTATCTTACAATTTTTTCTCAGTTTTCCATACACTTTCTCAGATAAATTAGATAGAATCCTTAAT
This sequence comes from Alisma plantago-aquatica, assembly GCA_963693085.1. NCBI lineage: Eukaryota > Viridiplantae > Streptophyta > Magnoliopsida > Alismatales > Alismataceae > Alisma > Alisma plantago-aquatica. Next base: position 836,209,993 of record OY856410.1, on the reverse strand, counting down.
TTTCCTCCTTTATTGCAAATATACCATTAGACTAACTTTTCTCCTTTTTATTCTTATAGAAAAACACAAAAAATCACAAAAAGTTCCAAACGGTCCCGAGACCGTTTGGAGACCAACTGGTCCCGAGACCGCATGAAACCAAACGGTCTCAAAGACCGAATAAAGCTAAAATGGTCCCAAGACCGTGCAAAGCCAAACTGTCCTGAGACCGTATGAAGCCAAACGGTCCCAAGACCGAATGGAGATCAACCGGTCCCAAGACCGCATGGAGTTACACGGTCCCAAGACCGCATAAAGCCAAACGGTCCCGAGACTGCATGGAGTTAAATGGTGTCGAGACCGCATGGAGTTACACGGTCCCGAGACCGCATAAAACCAAACAGTCCTAAGACTGCATGAAGTTACACGGTCCCGAGACCGCATGGAGTTACATGGTCCCAAGACTGAATAAAGGAAAACGATTTCAAACCTAGAGGACTCAAACGGTCTCCAAACCGAGAGAGTCCAAACAGTTTTAAAACTGAGAGAGAGTCCAAACGGTCTTCACGACCATTTGGGCCCAAATCACTTAAAACATTTGGATTTCACTTGAAGCCTATAAATAAGACCCAAAGGGTCCTCACAAGGAAACTTCTTAGATGCCCAGAGGCTGCCTCTATTGCTCTAGAGACACTCCATCCTTCATACACTGCCACGAGGCTGCCAGTCTGATATCCATACTCCATCTCCAAGCTACTTTCTTTCTCATCGACAAAGAAGGTGGGAAGAGGAGGATTCATCATCAACAAGATATGAAGTGTGAAGATCGTTGCTCTCTCCATATTACTAGTTGGTTAGGATTTTACACTTTTTCTTTAAAAATTACTCCATATTTTCTTGATTTCATCTCATCTCCCACATCATCTGAAAAGTGTGTTTCTTCCTCTACTCAGGTAGAAGATGTGTATGCAACAATCGCATAATCTTAGATTCTCCCCTGATCCAGAGTACGACTCTGAGGTAGAGAGAAGTTTCCACCGCCACATCAGACTCAACTGCCAAAGAGCCAGACAAATGGCTGAAGATCAACGCCAAGCTGCACTAGTAATGGATAGGGTCAACGCCGCCATAGCCGCTCAGAGAACCCAACTCATTGCTGGCACTCATGCTCAGGTCTAAGCGGAAATCCAAGTTGAAGAACAGGCCCGCATCTGAGCTGAAAATGAAGCAGCTAATGAAGTTTCCCAATTAGAGTTAAGAAACAAGAAACTGCGGGACTATGCCATCCCCAAGAACTATGAAGACAATCATCCAGTCCGGCTACCAATCATCAACATACCTAATTTCGAAATCTGGACACAATGGATTCAAATCATGAAGGGTATCTCATTCTTTGGTGGTTCTGGAGATGACTGCATGTATCATTTGAAGAGATTCAAGGCACTTTGCCGACTTGTCCCACAAGCCGGAGTTGCCTTTGACGCAATAATGCTACATCTTTTTCACTTCACTCTATCCGGAAGGGCTTTGAGTTGGTAAAACTCACTTGATAGGGATCCAATCATCACCACTTGGGTTTCCTTGGAAGAAAAGTTCCTAGAAAAGTTTTTCCCTCCTTCATTAACCTACGAAATTAGGGGGCAGATCAACCACTTCTCCGAACTTCATGGAGAAACACTCACAGAAGCATGGGGAAGATTCAAGGAGCTTCTAAGGAAGTGCCCTCATCACGGTATCTCCCAAAATCAATTAATAGAGACGTTCTATAGGGGGTGAGTGATGATATCAAGCAATTTCTGGATTCCTCATCTGGAGGAAATTTTATGAGGAATAACTACGAGGATGCCTGCAATATCGTTACACTTGGAGCTGAGAACCAATCCAATTGGGGACGATCATCCACTAAGGGAGTGCTCAAGGTTTATAAGACTGAGGAATCAATGGAAATGAAAGCTATTGTTGAATATTTAAAGACTATAGCTCACAAACAGCAGGCACTTGAAACTTCATTTGGAGAATACGATAAGAAGAAACCCTCCCAAGTCCAACAAGTTAAAGCTTCCACATGGACTTGTGAAGCCTGTCACGCATCTGATCACCCTACACTGTCATGTGGCTTACTTTATAATGTGATGATGGATATGCAACCACCACAACAGCAGTATGAACCGATCATCAAACACTCTGAAGATCATATGCCCGAACAAGTCAATTCCATTCATTCCATACCAGCACAAGCTTACTATAATCCAAATCAACCAAGAAACCACCCTGGGTTTCAATATGGGAATCCTGCGGGAACTGCTAACCCACAACATCAAACACAATGTGAATCTTCCAATAGATTGCCACCTGGATTTCAAAGTAAATATAACCAAAATCAAGGGAATCTTAGAAATAATTTCCCAAGATACAACTACCCAAGAAATCCCTCCGCCTACTATCAATATACCCATCCTCCTCTGCACCCACAATTACATCCTCAACTACAGAAATCGCATCAACCTCAGTTAACACAACCTCCGCAACAACCACCTCAAGGGCAGCAACAACTCACTCAGTTTCAATAGAAAAATGCTCCTTCCCAGCCAACAGACGAGATGACTATGATTAGGCAGATGTTACAGTCACAAGAAACCATGCTTTCCAATCAGCAAGCTCAACAGAAGGCTGTGGAGGCTCAACTAGCACAAATTGCTGCCCAGTTGAAACCACCAACAGGTACTTGTGTTGGTCAACCAGAGTCAAACCCAAGACACGATCAAAATAGACCAAAGCAATTGAATGTCGTCACTACAAGATCTTGTTGTGTCTTTCATGAAGCTACAAGAATCGCTTATGATGATGATGATACACCTATTTTTACTCCAAACGCAAGCCCAAATCTAAGAATTGAGAAATCTGCGGAGACTGCAAAAGGTAAAGAAAAGGAACAAGCTCCCAAAGAGCCAGAAGTTCCGCAATATAAACCTAGGATACCATATCCAGGAAGATTGAGAGAGACTAAAATGGACACTAGATTCCAAAAATTCAAGGAGGCAATGAAGAAACTTTATATCAATATCCCGCTCCTCGATGCCCTCTCTGAAGTACCAGCTTGGGCTAAATATATGAAAACTGTGATGACACCCGCCATCATTTAAGATAACAAGTGTCATTAACAATAATAAAACATGCGGAAGTGATCGTTAGCAGCGGATTACTGAAAATCACTAAAAATTAAAACCATTTATCAAGAGATCCATTCATAGGAAAACTCTTTCATTTAGAACCAAAGTAAAACATTACATCCTGGTTCATATATATACATATCATGCCTCTTTGCACAAAATCTCAGATCAGAGAATCAAAACACTAACTCCTAGGACCCGAGAGTACAGAGACGACTCATAGGACTATCTACACAAAACCAGACATCCAATGTCTCCACCTATTGGATCAATGTTGTCCCTATGACTGCTGCTGCTGTTGCTCACCCACTGAAAGGTTTCTTCCTCTTCTTCGGCGATTACCTAAAAATTTAATCCCACGGGGGTGAGACAATTATAAAAATTTTCCCAGCGAGAGATATAACTCTCCGCTAGAAACATTGTTATTGCTGATAATAGAATAACACTGAGCAGTAGAATTATATTTACTCAACAGCAGGTAAATCATTGAATAAAATATGCAGAGCAGTATTCTCTATGCAATCATTTCAATTATAACTTGATTAAGCAGCAAGTCATTCATTTAAGAAGGAATATGAAGAACATGTATATCATTTATCCAACTATGATATAATAGACCATGTATCATCAACCATTGATTCTCGCAATTCAACCCTAAGCAAATATGCTACACGGCTGATTACGTTTTACAATCATACTTATGCCCTGAGGAGATGAGGTATACCGCTCATACTCCAACCGACCACGGTTACGTAAAGCATCGGTACCACACATAGGTCAATGGAAGAGTTGGATTCCCATGACCTCAACTATCTCGGTCAGTACGAGATAACATGCAGGACATCTTGTGTCTCTGCTAGATAGCTTTCCAGGGTATACTGGCAACATCGCTATTAGAGTTATAGCCCATAGCATATACTCTCTTTAGGATATGGCCCGTAGCCAATGCCCGGTATTATTTTGTGGAGTCATGGCTCATAGCCATGCTCTTATTGGGGTATGGTCCGTAACCAATCCCGTTCATAGGACATAGCCCGTAACAATGCCTATGGGGCATAAGGATATAATTGCCCAATTACCCCCACATATTCAAAAATATGCGTTCCGAGTAAACTCGTTTCACCATTCAGCTAATTCTGACGTTGATGGATCTGTGATCAGGGCAACTACATCATATGGTATCACTTGATTAATTAAGTACATTATCATATTCTTTTAGCATCAGCCAAGTTTCCAAACATCATTTAATAAGACAAATGCTATAAAGAAAACATGTACTATTTCCATTAATCACTTCTCAATCTTTATAAGACATGGGGATCTCAGTCCCTCATTTCAATACTGGGAATTTTCATTCCTTTGCAACTCAATGCCATAATCATATGGTTCTGGGTATTCAAACCCTTAGCTCATCATTGAGCATTATTACCACTTTTTCAGGTAATTATCACCTTCAGGTCACCTGACCAAGGTAAATATGATGCTTATTACATAAACATCTTCTCATGGCACTTAAGGCCCATTACTTCTCTTATTACCTCATACTAGGCAATAAGGTATAGCAAGGCACATAAGGCCCAATACACAATGTCAATACATAAAATGTCATAGCTCATACCTGGCTATGTTCATCATCACATCATACATGCATGGTTAGTACATATGATAATACATCAATTTCATATCAGCACCATGCAAAACAATATATAACATCATTATTCAAGGGTAACACCACTATTCCCTTACTAGGGTTAGGGTTTCCCATTTCTCATTAATTCAGACCCTCTTGAGTTAACCAACTTTATCTTGTATTAAGGTATTTCCCCTCTTAATACATTCCATCACAGAATACTCACCCTTAGCATATAATGCATAAGCCACACATTAGAATTGTCCAGCTATCTCACATGATATGGACTTATCTTAGTTTAAGGCATAACTTCATTATAAAGTTTCCTATAAACAATCGCAATGATACACCCTCAACCAGGGTTTCACAAGGATACACCCTCAACCAGGGTTCACAATGATACACCCTCCACTAGGGTTTCACAAGGTTACACCCTCAACCAGGGTTCACAATGATACACCCTCCACTAGGGTTTCACAAGGATACACCCTCAACTAGGGTTTACTAACATCCTAATTAGTGATTTCACATGTAGACAACCTCTTATTAAGGTTATACATTGAATCAGCCTCAATTAGGGTTTACATCATGTATTGGGTCCATGCATTTGTTATGCATTAATGACTAGTACCATTAAAGGTATCTCCCACCTAATCACATTAGGTTTTCAAAAAGGTTTGATCAATTAGACCTTCAATAACATGAGGTATCCAATTGAATTAACCAAATTGAACCACACTCAATTCTAATCAATGGAACTTCAACCAATTGGATCATCAACTCAATCATCATTTGAATCATGGCTCACCCCTCAATTGGGACTTCAATTATGGTCTGATCTCAATGGGATTAGGGTTTATAAACACCAATTAGAGCTTTGAAGTTGATCATCAATCATGCTACTAATTGTGTTTCAATCGATTGCATTGGACCTTCAACCATTGAATTCATGGAACCAATCATCAATTGGACCTATGCTCATACTTCAATTGAGTTTAATAGGTCAACCTTCAACTAATTTGACCCTCAATTGACCCTCAATTGGTCATCAATTAGGGCTTGATTCAATTGAATTAGGGTTTGGAATCGAAGATCCAACAACACTCATCAATGCAAGATTGGTTACTTTGAAACTATTGAACCATTATCCAAATTGGGTATGACCTGACCACAAACGGTCTTGAGGTCGTTTGGATGACCTTCAAACGGTCAAGACCGTTTGACCATCATATCACTCAAATCCAAGCCATCCAATTAAGGTTTGGATCATTGGATTGATCACCAAATCAGCATTGCATTGTATAACAGCTTGGTACCTTTAGACCTTCAAACACCTAACCATACTCAACCCTAGACCTCCAAACGGTCTTGGGTGACCACCAAACGGTCTTGAGACCGTTTGGATGAGCTCCAAACTGTCTTGAGACCGTTTGGCCCATCCAACCTTTGGATTCTAGTGAAACATCATCATGGATTGGTCTATCGAGTTGATCAACAGATCAGCACTACATTGCAATATGATTAGTACCTTTGGACCTTCAATTGGTCAACTATACTTGACCCCAGACCTCCAAACGGTCTTGGGGTGATCCCCAAACGGTCTTGAGACCGTTTGGGTGATCCCCAAACGGTCTTGAAACCGTTTGGGCTAATCAACCCAAAATCTAAACTTAATTCATTGGAATTTCAGCATTGTTTTCAATTAGGGTTTGCCTAATTGAATAGACTTCAACTCATGATTCCTTGGGAGTTAATCCCTCACATTCGGTGCGTCATTAGGTCACATCATTAGGAACAGTAATTTCAAACGGTCAACGCGTGGTCAACGCACTCAAACGGTCTTGAGACCGTTTTCCCAAAAAGTTCAATTAAATCAGATTGAAAATCAGCACTTAATCCAATTAGGTTTCCCTAATTGATTAGGCTTCAACTCACGATTCCGTTGGAGTTAATCCCTCAAATTTGTAGGGTTATTAATAAACATAATTATGAACAGGAATCCCAAACGGTCAATGCTTGGTCAACCATCTCAAATGGTCTTGAAACCGTTTTCTCAACCAGGTCAAGTTAATCAGGTTGAAAATCAGCACATAATTCAATCCGATTGCCTAATTGATTGGCCTTCAACTCTCGATTCCTTTGGAGTTAATCCCTCAAATTTGGAGGGTTATCATCCTACATAATTAGGAACACAATTCCCAAACGGTCAACGCTTTGTCAACCATCTAAAATGGTCTTGAAACCGTTTTCTCCCAAACGGTTTCAAACCGTTTGCCCTTAAACGGTTTTCTGAAACCGCATAGCCAATCAAATTAAAACGATTTGGAGTATCTATCAAAACGGTTTTGCTTGGTAATTTTCTTTGGATAAGCAACTATGATGATGTCATCATCCCCTTCCTTCTAACAACCAAGAACAAAAACCGTTCTTGATGGAAATTGCAGCAAGAAACAAGAGTGCATCAAATTGAAGAAATCAATCAACAAAGCATAGAGAATTGATGCAATAGCAATGTTTAAGGGTTTGAGTTATAAAACCCGCTTCCAATTGAGCTCCAAAGCTTTAATATCACGCCATTAATGGTGGATGAAGCTCTTGCAACTCCCCCTAGGCTCGTCCTCAAGCTTTTGATTGCAAAAGTTGGCTAGGGTTGAAGAGGAGATCGAAATAAGGAGGAATCCATAATTTATTTTCGATTTCCACCATGAAATCAAGGAGAACGAAGGTCAAGAGCTTACCCACAGGTTGGGGTTCGTCCTCCTGGTCCTCCATAGCTTCCTTGGTCGGTTTCCAAGCTAAGAGAAGAAGTGGGGTCGAAATAGCCTTTCATTTGGCTAGGAAAAGGCCTTTTTATAAAAATTCAATGAAAGAGAAAATGCATTATTAAATGCATTTAATTCCAAAATTGGTGCCGCCTCTTCCCCCTCAAATTCTCCTCAAAATCCTTAAGGACGAGGCTATCTTCATTGCCTCTTATTCCTCTCCATTATCCATGATTTAAAGAAAATCAAATTAAGCACCTTAATGCTTATTATATTAATATCCATATGTGAGTGGGTTTTCTTTTCCTTATAATAATGGTGAGTGGAATTTCACCTACTTAGGATATTTTAGTTCCTTATCTTGGCAAAGGAACGTCCATCCTTATTCAAAATCAACCCAAAACATTTTGGTTAAAAGCCCTTCAATTATTTTTATTCATTTTTGCCCTAAATCGAATTAGGGTTTCAATTAGGCATTAATCTTGATTATTTTAATATCAAGATTCTCTCTCCTCCAACTTAATTCAAATGAAGCACCCCTCTCATTTTATTTGCTCTACATGATGCCAAGAAACATTAGGGACCTTGTTGAAGTGGTAATTTGCATATTGAACCCTAGATTTTGGGTAAATTGCACTTTACTCCAAAACTAGGTTTTAATGCACAACATTGTCCAACAAGCTCTATCTTGGTGTCCAGGCTTGTGGAAACCATACTACTACATCATATTCATCCTTATGATGTCTCAACATCAGAGGAACATCTTATCATATGCAATTTGCAAGTTAAACCCTCAACTTGGGTAATTTGCACTTTAGTCCAAAACAAGCAATCATTGCTTTAACATTGTTCAAACAGGACCAAAATTGAAACATAAGTTCCTCATGAGCCCTAATTACTTTTCACATGATAAGTACAAGCATATAATCAACTTTGTTAAGCAAACCTCCTGGGGTTAGAACATAACCCAGGTTAGGGATGTTACAAATTATCCACCCCTTATAAGGATTTTGTCCCCGAAATCATCAACAAAACATTAAGAGAAAAGAGTAGGATATTTCCTCCTCAACTCCCAGATCTATTAACACAAATACGAAGCAGGATAAAGACATATCAGAATTAAAGTAATTCCATCTGACCTGTCACAACCCGAGGGTTGACTACTGCTTCAGACTGGTTCATAGCATAGAGCCTAGCCGTTGCCTGCTGTTGGCCCTGTGCTCTATTATTGGACGCAAAAGATCCTGCCTGGGATGCTTGTCCACGTCCTCGGGTACCACTAGAAAACTGCTTTCTCTGAGAACCTTGTTGACTTTGTCTCGGGGGTTGATTCACCACAGCATTCCCCGTTGGGCAATCCCTTGCCAGATGACCTACTAGTCCACATCGATGACAAGTTCTATTCTCTTGGTGTGGTCTAGGGGGTCCAGTTACTGACATAGAAGCTGAACTGTGAGCTTCCTTTGGTGGTGTAGGCACAGAATACCTTGGTTTCTTGAAACTCCCAGCACTATGCCCTTGAAACTGTGGGTATTCCTTCTTACCCTTAGTTTGTCACTTCTCAACTATAGACCTCTCTATGCCTCTTACAGACTCCACAAAAGTTGCAAACCTCTCCCAGTTCTCCAGAGCAGACACCGGAGTGGTTAATTCAACGTTCAACCCCTTCTCGAATTGCCGAATTCTTTCCTCATCATTGGATGCCATGTGCGGACAAAACCGCAACAACTCCATGAACCTAGCCTCATACTCACTAATGTTCATAGGTCCTTGTTTAATTCTCTCAAATTGGGATATCTTCTCATCTAGAAATGTCTTAGGAAAGTATCTAGTGACAAATTCACGCCTAAATTCATCCCATCCAATCACAACTCCAGGTCTTTTGCCCTCCTTAATGGTCCACCAGTGTCCAACACTCCCTTTCAGGAGATATACAACATGCCTAACCCTCTCATCATCAGGTATCATGAGGATTCTGAAGGCTTTCTCTAATTCAGTCAACCATAGGTCAGCATCTGCTGGATCAGCTGTACCAGCATACTCTAATGATCCTACCCTCTTCAGCCTTTCAAAGGTCTTGCCGGCACCATGTCTTTCATCATGGGGTGGTGCCCTGGGTGCACGTACTGGCATTCTATCCGTCATGTGGGTCATAGCTGCCATAAACTGCCCGAACATAGTCTGAAAGGCTGGGTTCCCCATATCAGCTGGGTTGAACTGGGGTTGATCAGGTATAGGTTCCTCCCTGTCCTGGTCTCTTGCACCTCTTCCCGGTGCAGCTACATTGCTCTCAGCAGCGTGTTCATCGTGTGATCCAGACATCTTTAGTTCTTCTTCTCCTATATGAGCAGAAGACACTATCAGATAAACTGGAAGACACTTAGAACAGACTGAACTACCTTAATCCTATGTCTCTGTAGACTCAGCGAACCTAGAGCTCTGATACTACTAAACTGTGACGACACCCGCCATCATTTAAGATAACAAGTGTCATTAACAATAATAAAACATGCAGAAGCGATCGTTAGCAGCGGATTACTGAAAATCACTAAAAATTAAAACCATTTATCAAGAGATCCATTCATAGGAAAACTCTATCATTTAGAACCAAAGTAAAACATTACATCCTGGTTCATATATATACATATCATGCCTCTTTGCACAAAATCTCAGATCAGAGAATCAAAACACTAACTCCTAGGACCCGAGAGTACAAAGACGACTCATAGGACTATCTACACAAAACCAAACAGCCAATGTCTCCACCTGTTGGATCACTGTTGTCCCTATGACTGCTGCTGCTGTTGCTCACCCACTGAAAGGTTTCTTCCTCTTCTTCGGCGATTACCTAAAAATTTAATCCCACGGGGGTGAGACAATTATAAAAATTGTCCCAGCGAGAGATATAACTCTCCACCAGAAACATTGTTATTGCTGATAATAGAATAACACTGAGCAGTAGAATTATATTTACTCAACAGCAGGTAAATCATTGAATAAAATATGCAGAGCAGTATTCTCTATGCAATCATTTCAATTATAACTTGATTAAGCAGCAAGTCATTCATTTAAGAAGGAATATGAAGAACATGTATATCATTTATCCAACTATGATATAATAGACCATGTATCATCAACCATTGATTCTCGCAATTCAACCCTAAGCAAATATGCTACACGGCTGATTACATTTTACAATCATACTTATGCCCTGAGGAGATGAGGTATACCGCTCATACTCCAACCGACCACGGTTACGTAAAGCATCGGTACCACACATAGGTCAATGGAAGAGTCGGATTCCCATGACCTCAACTATCTCGGTCAGTACGAGATAACATGCAGGGCATCTTGTCTCTCTGCTAGATAGCTTTCCAGGGTATACTGGCAACATCGCTATTAGAGTTATAGCCCATAGCATATACTCTCTTCAGGATATGGCCCGTAGCCAATGACCGGTATTATTTTGTGGAGTCATGGCTCGTAGCCATGCTCTTATTGGGGTATGGTCCGTAACCAATCTCGTTCATAGGACATAGCCCGTAGCAATGCCTATGGGGCATAAGGATATAATTGCCCAATTACCCCCACATATTCAAAAATATGCGTTCCGAGTAAACTCGTTTCACCATTCAGCTAATTCTGACGCTGATGGATCTGTGATCAGGGCAACTACATTATATGGTATCACTTGATTAATTAAGTACATTATCATATTCTTTTAGCATCAGCCAAGTTTCCAAACATAATTTAATAAGACAAATGCTATAAAGAAAACATATACTATTTCCATTAATCACTTCTCAATCTTTATAAGACATGGGGATCTCAGTCCCTCATTTCAATACTGGGAATTTTCATTCCTTTGCAACTCAATGCCATAATCATATGGTTCTGGGTATTCAAACCCTTAGCTCATCATTGAGCATTATTACCACTTTTTCAGGTAATTATCACCTTCAGGTCACCTGACCAAGGTAAATATGATGCTTATTACATAAACATCTTCTCATGGCACTTAAGGCCCATTACTTCTCTTATTACCTCATACTAGGCAATAAGGTATAGCATGGCACATAAGGCCCAATAAACAATGTCAATACATAAAATGTCATAGCTCATACCTGGCTATGTTCATCATCACATCATACCTGCATGGTTAGTACAGATGATAATACATCAATTTCATATCAGCACCATGCAAAACAATATATAACATCATTATTCAAGGGTAACACCACTATTCCCTTACCAGGGTTAGGGTTTCCCATTTCTCATTAATTCAGACCCTCTTGAGTTAACCAACTTTATCTTGTATTAAGGTATTTCCCCTCTTAATACATTCCATCACAGAATACTCACCCTTAGCATATAATGCATAAGACACACATTAGAATTGTCCAGCTATCTCACATGATATGGACTTATCTTAGTTTAAGGCATAACTTTATTATAAAGTTGCCTATAAACAATCGCAATGATACACCCTCAACCAGGGTTTCACAAGGATACACCCTCAACCAGGGTTCACAATGATACACCCTCCACTAGGGTTTCACAAGGTTACACCCTCAACCAGGGTTCACAATGATACACCCTCCACTAGGGTTTCACAAGGATACACCCTCAACTAGGGTTTACTAACATCCTAATTAGTGATTTCACATGTAGACAACCTCTTATTAAGGTTATACATTGAATCAGCCTCAATTAGGGTTTACATCATGTATTGGGTCCATGCATTTGTTATGCATTAATGACTAGTACCATTAAAGGTATCTCCCACCTAATCACATTAGGTTTTCAAAAAGGTTTGATCAATTAGACCTTCAATAACATGAGGTATCCAATTGAATTAACCAAATTGAACCACACTCAATTCTAATCAATGGAACTTCAACCAATTGGATCATCAACTCAATCATCATTTGAATCATGGCTCACCCCTCAATTGGGACTTCAATTATGGTCTGATCTCAATGGGATTAGGGTTTATAAACACCAATTAGAGCTTTGAAGTTGATCATCAATCATGCTACTAATTGTGTTTCAATTGATTGCATTGGACCTTCAACCATTGAATTCATGGAACCAATCATCAATTGGACCTATGCTCATACTTCAATTGAGTTTAATAGGTCAACCTTCAACTAATTTGACCCTCAATTGACCCTCAATTGGTCATCAATTAGGGCTTGATTCAATTGAATTAGGGTTTGGAATCGAAGATCCAACAACACTCATCAATGCAAGATTGGTTACTTTGAAACTATTGAACCATTATCCAAATTGGGTATGACCTGCCCCCAAACGGTCTTGAGGTCGTTTGGATGACCTTCAAACGGTCTTGAGACCGTTTGACCATCATATCACTCAAATCCAAGCCATCCAATTAAGGTTTGGATCATTGGATTGATCACCAAATCAGCATTGCATTGTATAACAGCTTGGTACATTTAGACCTTCAAACACCTAACCATACTCAACCCTAGACCTCCAAACGGTCTTGGGTGACCACCAAACGGTCTTGAGACCGTTTGGCCTATCCAACCTTTGGATTCTAGTGAAAAAGCATCATGGATTGGTCTATCGAGTTGATCAACAGATCAGCACTACATTGCAATATGATTAGTACCTTTGGACCTTCAATTGGTCAACTATACTTGACCCCAGACCTCCAAACGGTCTTGGGGTGATCCCCAAACGGTCTTGAGACCGTTTGGGTGATCCCCAAACGGTCTTGAAACCGTTTGGGCTAATCAACCCAAAATCTCAACATAACTCATTGGAATTTCAGTACTGTTTTCAATTAGGGTTTGCCTAATTGAATAGACTTCAACTCATGATTCCTTGGGAGGTAATCCCTCAAATTCGGTGAGTCATTAGATCACATCATTAGGAACAGTAATCCCAAACGGTCAACGCTTGGTCAACTCACTCAAACGGTCTTGAGACCGTTTGCCCAAAAAGTTCAATTAAATCAGATTGAAAATCAGCACTTAATCCAATTAGGTTTCCCTAATTGATTAGGCTTCAACTCACGATTACTTTGGAGTTAATCCCTAAAATTTGGAGGGTTATTAATAAACATAATTATTAACAGGAATCCCAAACGGTCAACGCTTGGTCAACCATCTCAAACGGTCTTGAAACCGTTTTCTCAACCAGGTCAAGTTAATCAGGTTGAAAATCAGCACATAATTCAATCTGATTGCCTAATTGATTGGCCTTCAACTCTCGATTCCTTTGGAGTTAATCCCTCAAATTTGGAGGGTTATCATCCTACATAATTAGGAACACAATTCCCAAACGGTAAACGCTTGGTCAACCATCTCAAACGGTCTTGAAACCATTTGCTCCTAAACGGTTTCAAACCGTTTGCCCTTAAACGGTTTGCTGAAACCGCATAGCCAATCAAATTAAAACGATTTGGAGTAGCTATCAAAACGGTTTTTCTTGGTAATTTTCTTTGGATAAGAATCTAGGATGATTTCATCATCCCCTTCCTTCGAACAACCAAGAACAGCAACCGTTCTTGATGGAAATTGCAGCAAGAAACAAGAGTGCATCAAATTGAAGAAATCAATCAACAAAGCATAGAGAATTGATGCAATAGCAATGTTTAAGGGTTTGAGTTATAAAACCCGCCTCCAATTGAGCTCCAAAGCTCCAAGCTCATGCCATTAATGGTGGATGAAGCTCTTGCAACTCCCCCTAGGCTCGTCCTCAAGCTTTTGATTGCAAAAGTTGGCTAGGGTTGAAGAGGAGATCGAAATAAGGAGGAATCCATAATTTATTTTCGATTTCCACCATGAAATCAAGGAGAACGAAGGTCAAGAGCTTACCCACAGGTTGGGGTTAGTCCTCCTGGTCCTCCCTAGCTTCCTTGGTCAGTTTCCAAGCTAAGAGAAGAAGTGGGGTCGAAATAGCCTTTCATTTGGCTAGGAAAAGGCCTTTTTATAAAAATTCAATGAAAGAGAAAATGCATTATTAAATGCATTTAATTCCAAAATTGGTGCCGCCTCTTCCCCCTCAAATTCTCCTCAAAATCCTTAAGGACGAGGCTATCTTCATTGCCTCTTATTCCTATCCATTATCCATGATTTAAAGAAAATCAAATTAAGCACCTTAATGCTTATTATATTAATATCCATATGTGAGTGGGTTTTCTTTTCCTTATAATAATGGTGAGTGGAATTTCACCTACTTAGGATATTTTCGTTCCTTATATTGGCAAAGGAACGTCCATCCTTATTCAAAATCAACCCAAAACATTTTGGTTAAAAGCCCTTCAATTATTTTTATTCATTTTTTCCCTAAATCGAATTAGGGTTTCAATTAGTCATTAATCTTGATTATTTTATTATCAAGATTCTCTCTCCTCCAACTTAATTCAAATGAAGCACCCCTCTCATTTTATTTGCTCTAAATGATGCCAAGAAACATTAGGGACCTTGTTGAAGTGGTAATTTGCATATTGAACCCTATATTTTGGGTAAATTGCACTTTACTCCAAAACTAGGTTTTAATGCACAACATTGTCCAACAAGCTCTATCTTGGTGTCCAGGCTTGTGGAAACCATACTAATACATCATATTCATCCTTATGATGTCTCAACATCAGAGAAACATCTTATCATATGCAATTTGCAAGTTAACCCCTCAACTTGGGTAATTTGCACTTTAGTCCAAAACAAGCAATCATTGCTTTAACATTGTTCAAACATGACCAAAATTGAAACATAAGTTCCTCATGAGCCCTAATTACTTTTCACAGGATAAGTACAAGCATATAATCAACTTTGTTAAGCAAAACTCCTGGGGTTAGAACATAACCCAGGTTAGGGATGTTACAAAAACCTTGCTATCAAGGAAATATATTACTGAAGAGCAAGAGATGGTCAAACTGGCTCAGACCACCTACGACATCATTCTCAATAAAATGCCAAAGAAAAAGGACCCTGGTTCCTTCGGTATTCAATGTTGTGTTGGAAATGCTTCGAGCAAAAAGGGATTAACTGACTTAGGGGCTAGCATATCTATTATGCCCTACTCCATGTGTAAAAGATTGGGTTTTACTAACTTGTTACCCACAACGATGACAATTCAGTTAGCTGATTCCACTATCATTGCACCCCTAGGGATGATTGAAGACATTCCAGTCAGGATAGGTAAGGATTCTTATGTCCCATGTGACTTTGTCTTTATGGATATCAAGGAGGATCTAAGATACCCAAAAATATTCAGCAGACCCTTCCTTGCCATAGCCAGGGCGCTCATTGATGTCGAAGCTGGAACAATCATTCTGAGACTGGGAAAAGAAGCAATTCTGTTCCGGGTCCTCAACAGCATGAAAGGCCCCAACATTCAAGAGGAAGTTTTTCTCTTAGATGCAATACATCAAATGTCTCAATTGGAAATATCTGAACCATCTGATGATTTACAGAATGTCTTAATAAATCCAGAAGTTGAATTCTCAACCAACGAATTAGTTCAACAATGCCTGTAACACTTAGAGAAAGCTGAAGAAGCACCAACAACCACTTTTGAGGAGCTCAAATATGTCACTATTTTAGAAACAACAGAAGCACCTAAGACTCCTGAGATGAAAACCCTACCAAAGGGACTTAAGCACGTCTTCCTGGACGAAGAAGAACTATGTCCAGTTATCATCAGTTCCACTCTGATGAAAGACCAGGAAGAAAGGCTTCTCGTTGAGTTAAAGAAACATAAGAAAGCCATTGGGTACAAAATAACTGACCTGACAGGTATAAACCCAGCCCTATGCATGCATAGACTGCCCATGGTAGAAGAATTCAAACCTTCAAGAGAGCACTAGAGAAAGCTGAACCCCAATCTTAAAGAGGTGGTTCGCCTCAAGGTCCTCAAACTTCTGAAAGTCGGTATTATCTACCCAATTTCAGATTCCCAATGGGTTAGCCCTGTCCAAGTGGTCCCCAAAAAGGGAGGAACCACTATCGTGCTAAATGATAAAAATGAGCTAGTTCCCACAAGGACTGTCACGGGGTGGAGAATGTGTATCAACTATAGGAAACTAAATAAAGAAACAAGAAAAGATCACTACCCTCTACCTTTTCTTGACAAAGTCCTCGAATGCCTAGCCCATCAAAAGTTCTTCTGTTACCTCGATGGTTATTCTAGGTTCTATCAAATCCCTATACACCCGGAAGACCAAGAAAAAACAACTTTCACTTATCCCTTTGGAACCTACGCTTTCAGAAGAATGCCCTTCGGGCTGTGCAACGCACCTGCTACCTTCCAAAGATGCATGTCTGCTATTTTTGTAGGGTTAACTGAGTGCATAATGGAAGTATTCATGGATGACTTTTCTATCTATAAAGATTCTTTTGACAACTGTCTACTCAACCTTAGACAAGTCTTACAAAGATGCGAGGAAAGGAACCTTATCCTAAATTGGGAAAAATGCCACTTTATGGTAACTGAAGGTGTCGTCCTCGAACATAGAGTGAGTGAAAGAGGAATTGAGGTAGAGAAAGCAAAAATTGATGTCATCTCAAAACTTTCACCTCCAAAGGACGTAAAAGGAGTACGAGCATTCTTGGGTCATGCTGGGTTTTATCGAAGATTCATTAAAGAGTTCTCGAAAGTAGCGAAACCCATGACCCACTTATTGACCAAGGACACCGATTTCAATTTTGACCAAGAATGCTTACAAAGCTTCACAACCTTAAAGAACGCTCTAGTCTCTGCGCCCATTTTGAGAGCACCTAACTGGTCACAACTGTTCGAAATAATGTGTGACGCTAGTGACTATGCTATAGGAGCGGTGTTAGGGCAAAGAATTGACAAAAAGCCTTATGTAATATACTATGCGTCCAAGACACTTGATGAAGTGCAAAAGAACTACACCACTACAGAAAAGGAGTTCTTAGCTGTCATCTATGCATTCAAGAAATTCCACTCCTACCTGATCAGATCAAAGGTCATAGTCTACACTGACCACTCCGCCATACGATATCTAATTCAGAAGCAAGACGCGAAACCCAGACTTATCCACTGGGTGTTGATGCTTTAGGAATATGATTTGGAAATCAAAGAAAAAAGTGGAGTGGAAAACGTCGTCGTTGATCATCTCAGCCGCATTGAAGTCGAGGATGATGATAAAGTACCTATCCGAGACTCCCTCCCTGACGACCAGCTTATGAAAATTATCACCGAATTCCCCTGGTATGCCGACATAGTGAACTATCTAGCCACAAGAATCATTCACCCCTCCACCTCTCACCACGAAAAAAAGAAATTCCTCCAGGATGTTAAGCAATACTACTGGGACGAACCTTATCTCTTTCGTCTATGTGTAGACGGACTTTTCCAGTGCTGAATACCAAAAGAGGAAATTACTCTTGTCTTAGAACATTGTCATTCCAGCCCCAGTGGGGGACAAGTGAGTTCGAAAAAGACCGCTCTAAAAGTTCTACAATCAGGTTTCTTTTGGCCAACAATAGCAAGAGATTCCCATGGTTTTGTAAGATCATGCAATAAATGTCAACTTTCTGGCGGTATAACTAAAAGGAATGAAATGCGTCTCACTATGTGGCAAGAAATCGAACTTTTCGATGTTTGGGGAATAGACTACATGGGTCCCTTCCCCTCTTCATATGGATTTTCTTACATATTGGTTGTTGTTGATTATGTCTCAAAATGGGTAGAAGTTGTGCCCACCATTTTCAGCAATTCAAAACTAGTCATTAAGATGTTTAAAGATATCATTTTCCCCAGATTTGGAGTCCCCCGAACTGTCATATCCAACGGAGGGACCCATTTTCTAGAACGAAGCTTCGAAGCCCTCCTAAAGAAATATGGAGTCAACCATAAGGTCACTACACCTTACCATCCAAAAACTAGTGGCCAAGTCAAAGTTTCGAACAGATAACTAAAAGCAATTTTGGAGAAAACAATCAATAGACATGGTACCGATTGGTCCACCAAGCTTCCTGATGCCCTTTGGGCTTACCGCACAGCGTATAAAACACCGATTGTAACAACCTCGTTCCAATTAGTATATGAAAAAATCATGCCATCTTCCAGTTGAACTGGAATATAAGGCCTGGTGGGCCATTAAACAACTGAATTTTGATTTTAAAAGAGCTGGTGAATACAGAAAACTCCAGTTATAAGAACTTGAGGAGCTTCAAATGACAGCCTACCATAGTGCCAGAATCTATAAATAAAAAGCCAAGATGTGGTACGATCGCCACCTCAAGAGAAAAGACATTGCTATCGGAGATAAGGTCCTCCTATTCAATTCCAGACTTCGGATGTTACCTGGAAAGCTCCGCATGAAGTGGTATGGACTATTCATAGTTAAATATATTTACCCCACCAGAGCAGTCATCATCCTTGACAATAATGGGGGAGAACGGACCGTTAATGGCCACAGATTGAAGAAATACTACACACCAGCAGGAAAAATACCAAGACAGACTATCGAGATCCACAATCCCTCAGCATCGACATAACCAAACCGGATTCTCATCGGGCCAGCGACGTAAAACCCAGGCACTACTTGGGAGGCAACCCAAGATCTGAGTATCACCGTTTTTATTTTTGCTTCTTCATTTGATTTAGGTTTATCATTTTTAATCTGAAAATATAAAAATTCAAACAAATCACCAAAACAAACATAAAAATATAAAAATCAAAAACCTAAACCATCTTATCCTAAACGGTCTTGAAACCATTTGGAGCCCAAACAGTCCTGAAACTGTTTGGAGCCCAAACGGTCTCAAAACCGTTTGGAGTCAAAACGGTCTCGAAACCATTTGGAGCCCAAACGGTCTCGAAACCGTTTGACTTTGGGAATTTGTAACGTCACCCCTAAATCCTATAAATATAACCCCACCCCTCCCCTTTTTCTTTCTTTAGAATCTCGAACTCTCCAAACCCTCATGCGAGCACTATTTCATTTCCTCTGTTTCTCGCTCCCGCGCAACTCGTGACGCCAGTTCGTTTTGCCACCATCACCGACATCACCTTAGCTTCCACGTGTCTTCACGACTTCCGCACCATCATTACCGCCATTCGTTGCCTCACCGTCATCATCGTCACTCGCAGCAGCAAGGTAGACCAACGCCACCACCATCACCGACACCTCCGTCATCACGGCACACTTCGTTTTTACCATCGCCGACACCTACGTCGCCGGCACAGTTCTCTTTTCTAACGACGCACGCGTCGTCACCGTCGTTCACCTTTTCCATCGATCCCGACGTTTCACCTTCCAAACGGTCCTGAAACCGTTTGGACGCGGGACCGTTTGGACCCAAACGATCTCTAAACCATTTGGTGCCAAACAATCCTCAAACCGTTTGGACGCGGGACCGTTTGGACCGAAACGGTCTATAAACCATTTGATGTCAAACGGTCCTCAAATCGTTTGGACCCAAACGGTCTCTAAATCGGTTGGTGCCAAACGGTCCTCAAACCGTTTGGATGAGGGATCGTTTGGACCCAAACAGTCTCTAAACCGTTTGGTGCCAAACGGTCCTCAAACCGTTTGGACGCAGGACCATTTGGACCTAAACGGTCTCTAAATCATTTGGTGCCAAACGGTCCTCAAACTGTTTAGTGCCAAACGGTCCTCAAACCGTTTGGATGTGGGACCGTTTGAACCTAAACGGTCCTCACACCATTTTGACGAGGGACCGTTTGGACCAAACGGTCTCCAAACTGTTTGGACCTAAACGATCCTCAAACCGTTTGGACCCAACAAAACCTAAAATCATTACCACCTACATAATGCAACCTTCTTCCTTTTAATAAACTTGTTATCTATACAAATTCAAAATATTTCTAACACATGATTTTTTCTGATTACTTTCCAGAAATGGCCTCACCAGCAAAACAAGCCACCGGAACCGCCGACACTCCTTTCTGGACAAAGGAACAATTGATGGAGGATCGTGCAAAACTCCAGAAGATCGTCGACATCTACGACACAACTGAACAGGTCCCCCCAAAAGTTAATCTGCTCGCGGTCATGCATGAAATTGACTGCCTCAACAAGTGTTTATCTGAGGAGCCGGAGCAAGAAGTAGAAGAAATTGCTTCCAGTGACGAAGACTCAGAATACGAGCCAACCCCCGAGGAAGAATCCCCAACTACAAAGTCCAAGGGGAAAAGGAAGGAACAGCAAGCTGCCAAAGAACAACCTATGAAGAAATGGGCAAGGAAGCAGGTCCACCCCGCCACTGCTAGGGAACAAACCCTGGCAGGATACATCCCATCAACCGCTACCACCACCCCCACTACCATTCCCGCTACCACCAATGCTCTTGTCTTCCCCGCCATAAGCACTAGCGCACCACCACTAGAAAACCTATTCATCCACACTCTACCTTCCATAGACAAAACTTTAAAGCCAACAAAGTATGTATGTTTGAGCATACTAAAAAAGATGGGGATATACGATAGAATCCTCACCCTACTCGATAATGCAAATCTCTCAAGACTGTGTTTTGTCCCCGAGATCTCATACATCGAGCCCACAACAGAATTCTTTACACATCTCGACAAAGAATCTATGGACATTATGGATAGAGCAAGGGACGGAGGTGACCGCAGGCTGGTCACCAAACTTTTTGGTAACAAAGTTGTCATAACAGAAAATTTATTGAATGAAATCTTCATAGACAACCAGGAGTAGCAAAAAAAAGGTCAAAGCTGTTAGCACGGAGAGCTCCCAATTCAATAAACACAACTTCTGGAAATCCCTAACAGGGACCCCAAATTATGAGGCAAAGACCTACAAGGCCTCCAATATTCATTCTGGGTTAGTGAGCACGCTTCACAAAATTCTCACCGGTGCGCTCTTCCCCAGAACATAGGGCGGGAATGTTATCACCTCTGATCTTTTTATTCTCTGGTCCATCCTACATGGGATGTCGGTCAACATTGGACGGCACATGATACAAAAGTTTTCAGCATACGCCCTAGGAAAAGAAATTTGCATGGGCGGACACATAACTTCCATTCTTAAATATCTCAAGATGGAAAGATTACTCCCCAAGTGCACGCAGATCAAGGGCGACATCCTTACCAATGAACAAACCTTGAAGAACGGTTACATTATCAAAGAAAAGGATGCAAAATTGCTTTACATTTTCTACCCTATAGTAAAATCTTCCAGAACTCTACTACCACTTCCGGAGCTTGCGGATTATGACAAGGAAAAGCTACTCTTTACTGACGAAGAGCTTACCAAAATCCTAGCTTCGGTCAAAGTACAAGAGAAGAAAACCAAAGAGGGCCAGATAGAACTTAGTATCACTGCCCCGGCAGCTAGGGTAACAAAAATATCGGTAAAACGATCATCTAAGGCACCTTTACAATCACAATAGCTATCGGGAATGTCGACATCAAAGCTAAATCCTGAGACAGAACGCCCTCATCCTGAGGAACATATCAGTACCTCATCATTAAACTCATTCATCATGAGCCTCAATGTTGAGCTCGCCACCACCCCCACCCCCACCATACTACCATCCACTACTATCCCACCATCTACCACCCTCCCACCTTTCTCCACAACAATCCCAACAACAATTCCTTTCCCCACCTCCACACTTCCACCCACATCTTCCAACTCAACCTTTTTCTCTTCGGACATCCCATTCTATACTCCAACACTCGACTTCACCTCCTCTGCTCCCATCTCCACCCTTTTCCCCTCAACATTCTCGGTCCCACCATTCTCACTGGGAATGTCACCATTTTTTCATCCGCCACCACCCCGACACCGCAGGTGACTCCATCTAGTATCACCACGCAGTTTGTGGGACCATCAACAATATCTCTTTTGAAAGGCACTACCACCCTTCTACCCCGACCCCAGACACCCCACCCTTCCACATCTGGGGTCCCTTTTATAAACGTCGGTGAGGAATTTGGATGTCAATTCGACGCTATTCGAAACCTCCTCACCGACCCTTCTAATATATTACAATCTATTTTTTTTTATGTGCAGGGTCTAACTACACAGCTCACCAAGATTGACGAGCAAACTGTTCCTTGCGAGGCATCATCTCAAGCATCCACCAACAGTAGGAAGCAACGGCCATGAAAGTCAAACGCATCGACGATCGCCCGCAACAACTGCCACAGTTGGTGCTTGGGGTGAAAAGCCAGCAAGGCGATCTGGCCAAGCAAGTTGACAAGATTTCTGCGCAAAATCAACCATTGCCAGAAACCCTACACGAGCTTAAGTAGCAACAAATTGCTTTAAGCACACACTTGGATGACATCAACACCACCCTCACACAACTCAATAACTGCCAGGAGGAGTCATCCAACAATGAAATCAACCAATTAAGAGCTCAAGTGATGGACCTCTCTGCACGACTCCTCTCTGTCGAGGCTCGTTATTCAGATCTCAAAGAAACCCACGACGCACTGCTTGAAACACATGAGCATGTGCAAGTGGATTTTGACGAACTATGGTAGTGCAAGAAGCCTCCACCAAAGCAGACCATAGATAAGGTGGCAGACGAAGAAGATGATGAAGAATAGGATGAAGATGAGGATTCTGACTCCTCGACTGACTCCAACAATATCACCTCCTTAGACGATAAATCTGATGACCCAGACAATGCTGGGAAGGGCCCCAGCTGTGGAGCTACACTAGAACAACTTAAAAATCACCAAGAAGGTGATAAAGATCCCAAATCCCCTACTCACAATGACAACGTTAACATGCAATATGGGGATCAATTTCTTGACTATTCTGCAATGGGATCTCTGGGGGAAACTGCCAAAGAAGCAGCTTTTGCTGAGTTCTAACAATGTTTATTCAAAACCAGCATGAGTCAACCACAAGCTACAGGCCTTCCATAACACTCTGCCCTGCAGCAATCTTCACCCCTTCCCCCAGAATAGGAAGAATTAGAAAGAGTCAGTTTAGATACAGATGAAGATCTCAAATCTTCTTCTGATTCAGATAAAGACGAAGATTTGCAACACTACATAGATGATTTGGAGCAGACTTCTTCCCACCCTCCGCAAGAGCTTCCCCCGCCACCACCTCTACCTCACAAGATGCACGATTTAGACATGGTGGCCATCTCTACCCTAGATGCTCAAGATATCTTCATCTTAAACACTATCGTAGATGATGCCAAAGAAGGGGGAGATGTTATCTACCATAATACAAAAACTCAGCACAAGTTGATACGTGAAGATTTCCGCACCATCCTTCGACCACAGTCAGCGGTGAAGATGGCAATCTTCCGTGTCCTCCTTGCCAAATCTATCGAAATTTACAGAAGCTCTAAACGGCAGCAACCAATACTTAACACTTCACCTGCTCTGGACATGAGTCTATTATATAAAGATTTACAAAACAAATCTATCGAGCAGTTGCAGAGGGGGATTGCCAGAAAAGCACTCTATATTACCATGCCCTTTCAAGTTTCTGGCCACTGGATGCTAATGATCATGGTCACCGCGGCTCGAGACGCCAAGGTGTACAATTTTTGTGTCAGTGAACTAAAAGGCCGGAATAATTAATTTTGTTGGTCTAGGAGCCGGGGAGGCAAGATACATCCCTTTCCGACTTCTGAAACTAATTTGGGTTACATGCCCATCCCTCTGAAATGGTTGGAACCAACCCTGGTTCCAAATCATAAACCAACAAGCCCAAACACAAGAAGGATCTAGAGATTGTGCTTTCTACACTATACGCCACATCCAAGCGCTCAATCAACAAATCCCTTTCACTGAGCTGGCCACAGACGATTTTCATTCTCTAGGAGGTCGTTACGTGATGGAGCTAATATGTGACAGAAGGTTCTTTCAATACCCAACTATGGTGCCTAACGATGTTCCTCGCTACCTCTACTCGGCCATCCAACGTCCTCAAAAACAGCCATTCCGGCAAACAATAAAGGAGTTGGAGAAACAACAACCCGCCAAGCTCCCCGAGAAAAAACAATGGGACCCTTACTCTTTTGATTTGGAAGATGATAAAGGGGACACTGAGTTGCTAATCGGGGCTACCATCAATAGACCATCTTCACAAAAGGTGCCCCTGTCTGCCATTAAACCAACATTCCCTAATTTTGACCTTGCAGCTTGCAAAAGTCTTTCTGACAATGAACTTCGGCTCATCATGTCTAGGCTTTACGCCGAGAAACATGATCTCATTTTTCTAGCCGGAGATATTCTAGTTGTGGCAGATGTG
This sequence comes from Alisma plantago-aquatica, assembly GCA_963693085.1. Lineage (NCBI taxonomy): Eukaryota > Viridiplantae > Streptophyta > Magnoliopsida > Alismatales > Alismataceae > Alisma > Alisma plantago-aquatica. The sequence continues at coordinate 836,185,234 of OY856410.1, read as the reverse complement.
CTACGTGAAACTGTACAATTCAAAGGGTCTCTATCCGTGAGTTTGATGACTGCCTATCAATATCTCCTCAGACGGAATCACCCTACGATCTATATGGCATCAACATATATGAAGGATGATCTCCTAAAGCTAAATAACATCAGAACAACTGAGGCACTCATTTCTTTCCTCCAACATACGACTCTGAAGTTTATCATGCTTCATTTCCTTCATTCAGAGCACTGGATGTTACTGGCAACAAATCTTCATGACGGAACAACAATCATATATAACAGTTCCGACAGCCAGTACAATCCAGATCAGCAACAGTATACTACAACACCAAGAACACCCACAGAGGAGGTGGCAAAGGAGTGTGCTGACAAACCACACAATCACTTAAGCACGCACACAAGGGAATACGATAAAGAACACTTTCATCGCCCAGCCTTCTGCCATAGATGTCCCCAGCATCTCCGAGAGTCAAATGACTGTGGTTTCCACGTCCTCTATTGGATATACACCATCACGGTCCTTGGAAGACCAGTAGAGGACATGACAGACATGGATTACCACGCTCTACGTGGAAAGTTCGCAGCTAATCTTCTCCGCACGCATGGAGCTAACAAAGGACTAATAGAATCCTAATGCCCTTGTCCTTGTACTTCTCAACCTATCACTTTGACACTCTGAGGACAGAGTGAGTGATAAGTTAGGGGGGAAAGTACACTGGACAAGGGTGAGGTATCATTTTTTAAAACCCTTCCCTCTCCACCTTTTCTTTTAATTCTGTACAAAATATTTAGCTTTCTTTGCACATTTAGATTTTATTTTAAGTAATTCATCTGTTAAAATAAATCTTGCACATAAGAATAACATCCCTCTTGGAAAAGGTCATCCCCAACTAAAGTTAGAATCCAGTTAGTCCTCAAAAGCAATAACAAGAATAACATATAGGCATGTAATGGCAAATTAATAAATTACCTTCACACTAGATTTTCATGCCTTCACTTCAATTCTACATCTGACTCTCTATAGGTCAACATTAGGGCCGAAACAAGCCAAAACACTCTCAAGGACGGGAGGGATATCAGGTGACATCCAAATTAAGAAACCTCACAAGTGGACCACCAAGTAGAGACCAAATAAGTGCATGTCGAGAAACTCTAAGAATAGCTTTCTTCTCTTCAATAAAAGAGGCTTGGCCGCCCAATCAAAACCCCTAAAATCCCAAATCCTAAGCCTGTGAGTTTATAAATAAAAGCCATGTTGAATAAAAATATGAGAGTTTTGCCACGCATAAGGATCTATATGAAGAGCTAATAAAGGTCTCTCCCGGCCGGTACATTCAGCTGCCCTCACGAAGGCAGATGTGTCGTGCCCGGTAGTGAGACCCTAAGGTATCCAAATATATGAAAAGGCTGATAACAGGCTCACCTGACCGATACATTCAGTTTCCCTCACAAAGGCAGGTGTGTCGTTCCCGGTAGTGAGATCCTAAATGCATAGATAAACCCTCCCCCACTTGAAAGGGGAATTACACAACAAGCCTTTAGCCAACCTTCATACCCACTCTAGCTACCGGTAGGATTTTCAGAGAAGTATAAAACTGATTAGAGTTGACGACATGCATAGAATAAAATCCAAAGTTGGTCCCAATGCGAGCTACATGATATGGAAGAAACCTGAGATCCAAGCAACTCTCAACACCTGAAAGAGTTAAGGCAAGCAAAAGCTCCGATATGACCTTAGGAGATCTCTGGTTTAGAATTGAGGCAAGAGTATGGAAATCTTAACTAAATAAAATTGCCTCACCACTACATGCCTTTGATCTATCTAGCTTGAGGACAAGCTAGACTCTAAGTTAGGGGGGTGATAACCTCCCATTTTGCGATGTTATCTTACTATTTTTTCTCAGTTTTCCATACTCTTTCTCAGATAAATTAGATAAAATCCTTAACTTTCCTCCTTTATTGCAAATATACCATTAGACTAACTTTTCTCCTTTTTATTCTTATAGAAAAAAAATAACAAAAGTTCTAAATGGTCCCGAGACCGTTTGGAGACCAAACGGTCTCAAAGATCGAATAAAGCTAAAACGCTCCCAAGACCGTGCAAAGCCAAACGGTCCCGAGACCGTATGAAGCCAAACAGTCCCAAGACCGAATGGAGATCAACCGATCCCAAGACCGCATGGAGTTACATGGTCCCAATACCGCATAAAGCCAAATGGTCCCGAGACCGCATGGAGTTAAATGGTCCCGAGACCACATGGAGTTACACGGTCCCGAGACCGCATAAAGCCAAACGGTCCCAAGACCGCATGGTGTTACACGGTCCCGAGACCGCATGGAGTTACACGATCCTAAGACCGAATAAAGGCAAACAATTTCAAACTGAGAGGACTCCAACGGTATCCAAACTGAGAGAGTCCAAGCGGTTTCAAAACTGAGAGAGAGTCAAAATGGTTTCAGAGTCCAAATGGTCTTCACAACCATTTCGGCCCAAATCACTTAAAACCGTTTGGATTTCACTTGAAGCATATAAATAAGACCCAAAGGGTCCTCACAAGGACACTTCTTAGATGCCCAGAGGCTACCTCTATTGCTCCAGAGCCACTCCATCCTTCATACACTACCACGAGGCTGCCAGTCTGAGATCCATACTCCAACTCTAAGCTACTTTCTTTCTCATCGACAAAGAAGGTGGGAAGAGTAGGATTCGTCATCAAGCAAGCTACAAAGTGTGAAGATCATTGCTCTCTCTCTCCAAGGGGTCAACCTTCCTCCCTCCTTTGTGGAGATGATGCTTTCTCTCTCTCTTCTTGCCCTCTTCTTTGGTCTTGCCATGAGCGAGTAGTCTTATACACTAGGGTGCGGGGAGTAGCCCCGCTACCCATGTTTTCATTTCATGCAATGTAATTAATAAGTTTGCAATAGAGATATCCTTTCTTTTCAGTTCAACATCAATCATTTAATGAATGCTTCTTGCTTGATCACCAACTTGTGTTACCTATTATCTTTTAGTATGAATTTTCTATGTTTGTACTATCAGATTCGAATCTCAGTTGAATGTTGGTTCTTGATGCATGTAGCCACCATGCATCTGTTTCCGTGTCTAGGAGTGTTTTTCAAGAAGTGGAGTAAACTCACTTCCATCATTGTAATTTCATACTATGAAACGAAATCAGTTGACGTATAAAAGTACAACCTTGATAAGTCGAGGAACACACTTTGTAAAGGGAATGATGCAAAGTAAGTGACCATTCGTTTGGGGATCACTGGCATTGCAACATTCCCACACTTCTTGTAGTTAGTTCTCTAAAAGGAAACTAAATCTACAAAGGCACTAACTGTTTAGACTCTTATTGCAGGTTATGTTACTATGTTGCATGTTTTGATCCATGTGTAGTGGTGGCGAAAGCTGACAACATCATAGTGGTTTCTTAACACTGTTTACAATCTTAATTTTACTTTCTTTGTTTTACTTTACGTGCAGTTAGTTTAAAAAAACCAAATCAACTCTTTGATCTAAATACCAATTGTTGAGGAGTTAAGTGAAATTCTAACATTTTCTATCTTGTTGATCTCAATAAGACCGTTGTCCTGTGGATTCGACCCTTAACTATACTATGATAAGACTTCCACATATCCTAGCATATGTGGGTGGAGTTTTTAATCTAGTATAAGCAAGGCTAAACCTAAAGATTTATTATATTTGGGATTTTTAGTGGTGCACGCAATTCCACGCAAGTGGAAGCTCCATCAACTGACATGGGAAATAACAAGAATGCATATGCTCTTAACGTTTGTATGTTCTCATTGTTCTGGTCCTCGACCTAAAGATATGTCATTGAGTAATATTTTTCTTTAGACATTTATTATGTACCATTATAATCTCATAACTAAATATAACAAAATAAATTGGAAGATTGTGTTTATTGTTAATCAAATCAGTTACAATATATTCCATTACAATCATCATATTATTGTTTCTCTAGGCATACATACCAAAAAATAATTTGATATATCACTTCTTCTCTCTTCACCAAACTCTATGACTTCTATTAGTGCTTCTAAGATTGTCAGCACCAGAGAATGACAATTCATATGTATAGTAAGAAGATAATTATCTAAAAAATAAATAATATTATACACCATAGTCATGTCTCACATCCTTGTTGAAACACTAATTTAACTACGGGGAACACATAAACATCACATTCTAGGGGTAATTAGTCTGAGACTAGAATCAAGGTGAAAGAGAGAGTTAATCATATACCAAATATGAAACCAAAGTCATAATTTAGAAATCTCTTTGAGGCTAAATGATTGATTCTAGAGTTTGTATAAAAGTGGTGATTGTCTAGTGATATGCCCCAACCCATGTTGTTTGACAAAGTTATAAGAGATTGGGGATGTTGGATTTAGAAGGTAATTTAGAATTAGATGGTTGTTTTTAATTTTTGGTGGTTTGTCAATGGTGAAGTTGGAGGGTAGGTTTAAATATGTAAGACGACTAGAAACTCATTTGAAGATGAAATATTGGTGAATCTTAGAGTCTCAACTTGTGTATATTCTATGCGACAGAATAAAAATGGCAGTGTTTTGGCATTCTAAGTTCAGAAAGATATTATAAATCTAATGGTAGTGCAGCATTAGGATGGGGTTTTCTAAGAGAAGAGTAATAGGCCAGGAGAGGGAGCTTCTCATTACAATGTCCCAGTCCTATTGAATTTGGGATATAGTGTCCAACCCATATAGGGATTCAATATTAATATGTAGAAATTATTTATAGTTGTCTTAAACTTCCCACATTATTTCAAGGGTTTGCATCATCTTGAAACTACTATACTATATCCATAGCTAACAGGAGAGTGTATCATCAGTTCTAGGGTTAGTTTCTTGGTTAAAGCATCACATATATCTTTCTTAATTTGATAAATTTTCTAAGTGTATAGATGTTTAGACCATCTCAAATGATCTAAAGTGTCAAACTATTATTAAAAATAACTACTACCTTCTATTATTAGGATAAACAATATGATATAATTTCCCCTTCTTATTTTACTTGTCATCCAAAAGCCTTCCTCTTTTTAGATTTTGTAAAGAAAAGAACAAGTATAAATGGAGCTTGGGAGATAATCAAAATATTCCCTATTAAAAAGGGCAAACACATGTGCTGCAAAAAGAAGAAAGTTATACATGAATAGAATTTGTATAGTCAATCAGAACTCATCCAATTAAGGTCAAAACATAAACCCAAGATAGTCCAACCAAATCTCATATACTTCAAAAAAATTGACACATAGAAGAACTACGAGAAATTTTGAGATGTCAAAATGTTGAACTGAACTTATGCAAAATCCAACATGTGAAAAAGAACATAGAGAAAAACCATATGTATCAGAACATATCTATGTGAAAAAATCTTCCATATGCATCAGAAGGTATCAACTTATATAGAAACTCTCAACAAGGAGGAGACAAAAAAACTCCCTTTTTCAATATCTACATCTATGCATATAAACTTAGTAGATGAAATTTTAGAAGGATAATGACAAAGTGCTCACAAAATGTTCTCTCAACTCAAGACCAAAAGCAAGATCCAAAGAGATATTATAACTTCCATCACCAAAAAGAAACCAAAGGCTAAAATATCATGATCCTTCACAACAAGAATCGGATAAATAAGAAAAAAATATGATCAAACTGTAATGAAAGCAAGATCTCCACTTCACTTATAATGATATTCTAGAGACTACCAAAATCTTTATAACTATTTTTTGTGAACTCTTCCATTTTTTTCTAGCCAGCAATGATAATATATAAGGACACATATTTTCATCTTATCAATCTTGAGAGAAATTGCATAAGACCAATTTTTCGGCATAACTATACAAAACCCTCTAGTTGAGCTAACTCTTAGAAAATTCTAGAGAACTCACTAAAAAAATGAATATGAAAAGTATCTTCATACCAATAATTACAAAGAAAACAAAGAGAATCAAGTTGAATACCTCTTCTTCTTTCATGATCTGAAGTAGGTAATTTATTATGAGAATCTTTCCATACATGAAGGATACATTTTTTGGTAGTTTTTTAATCTCCAAATCCACTGAAGGACATCAAATCTGGATATTTACATCTTATCTTGTAGTTAGCATCTTTGAATGGAATATGTCTCCTACCACAAAATAATATATGATCTTATTCATTGAAATGTATTCTAAGGGAATTGAGAAAAGCAGATAAACCGCTATAATTTTAGGATATAGGATCGGACCATTGTCCCTCTTTAACAATAGAACTTAACAGGCAATTATTGTGGAACCTATCTTAATGTGAATATCATCCTCACCCAAGAATCTTGCCACATTAGAATTTTATCACCCTCGTCAATCTTGAAGTTAATGAGTTGTGTCAAGGTGTCTCTTGGTCTGAGAATATTGTTAAAAATCCAAGAAAAATTACTTGATTCCTCAACATACCAAAAGGAAACACTCTTTAAGTATTTTTTGTTGATCCACTTAACCCACGATGAGTCTTTCTTCCTATAAATATCCCACCCATTGATCAAAATGTGGGCTTTAGAAACATCTCTACTTTTTCTCAACCTTAATACACCTTCTTACTTAGGGTGATTGACAACCTCCTACATGACCAGATGTAAAGGATTTCTCACGTTAGCATTGCCCCACAAACAATTCCTACAGAGCTTGTCAATATCATCTAAGACAAAATAAGGAATTTGAAATGAAAACATCCAATGGGGGTGTAAGGTAGAGAGGGTTGACTTTATCACCTCAAGCCTCACAACCACGAAGAGAAGTTCTTACTTCCAAGACTAAAGTCTCTTTTTAGTTGACAATTCTAGAACATTAGCTTTTTGATAATTTCCCTATAAACAATGTTATTCCAAAATACTTTGAGGGATGTAACTTCTCAGGGATACTCAAAATATAAGAAACGTAATCCTTGTCAGGAAATTTATTGAAAATTACAACACTCTTGTAATGATTTTTCTGAACACCATAGAGAAGTCTAAAACTATCTAAGACACTTTTAACACAATGAGCACTCATTTCATTAGCTTTATAAAAAAATTGTTAGATCATCTATGAATATCGAATGGGATACATGGAAACCCTTAGAAGAAGAGAGAGGAACCATATACTTATCCTTCATAACATGTTTATCAACTCAAAGAGACCCCTCCTAACAATAACAAAAAGATGGGGGGTAAAGGGTCCCCAGATCTAATTCCATTTTAAGGATAAAAAAGTTTGAAGGATCACCATTTACCAAAAGTTGATAGGATGTAGAATAAATGATTTCTTGAATCCATCCATTCAGGTTGTGGGAAAATCCATCTTGTAAAGAATATAATATAGAAAGTTCCATTTTATTCATAGGCTTTTGTGATCTTAACTTGGATGCATATCTTGTCCTTTCTTTTATCAAAATCATGAATAATTGAATTAGACAAAAGAATAGCATCTTGGATTTTTTCCCCTTGATTAAGGCACACTGATTGTAATCAACAATGGAGGAGAGTGTTTGTTGAATACGATTAGCAAAATTTTAAAAATTACCTTATAAACCACATTGCATAGAGAAATGGGATGCAATTTCTAAATATCACATACATTAGGACTTTTGTTAATAAGAGTAATGTAATTATATTTGGATTCTGTCAAGAGTTTGCCATTGTTGAAACAAATCTTTAATAGCACAACTAATATCTTCACCCATAATAGATCACATTTTCTTAAGAAAAAATCCCATTAAGGCCATATGGGCATGGGGCTTTATCCTGTTTCATATTCATAATCACATCATAAATTCCCTTCTGTGTAATATCAACACTAATGCTAATACTTTGCTTGTAACTAAGAGAGACACTCGGCCAATTAGCAAGACAAACAACTCCATCATACATAGAGTTGGGAAGTTTCTAATAAAAATTAGTAGCAAAACTTTTATTATAACGACTATGATTAAGAGAATCATTGATGATAATGGTCTCATTTGGTTCTCTATCTTCTAGTTTTCATTGAGACAAAGAGAAATTTTTAGTTAGAATCCCCTTCTTTTAGCCACTACTCTCTGGACTTTTGTTAGTATAAAAGTTCTTCATGTTCACTTTCCTTCTTAGCTAGCTCACACAGTTCTTTAGCTTTACAAAGAAGATCAAGATTCAATAGATCTAGGTCAGATTCAATATGAGCTTTAAAGGCATTAGCATTGGCAAATCTACCATTTTCAGAAAGATTACCAATAAAATGTAATTCCCATTCTCTTAGTTTGTTTCTCAAAATTGAAAAGTTCCTATAAATTTTTTATATAGGACAACCCTCAATTTTAGAATCTGAAGAACTTTTAACAACGTCCAAGAAGGTATCATGAAAAACCCAAATATTAATAAATCTAGAAGTGATCTAACATTCTTGATATTCCCAATTTTGATAGAAATAATTTTGTGATCACTGATGATATTGGAAATAAAATTACCATAAACATCAACATTAATATTCAGAAACTCATTGTAATTTTTTAATAATCTTTGATGTAACAAACTTTAAGCCTTCTTGATGGTTGTATCAAGTAAATAAAGTACCTAACACGTCCATCTTAAGATCCCACAATACAAATGCAATTGTTGAAGTCGTCCATCAATTTAGTTGATGGGGGATTCTTACCATTTTTTCAATAGATTTCCTAAATGAATTGAAATCACCCAAAATAATCAAGGACTATCCATATTATTATTGATTTTCTCTATAGAATTCCACAAACTTACCCTTTTCAGCATCCAAGTTATGTCCATTTACAATACAGATATAGAACACAATATTTTTAGCCTTCACTTTAGCATGAACCCGTTGATTAGTTTCCAGGATTTTAGTAATGGAACAATAAGACTCATCCCATAACAAAAAAATAGCCTAAAACATGAGACACATGGTTATAAATTGTTTGCGAGAAATTTACTCATAAGTGTGCCAACTTTTAGATTTCCTAAGCTTAGATTCAATCAGAATAATGATATCACATCTAGGCCTATACATGGACACCCTTTAACTTGTAATTGGTGTCTCTAACGTTCCAAGAGGATATGTGCATAGAGTTAATCATTTGAAACTGATTTGTTAAGCTGTCAGCCTTAGGCGGTACATCTTCGTTAGTGATTTGCAAACCTTCAAAACTATTATGGATAGTGGAGAAAATTGAAGTTGAAATCCATAAAGAATACCACCACTAGCTTTATTTTTAAAATCAAGAGGATAACCCATCTTATTATTTCCCTAAACATTAATTTCAACTAGACTTTTGCCTTTAGAACTTGTAGAGGAAGGAACACCTAAAAGAGTTGTGATAGGAGTAGAAGGGATTGACATCTACCTTTGCTCCTATTACAAAAATATTCATTAACCCCATCCTCATTGAGGTTTTTAGGAGAAGTGACGATATTATATTTCTATAGAACCCAAGAAAACTTTCGTATTGAAAATACTAAAATCAATTTGACATATTTAGTCTTCTAGATATTCCTAGTTGTATCCTATTCTACCAAGAAAGGATAACAATTATCAAAGTGCTTGAAGAAAGAACACTTGTTGCATATAGTGGGAATACATTTGTAAAAAAATTCTAACTAAGTGAATCACCATCATCACTTTAGAATATGATCAAGGAATTTTGAATTAGTTGACATCAAAACATGAATATGTCCATACTAGATCCTTGAATAGAATCTCGTGCCCTCATCAACATGCTAGGGAACACCAAGAAAGGAGCCACTCCTTTAGAACTCCGCTTATCCTAAATATCTAAAGGTAGTTGATATATATAAACCTAGATGGGAATTTTTCAAATATTATCTCTCTGTATTAACTCTAGGCCTCCATTTAAATAGGGAAACTAGTCTATTCTTCTTAAAACATGACCTTGAGTCAAGAGAAAAATTTAGATCCTTTAGGTCTAAAAATCTGATAATGAAGAAACCATCATCACAGAAAAAAAATATATATTCCCACTCAATTCAAAAGCTAGTAAAATAGTGTTACGACCCCACCTCCTGATAACACCCAATTAAGGGAGACTGAGAGGTCGAAGCCGCACCCATGACTTCCGGATCAAAGGTTCGGCAATTAACCAAGAATGATTATCAAATTTTAACATACTATACTGAAATCTGTAAGAAAATAAATTTTTGCATACCTTTTTGAAAACTTGGATCTCTAAACTTCTATCCACTTAAGGATTCTACTCTATCTAATCCTCCTTGTATTTTACTTCATGTATTTTACAATATGACGATTTACTGTTTGTTCTTTTGTCCTGTACCTAAAATGCCGACAAACAAAACGTCGGTCAGCCGAAGCTGGTATGTGGGGGAAACAATAATGTTCAACTATGTTAACAATATAATCACTCAATTAATCTTTTAACAATCAAGATTACATTTTAAGACAAACTACTCAATCCATACCTATCCACAACTCTGTGTTGTCCCTGTAAGGACTTATATGGTACCTCTATAAAGGTAGAGTCGCATGGCACCACCCAAAGGTAGCCCAATATCTAACTCACTGTGACTTGATGGACCTACCCTCTAGGCAGCCATATACTAAGTCATTCATGACCTGATGGACCTACCCTCTAGGTAGCCATATACTAGGTCAGCCATTACAACACAGAGGGGACCAGGATCTGAGATAGAAGGCATATACATTATGTGATAGTCATAGTCACTTTATAATTGCAATATGAACATCCAAACAATTTAGTTGCATTCAATGCGATTAAACATCCGGGAATCCATCGGAAAACCTAAGCGGTTATTCATAATTAACCACATACTGATGGAGCTAGAACTTACACCAAAAGATTACTCTTCCAATGGAAGTCTTAATATGCACCAAAAACCCTAGGGAGTTGATGTTCTCTCTAGGTTTACCTACAACTGGTGCTAGATAAAGGCTCCAACCCCACAAGAGTGTGGAAGCCTTATCATAGTACAGATTTAGGATCGAACCCAAAGGACAACGTTAAGAATCTGAGTGTCTTTTTCTTATTTCGTATCAATCTAAGTTAATCATCTAAGACCAGAAGTTTGATTTGAGTTATTTAACCTAAAACATGCAAAAGTAAAGGTAAGAATAAAAACTAGTTTAAGGATTAAAAACTAAGATTAGCAGATGATGATGGATCACTGGGGTGATGTGGGTATTCACCACCACTACACATGAATTGTACTTGTACCAAACATAGCAAGACTTGTAAGCAAGATACATGGATGTTGTACAATATCGATGTCTTATAGGACAAGAGTAATGCACACATCCTTCATGGGTTGAGTAACTCTCATTCGGTATGTATCTACGTGTCAATGAAGATATGTAGTCTCCGAAGAGAAAAACTTACTCAACCTCGTGAAACGTGCATCGGAAACTAACAAGCGAGTGATAATTACCAAATCGATTAGTATCCTTATAGACTATCCCTCTTTCGAGGATATAGCTACGAGAAACGTGAGAGTGTTGCAACGTCAGCAATTCCCGAACGAATGGTCAAGTACTTTGCACCACTCTGTCCTCAGAGTGTGTTCCTCGACCTGTCAAGGTTGCACTTTTGTACGTCAACTGATTCCATTTCATAGTACAAAAGTACAACGCTGGAGGTGAGTTTACTCCACCCCTTAGAAAGCGTTCCTAGATACCGAAACGGATGCACGGTGGATACACACACCAGAAACCAACACTAAATCGGTATTCGAGTCTCAAGAGCGGTCGTAGACAAACCACAACGAAAGACAATAGATGCACACAAGAATGTGGGCAACATCCAAGCATGTATGAAACGATTTAGTATTGAATCGGAATGATAACATCTTTTTGGTACAAAATACAAGACACGGGCAGCGGGGTTAGTCTCCACGCCCCAGTGGATGGAACTACTCGCTCCTCATAGAGGGAGCAACAAAGAAAGAGAAGAGAGAGAAAGAAAGCATCGTCGGAGCAGAAGAGTAGATCTGTGACAGCCCGGTGTAGATCGTCGCAGTCTCCAGGACTGCTCCGTCGTGGTCGATTTCGTCTGTCTCTCCGCCTCGATCGTCGTGTCTACCTCCGGGATTGCACGGGTAGAATGAGGTAGAACAATGGTAGAAGTGAGGTGATAGAGGTGAGATGGTGATGGAACAACCTTCTAGATCTGTCCCCAGTCTGGCAGCACACCGGATCTGAACTCAGGCCGGGATTCTGAGGTTGTGGGTGAAGTTTGGTCTGAAACCGTGCTCGGACAGTCTGGCAGTGTTCCGGCACTGGTCCCAGTCCGGCAGCCTTGGGCCGTGGTGAGAGTCGATCCTGAAATAAGGACCCTTGGGGTCCTATTTATAGGCACAGATCTGTCCCTCACGCATTTGGTGTGAGTCCAAACGGTTTACTAAAAAATCTTCTTCAAACGGTTTGGCTATAAGCCTAACTTTATTAAACGGTCTTCTAGTGAGCTCATTCGGTTTGGATATACGTGGAGATTCATTCGGTTTGCTGCAGATTTAGCAAACGGTCTTAGTATTGCTCTCCTCCATACGGTCTTCGCGATAAGCTAATCCAAACGGTTTTGCTGCACATTTCCTCATGCGGTCTTGCGTTCCATTTGCCTCATGCGGTCCCATTGCTTCATGCGGTTTCATACGCAGCTGTCCATGCGGTCTTGGCTGTTCTTTTGTTCATTCGGTTCGCATGATCTAGCAATGATCCTTTATTTGCTGCTGCATACCTTCACGTGAAAAAGGCTTCATACGGTCCGCTTTGTTTATTCCAAACAGTTTTGGTGGTTCACGTGAATAGCTATACATTCTATCCATTCGACCTCACGTTCATGCGAACAGCTTGGGCATGCGTTCTCCATGCTTATGTGGTTTCATACGCAGCTGCGTGTTCTCTTACCCACGTGAGGCCATGCAATCTTGGCTTGGTAGCTCCATGCGGTTTTGGCTTGATAGTTCCATTCGGTTTCATACAAACCTCCAGACGGTCTTCACGTGGGCTGAGCAAACGGTCTTCATACACACCAGCAAGACCGCATGAGAAGCCGAACACACCGCACGAGCATGCAGCTATGAACCCGCATGAGAAGCCGTTGGCGTTGTTGCTGCCTTAGGGGGATGGTGCCGGCGGTTATGGCGGCTAGAGCAGCTCACAACACCGGCAAAGTTGCTGCTGCGATGGCGGGGACGAAGGTGGCTGTTGGTGTATGTTGCGTGCTTCAAACGGTTTGCATGCGTGGTTGGCGAGGGCGGCGTGGTTGCCGGAGTAGGTGAAGACGACAACGTCGGAGATCATGCGTAGGTGGGTGTCGACGTTGTTGATGACGTATAGCTCAAACGGTGTCGCATGCCATCATGCTCAAACGGTCTTGGGACCGCATGGGCTCATACGGTCTTGAGACTGCATGAGCTCAAATGGTCTTGAGACCGCATAGGCTCATACGGTCTTGAGATCGCATGGGCTCATACGGTCTTGAGACCGCATGAGCTCAAACGGTCTTGAGACCGCATGGGCTCATACGGTCTTGAGACCGCATGGGGTCAGGACCGTATAGCGCTCAAGACCGCATGGATGAAACCAAATGGATCAAGACCGACTAGTGGTGATCTCCAGAGGGAAAGGAGAATGTGTAAGAGAGAATAGCATCGAATAAACTAGTAATTAGAACTATTTAGGCATTATTTGCAAGGAATTAGTGAAACACTCAAGGTGAACCAAAGCGAGGGTAAATCAGTCAATATGAGGAACAAAATCCCTAGAATTGGCGACTGTGAAGATGAATCTGGAGGATTCATCACCACACCAAACTTGAGCGTTACTCGTCCCGAGGAACGGAGAAAAACTTAAGATAGTCGACAAAAAGCTCGTTCGTCTCGTAATTACCTCATCTGCATGTAAGTGTCAGAATTTTCACGAGAAAAGAGAAAAGGGAAAATGAGACAAAACAAAATTAGGGCAAAAACGTCAAAAATCCTTTGAATTGGTGACTGAAGGTGGATCTGGAGGATTCATCGCCACACCGAACTTAAGCGTTGCTCGTCCCGAGGAACGAAAAACTTAAAACAGTCACCAATGAAATCGTTCATCTCAGGATTGCCTCATCCTATTGTCATATCGTAGTTTTGTTCATGGCTCAGATCGATACAACATTAGAGCTTCCTTAGATCACGAAATACATCTTATGATATCCTCATTTCTGAGTTCACTTTGCTGAAGTACTTCCTTCTCACTCTCTGTTGTATCGGTCATGTTAAAGAGTTTTATGAGACTTTGAACAGACCCACGGAATCAACAAAATGCATATGATCTGTCACTGGTGTTGAAAAGGGAGAGAATGGGGGTGTGATCAAAAGATAAGAGTCTCTCCTCTGATTGAATCAAGACTCTTAAAATTAATTGACTCATCGAGATACTTTGAATGATTTATGCACAAATCTGGTTGGCTTAGCCTTACACCCGATTTTTTTCTTTTTCTAAAGGTAACTCAGAAGTGTGTATAGGTTGGCTTAAGGCTTTTGGCTATTTTACCTCTTTGAGGGGAGGTAAGGGGTTATTTTTGGATCCTTAGGATCTCACTACCGGTCACGACACATCTGCCTTCATGAGGGCAGCTAATGTACCGGCCGGGCAAGACCTTTATCGGTTATCCTTATTCAGGGCACAACTCTCATGTTTTTATTCACACTCTGGCTTTTATTCATTCTCACCTGGCTTAGGACAAAGGGTATTTTTAGATTTTTTTTCATATTTGGGCTGCCAGGCCTCTTTTTGGAATCGGGGTAGATTTTTCACCAACCTCGGTATGTGCACAAACATCATTGTATACTCTTTGAGAAGGTGGTACGCCCCTGTTATGTATTGAGGGGTATGGAAGAAGCGGTAGTGGAAAGAGGGGTGTGGTGTACCACACCGAACTTAGAGTTTTGCAGAGGTGTGGTTTACCACACCGAACTTAAAGTTCGGCAATGTTCTAGTTTTCACTAGAAAGGAGTGTGGCGTGCCACACCGAACTTAAGACTTTGGCATGGTTAGTGAACAGAGGGGTATGAAAATGAAAGAAGAAGTGTAGAAGAGAGTTTGGATCATGATGCAGTTTGCTTAGCGATTCCATGCGACGGGTCTCTATTCTCCATCACACTCTGCTCCAAAAGAGACATCATGAAACATCAAGTGAGAAATCCATACAACAGATCCATTAATTGGATAAAGGCGTGATGTATTTGATCTATCTCAGCCTTATTGAAGTGTATCATCTTTTCCTGTTTGAGATATAACATTAGGATTCATAGACAAATCAAAATGAAAAACACGCATTGGCTAGTTTTAAGTATTCTTTTCCAGGAAATTTGCAACGCAAAAGAGGTGATGATCACAGATTCGCAAAACAAAAGCCGACTAGATAAAGGCTTTATTTTTAGGAAACTAACAAAAAGGCGGAAAAAATTATGAAAAAGAAACTAGAATGGAAAAGCAGGAAGCAATAAAGATAGAGGGTGGAGTGAAAGTCATACCACCCGCCCTCCACCTCGAACTTATGAATTTTCCCATTTCTGAGCAAATACTAGGTTCAAGATGGAGGGGAAGGGTTGAGCAGTGTTAACCAGGCGGTCCTCGTAGTTGGAAGAAGGTCCGACAAAGATATCTCATGATGGCTGGTGCTGAGAACAAGGAAGTGGTCTGAACAACTTGTTGGCTGGGAAGTTGTGGCAACTTGAACGAATCTTCTGGATGACTTGGATGCACATCACTTTCACCTCGTTGTCCATCCAGAAGAATCCAGAGACCTTCCCCCATCAGTGAGGGAGGTGGAACATAAGCAGTCGAAACTAGAGGACTATGCGAGAAATCAAGGTTATGCCCACTTGTGCCCTCCAGTTGTGGCTCACCCTCGAAGTTCAAAGTAAAACTACTTTCTTCAAAATCTATGGCAGTTGATTGAGGGTCGGCCACTTGAACTTCCTCCTGTCTAGGATCAGGTGGTGGATCCGGTTCCGGCTTCATTTCGTCACCTGGCTTTTCTTGTGTGGGGTATGGTAGCCAGGATGATGTTTCTTCATCAGAGGAGTTATTTTGGGAAGTATCATCATCTTTATCAATGTTGAAATTGGTAAGAGCGTCGTTCTTCATTTCAAGGTTTTGTTCAGAATTTTCTTCGTAGAACATCCTTAATTCATCCAAGTAACTAGAAGAGGATTTGACTGGTAGAATGAACTCTTGCTCGGGTGAGGAAATCATGGGATCCTGAGATAGGAGTTCCAGTGATGTCTCTTCATGAAAGGGATTAGTCCCTGACATATCATTTTGAGGGCTAAAATCCCTTGATGAACCCATTTCTTCAATATTGGGACTGATATATTGTTGTTCCAGTTCTTGTTCATAACACTCCTCCAGTTCAATTGAGTGCTTGGGAAGAGTTTCTATGAGAGGAATGGAAACTAGCTCATGCAATGGATAAATCTCAGTTTCATGAATGTTAGGGGGGGCTTCTTCATAGGGATGAGTGGCTATAAAGGGATAGGTTTGTGGCTTGATGTCATCCCAGGGGTCCTTTTTGTCATTACAAGAGTTTATGATAATATCATAATCCATCCCAAATTCAAGAGATGGTTCATGTTCCTCTTCATGGTGCACTTTCAACTCGTTCAAGTGACTAGAAGGAGATTCAATAGAAAAATCATGTTCTTGTTCGAGGACTGGCTCCGTCATAACTCCTTGTGGTGGTGTCATCTCATGGGAAGGACCCTGTAACATCCCTAACCTGGGTTATGAACTAACCCTAGGTGTTTTGCTTGAAATATGATTAGAGGCTTGTGATTATCCCTTGATATGTCATTAAGCTTTAGAAGAATCTACAATTTCATTTCTGTCCTTTTAAAACAATGTTGTAATATTGTTTTGTTATGCAGGGACATATGTGCAAACTACCCAATTAGAAGGGTTAACTTGCAAATTTCACATGTTAAGATGTTCCTTTGATGATGAGACATCATATGAATGAATATGTTGAGGTATGATGGATTCTCCAAGCTTTGGCACCAAGGTGCAGCTTGTGGAACAATCCTTGTGCTTAAAACCCTGATTTTGGTGTAAAGTGCAATTTACCCAAAATATGGGGTGCAACTTGTAAAATATACCTTCTAGTATATCTTTTATAACTCTTAACATCATTTAGAGAAGAAATGATGAGAAGGGTGCTTCAATTAAACAATTGGATAAGAAGGGTGACCGTTGTAGTGAAAAAACCTAGTATGAGTGAGAAGACCCTTCATATGTGTATCCTAGTATGCATGTTGGTTTTCTCTACCCTAGATCTTGAGTTTTGATGGAATTTGCATAAGATTATCATCCTTGGACGTGCCTTAGAAAGAATGAGGGACTTAGATGAGAATTCAATGCTTTGGAGGTCCTTATGGTGAAAATCAGCCTAAACTATATAAGCACCTTTCTTTCCAAACCAAACCAACGTTTCCCTTCACTTCCTCACTTCTTTTTTTTTCTCAAACCATCTAAGGAAGCTTTGGAGCTCAAGGGGGCGACCAACCGGTTCTAGGTAGAGAACACCACCTTCTAGCTTGGATTCATGGAGAAAATTCTTGTACAAGGTTGGTTTCATGGCTAATTCACTTAGGTTTCTTGTTCTAGCCGATCATCTCCATCTTTTCCTTGGAGAATCACCTTGGACCAACCTGTGGAGCTCAAGACGCCATTAAAGGCTTGAAGCCTGGAAGCTTGTAGCTCTAGGAACAACGTTTGAGGTGGGTTTTATAACTCTAACCCTTTCACTTTGATAATCATATGTTCTTTTATGCACATATTAGCTTGTTCTTCTTCTTCCCCTCCTATACTTGCACTCTTGCAAGCTCTTCCATGAAGAACGGCCCTTGGTCTCAAGGTAGAAGATGATGGGCGTTAATATCTATGTTAGTCCTTATCCAACTTTTCCAAACGGTTTGAGAGTCGATTTGGACCAAACGGTCTCAAGACCGTTTGGAAGGGCTGCCAAGGGACGGCCATTTGAGGGTCTGTTGGTAACATGTTGAATTTAATTTCTACAAAGAATCATGACCTATTCCAAACCAATCTCAAGTTGAAGGCATTTCAACCTCCTAAACCCTAATCGGGTTGAGTTGATGATTTCAATGATAGGTTTTGGTGAACTTTAAGTTGAAGGGCCCAAATGGTCTCAAGACCATTTGGGGGTTCACCCAAACGATCTCAAGACCGTTTGGTGTCAACCCAAGACCGTTTGAAGGTCTAGGGTTAAGGAATTTGATGGTTTGAGGGTCCAATCACAAGATGTTGATGAATTGATGAAAAGTGCTGATTTGTAACCTAATTAGGGTTCAACCCTTATCAAATCAACTTAGATTTTGGTCAAACTTTGGGCAAACGGTCTCAAGACCGTTTGGAGGATGTCCAAACGACCTCAAGACCGTTTGGGCCAAGTTTGGGCCCAATTGGAGGTCAATTGATGGGTTCAACCTTGAATTGATTCACATTGTTGAACATTGATGAGTATTCGATTGAAAACCCTAATTCAGATGGAATCAACCCTAATTGGCTTTCAATTGAGGGTCAATTTGATGTCCAAGTGATTAAGGCTAATCCTAATTGACTCAATTTATAAGTGGTTAACATGGTTATAGCCAATTGGAAGCTTCAACATAGATAACCATAATCAATCATGACCTTTGATGGACTTTGGAGGTCCAAACGGTCTCAAGACCGTTTGAGGCCAAACGGTCTCAAGACCGTTTGGGCTCAAAGGACCCCAAGACCGCTTGGGCCAAATTGATCTCAAGACCGATTGAGATCAAACGGTTTCAAACTGCATAAGCTCAAACGGTTTGGAAGTCAAACCTAGCAAACGGTCAACACACTCAAACGGTCTCAAGACCGTTTGAGACCAAACGGTCTCAAGACCATTTGGTGGTTGAAGGTTGAAACTGTTTGGAGGTTTGCAAGGTTGTTTATACTTGATCAATTGAAGGTGCAATTGGCTCAATGATGGTTTGATCTAAACCCTAATGGTACCCTAGGACATTAAGGGACCAAGTGACTAATGGATTGACCCATGATGGTGATCAATGGTGTAATTTACCTTAATGCCCTTGAAGGGTTAAATCAAGGAATACCTTGTTCTAATCAAATCCTAATTACATGATGGTGATGTGTTGGTGTATGTTAGTCAATGAGGACTTCACCCAACCTAATCTAGAGTGATGTAAGCATCATCTAGAAGTAAGAGGAGAAAGAGGGCGCCTAATATGATTGAGAATCAAGTAACATATCTTTAATATATAAGAATGTACATGTTTAGGGTATGATCCATCAAGGTGAGATCATGGAAACCCTAATTAAGATGATTGATGAATCATAACCTAATCAAAGGGCATCAATGATGATGTTTCTCATACATGATGATGATATGAGCCCAATTCACTATGAGGTGATTAGTAAACCCTAATTCTAGGGTAAAAACTTGTAATGTGAATAGTAAACCCTAATTTGGGTTGAGATTATATATGAAGTGACTCTAGGTTATACCTATGAATGTGAGACCCTAATTACAAGTTGAAGTATGATGAATCTATTTATCTTGTAAGCTCAAGAGGTTCAATCACCCCATGATAAGAGGGATGATATCCAAACCCTAAAATCAGTGAAGTTGTACTGATTCATAGCATGCCCGTGCTATGGAGCACGACCGTGGTAGCCTTCCTTTGCATGACCGTGCAAGGAAGCACGGCCGTGGTATTCTATAAATCAAATTGAATAGCTTGAGTATTGTGATGATGTTGGTATACATGCATATTCTCAGTTATACTAATCATGCAGGTGATTGGCAAGAAGTAATCATAGCCAGGTAAAGGTTATGACTTTATATTCATTGAAAGCATGTTATTAGCTTTATGAATAAGAATAATTATGTTGCCTAGATGCAAGTGGCAACATGAGAGACTGATATGCCTTAAGGGACATGCATAACATCAAGGTCGTGTTATTAGATGGCTTGATGCTGACATGTCACTTGATAGCAAGTGTTATGATGATATAAGGGTGTGAGCACCCATGTTCTTGAATCATAGTGATAAGATGGTTTAGAATTAATATCCATCCAATAACTGATGAGAGTTAAGATTGACAGGTTTCATAAAGAGGTGATCAGGTCCAGATAATGATTATAATGCTAATTGCATTAAGAACACTCTAGACCTATACTTCAAGTATAACTATATGTCATGTTATCTGGTAAGTGATAATGTATGAACTTGATAGGCTGAATGGGCCATGGGAAATATGCTTTGTTGATAATCGAAGGTCATATTAATAAGATGACTAGATGAAATGAGATGTTATTTGGTAACAAATGCAATGGTTGGTTCAGGGGCTTGAATTCCCACATTCCTGAATCAATTGATAAGATGGTTAAGGATTGATATCCCAATATTAAAATATGAGGTGTGATCCTAATACTATGTTTTTCAATGTGAAACTTTATTACAGGGTAATCCTATGAAAGGCTTAACTGCAGACTAATGGGTTATGAATGTAAACAACCCTTGTATTACATAAGTATTGTTAAATATGATGTCATATATACTAAACATGCATATGTATTGTGGAATTGGAATTTTAACACTTCGTGAGAAAGAGTATGGCTACGGGCCATGGTTCTTCCACAGCAATCATGCCAGGCAATAGATATAAGATCTAATTCTGGTGAAATTTAGTGTTGTGATAATGGTTCTATAATAAATAGATGTTGTACATGTTATCTTATTTGAAAGATAAGTGACATGTGGGTTTATCTATTTATAGTTGCTTTGTTTTAATAGAAAGAATAGTTTAATCTGTTAAACTTTGTTTTAGCTTTTCCCAAACATATATATAATTCCTTTGTGTACATCTTTTCTCTTAAGCTGCAATAATTATATTTTTCTGGCGAAGAGTTATATCTCTTGCTGGGACAATCTTTATAATTGTCTCACCACGTAGATTTCAATCTTTAGGTGTACGTGGACGAGGAGGCAGAAACCCTTCAATAGGTGAAGGGCAGCATCAACAGTATCAGGGACAGCAGTGAAGCTTCAGGTGGAGACTTTGGCTGCTATGTCATGTGTAGATGGAGTTAGAGTCCTATGTGTCGTCTCTGTACTCTCAGGTCCTAGGAGTAATAGTTAGTGCTTTTGAGTTTTCGCTCTAGTCCTTAGAGACTTTTGTATCTTGCCTTACAGAGTTTTACTGATGGATCAGTTGTAAACAACTTATCATGTTGCTTTATGAGAAAGCTTTACCTTTAAAGGATCTCTTCGTAAAAAGTTTTAAATTTTTAGTGATTTCTGGTAATCCGATGCTTAGTGAATGCTTACGCATTAGTTAATCTTGTTTTCTCGAAATAGACGTTACAGACCCATCATAGGATTGTCATCTTGAGACCCCTCATCCTCCCTTGATTCTGTTTCATCATCAGTGAGAGTGGTATGGTCCGTCTCTGGATCAGGATCTTGGTCAGTCCCATCCTCGAAGTTTGTTTCTAGATCAGCCGAATGATCAGAAATGTCTTCATAAGGACAAATCAGATCCTTTTCCAGTAATGGAATCATTTGAGTCTCTTGCATAAAAGACGTCTCCTCATCTGAATCAGTCTCATATTCATCTATGTCTGACTGAGAAGGAGTGTAGAGTTCGTGTAACGTAGACCCTTCTTCATTGGAATTCAATGACAAGACAGTTGAAGTTGAAGAACATTTGTCATATAAGGAGTCAATCATTGATGATTGCCCCTCAATCTGTATGGTCGGATCTGAGTCTATGGGGGGATAAGATGGATAAACATTGAAATTTGTTCCCAATTTATCTCCCAATTGAAGAAAATCTTCATATTGGTTACTCATTCTTTCATCTAAGAGCATAGTGCAAGAGTCGTTATCCGGGTCAGACTTCGGCTCGAAGGATGATTCTTTTTCTTGTGGTGTGGTGAAGGTATCATCCTTGAGTTCAGTCATTGGTTCTGAGGATGATTCCCCACCCTGTACTGGCACTTGAAAATCATTGGGAGGCACATTCCACATGATTTCATAATCATCATCATAATTTATTGCAACATGTGGACTAGAGATGTGCTTAGTTGAATTTTGTGGCTGTTCTGCATGTTGCTCAGGAGCGTTGACAAGTTGCGTAAGTTGATTAAGGTCGGCTATCAAGTTCTTGGTCGCGGCTGTCTGATCAGCTAGTTGTTGAGCCACCGATGTTTGTAAGGCACGCAGTTCTTCCATTAATGTGTGTTGATTGTCATGAAACGGCTCATCATGGCACCCGTTTGATTGATGTTGATAATAGCTTCCCTCATCATAGTATTGATTTGAGTTGCTTTCCAATTGCCCTCCTATATTGCAGTCTACGCCTTGAAATCCGCCATAGTTAGGTTTCTCGTAGTAGCCTCCGGGGTGATATGGAATATAACCTGCGTTATATCCATAGTTGTATGGAGTGGCTGCTCTGAGTTTCCCGACTATACGATTCATGATTACTTGGCACAACGCCATCACATATTGAGGTGGGACGTTGAAGCAGTAGATTGATGCATGAGAATGGTCGCCACAAAATTGACAGCTATTGGTTGGTGGCGTTGATTGCTTCATTTTGAAGAGAATTGGTACCTGAAATCAAAGGACGAGTTTATCAAGCTAGACCAACCACTTTCAAATCCAAGATGATATGAGAAGTTAAGTCCTTTACTTTTTGATTTTTTTTTTTGAAAGAAAATGAAAAACCCTAGAGAAACCTAAAAAGACGATTCTTATACCGTTGTCCCCGGCAATGGCGCCATTTTTTGATGGAGCTAGAACTTACACCAAAAGATTACTCTTCCAATGGAAGTCCTAATATGCACCAAAAACCCTAGGGAGTTGATGTTCTCTCTAGGTTTACCTACAACTGGTGCTAGATAAATGCTCCAACCCCACAAGAGTGTGGAAGCCTTATCATAGTACAGATTTAGGATCGAACCCAAAGGACAACGTTAATAATCTGAGTGTCTTTTTCTTATTTCGTATCAATCTAAGTTAATCATCTAAGACCAGAAGTTTGATTTGAGTTATTTAACCTAAAACATGCAAAAGTAAAGGTAAGAATAAAAACTAGTTTAAGGATTAAAAACTAAGATTAGCAGATGATGATGGATCACTGGGGTGATGCGGGTATTCACCACCACTACACATGAATTGTACTTGTACCAAACATAGCAAGACTTGTAAGCAAGATACATGGATGTTGTACTATATCGATGTCTTATAGGACAAGAGTAATGCACACATCCTTCATGGGTTGAGTAACTCTCTTTCGGTACGTATCTACGTGTCAATGAAGATATGTAGTCTCCGAAGAGAAAAACTTACTCAACCTCGTGAAACGTGCATCGGAAAACTAACAAGCGAGCGATAATTACCAAATCGATTAGTATCCTTATAGACTATCCCTCTTTCGAGGATATAGCTACGAGAAACGTGAGAGTGTTGCAACGTCAGCCATTCCCGAACGAATGGTCAAGTACTTTGCACCACTCTCTCCTCAGAGTGTGTTCCTCGACCTATCAAGGTTGCACTTTTTTACGTCAATTGATTCCATTTCATAGTACAAAAGTACAACGCTGGAGGTGAGTTTACTCCACCCCTTAGAAAGCGTTCCTAGATACCGAAACGGATGCACGGTGGATACACACACCAGAAACCAACACTAAATCGGTATTCGAGTCTCAAGAGCGGTCGTAGATAAACCACAACGAAAGACAATAGATGCACACAAGAATGCGGCCAACATCCAAGCATGTATGAAACAATTTAGTATTGAATCGGAATGATAACATCTTTTTGGTACAAAATACAAGACACGGGCAGCGGGGCTAGTCTCCGCGCCCCAGTGGATGGAACTACTCGCTCCTCATAGAGGGAGCAACAAAGAAAGAGAAGAGAGAGAAAGAAAGCATCGTCAGAGCAGAAGAGTAGATCTGTGACAGCCCGGTATAGATCGCCGCAGTCTCCGGGACTGCTCCGTCGTGGTCGATGTTGTCCGTCTCTCCGCCTCGATCGTCGTGTCTACCTCCGGGATTGCACGGGTAGAATGAGGTAGAACAATGGTAGAAGTGAGGTGATAGAGGTGAGATGGTGATGGAACATCCTTCTAGAGCTGTCCCCAGTCTGGCAGCACACCGGATCTGGACTCAGGCTGGGATTCTGAGGCTGTGGGTGAAGTTTGGTCTGAAACCGTGCTCGGGAAGTCTGGCAGTGTTCCGGCACTGGTCCCAGTCCGGCAGCCTTGGGCCGTGGTGAGAGTCGATCCTGAAATAAGGACCCTTGGGGTCCTATTTATAGGCACAGATCTGTCCCTCATGCATTTGGTGTGAGTCCAAACGGTTTACTAAAAAATCTTCTTCAAACGGTTTGGCTATAAGCCAACTTTATTAAACGGTCTTCTAGTGAGCTCATTCGGTTTGGATATACGTGGAGATTCATTCGGTTTGCTGTAGATTTAGCAAACGGTCTTAGTATTGCTCTCCTCCATACGGTCTTCGCGATAAGCTAATCCAAACGGTTTTGCTGCACATTTCCTCATGCGGTCTTGCGTTCCATTTGCCTCATGCGGTCCCATTGCTTCATGCGGTTTCATATGCAGCTATCCATGCGGTCTTGGCTGTTCTTTTGTTCATTCGGTTCGCATGATCTAGCAATGATCCTTTATTTGCTGCTGCATACCTTCACGTGAAAAAGGCTTCATACGGTCTGCTTTGTTTATTCCAAACAGTTTTGGTGGTTCACGTGAATAACTATACATTCTATCCATTCGACCTCACGTTCATGCGAACAGCTTGGGCATGCGTTCTCCATGCTTATGCGGTTTCATACGCAGCTGCGTGTTCTCTTACCCACGTGAGGCCATGCGATCTTGGCTTGGTAGCTCCATGCGGTCTTGGCTTGATAGCTCCATTCGGTTTCATACAAACCTCCAGACGGTCTTCACGTGGGCTGAGCAAACGGTCTTCATGCACACCAGCAAGACCGCATGAGAATCTGAACACACCGCACGAGCATGCAGCTATGAACCCGCATGAGAAGCCGTTGGCGTTGCTGCTGCCTTAGGGGGATGGTGCCGGCGGTTGTGGCGGCTAGAGCAGCTCGCAACACCGGCGAAGTTGTTGCTGCGATGGCGGGGACGAAGGTGGCTGTTGGTGTATGTTGCGTGCTTCAAACGGTTTGCATGCGTGGTTGGCGAGGGCGGCGTGGTTGCAGAGTAGGTGAAGACGACGACGCCGGAGATCATGCGTAGGTGGGTGTCGATGTTGTTGATGACGTATAGCTCAAACGGTGTCGCATGCCATCATGCTCAAACGGTCTTCGGACCGCATGGGCTCATACGGTCTTGAGACCGCATGAGCTCATACGGTCTTGAGATCGCATGGGCTCATACGGTCTTGAGACCGCATGAGCTCAAACGGTCTTGAGACCGCATGGGCTCATGCGGTCTTGAGACCGCATGAGCTCAAACGGTCTTGAGACCGCATGGGCTCATACGGTCTTGAGACCGCATGGGGTCAGGACCGTATAGTGCTCAAGACGGCATGGATGAAACCAAATGGATCAAGACCGACTAGTGGTGATCTGCAGAGGGAAAGGAGAATGTGTAAGAGAGAATAGCATCGAATAAACTAGTAATTAGAACTATTTAGGCATTATTTGCAAGGAATTAGTGAAACACTCAAGGTGAACCAAAGCGAGGGTAAATCAGTCAATATGAGGTACAAAATCCCTAGAATTGGCGACTGTGCAGATGAATCTAAAGGATTCATCACATACCTGATTTGATGAGTCATGCAGATTATTCAACATATACTTCATGCATATACAATCAAGCCAATCAACAGATCCAAGCAAGTAATTCAATCATCACATAATTCCTGAAAAGAATATATACTCTATTTATTACACACTTTATCAAGAATCTACTTTATTGACTTGAATTCTCTTTCTAGGGTTTCTAATCCGCATTAAGATTTCATTAATATTCATTAGGGTCTCTTAGATCAATTTTTCAAACTTTATCCCTTTTTAGGTTAACAAACCCTAAAATATCCTTTTCCATTTTTACGATCCTTAATTTCTTAACTATTCATTTTAATAGTCTTTTATACCCAAATTGACTTAGGATCATCACATCCCTATTTATTCATGGATTTGAACCATTAAAACAATTAAAAGACATATTCATCTAAATTAGGGTTTTCCAAGCTCATTAATGCATATTCATGCACGAAACCCTACACTAAGCCAATTAAATAAAAAGATCATCTTTTTAGATCTTATTTTCACTTTTATTAAAAATAGGTTAATATCAGCTTGAATTATCCATTGATCAACATTAAATCCATCTATCATCAAATCTAAGGTTTTTTCCTTAAATAAATCATTAAAGATGATAACTTTATGTTCTTTTTAAATTTCAAGCATATTTATGTACATAAACTCTAAATTAGACTAATCACGTGCAAAGTTCTTCCTTTTTGAACATAATGTACCGTTTTCCATTCAACTGGTTAATATAACCTCTAATGATCATTAAACCCTATTAAACACTTTATTCATTTCAAAATAGGGTTTCTTAACCTTTAATTCATTAAAGATGATATTTTACACTACTTTTTGAATAGCATGCAAAATTAGGCTTCAAACATAATTTCTTTGTGTTCCTCTCGTTCTGAGGATCAATTTTCATATAAGACTTGTTTTAATCTGAGTTACGAATAATGAGATATGATTTATGGTAAAACAACTTACTTCAGCCAATAGTAAGCCGCCACGTCATCCTTGCAATGCAGTGTGATTGTTTTTGGAAATATAACTGATTTATGAGACTACCCTCGACTTAAGGGTCCATTCTTTGGCGCGCTGAGGGGTAGCACGGTCAAATGCCGCCCGTGCCTTCTTCTTCCTTAGATCCGCGGCAGCAGCGCCGCCCTAGCTATGATGGAGCAGCTTTTGTGCGGCTCTAGCCCCCCGTTCAGGACCCGATCTTCACCGAAAGTGCTTCCCCTTCCTCTGCCGCCCTCATGCGCACATAGGGCGCCAACAAACCACAACCAAGATGGTCGGTTACTCGTCCGTTTAGGCCATACACTGCAGGTCATCCTCACAGACTAGTTACCTCTGCTGCACATGTTCTAGGGTGCGGTCTTGAGGGATAGGCTTCCCCTTAGCACCGTGGTACTCCAGGAGTCCCTCGCAACCCTATGGTTCCCTCTCCTTGCGTCATGCTCATAGCAGTTCTTGGGGTTAGGGTTTGAAGATGAAAAAAAGAAGAAGGAGGGAGAAAGAGGAGAAAGGTACGTGGAACCCTTCAGAACTCGACCCTAGGATCTCTCCCATTATATAGAGTGGGAAAAGAAGCCCTAGGTCGGCTTATACATGACTCAACGAGTCCCTTTCCAAGTAGGAATTCAATTCCTTCAAAGAGAAGGATATTCTCTCTCTTCCTTTATCCTTAGGATATTCTCTATTATATGGATATTAGAAATATGAAAATCCACTTTCTTATTCTCTTTAAACTTGCCTTTTAGTTATTTGGCATGAAATCATGTTTTCTTTTAACAGAAAATACCATCTTTTGAAAAACAACACAAAATTCATTAACAATGTATCACATTATCCTTTATTTTACAAATTTTGGTATTTTCTCTTTCTTCCCTCTTTATTGGGACTCCTTGGATCCCAAGAAACTCTATTATTTCGAAATCCTTTTTATTGGATATTCATTATCCTTCTAGATGCATCTATATGCATTATTTCTCATTATCTTGTTTATTTCTCATTAAAATATCTCTTTTTGAGGATTTCTCTTTATTTCTCTTTTATTTTCCTCATTGGCATTCATTTTAATATTAGAAACCTCATGGATATGAAATTTCACCAAGAAATCTCATTTATGCCTCTCTCTCCACTCATTTTATCATTATTTACCAATTTCTTTCTTCATAAAGAAATACTTAATTAATTTTTTCTTTTCTTATTGCTTTCTTTTTGCAACCTTGGACTCCTTGGTACCCAAGGAACCCAAGAGGCACGAAATCCTCTTTGGATTTTCCTTCCAGAGGTTTCTACATATTTCTTTTCTTTTTAAAATAAAATTCAATTATCCATTTACTAATTGAATTTCCTTGTTATTGGGCCCAATAGCCAATTAAGCCCACAAAGCAACCAATCAAGGCTATTGTGAAAGGAATCCATTTAATAAAAACAAATCATATCATTATTTGTTCAATTATATTTAATATGAGAAATTACATTTCTCACTAATTGTACCCAAAAATTGGGGTTATAACAAATAGTTTTCAAGTGTAGGTAAATGCAACTTAAAGTCCAGAATACAACCTACAAGGCATTTGTTCCAATTTTGAGAATTTTCTTGTGCTTCCACCTTTGGGTATACCAATATACCATTGTCCAACTTAATAACCATTGTTTCTAAGGAAAATATAGCATCCTTCTTTATTGCTACAAATATCTCAAACTAGTCACATGGAGAATTAGAGGGAATAGAAGATTGTAGCATATCTATTGAAGCATCTCCTATTTTTCTTGAGATTTAAAGCGACACGTGAGGAGGAAGTCGGAGTCATTGTCATATTCCTTTCTCCTTAGCACTTTTAAGAACTACACTCCATCTTCAAATTGCCTAATTTTCTATATCCTTTTCCCCTTAATTAATGATAATTTTTATATTTAATCTTACTAGCCATTTGATAACATTCATGACTAATTTTTCTAGAAATATATTACAAGTAAATTCAATAATGTTTTTACATTAGTAGTTTAAATTTAAATTTATCTTATATTGAAAACGAGTCATTTAACATATATTTTGGTCTGGTATGGTCAATAAAGTTATATTTCATCAAAAAATATATATTTGCGGAGATTAAGGTCTAATATGTGCATTGTAACTTTTTTTACTAACAAGTTGAACTCAGAACTTTTAGATTAATTGATTTGAAGTTATATTAGATATTAAGATATATTGATTTCAACAACTATAGATATGATTTCATGGTTTTTAAGGAGAAAATCAGTGGAAGTGTTGATTTAGAGGTTTGCCTTCCTATAACTTGCAAATTCATGTAATTTCAACAACTATAGATATGATTTCATGGTGAATATCCTATGTATAGATTCCTTCCTCCCTCTGAATTGAACCAAAAATATAACAAATAATCATCTTTTCTCTTTCATTCTCTCCTATTCTCCATTTCTAGGGGCTCCAAGTTGGAAGGAGGAAGAAGAAGAGTCGATGAATAGAACCTTGATGGATTTATAGTGATTTAGATTATGGGGAATGATTTTAAGGTGCATGTAACCTAAGGTATGTTATAATCTCCCTCTTAATCTATGTAATCGTGCAGAAATCCTAATTCTATTTGGCTAAATTGATCAAAATTCATGTTTGTAATTGTATACAATCGGGTAACCAATTGGGAAGATTTTTAGGGAACCAAATGCTACTGATTTAGATTCTTATCATTGATTTGAATTTAGTTAGTTTCTAATATATTGATTAAAGTTAAATGTAAAATATTATAGATAGAGTAGTATATCATTTTACACCAATTTTTCTTAACAATCAGCCTGATGGGCAATATGCTTTGTAATTTCGTTGACATGTATGCAATCATATTTGAACTCAATAAGAATGAGTTGATAAACTAAAATTTTGAATCCTTACATGAATTGAATATGGCATGTACATGATGATCAATACATCATGATTTTATATGGAGGAAATCCGTGTCTAGGTTTATTGTTGAGGGATGGACTTAAGTGAGTTAATGAATCATTTTATGCTTGTAAAAGATTGGCTAATTATATGGTATGAAGTCTAGGGTATTTGTATGTCTGGAATAGACTCATTAAACCTCCGTACACCCTGATGAGATTACTAAATAATATGATTCTTATGATGTGTTGAACTAAGTCGACTTCTTCAAATCTCTAAAAATTTAATATTAAGACGAGTATGAGTAATAAAGCTAGAACTTATATATAATCTTATAAATGTGATGAAATGATGAATTTTAGGTTTTAATAATTCAATTGTAGATTATGAGTCACTACTACAGAAATAGCATTCAGTGACACTTTTCTGGGCGTCGGTTATTAAGGAAAACCGACGCCTTCTATGTTAGGCGTCGGTTGTTTATGAAAACCGACGTCTATATTCGAAGACCAGCCAGACACGGGTACCGCTTTGTCTTCAGCGTCGGTTGTTTATAACAAAACGACGCTTAAAGTCGCCCGCGAAATCCATATTTCGATCAAAAAAAATAGTGTCATTAGCAGCGTCGGTTATATAGGTAGAAACCGACGCCTATGTGCGATGAAAATTTGTGCGAAAAGTGTCACCTTCAGCGTCGGTTATTAGAGTATAACCGACGCTGAAGGTGGTTCCCGCCAAACAATTTCATGAAAATATCGTCCAATTAGACGTCGGTTTTTTCAAACAACCGACACTAAAGATGTTTAGGCGTCGGTTGTTTTAAACAACCGACGCTATTTGGGAACTTCATAACCCTCGATCGCCCGACTCTTCCCCTTTATTCTGTTTCATTGCGAGCGATTTCCCTATTTCTTCTTCAGCTCCCCTTCTCCGGCGATTTCTTCTTCAGCTCCCCTTCTCCGGCGCCCCCTTCTCCGCCACCACTCCTGCTCGCCGCCGCTCCTGCCGCCGTTGGACACCAGCTCTGCGTCGCCGCCACCGCTGCCGCCTGCTCGCCGCCGCTCCTGCTCCTGCTGCTGTGCTCTGAAGTCTCCTGCTCCGTCGCCTGCTCGCCACCGCCTGCTCGCCTGCACCACCGCCGCCTGCTCGCCGCCGCGCACTGCTGCTCTCCTCGCCGCGCACAGTTGCTCTCCTCTCCTCTGCTCAGGCCACGCCGTTGCTCTCTAGGCCAGGCATTCTTCCTATTCCCTCAAGGTACTGCTTTCTTCCACCTTCCTTCCTTCCTCCACGTATATGGGTTCCCTTTAGGTCTTCATAATGTATTTATATTCAGTTTATAGTTACCATTGCATACATTGTTGTTTGAGCCTTATGATGGACTTTTGGATTGCAAATGACTGGGATTTTCCTAGTGAATGTTCTAAATTTGTAGGCCCAATCTAGATTAAATTGAGAGCTCATTCTCTCCTTATATTGGCAAGGTGAGGCAAAAATAATTCCACAAGTGATTCAAATCTCCTATCCCACACTTTACCCATCTTTGTCATGCCTCATTACCAGGGTTAGTGTCATGCTAATCCATTGATATTCATATACGGAGTGACCCTGAGTTTATTGAAATATATCACGAGATTGTGGGTCATCTATGAAGATACCCTTGTGGTGCATTATGTGTGATTTTATAGCAAACAATTATATAAGATTTTATTCTAGATTTAATCAAACCCATTGTGCAATAATCATTCCCCGCGAGCATACATGTCTTATTGCAATATATTTTATGTGATCCCAACATATTAAATTGAATTAGAATGATTTCATGAATTATAGGGTTTTAAAGTTGATAAACATGTACATGCGGAAATAGGGTTATTAAACCAATGGTTATAACATAGTATGATCTTAATCTGATCTGGATGTTCATAATAATGTAGTATGTTAAATATGATGATTAGGGATACATATAATGTCTAGTAAAGATTCCTAGACCTTTTGTTTGAAACTATTGATTTCTTGATTTATTATTTAATAATGCTCTGTTGATTAGGATTAACCATGTTGCATGTAGTTTATAGACAATTATTATATATAAGAATGCAACACATGTATTTGTTGGCCTAGAAACCCGTCCAAGATTTACTCATTAGGAGTAAATCTTGGATAGTCCCCGGTTTGGGACTGTTCTTGAACACCTAATCTCACTTAGGATGTAAGTGTATAATGTGTATTGGGTTTTTGAGAAACTTTCAGTAGCATTTCCCCGTTTGTTCTCTAAGTACATATGTACTTAGAGAACAGCGGGGAAATGCTGCCAAAATTTTCTTGAAAACCAATTATGCATTATACACTTACTAGTGAGATTAGGTGTTCAAGGATGGGATAGGTGGTACACATTTATTATATATAAGAATGACATCAAATGTGTTTGTTGGCCTAGAAACCCGTCCAAGATTGAATCATTAGGAGTAAATCTTGGATAGTCCCCGGTTTGGGACTGTTCTTGAACACCTAATCTCACTTAGGATGTAAGTGTATAATGTGTATTGGGTTTTCGAGAAAATTTTGGTAGCATTTCCCCGTTTGTTCTCTAAGTACATATGTACTTAGAGAACAGCGGGGAAATGCTGCCGAAATTTTCTCGAAAACCCAATACACATTATACACTTACTAGTGAGATTAGGTGTTCAAGGATGGGATAGGTGGTACACATTTATTATATATAAGAATGAAATCACATGTGTTTGTTGGCCTAGAATGTGAACAATCATTGTTTTTTATATTACTTGTACATTGGTATAAATTAGAATGAACAATCACTAAATTATATACTGTTTGTATGGAATCCGGCTTCATTGTAGATATCTATTATTGTTGGCCTAGAAACCCATCCAAGATTGACTCATTAGGAGTAAATCTTGGATAGTCCCCGGTT
The DNA here is from genome assembly GCA_963693085.1 of Alisma plantago-aquatica. Lineage (NCBI taxonomy): Eukaryota > Viridiplantae > Streptophyta > Magnoliopsida > Alismatales > Alismataceae > Alisma > Alisma plantago-aquatica. Next base: position 836,152,511 of record OY856410.1, on the reverse strand, counting down.
TGGGACTGTTCTTGAACACCTAATCTCACTTAGGATGTAAGTGTATAATGTGTATTGGGTTTTCGAGAAAATTTTGGTAGCATTTCCCCGTTTGTTCTCTAAGTACATATGTACTTAGAGAACAGCGGGGAAATGCTGCCGAAATTTTCTCGAAAACCCAATACACATTATACACTTACTAGTGAGATTAGGTGTTCAAGGATGGGATAGGTGGTACACATTTATTATATACTAGGGAAATGTTGCCTAATCTTTTCCTAATATATACTTGTTTCCTAATATATACTTGTTTTCTCTGATCATAGAATGGATAGATCATGGATGTCCATTCGTAATCGTTGCACCCCAGAGTTTATATCTGGTCTTGATCAGTTTATTAGATTTGCCGAAGAACATAGGAAAAAACCTACAGATAGGTTCTACTGTCCATGTAGGCATTGCGGTAACAACTTGAAAGTCAACACTGGTGAGGAAATCAAAAGTCATGTCATGTGCAACGGGATTGTACAAGGCTATACAGAATGGCACTGGCATGGAGAGATTTCAAAATCGAAACCAGTAGATGTCGATAGCAGTGCTTGGGTGGAAGAAGAAATTGCCTCTGATGACGTAAATGTGAACGAACCAGTTCCAGCAGACATCGTTGATGCGATGCTGGATAGTTGTAGGGTAGAGCACACCGATCCACCTCCTATCTTTACAAACATTGTGCATGATGCTGAGATACCGTTATACACAGGTTGTGCTAAGTTTACGAAGCTTAGCGCTGTCTTGAGATTGTATAAGTTGAAAGCTAACAATAGATGGAGCGACAAAAGCTTCACTTCATTGTTGACTTTGTTGAAAGAAATGCTTCCTGAAGGAAACGAGCTTCCAATCTCAACATACCAGGTAAAGAAAATGTTGTGCCCAATGGGAATGGAGGCCAAGAAGATACACGCATGCCCGAATGATTGTGTATTATTTCAAAAGGACTATGTAGATTTGAAAGATTGTCCAAAATGTGGTGCGTCACGGTATAAATTGACGACTTCGGGGGAGTCCAAAACTGGTTCTCCTGCCAAGGTGTTGTGGTATCTACCTATAATATCACGGTTTCAACGCTTGTTTGCAAATCCGAAAGATGCGAAGAATTTGAGGTGGCATGCAGATGTTAAGAAAAATAATGATGGGATCCTACGACATGCGTCTGATTCCCCACAGTGGAAGAAGATTGATCTATTGTACCCTAAATTTGGTGAAGAAGATAGGAATCTAAGACTTGGGCTTTGTACAGATGGGATGAATCCATACGGGACATTGAGCAGCCAACATAGCACTTGGCCAGTCATGCTTGTTATATACAATCTTCCTCCCTGGATGTGTATGAAAAATAAGTACGTTATGTTGTCATTGTTGATATCGGGTCCTAAACAACCCGGAAATGATATCGATGTTTATCTTGAACCTTTGATTGATGACTTAAAGAAACTTTGGGCTGAAGGTGTGATGACCTATGATGCTTCAGCAAGAGAGACATTTCGTTTGCACGCTATGTTGTTTTGCACTATTAATGACTTTCCAGCATATGGGAATTTGTCTGGATATAGTGTCAAAGGAGCTAAAGCGTGTCCTATATGTGAAGAAAACACTGATTCAATAAGACTAAAACATGGCGGCAAGACTGTATATCTTGGTCATCGAAGGTTTCTTTCAAAATTCCATCCGTATCGTAGGAAGCGCAAAGCATTCAATGGATGGAATGATGAACGAAGTGCACCTAAACCTATACCAGGGGATGTTGTTTATGAAAGAGTAAAAGACATTGTCAATGAATTTGGTAAGAAATCACAATGTAGTATGGCCACACGGAGTGACAATTCTTCATTCAAGAAGAAGTCAATATTTTGGGATCTTCCTTATTGGAGTTCTTTGACAGTCAGGCATTGTATCGATGTAATGCACGTTGAGAAAAATGTATGTGATAGCATCATTGGTACTCTATTAAATATACCAGGTAAGACTAAAGATGGGATAAAATCCAGACTGGACCTACGTGAAATGGGAATAAGGTCAGAATTAACAGAATTACGTGAAATGGGTAATAAAAGAACATACTTACCTCCCGCTTGTTACACGTTGTCTAGAAAGGAGAAGAAAACTTTTTGTGAATGCTTGGTAAATGTTAAGGTGCCACATGGTTACTCATCCAACATCCGTAGATTGGTATCAATGAAAGATCTGAAGTTGATAGGTCTTAAATCTCATGATTGTCACACTCTAATGCAACAAATATTGCCCGTGGCAATTCGATCTATATTGTCGAAGCATGTAAGGTTTGCAATTACCAGACTTTGTTTCTTTTTCAACAGTCTATGCAGCAAAGTTATTGACCCTGATACTCTCGATAATTTGCAAAGAGAAGTGGTTGTTACCCTATGTCAGCTTGAGATGTATTTCCCTCCTTCGTTCTTTGATATCATGGTACATCTTGTTGTCCACTTGACTAGGGAAGTGAAAATGTTGGGACCAGTTTTCTTGCATTGGATGTATCCCTTTGAACGATACATGAGCGTTTTTAAAGGTGATGTTCGAAACCGTTATCGGCCTGAAGGGAGTATTATTGAAGGTTATGTGGCGAGAGAGGTTATGAATTTTTGCAATGACTTTCTCAGTGGTAATGACACTCCTGATAATGACAAGAATATTGAGGAGGGCAAAGGAATTTTGGGATCACGGGTGAAAGTAATCAGCCGTGAGCAGTTGGAACAAGCTCACTTGTATATTTTACACAATATGGATGAAGTGAGTGTTTATATCGAGGAACATACCAATTTCATAAAGAGACAACATCCTCGAGCAAGTTCAATGTGGCTTGCTAGAGAGCATAATAAGACTTTTACTAAGTGGTTTGAAGATAAAGTCTTACATCAACTATCTCAAACACCAAATGATATTACAGAAACTATCAAATGCCTCGCCTTTAAACCAAAACCGAATGTTATGTCTTATGAAGGGTTTGACATTAATGGATTCACATATTACACAAAGCGCCAAGATGATAAGAGTGTCGTCCAAAATAGTGGGGTCACTCTTCAAGCGTCGACTATGTACTTTGCAAGTGCAAAGGATAAGAGTCCACGTGAAGCTAAAATGTCATATTACGGTGTCATTGAGGACATTTGGGAGTTTGACTACATAGATTTCAAAATTCCGCTCTTTAAATGTAATGGGGTTGATAACACCAAAGGAGTTATAGTGGATGAATTGGGTTTCACTTTGGTGAACTTTGAAAAGATTGGCGAGAAGGGTGAACCATTCATATTGGCATCACAGGCGAAACAAATATTCTATATCGATGATCCTGCAAATGATAAATGGTCGGTTGTTCTTCATGGTAAAAGACAGTTCATTGAAGATCCTATAGATGAAGAAGAGTACTATGATAAGTATGATGACTCCAGTCCATTCTCAGTTGGGTTGCCAACTCCACAAAATATTGAAGCTAATGATGACTTATATGTGCGCGGAGATCACAATGAAGGATTGTTAATTGATAAAAGATCACAATTTTAGAGACATGTATGTTTATACAAATGCTAAATGTTTGCCTTTTTCTAGTTAATACAAATGCTAAATGTTTGCCTTTTTCTAGTTAATACAAATGCTAAATGTTTGCCTTTTTCTAGTTAATACAAATGCTAAATGTTTGTCTTTTTCTAGTTAATAGAAATGCTAAATGTTTGCCTTTTTAATGACATTTTCAGATGGCTGACCATGATGAGCATGATGTCCATGATGAGCATGAAGTCCATGATGAGCATGCTGTCCATGACGAGCATGGCGAGGATACTAATGTAAGTTCTAAAAACATATCCTGTATTTCTATAAAATTCATTATCTTCTAGTTATTTCATATATCCTATATTTCTATATTGGGCTAAGTTAGTGTGTTTTATTTTTGTCAAATTTTAGGTTGATGCACCTGTACCCACTGAAGCACTGGAGCAACTTGATGCGCAACACCAGACACTTAACAAGAAAAGGGGCATCACTCTGTTGAAGAAGTTATTAGCACTAAGTGGTAGTGGATCTAAATTGGTGGTGGAGTTTGATAATGGAGGAAATCCAATTGGAGTGAACCGCAATAATTTTGTGAACTATCTTGGGTGTACCACTCGGAGCCATTGTGGTGTTAAGTATGACAATTGGCATAAAGTTCCTCAAGGGAAAAAAGACTTGATATGGAAGGATTTATGCGTGAGTTATTATTATTTGCAATTCTATTTTGTAGATTACAAATTCTATTATTTGCAATTCTATTTTGGATACTAGTTAATAACATTTCTATTTTACAGAATCTGTTTGCATTGGATGAGAAGTTGCATCGTAAAAATGTGATGCAACGCGCTGGAAAGATGCTTAGGAATTATAGGACAAATCTGAACAGAGAATACATAAAAGAGGGTGATAAGAAGAAGAAGTCAGCCCTTGAACAATGGAACTTCTTGGACAAAGAAGATTGGGACAATTTTGTTGCTTCAAGAAAATCTGAAGAATTCAAGGTATTAGGTGTCACTCCTAATTTAATTAATATACATTGTATTCACCTATTCAAGATTAGCATTTAGTGCTACTAACCAAATCATTAATGTGCATACTAACTAGGCCCTCAGTGACGCACAAAAAGCAAGGCGTGCACTGAATGTGCATGACCACACTATGGGTCCAAAAGGCTATGCAAGCGTTCGCCAAAGACTACAGGCGGAGTCTGCGGCTACTCAGGAGTCTGCTCCTACTCAGGAGTCTGCCACACCCATGCCTCGCCATGATATCTGGATAGTTGGCAGGCAAAACAAGAAGGGTGAAATAAAGAAGCCTGTAACTGCTGAGGCGGCTGCAAAAATGGTAAAATACAACTCTTAGAGAAATCGTTTGAATATTGCTTATTTGTGGTGTTAACTTACCAATTTTTGTTTATGGTGATTAGCGGGAGCTGCACGAGCAGAGGAAACAAGGCACGTTCATCCCTCAGGGCACAAGGGATGAATTGACAGTTGCTCTGGGTAACCCAGAGCATCCTGGACGTGTTAGAGGTGCCGGTGCTGGTGTTGGCATCAAAGCATTCTTTGGGCCATCCCAGCGCAAACCCAGAGCGGGACTTTCTCAAGAAGAGGTAACCTATTCTTTTTTTAGAATGTTACTGCAAAAGGAAATTCATTAATAAGAAGCTAATGTTTCTTTTATCCATGTATAGGAGAATAAGAGAGTTGAGGATTTAGTTGCTAAGAAGATCAATGATGTAGTTGCTGAGAAGGTCAAGGAAGAATTGCTGCGGTGGCAGGCATCTCAGGCTTCCAATACGCCTATGGCGACCCACTCTTCTCCTGATGCACAGACTGCGAGTAATCCTGGAGACCCATCGCCTAGCACGTCTGCTGTAAGTATTGTTTATGACATTGTAGTTAGTCTTTTCAAGTTGTTATGTTTTCAAGATGATATGTATATATGTATAATATTCTTTACGTAAATTTGTAGGCATTGAAGCCATGCCGCTTAAGAATGCAAGACTACGTTGTTGCAGAGGCGCAGGCTTACCCGTCCCTTCCTGGGGCAATGTTTCACGGGACTCCAATGCCACAGGGCTACGTTCGTGTGAGCCCGATACGTGTGTTACCTGATTGGAGAGAAGCTACATTGCCATATCCCCACCCGGATATTGATAGACTTGCTGATGCAGAAGGCGGAGTGATATTGTGGCCCAAAGCAGATGTCGTCTACACGACTGAAATTGTAAGATAAATTTACATTGATTTAGACTGTTAATGTGTATATATGATGTCAACTGATCTGAAATTATATGTACAGGTTAAAAAGAAGACACCAGGAGCACCTAGGCCTCCACTTCCACTTCCCGCATTACCCGATTGGGTTCCAACTGACCTAACATACCCGTTAGGTCCTGCTTGTAGGGGAATGGCATGTTGGCTACGGGCACATAATGTACATTGCCCTATAATTATTTCTTTAGATGCAGATTATGCAGGTCAATCATACGATAGCTCTTTATTTATACAAGATATTATTGAGCTGTTTATGTATGATTGGCTGAATACATCAATGATAGAGACATGGATAAGGTGAGATCTTGTTTATACATCCATATACCTTGTGTAAGATCCGGTGATCTGGTTTCTTATATATTAATGCATACGCCTATATGTTTTGCAGCTACCTAGTCGAAGATCATTGCAAACAATTTGCATTTGATCATGTGGGATTTTTGATTCCATCATTGATTAGTTTGGTAGCTAAAGACCCTGATAATGTTCAACAATACTGTATAGATGCTTTTACAATTTTTGGTCAGTAAAAGAAGACGATAATAATAGCTCCATTCAATGTCAAGTAAGTTTACTTTATTTATAATTTGGACTTAAGAAAATTCCATTTTTATTTTGCATTTTGAGTTATTAATTGTTAACTTCTTACTTCTAGCGGTAGACATTGGGAGTTACTAGTTATTGTCCCCGGGACATTCACTGTTTATTATCTAGATCCTGCGGGGAGTACATTGAACACTAAAATTGGACTCGTAATGAGAATGCCATTATTCTGGTGAGAAATATTTCATTTTTATATCCGTTAACATCTTTTATTACATTACTATTTACTTATGCAATTTATTGTGTTATATTATCATGTAGGGGTTTAGATGCATTCAAAAAGGCTGGAGGAACGGTCCCAAGGAAAAAGAACCAGCCAATAAATTGGCAGAACGTACAAGTAAGTTCCCGACTCGAATATATATATTATTGATGTGAATTGTGCTTAGTTGTATTATTTTGTATGTTTCAATTTATAGTGTGCTACACAAGACAATGGCTGGGCATGCGCATACTATGTGATGTGATTTATGCAGATGATTATCAAATATGCCGCATTGGACATCGATACCATACATGAGGTATTATATATAGTCTCATTAGTTAGTATGCAATATATCAATCTTATATTATTTTTATATTATTACTTATATATATACATCATTCTCTTTGCAGGTGTTTAAAACTGACAACACTACAGGTAAACGTTTAAAAAATATACATGCTCCATATACGATGGAAGCATTAAATGAAGTAAGAGAAGAATGGGCAAAAGCCATACAAGCAGTGGAAACTGTAAGATATAATTGGGATGTTGATAGCGATAATGAATGATACTATGTAAATGAATATTTCTGAATGTTAATACATGTATTTGAATGTTTCTATATGTGTGAATGTGAGAATTGAATTGATGTCTGAATGTATGTACTTGTGTAGAATTTTGCTTGTGACTTTTGCAGGTTTGCGGCCTGTTTGTAGGCTGATATCAATGGATGTCGTAAACCTGCAGTTCAAAAAACTGAACTGCAGGTTCTCATCCTGCTGACCAGCCACAGCAGGCCTGCAAACTGATATGAAAAAAAAAATATAAATAGGCGTCGGTTATTTATCGAAAACCGTCAGCAAAGACATACAGCGTCGGTTATTTGATAAAACTGCCGCCTAATAGTACAAACAACCCAACCGTGCAGGATAGCACGGCCGTGGTGTAAATGGCGTCGGTTATTCATATAAAACCGACGCCTATAGTAATAACACGGCCATGCAGGGAAGCACGGCCGTGCAGGGAAGCACGGCCGTGCAGGGAAGCACGGCCATATAGGCGTCGGTTGTGTAGTAAATAACCGACGCACAAAGTGCCCTAGATGACGCCATTTTCTGTGGCGCGAACACTTTTGGCGGCGGTTATTTACTAAACAACCGACGCCAATAGGACAAATAGGCGTCGGTTAAAAAACCGACGCCGAAGTGTTCAACCTTTAGCGGCACCCACATAGGCGTCGGTCGGAAACCGACGCCAAATGGGGTTAAACGACCGACGCCAAAGGCCGTTTCTGTAGTAGTGAGTCTTACTAAGATGATCTAAGCCTACTGCATCTATTTAGTATAATTTACAGAAAAATGAGTAAATCATCACATGAATGTGAGTCCTTTTATATAAGTCCCATAACAATGAATTGGGAAGGATGATTAGAGATTATGGTGTAAGAAGATGTAACCTAATCCACTCTTTTAACCTAAAGTGTGTAGTGTTATAAGTAACTAAAGGATCATTTTAATTATGAGAATCCCATTGGCAGTCAATGACATGGTACACTCATCTAATTACAAGAAATAAAATGACAAGAATGAACCGAATGGTGATGAAAAGTTAAGAATGAAATTAATGAAATGTGTATGATGAAGTATATAGTCTATTTGTTTTACTTACATGTGGGTTAATCTAAATTGAAATACATTAAATTCAATTTAGGAAGGATTTTAATGATGGAGAAAGTTTATGTATTTAGTAGATTTGGAATGTTTTGATTCCAAGAATAGTAGTGTGCATGATATCAAAGAAGTTATGACTAGTGATTATGAATTGAATAAAAAATGAATAAAGGTAATAGTTGGCTCCAAGAAGCTAACACTAACCCTAACCCTAAACCTATTGTGGTGAGATACGCTACAATAAAGAATAATACTCTTGAATGAGGGATTGGGTAATGCAAATAAGTATAGTCTAATTTAATTACAAGATGAAGCTCAAGGATACAATTTGATTCATAGGAATACATGTTTGGATTGTAATTGTTAGCAGATTACTTGTATTCTGGGAATGGTTTGATATGATGGAGTAAAATTGAGATTGCATATATGTTGAAAGGTAACCCTGAATAAAAATGGTAAATGGTAAATGGTAAAAGAGGAGTATTAAGTGTTTTATGCATGGTTATGCTTGAGATTTATTTGTATCTATAGAATTTGGATGGAATAAGTATTTGTTGTATGATAAACTTGTTATAAGCATGGTAAATGATAGAAGATGTCTATATCTATATATTATTGTTAGTTCTAATGTCTCTATGAATATCTAATGCGAACTATGATATAGAATGAACCAATAAGAGATATGTTGATATTCAATTAGTATTTATTGATTATATTTGAGAAACCATGTTGATGGTAAATGTTGGATAATATGATTGTGTCTCAGGACGAGATCCCATTGATGATGATTGCTATGAGATGATGTGGAAATGGAAACAATCATATGTGTTGCATATTTATAGAATTTTTTGTGCTTCTTATTTTAATCATTGTCTTTCTTGATAAGCCTTATCTTATTAATGGCATTCTAATTGTGCGAGAATATACACACGTGATAAATGATGGTTTCAATAATCTTTGAGTAAAAACAAATAATACCTATTGAAATGATGATACATCTAGTTAGGTGCCATGAATATGTTGAGGTCCATACTAGGGAAGTGAAATGGATTTCCTTGTAGTAATTGAAGAATTATATGAAGTATTTGTGGAGTGTGGATCAAGACCTTAAAGTTTAGACTACTAGCATTAATGAGTAAGTCATTTGATGTCACTCTAGCCTAAAAACCTTTTGTTGTGAAAGTCTATGTCCATGAGGTATATACTCTGATGAAATGAAAAATGTGAAACTTAAAATTATGACAAATGTTGTGATATTTGATATATTGCTTTGTTGGTTCCTATCTTATTTACCTGACATGAGGACATGAGCCTCTTTAGTAAACCATATGGTGGACTAGGGTCTGTTGTTGATATCCTAGGGTGGCCGACTAAATCTTAAGACAGTGACAATGACTCATTGACATGAGAAGAAGGCATGATGACTTTTGTTTGGTGAAGTACAAGTCAAGTAGTTTCAGTGAAAATGAATAGAAGTTGGCAAGTTGTATAGTATATGAGTTGAATGTTTGTTACATTCCTTTTACTCCTAGTTTATAGACTTTCTCTTATTGGATATGTTTCTTATTGTATTTATTAATCATTATTTCATAAATATTATTTGTTTCCATATTATAATTTGTCTAGTTTGGGATATGATCTTGAATGTTGACAAAAGGTTGATGTGGGGATTCAATATCCACTCCAAATATGATTTGGGTTCAGTTTTTTTTTTTTTAAATGGCCATTCTATTCATCCTGTGGCCTGGGCTCGATCCTGGGACCTCTCTCTAACAAACCAACTATCTAACCATCCTGGGTTCAGTTTTCATTTGAATATTCATGCTTGGTAGATATGTAGTTTGTGTACTTTAGCTTCAGGAGTGTAGGATGTGTTCCTAGTTTGGCTGGTGGGGTGTCACAAACATGATGGTATTGTTATGTATTGTTTTTAAATGTTTAGATCGTGACTTATTACTCATACTAAAGGATTGTCATTAGAAATTAAGTAGCATCTACTGATGTGTTCATAAACATGCTCTAAAAGATATTTTAAAGTTGGATTTGGTCTAAGTGATTACCTAATCTGATTGATTAGATTATTATCATAAACTAGATTTGACTAGATGCTAGAACTACCAGTTATTCCTTTCAGTATTGCATGTTTCTTTTAAATTTATTATACCTAATCTAATGGTGATGCATGCTCCTAACTTTAGTGGGAGGTCTCCACTCACTGGGGCTCTTCATGAGTCTCATGAGATTGTTTCAAATGTTTTTATGTATAATTCAGTGGAGAGCTCGTGACAAAAAAGATGTAAATAAAATAATGAATATTAGAATGTCCATGTACTCTCTCCTCCCTGAGATGATAGTATACTGAGAATGTTTCTCTCATGTATATAAGTGGAGTAAATGAACTACATATGAGAAATAAGATTTGTGAAAACTAATATGTTGTCCTTAATGTGAATTTTTTTTTGGATAAGGTAAAATATTACTAGATCATAAAAAAGAGTATAGGAGTAAACCACCCCGTATATTATACACAGTCACTTAAGACCCCACATCAAAATGACCTCAAGCTTCACCTTTAACAGGGTACCCGAGTTTGCTTTGCAACGCCAAACCAAGCTATTTACAAAAGCATAGAAAAAAATGGTATTTATCCCTCCCTCTCTTACCATGGGTCCTACTGTTCCTCTCATGCCAAATTTGGTATATGAGACCCGTACAAATGAGGCCACCAAACCTTCTAAGATGGATGTCACCTTTGGTCAGGTTCAAAATCCACTCCATATTGTTTTGAATCCCCATAGGCGGGTTGCCACCCCACATGAGTTTAAGAGAACAGTGAGTCCATAAGTACTTGGTAAAATCGCAATCAAAGAAAAGGTGTTGATGCATTTCTTCATCCTATTGGCATAGAGGACATGTGTTAACGTTGACATTACACCACCTGCTGATTCTATCGCTGGTTGGTAATCTGCCCGTAATTGCCCTATATGAGCAGAAGCTCGATTTGGGGCAATGGCTCTTTCTCCACAGCAGCTGATCCCAGGGAACTTGAGGCTGGTTCCGGTTAATCTGCCAAGGTTTGCCCGCTGCAACCATCATCTAGTTCCTATTATTCATCGCATAATCCTATTTACAGTAGTCCCAAGCAAGGCACATCTTCCTCAAAATTCTAGAGAAGGCCACCATTCTATCTCCCCCAGCTTCAAGACACCCACCATAACGAGCCCTCATTCAGCTACTCCAGGTAGAAGTCAGTTTCATCAGGAAATCATTGACTCTTCTAGCCGTGGCCTCACTCATGATATCAGAGGGGTCCATCAACCCCAGTCCACCACCATGTATGGGTTGGGCAACCTCCATCTAGGCAATAACATATTGCCTACCACTCCACAAAAAAATCACCATGATTGATCTGATCTTCCCCAAGATGAAATCGGGAATGTCCATGAGTCTGCACCAATATCTGACCATACCGGTAAGGACTGATTTAATCAGCACTGCCCTCGCGGCTAAGGAAACCTTCAGACCGGTCCACTTCTCGATCTTCAATCAGAGTTTGTCCAAGTAGGCTTGGAAGTCCTCCCCTCTTCCAACTCCACCTGAGATGGGCACCCCTAGGTACTTGGTGGGGAAGCACCTGAGTTCTAGATAAATAGCTTCCTTTAAACTACCTTTTCTGGCATTGCAGGATTTAGACAAGAACACCTGTGATTTAACATCATTGATATGTAGGTAAGTCAGATCAGCAAACTTCTCAAAAATGGTTCTCACAACCCTAAAAACTCTTGCATGAGCAGCAACAAAGAACATGAGATCGTCAGCAAAAATCATGTGGGTCATGACTTTGGTGCCTTGGAACTTGTATGGTTTTATACACCCTTGTTCTTCAGCTTTGTGAGTAAGGTAGGACAAATTTTCCATAATTATTGTGAAGAGTAGAGGTGGCAGTGGGTCACCCTGCCTTAGACCATTTGAAGCATTAAACAAACCTTTAGGGACCCCATTGACCAACACAGTTGTGAAATTGGCTTATGAGGTTTTATGAAGAAAAAAAAAGGGATAATACTTTTGTTTTTCATATATTGTGTTAATTATGTTTGTCAAAAGTAGTTATTTTGTTGCATAATCTAGGTTTAAATTTAGGGTTTCTCTATGAAGGTTGGCAGTCATGCTGATCAAAAGAAAGGTCATGATAATGTGATATTAGAGCTTAGGTTAGATGAATATGTAGGGATAATAGGATTTAGGGCTAAATGATAATATGGATCTTGAATATAACGTGAATGATATGCATACTGACTGAACTTAGTATTCAGCTACCCTGATAAAGTATCTAAGTATTGGGATAAGCCAGTCTGCAACTGTTGATTATATGTTTTCCTAGATGCCCTAACCAAGCATCCAGATGAAGATGATTTGTGAGTACCACATGATGAATGGTAATAAAAATCATAATATTGAGAAAGATAAAGTATTATATAATAAAATATGGAACCTAGGACAAGTTGGAAATTTCATATGAGAAAGACGAATGAATTTATGTATTGTGAAGATAATTCTTATGAATTTTAATATGAGTATGAATATGAAATTTAAAGAAAAATTGTGAAATGAGAATATTGACAACTCAAATAATCTTCTTTATGAAGAAAACAGATGGAAGGGATAATAATACAAAATAAACTATGAATTTTGATCAATGAGATACACAATGGAATTTTAAAAGAAAATGAAAGGTGATGTGGATCACGTAATGATAGTGATATATTAACAAGAATTGTGTGAAGAACTCTTGTGATTCTCATGAAGGGATGTGATGATCATAGGGGATGAAGTTTACCAGTAGATTTAGAATTTCAATATAATGAATCTAAGAAGCAAGAAAATGACATAATATGAAAGAACGACAATCTGGAAATTATTCTAACTTGACACCGAGAGATATGAATGGTTAGATGGTACTACATACTTCCACATATTTCTTGGATTTCAAGAAGAAAACCTAAAGGAGGGGATATTTTGTAATGGTGCATTTTCATATTAGTCATCTAATTAGGTTTACTTGGATGATTACATGATTAATAGTCTAAGTCAATTACAAGATGAATCTCAAGGATGCACATTGATTCATAAGAATACATGTTTGAACTGTAACTATTTATAGAACACAAGTATTCTGAGAATGGTATAATATGATGGACTAAAATTTAGACTGCATATGTGTTGGACATTAACCTTGATTGAAATATGGTATATAGTAAGACAAGTATTAAGTGTGTTATGTGTGTTTATGCTTGATATTCATATCTATAGAAATTGGATGGAATAAGTATTTCTTGTATGATAAACCTTTCCTTAGCATGATGAATAACACAAGATTTATATATGTATATATTGTTGTTAGTTCTAATGTCTCTGTGAATATATGATGAAAATTGTGATATAGAATGAACTAATAAGAAATATGTTGAGATTGAATTAGCAAGCCTTGATTATATTTGAGAAACCATTTCAAGGGTAAATGTTGGATAATGATATTATGTCTTGGACTGAAAGCCCACTAATGATAACTGATGTGATATGATGTGGAAATGGAAAGAATCATATGTGTTGCAGATTTACATATTTTTCGTGCTTCTTGTTTTAATAATTGTCTTTTTTTATAAGCCTAGTCTAATTCATGTCATTATAGTTGTGCGAGAATATACACACATGATAAATGATGATTTGAATATTATTTAATATGAGTAAAAAGGATTCATAACTAGCAAAATGATGATGCATCTAGTTAGGTTCCCCGAACACTATGAGTTTCTCCCGAGGTCCTTGTTGGGGAAGTGAAACAAATTTCCTTACAGTAATCAGAGAACAATGAGAATGATTTAGGGAATTTGGATCAGGACCTTAAAGTTTAGACCATCAGAATTTAGAAGTGAGTCATCTAATGTGACTCTGGCCCTAAATCCTATGATGTGAAAGTCTATATCCATGAGGAATAGACTATGATGAAAGGGAAAATGTGAAACATGAAAATATGAGAAAAGTTGTGATATGTAATATATTGTTTTGTTGGTTCCTATATCGTGTTCCAAAGATGAGGATGTGAGCCTCTTTAGGCAACCCTACAGTGAACTAGGGTTTGTTGTTGATATTTTACTGTGGACGGTTAAACCCTAAAATGGCGACAGTGAGTCATTGACACAAGAGTCAGGTTTGCTGAGTTCTACTTTGTGAGGTACAAGCCAAGTAGTTTTAGGTCAAATAAATAAATGTTGACAAGCTGTGTAGTATATGAGTTGAATGTTTGTTACATGTTGTTTACCAATAGACAAAAGATCTACGGATACATATTTCTTATTTTAGTAATCCATCATTCTATCATAAAGATTATTTGTTTCTATATTCTTATTTGTTTAGTTTGGAATATGATCTTGAATGTTGACAAGTGGTTGATGTTAGTATTCAATATCCGCTCTATATATGATTTGTATTTACTTGTCTTTTGAATAGCCATGTTTGGTAAACTTGTCTTTTGCATACTTCAGCTTCAGGAGTGTAGTATTTGTTCTTGGTCTAGTTGATGGGGTGTCAAAAATATTTTTTTATTGCTTTGTATTGATTCTAAATGTTTAGATCTTGACTTGTTACTCTTGCTAAAGAATTGTCATTCTGAATTAATAAGCATCTACTCTTTTTTTCATAAGCATGCTCTAAAAGATATATTAAAGTTGAATTTGGTCTAAGTGATTACCTTATAAGATTGATTAGATTATCAAAAACTAGATCTAACTAGATGCTATAAGTATCTACTAGAAATTTCAATATTGCTAGTTTCTTTTAAGTTAATTGAGCTTAATTTGATGTTGATGCATGAACCAATCTTTAATGGGCTCTATATGAGACTTATAGGTTGTTTCAAATGTTTAAAGGTATAATCCAGCAAAGAGGTCATGAAAAAGAAGATGTAAATAGAATAAACTATATTAGAATGCCCCTGTACTCTCACTTTCTCGTGATGGGTAGTATACTGGGATCGATTCTTTCATGTATATGTAACTGGTATAAATTGAATTGCATATGAGGAATAAGATTTGATTTTGGTTTTAGTAGATTTGAAAGGATTCTTGATAACTAAATTGTTTTCCCTGAAGGGGCATTGGCTTATGGGGGTTTTATTAAGAAAATAAAAGGAAATATTTACCTATATTTCTCATATATTGTAATAATCATGTTTGTGGAATTTAGTTATTTTGTTTCATAATCTAGGTATAGGTTTAGGGTTTCTCTCTAATGGTTGGCAGTAGTGGTGATCAACATAGAGGTCCCAACACATCAGGTCCTTAGAGACTAATGTGGTCTATGGGACGGGACCAAGTGAGTGCTTCAAGCCTCTCACATTAACCCTATGTCATGACATCAGGTGCTTTATGCAACCTAATGTGGTTTTGACAAGAGAAATAGTCTTTTTTCCTTGGAAAAAGAGGGTAATTTGTGCTCTTGAACAACCCAATGTGGATGTATAAGGATTTTGGACTAGCCAGATGTAGGTCTTTTGGTCCCATTCACTACTACAAAACATTCCTTTAGCGTCAGTTAATTAAGGCCTTTAGTGTCAGTTTCCAAGCGACACCCAAGTGGACACTGCTAAAGGTGGACCCCTTCGATGTCGGTTCCCTAACCGATGCCAAAACACTTCCCACCACAAAAAATGCACCAGAAAAGGGACTATAGATGTCAGTTATTTAAGAAAACTGACACTATAGAGTGGTTACATACGTCGGTTATTAAAAGAATTGATGCCATTACCCTTCCCGTCATCAATAAAGTTCCAGCAAGGGCATTATTGGCATCGGTTCTTGTATATAACCGACACTATATCTTGATAAAGTCGTCAGTTTTATGCAAATAACTGATGCCATATCACTGCCAGCACAGTCGTGTTGGCTAACACAGCCGTGGTAATAGGCGTCAGTTTTTACCGACAACTGAAACCAGGACGAGATAAAGACGACGGTTTTTTACTAATAATCGATTCCATATGATTTTGGTGTCAGTTGTTTATAAACAACCGACGCCTATTTGTTTATTTTTTTTCTTATCAGTTTGCAGGACTGCTATATGGCTGGTCAGCAGGATGCAGAACCTACAGTTTAGTTCTGAACTGTAGGTTTATAACATCCATTGACATCAACCATACATCATGTCACAAACCTGCAAAGTTATTCACATTCAGACACATGTATTGATTAGATACATGTAGAAACATGCAAAGTTATTTACATACACATTCAGTTCCATTCATTTCATCTTTTTCACATTCAGGCACATGTAGAAACATTCATGTATTGATTAGAAAAGTCATTCACATTCACATTCACACATATGAAAATTCATAAAAATTCATTCACATTCACATAAAAATAATTATGAGAACAAAGTTATTCTTTATTCATTATTGTCATCATTGTCATCATTGTCAATAAAATTATATTTAAAAATTCCCACTCTTTGTTGGGATTTTGCCCATTCTTCTCTTATAACATCTAATTCCTCTCATATAGGGAGTATGTACATCTAATAGCTTTCCACATGTGCTAAAGTCAGTAGTTTTAAAGACCTACAAAGTGAATGATGTATATATATAATTAATAATATATAATAAGATTGATATATTTCATATTATCTAATGAGACTATGTATAATACATGTTGTATCGTATCGATTTCCATTACAACATGTTTGATGATTAAGTCCATAAATCTCATCACATAGTAGGCACATGCCCAACCGTTGTCTTGTATAGCACACTATAAATTGAAGCATACAAAATATTCAAAAATACAAATAAGCATAGTTCACATAAATAATATATACATTGGAGTCAGGAAATTACTTTCACATTCTCCCAAATTAGTGACAGATTCTTTTTCCTGGGGACCTTTCCTCCAACTTTTTTGTACTCTTGTAAAGCCCTACATATGTTAATGTAACACATTAAATTGCATAATTAAATAGTAATGTAGTAACAGATGTTAACAGATATAAAAACATGAAATTTCTCATGAGAATAATGGCCTTTTAATTACATGTCCATATAATGTATTCAACTCATTCTCCGCAGGATCTATATAATAGACAGTGAACGTATTGGGGACACATATATATTAGAACATGATTATGATCTAGGGTTAAAAAATTAGAGTTTATGCATGGTTAAAACATTAGGGTTTAAGGTTTTATATATATTTAATGCTTAAAACATCCTAAGTGAGATTAAGTGTTCAAGAACAGTCTCAAATCGGGGACTATCCAAGATTTACTCCGAAAGAGTAAATCTTGGACGGGTTTCTAGGCCAACAAATACATGTGTTGTCATTCTTATATATAATAAATGTGTACCACCTATCCTATTCTTGAACACCTAATCTCACTAGTAAGTGTATAATGTGTATTGGGTTTTCAAGAAAATTTTACCAGCATTTCCCCACTGTTCTCCAAGTACATATGTACTTAGAGAACAAACGGGAAAATGCTATTGAAATTTTCTTGAAAACCCAATACACATTATACACTTACATCCTAAGTGAGATTAGGTGTTCAAGAACAGTTCCAAACTGAGGACTATCCAATATTTACTCCTAATGAGTAAATCTTGGATAGGTTTCTAGGCCAACAAATACATGTATTATCATTCTTATACCTACAATCCTAATTTCATCATTCATATCCTAGTTCTTCAAGTTAGGGTGATTATTGATGTCTTTAGAAGCATTATTGGCAATGTAGGGAAAAGTTCGTCATTTACATTCCAAGCATGTCACGTGTTTTCATTAGAGTTCATCATTAAGCAAGAAGAGTGATTAGGATTCTCAATATACTTAATAAGGAAACAAGTTACCAATTTCATAGTTAGGACGGTAGAGATACCCTAAGATCTAGATCTAATGGTTCATAATGAGCCTGTGATAAAGTTACATCACTAGATGATTATATAATTTCAAAAGTAGTACACAAATAAATTCAAATGAGTAGATAACTAAATAAAAAATAGTAGAAAAAAATAAAAATAAGTAGATGAATAAATGCAAATCTATTGATAAACTAATATAAATCAGTAGATGATCAATTAGTTCTTGAATTAGTACATAAATAAATACAAACAGTAGATGATTTAGTATTTTGAAACCATGGACATCTTACTATGATCTTAATGCTAGTAATATGATCAAAATCAAGGAGGCCCAAGTTGCTATCAAGTGATTTGTAGTGTGGACTAGTTAGCATCACCTCAACTGTGTCCAAAAAATGATGGAAGAGAAGAAAATAGTGATATAGAAAAGAGGGGGGCTGACCTTGGGTGGCGGAGGGCAGGGAGCAGGGGGAGGTGGAGGAGGATGAGCAGGTGATGACCTTGGGCGGTGGAGGGCTGGGAGCAGGCCGAACAGGATGACCAGGTGCTGACCAGGCGTAGGCCGAGGAGGACGTCAGAGGGAAGGGAGTAGGCCAAGCAACTAGTACGAGCAGAGAGAGGGAGGTCAGCGGCGGCGAGCAGAGACAGGGCGGTCGGCGGCGGCGAGTAGAGAGAGGGTGGCTGGCGACGACGAGTAGGGAGAAGGGTGACAGTGGTACGCAAGGAGGAGGGAGCAGGGGGTGGAATCACTAGAGCTAGAAACTAACCTTCAATCAGAAACAAAACAGAGAAAGGGGAAGAGTCGGCTTTGTGTGGGTGCTATTAAGTTAACCATCAACGTCGGGTATTCAAAAAATATGACGCTAATAAAAAAGGCATCAATTATGACTAAAAAGCCAACACCTATGCTCAATTATAGTCGTCAGTTTCTACTCGAAAAACTGACGTCTATCTACATAGGCCGATAAAAAAATGTTCTCAAATTATGACCATAGTCATCGGTTGCCTTAGAAAACTGACGCCAAAGGGGGGTGAAAATTTTCATGCGGACAGTGTGGGAAAACACATCGGCAACGGTTATTGAAATACAACTGACGATAAAAATGTGCCCAATTTCTGTCTCACCAAAAACTTTAGTCGTCGGTTAATTAGTCAACAACCGACGTCGTACGTTAAATTTTGGAGGTAATTTTTTCCACTGGAAATTTTGGATTTGGCTGTCGATTTTAGGCATTGGTTGTTTATTAAGGAACCGATGCTAAATTAAAAGTGATACCAGTGTTTGGCCGCTCTTCACATATAGATGTCGATTTGTGTATTAAACCGACGTTGTAGGGTTTAGGCGTCGGTTTATTGTATACAACTGACGCCTCTAAATTTGACGTTATAACTCATTTATGTAGTAATGATTGTTGGATTAAAGAATATCCTTTGGTTCCTTTTGAGAACCATTGTCTTAGTACCCAAAGTGGGTACATTAGAATCCTATCTTAGGTGAATTAGAACCTTCTCTGTCGCCCCCATAGTGTTATCCACCAACAATATGACTTTCATCTATTAAATTAAGCCACTATAAGGGCATTAGACTGTAGAGGAGGTTGAAGGGCCTCGTTGCCTTGCATCTTTTAGCACAAAAAGGTCCCAACTCTAGGAAAATCACTCTTACATGGTAAACCATATAATTAGTAGTTTAGTTACTAAGATACAAAGAACGCATGTATTACATTCATTCCGCATGTTAAAATGACTTGAGAAAAGAGGTAAAATAGGAGAAAAACATCCTTAAAAGTGGATCTGATAAATGTCAAGTGCAGATAGAACCCTACATGACTGGTTATAGACAATCAACTACTCCTAAACATATCAATTCTTATACTCCGTGTTTCCTTTATCTTCAAACATCTCTTCTCATGACCATTTAAAAATCCAACATTGCTAGTAAATGCCATTATGTTGACTATAACTAAATATATTTGAAACTTGAAATAAAATGACTCGATGTGTCACCATATTATAATTTATTGAACATGATTTTCTTACCAAATTACAATTAAATTTCATATGATATCCCTCAAAGAGTTTTCATTTAAGGGATGATAATGGAAAAGTCCTTGATGCTAGGAAATTCCTTGATTTTGAAGTGATTAGGAAGGATATAATAAATATTTTGTGTATTATTCCTTATAGTTAAGATTGTCATAACTCAACATGTATAATATTTATCCTCAATCCAATAAATGCAACAAAATGATCATGAGTGTGGTTAATACTAAATTATATTGCAAAAACGTACAGCATAAGGCCTAAAAAAGGCTATGAACGTGAGAAGGAACAAGGAGCAACATTTCTTAAGAATTAATTTATTAATGATGGGACTTATCCTCTTCCCATGATGCATTACATGATCTTGATCACTAAACTTGAAATTTCAAAATTTTATTGAACTTTTATTTATTTACATGAACATGAATTCATGAAAATAAATGCTAACAAAATAATATAAATTATAGGAAACTAATTATAATATACACATAGATATATCAATGATATCTTAATTAATTCAAACAAAATATCAGTTATAATATACAACACTGATAAAGAATACATAGTAATAAAATCAATCATTGTAATAGTGATACACTAACGTAACTCACTTACCTGACTAAGGACATCCTTTTTATAATTGCTTACACCTTGGTTTGGGTCTAAATCATATATAAACATCATAAATTCAATATGTTACCACATAGATTATCATCCTATAATGTTATTCTATGTCTTTGAGAAAATCATAGTATGGTCTAAGCTCTAAGAGAAACATGTGTCCAAAAACTACATAGTTAGATTTGTTTTGGAATTTGCTTTTTGGCCCATATTTTATAATTTTCCAAAGAACATATGTAACTACTATGGTGTTTAAGAAAAATTGTCTAATTAGAAATAATGAAAATTAGTGAAGATTCCCCCCCCCCCAAAAAAATTATCCATATGTGGGGCCATCGTCTGGTGGTCCAATCATCTATTACCATGTGGCCTAGTCCCCACTGCATGATCTAAAGATAAACAAATGTAAGAAAATGAGAAAATGTTATTTGTACATACATAAGCAATATCAGAGTATATCTTATTTGGGGATAAAAGATAGAAACTATTTTTTGTATTGTTCAGGGAATAGAAAACATTGCACAGAACATGAGGTAGTGATATATATAATTATAGTGAAAATCAATTATATATCATTGACTAAGACCATGATATATCACTTCCACTATTCTTACCAAACATAGTGACCTCTTATAGTGTTCCAAGGGAGTTCAATCACCAGAAAATGGCAATCCAACAAGACGGTAAGAAGAGGAGTAAAGGTAATATCAGTGGAATTCAACTAGAGCCCTTTTTCCAAGTATCATGGAGAGTCCTAGACAAATTTCTCATATGTGCTGCCAGCCAAAGGTAATTAAGGGGAAAGAACTACATGGAAGTCGAAATGGGTGTAATTATTTAAAGACGAGAAATAACTTTAAAAAGAGGGGAATATTGGATACCCAATAAGAGGCCAAGTTCATGAGTTAGATAGCTTAGTTAGTGCATGTTGACTAATTTTGGAGTGTGTTTAGGAATGGTGACGGTCTAAAGATAGACAAACCCCATATTAGATGTTTGGGATAACGATTTAAGTGTAACTAAAGAATCATGGATTCTTGGGTTCAGTTTTTTGAGATTTCTTAATGGTGAGGGAGGATAGTTTTGTAGTTTTAAAAGTGTAAGATGTCTAGGCGGAAATTTGGATATGGGATAATGGTGAATCACGAAGACTCAATTTGTCTAGAGTCTGCTGGGGACAAAAATTGGTTGTGGTTTGGCTTGATGAGTTCATATGGATGTAATGAAGCAAATAGTGGAAGGATATTAGGATATGTTTCACTAAGTGAATATTTATATATGAGGAAGTGGAATTTTTTACAAGAATTCTCATTTCTAGAAGTACTCATGTAAATGGGGAAACCTTGAAGTGGCAAGCAACTCTATATTTGGTATCCAACCTGGATAGGGTTTTGGTATTCCTATATATAATTATATTTATTTTGAGTTTTCAGTCACTTCATAAATTTTTTCAAGGGTTTAGAATCATATACAAACTACTAAATTTGATTGATAAATAAGTTGAAAGTGTAGAATCAGTCTAAGGATAGTACTTTGGTTGAAGCGTCACAACCATCTGAGTTAGTTTCATAACACTTTAGTTATCCTGTTGTTTATGACTATTAATAGTGAATTAGAGTCCCATATTATGAACAAAATTGTGTATTGTAATCTATTATTCAAATAGACACCATTATATTTATTTTCAATTAGGTGATGGTCATTTTAACTTTTGACCTTTAGTAGCGATTAATAAACATTTTAATTCTAGATTTTGGAGAAATAAATTTAAATTGATATAAACAATGTTTATGAATTATTAATTTTTTGGTTGAATTAGAACTTGGTTATGTGAATGATTATTTTTCACTTATTTGGTCCAACTATGGTTAACACAGTTGCATCTCAGCAAAATAAATGTAATTAGGGTTAACTATTGGTGAATTATGGTCTAATATGTACATTTATAATTAAATTTATTGGATTGGATTAATGTAGTTTAATATGAGTTTTTGAATGTATATATCTAACTATACACTTGTTCTCACAAGGTAGGCCTACGACTTGGTCTCATGAAGTGTAACGTGGAAAACATAGTTTTTTATTAAATCTTCTAGTGTGATATGATAAAGTTGCAAAAGTATGAAGCCTTTTGCTTAGTAAGCTTGAGGTGATGTAATTCATCAATTGAAATAAGCTCTAGATACATAACAATGTATTTGAGCTTGTTCATTGATTAATGATGTGGAATATTATCGCACTACAAATTCACTAGGAATAGGATTCTTAGAGTTTACTAAAACCAAAGTGCAATAATGCCACCCACAGGCGAATGGGTCTTATCACGGTATAGTTGAGGATCAAATCCCAAGGGATAATGTTTTTACAAACTATCTAATCAACGAACTTATAAAGAACTTGTATTTATCATAAAAGTTGAGATTGGTTTTATTAGTCTAAGATGCAAGAATAAAAAGAGCTAAATTAAAGTTCTAGTTATCAATGGATGGAAACACTAGGGTGGAACTGGGTTTCACCGCCACTACTCAAATCTCCACATTCATTCAAATCCAAACATGTATGAAGATATAATTGGAGTTATGCAAGTATCCACTTTCGGTGTCAGAAACTTGCATGAGTAGATATATCTATAAGATCGATGTCTCGTTACTTACAAATCCTCTATCTACTACTTCAGAGATTTTTCATCAGAAGTTCTCGTCAGGGTGTCAACCAAAGCTAATCAGTATTTAAATCTTAAATGTTACAGTTCTCATAGTAAAAGATTATAATAAATCATGTAAATCGGTTGATCAATCCACAAAACATGTAATAAATGATTGGCTATAAATTAAATAAGTTCACACAAGAATTTGAACATGAATGAAATTGCAAGAAACGGGTAGTAGGGCTAGTATCCACACCCCAATGAAAAACTACTCCCTTGACATGGTGAGATTAATATCATAAGAAAAGGAAGAGGCTGCCATCACAGTCATCAGGGAAATGGAAGTGGCTCAGTGTGGTGTGTGATAACAAACTTCCTTCCTTCTTTCTCCTTTAGGTATTAACCTTGACTTACATTAGAAGCAGGTGGAGGAATAAAAGCTTGGGGAAGATATCAATTGCCCAAGAAGGGAGACTGACGACTTGGAGTTGCAGACAAAAGAGATCTGTTGATTTGCACTTGGGGTCAATAGGTGTCGCCAAGCTAGGTTGATAGAACTAGCTTGGTCGATAGGTGTTGTTCTTGCTTTGATCTCAGCAGCAGTCTTTTGGTGTTTCTATCTATAGAAATTTGAGATGAGTTGTATGCCTGCGCTAGGGCCTATTTATAGGGTCGAGGCGGTCAAGCTCTTTCCATCGAAGTCGACCAATTGTTTTCATTCGATGGGTCTGTCGGTCGATGGCTTTTGAACTTCTGATAATCGATCTTGGACTTTTACAGGATTGTCAACCTTGAGGGTATGCGGGTCTGTCGGGTAGTTGTGGACATCAACAGGAGTGTCGACAACATTGTTGATCGATTGGGTTGATCTCTTATTGGTTGCTGGACGATGATACTGTCGAGAAGGGCGGTGGACAGAGTTGTCAACCTTGGTCATTGGTGAGTCTAAGTGTCATTCCTCTTAGGTGTCGACTAGAGAGGTCGATAAGGCTGTCGACCTCTTGCATGTCTGGATCGATTTCTTTGTCAATTTTAATATTGATTGGCATGTCGATCGATAGGTCGATTTTGGTCTTGTACACAATTTTTGTGTATAGATCTTCCTTTTGTTAGTGCTCAAAATCCGTTTTGGTTTCGGGTGCTTCCCTGTACCCCGTGAGAGGCATCCTCCTCTCGACTCCCGCCCATTGAAGGGAAGCGGGACCCCCTAGGCAAACTTTCTATAGGGTGATAATATTCAAAACATGCAAAGGGAGTCAAGAAAAGTATCAAATTCTTACATATTAACATAAAAACCTAAGTAGATCAAAACAAAGTTATTCTTGATGAAAACTAAGTTATATGAATGCTAAATTGTACTAATAATGCAACTAAAACTGGGATGAATAAGCATTCATCAATTACCCCCTTTGAGACACCATGTGGTATTTTTGTGTGATGGTGTTCTTGTTTGTGAATGTTACAACTGTTTGGTCCATCAAAATGCTTTTTATGTATCCTTGGACTAGGATGGTAGTTTCTCACGCATTTATATTAAATCCTCATTATCGATGATATGATATTGTTATAAGGTATTAGCTTTAACATGACATTCTAAGCTGTGTGGAAAGGGGTTAATGCTAGGGTAATTCTCCTCTATTATCTCTTTTACTAATATGCCCAGAGAGGGTTATTTGGATTTCATTATCGAATTACTTAACAAGATATTGTATGTGATTCTCTTTTCTCCTTTTTCCTTGCCCCTCTTTCTAGGGGTTTTAACATTTATTAAGACTCTCTACTTGGTAGAGATAGGTTTTCTACTTTGATATTTTTTTGGTTTTTCTATATGAGACTTTGTCCTGGAAATCTCTAGTTCATTTAGACTTCAGAAACTTGTTTGCTTCATGTATTAATTGTTCTATATATGGTGGTGCAAGGTTAGAATACCTTGTATCTATAATCCAATTCAAAGACATTTCTACTTCCTCAAATTGGGCCACATGAAAGAAATACCCATGCGAAGAGTTGTTATGTGAAAATGATTTTCCAAGGCATAAGGAAGTGTTAATATTTTGTATGATCTAAGTTTCTTCTAAACGGTTTTCATGAAACTCTATAAGGATGTGTTTGATACCGTTTACATAACAATTATGCCTTTTACACAATATAAGAAGATCTATATATGGATGAAATTTATAATTTTGTTTTTTGTTATTATGGATAGGTACTTCTATATGCTATTGAGAGGGTGGAATGCATTATATAGAAACATATTATAATATGTGCCCTTTTATTTAGTGCAACATATATTTCTGTAGGAGTGGAATGCAATTTATGATATGATACAATAATGTCAAGGCTCTTATATTCTATAATTAAATTGAAGAGTTGTGGGATTATATACATAAGGTGAGCATCAAAATGGATCAAACCAATTGGATCCATGTCCTACCCCACTTAGTTTGACAAAAACATCTTACCATATTACTTAAAGATGTGGGTTGAGCCAACAATGTTAACATGGGCTTTTAGGTAGGTCGACCCACTTATGTTTTGAGTAACTTTTCATAATCCACACCAAAGTCAATCATCTAACTAAATATATTGATATTTTTTGTGTGGTTAACAAAAAGAAATGAGTATTTTCATGATGGTATTCAATTAGATAATAATTACAAAAGGATGTCTCATGAGATATGATCAGTACATATTATTGGTAATAAGCTTGAGGGTACTAAATGATATATGTACATATAGTTGGTAGTCATGGCCTATACTTGAAACATGGATCCAAGGGGTACACTCCATAAGCAGTATAACCATACCTAGAATGAAACATGTCTACGCAAACTTCATGTATGTCTTAGTATATGAATCGAACCAGGTCATACAATGATTTTGTAGGATCGTGCCTAAACCCATTTCGTTCACTGCGGCCGTTGGCCAAGTTTAGTAGTCGTTGGTTGGATTTAGGCCCCAGATAATGTGGAAAAGTTTTATCATATACCCATTTCAAACAAGTTTAAATTTAAGGTTGGTCCATATAACACATTAACGTAAAGATTCATTCAAATAAGTATATAGATACATAAATTTTAATAAACCAATCAAAGTTATATTATATAAAACTATACTTTTAGATAGTTACACACTTTATCTTGTGAAAGATACATATTACATATATGTATGGATGAATATCAGTATATGTGTTATAAATATGAGTATATAGATTTGATGGTTTGTGTGTTTACCTTGAGATGGCCCATATACCCGTCAAATTTTGATTTTGGTTATGTGGATATGAACATGGGCTAGAAGAGTTGTCTCAGTCCAACGCTTACCCTACATATGCACCGCACAACTTTTTAAATTTTGTTGTTGGATAGAGGGACATCTCTGTAATTATAAAAATACTAAAAAATACATCCCATGTCATGTGGTCTATCTATAGATATCCAAATTAATAACATACACATTATCTCACCCCTACAAGCCTCTTCATATATAGTATTCATATGTATCTTTATATTTGTTTTGGAAATCATAATTCTATGTGTTATATGGACTAACTTCAATCTGATTAGAAGCTTATATTTGTTACGTTGGTATGGTATAGACCAAAGGGTTTCAACAATCTAAGTTAAATACTGACATGTAACTCACCTGACAATATGAGTTTGTGAATAAACCTACATAAACTTAGTATGACCCACTAGTTGCTTAGGTATACATAAAATTGATGGAGATGTATTTACTGTAGATATAGTTATGTCTCTAGAGCTTCTGTATATACACATCAGCCCTTCCGTATCTTTGGACTTATTATTTGACATTTACACTCTTCAAATTTCAAAAGCCATTTTTTGTAAATATTATCTAAAATACCTTTATGAAAAATATTTGTCTATATTATTAATAAACAAAAACATGTATATGTATTTTTAACTAGATGTTTGTCGTGAAGATGGATTATAGAATGAGTCAGAAAAATAACTGGCTATGAACACTTTTGTTCATGAATAATCTCAAGCTCATGAATCGCATGAGTTTATGTCTTGTACCATATAAACACCACTGGTTCCTTCATTTTAAAATGTCGAAACACACTTTCTTTGCTACAATCAAACCCCACGTATATCGGTTCCAGTTCCACAATAATTGAGCTTTTTAAGCTCTTAGCATTCTAGAAAGTTGCAGGGTGGGTAGCTGCCAAGAACATATAGCGACGAAGAAAAAGTGAGAGCGACTTGATCGTGCGACCCAACCAGAGTGATCAGGTCGTACCCTAAGAACATGACAGAATCAATTAAAAAAAGCTAAGATCCCAATACGTACCTAGATACGGCACTTGATAGATATATATTAACTATGATTAGTAAACACTAATCATGATTAGTAAACACTGATAATGATTAATAACATCACTTGCGTGACAATCTGCACTCCAAAGGGAAGGTCAGCGACAAATGGGCCTCGGCGATTATTGTTGTCAGGAAAGCATGCTTAGGGGCTACAACATAGTTAATTGGATGCTAACTACCACAAATCCAAACTAAACCTACGGTTCTTTGATTATTGCAAGCAATTGCATATGTATTGCTGCCGATGAAGAGCCCAAGTCATCTACACACTACGCTCAGGTCAAGCGGAACGTTGAGCGGAGTTTTTGTTTGTAGAGGTCAAAGCTACCTCACATGGCGGAGACACAAAATTTCAGCCCTGCTAAACATCTGCGCACACAGTTCGCTGTTGACCAATCACACCCAAATGCCAAGGTCAGATCAGCTGACATGAATTTATATGAAATATGACTGGTACATGGCAAAGAATCAACCAATCATAAGTTGAACCGATGATGTGCAACTTCAAGGTAAATACCCATTTTTCTCAAACGGTAGTAAAATTTAGCACGTCCTTCATAAAAATTGCAACTCTGAAATATATCGGCTCAAGTTGAAGGTATACTGAGTCAAATAAAAATTCTTCAATTTACCTCTCTACCAGTAGTGGAGTCAAGATTTATAGGTGGGTGAGCCACAAATGCAAGAGATTCACTTTTGCTCATTTTAACACTAATGAAGTGTTTGCAAAAGTAATCAAAATACTGACAATCCGTGCAACACTAGTTATCTTTTCCCGGTGTAACCGACAATGGTACAGCTTGTAAGCATT
Organism: Alisma plantago-aquatica; assembly: GCA_963693085.1. NCBI lineage: Eukaryota > Viridiplantae > Streptophyta > Magnoliopsida > Alismatales > Alismataceae > Alisma > Alisma plantago-aquatica. The sequence goes on along the minus strand of OY856410.1, from coordinate 836,123,839 downwards.
TCTTACACCGAGATTCAGTCAATTTGCTGCTTGAGAGAACTTTTTATGACAATTTGTCTAGGAAATGTGCTATGTCGACACAACATGTAATACATAGCTGCACATGTATATGCATAAAGATAAAAAAAGAAGGGACTCATCTGTTACCCCATTTTTCTTTTTGTATATGTGCCTGTATAAAGACAAAATATGTGTAACTTCATATAGTTTCGTGTCGCATAATACTTCACTTATTTAGGTTTATTTTGGTTATCGTACCTTATGAGGTAATAGTAGACTTGATTCAACTTTTTTATTTGTTATGTTTCATTAGGCTATGTCATAGTAACGTGATGGTTTTGTCGGTGTTTTTTAATTCTATTGAAGCGTCAACCAAGATGGCAGCTTTGGGCATGATTGTTTCATATTATGTTCCTACTATGTTTTGTTGAATGCTTCCTATGATCTTTCTTCTGTGTTTCAATATTGTAATTGGTCAAGTTGATATCGAAGTTGTTTTTTTATCATAGTTGTCAACAATTTTAGCATTGTATCATCTGGAACAGACCAAACCATTTTTGTTGCAATCTTAATTGTTGATGGGGAGTTTTTGATGCCTTTCAGAAACTACTTTATTGTTCTTCACTATTCATACTTTCCATAGAATCAAAGTGGTAAAGTCGTAAGGTCATATTAAATAGGTAGATAGTTAATAATGTTCCATTATTGTTTCCATTTATAATGATCGGTCAATACATTATTTACAACTTCCCATATTTAACCTAACCTAATATGGTTAATTTTCTATAATTTTTTATCTTATTCATTCAATCAACATCACGCCTAATGTTCTCATAGACTGGCGACTTAGCATGGTCAGTATCATGTTTTTGTTCTCCTAGCGCTAGGAATCCTCTTGTTGCTGCTAGGTTTTGAGGGAAGCGTTCAATAGCACAAGACTATGCCTTTAGATGGAACACATATTGGGATAAATGGGTTGTGTGACTAAAATCAAACTTTGGGGTCGTTGCCATGTTGAGTCAATAATGTGTTCTCTTTTGTTATTGTAGAAATGAATGGCTATTTAGTAGTTATAGAAATGAGAGTACACAACTTCCTATATATAGGAGTGAGGTCACTTAAGTGGGTTATAGGAGTCTTAATTAAGTGTGAGTAAAAGAGAAGGAAAAAAAAACAAATACAACCATATCAAATATACCAACACGCCCTCTCAATTTGGTGACTAAACATTGTGAAGTCTCAATTTGACACCCATATATTTGAATAAAGAAGAAGGAGGAGGTTTAGTATGGATGTCTACATCTTGATCACTTGTTCTCTACTTGGCTTTGACCAGGTCTCCGCACAAAATGGTCGTCGACTTCAATGTGTATTGCATGCGCATAGAAGACTGGATTGTTAGCTACGTGTATAGTTGTCTGATTGTCACACTATAATGGTGATGGAGTTTGAAAAGTGATTCCAAACTCAGTTAAAATGGACCAGACCCACTATAGATCACAACATGCATGAGCCATAGCTCGATATTCTTCCTTGGTGATGGAGTGAGCTACCACAACCTATTTTTAACTCCTCTAAGAATGGGTGAGTGTCAATCATGACACAATTGCTGGAAGTGGCCTGACAATCTTTAGAATTACCATTCCAATCTGCATCTGCATCTCTAGAGATACAAATTACCTTGGACTTAGGACGTTTGTAGAGCAATCCTCATCCTAGAGAACTCTTGAGGTAGAGAAGAATCTGTTGAATGATGGACTAGTGAGCCTAGAGTAATGCACTCATGTGTTTCCAGACTACCCCCACATCATAGGTAATATCTAGTCAAGTAATATTCAAGTAAATTAGCTATATGACTATACAACGATACTTTTTCATACCAGCAAAGAGTTCTCCTTCATGCATAAGTTTTATATGATAGTCCATCAAAGTAGAGACCAGTTTGGCTTCTGTTGTGTTTCTCTCTAGAAGTAGGTCCAAGACATAGCTTTGTTATGATAGGTTGATCCTTGAGGCTGAGTAGAAGACTACAGTCTCGAGGAAGTATAGCAGGGTGCCCAAGTCATTTGTGTAGCACAGGGAATACTTCAACTGAGATATCCCATCATATCATTTCCAATGATGACGATGTCATCAAAATAGAAAGATTCAAGCATATAGCCTTCAAAAGACTTAGAGAAGAACAAGCAGTGGTTAGTGGTTGATCTTCAAAAGTTAAGTTGTGTAAGAACATTACCTAACTTATTGAACCAAACTTATGGAGACAGCTTGAAACCGTAAAGAGATCATAGGAGACAACACACTTTGTGAGAAGACACTCCCTCAATAAATAAATTGGGTGGTTATTGTATGTAGACTTCCTCCAGGATATCACTGTGAACAAAGAGATTCTTGATGGCAACATAATAGACATGTCAGTCAAGGTGAGATGCAAGGGAGATAGGGATACGAATGGAGACAATTCTTTTCACTTGATAGAATGCCTCAAAGAAATCCATGTCAAAAGTTTAAATGAATCCATTTGCAACCAAGGGTACCTTGAGTTGTTCAACAAAGCCATATGACTTGTTCTTAATAGAAAAAACCCACTGAAAACCTAGAATAGTTTTTCCTGTTGGTGGGGTCACAAGATCCCATGTCCTATTGTTGTGGAGAGCCTTCATTCTTCCAACATGGTAGCTTTCCATCCGGGATGACATAACACATCTGTTGGAAACTTAGAAATGTATGGTGTGTCCAAGTCTATAGTGAATGATGAGGTAGAAGAAGAAATATGTGCTAGACAATAAGTCTAAGAAATGGGTTGCTTCATTGTGCAGGATCGTATACCTTTGCGTACTACCACTGATAGATTGGATTTTTTATGATCGTATCTAATCTTAATTGGTAAACCAGGGTTTATCTGGATGATTACATGCATAGTTATATTCATCATTACTTAAACATAATTAATGATGATATCTCAATTATGATGAGTTAAGCTTAATGAGAACTCCAAGTATGCTATCACTTTGTATACTTAGGGTTTGAGAAAATATAAACCCTAGTCGGCTGAAATTAGGGTTTTCACCAAATAGGCTCATGTTGGGGAGCAGTGAGAGAGGTAGGCAAAGGAAAATGAAATTAGTAGTTGGAGGCTTGGATACAACGGTCGTGGTTGGTAGCACGGCTGTGTTAGGTCGTTGGTGGCACAGGCATTCTAGGTCACACGACAATTTTGAAAGAATTGAACTGTTGACCAACTTTTGTATTCAAATTTGATGAAACCAATGCACCACAGCCGTGATATGTAGCATGGCCATTCTGGTTCAATCTTAGCATGGTCGTGGTATCTTGCATGGCCATTCTGGGGAATTTTCTCTTCAACTGACTATTCTATAGATTTCTAGATAGCAGTGCACTATTCTATTTTTAATTATTTAATGGTAGATCATAATGATCAAAAACTTTAAGTAAATCTTCGTAACTCAATTACAAACAACATTCTAAATTTTCATAATTTTTGGAGAAGGTTTGACCTCTGAAATAAACAAACTACAATAACATTTTTCTGACAGAAAGTTGAACCAAAATAAGAGAAAGTATAGTGAGGGGTCAATGTGCAATTGACCCAAGCATCTTAATTTCTCTATATGGTCAACCTAACACACTAGGATCTCTCATAATTCATAATTCATTCCAGAGAAATGAAATTCTAGAGAGAGTGGGAGAGTTAGGGTTTGAGAGAAGAAAGTGGTGGAATTGCTGATCTAGGATTTCTCTATCCAAGATATGATGGAATCAAATAAGTTTATCTTCTTTCCATAGCCTTTCATGGTGAATCTTCTCTCGCATGTAAAGATTTTGTCCCTCCTCTGATTTGATTCTAAATGATATCAAATCTCTCCTTTTTCTCACTCTTTCTTCATAATCCCTCATTTCTAGGGTTTCTGAGTTGAAATGAAGAAGAATATGGTGATTTTGCTAGGGTTTTGATATGAGTTTGAGATTTTCAAATATGGACTGTGTTTTTAAGATTTTGTCACACCTTAGAGTTAGTGGGTACTTCCTTCAAATAGTATGCAAGAAATGATTTAAATCATCAACAATCTTCAATTTCTTAGTATGCGACTACAAAGCATACTTGTCTTTTTGGTCTAGTTTTTGCAAAATGATATGAAATAGATTCTTCCTCTATTTTGATGAATTTCAGATGATTAAATCATATTAGAAATGGATACAATCCATATTAATGAGAATTCCCTAAGTATTTATAGAGTTTATAAGAGTAAACTGAAAATTAGGGTTTTCGGCTATGACTGAAATTGTTGTATAATTTACCTAGATGAGTGGAAAGTTGAGAATCTGTGAATAGATCTTGTGAAATTCATTGGAAGTGCTTTTCTTGACATAATATACTTTAATTATTCAATGTTATTCTTGAATCATGATATCTCAATGATTGGCATGGAAACCCAAATTCATCTCAATGCTAGGGTTTCATACATATGTTGTTGAAAGCAATCTTTGTTCAGTGAATATTTATGACAAATTAAATCCTTATGCAAGTCATGTGATAAGTGAATGAGGTAAATGAAACCCTAAGGATAGGGTGTTCAGTGAATCAAGTATTGTGATATCAATGTTTCAATCCTTATACAAGTCATGTGATAAGTGAATGAGTTAAATGAAACCCTAAGGATAGGGTGTTCAGTGAATCAAGTATTGTGATATCAATGTTTCTCAGTATGAGATGTGATGATGCTTAACAGTTCGATTTGTGGTAAATATTACCAGATGATCAATGAGATAAATAGTTTACAAAGCTAAACCTAGATGTGTTGATGTGATGATTGAATTGTGAACTTAAAGAGTGAATTATATATTTAGATGCCCTAAACACTATAGAATCCTCACTTGATGAGGCATGCCCTGTAGGGAGGAAACAATTTCCTGATTGGAGGTAGTCCAGATCGAGGTAAGTCGGAGCACACCAGTAGGGTGTAGGGGTCTTGAACAGTAGGGCAAACTCCTTACAGTTTTGCGGTACCCATTAGTAATCGGGGATGTCAGTGGTACCTGTGTTATATGTTGTAGTGATCAGTGGCCAGTAGGTCCACAGATGCACAATAAGCCTGAGGGCTTTGACTCACCGCTTGAGTACCCAAGTTGAGAGGTGGAGTTAGAGATATCCGACTGCTCCCATTAGCCTCCAAGAGGCAGACATGTCGAGGCCCACTGCAGACGGGGTCTTACTCGAGAGATAGGCTTAGGAACTCAGGCATGCTTCTAAGCCTTGTACAGTGAGATCGTAGCTTGTTTTGATTCTTTCACATGTTGTGGTACACCTCATGTGGGTTTAGGGCTTAATAAGATGAATGAGAGGTTAAACAAGTATGTGTAGTTATTCAATTATTCTTTGCATGTTTCTAAATTATTAGTTCTCTTTATGATCAATCAAGGATGTTCATATATTGATTCACTCTTGTAGATATGTAGAGTATCCTGCCATATTTATGTTTGTGAATGATTAGTCTCTTTAAAGCTTACTAATGTTATAATTGATATCAGTTTCTTGACAATATATTTGTAATTATAAAAGTGCTTTAAACTATTTCTTTGAAGTACTCATTCACTAAGAGAGTAGGTTCACCCCTCTACTCACAAATTTTTAGGGATAACTCAAGGACTAAAGATGTCACACATCAGAGTAGATCTGCCATAGGAGTTATGTATGAGATTAGTTAAGTTCAATCAATCCCTGTCACTCTAGGTCCTTGTATAGAGTTGAGAGAGAGTTTTAATGATAATGTGTAACTTTTTTTCTTTAATAATAGAGTATATATATGGTTATCGTGTTGTATGTACCTAGAAGTGTGAGAAACATAATGAATGTCTAGATGTGTATCATTAATGTTGAGATCATATTAGAGTGATCAAGGTTTAATTCTCTTTTAAAGTGTGTTTATGTGATTGAATGCGAGAAAACAAAGAGTTTGAAATAAAGGGAAAAAAAGTTGGGAGTGAACTTTGTATTAAGTATAATCCTCAAACTTATGCCCAAATCTCATGACTAGTGAAAATTGTGGGATGTGGATGTAACAGCTTGGTATCAGAGCTTAGGAGTGAGTTGGCAGGGCCCATTTGGATAGAAAGCCAGAGTTATAAGTGTGGTAGTTAGGAGTTGATGTATTAATAGCTTTGGGAAGTCTGGGTATTTAGATACCCTGGACCGGTATCTAGATACCTAAGTTGACCAATATCAAGCTACTATGTCTATTTTTCTTTGAATTTACTGGCCAGGCATGCAGTGGGAGGATGGGCTAGAGAGAAACCCTAGAAAAATTAGGGTTAGAAGAGTAGAAAGAAATGAATGAATTGAGCATAAGAATATAATGTGATGCAACTCTTGTTTTATATTGTTTCTTTAACTGGATATAAATGGAAATTATCTTATATATTTGAATTAAAATATTTAGTTCTTAGACATATATGTGGTCCTTTAAGATTCTTGTATACTATGAAGTTAATTCAATTATTGTTTACATTCTTTGTATAAATTGGACCAAAAGTTATGTTTAAATGAGTTTACCCTGAGTGGATATTCTTTCTATATGTTTGAGATATATAGAAGTTAGTTAATCTTGAGTAGGTCTTGGCTTCAGGACTGCAGGTTCGTCCTGGTCCAACTGACAGGATGCGTTACTGGGATCTAATGAGTCCTATTAATTAATCTAGTAAGAGTAATTTAACTACATCGAAGCAAACTCAGAATGCAATGAGTATGTACAAACACTAGAGATTGAAACATATGGGAAGGATTGGAATAATTAAGAATCTCTTGGAACTAATATCTGAGATCCAACTTTGGGGCCTCATATGAGAAACCCTTAATTGGGAATAAAGAAACACGCCGTAAGGTTCAGATTGAGTTTAATATTAGTATTATATGAACTCTAAATATGAAATATTGAAAAGATATTAGAAAAGTATGTAAGGTCCAAGATAGTAAGAATAAAATATGAGGAATGGATCATATAATTGAGTAAAATACATTTATGTACTCCTAAGAAAAGGGAAAATAGAAGAAAAGAATTAAGTATACAATAAGTACATAGAAGTGAAGAGTCTTCAAAAGAGTTTAAGTAAAGAGAATCATATGAACACGTAAAACATAAGACTAGGATAATAAACTTAGATGAAAACAAGAGAAATATTGGAAATGATGTGTTTGATTAAGGAATGCAGGTTATGATATAATTGAGAGAATGGAATGTATACCTTTATTATGAAGTTGAATACTTTCATCCTTACTACCTTTGGATTCTAAGTCTCTATAGAACAATAAACTAGTTTCTAAAATAAGAACAAAAGTGTAGCTAAACAAATGAATAAGTCGTACAAAGGTAGACTATATTCATGTAGGAAAAAAGACTTGATTGAAAGAGAAACTAAGTTCGACCCATGCATGAGTCATTTGATTTAAAATGTAGAATATGTAATGTATAAAATATGAGGTGAAACTAGTAGAGAGATTATTGATTTAGAATTTCAACTTCACATTAGTAGAAGGATAAAAAGAAATGTGTGAAACATGGTATACATGATCATACACATGAATAAGAAACAGGATCATAAGAGAAAATTAAAAGTTAAATATGACAGGTGGAAGAGTAGTATATGGTAAGAGGATTATGGAAAGTAAGGAAGGGTTTGAAACATGATGGGGTAATATAGATTATAAAAGAAAGAGGTTGTGAGATTCAAACAAGTGCTAATTAGTCAAGTATCCTTGTTGATAACCAATTAAACCTACATATGAGAAATGTATTAAGGGAATGTTTGAAGATAAGAATTATAAGTCTCAAAATCATCTTCTCTTTCATATCTTCCTTAATGAGAGCAATGTGGGAATGAAGTGATAAGAAAATGAATCATATATGATGCATAACCACCATAGTAGAAACATCTAGTGAATGTAATAATGACACACAATATGATGATGAAACCCTAGTAGGGTAAATTGAGAATGTAATCTATCTGAATGGCCAAGTAAGAGAAAGTAAATTCAATTGATAAGATAAGGAAGACTTTAGTAAAACTTGTGAGATCAAAAGTTTTAATTTCAAATTAAGGGAGCAAAGTCACATCACAATAACATCATTATACTGATAAAGACCAAACCCTAGAATGTTTAGAGTTGTAGTAGTTCAAGGGATGTCACTAGTGATTTGACCTTGAATACTAGCATCTCTATAAAACAAGATCATGAGATTAACACTATGAGAAGTAAACTAGCACTGATAGTAATCCATGGTTTAAAGGTAGAAAATGTGAAAGATAGATAAACAATATGGAAATGATTCAGAGCAAAGGATAAGAAATAAATTTGAAATGTAACAAGTGTGTTTTGAATAAAAGGCATGATACACCATGAGTAAGATATGAAATAAATTCTTGCAGTGATATCAAGAATGACGAATAATCTATTCTTACCTTGTATGTTTCAATTTTAGGGATGTTTATTTTATATGATCAAAATGAGGACAAGGATAAGTAACAAGAAGTAAGTAGTAATGAATGAGGAGAAAAGAGAAAACAATGGCTTTCAGTATAATTTGTTGAAGGTATATTAAGGGATGTAAATTTGTTTTACATATGATTTTAGTTGTACATGTGCAAGCAAAATGTTAATTAAAGGTGTATTATGGTTTTAGTCATTCATATCAGTCATCCATCTTAGTATTGTACAATTATTTTTGAATCTCGTCTTCTAACTCATGACTACTTTGCTATTTGAGTAGCACAATAGTAAATTCAAAACAACATGGTGAACTCTCTTTTGTGACTTAGAGGTAATACAAAACAACAGTACATATTGAGCCATATGAATTAAGATAGTTGGATCAGATTATCAATGTTGAGGCAACACCCCAGGAGTATGAAAATATTGAAATGGTTGCTCTCTCTCTCTATCCTATGATTGATTGTGGCATAGAGAATTTGTTTGTTATCGTAGACAACTGTTTTAAACATGTTGTGATTAGAAAAGAAATAAAGGACTTACTATTTATGAAATACAATAGTATATTTATTTGTAAGATTTCAAAAGCTTAAAATAAACCTTGAATGTACTTTGCTTGCATATTTATGTTTCGGGGGCGAAACCTTTTTAAGGGGGGAAGAACTGTTATGGCTGTATCTAAGCTTAATTGGTAAACTAACACTTATATGGATGACTACATTCTTAGTTATATTCATCATTTCTTAAACATGATTAATGATGATATCTCAATTATGATGTGTTAAACCTAATGAGAACTCCAACTATGCTATCGCTTTGTATAATTAGGGTTTGAGAAAATATAAACCCTAGTCAGCTGAAAATAGGGTTTCACCAAATAGGCTCATCTTGGGGAGGAGTGAGAGAGGTAGTTGAAGGACAATGAAATTAGTAGTTGGAGGCTTGGATACAACGGTCGTGGTGGGTAGAACGGCCGTGTTAGGTCGTTGGTGGCATGGACATTTTAGGCCACACGACTATTTTGAAATAATTGAACTGTTGACCCATCTTTGTATTCAAATATGATGAAACCAATGCACCACAACTGTGGTAGGAAGCACAGCAGTGTCGAGTCCATCTTAGCACAGCCGTTGCAGCTTGCATGGCCATTCTAGGGAATTTTCTCTTCAACTGACTATTTTGCATATTTCTAGATAGTAGTGTACTATTCTATTTTTAATTATTTAATGGTAGCTCAAAATGATGTGAAACTTTAACTAACACTTTATAACTCAATTACAAACGACATGATAAACTTTCAAAATTTTGGAGAAGGTTTGACCTCTAAAATAAATGAATTACATTAACATTTTTTTGACAGAAAGTTGAACTAAAATAAGAGAAAGTATAGTGACGGGTCAATGTGCAAATGACCCAAGCAACTCAATTTCTCTATATGGTCAACCTAACACACCAGGAGACTTCATAATTCGTGATTCATTCTAGAGAAATGAAATCCTAGAGAGAGAGAGGGAGAGTTAGGGTTTGAGAGGAGAAAGTGGTGGAATTGCTGATCTGGGATTTCTCTATCTGAGATGTGATGAAATCAAGTAAGTTTAGCTTCGTTGCATAGCCTTTTATGGTGAATATTCTCTCACATGTCAAGATTCCATCCCTCCTGTAATTTGATTTGAAATAATATCAAATCTCTCCTTTTTCTAACACTTTCTTCATAATCCCTCATTTCTAGGGTTTTAGAGTTGAAAGGAAGAAGAATCTGGTGATTTGCTAGGGTTTTGATATGAGTTCAAGATTTTCAAAGATGGGTTGTGTTTTAAAAGTTTTTTCCACCTTAGGGTGAGTGGGTACTTCCTTTAAACATTAGATTGCATGAAAATGATTTAAATCATCAACAATCTTCAATTGCTTAGTATGCGACTACAAATCCTAAATTGTCTTTTTGATCTAGTTTTTGCAAAATGATATGAAATGGATTATTCCTCTATTTTGATGAATTTCAGATGATTAAATCATATTAGAAATGGACACAATCCATCTTAATGAGAATTCCCTAAGTATTTGTAGATGATATAAGAGTAAACTAAAAATTAGGATTTTCAGCTATGACTGAAACTGTTGTATAATTAAATAGAGAAATTTGTCTATCTAAATCTCCTTGATTATGAATGATTGTTTATCTAAATGTTTAGCACATATATGTCAGATACTATCTTTGATTTCACATGATGTGAATAGTGTTTGCTTGATATCTCAGTAAAGAAGGTGAAATCCTAGATGAGTGGAAAGTTGGGAATTTGTGAATAGATCTTATGAAATTCATTTGAAGTGCATGTCTTGACATAATAGACTTTATTTATTCAATGTTATTCCCGAATCATGATATATCAATGATTCACATGGAAACCCAAATACATCTCAATGCCAGGGTTTCATACATATGTTTTTGAAAGTAATGTTTGTTCATTGAATGTTTATGACGAATTAAATCCTTATACAAGTCATGTGATAAGTGAATGAGGCAAATGAAACCCTAAGTATAGGGTGTTCAGTGAATCAAGTATTGTGATATCAATGTTTCAATCCTTATGCAAGTCATGTGATAAGTGAATGAGGTAAATGAAACCCTAAGGATAGGGTGTTCAGTGAATCAAGTATTGTGATATCAATGTTTCTCAGTATGAGATGTGGTGATGCTTAACAGTTCATTTTGTGGTAAATATTATCAGATGATCTATGAAATAAACAGTTTATAAAGCCAAACAAATATGTGTTGATGTGATGATTGAATTGTGAACTTAAAGAGTGAATTAGACATTTAGATGCCCTGAACACTGTAGAATCCTCACAGGATGAGGCATGCACTGTGGGGAGGAAATGGTTTCCCTATTGGAGGTAGTCTAAATAGAGGTAAGTCGTAACACATCAGTAGAGTGTGGGGGTCTTGACTAGTAGGGAAGACTCCTTATAGTTGTGTGGTACCCAACACCAACCGGGGATGTCGGTGGTACCTCTGTTACATGTTTTAGTGATCAGTGGTTAGTAGGTCCATTGATGTATAATAAGTCTGAGGGCTTTGACTCACCGCCTGAGTACCTAGGTTGAGAGGTGGAGTCTAAGATATCCGGCCACTCCCATTATCCACTGAGAGGCAGATGAGTCGAGGCCCGTTGTAGATGGGGTCTTACTCGAGAGATAGGCTTAGGAACCCGATCATGCTTCTAAACCTTATACAGTGAGATCATAGCTTGCTATCATTCTTTAATATGTTGTGGTACACCTCATGTGGGTTCAGGGCTTAATAAGATGAATGAGAGATTAAATAAGTGTGTGCAGTTATTCAATTATTCTTTGTATGTTTATGAATTATTTGTTCTCTTTATGATCAATCAATCATATTTATATATTGATTCACTCTTATAGATATCTAGAGTATCCTGCCATATTTATGTTTGTGAATGATTAGTCTCTTTAAACCTTACTTTTGTTATAATTGATATCAGTTTCTCGACAATATATATGCAATTAGAAAAGTTCTTTAAACTATTTCTTTGAAGTACTCATTCACTGAGCAAGTAGTCTCACCCCCCTACTCACAAATTTTTAGGGATAAATCATGGACTGAAGATGTCACACATCATAGTAGATCTACCACAGGAGTTATGTATGAGATTAGTTAAGTTCAATCGGACCCTATCACTCTAGGTCCTTGTATAGAGTTGAGAGAGAGAGAGTTGTAAAGGATATTGTGTAACTTTGTTTCTTTAATAATAGATTATATAGTTGGTTATCATGTTGTATGTACATGGAAGTGTGAGAAACATAATGAATGTTTGGGTGTGTATCATTATTGTTGAGATTGTATTAGAGTGATCAAGGTTAAATTCTCTTGTAAAGTTTGTTTATGTGATTGAATGCGAGAAAACAAAGAGTTTGAAATAAAGGAAAAAAAATTTGGGAGTGAATTTTGTATTAAGTATAATCCTCAAATTTAAGTCCAAATCTAATGATTAGTAAAAAATTGTGGGATGTGGGTGTAACAGGATTGGTCTGGAATTGACGATGATGATGCAGGTACAACCGATAACTCATCATCCATGCGTTGTTTTTGGGTGATGGTGGTTGTGGTAGTTTTGATGGTAATGTTGGCGTTGGTGATGGGATGATTGGATAAAGTAGTGAGACCATAGTATCAATACGATCAATGGGGGTGAAGAAGATAAAAAGAAAATTTCATCGTAACAGAAAGTGACATCCGCCAAGATATAGACTCTTCTAGAGCTAGGGTCAAGAAGCTTGTACCCTTTTAGACAAAAAGGATAACCTAGAAACATTGTTCCAATAGTAGGGGAAAAAATCTTTTCGCCCTTGGGATAAAAATTTTGAACGAAGGTCATACAATTGAAAATCCAAGGCGGTAGTAAAAATGGTGTGGATTGGTGGTAAATAATGGAAAAAAAGTGCATTTCTTGAGAATAGAGGAAGGATGGACATTGATAAGAAGCAAGCGGTGAGGATTGCATCAGATAAAAAATGCTTAGGTAAGTTGGCATGAGTGGAAGGGAGTCTGTAATGTCAAGTAGATGATGATTTTTACACTCAGTGATGTCATTTTGTTATGGAGAATATACACAAAAGCTATGTTGAATCTTCCCTATGTCACGTCAAATAGTGAAAGACTTTTAGGTATACTTAACGTAACAACAGTGACCTACACTCTTGTACAAAACCGCCATTTATACGAAATATGACCGGTATATGGAAAAATATCAACCAATCACAAGTCAACCCGATAATGTGATAGTTTCAAGGTAAATGCTGATTTTTTCCAACGATGGTAAAATTTAGCACGTCCCTTGTGAAAATTGCAACTCTGGATTATATCACCTCAAGTTGAAGATATACTAAGTCTAATAAAAATTCTTCAATTTACCTCTCCACCAGTGGTAGAGTCAAGATATATGGGTGGGTGAGGCAAAAATACAAGAGATTCATTTTTACTCATTTTAACACTAATAAGGCATTTTGAAAAATAATCAAAATACAGACAACCCGTCCAATACTAGTTGCCTTTTTTCCGATATAACTATCAATGGTACAACTTATAGGCATTTCTTATGCCAAGATTCAGTCAATTTGTTGCTTGAGAGAACTTTTTGTGACAATTTGTCTAGGTAGTATGCTATGTAGACACAACATGAATATATAGGTGCACATTTTTTTATGTATATGCATACAAACAAACAAAAAAGAATGGGACTAATTTTCTACCCCATTTTCCTTTTTGTATATGTATCTATATAAATACAAAATGTGTGTAACTTCATATATTTTTCTGTCCATATAATACATCTCTTATTTAGGTTAATTTTGGTTATCATACCTTATGAGAAAATAGTAGACTTAGTTATACTTCTTTATTTGCTATGTTACATTAGGCTATGTCATAGTAACATCGATAGATTTGGCAATGTTTTTTAGTTCCATTGAAGTGTCAACCATAATATGCATCTTTGGGCTTGATTGCTTGATATTGTCTTTCTACTATGTTTTGTGGGATGCTTCGTATGGTCTTTCTTTTGTGTTTTTTTATTGTAACTGGTCAAGTTGATATAGAAGTTGTTGTTTCTTTCTCATATTTTTTAACTATTTTAGCGTTGCATAATCTGAAATAGGCCAACCCATTTTTGGTGCAATCATAATTGTAGATGGGAAGTTTTCAATGTAAATAGAATGAGAAATTGCTTTATCTTTTAGATCAATAATGAGAAACTGTTTTTTTGTTCTTCACTGCTCATACTTTCCATGGAAATAAAGCTTTAAATCTATAAGGTTGTTCCAAATATATAGATAGTCAATAATGTACTTTTATTGTATCCATTTACAATGATTGGTCAATACATTGTTTACAGATTCCCGTATTTAACCCAACCTAGTATCTATATGGTTAAGTTTCTATAATTTTTATTCTTATTAATTTACTCAACACCTAAAGTTCTCATTAATTGGTGACTTAGCATGGACAATGTCGTGTTCGGGTTCTCTTAGCACTAGGAATCCCCTCGCTGCTACTAGGTTTTGAGGGAAGTGTTCAATGACACAAGACTATGCCATAGGTAGAAAACATATTGGGATAAAAGGGTTGTGCAACTGGAATCAGACTTTGGGGTTGCTACCATGTTGAGTCAGTAATGCTTTCTAATTTTTTTTGTAGAAATGAGTGGCTATTCAGTAGTTAGAAATGAGAGTACATAATCTCCTATATATAGGAGTGAGATCACTTAAGTGGGTTATAGGAGTCCCAATTAAGTGCAAGTATAAGAAAAGGAAAAGAGCGGATAAAACCATATTAAATATACCAATACATCCTCTCAAGTTAGAGAGTAAACATCGTGAAGTCTCAATTAGATGCCCATATATTTGAATAAAGTAGGAGGAAGATATTTAGTAAGGATGTCTACAACTTGATCATTTGTCCTAATGTGAGGGGTGTTGATCTGCTTCACTTTGACTAGGTCCCACACAAAATGGCAGTCGGCTTCAATGTGTTTTGTATGCTCTTGGAATACTAGATTATTAGCTATGTGTATAGTTGTCTCATTGTCACATTATAAAGTTGATGGAGTTTGGAAAGTGATTCCTAGCTGAGTCAAAATGGACCCGACGCACTATAGATCACAACATGCATGAGCCATAGCCCGATATTCTGCCTTGGTGATGGAATAAGCTACCAGAAGCTATTATTTACTCCTATATGAATGGGTGAGTGCCAATCATGACGTAATAGTTGTAAGTGGACTGACAGTCTTTAGAATCATTTATTCAATCTACATTTGCATATCTTGAGATAGAGATTACCTTGGACTTAGGATGTTTATAAAGCAATCCTCATCTTGGAGCACTCTTAAGGTTGAGAAGAATGTGTTGAACGTTGGACTAGTGGGCCTAGAGTGGTGCACTCATGTGTTGGTTGTCTATCCTAACATCATAGGTAATATCTAGTCAAGTAATAGTCAAGTAAATCAACTATCTGACTATATGATGGTTACTCTTTGAATCATCAAAGAGTTTTTCTTCATGCATAGATTTTGTAGGATAGTCCATAAGAGTAGAGATCAGTTTGGATTATGTTATGTTGATCTCTTAAAGTTGGTCCAAGACATAACATCACTTTGACAGACTGATCCCCGAGGTTGAGAAGAGGAATACCACGTTGAGGAAGTATAACAGGTGCCCAAGTCCATTTTGTCAAAATATGCTTGCAAGGACTTCTTCAACTGATATATCCCATCGTATCATCTCCAGTGATGATGATATCATCAAAATAGACAGACTCAAGCATATAGCCTTTGGAAGACTTGAAGAAGAATAAGGAGTGATCGATAGCTGAACTCTAAAAGCTGAGTTGTGTAAGAACATCACTTATTGAATCCGGCCCATGGAGACTTATTGAAATCATACTTATTAGAATCATAAATATATTTTAAGAGACGACACACTTTGTGAGAAGACACCTACTCAACAAAGAAATCTGGAAGTTCTTCCATGTATACTTCCTCGAGGAGATCTTTGTGAAGAAAGACATTCTTGATGTCAAGCTGATAGAGAGGCCAGTCTAAGTGAGATGCAAGGGAGATAAGGATGTGAATGGAGGAAATCTTTGTCACCAGATAGAATGTCTCAAAGTAATCCATGTCAAAAGTTTGAATGAAACCATTAGCAACTAAGTCTGACTTGAGTTTTTCAAAAATTCCATCTAACTTGTAATTGATGGAGAAAACCTATCAACAACCTACAATATTTTTACCTATTGCTGGGGTCACAAGATCCCATGTCATGTTGTCATGGAGAGCCTTCATCTTCCAGCATGGCATCTTTCCATCTAGGATGACACAGAGCATCTAATGGACACTTAAGAACATATGTTGGGTCCAAGATAGTAGTGAAGGATGAGGCAGAAGAAGAAAAATGTGCTAGACAATAAGTCTGAGAAATGGGATGTTTCATAGTGCAGGAACGTATACCTTTGTTTGATGCCACCAATAGATTAGATTGGCTCAGAACTGATGATGATGATGGAGGTGCAACCGATGACTCATCTTCTGTGCAATGTTTTGGGGGTGGTGGTGGTGGTGGTGTTGGTAATGTTGGTGGTGGTGATGGGATGATAGGATCAGGCAGTGAGACCATAGTATCAGTATGATCACTGGGGATGAGGATGATAAGAATAACACTTCATCCTTATAAGAAGTGACATCCACAGAGATATAGACTCTACCTGATCTAGGCTCAAGAAACTTGTACCCTGTTTGAGAAAAAGGATAACCAAGAAACACCTTCAAATAGCAGGGGAAAAGCTTTTCAGCCTTGGGATCAAAAGCATGAATGAAGGCCAACAACCAAAAATCCAAGGTGATAGTGAAAATGGTGTGAATTTAGGGTAAACAATGGAAAGAAGAGTGCACTTCTTAGGAACATATGAAGCCTTATGATTGATAAAAACACAAGCAATGAGAATCAAATCAGACCAAAAATTCTTAGGTGGGTTTGCATGAGTGAGAAGAGAGTGTGTAATGTCAAGTAGATGATGATTTTTACACTCAGTGATGCCATTTTTTGTGGAGAGTATGCAGATAAGTGTTGATGAATCATCCCTAGGTCACATCAGAAAGAGGTGAAATACTTTTGGGTATACTCAAGTGCATTGTCAGTTTGAAGGATCTTAATATAAGTTGAAAATTGAATCAAAACCAACTTGTGAAACATGTAAATTAGTGTGAAAACTTCATCATGAGTTCAAAGTATATAAATCCATGTCATTCTAGAGAAATCATCCACAAATGCAAGAAACTACCTATAGCCATTGGTAACTAGTACTCCTAAATGGACCACAAACATCACTATGAACCAAATCAAACATATGGGATGATTGTTTAGATGTACGGGTTGGGAAGGACATACAATGATGTTTTCCTATCTGGCAGACATTATAAAAAATAAAATAATAGGATATAAAGAACTATCTAATAGTTTAAGATTCTAAAGGTAGATGGTTATGACGTAGGTGTAGTTGAACTAGCATAGAGCAAAGAAGGGCTTGTGACGTGCTTAAGATGGGATAGAGTAGTAGTCAAGATCAACAAAGCATACACCCTACCCAGTCATTATCAAATTCCTCCAATCATGTAAAATAAAACCAGATGGACCAAGGCTTACAAAACATCCGAGGGGATCAATAATTATTTCTACATACATTAGATTTTATAATTATTTTAGAACAAAGTGGACAACACCCAATTTATTTCAGTAAAGATAAAAGCTATGTCACACCAACTTACTTGTTTGATGAATCCATACACCATGGTGATATAGTAATGAGTGATACATGAATTGGATATGGTTAGAAGATGAGACATACTGATTCTATGCTATGTTGCACCCTAGTCTGCAATCCAGTTAGAATTGGAAGCAAGCATGGAAGCCCCAAAGTTACCTTGAGGAGCAATGTCTAGGTGGGCATAAAAGCCAAAAGTAGGTGATCCCTTAACTTTCCGTTCAGAGGAGGAGTTTGATGGAGTAGTGTGAAGCGATAGATCCAAGTAAATATGTGTAGCTTGTAGCAGATGCTCATATGCCTCATTAGATAAGGAGACATGAGAAGAACTGCATGATGTTGGTAGGGAGGGAGCAGCTAGGTCTACATGTAGGGTAGGATCTTGGGCAATTTGATGTGGCACTTCCTCTCTCATAATGGGATGGATAGTCATACTTGGAGTGAAAGACCTCCTCCGTGTGGACAATATTTCCATGATAGTTACAATTGGGTCGATTCTCTTTCCCCTGACCAAATTCTTTGGTAGCCACGGCCAACACTTGGGGAATCTTGGATACATCATCGGAAGGCATGTCAGGAGAGAGCATCTCAGATTGTGAGAGACAAGTGTAGTCTTGATCCATGGATAGGAGTGTTTTTCCCACAAGTAGAAGTTTGCAAACAACAACATAGCAGGGGTGGAGGCCATTAAGGAAGTAGCAAGTCAGAAGAGTCTCTCTCTCTTGGTGACTTCATCAAACTTCATTCAAGAGAAGATGTTGAGTGGGTTTTCCAAGGCCTTCATGTTGTTGAAGTACTTGGACAAGGGTCGCTCTCCTTGTTGTTCGGGGAAGATCTTGTCCATGATGTTGTACATACACAGTCAATTGTCCTCCTAACTGAAGAACTACTTCATCTCCTCTCATATATTCTGGGTGTAGTAGTGCCACATGTACTTGACCAACAAATTTGGCTCTATGCATGCTTAGAGCTATGAGAGCACTTGACTATTGTCTGTCACATAGGCATCTCCATAAACCACCAACGAGTCATCAATGATAAATTTGAGTTTACCCCAGAACTCAAGAAGCATCTGGACAACATTCATTCACATAAGAAAATTGTCATCATTAATTTTAATGGCATATATGGGTTGCATATCATTGTAAATGATAGTCGTCTTAGTAACATCACCCATTATGAGGAGAGTAAAGTACCAAATATAATGACATGATACAAAAATAAAGAAAAGTATCATAATATAACATAGTACAAATAGTTTCTAAAGCTACTGAAATGTAGCACAGTAAAGGAACGGAAAAGAAATACTACCAGAATGGAAACTCAGTAAAAAGAGTAGTAAAACTAGTGGAATGGAACTTGGTAGGAAGAAATAAGTACTAATATAATAAAACTTAGTAGAAAAAGAATTGTACTATCAAAATGGATCTGTGTAGGACAATAGAAAGAAATATCAAATTAATTTCTTGGTAGGATATATGAATATAATCCTCATTTTTTAAGAAAATCACTCAACCATGTAGATTAGGGGAACCACATGGAGAGGAAGAAGAATAAAAATTGTGCCTCTTCTTCTTTTTAAGTGTGTTATAATTCAGCATAATGTCTTTTGATTTCTTTCTTTTTTATGCAATAATAAAAGTAAAGAGATATTACGTTAGCATAGGGGGCGTTTATATTATTGTGTCTATCAGGATGGTGGCTGGATGCCTCTAGCACACCAGATGCTCATGATTAGACCATGTCCATGAGATTTGATAAAATAAAGGTGTCTCCGCGGTGGATACGTTGGGAGGGGATAAGTTCTTCAGAATATGACGGAATAAAAGACCAAGGAAAGGAAGAAGAATACACCAAAATGCAGGTGTTGCACCAAACGCTGGTGGTTCTTTCTTGTTGTAAGTGAATGCAATGAAAAGACTGACAAGGAGGGATGGAGGAGTAGGAGGAGGGAGGGGTGGGGTGGGCGGAGGTGGTTATCAAGGCGCTACTATTGGACTTGTCAGATAGAGGAAAGAGAGGAAGAGAGGCGGCATGGGGGAGGGACTGGGAAGGAGGAGACAATGATTTTTGGTTTAGAGTCGATCGCAGGTTTGGGTGGGAGGGAGAAAGGAAAAAGAGAAGAGGAGAGGGTAGTGTTTGGAACTCGCTCTTGATACCATGTAGAAATAAGTGTCTATTCAGTAGTTAGAAATGAGGGTGCATAGCCTCTTATATATTGGAGTAAGGTCACTTAAGTGTGTTATAGGAGCCCCAATTAAGTCTAAGTATAAAAGAAGGAAAAGAATGGATGTAATCATATCAAATATACGAACAATTATAAAAACTAGGGTCAGGCCCGTGCCTCATGTGAACTCAATGTGGCTCCACCATTGCTCTCCACCTCCACTTCAATCATGTTTTCTTTTCACTATTTATTTCATGAACACACATCAGCACCTTTCTCTCTCCTCACATTCATAGGTGATCCTCCCTTTCATTCGCCTTTCACCCCGTTTGCTACAATCATTCTCCCCCAACACCTCCATGTCCTTCTTCCATCGTGAATGAACTATTGTTGAGCGTTACAACCTAGTTCTATCTTAGTTAGCTAATTTCAAATTTACATGATTTACTTGATTAATCTTTATATAAGACTGATTAAAGGATGATGATTTAATTATGATGTGGAAAAGTGGAGGAGACATTCTAAACATGATTTTGTTCAAAGAAATTAGAAATTGGAAAATGAAAAATCTAGTCAGTGAAATTATTATTTTGAGGGTATACAAATAAAAAATGTGATAAAAAAATATTGATGTATATAATAGTGTAGTAGATAATTTTTTGTATTTTACTTGCAATCATATTACATTAAATTCATGATGTGAATAACACATATTTAAGTACAACTGTAAGAGATCTAGAATTTTTAGATGCATTATGGACATGTTAGCATGCTATAGAGATTGGAGTATAATAGTGTGGTATCGAAGAGTAATTTACTAATAACTTCACTGAATGAAATATTAACAACATATTGGTTTATTTATCATAGATGTATACTAACTTTAAAAAAATTCGATTGAGTTGAGGAAGAAAAGACTATTGCATCTCCCGAGCTATAGATTAACTCTTGTCTAATGACACGTGCTAATGAAATAAAAAATGCAATTATAGGCCTTGTTTAAAATTATTTCAAGTACCTAAAATCATCTATATTAGTAACCTAACATCCTCGTAGCTCTGATCATTTGGATTTAGACCAAAACTACATAATTCTAGAGAGAGATGGAGAATTGGGTTTTGTAGAGTATAGAAGTGGAAACACTAATTTAGAATTTAAAATTTCTAGATCTTGTGAATCAAGTAAGTTTATCAACCATGCTAGTATTCCATGATGAGTCTTATCTCCTATGATTGTATTCCTTCCTTTGATTTGGATGAGAAAGATATCAAATGAGCTTCTTTTCTCATTCTTTCTCTCAAATTCTCATGTTCTTGGGATCTTGAATTTAAAAGAGGAAAAGGATTGACTATTAGATGTTTGATTTGAATTCAACAATCTTAGACTTTTGCTACAAAATTGAGGTGGTTAACACCCTCTTGAGCTATTTAGTTATGTTGAACACTAAACGATATCCAATAAAAGATCAATTATCTTCTTTCTTGTATTTCTAAGATATTGGGTAACTGATTGGGGTATACTAATGGAATTTGACTCCTCTTATTTATATTCGTTCCTAGCGATTCATATTTTATTAGTTCATTATATATATATCAAAATAATAATAAAAATGATTGTGAAAGAACAATATTGTCTTTTTCTAATATTGCTTAATTAGCCTAAATGAAAAAATACATGAAAATTTACTGGATAATGAACGAGCATGAATTAAATATGGTTTCATAATTATTATTACTAATATTTGATGAATCTAAATATGGTAGTGTATGAAGGGTGGTATAAATGTTATAAATAGAGATAATCCTTATACGATTGATGATAAAGGGATTTCTTCATTAAGTAATTAACATTGTCTGTGCTTTTAATTAATGGACGCATCACATGAAATGAAACTTAGTGTTCCCATTTCTTGTGAAAACCTTAATAAATTTTAGTAAAATCCAATAGTTTAGTGGTTAATGTGTCTATGATGATGAATAAAAATGTACCAAACTAAGACAACCTCTAAATATCATAAAATTTACTATTGGAATGAGAATGAGATATAACGACCCAACTTTTATATAATCTTATACATAGGAAGAGATGATCTTAGTTAGGTATTATTATTTCCGTATAACGTGAGATATTATATTAATATATTACACTAATGTATTTATTACAACATTATTTAAGAATTAAGGAATAAATGTCACATGTACGCAAGTCTTTTCAATAAGTCACATATTAATGAAGTACAAATGTAATTAAATAATAAATAATAAGTAGGAGTTAGCCTAATACACTCTACTTCCTATTTTGAGAAGTTTTATAAGGAATGTATGGATTGTCTTTATTTAGCAATTTATCATTGGAAGTTGAATGACATGGTATCCAAAATTCAACAAAGGAAATGGAAATAAGTAAATTGAATCAAGATGATAAATGAATCGGTAAGTATCAATGAAATGAGTATTATGAAATGTAGAAAAATATATTTATTTTTAAAATGTGTAGCTTTACCAAATTGAAAAATACAACCAAATAAGATTAGAGGATTTAAATGAGAAACAATGATGTGTATTAAGTGAAAATGAGAATAATTGATCTCAAGGATAGTAAAAAAATAATAAATGATAGAAATCAAGAGTAATTAATACAAAATGAAGATAAAACCAACAAATTGATTATATCGAGATAAGAACCTAATACTAACCCTAATATGATGACTAAAGTAATAGTAATGAAGAATATTCTTGAATTAAAGACTAAAGAATGCAAATGATTGGATATAGCTTAACTTAACTAGAATATAAAAAATTAAGGTTATTAGATTAGAGTTCACAAGAATGTGGTATGAAGTATTAATTATGCGATATGAATACTTATGCATTGAGACTAATCTATATATGAGAGAATTTTATATGGAATAGACTATGCCTTGTATATTGAACCTAATTCTGACATCATAAGTAAAAAAAGATGTTTTCTCTAAAAGAAGTAACAAAAAGTGTTTATATGTTTATAATTTTGTGGTTGCTAATGGTAGTATGAATATTTATTGAAAATGTGAGGTGTGATGAAATCATGAGG
Organism: Alisma plantago-aquatica; assembly: GCA_963693085.1. Classification (NCBI taxonomy): domain Eukaryota; kingdom Viridiplantae; phylum Streptophyta; class Magnoliopsida; order Alismatales; family Alismataceae; genus Alisma; species Alisma plantago-aquatica. The sequence continues at coordinate 836,100,766 of OY856410.1, read as the reverse complement.
AAACATGCTGGCTTTAAAGTAGCATATGATTATTTGTATCAAATAAGTCTCGACTAGTATAGATATTAAGGAATGGAATTATAATTTAGATTATCAACTACTTATGATGATTCATATGAAATGATGTGAGAATGAAAAATAAACATGTATTTTGTAAATCATGTTTTTTTGTTTAGCTTGCTATAATAGGAAACTATTGTCTTTCTTGTTCAACCTTAATCTATCTAATGTCATTCTAGTTGTGAGAGAATACATAAAAATTAAAATTTACAAAATGAGATATCTTCAAGATGAGTAAGAGGAATACATAAGAAGTGAAATGATGAATCCATCTAGTTAGGTTCCTCGAACACTGTGAATTTACCCCGAGGTCCATACTAGAAAAATGAAATGGATTTTGCTTATAGTAGTTACAAGATTATGTGAAGGATTTATAGTGTGGATCTAGATCATGAAGGATGGACCACATAGGATTTTAGGGATCCATGAAATTGTGTGGTTATGAACCTAAATCCTCTATTTTATAGACTATGTCCATAAGGAATAGACCATGAAAAGATGTAAACTGTTAAAAACAAGAAATTTTCTAAGATGTTATAGTCTATTCAATTTGTACCTAAATAGTGTATTCAAGGTGAGGACCCAATGGTAGAGAAGTTGAGTTCCCTACCTTAGCCTCTTTAGGCAACCCTGTTGTGGACCAAGATATGTTGTGACTATGTTATGTGGGTAAATAAATCTGAAGACTATGATGGCGAGTTTTTGACACGAGAATCGAGCATGGCAAATTCTACTTGGCGAGGTATGAGCCAGGTTGTTTTAGGATAAATCAACAAAATATGATAAACCATATAGAAAATTAGAAGAATGTTTTTTATATTCCTTTTACTATTAGCTAATAAATTTATTGTAACTAAAAATGTTTCTTGTATGTGGAGATCAAATATTATTCTATTAGAAGATAAGGTTTTGTCTTATTTTATCTACCAATTATGAAATCTAATTACTAAATACAATATTATGAGTGATATATAATATCGACATTGTGGTGGGCCTAACATATAATCTTGTTGCTGATGGATATGACTTAGTATTTGAATAATTCTATTTGCATATATGTATTATCTAGACTTCAGCTTTAGGGATGCCGAATGTGTTCCCGATCCGACTGGGGGTGTCCTAAAGATGCTCTTATATTGAATTATAATTTCTTATATATAAACATGATATATATAGTATCATATAATTGTTGTAATAACATTGTATTATGAGATATAGAGCATTTGGAGATACATAGTATATATTCTCTGAAGGATGGTTAAGAAGTTGGTGTGAAGTTAAGGAATGCCTTTATGAATATTTAGTTTATTCGTGCAAAATAGATGTACAAAATGCTAGAATTATCTATAACAATTATAAGATAGTATTTTCTAGTTTTTCAAATGAAATCTGTATAATCTTCTATTGATACACGTGTCTTAGCTTGATTGGGAGGTTTCCCTTCACTAGGGCTCTATATGAGTCTCATGTACTTGCTTTAATTTTTTCTAAATAATGTAATATAGATGTGAGTCGTGACAAAGAAGATGTAAATAGAATTTACATCATAATGTCCTTGTAGTCTCACTTTCCAGGGTTGGGTTGTATACCAAATTTATTCATTATATATACATGCAAGTTGATATAAATTGCACTCTGTATGAGTATTAGGATTTGATTTTGGTTTTGAGAGATTCTAGTGGAATTGATTAATAGAGAGCATGTGGATATTTATTGGATGTGGAATTAGTTTCTAAGGGATAACGAAAAGAAAAATATATGCTCATTCTTATATTATATTTCAATCATGTTTTTTTAGAATCTGGTGTTTTATTTCTTAATTAACTTTAGGTTTAGGGATTCTCTCTGAACGGTTATTTACCGTGAATAAATGGCAGGTCACTACAAAATTGTATCAAAATGAGGTCAGATGAGGATCTTTGAATAAGTGATAAAATGGATATCAAATATAACTTGAATAATATGCATATTGACTAACTCTATATTAAGCTACTCCAGCCACATATCTGAGTATTGGGCTGATCTACTGTAGGATTTGTTATTATTACTTCTTTTGGCTTCCTTGGCCAATAATCCAAATGAAGATAGTCTGAAAGTATAATAATGTGTAAGATAGGAAAAAATCATAGATATGGAGAAATAAAAAGGAATATGTAATTAAACATGGAACCTAAGGCAAGATGGACATTTTTTATAAAATGAGTATGAATGAAGATTTCATACGAAAAGGATGAATGAAGGTTAATAATTATGAAGATGTTCCTAATTAATTTGAATTTGAGTATGGATCTGAAATTTGTAAGAAAAGATAAAAATTTTGAATGATCACTTACTTGTAAAAAGAACATATATTTGTGTTAATAATGGAAAATGAATTATAATCTTGATTCATGAGGTATATAACCAAACTTCATAAGAATATGAAAGTTGATACAAACCACACAATGGAAATGATGTATTAGTAAGATGTGAGAAGTGATACCTATATATTGTGATAGAAGGAAAAATATCTATCTAAGACAAGTAAATCTAGAGTTCTAATGTCAAAAATCCAAGTTAGGAATATATGTAATGAGTAATAAAGATGACCTGAGGCACGCTTAATGATAAAAAAAATGAAGATGACATGAGAAGTAATAATAGAAAAACATTGAAAGATATTAAGATTAGATGTGATGATCTCATTAAACTCTTGTCTTAAATTTTAGGACAAATCCTAAAATTAGGGAAAATGTTTAATGCCACAATTCCATCTTAGTTAGATAATGTAGCTTTACTTGAATAATTACATGATTTTCTTGATTAATACTTATTAAAGCCCGATCAAAGGATGATAGATTCACTTTGATGTGTTGCACATGACTATACATTCTAAACATGTTTTGATTTCAAATATTAAGGGTTTTGCAAGCAAAAACCCAAGCCATATCAAATGAGGTTGTGGGTATATGAATAAAAAATGATAAGAAATTTAATGACAATGTATAGTAGTGTAGTAATGGCCGCTAGTATATCACTAGTAAATGCATGTACTTTGCATGTGGTATTGGTGCATTGTCGATTGATTAGAATAAGAACTATATAATAATGTCATACAAAGCTAAAAATGTTAATTGGGACATACAATAATCATGTTATTCACATAAAAATAATACATTATTAGCCAAAATTTCCAACACATAAAAACTTCTCGTGGCCTCCTTTTTCTCATGTACTCTCTTGTAGTCTTCAACAATAAACTAACAAACCCAACCCATTGTTTATATGAACAAAATATTTTTCTCTCATTTTTGTGAGAAAGTAGTGCACAAAGTGTAACAAGTTAGTACCACTTAGAATATATTTCTTGTGTCTAGTGTAAGAAGAAAACATGTAGCAGACTTGACATTTATTAGATTATAGTACTTTCCAAATGTATCCTTAAATCTAGAAATATTACATTGATATAGCCTAGACTTTATTATATGCTAGTACTATTTAATTTATAATGACATCAGAAATAATATAATATGAAGAAAAAATATCACCTAGTAAATTAACTCTAATGTGATGAAAATACATATATTTAAACTTATATGAAATTATATGATTCAATATAAGACATAAGATATTACACATACAATGACTTCATGTAAATTGTGTTCGTCATGGAGAAGACAAAGTATTGACTTTTAGAGTTCAAATTATAATTAATTGTTTTTGATGTAATCTAAAATCTACATTCCTTATATGAAAAAAGCTAGAAAATCACAAATAAACTTATCTTTTTTTATTGTACATATAATAATTGTACTTTGAAAATAATTAGTGCATCACTTCGAATGTAAGTACCTAACTAAATAGGGATTAAGATAAGTTTGAGAAAACAAAGACCTTTGTTTTACTATTAAATGAATATACTTATATATATATATATATAGAGAGAGAGACAGATAGTTTTAGTTGCCCACACGGGTAACTAGATTACGCTACCTGGTAGCAGTACTCCCGCAACCCGGAGCGGAAAAAAATGGAAAAAAAAGAACGGCGTGCGGAGAGAGCAGCTAGCAAACCCCAATTCGTCGCCGTCCCCACTGAAGCAAAACCCAGATTCGTCGCCCTCCCCAGTGATTTTCCCGTTGTCGTGCACCTCCTCCATAATCACCTCCTTTGTCATCACCTCCTCCAATCGCTCCTTCGTCACCACCTCCTCCATCATCATCTCCTCCAATCGCTCCTTCATCCACTCGTGGAGATGACGAGGATGAAGAAAGCCTCGCGGAAATCGTCGATTATGCCTCTGTGGAGAAAGAATAGACCGACAGTGGTTGAAATAGGTGACGACGACTTCGAAACACACCAGTTTCAAGCCGACGAGTAGATGGCAAAATAGGCAGAAGAAGCGAGAAAAGCAGCATCGGCCGCAGAAAGGGAAATACAAGACCAGACTATTCTGACAACTCCTAAAGGGGATAAGAAAGAGGCTATCAAGGCCACAGAAGCAGAAGAAGAGGGGAAAGAAGAAGCTGCGGAAATGGAGAAGGGGTTTGCTACTGAGACTCCTCAGACAATACAGAAAGAGGTCAAAACAGGAGCTGCGATTGCTACTGAAGGAGATAAGAAAACTACTTCTTCAACAACTAAGACACAAAAGAAAGGCAAAAAAAGAGGGGTTATAGCTCCCCCATGGATCAAACCTCAATCAAAAAGTGCAAAGCGTAGTAAGGTTGCTACTTCTGGTCGTGGAGTCAACAGAGCAACTGAGAAGAAAGAATCTACGTGTAAAAAAATGGGAAAAGTTGAACAACAAGGTAATGCTCGAGTGTCTGAAATTAATGCTTGAGTAACCGATATTAATGCTTGAGTAACCGATAGTAATGCTTGAGTAACCGAGAGTAATGCTTGAGTAACTGAAATTTATGCTCGAGTAACTATCACATAATGCTTGAGTAACCAAGAGTAATGCTTGAGTAACCGAGATTAATGCTTGAGTAACTATTACAGAATGTTTGAGTAATTGATAGTAATGTTTGAGTAACTAAAATTTATGCTTGAGTAACTATTACATAATGCTTGAGTAACCAAGAGTAATGCTTGAGTAACCGAGAGTAATGCTTGAGTAACTGAAATTTATGCTCGAGTAACTATCACATAATGCTTGAGTAACTGAGAGTAATGCTTGAGTAACTGAGAGTAATGCTTGAGTGGAGAGGGTTGTTCAGTTACTCAACCATTACGTTCATTGTTAATTTGAGTAACTGAAAAAAGCCTGCAAGTAACTGGAAAAGGACTGCGAGTAACTGAACAATGCATGTAATGGTTGAGTAACTAAACTGCGAGATTAATGCTTGAGTAACTGAAAGTAATGCTTGAGTAACTGATAATAATGCTTGAGTAACTGATAGTAATGTTTGAGTAACTGAAATTTATGCTTGAGTAACTATTACATAAAGCTTGAGTAACTGAGAGTAATGTTTGAGTCACCGAGAATAAACTATAAAACAATTTTGTTAAGCTAAATACTACATTCTTGGAATAACTCTATTCGCATGCAGTAGAAGAAAGCAAAGGAGATGAGGAGAGTACACATGCAAGTCAGAAACAGAAAGAGACAGAAAAGGCTAACGAGAAAGGTAAGATTGTATGGATTTGTAATTGTTTTAATTTTCAGTTACTTACAGTTTATTAAATTTCTTTTAAAAAATAAACAATGAGCTCTAACGATAAATTTTGATATGTTTGCAGTGGGAGTAAATAGACTGTACCACAGGTGCTCCTTAAAGAGCTACATCAACACCAGCAAGAGCATCGTGTATACAAAAGAACAACTTATGATGCTGATCTCAACAACCTTTGCAAACCTCGTAAAGATGCCAAATCTTGCGGTTGACATAGGCTTGTTAGAGGATTTAATAGATAGATATGTTGATGAAGACATATTTCTGCTGGCCAATGGAGAGGAGAGAAGGATGACAGTAGATGACGTGGGGATAATTCTAGGTATCCCTAGCAAAGGTATAGAAATAACACAAAGGAAAGATTCTGACATAGTAAAGTCGATATGGCAAGAGTTTGCCAAGGCGACTTGTAAAAATAGAAATGAAGGTGAGACCTCAAAGAAGTTGAGAGAAAAATATGTCCTGCATAAGGACAACTTAATAAAACTTTGGCAAGAATATGCCAAGACCAACAATCCAGCAGACAATAAAAATATGTGTCGTGCATGGATGTTGCACCTGCTGGCAACATTCCTAATCCCAGACACTAGCTATTACACACCAATCTACATTATCCACTACCTAGATGATGTCACTGCCACTGGGCAGAGGAATTGGGCAAAGCTGGTGCATGGGAGTATCTTCAAGAATATGAAGATGCTGAAGGAGAATGTACAGCTAAGAAGGAAAGGAGACAAAGGGGCTAAGAACACCCTGTACACAACAGGCTGTGTCATTTGCCTATGCGTAAGTGAATAAAATCATATTCATCTACATTGATACAATATTGATTATGGGGGGGGAGTTACATATGCATTATATTTTCTATATATTACATGCAGGTTTGGGCATATGAGATGACAAAGATGGCAAAGCCAACATTCCTTGACTCCAAGCCAAGGATAAAGAAGTGAGATGTGCCGGTCGAGAAATTGATGGAATTAGGGGCAGTGGACCCTAAGGATGTAAGATTATCTAACCTTTGTTACAAAATCTAATATACAACATAATCATACATGTTTCATTTTGTGACACATTATTTTTATTTATATGTTGGACAGGTTTGTCAAATGATAGTGGTAGACCAGGGAGATGATTGGCAGGCTGCAAAATCATCGAAGGACATGCCAGAAAAATGTACGCCAACAACCAATAAGGCACCAGCAAAGCCAATCATCGAAGAGGGAGACACTCTTGACACCTCCACCCTGGAGACAAGAATCCAAATGTTGGAGGAGGATCTCAAAATGCATAAGGAGATTGTCACAGGAATAAGTGTTGAGAAATTCACTGAGCTGCAATTGGAGAATAAAAGGCTAGAAGAAAGAATAGCCAAGTTAGAAGAAGAAAATAAAAATCTAAAAAGAAAGTGGGAAGATGAGGGTGACAAATCACAGTCACCTGAAAGTGGATTCAAAGAATTTGTAAAAGGTTTTTCCTCGGTGAATGTAGATGAACCGAAAGACACACCGACAAAGGATGTCGACCCACCGACAAAACGAAGAAGGATGACCCTCAGAAGGAAATACATGGAATCAGAAGATCACAGTGAGGACAGGAAAAATGTTGATGAAGAGGAGAAGAAAGAAATAAAAGACAACAGTTCTGAACAACCAAAGTCTACAGAAGATGCAGAACAAAAGAAATAAGAAGAAGGGAGCGAACAGGAGGAGAAGATAGTAGAAGAAGAAGAAGAAGGGCAGAAGAAGCCCATAAAAAGATTGAAGAAGAAGAAGACGATGGAAGAACTAAAGATAGGAAGCATAGAGAAAAATGTGAAGAAAAGAAGGGAGGAAAATGTAAGTTTCATCTCCTTTCAAGTATATCATAACTGCAAGTAATGCTTGAGTAACTGAACCTAAAGCTTGAGTAACTGAACCTAATGCTTGAGTAACTGCACGTAAGGCTTGAGTAACTGAATATAATGCTTGAGTAACTGAACCTAATGATTGAGTAACTGAATGTAATGCTTAAGTAACTGAATGTAATGCTTGAGTAACCGAGAGTAATGCTTGAGTAACTGATGGTAATGCTTAAGTAACTTGGGAAAAATGAAGATTGATTCTAACATGGATTGCTCTATTGTTGTTGACAGTACAAGATGTCCAATTTCATAGGTTTTGAATATTTTAAAACAAAAGAAACCAAAGAAATTGTCCATCACTTCATGGACAACATAGAAGAAATGTAAGAGAATTGGTTATTGTCAAGTGTAAAATGATAAAATATTAATGTTTCAATATCCAACTCGTATGTATAACATCTATAAAAATAATTGGCAGGTCAAAACGAGAATGGAAATTCAGTGAAGACACTTGGTGCATGGGGAAGGACCTCGCCGCCCTCCTGTACAAGTATCAAATGACACAATCACCTATAAGAAACAAGAATGTAGTGTAACTCTTTGAAATAGATAATTTGGATTGCTAAACTGAGAAAGCTTTTGGTTTTATTTAGGTTCTCGACTGCTTTGTACAGATGCTCAAGGAGACCATAAGCAAGCGGAGGAAGAAGCAGGTGGGTAAGTGATCTATAAAAATTAAGTCTATTATTAGTGGATTGAAAGGATTAATGATCTTTAATTGATGATGAATACATGTCTTGTTTTTTTTAATGCAGGTGGGTATAGTGCACAAATTCTTTAGGGGTGCACCGAAAAAGGGAAGCCAGTTTTCGCAGTGGGAACGGGAGTACCCGATCTGCCCACAGTAGGAAGAAGACTCACTTAACTGTAGGATCTTCATCATGAAGTACCTAGAGTGCCTAGTCAATGGAAAAACTATGGACTTCACCTGCAAAGACATACCGACAATAAGGGGTGATGTTTTTCACAAAATGATGGCAAGGGGGCAGTTGCAACCTCTAAAAGAGGATGAAAAAGATGAAAGCAAAGACATCAAAGAAGGTATATCTGATGATAACAAGGGAGGAGAAGTTGAAGCTGAGAAACAACAAGAAACAGAGAAGAATGAAGAAACAACAACAAAAAGGGATGCAGAACAGATCTCAAAGGAAGAAATAGTTACAAGCCTTGATAAATGGCTAAAATAAGAACAATAGCCTTCTGTTATTCTGTTGTATAATCTGTGTATATCTGAATGTACAACTTCTCTTGAATGTACAACTATAAAAAGTCTGAATTTACAACTGATCTCGATATACAGTTGATCTTAATGTACATCTCATCTTGAACAATATTGATTTTGCCCTTATATTTTGGCTAAATGTACATTTGATAAAAATGTATTATTTATTAGTGTGCTACAAAAAGACTGAATGTACAGTTGATCTTGAATGCTTCGAATACATTTATGGTGTGAATGCTTATGTTATTGAATGCTTTAAATACCTTTATGCTTTGAATGTTGTAAGAGTAGCTCTAAAACTACTACGAGTAACTGAAAAAAACCATGCGAGTAACTGAACTGAAAGTAACAGAATGCTTAAGTAACCGAGAGTAATGCTTGAGTAACCGAGAGTAATGCTTGAGTAACTGAAAGTAATGCTTGAGAAACTGACAGTAATGATTGAGTAACTTAACAAACACTTCGATTAATTGAAAAACCCTGGGATTAGCTCTTGAGTAACTGAGAGTAGTGCTTGGGTAACCGACAGTAATGGTTGAGTAACTGAACAATCACTGCGGGTAACTGTCACAACCCTGGAGTAACTGAAAAGCACTGCGAGTAACTGGAAAAGGACTGTGAGTAACTGAAAAAGGACTGCGAGTAACTGAAAAAGGACTGTGAGTAATAGAAAAACACTACGAATAACTGTCACAACCCAGCGAGTAACTGAACAAACACTATGAGTAACTCAAATAGCCTGCGAGTAACTAAACAAACCTCTCTAAGTAACTGAAACACACTGTGAGTAAATGGAAAAGGACTGCGAGTAACTAAACAAATACTACGAGTAACTGAACAAACACTGCGAGTAACTGAATAAACATTGCGAGTAACTGAACCAACACTACGAATAACTAAAAAACATTGTGAGTATAACTGAAAAACATTGTGAGTAACTCAAATAGCCTGCGAGTAACTGAACAACCCTCTATGAGTAACTGAAAAACACTGCGAGTAACTAGAAAAGGACTGCGAGTAACTGAAAAAGGACTGCGAGTAACTGCCACAACCCTACGAGTAACTGAACAAACATTGCGAGTAAATCAAATAGCCTGCGAGTAACTGAACAACCCTCTCTGAGTAACTGAAAAACACTGTGAGTAACTGGAAAAGGACTGCGAGTAACTGAACAAACACTGCGAGTAACTGAACAAACACTGCGAGTAACTGAACAAATGCTGTGAGTAACTGAACCAACACTGTGAGTAACTGAAAAACACTACGAGTAACTGAACAACAAACATGTATTGGCGACAATGATATGAGTAATTGAACCCTATGCGAGTAACTGGACAACCATGTGAGTTACTAAACCCTCTCTGAGTAACTGAAAAAACACTCTGAGTAACTGAAAAACACTTTGAGTAACTGAAAAAACACTCCGAGTAACTAAAAAACACTCTGAGTAACTGAAAAAGGACTACGAGTAACTGAAAAAACATTGCGAGTAACTGTTACAACCCTACGAGTAACTGTGACAATATTACGAGTGACTGAAAAAATCTTGCGAGTAACTATAATAGCAGTTAGAGTAACTGCGAAAACACTACGAGTAACTGTCCTACGAGTAACTGAACAAACAATGCGAGTAACTAAAAAAATTCTGCGAGTAATTGAAACAAGTCTGTGAGTAACTCAACACTGCACGTAATGGTTGAGTAACTAAACAAACACTACAAATTACTTAATGATAGTAATGCTTAAGTAACTTATATGTATTTTTTTGCATGCTAACTGAAAGTATATATAATCAGACAAAAACAATGATGCTGAACATTCAAGATTACAACATTCAAAGCATAAAACGTTATATATTATACAGATAGATCAGCTATAAAGAAGGTCCATCAACTGAACATAAAAATATAGAAAAATACAGCCAGATCAGCTATAAAGAAGGTCCATCAACTGAACATAAAAATACAGAAAAATACAGCCAGATTAGCTATAAAGAAGGTCCATCAACTGAACATAAAAATCAAATAGCTCAGGGGGTCGGATCCATCCCTAGCGAGAGATATCATACACACAATTCCCTCCATTGCAAAGCATAGACATCAAGCCAAAACACAAGTTTGTGTCTGAGAAGTTCATATCTGTTGTAAATCAGTGAACCTATAAAGGATATAACCATGAGTCATAAATAGGTTTTGAGCCCTGGATGGTTGGGGGCGGTATAGATAGTGATGGGGAAGATTATCGATGAAAAGGCTCGGAGAAAAGGGCGGCGGTGCATACCTATTTATGATAGGAAGGCTGGATAGAAGAAGAAGCAGTGTCTTCTGCAGATGTTGAGGTGTCCATTGTTGTAGATGAGTCAACCTGAATGGGATTTACAGCTGATCCCGGCGGTGCTTGGTATTTGTCCCTAACAAAGAGCTGATCTGCAGAGTCGTCCGCTCCAGAGAATACTTCTTCACCAGGCATTCTGAAGAGCGGAAGAAGCTCAGTTGGTGTTTCTAAGAACAGATCTGTGATCCATGCTGTGATAGTTTGGTGATGAGTTGGCTTGAGGAAGATGATCCAACCTTTATGAATATTGAGTTGTGCGATCGTCCTTTTCCAGCCCTTACCAGTTGAAAGTGATCCGTTTTTATTCTGCATAAGGGTTATCTGGAATGTCTGGTTTCTGATATGGAAGGTGGTGTTGCCTGGTTTGATGTGAAAATGGATATATTTCCATTCTATAGAAAGTTGAATGGATTCTTTTATCTTTTCGTCAAGGGTGTAGTTGATTGGTTGGATGAACGGCTCCATGGTAGGCTGTGTTGAGGGCTGTGAGAAAACTAGTAATGGTATAAGAAGGTAGGTTGTGAAGAAGTTGGCTATGAAGAAGGTAGGTTGTTCATGTTGGCATCAAGTTAAAAGAAGATGGCAACAGTGCTCTGTGTTGTTGGTGCTGCAAAGATGGGCAGCAATGCTCTGTGTTGTTGGTGTTGCAAAGATGGCAACAGTGCTCTGTGCTGTTCTGATGACACAGTAGTGCTCTGTGCTCTGTGCCTATGCTTTTACATCGTACAACAAACTCTTGTACATATCTTTATATCTCTGTGCTCTCTTTTCTTCACTTTTCTGGTTACCTTTTGTTTTATCACAGTTACTCTTAGTGTTGTCACAATTACTCATTGTGCTCCTACTATTACTCGTAGTGCTGATACAGTTACCTTTTTCTGGAATCGAAAACTTGCTCTCATGTAGGTTCAGTTACTTTATAAGATGTTCCTGTTGTATTTTTAAAGGTTACTGAACAAACACTGTGAGTAATTGAAGAAACCAAGCGAGTAACTGAAAAAAGCACGCGAGTAACTGAAAAAACCCTGTGAGTAACTGAAGAAACCCTTTCGAAGGTTACTGAACAAACACTGTGAGTAACTGAAAAAACCAAGTGAGTAACTGAAAAAACCACACGAGTAACTGAAAAAACCCTGTGAGTAACTGAAGAAACCCTTTTGAAGGTTACTGAACAAACACTATGAGTAACTGAAAAAACCAAGCGAGTAACTGAAAAAAGCACGCGAGTAACTGAAAAAACCATGCGAGTAATTGAAGAAACCCTTTTGAAGGTTACTGAAAAAACACTGTGAGTAACTGAAAAAAACAAGCGAGTAACTGAAAAACCACGCGAGTAACTGAAAAAATCCTGTGAGTAACTGAAGAAACCATGCGAGTAACTGAAGAAACCCTCCAAGTAACTGAAAAATCATGTGAGTAAATGTGAAACACTACAACTATGAAAACAATGCGAGTAATTGAATGAGCACTACAAGTAACTCAAATAGCAGTTAGAGTAACTGTGAAAAAAAATACGAGTAACTGAAAAACCACTACAAGTAACTGTGACAACCCTGCGAGTAACTCTAACAACAATAAGAGTAACTGTGAAACACTACGAGTAACTATGACAGCAATAAGAGTAACTATGACAACACTAAGAGTATCCATTGTACACAAAGATAAACACATATTCTTCAAAAAGAATAACAATTGATCAGAACATATTCTTTGTAACATATTCAGAGTATACATACAACTGCTGGAGCACAAGGTAACACAAAGATAGATTACAAACACAAGTGAAGTACTTAGAAGGTTACAAAATCAATTTCACAAAACTACACAAAAAGAACAACCCCATTACAGATTTGAACATGCCTCACTGACACACTGATCAACTACAAACTCCACTAAAAAAGATAGAACCACATATACATCAATAGCAGCAGCAACATCACCAGAACACGAGCAGTAGAAATAGTAGCAGCAAATTCCAATCATAGAATGCACTACTTCTTAGGACAGTTCCTGCTGTCATGGTTAACACCAAACTCTAAGCAATTCTTGCACTGCCTCTCTCTTTTAGACTGGGCAATCTCAACTCCAGATTTAAACCTCCCATCTCTGAATTTGGGTCTCCCCTTAGTTTTGCAAATATTGGGGATATGAACCTTGACAGCGGAAGAAGAAGCTGTATTTGAAGCAGTTACACTAGCACCTGCATCTGCACAAGTATCAGTGAGATCCAATTCTAACAGCTCCTTTCACAAGGCTAGCAGTTTTTCATGGAAAATATCTACAGTGTTGTTCCTACACGCTATGTTCACAATCGAATTGTAGGCAGAAACAAGCTTAAGAGTCCTCCCAGTGGATAGATGACTAACTGACGCTTTGCCAAAAATCAAAGGATGTTCTCTATAGCCTTTGGTCCACCTCTTATATATGTATGGCTTAGGAAGAGTGCAAAAGTCACGACTCTTCAAATAAGACAGGATGTGCCTGCAAGGGATACCTTTGAATTACAACATGTAACAGTTGCAATAAACAATCTCACTCGATGGGTTTTTCTTCAAGATGCGGGTAGATCCAAGGCCACTGATATGATACACTTCAAACACACCTTCTGAAGCTTCCTTTACATTATATATCATGCTTTGATGAACCTCACTCTAAAAGATATTAAAATTGATTTTGTGTATATACCTCTCATCTGCTCCTCCAGAGGCCACAGTGATGACAAAGGGAGATTACTATACTCGTCTTCAAAGTCTTTGAAATTTTCAATCTCCCGTACATGAGAGTAAGCAGTCTCCAATGAGCATACAAGTTCAAAGAGAGTCTTCTTACTATTCACATGGCTTCTAATGAATGCATTCAAGCTCTCGCTCCTTTGCGTTGTCCTCATGTACGCAAAGAAGGAAGACTTCATATTGCACGGAACCCACTCTGAACACATCACATACATGTAAGATAGCCAAGTAATGGACGACAGACCATACTCCTCAACAACATAATGCCGCCTCTCTTCAAATATACCGACATCATCCACATTCCACACGCAATCATTCAAGGAGCTTATGATCTGCTCCTTGTTAGGAAGACCATGATGCGATGATTTTGAGTCGCATTTATAGACTGGTTTGATATGTGTTTTATACATTTATTAGTCATTTTCATGGTTAATGTTGCATAATTCATCTGCTTTGGTCTATGCTACTTCTCTATGTCAAATTTCCCTTATTTCGGCATTTTGAGTATTATTTATCAAAAGAATATGTTTTTTGTAGACTTATGTGGTTTCGTGTGTTAATTTTAGGAAAAACAAGTATCTTCTACTGTCGATACCATCGACAGTGGTCGATACCATCGACCGGACAACAGGTTTCCAGCCGCAAAGACTAGAAAAAAGTCGATACTATCGACAGGGATGTCGATGGTATCTGTAACATCCCTGACCTGGGTTATAACCTAACCCTAGAAGTTTTGACTAAATATGTAATTATATACTTGTGAATACTCCCTGGCATGTAATTAAGTTCCTCAGGAACATTTATTTTCAATTTTGCTCCTTTATATGTAAAGTTGTAGCATTATTTTGTAGTGCAAGGACCTATGTGCAAATTACCCAGTTAAAGGGGTTAACTGGCAATGTTCACAGGTTAAGATGTTATTATGATAATAAGACATCATATGAGTAAATATGATGAAGTAAGAAGGATTTTCCAAGCTTGGGCATCAAGATGCATCTTGTGGAATGATCCTTGTGCTTAAAAACCCTAATTTGGAGTAAAGTGCAATTTACCCAAATTGAGGGGTGTAATTTGTAAAATTCACTTTCTAGAACATCTTTTATAACTTTTGCCATCATTTAGAGTAGAAATGATGAAAAGGGGACGTCAATGAATAATCAGATAAGAAAAATGATCCTTGTGGTAAAAATCACCTAATATGGGTATGGAAACCTTTCATATATGTACCTTAGTTGAAAGTTGGTTTTCTTTAACCTTAGATCTAGAGATTTCATGAGATTTGCATAAGTTTAGATGAGTTTGGACGTGCCTTGAGCAAGGGGGTACTTAGATGTAAATTCCATACTTTAGAGGTCCTTATGGTGTAAAAAGGCCTGAAGTATATAAGCCCTTTCCTTGTAACAAGTGAACGAACCTTTCATTTCCTTCACTTCTTCTCTTCTTTCTCAACCGACCAAGGCTAGCTTTGGAGCAAAGAGGGACGACCAAGGGTTCTAGGTAAGTTTAGATCATCCCTTTTGCTTGAATTCATGGAGGAAACTCGTTTTCAAGGTTAGATTCATGGCTAGCTCACCTAGCTCTATCTTTCTAGCCTTTCCTTTCCAACGTTTCCTTGGAGAATTCACCTTGGCCGAACCTGTGGAGCTCAAAGACGCCATTAAATCTTGGATCTTGAAAGCTTGGAGCTCAAGGAACGACCTTTAGGCGGGTTTTATAACTCTAAACTCTTTGCTTTATATGCATACTTAGTTCTTGCAAATTAGCATGATACTTCTTCTTTTACCTCCCTTCTTCCTCGCACTTTTGCAAGCAAAACGGTGGAATAACCGACCTTAACCAAGGTTGAAGATGATGGGCGTGAATTCCTATGCTACTTTATCAAACGACCTTGGACCCTTTTGGTCCAAACGGTTGCAAACCGTTTAAGGTCAAACGGTTTCAAACCATTTTCTCTCAAACGGTCTTGCAAGACCGTTTGGATTGAAACGGTCTCAAGACCGTTTGATAGGGTTTACCAAGGGACGATCGTTTGAGGGCCTGTTGGTAATATGTTGAATTTTATTCCTGCAAAGAATCAAAGATTAACTCTTAACCAATTGAGATTTGAAGGCACTTCAACATCCTAACCCTAATCGGGTTGAAATTACTGTTTTAAAGCATAGATCTTGTTGAGTTTTGGGTTGAAGGACCCAAACGGTCTCAAGATCGTTTGGGGGTCCTTCCAAACGGTCTCAAGACCGTTTGGGAACAACCCAAGACCGTTTGGAGGTCTAGGGTTGAGATAATCTAATGGTTTGAAGGTCCAATTGCAATAAGTTGATGAATTGATAAAAATGCTGATTTTTAGACCTAATTGGAGTTCAACCCTAAACCAACCGACTTGGTTTTTGGTCAAACTTTGGGTAAACGGTCTCAAGACCGTTTGGAGGTCATCCAAACGATCTCAAGACCGTTTGGGCCAAGTTTGGGCCCAATTGGAGGTCAATTGATAGGTTCAACCTTGAATTGATTAACATTGTTGAATATTGATGACCATCCGATTTGAAACCCTAATTGAGATGGACTTAACCCTAATTGACTTTCAATTGAGGGTTAATTTGGTGTCCAAGTGATTGAGGTTCATCCTAATTGACTAAATTTATAAGTTGTTAATATGGCTTTGGCCAATTGAGGGCTTCAACATACTTAAGCATGACTAATTGTAACTTTTGAACCACTTTGGAGGTCCAAACGGTTTGAGCCCATTTGGACCAAACGATCTCAAGACCGTTTGGATCCAAATGGTCTCAAGACCGTTTGAGGCCAAACGTTCTCAAGACCGTTTGAGGCCAAACGTTCTCAAGACCGTTTGAGGCCAAACGGTCTCAAGACCGTTTGAAACCAAACGGTCTCAAGACCGTTTGGTGGTTGAAGGTTGAAACCGTTTGAAGGTGTTCAAGGTGGTTTGTACTTAATCAATTGATGATGTAATTGATTCAATGATGATCTAATCTAAACCCTAATGGTAACCTAACTCATTAAGGGACTAAGTGATTAATGAGTTGACCCATGATGGTGATCATGAGGTAAATTACCAAAATACCCTTGAGGGGTTTAATGGGGTAAAACCTTGTTTTAATCAAACCCTAATCACATGATAGTGATGTTTTGGCTTATGATAGTCAATGAGGACTTAACCCAACCTGATCTAGAGTGGTGTTATCACCATCTACTAGTAATAGGAGAGAGAAAGTATCCTAAGAGAGAGAAAGTACCCTTTTATGGTGGAAACTTAAGTAAGATACTTTCAATACACATGAATGTACATGAGTAGGGAATGATCCACCTATGTGAGATCATGGAAACCCTAATTATGATAACTAGTGAATCTTAATCTTACTTAAGAGCTTTAATGATGATGTTTCTCATACATGATGATGTAATGAGTACGATTCACCATGGAGTGAATAGTAAACCCTAATTCTAGGGTGGTGACATGAAAGATGAATAAGTAAACCCTGATTGATGAATTGTTTACTATTACCAGTTGAATTAACCTTGCAGATTGTTATGAGATGATGATCATATCCAGGTATGGATTATAATACTATATTCATTGAAAGCATGTCTTAAGCTTTATGAATAAGTGAAATATCTTGATGCACTACTAGTGACATCTATTGAGATTTATGGGCTGTAAGAGCCATAAATACCATCAAGGTCATGCTTAACAGATGACTTGTGGTGAAATGATTAAGAATTGATGATTGAAAAGAGTTAGGCTTGCTACATTTTAGTATTCTCATTTATAGTTGTTATGCTAATGTTATTGTTTGAAGAACCATGTATGATGTTAAAAGAATACTGAATGTACCTAACTAATCAAGTGTAATGTAGAGCCCTGATCATAGATCCATCATTGTCAGAGTCTAAATGATGGTGAAACAGGTTTTCCCAAGGGAACTCCTGGATCACATACTTTTGAGTATGTGGGGTATATGGATGTGTAGAACCTTACATCCTAGTGTAGGAATTGATGTAGATTTTTATAGTCCGTCAAACCTTCACTACAAACCCCAAAGGTGAGATGTATCACTATTCTCCCAAAGTAAACACAAACACCGCATCGGTGAAAGATAATCAAGAAATCTTCCGATGACGAAGAGAGTACAGAACGCCACTGTAACTCTAAAAACATAGCGAAGGTCCAGTTTACCCTGGTGAGCTATAAATAGCAGACATCCTGCCAGATGTCCTGCAAACAATCCTCTAACTGACTGAGGAAGATGAGGTCATAAGAATCCAGCTCTTTTAATGACCTATGTATGATACTGATGTGACTTCTTAGCGATCAGTTGGAGTATGAGTGGTATACCTCAGCTCCACAGGGCAAAATAATGTTTGAAAAACATAATCAATAGCGTAGTATTACTTGATTGATGTTACACTGGATAAAGTATATGTTCTTCATGTTTCATAAATGTTGAACTCTTGCTTATTATCAAAATTGCTAATGAATGCTTTGAAAGCTTTTACTGCTTAAGTTATTCTTTGTTTGCTTATAAAGCTTCTAGTGGAGAGTTATAACTCTCGCTGGGGCAATTATGTATAATTGTCTCACCCCGTAGACTTCAACTTTTTAGGTGGTCGTCGAAGACGGAGGAACCGGTCTAAAGGTGACCAATCCCAGCAGCAGCAGCACCAGGAGCAGCAGTAAATCTCAGGTGGAGATTCAGCCTGCTATGTGGTGTAGTTAGAGTCAGTCCTATGTGTCCTCTGTACTCTCAGGTCTTGGAGTGTTTTGGTCATGAGTTCTTGAGATTTTGTATCATGTTGTATATAATTACTCAAGAAGTAATTTGACAGAGATGTATACAGTTTGAATCCTTTTTCTATGGAAAAGGTTTGTGGTTTCAAGCTCTTATCTCGAAAAGTTTTAATTTCCCATGATTTTTGTCTTCCGCTGATTATCGATTGCTTCCGCTCAAGTTTAAATCGTGATTATTTCGTCGTTTGGAGATCAGAGCCCACAATTAAGTGGTATCAGAGCTCCAGGTTTGCCGAGTCTACAGAGGCATAGGACTTAGGAAGTCGAGTCTATCTCTAGTATTCCTTCCTTATCTAATAGAATCTTCTGCTCCTCAGAAGAAGAAGATACATAAGGATGGCTGAGCCACAAGATGAGTACGTGGTAGAGAGTAGTGCTAGTGTACCTCGAGGCAGTGCAAGGGTTCCAGAAATAGAACAGCCTGCACCTGAGCCACTCAGGGAGCCACCCCAGTTTGACCCAGCTGACATGGGTAACCCAGCAGTACAAACGATGTTCGGGCAGTTTATGACTGCCATGACACACATAACCGACAGGATGCCTATGCCTGCACCTAGGGCACCAGCCCAGCCTGAAGGACAAGGTATCGGTAAGACGTTCGAGCGACTATGTCGTGTCGGAGCTACTGAGTACCTTGGGACTGCTGACCCCGCAAATGCTGATCTATGGTTGACGGAGTTGGAGAAGGCTTTCAGAATCCTCAATATCCCTGAAACTGAGAAGGTCAGACATGCTGTCTATCTTCTCAAAGGAAGCGCTGGTCATTGGTGGACAATGGAAGAGCAGAAGAGACCTGGAATAGAGATCTCGTGGGAAGAATATCAGAGGGAGTTTGTTCATAGATATTTCCCAAAGACCTTCCTAGACGAGAAGATCTCTCAATTTGAGAGACTGAGGCAGGGAGTAATGAACATTAGTGAGTATGAAGCTAAGTTCATGGAGTTGTTGCGGTTTTGTCCGCACATGGCTGCCACAGAAGAAGAAAGAATCAAGAGATTCGAGAGGGGTTTGAATGCTGACATGAGTACCCCCGTGTCTGCCTTAGAAAACCGAGAGAGATTCTCTACCTTCGTTGAGTCAGTCCGAAGGATAGAGAGATCTGTGGTTGAGAAGAGGCAAACTTAGAAAAGATATCCACAGTTCTAGGGTTCTTCATCTAGGGACTTTAAGAAGCCTAGATCCTCTGCACCTAACCCTCCACCACCTAGATCTAGTTCTCAGACTCAGTGGTCTCCAAGTAGAGGTAGAGGATGAAGACAACCACCTCAGGAGACTCAGAGTTCTGCATCAATGTCAGTTACTGGACCACCCAGACCACAACAACTGGAGAGAAGCTACTACAACTGTGGTAAAGTGGGACACTTGATGAAGGACTGCCGATCTAATCCTGTCAGTGTGACACATCCTCCGAGATAGAATCAACAAGGATCTCAGAGAATGCAATCTCAAGGAGCAGCTCGAGGACGTGGACAAGCGTCTCAAGCTGGATCATCAGCACCACCTCAACACCAGGCGACAGCAAGGTTCTATGCTATGAACCCACCAGCGGCAGTGGTCGATCCACAAGTGGTGACAGGTCAGATGGAACTTTTATATTCTGATATGTCTAAACCTTGTGTAATATCTGTTCTGATTGACCCAGGTGCTACGCACTCTTTCATCACTCGAAGAGTGATTCGCAACTGCAATATGACAGCTAGTCATAGGGCAGATAGGTTGTTGTTGGAGACTCCATTGAGTGGGTCTGCTGTTTTGCAGGAGGTATGCTCTCCCTGCATCCTCTTCTTTTCTAAACATCGCATTCAAGTGGACCTTATACCGCTTGATATGCAAGGATTTGATGTAATCCTAGGGATGGATACCTTGGAAAGGTATCGAGTTGTCTTGGATTGTGAGTCCAAGTTGGCAGTGTTTGCTGATGAAAGCAACACATGGATCTTTCAAGGAGAAAGAAAGATTCTTCCCACTTGTCTTGTATCAGCTATGGTTGTTGATAAGCTGATGAGGCAAGGATGTTATGCATTCTTGGCCCATGTGGTAGATGTTACCAAGAAGAGTCCCAACCCTGTTGAAGTACCTATAGTCAGGGAATTCGAGGATGTGTTTCCTAAAGAACTTCCTGGTATACCACCACCTCGGGAGATTGATTTTGAAATCAATTTAGTCCCAGATACAAAACCTATAGCCCATACTCCTTATAGGATGGCGCCTGCCGAAATGGCAGAACTCAAGAAACAGCTTCAAGAGTTACTTGAGAAAGGTTTTATCCGACCGAGCACTTCACCTTGGGGTGCTCCGGTTTTTTTGTTAAAAAGAAAGATGGATCAATGCAGTTGTGCATTGACTATAGACAACTCAATAAAGTAACAATAAAGAACAAGTACCCTTTGCCGAGGATTGATGATCTTTTTGACCAGTTGCGTGGTGCAACGGTCTTTTCCAAGATAGACTTAAGATCTGGATATCATCAACTCCGCATTAAGGATAGTGACATATCCAAGTCTGCCTTTAGGACAAGATATGGTCACTATGAGTTCGCGGTTATGTCGTTTGGGCTAACCAATGCACCAGCTGCATTCATGGAACTCATGAATAGAGTCTTTCGACCCTTCCTTGATCAGTGTGTTGTCGTCTTTATAGATGACATCCTGATTTATAGTAAAGATGCCCAGCAGCATGAGCAGCATCTTCGCCAAGCTCTGACCTTACTACGAGAACACAAGCTATACGCTAAATTTAGCAAGTGTGAGTTCTGGCTGCCGGAGGTATCTTTTCTTGGACATGTGATATCTGCCTCGGGATTTCGTGTTGACCATGCAAAGGTGGAATCTGTTCTACAGTGGGAACAACCGAAGACACCAACGAAAATTAGAAGTTTCTTGGGGTTAGCTGGTTATTATCGAAGGTTTATTAAGAATTTCAGTTATATAGCCTTACCTTTGACCAAGTTAACCAGGAAAGATGTTCCTTTTGCCTGGAGTGATAAGTGTCAACAATCTTTTCAGCTGTTGAAAGAAAGGTTGACAAGTGCACCTGTGCTTGTGCTACCTAAACAAGGAAAAGGATATGTAGTCTTCTATGATGCCTCCAAGAATGGACTTGGATGTGTGTTGATGCAGGATAAACAGGTGATTTCTTTTGCTTCCCGACAGCTTAAGAAACACGAGGAGAATTATCCGACACACGATCTAGAGTTAGTTGTTGTGGTCCATGCCTTGAAAATCTGGAGACATTATCTCTACGGAGAAACCTTCCAGATTTTCACAGACCACAAGAACCTTAAGTATATCTTCTCTCAGCATGAACTTAACATGAGGCAACGTCACTGGATGGAGTTAATCAAGGACTACGACTATACAATTGATTACCATCTGGGCAAGGCCAATGTGGTTGCAGATGCCTTGAGTAGGAAATCAGCAACATCAACCATGGATAGAGCGCAACTAAGTTCCTTAGTATGCTCTAGGAGAGATATGCTTATCTCTTTAAGGCAAAACAATGTACAGTTGAAGGTGTCATTGTTAGCTGGTTTGTTAGCTGAGATGCAGATTAAACCTACCCTAAGAGAGCAGATAAATGAGGCACAACAAGTAGATGTTGCAGTTCAGCAGTTTAGATCCGTGTATGGTAGTGAGAAGCAAGAAGGTTTTCATGATTCAGATGACCACGTGGCATGCTATCATGGTAGGATGATAGTACCTGATGTAGATAACCTGAGGAAGATAGTTCTAGAGGAAGCTCATTCTTCAATGTATGCTATGCATCCAGGGAGCACCAAGATGTATCGAAACTTGAAGGATATGTATTGGTGGCCTGGGATGAAGAAGGATGTAGCTGAGTTTGTTCTAAGGTGTTCTGTGTGTTAGCAAGTCAAGGCTGAGCACCAGAAACCTACAGGAACAATGCAACCCTTACCCATACCACAATGGAAGTGGGACCATGTGACCATGGACTTTGTTGTTGGCCTACCCAGGACAAACAAAGGACATGATTCCATTTGGGTAGTTGTTGATAGGTTGACAAAGACAACACATTTCCTACCTGTCAAAACAACCTATTCTGCTGAAAGGTTATCACAGTTGTATGTATAAGAGATAGTGCGTTTGCACGAAGTTCCTGTCACAATAGTTTCTGACAGAGGTCCCCAATTTACAAGTCGCTTTTGGGAGCAGTTACACAGAGCCTTAGGCACCAAACTAAGGTTTAGTACAGCCTTTCACCCACAGACTGATGGACAGTCGGAAAGGACTATACAGACCTTGGAAGACCTGTTGAGAGCATGTGTTCTCCAGTTTACCGGGAGTTTGGATCTACATCTGAACTTGATAGAGTTTGCCTATAACAATAGCTATCAACATAGTATTGATATGGCACCCTATGAAGCTTTGTATGGTAGACGTTGTAGATCACCCTTGTGTTGGTATGAGACTGGTGAGCACCAGTTGTTAGGTCCTGATCTTGTGCAGCAAACTACAGAGAAGATTAAAGTTATACAGCAACAGCTTAAGATTACACAGGATAGGCAGAAGTCATATGCTGATAAACGTCGTAGACCCCTAGAGTTCCAAGTTGGAGACAGAGTGTATATCAAGGTCTCACCTTGGAAAGGAGTCCTTCGTTTTGGAAGAAAAGGAAAATTAGCTCCTAGATTTATGGGACCTTATCCAATTGTTGAGAGAGTTGGAAAGGTGGCCTATAGACTAAAGTTACCTCAAGAGTTGCAGAAGTTACACCCTGTGTTTCACATTTCCATGCTGAGGAAATGTCACCCAGACACCGAGTCAGTTCTACAACCAATGGAAGTAGAATTATATGATGATATAACATATGAGGAGGGACCAGTGTCAATCCTTGATAACAAAACTAAAAAGTTAAAGAAGAAATATATAAGCCTCATAAAAGTCCTCTAGAACCATCGTGGTGTTGAAGAAGCCACTTGGGAACTAGAGGATGAGATAATAAGGAAATACCCTTCTCTTTTCTCCTAATACGTTTTATCGATTTCGGGGACAAAATCCTTGTGAAGGGGTGGATAATTTGTAACATCCCTGACCTGGGTTATAACCTAACCCTAGAAGTTTTGACTAAATATGTAATTATATACTTGTGAATACTCCCTGGCATGTAATTAAGTTCCTCAGGAACATTTACTTTCAATTTTGCTCCTTTATATGTAAAGTTGTAGCATTGTTTTGTAGTGCAAGGACCTATGTGCAAATTACCCAGTTAAAGGGGTTAACTTGCAATGTTCATAGGTTAAGATGTTATTATGATAATAAGACATCATATGAGTAAATATGATGAAGTAAGAAGGATTTTCCAAGCTTGGGCATCAAGATGCAGCTTGTGGAATGATCCTTGTGCTTAAAAACCCTAATTTGGAGTAAAGTGCAATTTACCCAAATTGAGGGGTGTAATTTGTAAAATTCACTTTCTAGAACATCTTTTATAACTTTTTCCATCATTTAGAGTATAAATGATGAAAAGGGGACGTCAATGAATAATCAGATAAGAAAAATGATCCTTGTGGTAAAAATCACCTAATATGGGTATGGAAACCTTTCATATATGTACCTTAGTTGAAAGTTGGTTTTCTTTACCCTTAGATCTAGAGATTTCATGAGCTTTGCATAAGTTTAGATGAGTTTGGACGTGCCTTGAGCAAGGGGGTACTTAGATGTAAATTCCATACTTTAGAGGTCCTTATGGTGTAAAAAGGCCTGAAGTATATAAGCCCTTTCCTTGTAACAAGTGAACGAACCTTTCATTTCCTTCACTTCTTCTCTTCTTTCTCAACTGACCAAGGCTAGCTCTGGAGCAGAGAGGGACGACCAAGGGTTCTAGGTAAGTTTAGATCATCCCTTTTGCTTGAATTCATGGAGGAAACTCGTTTTCAAGGTTAGATTCATGGCTAGCTCACCTAGCTCTATCTTTCTAGCCTTTCCTTTCCAACGTTTCCTTGGAGAATTCACCTTGGCCGAACCTGTGGAGCTCAAAGAAGCCATTAAATCTTGGAGCTTGAAAGCTTGGAGCTCAAGGAACGACCTTTAGGCGGGTTTTATAACTCTAAACTCTTTGCTTTATATGCATACTTAGTTCTTGCAAATTAGCATGATACTTCTTCTTTTACCTCCCTTCTTCCTTGCACTTTTGCAAGCAAAATGGTGGAATAACCGACCTTAACCAAGGTTGAAGATGATGGGCGTGAATTCCTATGCTACTTTATCAAACGACCTTGGACCCTTTTGGTCCAAACGGTTGCAAACCGTTTAAGGTCAAACGGTTTCAAACCGTTTGCTCTCAAACGGTCTTGCAAGACCGTTTGGATTGAAACGGTCTCAAGACCATTTGATAGGGTTGACCAAGGGACGACCGTTTGAGGGCCTGTTGGTAATATGTTGAATTTTATTCCTGCAAAGAATCAAAGATTAACTCTTAACCAATTGAGAGTTGAAGGCACTTCAACATCCTAACCCTAATCGGGTTGAAATTACTATTTTAAAGCATAGATCTTGTTGAGTTTTGGGTTGAAGGACCCAAACGGTCTCAAGACCATTTGGGGGTCCTTCCAAACATTCTCAAGACCGTTTGGGCACAACCCAAGACCGTTTGGAGGTCTAGGGTTGAGATAATCTAATGGTTTGAAGGTCCAATTGCAATAAGTTGATGAATTGATAAAAATGCTGATTTTTAGACCTAATTGGAGTTCAACCCTAAACCAACCGACTTGGTTTTTGATCAAACTTTGGGTAAACGATCTCAAGACCGTTTGGAGGTCATCCAAACGATCTCAAGACCGTTTGGGCCAAGTTTGGGCCCAATTGGAGGTCAATTGATAGGTTCAACCTTGAATTGATTCACATTGTTGAATATTGATGACCATCCGATTTGAAACCCTAATTGAGATGGACTTAACCCTAATTGACTTTCAATTGAGGGTTAATTTGGTGTCCAAGTGATTGAGGTTAATCCTAATTGACTCAATTTATAAGTGGTTAATATGGCTTTGGCCAATTGAGGGCTTCAACATACTTAACCATGACTAATTGTAACTTTTGAACCACTTTGGAGGTCCAAACGGTTTGAGCCCATTTGGACCAAACGGTCTCAAGACCGTTTGGATCCAAACGGTCTCAAGACCGTTTGAGGCCAAACGGTCTCAAGACCGTTTGAGGGCAAATGGTCTCAAGACCGTTTGAAACCAAACGGTCTCAAGACCGTTTGGTGGTTGAAGGTTGAAACCGTTTGAAGGTGTTCAAGGTGGTTTGTACTTAATCAATTGATGATGTAATAGATTCAATGATGATCTAATCTAAACCCTAATGGTAACCTAACTCATTAAGGGACTAAGTGATTAATGAGTTGACCCATGATGGTGATCATGAGGTAAATTACCAAAATACCCTTGAGGGGTTTAATGGAGTAAAACCTTGTTTTAATCAAACCCTAATCACATGATAGTGATGTTTTGGCTTATGATAGTCAATGAGGACTTAACCCAACCTGATCTAGAGTGGTGTTATCACCATCTACTAGTAATAGGAGAGAGAAAGTATCCTAAGAGAGAGAAAGTACCCTTTTATGGTGGAAACTTAAGTAAGATACTTTCAATACACATGAATGTACATGAGTAGTGAATGATCCACCTATGTGAGATCATGGAAACCCTAATTATGATAACTAGTGAATCTTAATCTTACTTAAGAGCTTTAATGATGATGTTTCTCATACATGATGATGTAATGAGTACGATTCACCATGGAGTGAATAGTAAACCCTAATTCTAGGGTGGTGACATGAAAGATGAATAAGTAAACCCTGATTGATGAATTGTTCACTATTACTAGTTGAATTAACCTTGCAGATTGTTATGAGATGATGATCATATCCAGGTATGGATTATAATACTATATTCATTGAAAGCATGTCTTAAGCTTTATGAATAAGTGAAATATCTTGATGCACTGCTAGTGACATCTATTGAGATTTATGGGCTGTAAGAGCCATAAATACCATCAAGGTCATGCTTAACAGATGACTTGTGGTGAAATGATTAAGAACTGATGATTGAAAAGAGTTAGGCTTGCTACATTTTAGTATTCTCATTTATAGTTGTTATGCTAATGTTATTGTTTGAAGAACCATGTATGATGTTAAAAGAATACTGAATGTACCTAACTAATCAAGTGTAATGTAGAGCCCTGATCATAGATCCATCATTGTCAGAGTCTAAATGATGGTGAAACAGGTTTTCCCAAGGGAACTCCTGGATCACATACTTTTGAGTATGTGGGGTATATGGATGTGTAGAACCTTACATCCTAGTGTAGGAATTGATGTAGATTTTTATAGTCCGTCAAACCTTCACTACAAACCCCAAAGGTGAGATGTATCACTATTCTCCCAAAGTAAACACAAACACCGCATCGGTGAAAGATAATCAAGAAATCTTCCGATGACGAAGAGAGTACAGAACGCCACTGTAACTCTAAAAACATAGCGAAGGTCCAGTTTACCCTGGTGAGCTATAAATAGCAGACGTCCTGCCAGATGTCCTGCAAACAATCCTCTAATTGACTGAGGAAGATGAGTTCATAAGAATCCGGCTCTTTTAATGACCTATGTATGATACTGATGTGACTTCTTAGCGATCAGTTGGAGTATGAGTGGTATACCTCAGCTCCACAGGGCAAAATAATGTTTGAGAAACATAATCAATAGCGTAGTATTACTTGATTGATGTTACACTAGATAAAGTATATGTTCTTCATGTTTCATAAATGTTGAACTCTTGCTTATTATCAAAATTGCTAATGAATGCTTTGAAAGCTTTTACTGCTTAAGTTATTCTTTGTTTGCTTATAAAGCTTCTAGTGGAGAGTTATAACTCTCGATGGGGCAATTATGTATAATTGTCTCACCCCGTAGACTTCAACTTTTTAGGTGGTCGTCGAAGACGGAGGAACCGGTCTAAAGGTGACCAATCCCAGCAGCAGCAGCACCAGGAGTAGCAGTAAATCTCAGGTGGAGATTCAGCCTGCTATGTGGTGTAGTTAGAGTCAGTCCTATGTGTCCTCTGTACTCTCAGGTCTTGGAGTGTTTTGGTCATGAGTTCTTGAGATTTTGTATCATGTTGTATATAATTACTCAAGAAGTAATTTGACAGAGATGTATACAGTTTAAATCCTTTTTCTATGGAAAAGGTTTGTGGTTTCAAGCTCTTATCTCAAAAAGTTTTAATTTCCTGTGATTTTTGTCTTCCGTTGATTATCGATTACTTCCGCTCAAGTTTAAATCGTGATTATTTTGTCGTTTGGAGATCAGAGCCCACAATATCGAGATACCATCAGGTTGCTAGCGAGAAGTGATTCGATACTATCGACCCATATGTCGATACCATCGACTAGTGGAGCTTCGGCGACGGAAGAAGACAAAAGCGACACCTAAGAATGTCGATACCATCGACCCTCGTCAATGGTATGGAGATGGCATCAGGCGCAAAGATAAAAGAAAAGAAGAACTGGTGATATCGTGCTAAGTCGATACCATAGACCCGCGTCGATGGTATCGACACTGTCAGATATGAGTTTACTTCAGATTGATCTTAATCTGACGGTTGTGATTAATTGGCAACCTAACTCGGGAATTATACCTAATGACGGCGCCCAAGAGGGAATCATCACGTCATTAGCCGCTGCACACGTCCTGAGAAGGTGTGGAGAGAAGAACGGAGCCCAGAAGCACGCCCCAGCCGATCCGGACGCCGAAGAAGACGATTTCCACCACCAAAAGGTGGGAGAACGCGTATTCCACACCAAGGATCACTTGGATCTTCTCCGTTCAGGGGTTTCACCACTCAATCACGTTTTTCTCCATGTTTCCCTTTTTTTACTCCACGTTTTTCTCTGAGATGAACATGCGGGGCTAATCCCCTGTCTTTAGGACCGGGAGTAGCTCGGGAATTCATTGTATGACAATTTTATCATAGTAATTCATATCTTATCTCTTAAATCCGTGGTATAATTTCGTTTTCTCAATTATATTGTTATGCTTGATCACCATAATAATAATATAATGCCCTTAATTGCTTTGAAAGAAGAATTAATGGTTGAAAAGAGACAAAATTTACATTAATTGACAAATCCCTTGAACAAGGTGGTGTAAGGTTAATGGTGGATACCGAGAGATCATTTTTAATGCACCTAGTTTAGGGTATAGGTTACTACGACAGTGGAACTGACCTAGACGTAGGTAGTGAATTGTACCATGACAGTGGACAATTCTGATTTCATGCCACTACCCGGATAGAGATATAAAATTGAGTGACTGCATAGAATTTGATACAATGAAAACCCGCGGTGAAACCGCAATCCTAAAGATCTCATTTTAAATTGATTAAACCAAACATTTAATCGATTGCTTTGTTTTGTTTTGTTTTTATTTTCTTTTAATTTTAACAACAACTCTCAACTATTTAATCAGTCTAGCTGATCACGAGTAGTTAGTAGGAGTCTCCGACAATTTCACGTATCCCTGAGTTCGACTCGGGCCTCCAAAGGCCTATATTACATTGACGCGTTCACTTGCGTTTCTACGCACGGTAAATTCGTGTCAGACCACCAAGCTTAGAGGGAAGCTTTTGTAAGATGTGCCAGCTGCAGAACTGATACTTGCAATTCGGAAAAATAGTAAGGATAGCAGCATTCATAGTCGGGTCTTGATCGGTTATCATGGACACCGGCTCTTTGCCAAAACAAAGTAGATACTGCTTGAAAACCTAGACAAATGACTCGTTCTTCTCGTCAAACATAAGAGCTGAAGCAAACAAGACCGTCTTACGATGGTGATCAACACCACCAAACATTCCAAAAACCATCGAATACTTGTTGGTGTGGTAGGTGGTATCAAAAACAATTGCATTGCCAAACAACCCACAGTCTTCAACAGAAACAGGATCAATCCAAAATAGATGAGTCAAGCAACAATCAGGATCGTTTTGGTATGTATAGAAGAATTTCTGATCGAGTACCTTAAACTTGGAAAACCGATCCAAGACCATGTCGACGTCGTACTTGGTCGACTCTTTCCTCTTGCTACTGATGTTTCCATGAGCTTGTCTGCTAGTAAATGTCAGATTTTCATAGCCGCCAGACTCGAATGCCATCAATGCAATTTGTCTCGATACAGGTATGTTAGCTTGGCTCATGGAAGAAAGGATATCTTTTTGAGTTTCATCAAGAGATCTGTTACACTTCAGGTAACGGAGATGTGCATCATCAACAAGATCGTGGTTGTGTTCCTCAACAAAGGCAGTCACAACCCACGTGGATGAGGACTTGTCTAGCGTGAATCGGATCATGGCTCCACAACCACACCTCTTCACAGATCACTTGTGCTTCTTAGACAGCTTTTCCTGCAACTTACCCACTTTATCACAAACGGGGCTCAGAAGCCCTCTTGACCTCTTAGAACAGCCCATTGTACCCTGCTTATCAAAAACCAGATCTTTGGCAACGGGAATCTTAGTTCCCCGTTCATACCTGTTGCCATCTTTCTTGATATTAAAACCAATCATGCCAGCGTAGCTAGAATAGAATGAGATAGCTTCATCTAAACTTCCAAAGTGGAGACCAATTTTAGGAACTGTAGCTGGCGGCAGAGTGGAAGCATCAACAGAAGGATAAGAATTAGCATTATCATTATCAAGGCTAACATTTGAATTAGCAGCATCTGTATCAAGGCTGGGATCCATTACAACGTCTGGCAGTAACTCAGCAGTACAGAGGAGTAAACCTGAAACAACATAGAGTAACTCTATCAGGCCGAAGAGTAACACATCATAACAAATGAGTAACTGAAAGAAGATTTGTATTCCAAATTACAAATCAGAATAAAATAGATTTCCAAGTTCAACATAAACACTTAAATTGAAAAAGAAAATACAGATAGGTAACTTGTACAAATAAGTTTATATGTAGATTTTCAAGTGAGCTTCACAACAGCAGAAAAAAGAGCAAGGATTTGAAATAGCTACTACATCTGGTACATGTCATCGAAGGCATGAATTAAGAAAACAAGGCCAGGCGAGGTCCATAGAGGCGCAATTCTCAAACAAGTCGACAACTACAGAAAAAGGTGTAATGACATAGTACCTTAATAGAGAGAAGAATTGATCAAAACTACTGCTTAAGAAGTTCTGCAAGCATTTGCTTGACCTATCCTAGAGCGTCGTCGCTCCTTTCAGGTGCCTAGGGCGTCACTGCAGGCCGCTGGAGGTAGCCGAAGCAAGGCTGAGTAGCGAAGGTCGTCGCAAATAGGCGAGAGAGAAAAAGGACAGCGGAGAATGGTTCCCTTCTAGGTCGGGTGGCACTTTCAGATTGGGGCACTGCCCTATGGGAAGGATGGGCAAGATGCAATAGTTGCACCGTCAATGTAGCTTAGGAAGAAGTCACTATGCAGTTGGGGGCGAAGTAGGGCAAAGCAGATAGGAAAGATGTAATAGTCGCACCATCAATGTAGCTTAGGAAGCAATCACTATGTAGTTGGGGGCGAAGCAGATATGGCTTGACGGCGGAATAGCCTGTATGGAAGCGTCGTACGCGTCAGATTGGCGACGAGAATGAGCGCCGCGCAGACGGAGAATCAAGGCCGCGCAAACGGAGAATGAGTGTGTGACGGGTGTAAGTTACCCGCGCGGGTAACAAATATTTAGCCATATATATATATATATATATATATATATATATATATATATATATATATACCATTATTGAAGCATCAAATACAAATGAATTTGTTTCTATTACACCTATTGAGATACTACTATCATGTGGAAAAATGTAATCCACATTATATATTTTCAAGTTTCAAATAATAACTGTTTGAGACATTTTTTAGAAAGTTGATGCGTAGAAAGTATTGGACTTCTTAATTAGGTTGATCACTAGTTTCATTTTTTTCTTTTAGATAATTTTCTATAATATGAAGTTCTTGGTATTCATATTTTCTTAATAATGTTTTATAACCAAATGTTTTTCAAGTTGTTTTTCAAAATAACAATGCAAAAAATGATCTCATTTCTGTTTGAAATGTCTTAGGATGTTTGCTTAATTATTTTTATGACATATCTCAATTTCTATCGCTTGAATTTTTTTTCTAATAATCATTGTGTTATAATTTTATGTGAATATTATATATGACATAACAAAATTTTCCCTTACAATATGATGTCATGTGGATAGTATATATATATATATATATATATAGGCTAAAAGAATCGTGTACCTGAGGCATGTAGCTTACATGTACCAATCTTCATTTAAGATGATAGTAAAAATCTATTAAAAAATACAACCTCATAGATGTGATGTATACCCCTTAGATAAGATGTGTATCAAAAATCAACACAATATGATATTCATAGACCATCAAAATAAATCATGTGTATTTTCTAATCAATGGTATGTTACAAAAATTGTAGAAATCGGTGGATGATATATTGTTATATCTCATGATCTATATGAGATATGATAATGATTTAAAAAAAACATCTAATCCATATAGATTTAAATCAATCCATATGGTTGGATTTTATTAACATAATCTAGATGTGCCATTTAATTTAAATAATATATATAAGTATATGTATATGTGACTTCCCCAATAAGATAAACAATGGGCTGGTAGTTATTCGATTTTGAATTATTGTTAGGTGAGTATCCTAAAAATTGAATTTTCAAACATAAGATAATACATGTAATTATAGAGAGAAATGAGGACTTTAAGTTATTTCTTGCTTTTGAGGAATTATAATATTGTGGGTTTTCTGAATTATTTAATGATATATTATTTATACATGTATTCATGTTCTTTACCTTATATATAATTGACTAAAAAATAACTTGGTGAACTTGTCATCACAACTATTTATACCTTTTCTATATTAAATAGGGTTGTAAATGGGTATGGGTAGACCCGCAGATCCCGTAATCTGGACCCTTAAAAAATTCATCACGGGTTTAGTTTTTTATACCCGCATACCCTTGGTCCCATATACCCTTGGACCCACATATAAGCGGGTCCAATAATGGGTATGCTTGGATCCAGACCCGCTAGACCTGTGTACCCGCTGTACATAAGTAACTATTTAATATATATATATATATATATATATATCATACTTTACTAGTCAAACTGATATAATTCTTAATATTATATCCTACTCTAACCGTAATAAGGTTGAGACTAGTCATATAATTAAGAATTTACTATTCTAGTTACAATAATGAACATCATATGTAAACTTAAAATCAAAATATCTACTAATTCACGTTACTTTCTACATAAGTTAAATGTTATGATGATGACTACAAATATGTAAACAATTAACTCAATTAATGTTAATGTATAAAATATAGCATTATCTAATATAACTATTGCATGTGAATTTACTATATAATAATGACATCTTGTTGTGTTAAAATATACAGAACATAGTTATTTTTCTTATATAAACAATATGATGTGCTATAGAAGCGCTTACCCGCATACCCACTATTATTGTGGGTACGGGTATGGTGTGGGTCTAGGTTTTGTATTATGCGGGTCTAGAACTAAAATTTGACCCACTAAATTAGATGGGTATAGGTATGGGTATGTCCAGACCCCCACCGTTTACACCCCTAATATTAAATGTACAAGATGATACCTTAATTTGTTGAACACATGTATAAATAATATGTCTATTGACTCTAAACCGATAGCTAGAGATAATATATAACATTTGGATGGTAATTAAATTTATTTGCATTAATGATTGGTATTTCAATTCAGTATGATTTACAATAAATGTATTTCACACCTTGATACTTTTAAAAAAGGAGTGACAAATACTTCCAAAATAGAAAAATATTATCATATTTTACAATCTCATGATAGGGGAACATGAGATACAATAGGAATAACTTGCGACCCTATAATCGTGACGAATACAAATTCAAGATTCCAAAGAAATTCTTGCAATACTTGGTCTAGTTACAAGATTATCTACATGTTGACATTGTTATTGTATTTAAAAATTTATTCAGTAGATGTAGGTATTGGTAAAAAAATGTCAAACTTGGGACTACAATTTTTCATAATGAATCTAATCAATGATTATAAAATAAAGGAATGGTAAAGAGGAAAACAATTTGTGATTAACTAATATTAATCCTATCAAAAACTCTATCACATACAATAGTGTGTGTTGACTCAAAATTAATCAAGTTGAAACAAAAATCATTGTTATGGGTTTCAATCAAGAATGACATCAAATCTGTAATGATAAAGTAGATATATTGTTTTATATATAAAAGATATATAAAATAAACTCTAAATGTTTAGGTCATTCTAATGCAGGAGTTTATTCATTTTCAATATAATGTTCCATTAACCTTAGATTTCATTGATCCCAAGTCCCAACGAGTTTTGTTTACGTGAAGGAACTAGGTATTCACATTGGTAAAATTCTATATTAAAGATCAATTTTGATTTTACCTCTACAAGAATTTAGTATAAATCAAAGTTCGGTTCCTTGTTTAAATGTACAACAAACACTCCCAATAGTAAGAAAAAATCTCTAGGTGAGTCACATCTCATGTCAATGAAATGGCACCCGAGTGGTAAAAGTTGTGCTGTATGACCTACATGTCAAGAGTTTGAACCCAAGCGATGGGATGAATGAATTGCCAAAAACATTTTAAAGAGTCACATCTCATAGCGTAAATGTTTCATCCTAAAACTCTAATAAACTACAAGTTCAAATTGAGATTCAACAAATTTATAATATGTAGCCAACTGCTAGTATTGGAAATCATCCTTTTACTTTTTGGCATGTAGATTGGTCATAATGAATAATATTTCTTTATTTCTCCTAGTAGCAATCATATTATTTAGACACCATGTGGACATGTTACATTTTCATATGTGGGGATACACACAATCATTATAGTTGGAAACAAGTTGGTAATCAAACTTGGTTTTGGTTCTATAAAATGGTCATTGTACGAAATAAATTCACTAAAAAACAAGGTCATGAGTAACTTTCTTTACATCAATCATTTCAAGATTCTGTTGGTATCATTGACAACGGTATGTGTACATCATCTAGCTATCAGGCTCTCTGCAAGTTAGTCAATATAGTTTATCCAAACACAATATGTGTAAATCATCTAGCTAGCCGGCTCTCTGCAAGTTAGTCAATATAGTTTATCTAAAAACAATCTAAGAAAAATATAATCTATTGATGGAAAAAACTAACATGCCAATGGACCCACCCTATTTTAAATAGAAACATAAGTTGTTTGTATCTTCTAATCAACATTATGATGAGAAGAAAACATTGATGATATATGGTTGGGAGGTATTACATTTACTAATAACTAAAAGATTGAAATGATAACTTAAATATAAATGAAGAACAAAACAAATTTATGGAATCAATAATTACCTAATATTTAAGCTTCCCTTTATCCAATTTTTGCATTTCCATTATGAAAATGTATATTTAATTCATACATTGTCATTGTTGTTTCAACAATATTCGATGAAGTTTTTGCCAAGAAATTCCAACAATATTCAATGAAGTTTTTGCCAAGAAATTAATCATAGCAAGACAAGGAAAGCTACCAAGGAATCGAACAAACACCAATTGATTTGAAAGTTGAAGGGTTGTGACTGAAGGAATCCAGATGGATAGCCTGAAAACCAGAATTGATTTGCATCTTTATTGCACTCTAGCTCCCTTGGTTTGTATAGGCACTGCAACTGCTTACTCATAACCATCTGATATGTTTGTTGTGCTTTCTATAATTTACTCATCATAATTGATGTGTTCATTTACAATCATAATTCATCCAAGGTTGATCACTTGGTTATTGCATGAGTGATTATGATGTTGACCCATCGGTGGGGTTGTTTTATTTTTTATTGTATTCCCACTGCAGACTTGGTGACTTCTATCTCACTGTAATGTCCTCTGTTTTTTCTGAGTCGTATGTTCCAGTGCATTAGCGCATGATGGATTAGTAGCTTAGATAAAATATAGTGGTATTTCTGTTTTCTATGACGAGTGGATGGAACGAGCTATGTACCTTGCCCATGGACCAGATGACTAAGATAGAACTTTTCCACACATTATAGAAAAAGAGACACGGACTCTTCATTCTCGACTTCGCTGGTCACTTGCAAACATTCTAGGTCCGACAATAGTTATGATGATGTCGATAAACGCCAGTGGCGGCTAAGAGGAGCCGACGAATTAGGAAGGTGATAACCAGAATATCGGTACAGAAAATCAGATCCGGACTGAATCACTCTTGGCAAACTCTTGGTTGCTTAAAAACCTTATATGCCCAATATCATGACCTTGAGTATGAACGCCGTTGACGGCAAGGAGGAGGCAATGAATTAGGACGGTGATAATCGGGATATCATTTCAGAAAATTAGACCTTGACTGGATCGTTCTTGATGGTCAGGTGCTTTCTTAAAAACCATCCAGGTCATATATGCCATGACGTAGAAAATGAACGTCGGAGAACGCTATGAGAAATCAGTGAAGTTAGATGGCGGCCAGAAAAACGTATTAGATGTGGAAGATGGCTTATACGAAATTTTTTTTGGAAGATGTTATCATTGATAATTCTCTACGTGAAGAGTCTATTGTTTTTTTGTTGACGGAGTCCAGCATATTATGTAAATGAGGGAGGTATAATAGAAAGGAGCGCCCGTGTTTATTTGAGCTATTTGAGGAGTCCAATGGTTGATGGAAACTACAAATGACGGAAATGAGTTATAATGCTTAGAATGATAGAATAGTAGATTTGTAGCTCAAATTACTTTGAAATTTAAATAATATTGGATTATTCAAAAATATGTGCTGCACAAAGTTTCATATCATTTGGGGTTTTTGTAGACTTTTGGTTGACCATATTTCTCTAGGAAAAATTCAGGCCGCCACGCTATATACATCAAAGTATAAAAGTGTGGTATTCAATTTTTTAGTAATTTATTGATAACTTAAAATAAAAAAAAAGTTACTAGTAGGTTAAATAATTGATTTAAGAGAAAATATTAAATTTTATAATTTGGTATGTTATTTAAAGATGCAAGGACTATTGTATTGGACGAGTTTGATGATAGTGAAAACTCAACAAATGATGTGTTAATGAAATAAAAAATACGATTGTAGGATCTATTAAAATTGTTCAAAAAACCTACATTAATCTACACTAGAAAAATAACATCTTAGTCGACTATCACAATATGTCATACATTTCTGTTAGATTAATTAGATAATTATGTACATGAGATTAATTGTCTTGGCCCACTTGAATTAAGCTATGTTTCCTTGTACTTGTCTCCTCTCCTATATATAAGAGGCGAGTTTGTTTTCTCAATAACAAATATATTTCTAACCTCGCCAAAGATGTGGCATCTGAATTGGTAGAGTTGATGTTGTACGACTTAGATTCTAACCCTGGTGATGGGATGAATAAATCACTCATTTTAATAAAAAATATAGTTTTGGCCTCCATATTATTTTCTTACATGGTAATAGAGCATTGGATCCTAATTCTAGACAAAGAAGAGAGTCTCTGCTTGCTAGCGGTAGTCGTCGTCCCCACCTACATGGTCGTCTCTTCTCTTCATCTTTTTTGAAAATCAAATATCTTTTTCTCTATGCCAATGTTTGTCTTCCTAGTCATCACCAAATATATCTATAGCCTCCCTAGATATGTTCCTTCTTTCATGGCAATGAGGAAATCCTATTTCCCCATATCCCCTCTCCAATTTGTACCTCCCGAT
Source organism: Alisma plantago-aquatica (assembly GCA_963693085.1). Classification (NCBI taxonomy): domain Eukaryota; kingdom Viridiplantae; phylum Streptophyta; class Magnoliopsida; order Alismatales; family Alismataceae; genus Alisma; species Alisma plantago-aquatica. The sequence goes on along the minus strand of OY856410.1, from coordinate 836,063,204 downwards.
AACAATAATTAATGTATTTGTTAGTAGCAAGTTGACGATCACCGAGGAGAGTTCTTCTCTCATTCTATCTTTCTTGACATTGCATGGATCATCGCCCTTACATCTATTGGTTAGGCAACCCCTCCATCCATGAGCCTTTTCTATTCAAGGCCCTACATATGAGGAAGACATTGTGTATCGTATGACTTTCATCAGTGGCGGAGACACACATGGGAACCTTGAGGCACGTGCCTCACCCAACATTTAAGGTAAAAACTGTATAATAAAGTGATGCGTCAGATTTAATAGAAATAGAATAGTATCCTAATACAGTTGCGATTCTGTAGCCACAAAAACCGAGTACAAGTCCAACTTATATTGTCTCTCCTTCCTTTTTCAATTAGACGGTTCACGTCCCAATACAAAAGTTCTATTGTGCCTCTACCCAAAGTTAGTTTGTCTCTTCGGTCTTATCTCTGGAGTCATTGTGATGTTTGGCTATCAGACTTGAGTAACAATAGGGAAACCACAGAAACGAACCGCAGAAACGCAATCCAACACTGACGCTTGTTGCCTTGCCGCTGCGGAGACGCATTGAGGGGCAGCGTGTAATTGCCTGCCTACCTACCTACCTGTCCTCCGCAATAGAGATAGTAGCATCAAGCAACAATTGCAATATTCTAATAGCCAAAGACACAAGTGCATTTCCGCTGCGAGAGATCATCTAATCATGTGGGTTGGTTATGTTTTTTATTTATTTTCCAGATTATCGCTTCTCGTTTGTTTTTTCATTTGCTTTTTTTTATTCTTCTAGTGTTCTACAGATTGATCGATTAGTATAGTTATCTTTTAACTTCAATTGCATGTTCTCTTGTCAAGTCAGTTATTTTTATTCCTTCGGTCTCGCAATAAGTAATTTAAGATCTATCTTTTATACATGGACACACTAAAATTCATATTTATAATTAAGAATGATCTTCCCAGTTAAGATATAATTGCCATTAATATAATTTTTTTACACATGATTGTTTAGTGAATGTAGAGGAATCGGAACTTGTGCATATCTAGGGGTGCGAGTTCATAGTACATTGTGTTTCGAGAGACAAATTTGGTCTGCGCTTTTTTAAATTTAACTAGTGGATACATATTGTTTTAAGTATTCCACCTCCTTATGCAACTCTTGGCAGGATTAATGTCAAAATTTAGTTCTCTACCATGTTTGACATATTAATCTTTACTTGTAGACTCGTGGGTCTAGTTATTTCTACATACTATATATGTTGTATTGATATCATCTCTTTTTATTCATTTATGATTATTTAAATAGGAATCAATCAAAGATGGATAAATTTGTAACTGTTAGGAATTTGTGGTGTGTAAGCGACATGTTCTGCAAAACTGAAAGTGCAAGATTTAAGTGAAAAACTCTCCCTAAGACGAGAAGAGTAAAATCACGGGGCAATACCGACCAACAAGCACTATGTAATCAAGATTACAACTCACACCGTCCAGATTTAATTATCCCTAAATCCGAATCGCACCCTCACACGAGAACAAAGATAGGAAGAATAGAATTACACCCAAATGTGTACAAAATATTTCACTTATCTTTTTCTCCTCACAACACCTCTGTCGTTGTAGGGAATCAGACACACAGTTGTGCTCTTGCCTGTTGTCACTGCAACCGCTGACCGGTCGACCTCTACTCCTGACGAGGTTGTGTACCTCGCCTGCCAACCAAAGAACTCTCTCCGCCTAAGAGAGAAAACACATCCTCCACTAAACAGATGGACTGCTATCGTAGTCGCGCCGCGTAGTGCCACCAACTGATGTGCATCTTCCGCTGCTCGGATCCGCCGTCGTAGTTGATGCACCATCAATGTGTCGCTGACTGTCAGCCGCTACTTCACTTCAAGGCAAAGTCACTGACCCTCTCTTACCAAAAGAGAGCACCAACAGTTGTTCTTATTTTCTGGCTCTTCTACCACAGAAGGCACCAAAAATAAACAACTGATGGGATGATCCCAATGGCCTCCCCCAGGGCCTCTATTTGTAGGCATCCATCACATGTAGTAGCAATTAGGAATCTCACTCCAATTCATAGTCCAATTCCTAATCCACTTTCAATGTTGCAAATAGAGAGTCATCTTCTCTCCTATTAGATTTAACTCCTACTAGGACTGGCAACACAAACCAACTCTTACTCAAGCCTAAATACAATTAGGACATGGGCCGAAATCTTATTCCTTTTCCCAACAATCTCCCTCTCTGGCCCATGAGGGAGACTTTATCTTCAGTAATCATCCTGAGTAACTTCTGGATTCCATCACCACCTGTGATGGATTCCGATAGGTGGCCATTCTCCTCAAGCATGTCAGCGTCTTGTCATTTTCAACCCTTTTCTTAAAGTACCACCCTGACTTCACTTTATTCCCAAGCAACTGAGAAGAAGTATCCTGACAATGCCGCTTCTCTCTCCATGCCTACGTTTGGAACTTTCTTTGCTCCCGTTGACCGGTCTGTCGAGCCATCCTGGATGAAAATTGTGTTTCTGACCTTATGCAGTAAGACTCAGAAACCTTCCTTTAACACTCCCTCTGTCGATGTAACCCCACATCAAGAGTCTGATCCTCCATTCTACATACATCAACTACATGTTCATTGTATTGTCCTTCCTCATGTACGCACTGTCTAGAAGAAGTCTTTGGAGCAATCTTCTCTAACTAGGAGTCGTCCTGATGCTTGTAGAAACTACCTTTCTACCCTTGCTGGCATCACTAAGAGAATCCCGCAGTTCAGACCTGTGGCTATTTGTAGGAGTACTTCCAAGTCCTCCTCGTCTCTTTTGAACTGGCGTTGGCTTCTTAACTTCTTGAACCTTCTCTTTGTGCACTCTCAATGTGGTTTTATATATATTGTAGCACAGTCTACCTCGAGCTATCACCAAACACCCTTTTGTTTCTTTGCACATACGACCACCGAACCCGAGATCATATTTGCTCCTATCCAACAAGGAACTAGAAATTACACTAAGCCTCAAGTTTGGAATATGACGAACATCCTTGAGCATGATAGTATACCCAACATCTATTTTGGCGCCGACGTCACCAATCCCAATGATCTTTGAGTAGATAGCATTCCCCATCCTCACATTGCCAAAGTTCCCTCTCTTATATTTTGTGAAGAACTTCTTGTGAGTTTCAACATGACATGTCACCCCTGTATCTACATCCCACTCAACACCATCATTTGTGTTCAAACCCTGCTCTTGGACTGTCAATACTAGATCTTCCACAATGATAGTTGTATTGCTATGGTCATCATCCTCATGTTCTTTGGAAAGTTCTTGTGACACCTTCTTCTAGATCTTACAATCCTTCTTGAAGTATCCAACTTTTCCGCAACAGTAACATTCTTTACTCTTTGTCTTTGACTTTCCGCAATTAGAACTGTGATTGCAAGTCTGATTTCTTCCTCTACCTTCAACGTATAGAGTTGAACCTGAAGAATCATATTTTCCACATTCCCTTCTGCGGATATCTTCACTCAGAATCAAATCTTGAATATCGTCAAGCTTTAGCTTCATGCCTCCTGACGAACTGCTGACTGCTGTCATCGTAGCAGACCAACTCTCGAGCAAAGAGGAAAGTAAGATAAGGGCTTTGACTTCATCATCAAACATTATCTCCACTGAGTTTAGTTGAGTAATTATGACGTTGAACTCATTGATGTGATCTACTACTGAGGCTCCTTTACTCATCTTCAGGTTGAACAAATGACGCATCAAATATACCTTGTTTGTAGCTATAGGATTCTCGTACATATTTGATAGCATTAGTAAAATTGGTTGAGTTTCCCAAAAGTAACCTCAACCGATCACACTATATGAAAAGTGTGGTAAAAGTGTTTCTAGACATTGAAGTGTTGCAAAACTTGAAAAAGTATCCTTTGCAACACCCCAAATGGCTAGTATTCATCCTTAATTGTTTCTACTGGCTAGGAGGCATCCCCAACACTAAATAGGATCCCTTGGTATTCATCCCATGGTTAGTCAAGCACTATGAAGGTCCCTATATTATAGTTGAGTGCATCCAAGAGTCTCCTATCTCTCTCAAGCTTGTTCACTTACTACATCCATTAGAGTGACTATGAGATTTGTAAGAGAGATAATCATATGTGTATATCTTGTGAGGCTCTCACTTTCTCAACCTGCGGATCTCTCATTTCTACCAAGAAGATGAAGTTGAATATTATCTCTCTTGTCTAAGATAGGTGAAGAAGAAGAAGGGAAGGAGTCCCTTGGGGAAAGCTTCTCCTTGGTGAAGGTTAAGTCAAAGGCAGAAGATCTATGAAGAGTGGGTAATTCCTTTAAGGCAGAAGACTTGTGTAGGAGTGGGTAAGTCCTTGGTGTAGGTGGGAGACTCATTGCAAAGAGGGTAAGTCCTTGTAGAGGTTTAGGACTCGTGGTCATGGATAGGTAAGTCCTTTGGTAGGTTGTTGGCTTCCTTCTCCTTAAAGGGAAGGTTGGGTGTCCTTGGCCCAGAAAAGGAAGTTCTTAATGTATGCCTTATAATGGAATATAAGTATGACATGGTTGCAAAATCCTATAGCTTGACCTCTCTAGGTAGTTGATCGACTTTCTCGTAGTTTGAGATTGGAACCACTCTACATATATTTTATTCTTGTGCTTGTTCAAACTTTCCCTCCCTTGCTATGTATGTTTTAGTTGCACTCAAAGTTCATACTTGCCATATTATCTTAGAAATATCTTGAAAGTCTAATGAATTTTGTTTAAGTGCATTTAAATCTATTCACCCCCCTCTAGATCCAATCCATTGATCCAATAGATATAATTAGACACAATCTGAGGTATGTTGCATCTCTATTTGAGCATATTGAGCAATGACCTATGTTTCTCTTTCTCTTGGTCCTTTGGACATGTTATCCTATACACTTCTCTATTATATGAAAGGTTGACTAATTTGATTCATTATATGTTGATATTGATATTGATATTGATATTGCATACTTGGTTTGACAGATATTCTTATTGGACTCTGGTTCATGTCTTGTTCATTTTATTCCATGAGAAAAGTCTAGTTTGAGTGTTTGATACCCCAACCTTCTTTTGATGGACTTTTTGACCTTATGTTGCACCTTACTTGTGAATATTGTTAAATATTTGTTTATGGGTCATCGACCCTGCCTAACAATATTTGGATGTACTCGTCCCTTATGTGATCTTGACAAAACTTATTCTCACCTCTACATTATGCATGTCTTAGATTAATTTTATTTCTAGAGGCGGTAAATCTGTACACCATTTGGACCTACATTTTCCATCATGAGCGTGTGTATTTCATTCATATATATAAAGGGGATGTGTATTCCACCTTGGGTGTGTGTCTTCGACCCAATACTTCTTGGTTGAGATCCAATGGTGTCCCAGCCTTACTTTTAATAACCTTAGTTGAATGTTGATTGCATGCACTATTTTTGTGAGAGTAAGGCAAGAAATATATTTTTGTTATCTCTTTCATAATATTCTTTTGATATCCATTTAAATGACACTTCCCTTTTGTATGGGAAACCTTATTATATTTGATGTTCTTTTTCCCTTATATTGCTCAATCCATATTTTTATGTACATACCAACTTTTATGGTGACAAATTTCATCTTTGTCTTCTCTTGTTGAGTATGCTTCCAACCCCTTAGGTGAAAGAGCATGTAAGGCTTGACATGATGACATGGACTTGACTTACCGGAGCTCATGGAGATTAGACTTGAGATTGCTGGATATCCCTCTACTTAGATCATAAAGTTTTTTCTTACATGTAAACCTCAAGTGGGAGAGTATTATGTAATGTTTTGAATTGAATATAGTCAATTTATTTTCCTCCGATATACTCTAGTCTTGTATTCCATTATTTTGAAAAATGAAAAAATACACCAGCTTTATCATACTTGTTAGTGTGTTTGGATTAGATGGGTTTATTTCCTCAAATTAGTGAGGAGTGGATCCCCTATCGGGTCCCACTCCTTGCAAGACAGTATAAGAGCCCTTAGTAGTCATATTATGGCTATTTCAATTTTGTCTCCTTTAGGTTTCTTATCTTCTCCCATAAGTTCCTTATAGAGCCCTTACCTTATGTGAAAATCTTAGATGATACGTTTAACCTAGATGAGTTGATGAAGGAAAGATGTTGAATAATATGAGGTACATATAAATAATCTTGATTAGTAAACCCGGATGTAATGAGGTTTGACTTGAGGATGGCATTAGGTTTAGAGGATGTGGAAGTGGTAGGATAAGGAGATTTTATTTTGTAAAAAGTTGTGACTTGGTTCTCACATTGGTTTTGATACCATCTTTATTTTATCTCGTAATGTTTCTTAGCATCAAAAATTATTTTCATTATACTATTATATGTACAAAGGTATTTTTATCTAGATTTTTTTTTTATGATTTCTTGAATAAACTAACAAAGAAGGAACATCTCTTATTTGGAATGGAAACCTTAGAACTCAATAGAAAATATTTCATAAACTCTAGTTTTGTGCATGGAGTATTGACTAGGAATATATGGCATGTACAAAAGGTTTAGTTGACCTACCCTTTTGTAGCCTATGACCTTTTTTTCTCATCTGAACCATAGGGTTGTTAGGTTATCAACACAAGGACTTGAAATTCAACCCGAGGTAGTTATGACATGTTAGTTGGATGCATGACCTATGTATAACATAAACTCCTACTAAAGTATTCATAACTAAAAGATCCATAAATAACCCTAATATTTTTAGGAGTTGTTTAGTTTGGCTTATTAGGTTAAACCTTTTAAGGGGTGGAGAGTAGTTTGTTGATAATGTATGGATAATTAGATTTCAAGTACGAAATCCTTTTAAGGGGTGGAGTGTTGTATTGTATCAAAACCTAGAATTTTACCCTATTCCATGATTAGGAGGATAGTATGCTTAGTTTCTTAGATTTGACCAAACAAGGATGGAGTTATACTTTAATGTATATAGTTTATGAATATAACATTGGTAACTCACTGGTAACCCATAAACATATAAAGGGTTTGAAAAAAATATAACACATTATATGGCATCAAGCTCTATGATCTTTTTTTTTGGTGGAAGCCAGGAGGCTATTTATTCATCTCTCCCTCCTCATGCAAGCCAATATGGAAAGACATTACAGGGCATCAAATTTTCATGAAGTGGAGAAGGAAATGTGGTAGTACTACTACCATTACATCTATCTTCCAGTAAAACATTATCAATACAATCTGGTGATGGGGTATAGTCAAAATACCCATTGAATCTCTGTCGGTGTTGCTTTGCTAGCAAATCTGTAGCTTTATTACAGTTCCTTGGGGTGAATCCTACTCTCCATTCTGACATGTCATTTAACCTTCTTTGCATTCTATCAATGAACCGTGCAAGTTTAGGTTTGCTTTCAGGCTGGCATTTCAATAGATCTACTAAGACCTTACAATCAGTTTCGAATATGACTCTTTGGATATAGTTTCTTCCTGCAATCTCTATGGCCAGATCGACCGCCATAGCTTCTTCTATGAGTGCAGACTCGGTTGTCATTGTTCTAGCATGCCCATGGATCCGACGTCCCTCCTGATCCCTTGCCACCACAACTATTGTAGCCTTCCTTTTAGTCCAAGTTGCATCAATATTGATTTTGATATACCCAGTGGGTGAGGTGGACAGTCCAGGTTCTTCTGGTATTCTTGAGTTGTGCTCTGAAACCACTGCCTTCCATGCTATGTTGTTTAATTGGATCTCCTTTTAAATGTGTTGCACCAGGGTCTGCATGAATATGTGCTAACATGTAAGTAAGTTAATAAAATATATCACATATTCCTCCTTTTTGTAACCAATATTCACATAAGAACTAAGATATGTTTAATAAGGGGTAAAATGTGCATTAAAAAAATTGATGTTTACATGTCTGTAAATATGAATAATGTACCATTATCTAAATATATATTGATTTAATGGACTTAATATGATAAATAAGAAAAATATGGAAATTCATGCATAATAGTATAAGGAAACTCTTTTCATAACAATGTGTATATAATGGAACTATAAATAATAAATAACGATGGTAATGTAAAATAATATAATTGTGACAATCATAAAAATCTAATTGTATTATAATTCATAAAAGTAAATCTCAAAACCCAAATCCAATGGAATAATAGTGATCTTTGGGACCCAATTATCTTGGGTTCCAACTATGAGATTAAAATAATAATCCTAGATATATACTCTAAAATACTAAATAATTTGATGGATGACTTCAAAAGTGTAAGTAAATCTCAAACCAAATTCTTAATGTCCCAGATAGTCTACATGCCAAATTTGGTATAATATGAACAATGTATGTCCCTTTAAGTAAATTAGGATAGGAAAACATGTTAAAATACCTAATAATGTAAATATTATGTCCATGTACCTTAGTTTTCTAAAGTTACTCAATTTTCCTTTTCATGAGTCTGATTTTTCTAATTTACCTATGGTCCGAGTTTATATCCCTGTCACCCAGACTTGCCAAAATAGAGGCCTACTCAGTTCGATGGATTTTAACTTCACACTAGTTCCATTGTCTGCTTCCCCACTTTCCTTCCATTTTTTTTGCCACAGTAAGCCTAGACCCCTTTCATGCCTTCCTCCCTTTTATCTTGCTCCTCTATACTTTTCTTGCCATGATTCTTTCTCCCCCACCTTCTTCAACCCTTTATGAACCCAGTGACCCTATAAAAGCTAGGGTTTCAGGGGCATCGTTGCTCCGTCCGCACCATGCCTTTCTTCTCCCCCATTCTTCCCATGTTCCCTACATTCTTCTTTTTTCCCTATCATTATGAGCCTTTGGTCTTCTAGGAGAACTCTCCATGACCTTCTTTGAACTCCCTTATACCAGTCACCATTGTTATTTCAACCTATCTGGTTTCTAACCATGTCTCCCCTACTTTGGCCGCCTGCGCCTGGGGACTTGGGTCAGGATTGAGACTTCTGACTTTGCAAGGTGTGGTGAAGTCATGGATTCACTCGACCAAGCCCGTCAATGCTTCTTGGTCCCTCCACTGCAGTGTTTTGTCATCAAAATTGAATCGATTCAAGCTATTCCAAGCCCCCATTCACTTGTGATAGGATCAATTGGCCCAATCAAAAGTTCAACTTCGTTGTTTTCTTCTTTTTCTTCACCTTTAGCTTTTCTGACCCAAACTGAGTAGTTTCTAGTAATCATTTTTAGATGAAATTTTGCCTAGTCATTTCCCCAAGTTCCTCCACCTCAAAAAATCTTTTCAGGAGGGATTTTGGTCACCCTTGCCACCATGGAAAATAATATGGGCTATTTACCTTTGTCTTAACCCAAGGAGTACACCTATAGCCTTTGTTTCCCTGAAGGCAATCACAACTCTACCCATGATCGAAGGTTAGAGAAGTAGTCATGATTTTGGCATCTGTTAGGGGTGAAGAAAATGATTGTAAGGCCCCTGACCTAGCTTAGTGCTTGAGTACTTTTGCTTTGCTTAATAAGATGTTTAACCTTAATCTAATCCTTTGAGATGCTTTGTTAAAATGTGACAACCTTATATTTCAATTTGGTCATGTTTGGATGAGGTTTGAGGTATGTGTCCTTATTTTGGACCAAGTTGTAATTTACCCAAGTTGATGGATTATCTTGCAATTTATGACATGTAGAGTGTTCCCTTAGTGCTTTAACATCATGAGAGAGAGAATGATGTTGAAGGGCACCTTGTTTGGACCTTGATTGAGGATGTGGCATCCTGTGGTGATGCAAGTATTTCTAGGGTTTTTGTTGGTAAGGTATGCCCAAAGAGCTAATCATGTGATAATTGACATGACATATACCTTAAAGTATTTGATGAATACATGTAAAGGCAAGCTTCCAGCTCATTCTTTTTTGTTCAGTTATGAGATAATGAGGAAACACTATGAAATTCTAGAGAATAATATTACTCAATGACTTATGTCTTCAAGTATTAACATTGTCAAAATGAGATCATACAGATGTGAAGAGTACATATACATATTCTCAATATGTCCCTAGTCGGTTGTTACTGTGGAAGGCAGATAGACACCAGTAACACATAAGATTGGAGTGTGAGTTGGTTGATGACTGGATCTCACTAAGTTATGATAAGATATATCAAACCAAGAATACAGATACATGTTAGGGAACAGTGTATCAGACAGACTCACCTTGAGAGTGACACATGGTTGTGGTGGCCACAGTCATCTCTCATAGTGAAGCAGGTGATTGTGATTCTTAGACCTGAAATCACTGCACTCGTCACATGTTGTTGGGTACGCTTTGACATCATCAAATGAAATCCTGAAACATGGGTTGTTATAGCAGTGATGATTAGACTGATAAATGCATGCACATACACATGTGAATCAATATATGATATTGAGGTGACATTATCTCAAATAGTCTACTCTTGGTTCAAGGAACATGGATTGAATGTTAAGAGGATGGCCTTCCATGCATCAAGTTCATCTTGGATATCAGAGACAAAGGAATTATACAATCACTACATCACCTTACACAGAAGGTAGGTTGAAGTCGTTCTCCAACTTTATTCACTTGGGTAGCACTTATGTGCAAGTAGGCACCACTCTTTTCTTATGATGTCATTAGCCAATTACAGACATTCACTACCAACGTTATATGGGACCTATAGGGTCACACACATAGGAACTCATCTAGAAGATGAGTTTTTGAAAAAAAAATTGCAAATTGTTTTGTAGAACCAAACGACAACAACAAACGATCACTTTTTTCTATAATCGGTCCTTGAGAAGGACAAACTTATTGGGAACAACTTCCATGATTGGTTCAGGACGCTGAGAATTGTTCTCACATAGGAGAGCAAGTTCTATGTTCTGGAAACACCAGAACCAGAGGAACCAACTCAAAATGCTCCACGGGATGACAAGGATGCTTACAAGAAGCATACTGAAGACACCATGGATGTCAAGTGGCTGATGATATGCTCCATGAACCATGAGTTGCAAAGGCAACATGAGAACGTGGAGGTGATTGAGATGGTCACACATCTCAAGAACATGTACCAAGATCAGGCAAGAGAGGATAGATACAATGTCTCCAAGGCACTGTTCAAGTGCATCATGGCCAAAGGAGATCTAGTAGGTCCTCATGTACTCAAGCTCATTGGGTATGTGGAGAACCTAGCTAGACTGAGATTCCCCTTCAGCTAAGAGTTGGCCACTAATGTGATTCTGCAGTCTCTGCTAGATTCATATATTCAGTTTGTCATGAACTACAACATGAATAACTTTGACAAGACGTTGACAGAGTTGTTGGGCATGTTGAGGATAGCTGAGACACAAATGGAGAAAGACAAGCCCAAATATGTGATGGTGATCAACAAGACAAAGGGGAAGTCAAAAGGCAAAGGAAAAGCTAAGAATATTTCTAAAGCTAGCCATAAGTCCAAGTCTCCAAATCTCAAGGAAAAGGGAGGTGTGAAGAAAGTGAGAGGCAATTGTCACCATTGTCACCAGTCTGGACATTAGAAAAGAAATTGCCGACTCTGGTTAGAGGAAATAGAGAAGAAGGATGGCATTGAGGCTCCCACTTCAGGTATAAACAATATAGGATATATTTTATTACTTCTTAAGTTTTGGTATATGATACCAGATAAGAGATTTGACATACTGATGTGCATGATCTGACAAGAAGTAAATCCCTCATAGAAGGGCAATGATGGACAAGGCGGAGCAAGTAATGCAGAAGATTTGGTCTACATTTAAAATTTATCTTAGTCCAATGGCATGCAATAGAGTTAGTTGAACTGTTATTTCATTATTCCATAAGCAACAATTTTTTTTAGAGAATCTATTTGAAAAAGATGATATATCAATAAAGTATGAGCTTATTGTTTCTATTTCAAATATATGATCTTACATGGCAATGGCCAAAAAACACCTTGTGAAATTTATGCAAAATGATCCAAAGATGAATGCTCATAATGTTTATACCAAAGGATTATAATTGAGAACTCAAGACTGTCATTAGCATTAGTCATCTTGTATGAATATGATAATTGCATGCCTAGAATACATATTGGTGTTAATCTAGAATCCCTTAGTTATTGAACCTAAGGAAACAAGCAAAGTCTTATTGACGCATAATGTGACATAACATCCTTCACTAGATGTAGTGGAAGGATAACCTTTCCATTTAACCTCATATGTATGATGCATGAAGATCTTATGGAGTGAATACTATAGATGATTACGTATACCCCATATCCATTTACTGGTAATATGATGATATGTACTCAGTAAATTAGAAATTTCTTGAAATGTTAAAAGAGACTATCGATGAAGTATGACTTTGATGAAAGCATTAAGAGACTTTGATGAGATCAAATGTTGAAATATTTTACATCAATACTTTGAGTACCTTCAGGAATGAACTGTGATAAGGTATCACAAGTCAAATCCATTTGAACGTGATTATGTGTCAGATTAAAGGAATTGTACTGTGATGATTCATGGTATAAGGAATCATACTGTGATTATTCATGGTATAATTAATCAATTAATCTAGTCTTGTTACATCCTGATATATATATATATATATATATATATATATATATATATATATATATCAATAAATGAAGTATCATCTGAGTGGTTTATGAGACATCATATATGATATGATTTTGGAATGTCCCAATAAATCTAAATGGGATTGAAACCAACATTAACAAAGTAGTTTTGTGAAGAAGGTTTATCCATAAACCATGATTGTTGAATATTACTATTAATCCCAATCCAATAACAAAAGTGTTTTGTTGATAGGATAACTGAGTTTCTAAAGAATCAGTGGGAGTAAAAAGTATAACTCGAAATGTTTGAGGACAACAAAGAGGTACAATGAGAACTATAAGAATCACAATTTGTTGTGGAATCTCAAGTTTGTTATGTAACAAAGAATAAAATAGTTTTGGTAGAACACATCTGAGACTGGAGGATTATGAATCCAACAATTTAGATTGGTTGGTCATATAGGATGAGCCAACTTTTCAACTAGAAGCTACTTCTGAGTAAAATGGGATCCATGTTAGCTAATAAGGTAGGACCTTGATAAGAGCCATGTTACGACCCCACCTTCTCGTAACCCCCAACTAAGGGAGACCGAGAGGTCAAAGTTGCACACATAATTTCTGGATCAAAGGTTCGACAATTAACCAAGAACAATTATTAAATTTTAACAGACTAAAGTGGAAAGCTGTAAGAAAATAAACTTTTGCACACCTTTTGAAAACTTGGATCTCTAAACTTCTATCCACATATGAATTCTACTCTAACTAATCCTCCTTGTATTTTAATTCATGTATTTCGCAATATGATGATTTACTGTTTGTCCTTTTGGCTTTGTACCTAAAACGTCGACAAACAAAACGACAGTCAGCATAAAGTTGGTATGTGGGGGAAACAATAATCGTGCAATTATTCATAACAATGTATTGCATCCAATTACCATTTAACAAACAATTTTACATTTTAAATATAACTGTGCGATCCATGCTTTCCCTATCCTCTGCACTGTTCCTGCAATGGACCTGGATACTACTTTCCTTATAGTAGCTCCCCATTAAACCCCTCATGGTCCCACCTATATGTGAACTAGTTTCTAGGGTTGAGTCATATGGCACTACCCATAACTAGCCCACTCCTTAACTCATGGCATGCTAAAGGGTCTCATGGCACTACACTTGGTAGCCCAATTTCTAACCCACGATAACCTAGACCGTACTCTAGGTTACCCCTTTTTAGCCTTTACAAGCCACATAAGTGGATTTAGATCTAAGCCAGATATATATATATATATATATATTCATGGTGATAATCATAGTCACTTTATAGTTGCACGAAATAAAAGGCATCCAACAGTTATTTTCAAGCAACCGATAAACACGTTTAGAAATCACCGTGAAACTAAAGCGATTATTCATAAGCTTAACCACATACATGTTCAGCTTTCATCAAGATCCTATTTTTTGAGATAGAATCAACCATTGTAGGGAAATCCAATCAAGCAAACAAGTATACACAAAGATCCTGAAATAAACATACAATTTTCCTTTTATCAAGATCTATCCAATCCAACTTACTTCTTAGGATTTCTATTTCTTTTTAGGGTTTCATTTGCAATTAGGGTTTTGCCTCTACTTATAGTACCATAGCCCTAATTAGACAAAACTACATATAACCATTACTTTATCTTCCTATTTCTCCTAATAGGATTAGGATCATAATTTAACAACATATTTCCATATTTTTGAATTAAAATACGATCAACTCTTCTTTTACCCTAAATTAGCCAACTTTTCATGTGTAATAGATTGAAACTCATCTTTAATATTCAACAAGTCAATACTTCTCAAATTAACCTATTCAACCTCAAAGATTCATCCTTTATACTCAATTGGGTTCCTAAGGTTTCTTACAAAATCCTAATCATCTTAATTATCTTCATAAAGGATTCTCTAATCCAAACTATGTTCAAGAATCATTATATTACAGTTGTATTCTTCCAATTTTGGATTATGACCACTAAAAACTCATATTTACCCAAATTAGGGTTTTTAGTTCATTAAACCATGTTCATGATCATAAAACCCTAAAAGAAACATATGAATCATCCTTTTATGATTTCACTCTTTCCTTTACTCTTAACAGGTTAATGTTGATCAAAAACAACATCAAGATTCATCACAATTGATTATATCTCTTTGTAGGGTTTTTCCGTCATTTAATGCATTAAAAGATGTAAAACCCTATACTTTTTAATAGCATGCAAAATTAGGCTTCAAACATAATTGCTTTGTGTTCCTCTCGTACTGAGGATCAATTTTCATATATGACTTATTTTAATTCGAGTTTCCTAGAATTAGTTACGATTTTAGCAAATAAAACATAAAGTGACCAATAGGGAGGTGCCACATAGGCAACAGACTCCCATGTGCGTACCTCGCGTGCGCCCAGCTTTAGTTATAACAAAATGACAATTTTGACTCTGCGTAAGTAATTACTTCTACAGCCCGCGGAGTGGCATATCAGTCGAAAGGCTCTCCGACCTTTTTCTTCCTCATGAACCCTAGTGACGCCGTTGGCTAGGTCTATCCCGCAGGGTTTTGCCTCCCGCCCAAGGTCGTGTAGTCATCTGAAGAGGTTCCTCGACCTCCTCCGCCCTCTGCTGAATCTAGGGAAGCCTCCAGCCAGGACTGAGTCGGTTGGAATCTGAGGCTTCATGTCCGCTAATGACAGCCTCATGTAGATGAGTTGCAGGTGACCCGGTGAGGATCCCCTCAAGCTAGCAACCTTGTAGCTGCTCGGCTTGGAGGGGAGGGGTGCTAGGACTTCCCTCGAACACCTTCCATCACCTTATGGGTCGTTCTATTCCCTGTTGTTAGGGTTTGGACAGAAACAAAGAAGAGAAAGAGAAAGAGAAGCAAGGGATCTCCTTCAACTCGGGTCAAGGGGTCTACCCTTATATAGAGGTGGGTAGCAATGCCCTCGTTCGCCTATCTGTGAGGAAAACAAGTCCCTCATCAACCATGGCAACCACACTTTCCTCGTTTAAGATATAACTCCTCTTTTATTTAAAAAAAAGATATCCTTTTCTAATTGCGATTCTTGGTTATTAGGAAATCCGAATCTTTCCACTTTTATATTCCTTGTGCTTGACTTTCAATCCAATGGCCACGAAATAATATTTTCATTTAGTTGAAATTACTTCCTTTTTAAAAAATACCACATAATTCATTAATTATGTATTCATATTATCTTCGTTTTTCTATTATTGGCATTTTATCTTTCTTTTTCTCCATTGGGGCTTCTTGGACCCCAAGAAACTATAATATTTCAAAATCCTTTTTATTGGATACTCATTATCCTTCTAGATGCATCTAAATGCATTATTTCACATTATCTTGTTTATTTCTCTTTAAAATATCTCTTTTTGAGGATTTATCTTTATTTCTCTTTTATTTTCCTCATTGGTATCCCTTTTAATATTAGTAATCCTTGGGATACGAAATTACACCAAGAATAACTCAATTATACCTCTTTTCATTTGTTTTCCACATTCTACCATTGTTTTCAATTTATTTCTTAATAAAGAAATACTTAATTGATCTTTTCTTTTTTTATTGCCTTTTCTTTGCAACTTTGGACTCCTTGGAACCCAAGGAACCCAAGAGGCATGAAATCCATCTTTGGATTAAATCCCTTTGGCTTCTAGAGGTTTCTACCTCATTCTTTTCTCCATTTTTCTCATTTACTTATTTAATAATTGAATTTCCTTTTTCATTTCCTTATTATTGGGCCCAATAACCAATAAAGCCCACAAAACAACCATCAAAGCTATTGTAAACAAAATACATTTATTTAAAACAAGTTGTACCATTATTTTTCCAAATATCTTTAATATGAGAAATTACATTTCTCAGCAAATGAACCCAAAAATTGGGGTTGTAACATCCTTCCCCTCTTATAAGAATTTTGTCCTCAAAATTCCCTCAAGCAAACAAACAATTCAGGATAAGACTTTTACATGTCCATCATTGGCCCCTATATGGCTTTACCTTACCCATGGCACTTCCAAAGAACCTTTATCATCACATATTCTTTTCTCCGAGTCCTTTCGCTCTGGCATCTATAAACTGCACAGGTGACTCAGTTCGTTTTAGCCTCCCTTGGGGCTCACTAGGTTCATTTCCCGCACATGGTCTGGGTACCTCACATAGGTCACATGGAACTCATTACACATCACTTTATCCTGAGGGGTAATGTCAAACTTAACCTTCTCCACCAATCCATCTCACATGAACCCATGTATCGGGAACTCATCTCTCTTAGCTATAACTTAGAGGGGTCATATTTTCATATCACATATTTTTCCCACAGTGAATTTAACGTCAGTCCACTTTGCATCAACTTACGACTCATGTCATCCCTGGCTCCTTTCAGCCATTATATGATCAAAGCAACTTTATCTGCACTCACTGTGGTCCTTTTCAGGCCTTCACAAGGTCCTTTCACCAACATCATCTTAATGAAGTGGTGACTGACTCAACCTCCTTTACAGAGTTCCTTTACATCCCGACTCTGGTTATGGTGGTGAACATCACATCATAAGAACTGTCTCCATGTATCACCCTGAATGAGCACACATGCTCTCATCAGACCCTTTAGTTTGGATCATACTAACCATTAGTTTGGGGTGATAAACTATACTAACTTTGAGTTCTTCCTGTATCTACTTCTGCCTTATGGAAGTGAAACGTTAGGTTATACTCAAGAACTTTTGAACTCGTATCATGGTGTAGTTGAACCGTCTCTCTCACGTGTAGTTCAACCTGATCTGTCTCTTGACAATACTCTTTCTTCCTCATCTCATCTAGGTAAGGTGATCTACCATAACCCATATTGCATCATGATTTTCCTTGGTCAAGGGGAGACTTTCCACATCATCCATAGTGATGAACTCCCATTCCCTCTTAGGGACTCTTTTATCCTCTATATCGATACATTGGGTTACTAGTGTTCATCCTTTACCTCATGGCTTGCATGCAACATACCACATACAGGCTCATCTCCAGCATCCATAGTACTGCTACCACTCATTATCTCAATAGTACCATGGTGTATGGTGATCCTAAAATCATGATTTCTTATACGTCATGATTCCTCAAGTTAGATTCCTCAGAAACCCTAAACCACTCTCATTAGGGTTTTATTACCTTCCTATCCAAATAAGTGTATCTGAAGTTCTATCACCATCCATTCGTTATATCAAGGACTAGGCTGGCTAACCAAACAACCATTATCTTATTCAACAGATTTCATTACATCTGAGTGTTAGCCAAACATATCTTCCTTTTCAAACTTAGGGTTAACCCAACAGCCTCTTCTAGCCTCTAGCTAAACTAGATAGCTATCTCTCAACCAGAGCATTCATTGTCACTTCACATCCTTAGGTATTAGGTAACATTGAATACATACACTTCCATGTGTTTCACTTATCATCTCAAACTTGAACTCTAAGTCTATCTTCATTGAGAACACTTTGATCTCATCTTCTTGGTGATCAACTCTACCTTGCATCACTTGCAAATTCCACATAGCTCATGCAAAAAAAAACATCCTCATAAGATGACTACCTTATACCTTTTATTATTTGCAAACCATCCATGTATCATTCACTCCACCAAGGTATGTTATCATCTATGTCCTCATACCTCGTGGCAATGTTCCAACTCGCATCATCTTTTATCCTTGGCCTATGGATGCGTACTATCCTATCTCTCACTCCCATAACAAGAAGAAATAAGCATTTGGTGACCGTCCAAATGTAGAGTTCTTCATGTTCCAAGAGTAGAGATGGTACATCCCACCTTGCTAGTACACCTTCAAATCTAAGTTGAAACGTGCAACTCACGTCTCTACATCACCATCATCTTGATATCAAAGTTTCTTCCATGGAAACCTGGTCTCGAACCTACTTGGGTCCACACCCATTCCTTGGTCATCTCCTCCAGGTCTATAGGGTGCCGGCACTTTAGGGGTCATCCCTCTTCCCTTATGTGTCCAGAGAGTGCCCTACTCATCTTCCCTTTTGGTCCCATGAGTTCATGAAGGCGATCAATCTCCTAACCCATGGCCCTCAGACAATGATAGTTGTTACCTCCCGACCCTATGGTCATATGCAACTAGGGAATTAGGCAACTCCTACTTCCATCGGTCTTATCCCTACTTGACCCTAGGATAGACTTAGGATTCTCTTATAGTACATGTTCAACTTAGAATCTTACCCAAGCCTTCATCATCTCTCTCTCTGCATTCATGGCTGACTTTCATCCTTTCATAGGGATCATGGCAACCTGCCTACCTTGGTCAAGCCCCATACCAATTACCTCCATGGTAACACGTCCACATGCACGTAGAGATGGTTATCTATGGGTCTGCAGGTTCATTCTCATACCATGTACTCTTCACTTAGCTTCACAATATCCTCTGAAACCTCTTTAGGTTACCTCAAAACCAACAAAACTGGTATACACCCTAAAAAAGGGTCCCTCTCCCAGGATGGGAGGAAACTACACCTTGATAACATCAGTCACAAACGTCCTTATGTTTAGGGTAAGCATCCACATGAGCATGATTATCCCTAGCAAGCTACTAAGGCACAAGAAGACACTTACCAAACCATGCTAGATCACACTTGTTCTCATCCTCAACATTAGACCAACTTAGTTGTGAGGGGTTCATCAAGCATACCCTTAACTTAAGGGGTTTCCTTTACCTCTACACATGAGGAGTACCATGATCGAAACTATAGAGACTCAAATATCATCATGAGCATTAGGTACAATGCTTCCCCTCTTAGGCCTAGGAACCCTAGGTTCACCTTTGGGTGTCCAACTGCATGTTCAAACTCTTAACCACGAATCAAGCATGTATAAGGCATGACATGCACTCCCTGTCATCCTTCTATTCGAGCAACACATCAGGGTCGAGTCCTCCTCAAGGACAACCAACAAGGTACAAGGCCTCACAACCTGTTACCAAACCTCTCCAGGTCTAAGGAACTCTTCTTCCTATCTCAGAAGGTAAACACCTATACCACAGGCACATAGGTACCAAAAGCATCATCCTCTCTCTAGGGTTTGGTTCCTCTAAAGGCAACCAAGATATCATCATCCTCAAGGGATCATGCATGAGGCAACCACTATCATCCATTTAGGTCGCATCATTCTTGACTCCCCACTATTCCTCACATCTCAGGGTTTTAGGCTTCCAACCTTCTTCCTTGGTTCCTTCTTTCTCTCTCTAAAGCTAACTCCACATCCAGCCATACTACTAGAGGCCACCTCTCCATGAAGGATCAAGCTCATAGGCATACCTCTACACAGGTGAAGCCTATTCTCAAACTTATGTTTACTCATGATTATCCATAGCCCCTTATGCTTATCTCATAAGCCATCCATCATGTCCTTTTGGTCACGATTTTAACTTGCTGCTCATACTACTGATGTACTCTGGGTGCATGCTATGCCAGGCTCATATAAGCCCATAGGGTTTCCATAGGTTCTTCACTAACCTTATCCTTGAAGGAGCCACTACTACAGAAATAGCGTTCAGTGTCGCTTTTCTGGGCGTCAGTTATTAAGGAAAACCGACGCCTATAATATCAGGCGTAAGTTATTTAGTCAAACCGACGTCTATATTCGAAGACCAGCCAGACATGGGTACCACTTTGTATTCAGCGTCGGCTTACTATTACCAACCGACGCCTAAAAGCGCCTGCGAAATCCAATTTTTGAGCGAAAAAAATTGGGCCACATATAGCGTCGGTGTTTTAACTATTCACCGACGCCTATTTAAAATGAAATTTTGCGCGAAAAGTTCCACTTTAGGTGTTAGTTATCCTTGGATAACCGACGCTGATAATAGTTCCCGCCAACTAATTTGGGGTCGGTTTTTTACTATCAACCGACGTTGAAGATAATAGGCGTTGGTTATCTTATATAACCGACGTTGTTGCCCAACTTAATAGAGGCCCGATCACTCGACTCTTCCCCATTTATTCTTGTTTCATCGATTCTGTGCGCTAGCTCGTCGCCGCTCTCCCAAAATCACCGCCTGCTACTTCTCACTCGCCGCCGACGATCCGTGCTACTGCTCTACGTCACCGCCGCCGCCTGCCGTCTTCCTCCTTGCACCACCCCCGCCCGCTCCTTCCTCCCTGCTCCTTGCACCGCCGCCGCTTCCTCCCTGCCTGGGCGCCGCCGTCGGTTGTCTTCTTCCTTGGCTCCGGCCGCCGCCACTGTCTTCTTCCTGGAGCTCGCCGCGCCTGCCCTGCGCCGCCGTCTTTTTCCTTGCCTCCAGCCTTGTTCTCAAGCAGGTACCTGCCGACCTACCCAGGCGGCACCCAGGCACCTAGGCGGCCAGGCATTCACCTAGGGTTTGCCCAGGCGCCCAGCCTAGTTAGGCCTCTGGGATGCCTGGGCGATGCTTGGGCTACGCCAAGGCACAATGTTGCTGTGTATTTTTTTTTAAATTAAGTTATTTACTGATTTGTGTTTATTTATGTACTGATTTGTATTTATTTATGTATTGTTTCAGGAATTAATTGATCGTCTGCTGCTGCCCGCCGTCTCCCTGACTGTCGCCTGCTCACCTGCCTGCTTGCCTGCCTACTCGCCTACCCCCCGTCTCACCCAAACAGAGGTAAATCATATTTTATTACACTCCTTGATCTTTAATCACATAGACTTAATCAACATTGCTACTTGTATGATCCTAGTGATTATTATACTATTTGTATGATCCTAGAAAGTGAACAATCATTGTTCTTTATATTACTTGTACATTGGTATAAATTAGAATGAACAATCACTAAATTATATACTGTTTGTATGGAGTCTGGCTTCGTTGTAGATATCTATTATTGTGTTTGTTGGCCTAGAAACCCATCCAAGATTGACTCATTAGGAGTAAATCTTGGATAGTCCCCGGTTTGGGACTGTTCTTGAACACCTAATCTCACTTAGGATGTAAGTGTATAATGTGTATTGGGTTTTCGAGAAAATTTCGGCAGCATTTCCCCGTTTGTTCTCTAAGTACGTATGTACTTAGAGAATAGCGGGGAATTGCTGCCGAAATTTTCTTGAAAACCCAATACACATTATACACTTACTAGTGAGATTAGGTGTTCAAGGATGGGATAGGTGGTACACATTTATTATATATAAGAATGACATCAAATGTGTTTGTTGGCCTAGAAACCCGTCCAAGATTGACTCATTAGGAGTAAATCTTGGATAGTCCCCGGTTTGGGACTGTTCTTGAACACCTAATCTCACTTAGGATGTAAGTGTATAATGTGTATTGGGTTTTCGAGAAAATTTCGGTAGCATTTCCCCGTTTGTTCTCTAAGTACATATGTACTTAGAGAACAGCGGGGAAATGCTGCCGAAATTTTCTTAAAAACCCAATACACATTATACACTTACTAGTGAGATTAGGTGTTCAAGGATGGGATAGGTGGTACACATTTATTATATATAAGAATGACATCAAATGTGTTTGTTGGCCTAGAAACCCGTCCAAGATTAACTCATTAGGAGTAAATCTTGGATAGTCCCCAGTTTGGGACTGTTCTTGAACACCTAATCTCACTTAGGATGTAAGTGTATAATGTGTATTGGGTTTTCGAGAAAATTTCGGTAGCATTTCCCCGTTTGTTCTCTAAGTACATATGTACTTAGAGAACAGCGGGGAAATGCTGCCGAAATTTTCTTGAAAACCCAATACACATTATACACTTACTAGTGAGATTAGGTGTTCAAGGATGGGATAGGTGGTACACATTTATTATATATAAGAATGACATCACATTATACACTTAGGATGTAAGTGTATACCCTAATCTTTTCCTAATATATACTTGTTTCCTAATATATACTTGTTTTCTCTTTGATCATAGAATGGATAGATCATGGATGTCCATTCGTAATCGTTGCACCCCAGAGTTTATATCTGGTCTTGATCAGTTTATTAGATTTTCCGAGGAACATAGGAAAAAACCTACAGATAGGTTCTACTGTCCATGTAGGTATTGCGGTAACAACTTGAAAGTCAACACTGGTGAGGAAATCAAAAGTCATGTCATGTGCAACGGGATTGTACAAGGCTATACAGAATGGCACTGGCATGGAGAGATTTCAAAATTGAAACCAGTAGATGTCGATAGCAGTGCTTGGGTGGAAGAAAAAATTGCCTCCGATGACATAAATGTGAACGAACCAGTTCCAGCAGACATCGTTGATGCGATGCTGGATAGTTGTAGGGTAGAGCACACTGATCCACCTCCTATCTTTAGAAACATTGTGCATGATGCTGAGATACCGTTATACACAGGTTGTGCTAAGTTTACGAAGCTTAGCATTGTGTTGAGATTGTATAAGTTGAAAGCTAACAATAGATGGAGCGACAAAAGCTTCACTTCATTGTTGACTTTGTTGAAAGAAATGCTTCCTGAAGGAGACGAGCTGCCAATCTCAACATACTAGGTAAAGAAAATGTTGTGCCCAATGGGAATGGAGGCCAAGAAGATACACACATGCCCTAATGATTGTGTATTATTTTAAAAGGACTATGTAGATTTGAAAGATTGTCCAAAATGTGGTGCGTCACGGTATAAATTGACGACTTCGGGGGAGTCCAAAACTGGTTCTCCTGCCAAGGTGTTGTGGTATCTACCTATAATATCACAGTTTCAACACTTGTTTGCAAATCCGAAAGATGCGAAGAATTTGAGGTGGCATGCAGATGTTAAGAAAAATAATGATGGGATCCTACAACATGCGTCTGATTCCCCACAGTGGAAGAAGATTGATCTATTGTACCCCAAATTTGGTGAAGAAGATAGGAATCTAAGACTTGGGCTTTGTACAAATGGGATGAATCCGTACGGGACATTGAGCAGCCAACATAGCACTTGGCCAGTCATGCTTGTTATATAC
This sequence comes from Alisma plantago-aquatica, assembly GCA_963693085.1. Taxonomy (NCBI): domain Eukaryota; kingdom Viridiplantae; phylum Streptophyta; class Magnoliopsida; order Alismatales; family Alismataceae; genus Alisma; species Alisma plantago-aquatica. The sequence goes on along the minus strand of OY856410.1, from coordinate 836,039,606 downwards.
AATCTTCTTCCCTGGATGTGTATGAAAAATAAGTATGTTATGTTGTCGTTGTTGATATCGGGCCCTAAACAACCCGGAAATGATATCGATGTTTATCTTGAACCTTTGATTGATGACTTAAAGAAACTTTGGGCTGAAGGTGTGATGACCTATGATGCTTCAGCAAGAGAGACATTTCGTTTGCATGCTATGTTGTTTTGCACTATTAATGACTTTCCAGCATATGGGAATTTGTCTGGATATAGTGTCAAAGGAGCTAAAGCGTGTCCTATATGTGAAGAAAACACTGATTCAATAAGACTAAAACATGGCGGCAAGACTGTATATCTTGGTCATCGAAGGTTTCTTTCAAAATTCCATCTGTATCGTAGGAAGCGCAAAGCATTCACTGGATAGAATGATGAACGGAGTGCACCTAAACCTATACCAGGGGATGTTGTTTATGAAAGAGTAAAAGACATTGTCAATGAATTTGGTAAGAAATCACAATGTAGTATGGCCATACTGAGTGACAATTATTCATTCAAGAAGAAGTCAATATTTTGGGATCTTCCTTATTGGAGTTCTTTGACAGTCAGGCATTGTATCGATGTAATGCACGTTGAGAAAAATGTCTGTGATAGCATCATTGGTACTCTATTAAATATACCAGGTAAGACTAAAGATGGGATAAAATCCAGACTGGACCTACGTGAAATGGGAATAAGGTCAGAATTAACAGACATACGTGAAATGGGTAATAAAAGAACATACTTACCTCTCACTTGTTACACATTGTCTAGAAAGGAGAAGAAAACTTTTTGTGAATGCTTGGTAAATGTTAAGGTGCCACATGGTTACTCATCCAACATCCGTAGATTGGTATCAATGAAAGATCTAAAGTTGATAGGTATTAAATCTCATGATTGTCACACTCTAATGCAACAAATATTGCCCGTGGCAATTCGATCTATATTGCCGAAGCATGTAAGGTTTGCAATTACCAGACTTTGTTTCTTTTTCAACAGTTTATGCAGCAAAGTTATTGACCCTGATACTCTCGATAATTTGCAAAGAGAAGTGGTTGTTACCCTATGTCAGCTTGAGATGTATTTCCCTCCTTCGTTCTTTGATATCATGGTACATCTTATTGTCCACTTGACTAGGGAAGTGAAAATGTTGGGTCCAGTTTTCTTGCATTGGATGTATCCCTTTGAACGATACATGAGCATTTTTAAAGGTGATGTTCGAAACCGTTATCGGCCTGAAGGGAGTATTATTGAAGGTTATGTGGTGAGAGAGGTTATGGATTTTTTCAATGACTTTCTCAGTGGTAATGACACTCCTGATAATGACAAGAATATTGAGGAGGGAAAAGGAATTTTGGGATCACAGGTGAAAGTAATTAGCCGTGAGCAGTTGGAACAAGCTCACTTGTATATTTTACACAATATGGACGAAGTGAGTGTTTATATCGAGGAACATACCAATTTCATAAAGAGACAACATTCTCGAGCAAGTTCAATGTGGCTTGCTAGAGAGCATAATAATACTTTTACTAAGTGGTTTGAAGATAAAGTCTTACATCAACTATCTCAAACATAAAATGATATTACAGAAACTATCAAATGCCTCGCCTTTATACCAAAACCGAATGTTATGTCTTATGAAGGGTTTGACATTAATGGATTCACATATTACACAAAGCGCCAAGATGATAAGAGTGTCGTCCAAAATAGTGGGGTCACTCTTCAAGTGTCGACTATGTACTTTGCAAGTGCAAAGGATAAGAGTCCACGTGAAGCTAAAATGTCATATTACGGTGTCATTGAAGACATTTGGGAGTTTGACTACATAGATTTCAAAATTCCGCTCTTTAAATGTAATTAGGTTGATAACACCAAAGGAGTTATAGTGGATGAATTGGGTTTCACTTTGGTGAACTTTGAAAAGATTGGCGAGAAGGGTGAACCATTCATATTGGCATCACAGGCGAAACAAATATTCTATATCGATGATCCTACAAATGATAAATGGTCAGTTGTTCTTCATGGTAAAAGACAGTTCATTGAAGATCCTATAGATGAAGAAGAGTACTATGATATGTATGATGACTTCAGTCCATTCTCAGTTGGGTTTCCAACTCCACAAAATATTGAAGCTAATGATGACTTATATGTGCGCGGAGATCACAATGAAGGATTGTTAATTGATAAAAGATCACAATTTTAGAGACATGTATGTTTATACAAATGCTAAATGTTTGCCTTTTTCTAGTTAATACAAATGCTAAATGTTTGCCTTTTTCCAGTTAATACAAATGCTAAATGTTTGCCTTTTTAATGACATTTTCAGATGGCTGACCATGATGAGCATGATGTCCATGATGAGCATGAAGTCCATGATGAGCATGTTTTCCATGACGAGCATGGAGAGGATACCAATGTAAGTTCTAAAAACATATCCTGTATTTCTATAAAATTCATTATCTTCTAGTTATGTCACATATCCTATATTTCTATATTGGGCTAATTCAGTGTGTTTATATTTGTCAAATTTTAGGTTGATGATGCACATGTACCCACTGAAGCACTGGAGCAACTTGATGCGCATCACCAAACACTTAACAAGAAAAGGGGCATCACTCTGTTGAAGAAGTTAATATCGCTAAGTGGCAGTGGATCCAAATTAGTTGTGGAGTTTGATAATGGAGGAAATGCAATTGGAGTGAACCGCAATAATTTTGTAAACTATCTTGGGTGTACCACTCGGAGCCATTGTGGTGTTAAGTATGATAATTGGCATAAAGTTCCTCGGGGGAAAAAAGACTTGATATGGAAGGATTTATGCGTGAGTTATTATTATTTGCAATTCTATTTTGTAGATTACAAATTCTATTATTTGCAATTCTATTTTGGATACTAGTTAATAACATTTCTATTTTACAGAATCTGTTTGCATTGGATGAGAAGTTGCATCGTAAAAGTGTGATGCAACGCGCTGGAAAGATGCTTAGGAATTATAGGACAAATCTGAACAGAGAATACATAAAAGAGGGTGATAAAAAGAAGAAGTCAGCCCTTGAACAATGGAACTTCTTGGACAAAGAAGATTGGGACAATTTTGTTGCTTCAAGCAAATCTAAAGAATTCAAGGTATTAGGTGTCACTCCCAATTTAATTAATATATATTGTATTCACCTATTCAAGATTAACATTTAGTGCTACTAACCAAATCATTAATGTGCATACTAACTAGGCCCTCAGTGACGCACAAAAAGCAAGGCGTGCACTGAATGTGCATGACCACACTATGGGTCCAAAAGGCTATGCAAGCGTTCGCCAAAGACTACAGGAGGAGTCTGCGGCTACTCAGGAGTCTGCTCCTACTCAGGAGTCTGCCACACCCATGCCTCGCCATGATATATGTATAGCTGGGAGGAAAAATAAGAAGGGTGAAATAAAGAAGCTCGTAACTACTGAGGCGGCTGCGAAAATGGTAAAATACAACTCTTAGAGAAATCGTTTGAATATTGATTATTTGTGGTGTTAACTTACCAATTTCTGTTGATGGTGATTAGCGGGAGCTGCACGAGTAGAGGAAACAAGGCACGTTCATCCCTCAAGGCACAAGGGATAAATTGACAGTTGCTCTGGGTAACCCAGAGCATCCTGGACGTGTTAGGGGTGCAGGCGCTGGTGTGGGCATCAAAGCATTCTTTGGGCCATCCCAGCGCAAACCCAAAGCGGGACTTTCTCAAGAAGAGGTAACCTATTCTTTTTTTAGAATGTTACTGCAAAAGGAAATTCAATAATAAGAAGTTAATGTTTCTTTTATCCATGTATAGGAGAATAAGAGAGTCGAGGATATAGTTGCTAAGAAGGTCAACGATGTAGTTTCTGAGAAGGTCAAGGAAGAATTGCTGCGGTGGCAGGCATCTCAGGCTTCCAATCAGCCTATGGCGACCCACTCTTCTCCTGATGCACAGACTGCGAGTAATCCTGGAGACCCGTCACCTAACACGTCTACTGTAAGTATTGTTTATGACATTGTAGCTAGTCTTTTCAAGATGATATGTTTTCAAGATGATATGTATATATGTATAACATTCTTTACGTAAATTTGTAGGCATTGAAGCCATGCCGCTTAAGAATGCAAGACTATGTTGTTGCAGAGGCGCAGGCTTACCCGTCCCTTCCTGGGGAAAGGTTTCACGGGACTCCAATTCCACAGGGCTACGTTCATGTGGGCCCATTACGTGTGTTACCCGATTGGAGGGAAGCTACATTGCCATATCCCCACCCAGATATTGATACACTTGCTGAGGCAGAAGGCGGGGTGATATTGTGGCCTAAAGCAGATGTCGTCTACACTACTAAAATTGTAAGATAAATTTACATTACTTTAGATTGTTAATGTGTATATATGAGGTCAACTGATCTGAAATTATATATACAGGTTAAAAAGAAGACACCTGGAGCACCTAGGCCTCCACCTCCACTTCCTGCATTACCAACTTGGGTTCCAACTGACCTAAAATACCCGTTAGGTCCTGCTTGTAGGGGAATGGCATGTTGGCTACGGGCACATAATATACATTGCCCTATAATTGTTTCTTTAGAAGCAGATTATGCAGGTCAATCATACGATAGCTCTTTATTTATACAAGATATTATTGAGCTATTTACGTATGATTGGCTGAATACATCAATGATAGAGACATGGATAAGGTGAGATCTTGTTTATACATCCATATACCTTGTGTAAGATCTGGTGATCTAGTTTCTTATATATTAATGCATACATAATACATGTTTTGCAGCAACTTAGTCAAACATCAATGCAAACAATTTGCATTTGATCATGTGGGATTTTTGATTCCATCATTGATTAGTATGGTAGCTAAAGACCCTAATAGTGTTCAACAATACTGTATAGATGCTTTTACAATTTTTGGTCAGAAAAAGAAGACGATAATAATAGCTCTATTCAATGTCAAGTAAGTTTACTTTATTTATAATTTGGACTTAAGAAAATTCCATTTTTATTGTGCATTTTGAGTTATTAATTGATAACTTTTTACCTCTAGTGGTAGACATTGGGAGTTACTAGTTATTGTCCCCGGGATGTTCACTGTTTATTATCTAGATCCCGCGGGAAGTACATAAAACACTAAAATTGGACACGTAATGAGAATGCCATTATTCTGGTGAGAAATATTTCATTTTTGTATCTGTTAACATATGCTATTACATTACTATTTACTTATGCAATTTACTGTGTTATATTAACATGTAGGGGTTTAGATGCATTCAAAAAGGCTGGAGGAACAATCCCAAGGAAAAAGAACCAGCCAATAAATTGGCAGAACGTACAAGTAAGTTCCCGACTCCAATGTATATATTATTGATGTGAATTGTGCTTAGTTGTATTATTTTGTATGTTTCAATTTATAGTGCGCTACACAAGACAATGGTTGGGCATGCGCATACTATGTGATGCGATTTATGCAGATGATTATCAAACATGCCGCATTGGACATCGATACCATACATGAGGTATTATATATAGTCTCATTAGTTAGTATGAAATATATCAATCTTATTTTTATATTATTACTTATATATATACATCATTCTCTTTGCAGGTGTTTAAAACTGACCACACTATAGGTAAATGCTTAAAAAATATACATGCTCCATATACGATGGAAGCATTAAATGAAATAAGAGAAGAATGGGCAAAAGCCATACAAGCAGTGGCAATTGTAAGATATAATTGGGATGTTGATAGCGATACTGAATGATACTTTGTAAATGAATATTTCTGAATGTTAATACATGTATTTGAATGTTTCTATATGTGTGAATGTGAGAATTGAATTGATGTCTGAATGTATCTACTTGTGTGAAATTTTTTTTGTTAATTTTGCAGGTTTGTGGCCTGTTTGTAGGCTGATATCAATGGATGTCGTAAACCTGCAGTTCAGAAAACGGAACTGTAGGTTCTCATCCTGCTGACCAGCCATAGCAGGCCTACAAACTGATATGAAAAAAAATAGATATAGGCGTCGGTTATTTACAGAAAACCGTCAGCAAAGACCTACAGCGTACATTTTTTGAACAAAACCGACGCCTAATGTGGCCACGGCCGTACTGGAAATGGCATCGGTTGTTTAGTTGATCACCGACGCCAAATGTGTCACGCCACAGAAAACGGTGTCATCTAGGGCACTTTCTGCGTCGGTCTTTTAGTAGATAACCGACGCAGAATGTGTCCTAGATGACGTCATTTTCTGTGGCGCGAACCCTTTTGGCGTCGGTTTTCTATAAACAACTGACGCCTGTACGTTAAATAGGCGTCGGTTAAAAAATTGACGCCGAAGTGTTCGACCTTTAGCGGCGCCCACATAGGCGTCGCTCGGAAACCGACGCCAAAGGGGGTTAAACAACCGACGCTAAAAGGCATTTCTGTAGTAGTGAGCTATCATTCACTCTAACATGAACGCCCCTTTCCAGGGTTGGGTTGCTAAAGGTGCTAGGTCATCCAACCCCTCATGGCTCATATGGCATCCCAAAGGCATATCCATCCAAACACCCGGTCTACCATGGCATCTAACTCATTATGTCATCTCCCTCTAACCAACACTTAGGGTTAGGGTTAGCATCATCCAAAGGACGTGCCAGGTCTCCACTTATAATGGAGGTCTCTACCTCCAAGACTAACTCTCTTTTCTTATCCTGCTGACTAGAAGGTCTAACCTCAGGTCTCTCCTTAGGGCACGACAACTTATGTCATATGACCTAAGCATGTATCTATTCTTTAGTTTACACTTACTCTTTTAAGCTTATATCCATGACATCTTATTTACATGCTTTTCATTAATTTGGTGGAGGATTCCTTATACCTTATTAACCTTACCCATACCTCAAGAGGGTGAGGAGAAGAGAGAAAACCCTAATCCTTAAGGTCCTTAATAAAATTAGAGTTGAGAAGGGATGAACAAGATGAGAGAGTCCTAAAGGTATCTTATTTCGAGTCATATCCAAAGACATTGGCCAGACAGTCAGACAATTCAGGAGTCCTCGTATTCTGACTAGCGGTGTAGAGGAAAATATTTTCAGCCCCCGGACGTGATCCTTTTCTAGACACCTCAATCTTTCAGACAATCCTCTAATAACTCCCTCAGTTCTATGGAATTTTTAAAATTTAATAATAATTAATGATTAGATGAGGAACCTATGCTCTCATACCAAATGTTATGACCCCACCTTCCGGTAACCCCCAATTAAGGGAGACCGAGAGGTCGAAGCCGCACACATAATTTCTGGATCAAAGGTTCGGCAATTAACCAAGAACAATTATTACATTTTAACAGACTAAACTGGAAAGTTGTAAGAAAATAAACTTTTGCATACCTTTTGAAAACTTGGATCTCTAAACTTCTATCCACATATGAATTCTACTCTAACTAATCCTCCTTGTATTTTAATTCATGTATTTTGCAATATAATGATTCACTGTTTGTCCTTTTAGCTTTGTACCTAAAACATCGACAAACAAAACGTCAGTAAGCATAAAGCTGGTATGTGGGGGAAACAATAATCGTGCAATTATTCATAACAATGTATTGCAGCCAATCACCATTTAACAAACAATTTTACATTTTAAATATAATTGCACGATCCATGCATTCCCTATCCTCTGCATTGTCCCTACAGTGGACCTGGATACTACTTTCCTTATAGTAGCTCCCCATTAAACCCCTCATGGTCCCACCTATAGGTGAACCAGTTTCTAGGGTTGAGTCATATGGCACTACCCATAAGTAGCCCACTCCTTAACTCATGGCATGCTAAAGGGTCTCATGTCACTACACTTGGTAGCCCAATTTCTAACCCACAATAACCTAGACCTTACTCTAGGTTACCCCTTTTAGCCTTTACAAGCCATAGAGGTGGATTCGGATCTAAGCCAGTTATATATATATTCATGGTGATAATCATAGTCACTTTATAGTTGCATGAAATAAAAGGCATCCAACATTTATTTTCAAGCAACTGATAAACACGTTCGGAATTCACCGTGAAACCAAAGAGATTATTCATAATGTAACCACATACATGTTCAGCTTTCATCAAGATCCTGCTTTTTGAGATAGAATCAACCATTGTAGGGAAATCCAATCAAGAAAACAAGTATACACAAAGATCCTGAAATAAACATACAATTTTCCTTTTATCAAGATCTATCCAATCCAACTTACTTATTAGGATTTCTATTTCTTTTTAGGGCTTCATTTGCAATTAGGGTTTTGCCTCTACTTATAGTACCATAACCCTAATTAGACAAAACTACATATAACTATTAGTTTCTCATCCTATTTCTCCTAATAGGATTAGGATCATAATTTAACAACATATTTCCATATTTTTGAATTAAAATACAATCATCTCTTCTTTTACCCTAAATTAGCCAACTTTTCATGTGTAATAGATTGAAACTCATCTTTAATATTCAACAAGTTAATACTTCTCAAATTAACCTATTCAACCTCAAAGATTCATTCTTTATACTCAATTGGGTTTCTAAGGTTTCTTACAAAATCCTAATCATCTTAATTATCTTCATAAAGGATTCTCTAATCCAAACTATGTTCAAGAATCATTATATTACAGTTGTATTCTTCCAATTTTGGATTATGACCACTAAAAACTCATATTTACCTAAATCAGGGTTTTTAGTTCATTAAACCATGTTCATGATCATAAAACCCTAAAAGCAACATATGAATCATCCTTTTATGATTTCACTCTTTCCTTTACACTTAATAGGTTAATGTTGATAAAAATCAACATCAAGATTCATCACAATTGATTTTATCTCTTTCTAGGGTTTTTCCGTCATTTAATGCATTAAACGATGTAAAACCCTATACTTTTTTAATAGCATGCAAAATTAGGCTTCAAACATAATTTCTTTGTGTTCCTCTCATTCTGAGGATCAATTTCATATATGACTTATTTTAATCTGAGTTTACTAGAATTAGTTATGATTTTAGCAAATAAAACATAAAATGACCAATAGGGAGGTGCCACGTAGGCAACACACTCCCATGCATGTACCTCGTGCGCGCCCAGCTTCAGTTATAATGAAATGACAATTTTTACTATGCGTAAGTAATTGCTTCTACAGCCCGCGGAGTGGCATATCAGTCCAAAGCCTCTCCGGCCTTCTTCTTCCTCATGAACCCTAGCGACGCCGCCGGCTAGGTCTATCCCGCAGGGTTTTGCCTCCCGCCCAAGGCCGTGCAGTCATCCGAAGAGGTTCCTTGACCTCCGCCACCCTCCGCTAAACCCAGAGCAGCCTCCATCCAGGACTGAGTCAGCTGGAATCTGAGGCTTCATGTCCGCTAATGACAGCCTCCTGCAGATGAGTTGCAGGTGACCCGACGAGGATCCCCTCGAGCTAGCAACCTTGTAGCTGCTCGGCTTGGAAGGGAGGGGTGTCAGGACATCCCTCGAACACCTTGCGTCGCCCTATGGGTCGTTCTATTCCCTATTATTAGGGTTTGGACATAAACAAAGAAGAGAAGGAGAGAGAGAAGCAAGGGATCTCCTTCAACTCAGGTCAAGGGGTCTACCCTTATATAGAGGTGGGTAGCAATGCCCTCGTTCGCATATCTGTGAGGAAAACAAGTCCCTCATCAACCATGGCAACCACACTTTCCTTGTTTAAGATATAACTCCTCTTTTATTTTAAAAAAAGATATCCTTTTCTAATCGTGATTCTTAGTTATTAGGAAATCTGAATCTTTGCACTTTTATATTCCTTGTGCTTGACTTTCAATCCAATGGCCATGAAATAATATTTTCCTTTAGTAGAAATTACTTCCTTTTTAAAAAACACCACATAATTCATTAATTGTGTATTCATATTATCTTCTTATTTCTATTATTGGCATTTTCTCTTTCTTTTTCTCCATTGGGGCTCCTTGGACCCCAAGAAACTATAATATTTCGAAATCCTTTTTATTTGATACTCATTATCCTTCTAGATGCATCTAAATGCATTATTTCACATTATCTTGTTTATTTCTCTTTAAAATATCTCTTTCTGAGGATTTCTCTTTATTTTTCTCATTGGTATCCCTTTTAATATTAGGAATCCTTGGGATACAAAATTCCACCAAGAATAACTCAATTATACCTCTTTTCACTTGTTTTCCACATTCTACCGTTGTTTTCAATTTATTTCTTAATAAAGAAATACTTAATTGATCTTTTCTTTTGTTGTTTCCTTTTCTTTGCAACTTTGGACTCCTTGGAACCCAAGGAACCCAAGAAGCACGAAATCCATCTTGGGATTACATCCCTTTGCCTTCTAGAGGTTTCTACCTCATTCTTTTCTCCATTTTTCTCATTTACTTATTTAATAATTGAATTTCCTTTTTCATTTCCTTGTTATTGGGCCCAATAGCCAATAAAGCCCACAAAACAACCATCAAAGCTATTGCAAACTAAATCCATTTATTTAAAACAAGTTGTACCATTATTTGTCCAAATATCTTTAATATGAGAAATTACATTTCTCATCAAATGAACCTAAAAATTGGGGTTGTAATAAGCCACCTAAAGGGGTAATACCTAAAGGGTGAAATAAGGTCTTGTGTTAAAGACATACATGGATTACATAAAATGATAAATTGGTTGAAAAGATTTTTCAAATCAGTTCAAGTTGTTGAACTTGACAAAAATTCCTTTACCAATTGTCAGGCTTGTTGTTGTATTTAAAATAGATTAAGAGATTTGGCATATGAAGATAAAATTGTATTCATGAAAAGGAATGCATCATAGGATGTGTGCGTGACGCAACCTAAAAGGTTTTATAACTTCAAGAATGCAAATAAAGTCTATAAACTATAAAGTTTAATTGAGGATTAAAATAAGCATCTCAAAGAAGGGATCTTTTGATTTAGATAAGATAGTCAAAGAGTTTGACTTTAATTAGGATAAAAGGATTAAATATGTGATTACAAAAGATTTAGTGGGAGCATATATGAATATTCCACATGTGATGATGAATGGAATCTCAATATTATGAATATTGAGAACTGGCATGAATACCCCTTCAGTTTTAAAGGAAAAGATGAAACTTCTTATAAGATAAGGATCAAGACCTATGAGTAGTTGTTGAATGTTTCACAATGGAAGTTTAAGCACATACAATAGCAATGTGTTAAAAGAGTTCAATATGGAAGGATTCAATGAGAGAGACTTCAAATTAGTCTCTCATGAACCCTATATTCCGATTCTTGTGAAGAATGGAAATATCATGAATAAGATTCCATGGGTCATCCCAATAGTGGATCTATCATGTAAGCTATTATCATGCTTATGCTATATAATCTTGTATGTATTGGACATGATAAGATGATATAAACTTCAATAAGGTTTATTGGAAATTCATTGAAGATATCCATTAGTACTTGTGAAATACTTAAGGATAGATTGCTAGTCAATGAGGATAGCAATAAGAGGAAGAGTTGAATGTAAAGAGTTACATCGATGTAAGCTTGCATGATGAGAAAAGAGAACACAAATTAAAATATGTTTAATTTAAAAGGAGAAGTGTTGATTAGTTGTAAAGGTTCCAAACTATTAGACATTAATTGAATTATGCAATAGAAGCTGAGTATACTTATGTTATGAACATAGAGTGATACTATGTGGATCTAAAGGTTCATGTGATGAACTTATAGATATTCCAACCATTGATGACTTGATATAAATACCATGACAATAATGGAGCTCATTGTTAGGCAAGGAATATCAGATACCATATTATGACAGTCCTGTCTCGTACAATAAATCATACAACAAAGATATTAGGAACATGCAATATACCAACTATAAGCAAAGTGTTGCTAACCCGCTAAATCAGCATTAGCTCAAAAGAATCATGTTGGACATGTTTAAATCACTAAGGATGAGATCTATGGGTGATTGGCTCTAAGTGCAAGTGGGAGTCTATTGGTAAGGTATGCCCATTGAGCCAATCATGTGATGATTGATATGGCATATACCTTAAAGGATTTGATTAATATATATAAAGGCAAGCTTCCAATTCTTCATTCAGTTATGAGATAATGGGGAAACACTATGAATGTTTAGAGAATAATATTACTCAATGATGTATGTCTTGAAGTATTAGCCTTAGCGAATGAGATCATAAGGATGTTAAGAGTACATATACATATTCTCAGTATGTCGCCCGTCAGTTGCTACTATGGTAGGCAGATAGACACCAGTAACACATAAGATTGGAGTGTGAGTTGGTTGATGACTGAATCTCTCTAAGTCATGATATGGAAATACTAAACCAAGCACACATATACATGTTAGGTAACAGTGTATCAAACATACCCACCTTGAGAGTGACACATGGTTGTGGTGGTCACAGTCATCTCTCATAGCAAAGGTGGTGATTATGATTCTTAGACCTGAAACCGATCACTACACTCATCACATGTCGTTGGGTATGATTTGACATCATCAAATGCAGTCCTAAAACATGGGTTGCTATAACAGTGATGATTTGGTGACTTTGACACATGGGGATAGATTGTGAGTGATAGACATGAGATTTGTCTCTCCTACTGGAGTATGATATCCTGGCCACTTGATAAGCAAGACTGAGAGACACATGCACATGCACATGTGAATCAATATATGAGATTGAGGTCACATTATCTCAGACAGTTTGTGGTACAAAGAACATGGATTGAACTTTGATAGAATGACCTTCCATGCCTTGAGTTCATACTGGATATTAGATATAAAGGAATTATACAATCACTGCAACACCTTACACAAATGTAGGTTGAAGTTGTTCCCCAACTTTCCATTCACTTGGGAGCACTGATGTGCGACTAGGCACCACTCTTTGCTTGTGATGTCATAAGCCAGTTATGGACATTCACTACCAATGTGATATGGTACCTATAGGGTCACACACATGGGAACTCATCTAAAAGAGGAGTTTGATTTTGAATGACATTTGGATTGATTGCTAAAGTGTTTAGGTATTCAATTCACCCAGAAAATTGACTGATTGGCTGACTGGTCTGCCAAATGACCATCTGACTAAGTGAGATGGACATTTGGGCATGCTAGATGGGCATCTCAATTGTTGAGATGGCCACTTGGGTTATCGGGATGATCCGAGTTCGAATTGGCTAAGGTTTGCCCTTTAACCAACTAATTCAATGTGATTGAACCGACCGACTCATTTCAACTCACCAGACAGGCATATGGGTGAGTGAGATGGGTGTCTCGCTTGGGTGAGATGGCTCAGTTTGGTCGAATGAAGGTTCACAATGTTTCCCAAATAGTTTCTATTACACAAATTTGGAGTGCAAGTAAATTAATATGTGATATTAATTGGAATCAAAATTGCCAAATTTGTATCCAATTGGGAAACTACCAAGCGACCGTTTGGCAGTGCAAGGCGGCCCTCTCGCACCCCAGACAACTGTCTGGGTGTTCTACACGACCATTTGGCATCTCACAAGTTGTGAAATTTCAAATTCTTTTGGTTCCTTCCACTCCCACACAATCCCATACAGACTAGGAACCCTGACCTTAACCTCACCGATAAAAGGAGGGGTACTAGGGGCTCCCCAAGACACAACATAGATAACTGAGAATCAATTACTTTAACAATTGTTGTCCTCTCTAGTTGTGATAACCAAGAGATCCCAGGAAAGTCCTGCCCGATAGGGAGGGATAGACAATGGGAGAGAACAACTTGAGAAGTTGTCATTGTGGGAGAGAAGGTTGGTGACTATACACCAACAAGAGGGACAACTCCTTCCTATCCACTCTAGTTGAATGACATGAGTTCTAGTTGGTCCATGTGGACTACTCTAGAGGTAGGAGTCCTTTGGCTGCTTCTTGGAGAGTGAAGTCAACCTGGAATCTGTGGTGAGACCACCAGAGTCACTACAGAGTTTGTACAGACAACTATTCATGGTGAAGACCAGAAACTGCACAGCCACTATCCAAGATCAACTTATCAGCAGTTGCAAAGAAGTGAGTTTTGTCACTGGACTTGCTCCAGGACAAGGTGTAACTCGCTAAACCTATCCTTCCTATTTCATAGTAGTTAGCGCGATCTTGTTGTTAGGGGAATATGGATAGATATTTTTTTTGTTTCTACTGCTATACTTTGTGCTCGATTTTCCCTACATTTTTGGCTTTGATGATCAATTTTGACATTGATCTTGAGTTGGGAGTGTTGCGATTATAACACTTTCCCTAGTTGAAATTTGTTTCGACCCTAAGGAGTGGGTGACCTTAGTGGTCAATACCCAACCTAGGTTGTATCACCATGTGTTGCATGCAAGTGTTTAGTGGTTGAATGGTTGTTTTATTGGTGGATAAATGTCCCTTCAGTGCTCTCTTGTGTTGACACCTCATATCTACTATACCTCTTTCCTCCCTTGAGTATATAATCTCTCTCCCCTTCATGCAAGTAATCCTTTTGCTTTCTTTCTTTCTCCATTCTTGTTTGGCCAACCTTGGATCTTGGTGGAGCTAGAAGGTGTTGATCTTGGTGTTTTGGTGGTTGACCACCTTTGCATGTGGTGTTCTTGAGCTTGATCATCCTCCTTGTGGTGATCTTCTTCCTTTGTAAGTGGTTTTCAACCCTTGATCTCATTTTTCCCTTACACCCTATCTTTTTCTTCCTTCCCTCTCATCCATGAGATTGTGGTTCTACTATGGTGGTCACATTGAGAGAAAATTCTCATCACAAGGGGTCGAAGACTAGGTTTTGACATGGTGGTACCCAAGTGAGAGTAAACTTTCTTCTCTTTCTCCTTTCTTCTTCTTTGGTTCGGTCTAGAGTTTTCACCCTCTTTCTTGGGCTATCCTTTGACCATGGCATTCTTCTCTTTGGAGGTGATCTTGAGGCCAAAGTGTAGACATGGTTGGAGCATCATCTTCTTCCTTGGATCTCGTGATCTTGGATCTTGGTTCTCTACCTAAGACGGGTTATATAACTCTCTACCTTCTTCTAATACTTGCACCCTTATTTGTGTTTGCATTCTACTATTTTCATATCTAAACCATGATGTTGATATGCTAGATGATGATATCTTGTTTGAGGGTTTAAGACTTTTTAGTATCCTCATGTAAATTGCTCTCTTTATTAACCCTAATTCCATGAACTCATTTTCTAAGTGATGGATGAAGTGAAGTTGTTACATGCAACATGATTCTTGGTTTTATCACCATGTTATGGTTCGGCTCTCATGTTTTCTTGAGGTTTTTGGAATGGTTTTCTTGAGGTTGAAGCTTGGTTTCTCTCTCTCTTGGTTTGGTTTTTTGATGGATCATGTTGGAGTTTGGTTTTAGGTTTTTGACGATCATCTCATGTAGAGTTTTTACTTCTTAAGTGGTGCTTAGTATCTGGACATTTACATCTATTTTGATCTTGGCTTAACCCTATTTTGAGGATGGGTATGTGCCTTTATGGTAGCTTGACCTTGGTGGTTGCTACACCTTGATCTTGGTTCAGTTGACACCCTTGAGCTTGATGTTGGTCGCAACCCTAACCCTAATGGTTGATGGTTGTGACACCTAAAGGGGTTGTAACACATAGTTTTGGTTGATTTTGTTTCAGTCAAGAGACCATGTGTTGAAGGTTGGTCATGAAACATGTGGGTGTTGCAGTCACAACACCATGCCTTGAGGTTTTAGTTGACACACACACATACACATCTATAGTGATGGTCGCTACTCTTGGTTGATATGTTGGTCACTACATATGTATAACATAGTGAGATGGTTATGTGTGTATATGTAATTGATGATAAGTACCTAATGTTGTTTGGATGATTGGTTAGTTAACCCCGATCATGTTTCTCAATCCTAACTGATTCCAAGAAAGTGGGAGATGACATAACTAGGGTTTGGTTATTGATTAATGCTATGAAACCCTAATCGACTATATATGTGAAACCCTAACCCTAATTCTAGGGTGTTTTATACATATTGAGTTTGCTTGGATGATTAGCATGTGATTATACTTTCTCTCTCCTACTTGTGCAATCCTATCCTTGCAGGTGGAATGTATATCATAGCTATGTGAATGCTATGGTGATCATTATGTGATACAGGGTGATGGCTATGAGCCTTGATGAGGCATGTTGAGACCATAATGATGTGATGGATCTTATGACCTGGAAAAGGCTTAAATCCTAGTGAGAGGTGTTATCCTCCAATGATGTGATGAGGGATTTATATCCCATAGAAATGTAAAATTGTAGTGATGGCCTTGCATGGAAATGTGATGGTGTTGATGGCCTTATGAGTGGCAGTGCTATAAGTATCATGCGATTATGTGACAAGTTCACACCTTATACGTTTTATATCTTCTAGAGTTGTACTATGCCCTTATCTTTGTAGATTTTGTTTTGGGATTATACGTTGTAACTTGATTGATGCTAAAAGACACAAAATTGGCCTAACTAATCAACTGAAACCCTAATCATGTAGGTGCCTTGTGCCATAGATCCATTTCAGTGTCAGAACTTGTTGGGTGGTGAAACGAGTCATTCCTATGGGAAGCTTAGAGTGCATATTTTTTAATATGCGGGGGTGTAAGTCGAGTATCTCCTTGCATCTACAATGACACATTGTGCGAGATGACCATGTGTGAGTTGTTCCCCTTGTGATATGTGATAGGCAGCAATTTAACTACAATTGATGTCTCTTTTTAATAATGGCCATGTGTGAGCATGTTCTTCTAGTGTCATGACCTGTACCAAGAAGGGCTAGATGTTTTATAAGGACAGTCATGCATGAGTCGATCCTTCATCTTGACTATATGTCACTATTTGTAGCTGACTGATATGTCTCTATGGTGTTTCTCTTATACTGACCAAGAGGTGTTGGAGAGGTCATGGATTCCTGCTCTTGTATAGACCTTGTATGGCACCGATTTCTACTTCGTAGTGGTAGGTTGGATTTGAGTGGTACGACTCAAATCCTCAAGGCATAATAAAAGTCATAATACAACTATGTAGTATATTTTTGCTTAGGGCCAAAATATGCTTCACAGTGGATGACCCCTTTGCCTTATCTTTGTATTGATTTCTTGAATTATAATGTGGTAAGCAAAATCAACTGTTATACATGTTCTTTCACATTCCTTCTTAAAGCTTTAATTGTTCTACTGCTCAGTGATAATTGCCTTATTTGCTAAACCTATGTTATTAGTTTAATACATATTGTTTAACTGAATATGATCAACCTAATAAATATCTTACCTATATGCTTTGATCTACCTGTGCTTTTAATAGATGTTGGCGTAGAGTTATATCTTTCACTGGGACATTTGGTCTCACCTCATGGTTTATACATCTTTTAGGTGGTCATGCATGAAGAGGTAGAGATCGTGCTATTGAGGTTGAGCGATAAGAGGAGCAGTTGCTAAGTAAAGGTTGGATAAGCTACTTGTGTTTTATAGTAGAGTCATATGTGTTGTCCCTGTACTCCCAGGTCCTTGAGGGGACTTTTCTATATGTTGTATATCAATAAAACATTTTTGGCTATATGCCTTTATTGTATAGATATGTCATGTATGTATGTGAACATGTTATCGTATGTACATGTTGTGGCCAGAGAGCCAATAAATAGTGCTATGCAATACTCTTTTGGCAGGTATTATGTATACATGTAGCTTTCATGGACTATGATGTGATATCCTTCCACTTGAGGTGGATATGTGAAAATGGTTTTAATTTTCTATTTTTTTGGTAACCTAGTTGTTATGTTTTAGTTTTGCATTTTGTTTTGAGTAATCTTGATTTTGTGTGGCGTGGGGCATTACAAGTTTAGTTGGTATCATAGCTTTAGGTTGCTGAGTCTACATGGACATAGGACTACGGTTGTGTCTATTCTACTGTCCTCCAATATATCTAATGGAAACTTCTACCTATGTTGAAGAAGAAGAAGAGAAGAAAAGATGATTGGGGAACTTGATGAACATGCTATTGAAATCAGTGTTGTTGCACCTAGTGGTGGTGGTAGGAGGTAGGAGAGGGTTGATGGAGTGCCTAAGATGCCCTAGTTTGACCCAACTTTGGTGGCCAATCCTTCTTTCCGATCCATTTTTGTATAGTTTATGGCTACAATGACACATATTTGCAGACAAAATGCCTCCACCCCAAGTGAGAGCTGCAAACCCCAATGTGGAATCTTTGAGATCAGGGAAGATCCTTGAGAGGTTGAGACATGTAGAGGTGGTTGAGTATGCGGGTATGACAGACCCGACAGATGCAGATATGTGATTGACCGAGTCGGAGAAGGCCTTCAAGATCCTCAACATACCTAAAGAGGATAAGGTGAAGCATTTTGTGTATTTGTTAAAAGGGAGTGTTGGCCATTGGTGGGCCATTGAGGAGGAGAAAAGGATAGGTGATGTGATCAGTTGAGAAGAGTTCTAATGGGAGTTTGTGAGTCAATACTTTTAGGAGACCTGTCTTGATGACAAGATCAACTAGTTCAAGAAAATCTGACAGTGATCTATGACGGTTAATGAATACAAAGCTAAATTCATGGAGCTTCGAAGGTTTTGTCTGCATATGGCCGCAATAGATAAGGAGAGGATTAGATAGTTTGAGAAAGGTTTGCATATAGATTTTATGACTCCAATGTCATCCCTAGAGTACAAAGATAAGTTCGCCACATTTGTGGAGTCAGATTGAAGGATGGATCTATGAGGCCGTGAGGAAGTTGAATAAGGTGACAATTAAGAACAAGTACCCTTTGTTGAGGATTGATGATTTAGTTGACTAGTTTGAGGTGTTGCAGTCTTTTCAAAGATAGATCTAAAGTCGGGATATCACCAATTGTGAATCAAGGTGGGTGGCATACCAAATTCATCTTTTAGGATGAGGTATGGTAACTACGTGTTTGTGGTTATGTCGTTCGGATTAACCAATGCACCAACAATGTTCATGGACCTGATGAACTGAGTTTTTTGGCTGTATCTAGATCAGTTTGTAGTGGTCTTTATAGATGACATCTTGATTTACAGTTAGGATGGACAGCAGCATGAACCATCTGCATTAGGTGTTGACCTTGTTGAGATAGCAACAGTTGTGTGCAAAGTTTAGCAAGTATGAGTTTTGGCTGAGGGAGGTATCCTTTCTTGGAGATGCAATATTTGTTGAGGGTGTTTGTGTGGATCCCAAGAAGGTGGAGTATGTGATAGAGTGGGAACAACTGAAGAAGCCAACGAAAGCTTGTGTTTTCTAGGCTTGGAAGGTTACTACAAGAGGTTCATCAAGAACTTTAGCATAGTGGTGTGACCCCTAAAGAAGCTAATAAGAAACGATGTACCTTTTGTCTGGGATGACAAGTGCCAACATGATTTTTAGTTGTTAAAGAAGAACCTGATAAGTGCACATGTGCTAGTGCTTCCACAACTGGGGAAATGATATATTGTCTTTTGTGATGCCTCAAATAATGGCCTGGGATGCATGTTGATGCAATATAAGAATGTGATCTGTTTTGCATCATGACAGTTAAAGAAGCATGAGGAGAACTATCCCACCCATGATCTGAAGCTTACTGAAATGATTCATCCCTTGAAGATCTAGAGACACTACCTTTATGGCAAGAAGTGTCAGATCTTTACCGACCACATGAATCTCAAGTACATCTTTTCACAACAACTGTTGAACATATGAAAGAGATATTGGATGGAGATGATTAAAGACTATCATTGTACCATAGATTACCATCCGAGAAAGGCAAATGTGGTGACATACACTTTGAGTAGGAAATCTTCATCATCATCACCTGCTGACTAGGTGTAGTTATGTTCCTTGGTGTGCCATAAGAGATACATGTTGGTCTACTTACAACAGATGAATGTGAAGTTGGAGGTGTCCATGCTAGCATGACTATTGGCACAGTTGCAGGTGAAGCTCACATTGAGGTAGTATATTAGAGAGGCTCAATAGGATGATATTGTGATACAACATACTAAGCAAAGTTTGGCTTTGAGAAGCATGATGGCTTCCATGAGTCAGATAATGGATCAGTGTGCTACCATGATAGAGTTGTGGTTCCTGATGATGATAATCTGAGTAAGATGGTCTTAGAAGAGGCTCATTCTTTGATGTATGCCATGCATCCAAGTAGCATGAAGATGTACCACAATATTAAGGATTTGTGTTGGTGGCCTGGTTTAAAACATGATATAGCTGAGTTTGTGGCAAAGTGTCTTGTGTGCCAGTAGGTTAAGGTAGAGCATCGAAAACCTGCAAGGACTTTGTAACTGTTACCTATACTACAGTGGAAATGGAACCATGTTACAATGGACTTTGTGGTTGGTCTACCTACGACAACCAAAGGTCATGACTCCATATGGGTGATGGCTGATCGAATGACAAAGACAACACACTTTTTTCCTATGAAGACTACATACACAATAGAGAAACTTACACAAATATATGTTGATGAGATAGTGTGGTTGTATGGTATTACATCTACCATCGTGTCTGACAGAGGTCCTCTATTCACCAATCGTTTCTGGGAATGTTTGCACATAGCTATGGGTACAGAGTTGAAATTTAGTACGAGTTTCACCCGTAGACAAATGGGCAGTCAGAGAGGCCTATCCAGATATTGGAATATTTTTTGATAGACTGTGTTTTGTAATTTTTTGGTAGATGGGATGTGCATCTCATTTTGATAGAGTTTGCCTACAATAACAACTATCATAGGATCATTGATATGGTACCTTATGCGGCTTTCTATGGGAGATGTTGTAGATCTCCTTTATGTTGGTACGAGACCGATGAATATTAGCTTTTGGGTCCTGAGCTTGTGCAACAGATGACAGAAATATCAGAGTGATTCAACAACAATTAAAGGTAGCACAAGATAGGCATAAGTCACTGGCATAGACTGTTGGAGTTCCAAGTGGGAGACAGAGTGTATCTCAATGTCTCTACTTGGAAAGGTGTTTTGAGGTTTCTGAAGAAGGGTAAGTTGAATCCTACATATATGGGACCTTACCTGGTGGTGGCATATGTTGGGAAGGTGGATTACAAGTTGTACTTGCCACCTGAGTTGCACCCAGTGTTCCATATGTCTATGTCGAAGAAGTGCCACCCAGCTACTGAGTTGGTTTTGCATCCAGTGAAGGTTGAGCTTGATGAGGACATATCTTATGTGGAGGGTCTTGTGTTGATCCTGGATAGGAGGATCAAGAAGTTGAAAAAGAAGGATATAGCATTGGTGAAGGTTCTATGACATAACTATGGCATAGAGGAAGCCACATGGAAGCTTGAGGAAGATATGCGTAGGAAGTACCCGTCTCTTTTCACGTAGGATTTTGGGTGCTAAACCATTATTAGGGGTTTATGGTTGTTAGACCCCTGACCTAGCTTAGTGTTTGAGTATGATAGGTTTGATTAATAAGATTCGTAACCTTAATCTAATCCTTTGAGATTCTTTGTTAAGATGTGACAACATTATGTTTTCAATTTGGTCTCGTTCAGATGAGGTTGGAGCTATGTATCCTTATTTTGGATTGAGTTACAATTTACCCAAGTTGAGGGATTATCTTGTCATTTGTGACATGCAGAGTGTTCTCTTAGTGCTTTAACATCATGAGAAAGAGAATTATGTTGAAGGGAACCTTGTTTGGACCCTGGTTGATGATGTGGCATCATGTGGTGATGCAAGTTTTTCTAGGGTTTTGGCTTTGATGATATGTTTCAACCTTGAACTTAAGTTGGGAGTGTTGCAACCATAAAACTTGCACTAGTTGATGTTTGTTTTGACCCCATGGTGTGGGTGACCTTAGTGGTTGATACCCAACCTAGGTTGTATCACCATGTGTTGCATGAAAGTGTTTACTGGTTGCATGACTGTTTTCTTGGTGGACAAATGTCCCTTCGGTGCTCTCTTGTGTTGACACCTCATATCTACTATACCTATCTCCTCCCTTGTGTTGACACAAGGGGTTGGAGACTATGTTTTGACATGGTGGTACCCAAGTGAGAGGAAGCTTTTTTCTCTTTCCCCTTTCTTCTTTGGTTCAGCCTAGGGTTGTTACCCTCTTTCTTGAGCTATCCTTTGACCATGGTGTTCTTCTCTTTGGAGGTGATGTTGTGGCTGAAGTGTAGAACTTGGTTGGAGCTTCATCTTCTTCCTTGGAGATCATGATATTGGATCTTGGTTATCTACCTAAGGTTGGTTATATAACTCTCTACCTTCTTCTATTACTTGTACCCTTATTTGTGCTTGCATTCTACTATTTTCATCTCTAAAATGTGATGCTAATATGCTAGATGATGTTATCATATTTTAGGGTTTAAAACTTTGTAGTACCTCATGTAGATTTCTCTCTTTCTTAACCCTAATTCCATGAACCTATTTTCTATGTGTTGGATGAAGTGAGCTTGTTACATGCAACATGATTCTTGGTTTTATCACCATGTTATGGTTCGTCTCTCATGTTTTCTTGAGGTTGAAGCTTGGACATTTCTCTCTTGGTTTGGTTTCTTGATGGATCATGTTGAAGTTTGGTTTTGGGGTTTTGATGATCCTCTCATGTGGAGTTTTTCCTTATTAAGCGGTGCTTAGTATCTTGACATTTACATCTATTTTCATCAAGGCTTAACCCTATTTTGGGGATGGGTATGTGCCTTTGTGGTAGATTGACCTTGGTGGTCGCTCCACCTTGATTTTGTTTTGGTGGACACCCTTGAGCTTGATGTTGGTCACAACACATACCCTTGGTAGCTGTTGCAACCCTAACTCTAATGGTTGATGGACGTGACACCTAAAGGGGTCGTGACACATGGTTTTAGTTGATGTTGTTTTGGCCAAGATGCCATGTGTTGATGGTTGATCAGGACACAAGTGGGTGTTGTGGTCGCAAAACCATGTGTTGAGGTTTTTGTCGACATACACACACATACACCTCTATGGTAATGGTCACTACTCTTAGTTGATATGTTTCTCGCTACGTATGTTTGTAACATAGTGAGATGGTTACACGTGTATATGTAATTGATGATAAGTACCTAGTGTTGTTTGGATGAATGTTTAGTTACCATGATCATGTTTCTCAATCCTAACCGGTTCCAAGAAAGTAGGTGATGACATAGCTAGAGTTTGGTGATTGATTAATTCTATGAAACCCTTATCAACTATATATGTAAAACCCTAACACTAATTCTATGGTGTGTTATACATGCTGAGTTTGCTTGGATAAATAACATG
Source organism: Alisma plantago-aquatica (assembly GCA_963693085.1). NCBI lineage: Eukaryota > Viridiplantae > Streptophyta > Magnoliopsida > Alismatales > Alismataceae > Alisma > Alisma plantago-aquatica. Next base: position 836,016,312 of record OY856410.1, on the reverse strand, counting down.
TGATTAAACTTTCTCTCTCCTACCCGTGCAATCCTAACCTTTCAAGTGGAATGTATGTCATAGCTATGTGAATTCTATGGTGATCATTATGTGATACAGGGTGATGGCTATGAGCCTTGATGAGGTTTGTTGAGATCATAATGCTAAGATGGGTCTTATGACCTGGAAAAGGATTAAAGCCTAGTGAGAGGTGTTATCCTCCAATGATGTCATGAGGGATTTATATCCCATCGTAGTGATGTGGAAAACTCTCCCCAAGACGAGAAGAGTAAAACCATGGGGCAATACCGATCAACAAGCACTATGTAATCAAGATTACAACTCATGTCATCTATATTTAATTATCCCTTAATCCGGATCACTCCCCCACACGAGAACAAAGATATGAATAATAGAATTACACCCAAACGTGTACAAAATATCCCACTTATCTTTTTGTCCTCACAACACCTCTATCATTGTAGGGAATCAGACACACAGTTGTGCTCTTGCCTGTTGTCACTGCAACCACTGACATGGCCTCCTCTACTCCTAATGAGGTTGTGTACCTCACCTGCCAACCAAAGAACTCACTCTTCCTGAGAGAGCAAACACGTCCTCTGCAGAACGGATAGACTGCTGTCGTAGTCGCTACCGCGTAGTGCCACCAACTGATGTGTGTCTTCCGTTTCTAAGATCCACCATCGTAGTTGATGCACCACCAATGTGTCGTTGACTTTCAGCCACTACTTCGCTTCAAGGCAAAGTCATTGACCCTCTCTTACCAAAAGAGAGCACCACCAGTTGTTCTTATTTTCTGGCTCTTCTACCACAGAAGGCACCAACAACAAACAACTGATGGGATGATCCCAATGGCCTCCCCCAAGGCCTCTATTTATAGGCCTCCATCACATATAGTAGCAATTAGGAATTACACTGCAATTCATAGTCCAATTCCTAATCCACTTCCAATGTTGCAAATAGAGATCCATCTTCTCTCCTATTGGATTTAACTCCTACTAGGATTGGCAACACAAACTAACTCCTACTCAAGCCCAAATACAATTAGGACATGGGCCAGAATCCTATTCCTTTTCCTAATAGTAACTAAGAAAACATCTTGTGGTGGAACATCACTCAATGAAAAAGAATGTGGGTCGAGTAAGGAAGTGTATGATTCTATGTTGATTTCTCAGCCTGATTCTCAAAGATGCGACTATGGACTTGATTTTAAAGTAGAAAATTAAATAATTGATCCTAGAGATAGACCCCAAGTTTCTCATTATCATCCTAATGTGCAAGATGTGGTTAGAATGGCATACCTCACAAAAGGACCTTGCCAACCAAAAAGATATGTGTTCCCACCAACAACTTATGGATCTAAGAGGCATAAATTTGTGCTAAGTTGGTTTGATGAACATCGTAATTGGTTGGAATATAACATTGCTAAAAATGCAGCATTTTGTCTACTTTGTTATGTTTTTCCCTCATCTCACACTGACCCATCATTTATCATTGATGGGTTTAGATACTGGAAAGACAAAAAGAGACTCAATAATCATGTAGGTGGGCCAACTAGTCCTCAAAATACAGCAAAAGAAAAATGTCAAGCCCTAATGAATGATAATCAAAGCCTAGTTGTTCTTATTGCTAAGCACACAGAAGAACAAAAGAGTGAATACCAATTGCAGTTGAAAGCCGCCAATAATTATATAAGATCATTTTTAAATCAAGGTTTGGCCTTTTGTGGGCATGACGAGTCTGAGGCTTCTTCTAACCAGGGAAAATTTCTTGATCTTCTCCATTGGCTTGCAGATCAAAGAGATGACATTAAGTAAGTTGTACTACATAATGCTCTTGAAAATCTAAAACTCACATCTCCTGATATTCAGAAAGATGTCATTGGTGTCATTTCAAGTCTAGTTTCTGAGGATATAATTTCTGATATCTCTTGTTGTGATGGTCTATTTACTATCCTTGTTGATGATTCATTTGATATATCAGTCAAAGAAAAAATGGCCATAGTTCTTTGTTATGTTGACATGAAAGGGATGATTATTGAAAGATTTCTCGATTTGGTGCATGTCACTGATACCAGTTCTATGTCACTGAAAGTAGTTATAAATGTCAACTTTAGTAAATTTGGGTTGAACATCAATAGTTTGAGAGGTTAAGGCTTTGATGGTGTGAGCAATATGAACGGAGAATTCAATGGGTTGAAAGCCCTCATATAGAGAGAGAATCATTGTGCATTTTAAGTCCATTGCTTTGCTCACCAATTACAGTTGATACTTGTTTCAGTTGTGGAAAATCATTTGCAGGTGGCTTGACTATTTGAAATAGTTCATCAAGTACTTAATTGTATTGCTGGCTCATGTAAGCAGACCGGCTACCTTCAAGCTCATGAAGTTGATAGAGTGACCAACGCACTTGAAGAATGTGAAATTTCTTCTAGAAGTGGGAAAAATCAAGAACTTGTAGTTAAACAAGCAGCCACTACTAGATGGGGTTCACATTATAACACTTTAGTTAACTTAAGTGTTATTCACCCATCTGTTGTCAAGGTTTTGCAAATTCTTATTGAAGATAGTGAGTTGCCAAAACATCGAGCAAAGGCTCACAAGAAACTCTTAGATATGGAGACTTTTGATTTTAAATTCATGATGCTTTTAATGAAAAATTACCTTGGAATAACACATGAATTGTCAAATGCATTACAGCAAAAAGACCAGGATATTGTGAATGCAATGAGTCTTATCAAGACAGTTAAGATGCAATTGAAACTTCTAAGAATTGACGATGTTGAATGGGAGTCTTTCAATAACATGGTTAATAATTTCTACACAAAGTATGATGTACCACTAAAGAATATGGATGATACCTATGTTATGCCAGGTAGAGCAAGACGTGGCCATGAGGTTAAGAGTAACCTTCATTATTTTTTATTTGATATATTTAACACTGTGATAGATTTGTTACTTAATGAGCTTAATGACCGTTTCAATGAGAGTAACACTGAGTTTCTATTGTGTGTTTCTTGTCTTGATCCATTTAATGATTTTTGTGCATATGAGGAAGACAAGTTAGTTAGACTTGCTGAATTTTATCCATCAGATTTCAACTTATTAGAGATTTAAAGATTAAGATGCCAGCTTGGTAATTACATATTTCATGTTCGTCATAATACTTCCTATAAAGAGCTAAGCAGCCTCACAGAACTTGCCCAGAAGATGGTGTTGATGAAGCAAGATAAAGATTTCCATTTAGTTTATCATCTTCTAAAGCTAGAAATGTTGCTTCCTGTGGCTACTGCATCTGTTGAAAGAGTATTTTCTATGATGCAAATTATAAATCATCGTTTGCGCAATAATATGGGTGATGAGTATCTCAATGATTGTTTGGTGGCTTATTCTAAAAGAGATATCTCTAAAAATCTTGAAACATAGGCTATGATACAAAGATTCCAGACCATGCAAACCAGACGAGGATCTCTTTGATATATATTATAAAATTTTGATATTGAATGTCATTCTTATATATATTTGATTTTAAATTTTTTAAATTTAAACATCATTTTCATATATTAACAAAGATTGTGTTTTCAAAAAAAAATCATTTTACACTTGTGCCTCACCCAGGTTGAAATCTTGGCTCTGCCACTGACTTTCATGCCGGGAAAAATGATCATGGACTCCTCCACTTCACATCCCCGACATCCGTGATTGTGAAATTCCTCGTCCAATGTCCTCGGGGTTCAAATTGTGTGTGCCCCATCCTTTGTTCTGACTTCTCTCTCACAACATCTTATCCTTTGATTTGCGGGGTCGACCGTTGAGTATAAGACTGGGATGGATTGGACACATTACATTGTCTCAGGCACCCCTACTACAGAAATGGCTTATAACGTCACATTTGTAGGCGTTAATTGTATACAAGAAACAGACGCCTAAACCCTACAACATCGATTGAATACACAAACTGACATCTATCTGTGAAGAGTGGCCAGACACGGGTATCGATTTTTATTTAGCGTCGATTCCTCAATAAGCAACTGATGCCTAAAATCGACTGCCAAATCCAAATTTTCTAGTGGAAAAAATTACCTCCAAAATTTAACATACGGCGTCGGTTGTTAATAAATAAACCGATGACTAAAGGTTTTTTGTGAGTTAGAAAATTGAGCCAATTTTTATCGTTGATCTTCTTGGTCAAATTTTATCATCGGTGTTCTTATAATAACCGACGCCGATGTGTTTTCGTGCGTTGTCCCCGTGAAAATTTTCACCCCCCTTTGGTGTCGATTTTCTATGACAACCGACGACTATGGTCATAATTTGAGAACATTTTTTTTGCCGGCATATGTAGATAGACGTCAGTTTTTCTAGTTGAAACTGATGAGTATCATAAACATAGGTGTCAGTTTGTTTGTGGTGACCAACACCTGTTGTTATAAGTGTCAGTTTTTTTTAATAACCGATGCCTATTGTTAACTTAATAGCACCCACGTGAAGCAGACTCTTCCCATTTCTCTATGTTTCATTGCCCTCTTCTTAGGTCTAGTGATTTGTGTGATTCCTATCGCTGCTCACTGTCACTGCTGTTGTGCTCGCCGTCTCCACTGTTGTACTCGCTGCTCCCTTCTCCTTCTCACCTGCTCACCACCGCATGACGTCCCTTCTCTGTTGTTGCTCGCCGCCTACCACCGGACTACTTCCCGTTGCTTCTGCTGCTCACCGATGCTTACCACCCCTGTTGCTCTCCGCCGCCTACCACTCAGAACTTGAGCTCGCCGCCGTCGAACAGGTACCTTTCTCCACCGGCTGAGCTTGTCGTCGCCGCCGACTTCCAACCCCCTTTTTTCCACTCTGCCTCCACCTAGAATCTCTGTGTAGCTTTGTGGGTTAATACAAACCCTAACAATAGCCAAATGCGGTTGTTGTATATGAACCAAATGATTACTATTACAAAAAAATAGTAGTTCAAATCCTGATAAGAGGAAAATGAGGGATTTCACAATTAAGTTCATAATTACATAGATGCATAGTGTTTTAGTCTTTGATACCAACTGTCATAGAAGTGTTATTACATCGATCCAATCCCATTGCTTGGGTAGACAATGATAAAGTAATTTAGTGTGACTGCCCCTAAATAGCTCAAAGTTCACAAAGTTCACACATAACTTATATAATAATTAAATATAGAGAAGAAGAAAGAAATACAGATAAGATTTAATATAGAGAAGCCACATTTTTATTCCCAAATATTAGTTTATCCTCATGGACATTATATTAGGTGATTCTTGTACAACAACCAAACATTATAATCATTAAGTAGCAAGTAGTAAAAGGCAATCTAGAACCTTAGTCACTAGATGAATAATGGCCATAAATGTGTAATGAAAGATGCACGAAAAAAATGTTTGGTTGTAAAATAATGAGTTGATCTTTTGTTTATCTTGCAATATATATTATTACTAAGCAAATATTTCATTATGCAGTCCATTTTTTATGATTTGTGTTTTTATTGATCTCATCTTGATTTTTCCCTATTATGGGGCATGTCAACATTATTCAATATTGATGAGTGCTTTAAACCTAGGCATGTCAACATTATAGGGCCATATGGGGCATGTAAAATTTTGCTTCTATTTAGGATCAACAAAATATTATGCAAGTCATGAATTAGAACCAACAAGCTATAGTTGAGTTGACTATTCATAAGATTCATTGAGTCATCTTCAAGTGTTTATCTATTTGAAGACTCACTAATACACAAATTTGGTTTTAGTAAAAGGGAAATACTAATGCACTCATGTGACATGATTGGAATGTAAATGATGAACTTTGCCCTAGATTGCCAATCATGCTTCTAAAGACATCAATAATCACCCTAACTTGAAGAACTAGGATATGAATGATGAAACTAGGATTGTAGGTATAAGAATGACAACACATGTATTTGTTGGCCTAGAAACCCACCCAAGATTTACTCATTAGGAGTGACCCATGTACTCGTGTACAACATCAAGAAGATCTGAAAATTTTCCACTTACGTATGTGTTCTATAAAAAGGAAAGATTGCTCGTATTTTTTGTGGTCGGCTATTACTTCTCTGGTTTCCCATTTCTGATTGGACTCAAAGTCATAATAGCATGGTATAATTATTTCTTTTGTTATGCGAAATGACTATGGCTACATGCCACACACCAATGATGTCGTCCTTGCCATGGAGGACGATACCCTAGCCAAATTCTTTTCATTTTATAGAATTTGTCAGTAATCTAATGGATTCTGATGTAATCAATGTCTTTGACCAGCCTAACAAAGCCATTTTCTAATAAAACACTTGCAAGTGTTAAGGTTGTCAAAGGAAAGAAATTAGCAAAGATTTTGACCAGTTTTTAACCGATAAAGAATTGATTTATTTATTTATTTATTTTACAAACAAAAAAATCATGTGTTACAGTATAAAGAATACAAAAAAGAGCATATTATTATTTTAATCATATCATGCATTCATATATGTAGTTTTTTACTTCTATGCCATCATTACTCAACCAATATTTATGACTCTCCAATACAACCACTTGCATGACTTCTTTGTGGAAGGAGTGGGGTATAGAGGAAAATGAGTAGAAGACAGAAGAGGAGATAAGATAAAGAGATAATGTCATATCATCCGACCATGTTGTCTGTTTTTTTAATATCCATCCATGTTGTTGATACCTATTATAATGCATATTCCTATAATAGTGCATCTCAAGCACATGCCACCTACTATAGTGGAATATTCCTCTAGTAGTGTTCTAATCCCATTTACCACGCATTATTCTAGTGTTGGTGTTGCTTGTGTAGAAATATTCGACACAGTGACGAAACAGATGACTTATACATATGTTCTTCATCATCTACATTGCACTTTTTTTCAAACATTCTCGTAAAAGATTCAAAAAAATTATTTAGGCTGCTTCAACGAGTCTAGAAATCTTAAAAATGATTTGTGATTACTTCCATAGCTCTAGAAATTTTCATATTAAGAGGGAGTCCATGTTGTTATCAATGATTCTGCACTATTCTTATCTTCATCAAGGGGAGAAGACTTGTTTGCTACTACATGCTATCTTTTCACGGGGAGTGTTATAGTGCTTCAATTGTTTCATTGCAAGGTTTAGGGAGAGATCGTTTATTATAGGGGGGATCAATTTTTCATGGGCTAATTTATATATTTCATGTATTCACAAGATGGACATATGTTTCACCCAAGCTCCATCTTGAGGGAGAGTGTTATATTAATTTGTTAATTATGTACATGGGTCTAATTGTCTTAGCCCATTAGGGTTAGTTATGCTTCCTTGTACTTGCCTCCTCTCCTATTTATAGGAGGGGAGTTTTCTTTCTCTTAATAAAAAATATATCTCTAGCCTCTATATTAATTTTCTATAAGTTCAAAGATTCATACATCTAGAGAGAGAATAATTTTTAGAGAGAAAGGAAGAGGAAATGCAAACTTTGGGTTTCAACTTCCTAAAGCTTGTAGAATCAAGTAACTTCATCAACCCTAGTTAGGATTTCATGATAGTTCTCATCTCGTATGTCTAAATTCCTTCATTTCTTGCATATGGATCAAAATAATGTCAAATCAACTTCTATTTTCATTGTTTGTCTCAAATTCTCCTATTCTTGGGTTCTTGAGCTGAATAGAGAAAATATGACGATCTATAATTGAAAGTTTAATTTGAGTTCAGGAATAATAGATGTTGGGCTACAAAATTGAGGTGTTTAACACTAGTAATGAATGGTTAACTCCTTTTTGAGCTATTTAAAACTTAATACTATTAGACTAAAGATTAGTTGTATTATTACTTGCATTTATAATATATCAGGTAATCGATTGGATAATACTTGCAGAGTTGAACACCTCTTTTTTCATATTCACCATTGATGTAACATATTGAAACCGAAGCATAATCCCTGACTATGGTATCCTTATACCTTATTATTTAAGAATTTGTTCTAATCCCATTATCTCCAACTTAGATGGAAAACAAGAACATTAGATGCTTGTAGACATAGTGCTTAAACTATGTGTTCATTCCTAGGTGGCCTTGGTGTAATTGGATCACTTACACTTTTTAGTAAGGGGTTAGGATGCAAATTAAGAATCTAATATAATTTACTTTACTATTGGAGCTCTGGGGTGAAGAGGCATTCATGATTGGGAGTTTTCTTAACATCCTTCTCAGACCATATAGGTTGACAAAAGATCTGAAGCGACTTGATTTTTCTAGGCTGCAAGTGTTGATTCCTTCTACCTTTTTGTTCCATAATGAGATAAATTATTTAGTGACGATGGAGTGAAGGATGCCATCATGTTTGAATATGAGTTCGTCTACGTTGTAAGGAATGTGGCACGTTTGGGCATAAGAAAGGGAAGTTCCTTAAAATAGTTCCAAGACAAGGAATGTATGGGTGGTGAAGAAGATAAGTGATACAAAACTTTCTATGCTTGTTCTCATATTTAAGATCAAGTGAATGAACAAATGTCTGCTCAAGATGAATAATCTGTCTTCAGTCAAAGTGTTGTCGGTCCAATTACACATGTAGTGGCTAGCAAAGGAATGAATGTAGCAACTCCACTATCAGAGGGTGGATGGACTCAACAAGGAAGAAGAAATGGGTCTCCTCCAAAAAATGTATCAAATATCCCCCAACATAAGGCAACTGGGCTCTCAGTTACTTCAAATAGCTTCAGATGCCTAGATTTTTAGGATGGTGAGATGCCAACTCAAAATAAAGGTGGGGATAGAACTCCTAATAATCCAAATGGTTCATGCTCTCAATATCATTTCGTGCAACGTATGTGCTTTAAATAAACTAGGATTTCAAATATTTGTATATGATGTACTTTACAACAATAATTCTGGAAATTCTTCTTTGTTGGAGACCAAAATCAGAAGGAATACATAGATATATGCACAATCTCTAAGAAGGATGTAGTTGGATTTCTAACCACCCTAGCCATCTGTTGGGTTGAATGGTGATTATGTGGGTAAGGGTGATATTAATATCAAAGTAAGTAAAGAATTTGATGAGTTCATTTTGTGTCAATTATATTGTCATGTACTTTATTCTTATGGAGTTGTATGCTCATAATCTTGAAAATAAGAGAGCTATTCCTTGGAGTGAACTTGCTAACATTCTATAGCAAGTTGATGGGATTCCTACTATTATTTCAAGAAAATTTAGTGGAGTTTGTTTCTCAGTTAATGTGATAGGTGGAGTTGGACCATCCTATAAATTTATGCAAGACTTCAATAGTTTGTTAGTGATTCAAATTACTGGAGCTTAATTATAGTGTCTTTCAGCGTACATGGGAGAACATGTATAGAAAATTCAATCTAGTGATGTCTAGAATAGACATGTTTTATATGAATGAGGATTTTTATAGGTTCGTTATTTCATGGATTGATTTTCCTGGGTTTATGGAATTGTAAAACAAGCATAGGATGTTGTTTTTGAATGTAGCCCTATGTTTTTTCTCGATAGTAAGATAGAAAATGTTAATATTGCTCTATGTGAGTTGAACAAGAAGTTTGTTGGCAAGAATCATAGGAATAAGGAAGTTTTAAAGGAAGAAGTTGTTAGTATTGCTAAAAAGTGTAAGGAAAATCCTAACAATGTTTCCTTATAAATGGCGATGAGAGGTGGGAAAGGGGAAAGTAAAGGAGGTGTCGACACCATCGGGTGGAGTCGCGGTCTCAAAGATGAGAATCATTTATCTGGGCGAGGTAGGGGGAGTGGGATCCAAAAGGGGGTAGGCATAAGGATCTGTATAATATCTTGGATGGAGGCGACGAGAATGGTGCATCTAGTGTTAAGGTTTCATTTCCCCTAGTGGGAATCATCTTTTTATTTTTTGGCATGTGGGTGCAAATAAATGAAAAACATCATGGTTTTTCAGTGAAACAACAATCAAATACACTATGGAGATGGATTTGTTCAACAGAAAAGACTAGATGATAACAATCAACTAGATTGTGGTCATGGTGTAGGAGAAAATGAGATCCACAAGCGGCACAGACCTTCATTTAGTGCAATTATGGGTGGGCCTACTTATTAAGATTACAACCAAGAAAGGCAGGGAGGCTTTCTTCTTAAAGAGACTATTTGAGGATTGCCTGGATGACAAGGATGTCAAGCTAACACAGATGGAGAGATGTGCTACCATCATTATCGAGTTGGAAGCGGAAGATGACCTAGCATGTCCATGGATGTATGTGGTTGTTATCAGGTTGTTGGCTGCTGATGTATGATTCATGATGATGAGGGATTGGATAAAAATCCTATGGAACCCTAAAGGAATGTTTAATATGTACGAGTTGGACATGGGACGTTACATGGTACATCTTTTATGCAGAGGCGATTGTGAAGTAGCAATGACGGGGGTATCATGGAAGTTGTTTGGATGTTGTCCTTTCGTATGGGATTGGTGTCCCACCTTCAAACCTTTTGAAGAGATGCCAAAGCATGTGGTGACATGGGTCTGCATACTAGATATGGCACTACATATTTATATTTCCAAAGTGTTCGAATATAGTGGACTAGCCCTAGGTCGCTTGATTAATGTGGATGGTCACACTACTTTGAGAACTAGAAGTAAACTCGTGTGGTTAGCTATTGAAATTGATACAACCAAAATAGTTTACCTATCTATACTCATCAATGGAATTAAATATTTGGTGGAGTATGAAGTGGCCCGGACACATGTTCCACCTGTGGCAAATTGGGGCATGTAGACAAATATTGCAGGTCCAAGCAATCCATTAACATAGAAGGAGTGGTTAAGGACAAGAACTCTAATATTAACAAAGAAGAGGAAACAAGTGAAGGTACAGAAGTAGCCGAAGGGGAGAGGAAATAGACAGATGGCAATAGAAGAAGATAATGCAAGCCACTACACCATCTAGTATACCTCATACCAATAATAGGTTTGTAAAACTTGAGAACAAGGATCAACACACTAATGAGTCCGCGGAAGTAGGAGAGAGGGAGAAAGCTAAAGAGACATTGGATAACAATAATGACACAATCGCTAAAGTGTGGAAGCCAAAGAGGAGAATAGAAACGGATGATAAGAAGCAAGTTGCCTTGAAAGACATCACCAATCCTATCCGGGATAAGGCCACGAAGAACTTCAACAACCAAACTAAACTGAACAATGATCAGAACCACAAGTGGTTAATCTGAATATGGATGAAGACATCTAGGAGATGTAGGATGGTAGTACAAAGAAGGTGATCATGATAGAGTATGATGAAACAACAAATCCAAACATACAGAACATGAAAGCAAATGAGTAAAATATAGCTTAGGTAGCAAGTACTATGAAGAATAGAACACCCATGAAAAAGTAGTAAAAAATGGAGGAGGACAATGCTACCAGGAATAAAGATGATCAAGGAGTACATGGAGGAGCAGTGGAAGTGAATTCTATAATTCCTAATCCTCTACCCCCTAGAAGGAAGATCAAAGAGAGCAGCTCTAAAATGAAGACGACGAGAGTCATTAACCCTTATGAACATAGAAGAAAGAGTCCTAGATTGATGGCTAAGGAAGTGGAGGAAGAAGTTACAGAAAACTATGAAGGTAAGGGGACAGAATGAAGGATGATAATGGAAGTTGATGTGCATGAGGATTGTCTTCTACAAACCATCCCTACATCATTATAAGTTACTGATGATAAATTTTCTCTATTGGGGTACACATGGGATTGGTAGTGATGAGATATGTCGTTCCCTCAAAGAGATGATTTCTATGTATGAACCTAAGATTGTGTCTATTATTGAACCAAGAATTAGTGTAGACAATGCGGCTAGAACGTTCAAATCCTTCGTATTTACTAATTCATATCAAGTAGAGGTAAGTGAATTTGTGGGTGGCATTTGGGTGTGCTGGAATGCTAACCAGTGCATTGTGGAAGTATTTTGCAGACACGTGCAATTTATACCATGTAGGGTCAACAAGGAATGTTATATCTCCTTTATTTATTGTAGTATGTGTATTATTACTAGAAAATTGCTCTAGAAACACCATATACATATGGCAAACACATTAAAGTCGCCTTGGATTGTTTTGGGCGACTTGAACACCACTATGGATCCATGGGAGAAGAGTGACAGTGATAGGTACGTATTACTACACTGAGGCGGAGGTTTTCCAACATACCTTGATGGAGGCGGACCTAACTGGTCTCGAATTCTCAAGGATGAAGTTCACATATCGCCACAGTTTGTTTCGGGAATGGTTAGATAGAGCCATTGCAAATAGCACAATCATCACTAACTATCTTCATGCTACAGTGGAACACCTCTCTGATTTGGTTCAAACCATTTTCCGTTACTGTTGTGGCTCCCTTCATCCCAACCTACACTCAGAAAATTCATAACGAAGGCATTGTGATAGGAAATGGAAGGCTTCTCAAACATGCCCAACATCTGTTGGAAAAGAACCCTTACCTTTAATGATGCTCTTAAGAAAGTACAAGATCCCTTTTCTAATATGGATAGGAAACAAAAATGTGAGAAAAGGAGACACAAGGAACAACTGATCAATAATATCAACATGCTTCAACCTAACTTAGCAGAGTAATACAATGACATCTTTGATGCCATTTGTTCGATCTTGCAAATGGATATGGACACAATACTTAAAGTGGAGCAGACTGACTTGAGGCGTCGTATCCATATATGTTGGCTAAAAGAGCGGGATTGTAATTTAAACTTCTATCATAGCTATGTCAATTAGAGAAAAAGGAGGAATACAATCACATCACTCAAGAACTAGAATGGAAATTGGGTCAGCAAAGAGAATGACCTTATGAGTATGGTTGTCACACATTTTGAAGGAATCCTTATTACCCCCAATTAGACACGACTCTATCAATTTATCTAAGTTTCCAAGACACTTCAAGAAGGTTAGGAGTAATCAAATGATGGGTATTGAAGCTTTCCAGTTGGAAGCAGAAATTCACTCCATTGTGATGGGCCTCAACCCTGTGAAAGCAGCAAAGCCCAATAGGGTGAATGGTAGATTCATTAAAGGGAATTGGGATGTTTTCAGAGCTAGCATAATCCATTCGTTTAAGGAAGCCATTATCACTGGTACTATACCTAATGATCTTTGTAATTCCACTATAGTTCTAATTCTGAAAATTGTTGTACTAAATGTGAGCATATTCTCCCAATCTCTATAAATGAAATTATCCTAAAGATCATGTCCAAATTGTTAGTAGAGAAGCTTAGTGCCCTGAAGATGTATAATGGATAACAAAACTCTAGTTCAGGAACTGGTACATACAATGAAGTGGAAGAAGGGAGTCAAAATGATGGCAATTAAGATAGACCTAACTACAGCCAATGATCAAATGTCTGGGGAATTTATCAGGGACATTGTCTCTCAAATTTGATGTCTCTCAAATTCAACTATCCAACAACATTGCCTCTTATATTATGTATTCTATTTTAGGAGGTGAAACATCCATTGTTTGGAATGGCAAGAGCATTGAACCTTTGAAAGCCAGTAGGGGACACCGACAAGGAGATCCCCTATCACCGTACATGTTTGTTTTGTTCTTGGAGAGGCTCAGACAACTCATCCAGTAAAAGGTAACCCAAGGTGCTTGGAAGATAGTTAGACTTGGTGGCAATGGCCCAGAAATCTCTCATGTCTTCTTTGTAGATGACTTAATCATGTTTTCCCATGCTAATATAGCACAAATAAAGGTTATCATGGAGTGCTTTCGTGAGTTTGTAGCTGCATCTAGACATGCATTAGTGAAGCTTAGATCCAAAATTTTCTATTCTAAAAGTGTCAAATGAGCAATGAAGAGAAGGTTGAGTAGGATAAGTGGGGTTCAAATCACTGATGATCTAGGTAGGTACCTCGAAGTACCTATCATCCATAGTTTAGTGAACAAATCCATCTATAGAAAACTTTTAGAGAAAGTTAATGGTAGGATATCAGTTTGGTTGGCTAGGAGTCTCTCACTGGCTGGGAGGATCTACTTAGCAAGGGCCATCATATCGAATATGCTGATGTATATTATGGTGATGTTTGTTCTATCCTTATAAGTATGCAATAGGATAGATGGCACCATCAGGAGATTCATCTGGGGAGGCAACTATAAGGTGCAACTGATGGATCTGGTGGCCAGAGACAAAGTGACATGTCATAAAAGAGATGGAGGCTTAGGGTTGAAGATGATGTGTGAGTGGAACCAGCACTCTTCTACAAACATGATTAGGACCTTAGTTGTAATAGGGACTCATTGTGGTGATCTGGCATGAGGAGTCACTAGAAGAAGGGACATAGACAACAGAGAACAAATTGTTCAAGACTCGACAACACAATCATAGTAGGAAAGGAGTTTGTAATGACTAGGCCCACTGCCCAAGGCTCTAGTAGAATTTAAGGAATTACAACTGGCCACACAAACCACCACTAGACTTAACTACACACTTTGTCCTCACTCACGCACAAGCCAGGTTCAACTTCCCAATTGGCCACTCATCCCAATACTACTCCAAGCTGGGAATGCCTAACTATGGATCTCTTTAGTGGGGTTCCCTAAAAAAGAGGCGACCTTGTTGATATGGGTAGTGCAATCGTTCTATTTAAGATCATTCTATCTGAGGCCTCAAATCCTGGGATGTTACAATCTCCCCCACTTAGAATCTTGACATCCTCATCAAGTCTCAACTATGTGGCCTCATCATCTATCTCCATTTTAGTGCAGGATCAAAGACTGGCATGTCACAGACCCAAGTGAGCCCCACCTAATGGAGAGGAATTGGCTCTGGTACCATTTATAACGACCAAACCCACTGCCCAAGGCTCTAACAGAGTTTCAGGAATGATGACTGGCCCCACAGACCACCACTAGTCTTAACTATGTGTTTTATCCTCACTCACACGCAAGTCAGGATCAACTTCCTGACTAGTCACTCATCCCAATACTACTCCAAGCTAAGCATGCTTAACGATGCAGTTCTTTAGTGATGGGCTCTTGGAAAAGGAGGTGCACCTTGGTGATATGGGTAGCCCAATCATTGTTTTTAAGATAATTCTATAGGAGGCCTCAAATCCTGGGATGTTACATTAATAGTAATCTTTTATGATATGGACATGCCCTCTTATTGAATCAAAGATTAAATTTTTGAAATTTGTAACCTTGGTGTTGTGATATGTCCTAATCTTGCTCTTTTATTCCCTAATATGATTTAAGATGATTTCTTTAAGTTGTTCTAGATAGTGCAATGGAAAAACACAATTTAATATTCTTTCTAACCTTCCAAAAGTGATCATTGATGTTAATATCATCTCCACTCAAACATGTTTTTGTTAAAATTCTAAATAAATGTGCAATATTACTAAAAATGGTATGCTTATGGTATCTTGGTGCCATGCGAGGAGGGTATTGATATACATGTTATTCTTAATGAATGGGAGTGGATATGAAATGATCTTAAAGCTTCAATGGAGTCATTATGCAGCTTAGAAGTTAGACCTATAATCTCAATGTAGCACATCTATGCACACAAGTGGTGCCTTTATGTGTAATATTGTACTTGTTGCAACTCTCACATACTTTCAAATCTGAAGTTTAATTTGGTATGATGGAGTGTTACAGTAATACAAGTTAATATGAGGTGGAACCTAGAATTGCAGGTGGTTTGCATATTCTTACAAGTTTTTGTTGTTAGTATGACATTTTCTTATGAAATTAGCCTTTCATGGCTTGTAGTGGGGTTTTGTTCCCTAATGAGTACTTTGAGTTACTTTGTGAATTGTCTTATTCTCCAAAAGTCACTCACACTTAATGGATTGAAACTGAATCTAAAAGTAATTACAAACAAAAAATTATAATTACATCAATGTACATGAAATGCATTCCGAGGGGAACTTATAAAGTGAATATGAAGTAGCTTGAAGGTTTCTCAATACATGTGAGTTTTATTAAAGGTAACATTCCTTTTATGTTAAAAGTATTGTAATGGAATAATTCTCTTCCTCGTATGATTATCTATGTTTTTCATCTCTTCTTTCTATGTAATCTTAAGATTGAATAAGTTCATGATAGAATGTGACAATACAAGATGTATCTCACATATGGTATACATATATACATATATATGTATATATATTGGAAAATATCTTTTATTCTTATTAGTTTCCATTCCAAAGGTCGTACCAAACTCATGGACAATTTTGAAATAATTCTTATTGCTTTATCATCAACATTAGAAAATAGAACAACATCATCAACAAATAACACATGAGAGATAGATAGAGCATGTGATCCCTTAAAAGCAGTAAGATCATCCTTCTTCTCAACAACTCTTAACATGGAGAAAATCCCTTCCATTGAAATCACAAATACATAAGGGGACAAGGGATCCCCTTGTCTAATACCTCTAGATGGTTATACCCTATCTTAAGGAGCTTCGATAATGAGGACTTGAAGATTCATTGTATTAAAAAATTTCCTTTATTCAATAAGTAAATGATTGAGGGAAATTCATGGTCATCAAGGGATGCTCGAAATAACCCATTCAATTGAATCACACACCATCTTAATACCATATTCAAAAAAACTTAGGTAAAGATCTTTTCATCATGTTATTCATAAGCTCATTGACATGTAGAGTAGCATCAGTAATGGACCTCCCTTTCATGAAAGAAAATGAGAAGAATACTTAGAAGAATAGACTGGACCTTGTTAGCAAGGATCTCTAAGATAATGACATAGATAATTTTGCAAAGGGATATTGGGCTCAAATCCTTAATATCATAGGCATCACTAGTCATAGGTATAAATGTAATAAAGGATCTATTAGCCTCCTTGAGAAGTCTTCTTGTGGAGAAAAAACAATGTACATCCTTAATGACATCATCCCTGATAATTCTACAACAAGTTTTTTAAAAAGTGTAGTTAATACCATCTAGACCAGGGGCCTTTTCTGGATTAGAATTCTTAATAATGCCATCAATCTCATTATCACTAACACTAGAGCATAACATATCACCCTAACTTCTGTTGGTCTTAGGAAAATCACATTTTGACATCCTTATCCTACACACAAACTCCTTCCCAAAGAACATTTGTTTGTATAAATTATTATTATGAATTTTGATCCTCTATTCAACATTGGTCAGAGAATTATCAATGTTTGAGAAGTGAATTGTATTCCTCATCCTTCTTGATTTCAAAGTAGCATAGAAAAATTTTGAATTTTTGTCACCCAAATTAGACCATTGAACTCTTGCCTATTTTTCAAAGAAGGGACTCCTCGGCATCATAAACTTTGATCACATTCATCCTCTTTTCAATAAATTTCTTAGATAGGGCAACATCTTTTATATGTAAGTTGGGAGGCAATCTTATTCATTTCGTCCTCCCTGGCGAGCTAAATTGAAATTAAAACTACAATAACTAATTAATCATGAAACAAAAAACATGGTAGTACTACTGCCATTACAAGAGTCTTTAACTAAGAGATCCATGGTCTCAGACTGGGAGAGAGAATAATCTTGAAATGTCCCAAGGGTTTGTATGTGTAGTTTAGCCAGACTGTCAGCTACTTTGTTACAGTCTCTACTCATATACAACACATGTCAATTGTGCCTTTTCTTGCTTTGAATTCCTCCAATGATCTTCACATATCTAAGTTTCTCTAGCAGTGATTCATATATCATCATCATTTCCAGCTTGGAGCTATATTTGATGTCAACATTATCCATGTTATTCAGCTCTTCTACCTCCATGGTAAGCTATATCCCTTTGAGTTCATCTTCTATAATGTCTAAGCATTAAAACCCCTATGTAGCCCCCCCCATACATATCCCCAGCTCGCCCCTAATCACCATAGAATAGGAAGCCATATTGTTCTTGACTGTTGTGTCCAAATTAATCTTTAGTCTTCCAATGATTGGTTTCCTCCACTATTTCATGTCTGGAACATGTGAACTAGAGTGACTTTTATTAGCCTCTAGCTGTACACTCACCTCCTTCCTTATGAATCAGACCTGTTGAAGGACATGGGAAGCTATATTCTCAAAGGTCCATTTGTTTCTACAAGTTCATATATACCAAAAAGTGATAAGAAAAGTAATCATCATTTTATCATCCACTTTCATCTACTCTATGCACCACTTCTTGAGATAGCAGGTACCAAAAAAATTAACATTATTACTATCATCTAGGATTTCCTTCCACACATCCTTCACACAAAAGTAGTCTCACAAGCATGTATAGTAGATTGCTCTTCTTGTAACAATATGGGACATATTGTAGAGGGTTGTTGCACCCTTTTTTTATGGGTTATTAGTGCTTCATGCAGTGTCAAGCAGGTGAAGATCTTATCTGGTGCCATTTCCTTCTCGCAATCTGATGTAAGTAGATTTTGTAGAGTACTTTCTATTTTTCATATGCCCCCAAACTCGAATGTCCTCTCCATACATGTTTGAGGGGGCCTTGATCTTCTTGATTTTCTCTACCACCTGGCTCGGAAACCATTCCTCCAGAAAGCCTTTGTCACACTCGCTACATAGCTTTACTAGGATACTAACTTTTAGATCTTCTAGCTCACTGGGGATCGACATTAACACATTTCTCTTAGGATAAGCCCATCCTTCCACCATCTATCATTCCATACACTAATGCTTTGACAGATTATAGGAATAAGGTACAAATTCTCAATTATGAACTATGTAACATCCGGGCCCACTGCCCATGGCTCTAGTAGTGTTTTAGGAATGACGACTGGACCCACAGTTCACCACTAGTTTTAATTGTGTGCTTTGTCCTCACTCACGTGCAAGCCAGGAAAAACTTCCCAACTGATCACCCATCCTAGTACTACTCTAGGCTGAGCATGCTTAACCATAAAGTTCTTTAGTGATGGGCTCCCTAAAAAGGAGGTGTACCTTGGTGATATGGGTAGTCCAATCATTCCTTTTAAGATCATTTTATCTGAGGCCTCAAATTATGGGACATTACAATCATCCCCACTAAGACTCTTGACATCCCTGTCAAGGCTCAACTATATGGCCTCATAATCTTTCCCCATTTCAGTGTAGACCCAACATGGGCATGTACACCCAACTCTCAATCATGGCTACCAGTGCAAGGGTGACTCCATCACCAAGGATAGCCCTTTCCAACATGGCTGGACCAAACAGCTCAATGACTGGCATGCCACAGGCTCATGTGGGTCCCACCTACTAAAGGGGTTTAGGGTCTGATATCAATTGTAACATCTGGGCCCATTGCCCAAGGCTTTAGCAGTATTTTAGGAATGATGAATGGCCCCACATATCACCACTAGCCTTAACTGTTTACTCTTTACTCTCTCACATGCAAGCCAGGAAAGACTTCACGACTGGTCACCCATCCTAGTACTACTCTAGGTTGAGCATGCTTAACCACAAAGTTCATTAGTGATGGGCTCCCTGAAAAAGAGGTGCACCATGGTGATATGGGTAGTCCAATCATTCTTTTTACGATCATTTTATCAGAGATTTCAAATCCTAGGATGTTACTATATATATATATATATATATATATATATATATATATATATATATATATAGAGAGAGAGAGAGAGAGAGAGAGAGAGAGTCAGGCTAGTGTACACTCGAGTGTACCAGAGGAACCGTACACCTCAATCATTTTTGAAGATGCAGTAACTTTTTGAAAAATCTAAACCGTTGATCTTCTTAATTATCTTAAGAACATACTATATAATAAATTTTAGCTCATTTGGACACTTATAGGCCGTGCATCTAAAAGAGGCAAAAATCATGCATTTCAAATTAGTTTTGTGTGTCGATTTTGTTGTCCTTGGATGAGTGACTTACACTCATCCAAATGAGTTCAAATTTTGTATGTGGCCTATTATTATTGGAACCATGAAGATCAATGGATTATATTTTGAAAAAACATGGTCTAGATAGGCAAACATCATTGGGATGTACTGCGTGATCTATACACTCGAGTGTATTCTAGCCTGACTATATATATATATATATATATATATATATATATATATATATATATATATATATATATATATATATATATATATATATATATATATATATATATATATAAAGGAAGGTACTCGAATCTAATATATATATATATATATATATATATATATAAAGGAAGGTACTCTAATCTAATATATATATATATAGGAAGGTACTCGAATCTAAAACAATATCATATAATAGAAAAACATATCTTAAATATTAGACCTTTAGGCATCTAAATCAATATTGAAAAGTTTAGGGACTTGCATGTAAAATTAGGAAAAAAAATCTAAGAAATTATATATCACTCACCTTTCATGGTGATGATCACAAGGTCCAGTGAAGAGATCCATGAGAAAGCTCGCAGATCCCACATTATCTCTCAAATAATCCCAAACCAAAGCTCCAAGAAAAATCTAGCTTCCCTTAGAACAAAGAGAGAGAAAAAGAGGGTTCTTTAGCTATATGGGGTAGGTTCCAGCATGGAAATACACGGGGCTCGACAAAGGTGTAAGAAGCAAGGGAAAATAGTAGGAAATAGGTAATGAAAGGAATAACTTACATGATTATGGCTAAAAATTATGTTGTCTAGCTTTGGAAGAAATTATGGAAGCTTGATCACCTACATGCAAGCTTCCATCCATGTCCATCACCTTCCTTGGAGCTTCCCACGACCAGCATGTTCTACCAGTAAGGATGAGTATCAAATGATTGTTTTAACGAAGGGTCAGGTGTATATATAAGGTTGGGCAAACAAAAAGTCTAAAGAGACTTACCTAGAAAAGTCTTTGGATAAAGAAACTAGCTCCCTCATTGGTTGATACATCAACCCTCTCACTAGTCTACACAACAAGATCTAACATTTGTTTGAACTTTATGCCTTTTTGTCAATTTTCCAAGATTTTTATTAAGATACACAACAAGATCTAACATTTGTTTGAACTCTATGACTTTTTGTCAAATTTCTAAGATTTTTATTAAGAGATCAAAGTTTGTATCGGTTCGCATGTCCAGATTCTTCATCAGTTGCCAAGTCTCAGATCCTCATTGGTTGTCATAGTCAGACTTCTCATATGTTGGCAATACCACAGTCTCATTCGCTCACATGCCCTAGATTTCTATTGATCTTCAACTACCATGAAACTCGTTAGTTCTTGATTCTAGTACTCTCATTGGTTGATAACTCTAGGAACTCTATCGGTTGATAGGTAGGTCCTAGACTGTCATCAGTTAAGAGTTATGTAGTCCTTATCAATTACCACTAGCTAGGATTAGGGTTAGAAGCCCTAGGATGAAGACACATACAAAACAATTTCTAATTTGACCAAATGAAGTATGAATACAAAGGAAAGCATGAACCTAGAAAAAATATACTCAGTTTTACAAGTAGGTCCTTGGTTAGGCTGAAATTGAATATTCATCCACAATTGTACAACAAATTGCAAATCAAGGCAAACAAGGTACAGTTGATGTCAGATTAGAGTCATCTCTTAACCAATAATTTTCAAGACTCAAACAAGTATGAGTAAGAAGGAATTAGATCCTCACACTATATTGAATTTACAATTTGGGCCACAACTTGCGACAAAATTTGAAATTACAGCAACCAAATTGCAAATTGAACCAAATTAAAGATATTTCTTAATCAAATGGTACCAAAATGTAATAGATAACACAATCATGAAAATAAACAAAAATGAGAAGGTTAAGGTTTATCCACGGTCATGTTCTTATAGTAACAGCCTTCTATTTTTTTATCATTGTGGTCATTATTGGCAATCAAATTTGCTTGTTTATTTTTTGTTTAACTATTATGAGGATATTAGGGAAGATTAAGAGAGGAGAAAATGACAACTAGAGAGCATCAATTTAAAAATAGTGAGTTCCTGGTAGTAGTTTTGTTAAAGGTGAACATGATAATAAATAAATAACGCCATGATAGCATTCTAAAATAGGGGTTATGCATATATCAATCATTTATTAATGTTGGCAGGTAATCGATTAGAGTAGAAAATGAGACGGTAGATATGTTGTACAATTACAAGATACGCAATATCAACTAATTAAAATAATGTGTTTGTAAGTTTTGTGAATGTTAGGTTATGCAATAATGTTGTAATATTTTACAACATCGTTAATCAGTTAGTCTATAGTTAAAGTTAATTAGATAGCCTATGTTGATTAGGTCTATAGAGAATGATGGTTATTAGGTCAATGGGATGTTAGTTATTAGTTTCGTTAAATGTTGGTTACTAGGCCAATGGAAAGCTAGTTATTGGTTCCTCTAGATTCTTGTTAGTATTTAACCAAAAATTGGTCATTAGTCTGATCGAATGGTGGTTAGTTGTGAAGTCAAAACTAGTTACCCGTGATAAAGAACGTTGGTTAGTTGTGATGAAAATAACTAGTTAATTCTGCCAATAAAAGCTAGTTAGTTATTCAAAGATTTTCATATGCTTACACATGATAACTGGTTAACTAAAATACGAACACTATTTAGATGTACAAATGAAAATTAGTTAGTTGAATATATGACACAATTATATTATAATGCAACCAGTTGTTCCCCTTTGGTTGCTTTTAAGAAAGTGGATATATGAGTCTATATATGAGGGAAATTGAGATCATTCCTCTGGAGTCTACGATGACCGTCAAAGAAAAGATTCATGTCATACAAATTACAAATTGAAGTATAAATAAGAATACAATATACATATAATATTCACAAATCCTCCTCTCAAGAGTTCCATGCCAGAAGCTCGATTGTACTTTTTTTGCTCAAAAATCCTCTTTGCTCCTTGAAAGGGTTCACTTGTGTTGCTTCCAAACTAGCTTCCTTGGCATCAGAGTAGAGTGGATGGCCTGGCATACATTTTGAAATGTCGAAGATGAGGCGCAGTAGATGATACAATGAGAAGTCGTGGAGAACAACAATGTTGCAGGAGGATGGATAGCAGAAGTTGGGGACAAAAAAATGAAGACTAAAAATAATAATTGGTAACCACCACCTGGGTATAGTATTGGAGAGATGTACCAACTCTGTCTTGCAATGACGAGCATGCATGCATGTCAAATCATGACAGTGGAGTGAAGAAGGATGTGCTGAAGTAGCGTGCTTCAGTGAAGTATTTTTGTCCAAAAATACCCTCGCGGATCAGATAGAAAGTAAGTTGCCATATGTCTGTCTGACCGACGGATGACCCAAATCACATGCAGAACGTCTTGGAAAAGCACCCTCCATGTTCAAATCCGAACCCACTTATAAAAGGTAAAGTAAAATTTCTCTTTTTCATTCTAACATAATCATGAAGAGTCTGTTTGATTGGGCCGCAAATGAAAACTAGACAATGAATTTATGTTTTCTTTTCATCTGTCAACGTGCACTTCAAATGCTAGGTCTAAAAACTAAAATTCATGAAGTTATTAACGTAGACAAGCAGGTAAAATGAACCGTGCTCTCATGGCCACGTTTGGCACATCCCGCCTACATTTTTCTAGTTCTATTCTTCTGCTCGTGATATGTTTATGCTGACAAAATATAATAAAAAATGACATTTCCAGTTAATTGTTCCAACTAATCCATAAACCAAGCATATTGTTTACATACTTTGGAATTTCCTATGGAACAAATAGTACTTAGTAAACCAGTTATCTTAACCAAACATGCCCTAAAATCCATTTCAACTATTATGAAGTCCGATATTTTGAAAGAACTAATTCCGATGGCATTTGAACAACGGATAACCCACTTAGATCGGCTGAGCCGCATTATCTTTAAGATCTTTTGTCTCTAAGTGAACACTACTATCGTACAATATAATTAGTGCGTGACAGACCCAAAAGCGAGCTTAGCGTGAGAACCGATTTTAGATCAGATGCTAACAAGATGTTTTTTCAGGATGTTGTCAAAAACGTCGTGTCCATCCGTTTCTAAAAAAAAGAAATTAAAGATCTGTGTGTACAGCGACAAATAGATGTCAAAGAGGGTATTTGGGAAAATGGATGGACATAATGTTTTTTTAGGACATCTTGGGAAAATACCATATCAGCACTGGGTTTAAGTTGGTGAGAACCAAGCACCTAGTAGGCTGGCACAGAAGCGACGCCTAGTGAAGGTTCGACCTATATATTATATGTACTTCACCTAAACTAGTGTTTGTTGTAGTTAAGGTTATACATCTTGGCCAGATTGTCTGCCTATGGTCTTAGACTAGTTTTCTCTGCAACGTTTAACAATATTAATTTGTTTATTTTTTAAAATGCGGCGCATGATCCCAAGATATGTTGTTCCTGGTTAAACAAAGAGTAGGTTGCACCTTTTGTTGAATGACAGCTACTTGTTATGTGAATAAAGTCTACACTCTATCAATTTATGGGCAGGGACACGTGTAGACAGATGAGAAATGGAACAGTCTACTCCTAGTAAAATGAGGAACAACAAATCCAGACTCCAGGACATGTGCTACAAAAGGTTTGTAATGGCAATAAGTCAACTGACATGCTAGATAAACAAAGCCGTGTAAATAAGAAGGCGTTTTTTGTATGCGCATGCCAGCTCGATCAGGGTCAAATCTCGAAGGAATCCAACACGAACATAATTTTAACATCTATATTTTTGTTTCAGTCAACGCTTGCTCTTGTTCTCAGCTTTATATAACCGATAATGATTTTTTAAAAAATGAACTAATACCGCTGGTATCTTACAGAATCCAGTCCTATTAGATATAGCATGTGAACGAGGTGGGCATGAAGTAAGGCGTGCGCGCATATACAAACTCTAGTGAGCAAGAGAAGAAGACGTAAGTTTCATCGACTCTTCTTTTTCTTCGGGCCAACGCAATGCTTGCTCAACTTCCAGCTCAAAACTACATGGAGTCCTTTCTACATTAAGATCGATGTAATAAACAATTACTGCCCTACGAAATCCAGTGTCAGTTTAGAAATAAGATACGTAGGCGGCAGATAGTTGCAATTGGCTGCACGTTGAAGTACGAATTCCATATTGCATACCACCAACAGTTTGGAAAAACACTGCATGCAATCAACAAATTTCATTGTTTGACACAGACAATTGTCGGTGTCAAATAAAACAAACTACACAGTCTCGAAAAGATGTCACACATGTTACGTGGGGAATGTGACGTATATCACCACATCTGGTTAAAGGATCTCAGGACCGAGCTGACCTAAACGCCCTTGAGATGCACAGTAATGTGCATTCTTCCATTATTTTGAAAGTTCAAGCGGTTCCAACATCAATGGATTTCAACCAGGCAAACATTAGTATGAGATCGCTTCATACCTCACAGTGCATACACCTCTCGCCTATCCAAATTTTATTTAGAAATCGTAGCATATGTTTTCTTTTATTCCTCAATTGTCCTATACAATAAGAATCCATATATAAAGAATGTTGGCTAAATTGGACATTATTATAATCTCTTTGTTTCGATGATGACAAACATTTCATTCTTGTGGATCTAACGTGCTACTTGAGTGTTGCAGAAACTAGGTGGATGACACAACTTTAGAAGATATAAATGCTCACAATGTGTTAATTTCATGATTGTAAATCAAATGTAAAAAACGTGTACAAGTATATAATGTACAAGTACTTAGACATCATGTAAATCAAGCGTTAGATCTTCCCTAGCCAATCACAACACTTAGATATGTCATTCCCTATAATAGTGTCACATCTGCACACTCATACACACTTAGTATCTAGTTCAAAACATTGAAACATGGTCATTCTCGGTCGACAAACTCCTCGACCGAGAAACTCTCGGTCGACAAATTCTTCGACCGAGAATGACCCAGGTAGCCGTTAGACACAGCAGACAAGGTAGTTGGGAGATGGATCATAACATTATATACACTTGCTCCAGACAGTCCCTCGGTCGACAAAGACCTCGACCGACTGGGATCTCGGTCGACAATTCCTCGACCGAGAATGTCTCTGTCTGCACTTTTCAGAATTAATTAACTAGTCGTTGTTAAAGCAACTAATGGATACCTAACGGCTAGTTGAGCACTTAGAACCCCCTAGAAAGTGTCTAGAACGTCCTTAAGCATTCATAGGCCATTTCTATAAATAGGAGAAGCCTTAGGACACCCAAAACACACTTGTGCAATACTTGAGCATTCACACTTGCAATTGAGAATCCATTCTTATGAGCAATTGAGGAACTCCAACATTTGCTACTCATTTCCATTGCTCTAATTTTGTTTCCTATAGGCTAGCATATCCTACCCACAACACTTACACTTTCATATACATTGGTTAGGAGATCAAAACACTTAATATAGGAAATCAAGCCTTGTGCTACAACAGTATTGTAATTTCTGTTTTTCCTTCTTGCTCTTTTATATCTTTTGTACTCTCCTTGCTACTCCTAGGGTTGGAGGTTGCGGATTGGAGAGGGTTTTACTTCTCAGGTGGAGAAGGGTCTTCTCGGTGGAGAAGGTGGACTTTGGACTACTTCAAGAAGGTTGTCTCAATGGGAAGATACTTCAAAAGGAAGGCTACTTCAAGGGGGAGCTTGAGGTTATTTCAAGAAAGGCTGCTTCGAGGTTGGTGAGACTACTTCTAGGTGAAGGTTGTCTGAAGGGTTTGGTGAAAGTATTTGTAATTTTATGTAACATCCTTGCGAGGTAATAAAATTTAAGCACTTTTAAAATCCTGGTTGGGTAAGCAATCGGGTAGTGGATTGACTACCTTAGTATTTACTAAGGTTGGAACCACTCTAAATCCTTGTCCCCTTGTCTAATATTTTTATGGTTGCTTGTTTTGGTTAAATTATTATTAAAATATCATAAAACCCTATTCACCCCCCCCTCTAGTGGTTTTTCAATTGGTATCAGAGAAGGGATTCAAGGAACTCTAACAAAGTCTTGAAGAATGGGTGACAGGGTACTTAACAACTTCAACCTAGAAGGGACCCTCGTGGCTAGACCTCCACCTTTTGATGGCACTAACTACACCTACTGGAAAAGGAGGATGCAATTCTACTTCCAAGGAATTAGCTGGGATCTATGGAGAATGGTATCAAATCCATATGAATTCCCTCAAATAGAGTATGCAACTTGGGATGCTAATATGGTAAGATCAGCCCAAATGAATGCAAAAGTTGTAAGTATACTCTATTGTTCAATTTTCGTTGGTGAATTTAATAGAATATCAAATTGTGAAATGACATATGAAATATGGCATAGACTCTCCATAACTTATGAAGGAACTATTCAAGTTAAGAACTCTAAAATCAGAATGCTTAAGCAAAAATTTGAACAGTTTCGTATGGATCAAAATGAGTCTATTAGTGATATGTATGCAAAATTTTCTTCTAGTGTAAATGGTTTAAACGCTTTAGGTAAAGTAATCAGTGAAGAAGATCAAGTATCAAAAATCCTTAGGTCTCTTCCTCCCAAATATAAGCCCAAAGTGACTGCTATTGAAGAAGCAAATGATCTCACTCGGCTAAGGATGGAACAACTCATTGGAAACTTGGAAGCACATGAGGCAACTTTAGAAGAGGAAGAAAGACGAGAACATGAACTTCAACAAGGGAGAAAGACGGACATTGAATTCAAAGCATCAACCAAGATTAGTCATGACACAAAGTGAAGATGATAGTGAAGAAGAAACTCTCATTATAAACGGTAAGCAATATAAAAGTTTTAAAACTAACAAAACTTCTAGTGTTTCTTCTTCCAGGTGCTTTGAATGTGGCAAAAAGGGACACATGAAAGGTGATTGTCCAAAACTCAAGAAAGGGAAGAAATCATCCCACAAAAATAAGGAAAGAGCATAGAAAGCAGCATGGGATGATTCAAGTGATGACAGTGATGATGGAAAATAAGAAGTAGAATGTCTTATTGCTACACCAAATGAAGAAGAAGAAGAAGAGGTAAGTCTTTTTGATCGGCCAAAAGAAGATCTAATTGCTAGTCTTCAAGATACACATGAGAAATATATTAAGTGCAAGAAGAAATTTAAGAAATTAAATAAAGTAAAAACATATTGAGCATACAAACTCCTCGACCGAGACACTCTCTGTCGACAAATTCCTCGACTGAGAATGAGCTAGGTAGCCGTTAGACACAACATACAAGGTAGTTGGGAGTTGGATCAGAACGTTATATACACTTGCTCCAGACAGTCCCTCGGTCGACAAAGACCTCGACCGAATGGGATCTCGGACGACAATTCCTCGACCGAGAATGTCTCTGTCTGCACTTTTCAGAATTAATTAACTAGTCATTGTTAAAACAACTAATGGATACCTATTGGCTAGTTGAGCACTTAGAACCACCTAGAAAGTGTCTAGAATGTCCTTAAGCATTCATAGGCCATTCCTATAAATAGAACAAGCCTTAGGATACCCAAAACACACTTGTGCAATACTTGAGCATTCACACTTGCAATTGAGAATCCATACTTATGAGCAATTGAGCAACTCCAACATTTGCTACTCATTTCCATTGCTCTAATTTCGTGTCCTTAGGCTAGCATATCCTACCCACAACACTTACACTTTCATATACATTGGTTAGGAGATCAAAATGCTTGATATAGGAAATCAAGCCTTGTGCTACTACAGTATTGTAATTTCTATTTTTCCTTCTTGTTCCTTTATATCTTTTGTACTCTCCTTGCTACTCCTAGGGTTGGAGGCTGTGGATTGGAGAGGGTTTTACTTCTCAGGTGGAGAAGGGTCTTCTCGATGGAGAAGGTGGACTTTGGACTACTTCAAGAAGGTTGTCTCAACGGGAAGCTACTTCAAGAGGAAGGCTACTTCAAGGGGGAGCTTGAGGTTACTTCAAGGAAGGCTGCTTCGAGGTTGGTGAGACTACTTCTAGGTGAAGGCTGTCTGAAGGTTTTGGTGAAAGTATTTGTAATTTTATGTAACATCCTTGTGAGGTAATAAAATTTAAGTACTTTCAAAATCCCAGTTGGGTAAGCAACCAGGTAGTGGATTGACTGCCTTAGTATTTTTTAAGGTTGGAACCACTCTAAATCCTTGTCCCCTTGTCCAATATTTTTATGGTTGCTTTTTTTGGTTATATTATTATTAAAATATCATAAAACACTATTCACCCCCCTCTAGTGGTTTTTCAAATAAGAGAAAAGTATGTAAGCTCAACCATCTAGGAGTAAAATTTATCCTTTTTAACTTAAAAATACCACTTTCATATGGTAGGATTCTCTATAATTTTTTTACATTTGTTTTTAACCTCGTATTATATACCTCATCTATATTAAAGGTACAAAAAAATAACAAAATCACATCTAAAATATTGGATAATGGAACACCATGTTGAAAATATAATAGGAATCAGATAATTGACATATATAATTCCAAAGATGAAAACCATGAAAAAATAAAAATAGGGAATAAGTAAAGGAACATAACAAACTTCATTTTTAATGATAGAACATATTGAGATTTTTGTAAGAAATTTTCCTTTTAGAAATTTTCAATGCCACAGTGTATGATATGCGCATGTAATTGTCCTATTGGGATTTGGACTTAATAGGAGTTGGCTTGTGTTTCCAATCCTAATGAAAGTTAAATCCAAGAAGGAAAGAAGATGGCTCCTTACGTGCAACATTAGAATTGGATTAGGATTTAATTGGAGTTGGTATTTTGTGTTGCCAATCCTAATATGAGTTGAGTCCAAGAAGAAAAGAAGGTGTCTATGAGCAACATGGAGTTGGACTAGGATTTGAACTAGGACCAAAATTCCTGGTTGCAATCACATGCATGGAGGCCTATAAATAGAGGCCCTCAGGGAGGCCATTGAGATCATCCCACCGGTTGGTGTGTGATCTCACTAATTGTTGATTGTTGGTGCCTTCTATGGTAGAAGAGCCAGAAAACAATAACAACTGGTGGTGTTTTCTTATGGTAAGAGAGGGTCAACGACTTTGCCTTGAAGCAAAGTAGCAACTGACAATTTGTGGAACTTTAGTGCACCAACAGTGCTTCTCTCTTGTGGATGAGAGAGGGCCAATGACTTTGCCTTGAGGCAAAGTAGCAGTTGGAAGTCGGCAACGCAACAACAGTGCATCGACAACAGAGGTAGGTCCAAGTAGCGGAGGACACACATCAGTTAGTGGCACTTTGTTGGTATTGTGACATCGACATCGAGTACAACACCTTTTAGCAGAGGAAGATGTTCATCAGTTGGTGGCTACAGAAACAATGGTGGACTTTCCAGTCAGTGGAGGACACACATCAGTCGGCGATACATAGATGGTGCATCAACTACGACGGAGGATCCGAGCAGCGGAAGACGCACACCTATTGGTGGCACACTATTGGTGATGTGACAACAACGGTCCATCTGATTAGCGGAGGATGTGTATCGACTCTCTCAGGCAGAGATAGTTATGGTGGTATGTGGGAGTTCTAGTTGGAGGCGCCAACTAGAACAAGTACTAAGAAGATGGTAGTGAGGTAGGCGACCTTGTCAGGAGAAGAGGCGACCCGATCAATGGTCGTAGCGACAACAAGCAATCCCAGTAGCAGCATTGGTGTCGTGAGGAGAAAAGGTGAAAAGGGAGCGTTTGTACACATTAGGTGTAATTATGTTCTTCCTTATCTTTGTTCTCGGGCAGGGGGAGCTTCCCAGATTTAGGGGCGATTAAATCTGGGTTGTGTGAGTTGTAATTCATGTTACTTAGTGCTTGTTGGCTGGTATTGCCCCGTGGTTTTTTCTCTCCTAGTCTTGAGGAGAGTTTTCCACGTTAAATCTTACGCCTTCAGTCTTACAGAGTATCGTCACTTACCCACCACAATTTCCTAACAAGTGGTATCAGAGCAAGGTTTGAAGGATTTAGTGGGTGTATTGAGATGACATCTGAAGATAGGAAAGACAACGTCGACTAGAAGCGATCACAAAATAGCCGCATGTTTGAGATGCGGTATTCAATCTGGAAGGACAACAATATGCAGCAAGACGGTTCCCAGTCAGACAAGGTCTCTCCAAAGCCTTCTTCAGGGCAACATATGTGTGAAGAAGAAGGGCAATGAAATGTGTGTTCAACTATTAAATCCGAAGTAGAGAATCAAGAATCTACATAGGAGTTTCATAGATAGGGGGAGCATTATCAAATGGTTTCTGATCCTTGCACTACTACAAAAAATGGTTTTTACAACAGTTCATTTTTCCATTTTACAACGGGTGTTAACTGTTGTATTAGATCATGTGGTCTTATGGGGGGTTCTTTATACAATAGGTGTTGCACATGTTGTAATATATATTTTATACAACAGTTAATACATGTTGTAGTTCATTGAACACACCTGTTGTAATAGGGGTGTTGTATATAACATGTTGAGACAAAAGGAAAATACATCTAGACACAATGTTTCAAACTTGAGACCACTTGAAAGTAAGGCGCTTGAAAGTAAGGCACATCTCAAACCATTGAACCAGTTTCATTTTATGCAACACATATATTCTTTGTTATACAGATACAACAAATGACGTGCAAACTTGTTGTTTGATTGTGGTCTATTACAATGGGTAACTATTACAATGGGTGAAAGCCTGTTGTGTAATTATAGTATACTACAATGGGTTATAGTATGTTGTTAATGATGGTCTATTACAATGGGTTAACATATGTGACTATTACAACGGGTAGAGCATGTTGTGTAATTATGATCTTTTAAAACGAGTTAGAGTATGTTGTGTAATGATGGTCTATTACAATGGGTTAATATACATGACTATTACAACAGTTTAGAACATGTTGTGTAATTATGATCTTTTACAACGGTTTAGAGTATGTTGTGTAATGATGATCTATTGCAACAAGTTAGCATACATGACTATTACAACGGGTTAGAGCATGTTGTATAATTATGGTCTTTTACAATGGGTTTGAGTATGTTGTGATATTACAATCTATTACAACAATTTAGCACATGTTGTAGTATCACATATACTACAACGAGTTTGGCCCGTTGTATATAACTTATGTTGTATAAAATATATAATTCACAACACACATATAGACTTGTTGTAAAAGATATGCTAACTACAACACAACCAACAGAACTGTTGTGTTTTTCCCATTGTAAAAAGCATTTTCTATAGTAGTGTTGGTATAGAAGGTCAGAAATATGTTCTTAATCAAAGATGGCTCGATTGATCGATCAAGGATAGCTTACAATGTTCCAGGTGTAGACATGGAGAGAGAAGCGACATTGACATGATACTTCTTCTCAGTTGTCTGGGAACAGAGTGTAGTCATGGTGGGACTTCAACAAGATGGATGAAGATGACATGGTGCTGACATGTTTGAGGAGATTGGATCTATCACATGTGATGGTAGGGTAAAGATGATACTCCAAATGATTTCTGAAGACAAAATCTCCCTCATGGGTTGGAGGGAGAGATTGTTGGGATCGGAAGAGTCCGGCCTATGTCCTATTGGGATTTGGACTTAATAGGAGTTAGTTTGTGTTTCGAATCCTAATGGAAGTTAAATCCAAGAAGGAAAGAAGATGGCTCCTTACGTGCAACATTAGAATTGGATTAGGATTTAATTGGATGTATTTTGTGTTGCCAATCCTAATATGAGTTGAGTCCAAGAAGAAAAGAAGGTGGCTATGTGCAACATGGAGTTGGACTAGGATTTGAACTGGGACTAAAATTCCTAGTTGTAATCACATGCATGAAGGCCTATAAAGAGAGGCCCTTGGGGAGGCCATTGAGATCATCCCACCGGTTAGTGTGTGATACCACCAATTGTTGGTTGTTGGTGCCTTTTGTGATAGAAGAGCCAGGAAACAATAACAATCGGTGGTGATCTCTTGTGGTAAGAGAGGGTCAGCAACTTTTCCTTGAAGCAAAGTAGCGGCTGACAGTTTGTGGCACTTTGGATGCACCAACAGTGCATCTCTCTTGTAGATGAGAGATGACCAACGACTTTGCCTTGAGGCGAAGTAGCGGTTGGCAGTCGATAACACAATGGCAGTGCATCGACAATGGAAGCAGGTCCGAGTAGAAGAGGACGCACATCAGTTGGTGGCACTTTGTTGGTGTTGTGACATCGACATCAACTACGACACCTCCGAGTAGAGGAAGACGCTCATCAATCGGTGGCTACAGAAACGATGGCGGACTTTCCAATAAGTGGAGGACGCACATGAGTCGGTGACACATAGGTGGTGCATCAACTACGACGGCGGATCCAAGCAGTGGAAGACACACACTAGTTGATGGCACACTATTAGTGATGTGACAATGACAACGGTTTGTTTGATTAGTAGAGGATGTGTATTGACTCTCTCAAGCAGAGGGAGTTGTGGAGGTACATAGGAGTTCTAGTTAGAAGCACCAACTAGAACAAGTACCAAGAAGATAGTAGCGAGGTAGGTGACCTTGTCAGGAGAAGAGGTGACCCGGTCAACAGTCACAATGACAACAAGCAATCCTAGCAGTAGCATCGGTGTCGTGAGGAGAAAAAGTGAAAAGGGAGGGTTTGTACACATTGGGTGTAATTTTATTCTTCCTTATCTTTGTTCTCAGTCAGGGAGAGTTTCCCAAATTTAGGGGTGATTAAGTATGGGTAGCGTGAGTTGTAATTCAGGTTACTTAGTACTTGTTGTCCGGTATTGCCCTATGGTTTTTTCTATCCTAGTCTTGGGGAGAGTTTTCCATGTTAAATCTTACACCTTCAGTCTTACAAAGCATCATCACTTACCCACCACAATTTCCTAACATCAACGACCTCTCATTAAGCTTGAGTGCACACCAAGTAGCCTTTGAAATTTGAATGGAGCAGTTACAAGGAACATCTAGGACAGCTATAATGAAGGAACGACAAGCTGATTATACGAGAACAACAATAATCATAGATTAAAGAGTAGGAAGAGGCTAGAGAGGAAGTAACACAAGTTCATGCTAGAAAAGAGGAAGAGGACATTTCCAAGATCAAAGTATCAAAGAGTAAGATGGTTGCCTACTTGCACCCAAAAACTAAATTGGTTTGATGCATATGTTGTCAGAATGAGCTCAAAGTGTTGTATGCGTGAAAAAAGGCCACCAGGGAAGATATCTAGGGGGATGCTTCCTGAGTTTAGTTCCTCCCTCATCCTGCCCAAATAAAAATCATAGTAGTAACAATAGATAGTAATTCTACTATTAATAGATATAATAGTATTAGCTTAATAGGACTACTATGGAGTTCTGCAATGGATTTCCCTCAAAATTCAGGCTGCGTCCTCTGTTTAACCCGTCTCCCCTCTTGGTACTTCACCACTTGCACACGGATGAGGTTGAGACAAATAATTCAAAAACATAGTCACCTAGTACATAACAAACCAATACATCTTAAATTTCATATGGTTGTCACACAACAAGGAATAGATCTTGCGAAAAAATACGTTTTGGGTGGCAAATGCATAAGTATTCAATAAAATATATCAATTATAAAAAACTAAAAAGAATCCATGTGAAGTTTTCCTCTTTTTTATGCTTATTGGTTAAATCAAATGACATTAAAAAATGGAACTCTAAATATGTAAAACAATATGTTTCTCTTATTTAGGTGCTTCAAGTCATGATATAAAAGAAAAGTCACGTATCAGAATTAATATTTAATGACTTTGTTATCTCTTTCTACTCAATCAATGATGATTTTTCTCATGTAGATTCTTCAAAATCATGCATAACAAAATTTACAATAATGTATTATAGTACCGTGTTACCACTTTTTGAAAAAAATGACGAACAAGAATTAATGTCATTCAATAAATAATAATTTGCTTGTAGAGTGATGTTCGACAAATGTGATGATTACTTTTAAATATGATCTAAGATGTAACTAGTCAAATGAATAAAAATTTATATAAAATTGATGAAAGGAGATATAACATAACCATAGGGATAATGGAGGAATAAATCAAAACTTACAAGAAAAATTAGTCAAACCACAATGCATTATGGTAAATTTGATAATATTATGCAGATGTATTACATACGTAAAAATAAACCATAATAAAAAGATAAAGATATAAAATTACAAGAGAGAATACAACTCTAAATATGTAAATTGATATATTTCTATTCTTTATACACTTGGAAGTCACAATAAAATGATAAGTGTTAAATAATTGTATGATGTCTCTCTCTTTATAAAAAATCGGTGATGATCTTACTCATGTAGGTGTGTAAAGTCATACATTGTTCGTGGTAGTGATGTTGGTATACATGGTGACTATTTTAAGATGTGATCCAAAACTTTAAATTATCAAATGAATATATAATAAATAAGATTGATTGAAGGAGATGTAATATAATCACTAGTTTGATTGAGGAACAAAATAAAAGATATGGTGACTTTCAAGAAAACTTGGTCAATGCATAATGTATAGATGGCAAAGTATGATAATATTTAACATATCCATTGCATATATGGCAAGATCCAATTTGTATGTCTCTTTTGTCCACCTCCATTACATAGACTTTTATATTGTACGTGTCAATAAAACTATTTAGTATGCTCAATGGGGTTTCTACAATGGTGTCATCATTACCTTTTTGTAAGTTATGTTGTGCATGAATAAATAAATGCAGAAATGGAGGGGAAATGTATGTGTGTATGATTGTGAATTTATAAAATTCTCGAAATCTGTTCATTTATTATATATTAGAAATCACAATAAGATATATCTTAGAAAAAATGCATCTACAGTAAAAAAAAAAGTAGTGTGCATTAATTATGTCATCTAATGCTAGAAAACATAATCGTTATTATGAATCAAAACAACCTATTGGTTTTCAAACATTTTGAAACTCAAAGGGTTACCTCACATTAGAAAAGAAGCATGAATAGATCCTTTCAATAGAATTACTTAGTTTCTTGATTGGATAAATATACTAGTTGCAAATGGCAACTAAATGGCATCACATCAACATTGTGTTAAATTTATAATTAAATTCCAACATAATATAATAAGTTTAACATATTTTTTTTTTAAATCTTGAGGGGTGTGTCCCTCCCAGTCCCTCTTAAGATCCTCTATCGTGCACAAAAAACAATTATATTTGATGATGAAGGAAGCAATTCAGTACTACAAAAGTTGATAGACCTAAAGGAAAAATCCCTAACAAATGTCTATGAATTCCTACCAGAAGGTGGTGGTCATGGACAATCCCTTCCCAACATATCCTTGACAAAAGTTTGGTGGCTAATAGGGGTTCACACTACTACAGAAATGGCTTATTACGTTACATTTACAGGCGTCGGTTGTATACATAAAACCGACGCCTAAAGCATACAATGTCAGTTGACTACAACAACCGACATCTATCTGTGAAGAGCGGCCAGACATGAGTATTGTTTTTTATGTAGCGTCGGTTCCTTAATAACCAATCGACGCCTAAAATCGACTGCCAAATCTAAATTTTCCAGTGAAAAAAAATCCTCCAAAATTTAATATAAGACATCAGTTGTTAAAGGTTTTTCCAGTGAAAACCAACAACTAAAGGTTTTTTACGAGATAGAAATTTGGTCCATTTTTATCGTCAGTTATCTTATAATAATTGTCGCTGATGTGTTTTCGCATGTTGTCCCCGTGAAAATTTTCACCCCCCTTTGGCGTCGGTTATTCTACGGAGACCGACGACTATGGTCATAATTTGAGAACTTTTTTTTGTCAGTATATGTAGATAGACGTCGGTTTTTCTAGTTAGAACCGACGACTATCATTGAAGATAGGTGTCGATTTTTTGTGGTGAACGATGCCTATTGTTTTAAGCGTCAGTTTTTTTTATAATAACTGACGTCTATAGTTAACTTAATAGCACCCGCATGAACCAGACTCTTCCTCTTTCTCTATTTCATTCCTGACATTCTTAGGTCTGGCGATTCCACCGTCGATCTCTCTGCTACTCGCCTAGTGCTCCGCCGTCGCTGCTCACCTAGTGCTCTACTGCCTTGCTCGCCTACCGCAATGCTGCCTCCATGCCTGCCGCCGCCACCACTCGCCTACCGCCGCCGATCTCTCTATTACTCACCTAGTGCTCTTCCACCTGCTCACCTGATGCACTGCTGCCACCACGCCTATCGCCTTCGCTGCCGAGGTACCCTTCTTCCTCCTCTTCTTCCTCTAGGGTATTCCTACATATGGCAGTAGTAGCATCTTCTAGGCTTGGCTTCTCTCTGCTGGTTGTTTGTTTTTTTTTCCTTTACGGATGTTCCCCTCTCACTTGATGAGTGATGGTCGAGTCTTTGCTAGGCTTTCTTCTTGGCTGGTTCTCTACAAGGTTAAATGCCTATTTGCTTCTTTGAAAAGGGGGTGTTATTCTTTACCTCTCCATTTTTCTCATAGATACTCCCAATATC
Source organism: Alisma plantago-aquatica (assembly GCA_963693085.1). Classification (NCBI taxonomy): domain Eukaryota; kingdom Viridiplantae; phylum Streptophyta; class Magnoliopsida; order Alismatales; family Alismataceae; genus Alisma; species Alisma plantago-aquatica. The sequence goes on along the minus strand of OY856410.1, from coordinate 835,978,878 downwards.
TAACATATCAATCATTTTTTGTTAAACCCTTGATGACAACTTCAGATATGTTCTTTATGAGGCAATCTATGTATGATCTCTAGGTAATGTGATAGCAAGCTTAGAGTGATGTCCATCAATGTTTTAACCCTAACAGCAAAAGTGGATTAACCCGACCTCAACATATATGTTCATGCTTAGTATGATGCAGTAAGACATTGAATGATAGGTAGCAATGGTGAAATTCATTCCACCATGTGTTACTTTCATATGATAATTTAGTTCAACCCTTTTATTAATCACAACCTTAGAATAATCAATATTTAATTCAACCCCTTTATTAATCACAACCTTAGAATTATAAATCAATCTAGCTTTTATCTTAAATATTAGTTATTGCTTTTTTACCTTGATTAGTCAATTCTTAGATACATTGTCCTTTGGGATTGATTTTGAACTATAAGATCCATCCACTTTTAGGTAGTGATTATTGTACATTTGTTAAGGTAAACTCTAGTGATTTCAACCCTAGTAAATTTGCATGTGCAATATCACACATGTGACTATTATATGACTATATATTATTGCATAACTATATGGGAAATTGCATGTGAATCCTCTTTGTTAACCTGATTGAGACATATTACCCTAAAAACCCTATCTTATATAATTTGTTGACTTATTTGAGTGTTTCATCCTAAACTTGATCCGATGACAACACATGTATTGAGATTTTGATTTGAATGACGATTCCAAACCCAGGACATGGTTACCCGGAAGCTGATGGGTGATAGGTTGTGGATATGGTGGGGGGATGCAACGCAGGGCCGCAGAAAGAGCCAAAGAGGACGGGAAACATATCAGTTTGTCCCCAAGTCAAATCACATCCATACCTGTACAAAGATTAGACCAAGATTTTAAACCATCACTCATCCATCCGTCCCCGTCCGTCGTGGAGTTTGTGAAATCTAAAGAAGAGAATGAAGTCTACCAAAGTTTCCTCCACTACATATGTTGTTATGAATAACCTCTACTCATGCTAGTTGTAGGTTTGGATAAGGGTAAATGTTGATAAGGCTATTACAATGGAAACATTTTAAGAGTTGTTATTATTATAACAATCTAGAAAAATGTTGTTTTTGTTATATATTGGGCATGCTACTTAATTTTCTATGGTATAGATACCACAAGTTTTGTTAAAAATATCTGTATATTAGGTTAAGGACATGTTTCTGTTGTGACATGTTGAGTTTTTTGCTATGTTATACCCACCACGATTTGTGTTATAAAATAATACATTGATTAATTTAGGAAGCATTGATATATTGTTATGGCTGTCCACAAGTGTTTTTATAAGAAAATTGTGTGTTGAATGGGGTTACGAACAAGGGACTGGTGTTATATTATGTTAGCCTAGAACTCGTCCAAGATTTACTCATTAGGTGTAAATCTTGGATAGTCCCAGGTTTGGGACTGTTCTTGAACACTTAATCTCACTTAGGATGTAAGTGTATAATGTGTATTGGGTTTTCAAGAAAATTTTGGTAGCATTTCCCCGTTTGTTCTCTAAGTACATATGTACTTGGAGAACAGCGGGAAAATGCTGCCGAAATTTTCTTGAAAACCAAATACACATTATACACTTACTAGTGAGATTAGGTGTTCAAGAATGGGATAGGTGGTACACATTTATTATATATAAGACCTTAAACCCTAAAGTTTTAACCATAAACCCTAATCTTTTAACCCTAGATCCTAATCTTGTTCTAATATATACTTGTTTTTTATTGATCATAGAATGGATAGATCATGGATGTCCATTCCAAATCTCTGCACCCCAGAGTTTATTTCTAGTCTTGATCAATTTATTAGATTTGTCGAGGAACATAGGAAACAACCTGGAGATAGGTTCTACTATCTATGTAGGCATTGCGGTAACAACTTGAAAGCTAGGTGCTATCCCTGATCAATAGAAAGAAGCCTTCACAAATCAAGAAAAGAAAGTGAATTTGATCCTTCTTAGCAAAATGTATCCAATTCCTATATTTAACTAGTACAAATAAGTTTTTATTCATTTTTAAATATTCACATTTGAATACATATAATTTTCAAAATAAGTACACCATGAAATTTTTTTTCATTATTCAATATATGACAATAAGATAAACTCTAACACAAAAAAATATTGCATTCAATTTTCAATTATATACATTCAAAATACAAGAGTGGAGCATCATGTTTGTCCAAATTGGTAACACATGTCATATAAAAGTACTTTGGTATAGAAGCCATATGCATTGTATTCCGACCCATAACATTTGTTTCAAACGTAAACTAACTTTTTCTACCCAAGCATATTTACTTCATGTGTATATCTTAACAATAATTTTGGAACTCTATCTTGGGAGTTGTCTCTATTATTTCCATCAATTCTTCCTTGTAGAGTATTGTCCACATCCTACATTATAAAATAATTTATATTAGCTTCATATAATTTATCTTCTCTAAGATCACAATAATATAATTAATACTACTTGTAGAATAAAAATATAAACAAGCAGTAAATAGGATCCTTAAACATGTATATATGACATACATTTAATTATAATAATAGTATCTATGCTTCCCTAAACATCTCCGTATTTAAGTGTTGAGGAGAAATTAAGTCCGTTATAACCATTAATATTAAGACGATATGAATAAAAGGCAACTGACAAGCTACTTTTTTCGCTCAAATGATAATGCATTTTTTTTTACTTGTGTGGCTTTATAAATTCTCATCAACAACAATCATCAGTTTGTTACCAAAAAAACCTAGAACTTAAGGTAAAATAATAGGAGAGTATAACTGCCAATTTGTTGTTTAGATCTAATTCTAATGCTCGTCAATGATTTGTACCTATAACTTGAACATTTCTTTACCACAAGGAGCCTACAAGATGCATAGAGAATGACATATTAGATCTATGGAGTCAAAGAAGAAAAAATTGAGTGAAGTAGATAGAGTATGGTAAATCCTTGGAATCTCGTGACCCACCAGTTGTGGAAGGGAGGTAGAGATTGAAGTGAAGTCTAATAGGAAAAGCAAGTGGACATAAGTGAAAGAGGGAGGAAGATACAAGTCTAGAGGAGAGAGGAAGCCAGAAATACTATAGGGGTTGACGATTAGGGATGGTAGTGGAGCAGTGGTCGGATGCAACACCAAAATGTTGATGGGAAAGAGAACAATTCTCATGAATAAGGAACATGCATGAAGGGAGTAGAACCGATGGGGGTGGTGCATGGTAGAAACATTATATTAGATTTGTGGTAGGCATCGAAAATGAATGTCCTCTTATGTTACTTCTAGCATGATTTTATATTCATATATGGATTTTTATTAGCCAAGGATATGCCTTCATTAGTGTTACTCAACTGCCCAAGGATGTTATCTCTAACCAGATGACTCTAACCTTTATAAAATTTTGTTGTGGTTCTTCATTTTGTTCGCTCTCTGCCTCTATCTAGTTGTTCTTTAGATGTTAGCTGCAATCATTACTTGTTCAACACAACACCTATACTATGATTTTCTAAATCATCCACTATAATATATTATCCTTCAATGAATCATATGAGAATATTTATATATATAGGTTTCTAAAATGTAGTTCTTAACAAATGTTGAGAAAACAATAAGATTGCAAAGAATAAATGCACATAAAACTCGTGGTCTTAACTGAGAGAGGTTCACTATAACATTGAGCTAAAAGTTCATCCTAAGGGTATGACACATAGGCTCCTATTGGTTTTGTGTAAGTCATAAGTTATGTGGAACTCATTTTCCAGGAACTCTGGAACTTAAGTTCCAGTCACTTCCATGGGATTGGTTTGTTGTAAGTTTAAATATGGACATAATTAAAAAAATGTAACATAATAATAAGTAAAGATGACAAAGACATGAAGAAAGAGTCATATCCGTTTATAACCATAATATTTTTTAACCATAATAACCTTAACAACTGGTCATGGTACATATTTTGCTCCATTAAAAAATATTTAGTGTTGTATAATTATAATTTAAATAAAAATGTAGTTGTTGAAATCACATCACAATATTTTTATTTCACTTTATGTGTACAGATTATTGTAATAATCTCCACACTTTATGTGAATGTAAATACAAATTTTGGTTCATCCATGTTTAACAATGTGCAATATTAAAAAAATTAGTATATAGTCTTTACGCATTATTATAGTTAATTATCTCTTTCACATCATATTGTTTAAACATAGAGAATAAAAATATGTTAGATAATTTTTGTCACATGGTTTGGTGCTATTACTTTTTCATAGTGTTCATGTATTTTTTATTTTATAAATCACACTGATAATGGTGGTTATAATGTAAAATATTTTACATATTGTGATTATTGTTATAAATTTTTCATATTATGTTATTATGTTGATAATAAACCATAGCCACACTGCTAACATTTCTAGTCTAAAATGTTCTACATCTATCATTTATGAAGAATGAAAAATATAATTATATAGAAAAAGTTGTTAGTAGTTCTAAAACTCATTTCCACTTTTTTTAAGAGGAAACTCAGAAACTCTGTTATGTATCCAAGTCTGTAACTCACTGAAAATCACAGAACTCAAATTTTGGCACTGACTTTAAACCAATTATGAAAAACTTCATAAGGAACTCCAATTTATAAGTTTTCTGGACCAGTTATGAAAAACTAATTGAAACCTAGATATAGAGTCATGACTTATGATGATATAAACATTAGAAAATTTAAATAGTCAACTAATATATGGTAAGGGAAAGACAAGAACACTGGTGAGATATAATAAACATATCATTCACATGGATTTCACTAAGGGTATAACTTTAATATTCAGCAACCCACAAACCCTCATCTTACATCTTGGTGCAAGTATGGATAGATGTCCAATGCAAAAGATGGCCCATGTGTCATTGTTGCCAAAGCTAAACTACAATGGAAATATTTTTAAAAGGATGAAGTTGAACGGAAAAGGAAGAATTTATTGGAAACTAGAAAAAATATGAAATTTGATTTCAAAATCAATAAAAAGATTGTCCTAATGGTCTACCAAAAAGGAAAACTCTAGGTGATCTAGAATTTTGGGTGTGAAGTGTTATAGATGACTTTAGATTGTTATTTATTTGTCTTTAAAATTTTCTAATCAACACTTGTAATCCTCTTTGTGTGATCTCAAAGTGTCATTCAATCCACTCCTCCAAACATGACACATTCTACCCGGTGACTACATAAGGAAGTGTTATACTCATAACTTCCACAAAAAATATGCATTGACACTAGTTCATTGGGAAAATGAAATTTTTAGTTGAGATCGGTTATGAAAAATGTCTTCATTAAAATAAAATGAATTTTTTGATGCTATCCATTGTTAACTTTGACATGACATACATGATCATGATCAGAGCCTTAAGAACCATAATACATAGGTGGATTAGCCACATGGAAATAAGAATTGTGGCTAAAACAAAAGCATCAACAACATGTCTACCCTATGAAGATACACATTCTATGAGATGCATGGGAAAATGAGGAAATTTTATAACAATGAATATAAACCATGCCAAATAATTTTATATTGAGGCACTCCCTAGACTAGGTATTCATTAGTTCTTAAAATATTTTATCAAATATTTATTTGAAAAATACAATATAATCCCTTCTGAACTTTAAGGATGTCAGTCAAGTTTATCTCTTATCCCAAATTCTTTGTACTTTAGAGGACATGCTCAAATAAAGATAAATAGAAAACCACACCAAAACATGATAGGATGTCAAGCCTATGGTATTGACCCTTATATATCTAATGTATGATTTCAATGTTGTTTGTTTGGTTTATATGAAATCCATCAACTAAGCTAAACCATGGTCCAATAATCCATGATGCAATTCAACATTTATAATAAACAATAACCACAAGAAGAAGTCACAAGTCTTATTCTCATAATATCAAGTACATCAAAAAAGAAGAAACAGTGTGATGTTGCTAATCTGTAACACATACGATATTAATTTGTATCTTGGAGTCACTTATATCCCTAAAAGAGTCCACATAGATACTTATGAAGATCATTCATGAAAATGAAAACCACTCTATGTTCATAGTTAATATATCTTTTTTGAGCTCCATATAGGTGATTGGCATGTTGATGCATGTAATTATCTTTGGAATTTTCAATGGTATGTACTTTTGGTTTGAAAACTTTATAGAAATTACCAAGATTATTTCTTATAATAAAGTCACTTTATTGATGCAACAAAGAAGAAATAAAATTGCATCAAGGAATAAGCTCATCTATGACTTATGTATGAAGGAAAAATGGACTTCTTGATTTCACATTATGATTAATTGATACATTTTTATGTGTGAATGCAAGTTCTGAACAATCAATGTGTCTCCTAATATATGACTTGGAGATCTAGAGTGATAGTATAATATATTTGGTCACCAGAAATGGGGTGGAAGATATGTTTAATAGATTAAGTATGAATAAGGCTCCATATGGTTCTAATACCCTTTTGTTGAAAATTTGTTGGCTATTATTGGAAATTATGTTATCAGAGATGTTATCTTGAAAGTTCAAAGTTATGCAAATAATGCAATAGAACCTTCATAACTCCCATCTGTAAATGTAGAAATGCTACTTCCAATAAAGATTATAGCCATATCTTTCTCACTAATTCCCCTTATTTAATTAGCTCAATCATGATGCTTTTTTGTAGAAAATAAGAATAGGTGATGCAATCCTCAATGATAATGAAGTTTTAATCTATTTTGATAACATGTTTGGTTACCAAAAGATGTCTATAATGGTGTACCTTTCCAAAGAATACCAAATTGTTAATTGGGAGTTCATTTTTCTTATCATGAGTGGACTTTCCAAATTTTTGGCTAAATTGGATCTCGGTGTGATATAGTTATTCTTCTTTTCATGTTCTAATTGATGGATCTCCCTCTAACCCTTGTCTACCCAAGAGGAGTGAGAAATGGAAGTCTATTAGGTCCTTACCTTTTTCTACATTACATGCAAGTTTCTTGACTTATGTTATTAGTAGTGGTATAAGATCTAAAGGTCGCATTCCCATTGAATCTTCTAGTCTCTTGAGTGTGTCTAAATTATCTTTGTTGGTAAACTATTTCTTATAACTAAAGCTAGTAAAGTGAGTGCTTTCTCTATTTCTAAGATTTAAAATATATTTTTGGCTTGAAACTTAAAATGAAAAGGGGTAATTGTTTGTTTGTGATAAGGTAATTGATTTTGGTTGTGAAGAGATTTGAGATATTGGTATTGCTAAGCTTCATGTCACCTACTTAGATCTTTCTTTTTTCTTGGTTGACTGAATATATGTGCTCATGACATTGAAAAGGTGAATGTTAAGGTGAATTCTTGGAAATGTAAGTACCTCTCTATGATGGGTATAGTGGAACTAGTTGTATCTACCATATCTTCATATCATATCTTCTAGACATCTATTTTCCTATTATAAAGTCAGTTATCGTTGATTTGAAACTATTATTTAGAAACTTTATTTGAAATGACAATGATCAAGAAGAAACTCCAAATTACTACATGGTCTGATTTACAAACACTAAACTAGAGTATAGCTTGGTGTTAGAATATTTAGTGTTTGGTGTACTACATGTATTCTTAAGAACATGTGGGATGTTTAAAGTGATATGGAATCACAATAGGTGAAATAGCTTCTGTAGAAACACATCTAAGAGGAGTATATTGGGTCTGTAAAGTTCAAAACTAATTCCTCTTGTGCTGAAGGAATCTTCTTAATATAGGATGCCCTCCTTACTCATGTCCAATTACATGTGATATCTAGTATTATATTATTTCTCTAGTAATATTGTTATAACCCCAATTTCGGTTGTATTTTTATACAATTATTAAATAAAAAGGGGTTACTTGAAAATTTGTGTGCATTATTTTTCAATTTGGGTTTCTTTGCAAAATGGTCTTGAATTATGAATTTTGTGTTGTTTCCTATTTTAATTAGTCAGTTAATTGATAAAAGAACAAAAAGAAGAATCCTTAGAAAGGGAAAAACAAGAGGGTCTCCAGGACAAACACACACAAAATCCACGCTCAAACCACTGGGCCACTTAACTATCTTTGGAAAAACAAGAGGGGAGTAAATAACTTATGTTTTATTTAAGAAAATTTGGAATTCTCTAGAAGGTGGCATAAGTGGCCATAATAGGATGGTTTTATTACCACTTGCCTTCTAATATCTAGAAAATTAGGAATTAAGATAATAGCAAAGAAAGAAAGAGGAAATATGAGTTTAAAACAATATATATGCCTTTTTGGCACAAGACTTGCATAGGAAGAAAAATAGGTATTCTTATCGATTTTGAATCCCAAATTATTCCCAATGATAGATTATGTTATCAAGAACTTTACCTCAAATTTTGGGATCAAAAAGCTTAACGGATTAGGAGATAGGGATTTTACAAAAATATCTAAAGTTTGGAAATAATGTGAGTAGCTTCAGCCTCCTTAAAGCAGCCTTCTGAAGTAACTCCAAGTCCACGGAGCAGCCTTCACCACCTGAAGTAGCTCCACCACCTTGAGATAGCCTTCCTTTAAAAGTAGATCTAACCTCCCTTGAAGTATCCTTCCTTGAAGTAATCTCAAGAACACCTCCTTTCAACATCCTCCAACCTAGGAGTAGTCAAGGAGAACAATATACAATAAAAGAGAACAAGATTGGAAGAAAGAAAATACTTAACCAATGAGTACAGCGCTTTGATCCTATATCAAGCGTATATATCTCTTATCCACTATAGATGAATGTGGTTATATGGTGGCTAGGAGATATGTAGCTATAGGACACTCAATGGGAGCTCAAGGGAATAAGATTGCAAGTGTAGCTTTTCTTGTTGCTCACTAAGATTGATTCTCAAGATGTAATTGTGTGCACAAGTGATGCTTTGGGTGTCCTAAGGCCTCTCCTATTTATAAGAATGGGTTACAAGTGCTAAGGGACATTCTAGACACTTTCTAGGGTATTCTTAGTGCTCAACTAGCCGTTAGGTAGGTGTTCATAAATTATAATGCAACGACTAGTTGTTTAGTGCTGAAAAGTGTAGTCCAGAACTTATCTTGGTCAAGAAGTTTGTCGATCGAGTGTGTCTCAGTCGAGCATTTCTTTGACTGAGAGAGGGTTTGGAGTGAATCTGTTGCAACGTTCATTTCCAACTTCCAAATACCACCTACTCTAAGTATAACGGCTATGGAACCCACTCGAAGGTCTATCTCGGTCGAGAATGTTGTCGACTGAGGGTTATTCTAGGGTTACATGAGTAGGTCAACAAACCGTGTTTGTGAGTTAAACTAAGGTGGTTCTCGGTTGAGGATGTTGTTGACCGAGAGTGTCTCGGTCGAGAAGTTTGTCGACTGAGAATGTCCCTGTTTCAATATGTTAAATCATTTACTAAGTGTGTGTATCAATGTGTAATTGTGATTCTATCTTACGGGAGGATCTGTCTAAGTGTTGTGAGTGGATAGGAAAGATCTAACACTTGATTTACATGAAATCTATGTACTTGTACATTATATAGTTGTACAAGTTTTTACATTGAGTATAATCATGAAAACAAAAGCAATCTAAGCATGTTGATCTTCCAATATATATCGATCTTCAACTATCCACTTCCTTATTTGTTTATCCCTGAAATACTCAAATAACAAGTTAGATCCACAAGAATGAAATGTTTGTCATCATCAAAACAAAGAGCTTATTATTGTCCAATTTATCCAACAATAATTAGATAGTCTAATATCGGTAAATCCTAGAACCTATTTTTATGAACTTTGAAAAAAGAAATTTTGTATTATCCTGCAACAAGTTTAGTAGTTTAGCAAAATTTATTAATTATTTTTTATTATGTGCAAAACCATTTTGATCATGTTTTTGGGATAACGGCTCTAGTTTCCTAGACTCCCTTAATTGGGGGTTTTCGGGGATGGGGTCGTTACATTTGGTATTAGAGCATAGTTTCCGGCATAATCCTTAATAATTATTAAATTTTGCAAAGTCTATAGAGCCCAAAGGGAGTTATTAGAGGATTTTCCAAGGATGGAGGTGTCTAGAAAAGGATCACAATCCGGGCGATGGAAATATTTTCTCCACCCCACTAGTCAATCTATGAGGACTCTCGGATCTGTATGACTGTCTGGCCAAAATCCAAGGATTTGACTCGAAATATGATACCTCTAGGATTCCTCATCTACTTTCATCATTTCTCTGCCCCTTTCTAGCAACAAATTCTAAGAGCCTAGGGTTTCTCTCTCTCCACCTCCTCTTGAGTAATATGGATATGGATGATAAGGATTAGGATATCTTCCACCAAATAATAAATTGCACATAAATAAGATGTCACGGATGTAAGATGATCATAAATCACAAAACTATAGTAATAAAGTTATATGTGTTACAACATGGCCTGTATCATATTTGTTGTTGTCCCAAACGACACCATCAATGAGTACCCGGGGCCGAGGCCCCTGTACAAGAAGAGGCCCTCCTCCGGAAAGAGAAACCTCCCAAAAGGCAAGTCCTCCTAGAAAAGGAAGAGAGAAGATGAAGCTTTTGGAGAGAAAGGTCATGAGCCTAAACCTGTCCCCTTCCACATCGACCACCCTGAAGAGAGCTCTAAACCTGAAGGAGAACCCATGTCTGAGGACAAGGATGCCGCAGATTTTGGACCGATAGTCGGACCGATTGTGAAACTGACCATTGAGATGCTCTGGTTAGAGTAGTAGAAGAATCTGATTGAAGCTATCAACGCCCTCGCTCTTAGAGATGTTCCCCGTAATGAGAACGGTGAACCTGTGCTCGTCTGTCCCCGCCTTGGTGCAACTATTTTGGATTTTTTGAAGCTGAATATAGAGAAGTTCTGGGGGGAAGACAAGATAGAAGTAGTAGACACGGCTAATGCATGGCTTTGGCTATGGAAAATGGGATACATTTTAGAGGTCCAGCCAAACAAGAAGGTCCTCTTCGCTGCTCATCTTCTGGAGGGAGTCACAAAGATATGGTGGGAGAACCATATCATAGGTCGAGACCTAAGCCAAGAACCCATGGCCTGGCCAGATTTCAACACCCTATTCACTATAAGATTCATACCTCCAGTAGCCAAGAAGGAAAAGGAAAATTAATTTACCTTCTTGATCCAAGGGAACTTGTCCGTGGCCAGCTATGCATGCCGGTTTTGCCTCTTCGAGCATTTTAGCTACATGCTGACAGAAGAAAGGAGGGTGGAACATTTTGTGGACAGATTTCACCTTGTCATTAAGCCCCATGTCATGGCAAGTAAGCCCAAGACTCTCTCTGAAGCTCTCAACTTCACCCTGGACATGGAGAAGACAGTCATGCCCCAGAAGAACTAGCCTAAGGGATACCTCAGATTCACCGAGGGAAGTCTCATCCCCAGGAATGATAACTAGAAGAACTAGGGTCATCATCATGGCAAGCGAGGGAAAGGGAAGCCCCGTAATGAGCAATGACAATAAGAGCCATCATCTAGATGTTGCAAATGTGGGAGAAACCATCCCGGGAAGTGTCACTTTGAAAGGAGGGTGTGTTTTCAAAGCCAGTAAGAAGGACACTTCTAGGCTAATTGTCCCCTTCCTGATCCCAGAGGACAAGCCATGGTCATAGCCCAACCGGTGGTAGCAACACCACCAGTGGCCCAACCAGCAGTAGCTGCCCCACCAGTCCCGCATGTAGGAGATCGTCGACAAGTTCGAGTGTTCACCATTGACAATGAGGAAGCCCAGGCTAATGTTAATCGTCTGATAGTGGGTAATAATCTTAGTTTTTTCATCTTTGATTATGCAATGTAATAGAAGTTTTATATCATGAAAACTATGTAGGCACACTTGAGATTATGGGACAAAGTGTTAAAGCTCTTTATGACTGTGGATAAACTAATAATTTTATTTCAAGAAATCTTGCAACTATGCTTTGTCTGGATTTCAAGGATTTAGGATATGTGTTGGATGTCACTACCCCGAGCGCTCGGATCCTTACATCTCATACAAAAACTCCTATTTTACATGTTAAATATCTAAGTCATGATTTCCCTACCGATTTTATTTTGTTGGACATGAATGATGTAACAACCCTACTTCCCGGTAACCCCCAATCAAGGGAGACCAAGAGGTCAGAGGCGTTATCCCAAAATTCAGGATCAATGGTTTAACAATTTAATCAAAAATAATTATCAAATTCTACTAACACTAAACTGGAAAGTTGGTATTAAATAAAAATGGTGCATACCTTTTCAAAATAGGATCTAAGACTTCTCATGCAGTAGAAATCTAACTATCTAATCCTCTTTTGGATTACTGAAATTCATCTTCACATATTTCACTTTACTATTTGTCCTTTCCATATTTGTACCTAAAATGCCGACAAACAAAATGGTGGTCAGTATATTGCTATACTGGCATGTGGGGACAAACACAACATTACAAATAAGCTCTAACAACCTAAATAAAGCAAATAGTTGATTAACAATCCAAATTATGTTTTCAATGTAACTTCTCAACCGCTTTTACCCTAAACCCTGGATTAACCTTTCTTAGGGTTTTGTCCTTATAAGGGACATAAGGCCACCTTCTCCATCCCGATCTTGGTGCCTGGGGTCACCTCTCGAGGTGCCCAATGGTCTTCCCTCTGGGGCTTGACCAAAGAAAACCTTCCCTCTAGGGTTTGGTCTTGCAACATACATCAGGTGGTATGTAGGTTCGAGACAATCACACTTATACTTAGTTGTTATACACATAGTCACTTTATGAGATTGTAGAATTGAAACAACCAAGCAGTTTAGGGTTCATGGCAATCAATCAATCTTTGAGAAAATGTTGTGAAACATAAATCGGTTAATCATAATTTAACCACATACTTGTTTAGTAGATTTCACAAGCTAATAGAAATTCCAACCAAGAAAGCAATCCAAGCAAGTAGTTTAACCACACAATCAAGGATACTAAAAAGCACATATACTCTATTTATTACACACTTAATCAAGATCCTATCTATTCAACTTGAAATTGCTTCCTAGGGTTTCTTACTCCTTTTTAGGGTTTCATTAGGGTTTATCTTTAACTTTCCATCATTATAACTAAAACCTAAAAATAGTAAAATTGGATGCAAACCCTAATTACCTCATTAAAATATTCCTAATAGGCTTAGGACCAACTTGACATCACTTCCTTCTAATGAACTTCAAATTAGTCCACATAAGAAAACATTAACCCTAAATTAGGGTTTCTAAGTTCATTATAGCCCTTTATATATATGACACCCTAAATCGGCCAACTGGGTACAAGAATCATCTATTTAAATCTAAGTTGTCCTTTTTATTAACAACATGTTAATATCATCTTAAATTATCCAAAGAATGCCACTAAATCCCATTATCATCAAAAATTAGGGTTTTTCCATTAATAAAATCATTAAAGGTAGCATCTTTACATACTTTTAGAGTTTCAAGAATATTTAGGCCTTGATAATATTTTTATTGTATTCCTTGCATTCTCCTGATAAATTTTCATATATAAATTGTTGTAATCTGAGTTATCAATAAATATTTACAATTTTTGCAAAATTTACTTACCATGGCCAATGAGAGGCTGACATGTCAGCCATCGCATGCATTGCCTCTACTGCGTAACCCAACCAACTTAAAACATAACAAATTGATAGTTTTTTCCTTCGAGCGATGACCCGCTTCTTCACGCCTTGGAGGACACTTTCTTCTGGGTGACTCTGGTTGTCACCTTCCTCGCACAGCCCTCCGCTGTCGCCGCAGCAGGGGTTAGGAACAGCACTGCCTCCCCTCCCCAGGTCCTGACAGCCACCAGGGGCAGTTCCCCCACCTCTGCCGCACTCCTGCATATAGGGCACGGTCCCTAGGTTGAGGCCAAGGTGGCTGATTCAAGAGCTATAGGTCTACAACTACGGCTGATTTGCAGACGTGGTGTGGATGTCCAGCAGACGACGCGGGCGAGGAAGAATTGGCGGGGTTGTCATTCCACACCGAACGAACCTCCAGATGCCCCGAACTCCCTTCCTAGACTCAAATTTGATCCAGGATCGCACCACCTCCTCGGTTAGGGTTCAGATGGATACAAGTTGAAGAAGAGTGTGAGATGAGGAAGACTTGAGGCTATGGGTCCAACCCTTTTATAGGGATAGGTAGAAACATCCTAGCACACTTACCCATGAGGAAACAAGTCCCTCCATCTGTAGCAAACTACTTCCCTTATTAGGGTGTAATTATAACTTTGATTACTTCCTTGTCACACCACATTCTTTGGTTATGAAGGAATCTCATATTAGAGTATTTATATAATGGCCAAATTGAAAATCATCACTTATATTCCCTTTGTGCTTGGCTTTTAATCCATTGGTCACGAGGATATACTTCCTTATATTAGGTAGTATTTTCATTTGGAAACACAAAAGCCACCACATATTCCCATTAGTTCGTGACACTTTATTGCCAATTTCTAAAATTATCCTCTTCTTGCCATTATAACCATATAGATTTGAAATACCATCAATTTGATTCAAACATACCTTTCTTATATCTCAAATTTTCTTTTTTTTTGGGTACACCAAGATAATCTTATTCATCCTGCTCTCAGGTTGCAGGCAGACAATTCGAGACAATTACAGAAGGGTTCGTCCCTTGTTCACTCCAATACTCTGCTGGAATAAACTCAGGACATTTGGTCCACACTATGGAATCGCTGATGTTCCTCACAACCCATTTGACAAGAAGGTCTGCTAAGACGTTTGTCTCACGTTTGATGAACTGGATATGGATGTTTGGTTTCGTTTTCATGAGCTCTTTGATCTTCTGTCGATAGAGCCGATATTTAGGCATATCGGTCAGCTTAGAGTTCAGAATATCACATGTCGGTTTGCTATCTGATTCAATGATCAAGGCCTCTGGTCTTTGAATCATGGCTTCGATGCCTCGACAAATAACCAGTAGTTCAATGTCTAAGGTATAGTGGTCCTTACCAGTCTGAGCTCCTGCTTTAATCCATTTTTGATGTGTGTCTCTGGCCACATAGCTTGTGGCTGCTCTATCATTTCTTTTCCGCACCGATCTGTTAATATTTACTTTGATGGTGTTGAGGGTTAAAGGTGACCAAGTAGCAGTTGGCATGTCATGGTGTGGTCTGGTTGGAATCTGAAAAACATATAGAGACTGCCTGACTTTATTCGCTATTGTCCAAACACTCGTCGAAGGAATATTTCATTTGCCAGAGAAGATTAGCTCGTTTCTGTGTTGCCACAAGGTCTCACTAGTGTAGGCGAACCACATTGATCTGATCCTGCCGTCTTTGTTGTTCTTCAAGTTTTGGGAGAACCATACAACAACTGACTCTCCTACCTCAAACTGTAGCTTGTTACTTCTTGAGACAATGTTCCACACCTATTGTGCAGACTGGCAATCTCTGAGGATATGTAGTGTGGATTCACTATTGAGGCTACAAACAGAACATCTATCATCCTCTGTAAACCCACATTTGGCTCTGTTATGGTTCGTCATCATCCCTTCGTGTAGAGCCTTCCATAGAAAGATCTTTGTGCGTTGTGGTACCAGAAGCTTCCATATTGTGGTCCAGTTCCCTAGGGCGCGGATACAAGCACTTTGTACCAGCTATTTGTAATAATTCTGTGTTCGGAAGCAGCCATGGATGTCATCCATATGACATCAAACATCCTCCTCTCCATTTGAGATCGGGGGTAACATATGCAATATAGTGCTCGCAGAGTCTGTAGTGAACCAGTGCTTAATGAAATCACCATCCCATCTGCCTTCAGATGCCATGGAGCTAACTTTCAGGTCCTGAATATCCTCGAGGATTGTATAGCCTTGCTTTAGGGAGGGACTAAACTTCTCTTCCACCCATTTATCATGCCATACTGATGTCGATTTGCCATTGACAATAGCTTTAGAAACTTTCGCCATCACAATGTCTTTCTTGTCCACTATGTATTTCCATAACCGAGATCCTATTTGTCTGCCTATATCCCGATGATGCATGTATTTATTTGTCATGACCTCCTTCCATATGGTCCCTTTTGTTGTTAAGAACTCCTAGATGTTCCTGACAAAGAGTGCTTCATTTTGGAGCTGCGCTGGTTTGATATTTAGACCGTCTAGGTGCATTGGAGCTATCAATTTCTTCCAGGAGACCAGGCTGAGGCTCTTGCTCGTGTCTGGTCCTCCCCAAATGAAGTTACGAAAGTTTTTATCAATGTTGTCACACACTAAGACGGGAAGATGACTAGTTTGCATTATATATGTAGGCAGCGAGTTGAGCACCGATCTAGCTAGGGTGGCTCTCCCGGCTATAGATAGTGTGTGTGTTGTCTACGAGCTGATGCGTTGGTCTATGGAGTTGAGGAGATTTAGGTACACTACTTTACTCGCTCATTTGTGGAGTATCGGAACTCTAAGATGTCATCCCAGATCCTTTGTCTCTTGTATCTATAGTTCTCGGCAGATCCTCCTTCTAAGTGGTCAATCCATGTTCTTGGAGAAGTACACTGATGATTTGTCGGGGGATAATATTTGGCCAGAAACATCACCAAATCTCTTAATACACCTCATAATGGCTTTAGCCTGTTTGACAGAAGCTTCACTGAAAATGGTAATATCATCCGCAAAACAAAGATGTGTCAAGCTGGGTCCCCTTCTTGTGACGAATAGTGGCTTCCAGCTTCATGCATTCACCATTTTCCCAATGTCTTGGCTCAAACGTTCTAGACATAATACGAATATGTATGGTGACAACAGATCCCCCTGATAGACTCTGCATGATGCTTTGAAGGGTGGTAGTAGTTTCCCTTTCCATGAGATAGCTATCTCTCCGCTAGTGATTATATTCATAATCATTGTAATGAGAGAAGGTGGTATAGGTGTCCTCTGGAGAGTGTCATAGATGAAATCCCATCTCATCCGATCATACACTTTGGCTAGATCAAGCTTCAAGGTCATGCATCTTTTCCCTATTCTTCTTGTACCCATTGTGTGGACGACCTCCTGCAGCAGTATGGTGTTGTCTGAGATTCATCGACCCGGAACAAAGCTCATTTGGCTCAGTGAGATCTAGTTTCTTAGAAATGGTTTGATGCGCTCCATGATAATTTTAGATAGCAGCTTCATGCTCATGTTGTTAAGTGCTATCGGTCGGAGGTGGTTGCAATGCTCCAGAGTAGTAGTTTTTGGGATAAGAACAAGTGTTGATCTCACCATTTGTTGTGGTATAGGTTGACCTACAAAGCATTGAAGGATTGTTAGTCGTAAAGATGATTTGATTCGGTTCCAGTTCTTTTACAAGAAACTCGCATCAATCTCGTCCAGGCCAGGGGCCTTCACCGGGTTCATGCGGTTCAAAACTTCTAAGATCTCTTCATCTGTTGGGAAGCTCCTCATATAGTGATCCATTTCCAGCGACCAGCCTTGAAACTCACCAGGGTACTGGATAGGTTCATTATGCACGACCGTTGGCCTCTCATCGATAAAGAGCTTCTTGAAATGATGGTTAATAAGATTCGCTAGTTCCTCTTCCTGCTCCACCCAATTTCCTCTCTCATCCTTTAGTTTTGAAATAACTTTCCTCCTTCTCTTCGCCTTAACCAGAGATTGAAAATAAGCCATGTTCAAATCACCCAACTTCAACCAGTCACACCTTGCCTTTTGATGCCATTCTACTTCTTCTTTCGCAAGAACGTATATGTACTCGCATTGGATCACTCCTATCTGCTTATCTAGCTCTGTTGAATAGTTATTGGACAATTCTCCCTGCTTCTTGGTTAACGCTGCTAGAAGGAAGTTCTTGTGCTTTCCTTCTTTATGTCATCCCTCTTTGTCCCATCTATCTGTAGCTCGCATGAAGTTGTTCTCCGTGGTGGTGAACTCCTCATTGCTGTTCCAATGTTCCTGAAAGAAGGATGGGAAGGTATTTCGTGTTGTCCATGATGTGCTAGTTTTTAGGTGTTGTGTATAGGCCTCCTGGCGGCGATTAGTTTTAACCAGTATAGGCACATGATCCGACGCTACTCTTGGTAGTACTTCGAATGTGGTGTTGGGATATGCATCAATCCACTCCCGATTGGCCACTGCTCGATCAAGATGTTCCTGGAGGCAACCCCTTTTGAAAGTCATCCGAGGACCCGATGCCCCCAAGTCCTCTAGCCCAGCCTGAGCCAGAGCTTCAGCGAACTCGCGACAATTGGAAAGATTAACCTGAGTGCTCCCACTCTTCTCCTCTGGTGTAAGTGTGGTGTTGAAGTCACCGAGGACCAACCATGGCAATGAGGAAGCTGTCGCTAAGGTACTTAAATGATTCCATAATAATCTCTGTCGATGTTGTTGAGGGTTGGCATAGACGAAAGTGAGTAACATTTGGTTGTTTACAAGGTAGTAGACGAACTGGCGATGAAGTGCCTAGATCTCCACTTTCCCTATGCTCCTTCTCCACAGAATCCAGATTCCACCGGCGAAACCAATCACTTCCACACGGTGAGATTCGTCAAAGTTAAGCGTCTTGATGATGTGGTCAGTCGTGACTCCGCTCATATGTGGTTCAATAATAGCCTGAATGTTGACGCTAAGCTTGTTCTTGAAATATCTAATAGCATTTTGAATGTCCTCCTTGACAATGCCTTGGACATTCTAGGTTGCACAGATCATTAATCACTTGTTTTGGAGACGAAGGGGTTGGCTTCACCCTCCTTCTCCTGGTTGTCCTCCTCCGAGTGAAATTTCTTTCCTCTTTTCCTTTTTCCTAGTTTTAGAATATCAGCTTCAGTGCATGTTTTGTAGTTTCTTAAGTGAATCCCCACTGATCCCCCTCCTTGTAGAGGGTTCTTTATGCCACATGTCTTCCTGTTGTTGTCAGATGTCGGGTTAAATTGTTCAAAGCAGAAGGAAAGACTCGGCGCCTCCTTTCCCCCAGCCCCAGTGACAACTACGGTGCCTTCCTATGGGATGTTAATGGCTTTGTGATTGTTTTCCTTCCCATCTTATTGACGCGCAGTTATTCTATTGGATTCCAAGCTCCTTGAAGGATTCAAAAATTGACTCAATGGTTTTCTTCTAGAATGTGTTTCCTGTGATTGGGTATTTCTTCTCGATGTCTCCTTCCTTTCTCTCCAGTCTATTCATGTTATCCTATCTGCTGTTTCCTAGTGGTTAGGCTGGGGTTCCGAAAATTTCTCTTCCTTGGGGAGTGCTGCAAATCTGTTGTTGCTAGTTATTCGATCTTGTGGTGTTGTAGGTGCCTTTCGTAGGCGACGTTGCATGGGCTTCGCATGCAAAGCACTGGTGAACCCACCCATGGATATGAGGATAATAGGTGTCTCCGTGTTTATTTTAGTAACGAATTTCTTTGTTGCTACCTCCACTTCCATCTTCACCTTGCAGGTATCCTCCTTGTGGCTGATTCTGCCATAAAACATGCATATTGTAGGCAGATTCTTGTACTCCAGTTAGCACAACTCATCTTGAATGACGATAGAAGGAATTATCAGTCTTGTAGTGTCCAGCTTGACGACCACTATAGCAAATTTCCCTCGTCTTTTCAGTAAGTTATTGTTGTCAACTTTAACAGTGGATCCCAGAGTGTTCCCTATATCCTCCAGGATTCGCTGTTGATAAAGGAATATTGGTAGTTTTGGAACTCTAACCCAAGCCACCACATACCTAGGGTTGGCATCCGAGGGGACAAAGGTTTCTTCTTAGTAATTATTTATTTGATTTTATCTCTTTCTTCTCCTATTATCTTTGCAACTTGGAACCCAAGAAATCCTAAATATACAAAATCCCACTTTGAAGGATAATTCTTAGCCTTCTAGATGCTTCAACGTCTTTCTTTTCTCATTATCTTAGTTATTCCTTTATTAATTGATTTCTTTTTCCTTTTTATTTCCTTTTTCCTGTTATTGGGCCCAATAGCCAATAAGGCCCACAAAATCAAACAAGGCTATTTATCAAAGGAAACCACTCAATTTACTTAAATCATACAAATTACAAAATCACACATTATTGGGGAAATTGCATTTCTAACCAAAAGAACCCGAAAATTGGGGTTGTAACAAATGACTTTGATGTGATAATCATCATGGATTGGCTTTATACCTATAGAGTCCATATGTACTATAGGGAGAAAACGATTTTGATAAAGAGACCTGGATACCCACCCTTGACTATTAGGGGGAGGAAGGATGCGACCACTAGTCTATATGTATCGGCCCTAAAAGTAGAGTAAATGATAGCCAAAGGATGTCAGTCTTTCCTTGCAGTTGTCACAGAACCTCAACCTAAGGTTAAACCCTTAGGAGAGATAGAGGTAGTTTGGGACTATGTGGATGTGTTCCCAGCTAATTTACCAGGTCTGCCTCCAAAGAGAGGTGGATTTTACCATAAAATTAACTCCCAGAACAAACTCTATCTCCAGAGTACCTTATAGGATGGCCCCTGTTGAGCTATTAGAGCTAAATAAACAACTACAAGAATTGCTAGACAAGGGCTTCATTAGGCCTAGTACCTCACCCTGGGGAGCTCCAGTCCTCTTTGTAAAGAAGAAGGATGGATCACTCTATATGTTCACTGATTACCGTATGATAAACCAAGCTACCATAAAAAATAAATACCCTTCACCCAGAATCGACGACCTATTTGACCAACTTAAGTCTGCCCGAGTCTTTTCCAAAATTGACCTAAGGTCTGGGTACCATCAATTACGAGTTAAGAATGAAGACATACCAAAAACCACTTTCTGTACATGATATGGACATTATGAATTCTTAGTCATGCCATTTGGACTATCCAATGCCCCAGGTGTTTTTATGAACCTCATGAACAATGTGTTCCAACCATTCCTTGGCTCTTTCATCATAGTATTCATAGATGACATCTTGGTATACTCATACGACCTCGACCAACACTGAAACCACCTGGTTAGAGTCCTTGAAATCCTGAGGAAGTAGAATTTTTACAGGAAGTTCTCAAAATGCGAGTTTTGGATTGATTGTGTCATGTTTCTCAGACACGTCATCTCAAGAGGGACGATCTCAGTAGATCCGGCCAAGGTGTTCGCTGTCCGCGATTGGGTGATGCCAAAGAATCCTTCAGAAATCCACAGCTTCCTGGGAGTGGCAAGGTATTACTGGTGGTTCATCCAAGATTTCTCAAAGACTGCCCTGTCCCTGACCAAGATCACTCAAAAGGATGAGAAGTTCATATGGTATGAGTTGTGTGAAGCCCATTTCTAAGAGTTAAAGGAAAAATTGACCACAACGTCTATGTTGACTCTGCCCTCTGGCAACAAAGGTTTTATGATCTTCAATGATACATCCAAGATGGGATTGGGATGTGTGTTAGAGCAGAACAAGCATGTGGTCACTTACGCATCTCAATAGCTCAAGCCAAATGAGGTAAATTATCCTACACATGACCTAGAGACGGCTATGATTATACTTACCATGAAGATCTGGAAACATTACTTGTATGGTGCTACCTTTGAAATTCTCACCGATCATAAGAGTCTAAAGTACCTCCTGACTTTGAAGGACCTCAACCTAAGATAGAGATGTTGGATGGAATACATGAAAGACTATGACTTCACCATCGTGTATCACCTAAGAAAGGCTAATGTAGTGGCAGATGCTCTTAGCCGGAAGCAAATTAGATGTGCAGCTGCCTTGTCCACCCAGTGGAGGAAGACGGAGGAGTATGCCATATGGGCCCCACAACCATTGGAGGATAGGATTCGTTTGGCTAACATGCAGATAAAACTTGACTTGCTAACCGAGTTAGTAGTTGCCCAACTGGCAAGTCCAGAGCTTGAGAAGATGAGAGGTTTGTTGGGGAAACCTCAGACACACCTATCCTTGGGTGTGGAGGGTGGGATCTGATATAAGAATTGTATTTGGGTTCCTGAAGAGTCACCTTTGAAGACCCATATCCTACAAGAAGCTCATGGTTCTAAATATATTGTACACCCTGGAACAACCAAGATGTTTAAGGACTTGTAGCAGTATTTTTGGTGGCCTGGGATGAAGAGGGACATAGCGGTATATGTAGCCAGTTGTCTCACGTGTCAAATGGTGAAGGTTGAACACCAACGACCCAGATGATTATTGCAATCCATTGAGATTCCTGAGTGAAAATGGGACCAAATCACCATGTACATTGTCGTGGGTCTCCCAAAGACCAAGAAAGGTCATGATGCTATATGGGTTGTGGTGGACTGCTTAACTAAGTCGGCACACTTCCTTGCCTTGAAGATTACCACCAAAGTGTCAAACTTAGCCGAGCTATATATTCAAGAAATAGTCCACCTGTATGGTATTCTGAGCTCGATTATATCTGATCATGACCCCAAGTTCACCTCAAAGTTATGGAAGCATGTGCATGAAGAACTTGGGACAAGGTTAAAATTTAGTACCGCCTACCACCCCCAGACTGATGGATAGTCAGAAAGAATGATCCAAACATTAGAAGACCTATTGAGAGCATGTGTGCTCGATTGGGGTGGATCATGGGAGAAATATTTTCCATTAGCCGAGTTTTCCTATAATAATAGCTACCAAGCTAGTATCAGGATGCCTCCATATGAAGCGCTATACGGGAGGCCGTGTCAGTCACCACTTCACTGGGATAAGGTTGCTGAAAGGACCATGTTGAGGTCAGAGGAACTTCAAGTTTATGCTGACAAAGTCACTTTGATCAGACAGAGGCTGAAGAAATCCCAGGATCGACAAAAGTCGTATGCGGATGCAAAGCGGACTAATTTACATTTCATTGTGTGTGAACATGTGTTCCTGAAGATCTGGCCCCTCCGAGCTATAGAAAAGAATAGAGGAAATTTTGAGCCCCCGGTACGTGGGTCCGTTTGAAGTCCTAGAAAAGATTGGTGAAGCTACATACCGCGTATCCCTACCCCACATCATAGCATGATGCATTATGTGTTCCATGTGTCCAATTTGAAGTGATATGTGAAGGATGCAAGCCATGTGCTGAACATTGAACTTATCAAGCTCCAGGGGAGTCTGACATACCATGAGTCACCTGTGAGAGTACTGGATACTAAGGTGAAGGAACTCAGAAACAAAAAGATAGAGATGGTAAAGGTTCTCTGGAAGCACCATGGAGAGGATGAATCCACATGGGAGATGAAGACAGACATGGAAAAATCATATCCTGAATTGATTGTATGATTTGCTAAATTTTGAGGACAAAATTCTTATAAGTGGGGAAGGATGTTATAACCCCAATTTTGGTTGTATTTTTATGCAATTATTAAACAAAAAGGGGTTACTTGACAATTTGTGTGCATTGTTTTACAATTTGGGTTTCTTTGCAAAATGGTCTTGAATTATGAATTTTGTGTTGTTTCCTATTTTAATAAGTCAATGGATGGATAAAAGAACAAAAAGAAGAATCCTTAGAAAGAGAAAAACAAGAGGGGAGTAAATAACTTATGTTTTATTTAAGAAAATGTGGAATTCTTTAGAAGGTGGCATAAGTGGCCACAATAGGATGGTTTTATTACCACTTGCCTTATAATATCTAGAAAATTCGAAATTAAGAGAATAGCAAAGAAAGGAAAATGAAATATGAGTTTAAAACAATATATATGCCTTTTTGGTATAAGACTTGCATAGGAAGAAAAATAGGTATTCTTATCGAATTTTAATCCCAAGTTATTCCCAATGATAGATTATGTCATCAAGAACTTTCCCTCAAAATTTGGGATCAAAAAGCTTAATGGATTAGGAGATAGGGATTTTACAAAAATATATAAAGTTTGGAAATAATGTGAGAAAGTATTAATTGTCACATTTAAATTTAGATATCTAAAAAAATTAGAAATGGGCGCGAGTAAGGACAGCCTTTGGATCTAAGATCAACAGTGTTGGTGTGTCGCCTAGAATGAATAGGAGAAGGTGAGAGTAGTTCAAACGATTTCTTTGATCTCAGATTTCTCGCAGCATGGTGCACGAGAAAACAAGATGTTTGTGTAGTTGTGTTTAGGAAAGGATTCTAAATTCTCCTAACCTAAGTTTTATAGGGTATGGAAGTCTCTAAAGGAGATGCCTAAACCAGCCCAGAAGCATAATGGCGGTGAGGGTTGGGAACCCTAAACCTAGCCCCTATACCTATATATGACAACCCATGACATCACCCTAACCTCACAAACCCAAACGGTTGGTACCTATTCTGATTCTCTCTCTCCCTCTCACAATTTCATTTGCTCCGATGAGGGCTTTGCCCCGGCGTCATCGTGTGTTTGTCTCGGGAAAAGAATCAGAGGGAGGAGCAATAGTCGTCGGATACGGGTCCACCCTAGACTCATAGGGAATCCAAGACCCAGGAGCGCTCCACATATCTAAGTGATTTGAGTGGATACGAGCAACGCGGGCCGCCCAATCTCATCCTGGTCAACAAAGACTGGCCATCCAACGGTGCCCAGATTTCCAAAATTAGGTAATTCCTTGCCTCTCTAGTCAGAAAATCAAAGAACTAGTTCTACCTTGTAAAATCAATTAAAAAGCCGTCCTTTGGCCAAAAATTACATATAATATATGAACTTGATCAGAAAAATGTGATCTACATGGTAAAAATACAATATTGGTCAGTATATGCTTCTAATTCAAAAGATGTGAAAAGTTGATGCTTTTAATGCTTTAATGGGATAAAAACCCTAATTTGTGAATATTAATGAGTTTAATAAACTTAATAAATGTTGCAAATCAAAGTTTGATCTTTTATGAATGGAAGGATAACCTTGGACTCATATGAATACTAAAATCCAAGTTTTGTGGAATTAGGGTTTCTTATGCATAAAAGAGTATTAAATGATGGAATTAGGGTTTGTCAACCCAATAAACATAAATTTGTCAAGTATTCATCTTTTCACCTCTCTAACCCTATTTGGCTTGAAAAGGGTAAAATTGAGACTTTTGCATAAAAGATATATGGAATATAAAAGTAGGGTTTTTGGATTTAGGAAGTGGAAAAAGGGCAATAATTGGAGAAAAGAGTGATAGAGATAAAGACATAGGAAAGTGGACATAAAAATCTAACTTGAGAATCAAGTCAGTCCATTGATGGGATTTAGAGTCCTATAGTGACACATGGGTGTATGCCTTTAATTTCAGGTTGACTTGATTGATTGTGATTCAGTCTACTATTACTGTTTGGACTACAAATTCTCCTGAGATAGGTATGTGGTTACGCTTAAGAATATCCTATGTAGTTTCATGCAATTTCTCAAATGTTTTCTTGTATGGTTGAAATTATATGCTTGGAAGCTTATTTCATTCCATGCCAATTCTAAAGTGACTATGATTATCACATTATATATGAACATGACTAGTCTAAGTCTAGGCTACCTCTGGACCTACGAAAAGGCCATCCTCCTAGATAGGGGAAGGCAAGTTTTGGTACCAGCCTGGATAGGGGTACATGAGAGGTCACCCGCCTGGATAGGGGGAGACATGAGAGGTCACCCACCTAGATTGGGGGAGACATGATGAAATCCTCTTCCTGAATAGGGGAGAATAATGAATACTACAGTATAAGGCCCTAAGGGGATACGACAGAGGTGGTGAAACCTTGATTGGATAGCCAAGGTAAAATTTGTTAATTTTTTTTGTTAAGACATTAATTGAAGAAGTATGTTGTTAGCCTTACTTGTGAAATTTCTACTTGCCCCCACATACTGGTATGACTTGTCATATTGATCGACGTTTTGTTTTTCGGCGTTTTAGGTTACTCTTGCTAGAAATTGGATATTCAAAGAAGAAGGCATTGAAGTAAAATTAATGAAGTAAGTTATGGAGGATATAGTTAGATAGTCTAATATCGGTAAATCCTAGAACCTATTTTTATGAACTTTAAAAAAATAAAATTTTTATTATCATGCAACAAGTTTAGTAGTTTAGCAAAATTTGTTAATTATTTATTATTATGCGCAAAATCATTTTGATCCTAGTTTTGGGATAACGGTTCTAGTTTTCTGGCCTCCCTTAATTGGGGGTTGTCGGGGGATGGGGTCATTATAAATATATTCTTTCTTTAGTAGAACCCATCATGTCTTAGGTGTACTACCCTTCTTCATCATCATGTAGATAGATGATTATAAAAATTTT
Source organism: Alisma plantago-aquatica (assembly GCA_963693085.1). NCBI lineage: Eukaryota > Viridiplantae > Streptophyta > Magnoliopsida > Alismatales > Alismataceae > Alisma > Alisma plantago-aquatica. The sequence goes on along the minus strand of OY856410.1, from coordinate 835,952,644 downwards.
GGAGATGAAAAAAAAAGTAAAATTATATCTTTTTTTGTAAAAGATAGTAGAGTATTATCGACACTAGGAGAGATGAAGTTTCTAAGGCTTTCTTTGAAACATGGCCTAGAATGATGTCGAATGGAATGAAATTCATCTTAGTAGATAATAAAAGAGAGCTATGTAGATCAAAGCACTCTATTGTAGGATGGGTGGAATTGATAAGGGCCAATACAATTTCTAGAAATTCTCACAATATGTTATGGAAGTGTTGCATGAAAAGGCTACTCACCATAAATGTCTTAAAAATCAATGTGGTTTTTCTCTTTCCTTGAGATGATATCTATGCTATTGTAAGGAGGAAACATAGTCCCACTTTTTGGTAAAAATGAATTTGCAAATGTCCAATTGTTGGAGTTTGGAAATGTTGTAGCTTCCATCCTCCCCACAAGAATTTGGAGGATTTACTAGGCCTTGAAGGCATATCAAAGTATAGTGATACACCTTTTACGTAACCACAATTATATGGAAAGAAACATCAAAATTTTCATCTACCACGTTTATGTTGATTTTATGTAGTCTCTCTACTTAAGAGACTTGGTTGCTCTATATGGATAATGAGTTTCTTTGTATTTAGCTAAATTTCTTTCTCATTCCTACAACATTGTATCCTATATTTGTCTAGAGTTTATAAGAAGAGGAAAATCACAATAAATTTGAATAATAAATGAAACAAGAGATTCATTTAATTATATGTTGATGTTACCAATAAAATAAAAAATAGTGCCACAAGAGTCTAGAGCAGGTGAATTCATACCTTAGGCCAAAATAATATCTTACAGCAACCAAAATTGTAGTTGTCATTTTCTTAATCATAGTAATAAAGAAAGGGAATGGCATGAGAAAATAACAAAAACTAATAACATTGATATAAGGTGGTAAAAACTTCAAAGAAGCATAATGCACACCCAATAATGGCTTTGCAACCACTAGGATTGGAAAATAAATGTGACTCCATCAAAGGGGTTATTTTATGGAATAATAAACTTGAACATAACTCAAAAACATATTTTTTGTCCTTGATTCAAAATATGACCCTTTTTTATTTTTTTCATGAACTCAAAAAGCCATCACTCTTCATTGTTGATGGATGATGGGTATCCTTCAAACTCAAGAAAACTTCAATGCATGCATATTTCATATGAATCATTACCAACAACTCTTTTTTGACAACTAATCCATTCAAGGGTATTTTGGTTCATATTCAATACCACCAGTAGCCTGAATCCATGTTGAACTTTGTCTAGTTATTTCCTTCACCACATGAGCATTTTTTGCAAGACCAAAACCAATTTGGATTGAGCTCCCCATATCCACATCTGTTGGATTGATGGTTTGGAATAATCATTTCAACTTCTTTCTAGTTTTCTTAACACTTAGGACAATGCCAAAGATAATGTTTGGGGAGGTAGGAATGCATCTTATCTAGTGATTTCCATGTTTTTCTCACATAGGTTTATCTAATTTGTGTATTCATATTTATCTTTCATTAGTGTCTTTATTTGTTCTTCCCTTTGAGTTTTAGTACATTGATAATGCAGTACACTATTGTATCTTCTCATATAAAAAACATATCACTTTTCATTTGGGTTAAGCCTCATGGTCATGCATAAAACCAATAAGTTTTGGTGTCTCAATTTTTTAAATTTATGTTAAAAATTTTAGAGCATGATGGATTTAAAATTGAACTATGCTTGTTAGCTTTGAGACAATTTCATAGATTTCACTATGACTTATGAAATCTATTTTGATTTTTGACTAAATAGAGTTGAGTCCAATTGACCAAATACTAACAATGGCCTATCTTAAAATCACTCAGATTTATGGCTATCATGATTCATGAGTTAACCATAAGAGAGCTTTATCATGGTTGTAAAGGACGATGTCTCTTAATTGTAGCACTTTCCATCCAACCTCACTCAACCATCGACCATTTCTAAACCCATGATCCAACTTTAAATTTTCACCTCCCTCATTGCATTCATAAGAATAAAAATTATCTTTGCATCATCATAATAAAAATAGAGAAAAAGAAGCTGCATTTTGCATTTGCTCTTAGATTGTAAAATTTACATATAGCTTAATCCATATCATATGTGATATCTAGAAATTTTTTCTTCAATACTTACACATGTATTGGATATATGTGAATCACTCATTTACTTCACTATCCACAAAATCCCTAGAAATTGTTGATCTTCTTTTGTACGCAAGGGTAGTTTCTAAAAATATTATAGAAAAAATAAAAAGATGGTCAAGGAAAGAATGAAGGACCAAGAGGGAAACATGGGTGTACATTATTAATATGTTTTATATTCCTTAATCATTCATAAAGGTAAGTTTATAATTTATCTAGAACATATAAAAAATATTTACTACTTGCATATACATTAATAAGAAGAGGAACTCCATTGAATGCATCATTCAATTTTGCAATTTTTACATTAGGTAGTAGGAAGCATTTCAGTCATCATTATAGATTTGCATCATTTTATATTTTATGTAATCTGAATTAGTTTTATGTCTTTGACATAAGCCACCATTTTCGTCCACTCGTGACTTTATTGGTATGATGTCTCCATGATCTACTTATCATTCATGTTTTCTCAATAGACTGCAACTCATGTAGATATTTATAAATAGGCCAACATAGAGATAAGGAATCACTGAAGTGCACAATTCATCCTAGATATGATATTTCATCGTCTCCTAATGACTCATGCTTGATATTTTACTTCTATATCCAACATTCTTTGTGGAATTTTTCTTGATCCCATTGAGCGGTTCGTTGCCAATGGTTGTTTGGACCTATATGGGGCCAGTGTAATTGGGAGATTTAAATATATTATCATTCTTGATTAAGACATTTCTATTTGGTAACCAGATCAACCAAATGTAAGTGTAGTTGTTGCTAAAAAATGACAAACAATTTAATCTTAACAAAGCTTGATGCATGCATAAAAGATAGTTTTTGTTGTCTAGTTATATTATATTTTTGGTGATGATTTGAGTATTATTGTATTTGGTTTTGAGAATATCTAATAATTGGACAATATTTGTTAGTGCATCAAATTTTATTTGAAATATAATGCAATAAATGGTAAAGTTTTAATTGAGATAGTTATATATTCATTTTTGTTACAATTTCAAATGCAAAACAAACATAGAGTCATTTCATTAATAGGAATAGATGATATAATTCCAATAACCCTTACAATGTTTCCTGAACCATCCAAACATCGATGATTCATCCACTCTTTCAGTGATATCATCTTAATTAGTATCGTAGAAGGGGATATATCTATAGGAAATTCCAAATCAGACATGTTAATACATCAAAAGGTCAGTTGACAAGTCGATGTTGTGTGGGCTTAATCATTTTTGAATTGGTAATCACTATCTAATAGATGATGAAAAATGAAGTGGGGAATCCATTTAAGGTCTAAGGCTATCATTTTATGCGAGGGTCATATTCTTTGATAAAGTACACAACTAGGAGCAAGAAAGGAGAGAAAGGAGACTATATAAACACCCATGGACCATATACAATCAAATTCAAAAAGTAGAAGCAGATTGGAGATGCTCAAATACTCTTGTTTCATGTTCAACACCAAGTTTTTTCTTGTTCATTATATAATCACAAATTTCAATCTACTTCTTACTAACTCTACAGTGAAAGTAAGAATGATGAGGAACTAATCTATTTTCTCTAGGACGCAGGATGGGCATTACATAGAACTATTTCCAGTTGCTTAACATTGAACTATATGTTGAATATTACCTTGATTTCATGAATGGAAGAATTTTTTTGGATATGATTGGTCACCATATTTATTTCCTTATAAATCCATTGTTGGAAAATACCTTTTCTATCAAATTTTTGTTCATAGATAAAAAGTCATGAGAGCATAGAAGTATCCTTATTCTTGTCATGTGCCATTGCAGGCCAATTTCAAATGGTCTTGGTTGCATATAGATACCATGAAAGTAGGTTTTTCCCCTCTAAATAAACTACTACATTTACATAATGACAAAGTTTGTATGCGCAACACTTATAAAATTAAGTAATATGAATACATAATAAATATAGTATTTTGTATTAGTAGATCTTCATTGAACTCTTGGAGTCTCCTCACGGGGAAATTTAAACTAATTTAACCTTTTACTTATGTTAAACTATTTTTATACTTGTGATTAAAACTCAAATCTTTTAATCATTTTGAGTGATTGGTGATAGTGGAACAATACCTCTGGAGAATGATTACTTGGGGCTCGGTAGCCCTCTATTACTCGATTATCTACGTGTGTTCAAAAGAATTGTAAATGTGCGTCAGTTTAAAAAGGGCCAACTTGCTTCTCATGTTCATGTTTGACTTGTTTGCACGTACAACTTAGATACAATATCAACCACATCTCTCTATATACCTATTTACCAATTCAATTCCATGATATCTATGTACATGTTGGAGCTTCCTATGTGCATAACATACATAGATGAGTGTGCTCATCTAGAATATGGTTCATTTATTATTCATTATCCGGTAATGTCATGCTAGTATGTCAAACCATCAATGTAAATGCATGAATTATGCTCTTTACAGTTTGTTATCAGATGCATAACATGTATCGAGGCAATGTCACTATGCTAAAGATCCTTGATCTAATCATAAATTTTAGGTCTAACCTACATATGTGCCATCAAACCAACTTTATCAAACACACTAACTCTAGTTTCATTTCTATCATATTAATTAGTATATCTCTTCACACACAAGACATAAAAAACAAGCCTACAAATGGTGGTGATGTAGAGTTTCTAGTTAAGGAACTATCACTAGATTGTCCTTAATAGGATGGCAGCCAATGGTGACAACATTGTCCTCAATCAATTTTCACCATTTACATTGTCTCATATTGAGTTCCTTTGGATGAATATTTACTTCAATTCCTTTTGATATATAAAGACTTGAATGACATATTGTAAGTGTAATGACACCATGTCTTAAGATTATGTACCACTATTTCCAACTCAGGATCATACGTAACATAATTCTCTTCATTCTTCTTCAGCAATCTGTATGCATATTCCTCCATGCTTCCATCTTGTAGTATAAAACAACCTACCTCTTCTACAAGCATCACAAAACACAAAATATTTGTTATCTCTTTCAATTAGGATCAGAATAGGTGTTGTAGTCAACCTCTACTTTAAAGTTCACAAACTCCTTTAACAAGATTTTGACAAAGGAAAAGGCATATCCTATCTTCACAAGCATGTAAGGGATGTGGGTAATATACAAAATTTTCTTTATGAACCACCTAAAAAATATATTTAATCCTATAACATATTTGATCTTAGTAAGAGTTTAAAATTGTTCCTACCAAATAGCATATTACATTTTCTTAGAGTGTACAATAATTCCTTCTCATGATATTACATATACAAGCAAAGAAACTTCAACCAACTAGAATTTATACTTTTTGAACTTGGAATAAAACTAAAGATCTCTCAAAAATATAAGGTTGGCCTCATGTGTTTCTCTAGTTGTTCTGCATATTTAGAGTATATTAATTTTGATAGAGTTGAGGATCCAGGATTTTAGTTAGTTAGGATGCCTTTTGTAAACTTTTTATAGGCTTACTCAGGAATCAAATATATAAAATTATCCTAGGTCTAGCTTGGAAATAATTCAATTGTATACCTAGAGTACACTACATCAGAAAAAGGGGTAACCAATCAAAATCACATTTGGTAAGCATTTAGCCAAAATTCATATACCAATTGCCAACATAAAAAAATATCTAATAGAAAATTTCTCATTGCATGACATGCAAATCCCCATTGCACAAAATGCAAGCCGCAATTTAGAGTAAAATTATAATTTAAACGTAGAAGGTGTAACAATATTCTATTATTAGGGGACTACATTCAGGATAACAGGTTGTAGCTTGATTTCAACCTCATTTTTTTACAAATAGTCCCCTCAGTCTATCCTTATGTCTTTTATGGTTCAAAGAAAAAGATTTAGGTGGGATGCAGTAAAGGATAGACTACTATAGTATACGAGAAGGATTGATATCATGTGTGTATTATGTTATGTTTGAAAGCAACACTGGAAAAGATTTCAAAAATTTAGTGTAACCTCCAGAAATTGGTGTTGACATGGGGTTGTAGAGTGCCATCCTGCAATGATGGAGGCAAAAGTGGTTGAAAGTGTACCTTGGACACAATAAAGATGGAGACATGAAGGACAATGGAGTTGTTGGACAAAAAAATGCCAGAGCGGGCTGATGGATAATGCAATAACAATGAAGGAGGAATAGGAGTAAGACGGATGATGGATTTGGACACTACAAAATTGGAGGTAGGGAGGTGAATGTTGGGTGCAACTCGGAGGAAGGAACAGAAGATGAACATCAAACACAACAACAATAGAGATGGAAAGGTGGACATTGGACGCAATAACCGTTAAGATGGAAGGGACATAACGGAAGGGTTAGCAGGTTGAAGTTGGATAGTTGTTATTAGGAGAGCGGAAGGGTGTTACATGTAGTGCGGGAACAAGCTATACCCCAACAGTACTAAGGGGATGTGTAGGTTGGTGGAGTCCCACAATATTGGGACCCTAGTTCCATGACAATACAATATCAGATTGCATCTAATAGAAACAAACGCAACTTTAGATATCTTAGCATATTTTCAGTCCAGTCTTATATGGAGTACAAAATACCAAACATGTCGTTAGTAGACAACACCAAGATGGCACAAAGAAACAAAGAGAAATCTGGGTGGAACCCTATTTCAACCCTCTCCAAATAGACCCATAACTTTCTTAAAGAAATGTCGTGATGATCCTTAAAGAAAGGAGCTTAGGTGTTCTTAGTGCAAAAAAAAAAAGTGTTATTCTTAATTAATAAATTTAAACACATTTGTAATGTGACATACAACTAAACTACAATTTTAGTGGGACAAGATGTAACAAAATGATGTAGAATAATAGTAAAATTAGGCAATTTAATGGTATAACAATGTGTCATTTTAGTGAACTCATGCGTTTTAATAGATATCATATGATGGGTTTTGTAAAAGCAACACTTAGAAAATGGGACTTTATTAGAACATAATGAGGCTCTATTATGAAAACATTAGGTGCTTTTAGTGCATTATTATGAATCCTATGAAATATTTATGTGAAATTCGTTTCTAATGCAGCATAAAAACAAAGTTTATTGAGTAAAATTAGATGTTTAATGACATAACAAGGTGTTATTGAGGAAAAATGAGGTGTCATGACATCATCACTAAGAATATGTAGTGCATAATGAGGTGTTATAGATAAGCAACACATGTAAAAATATGTTCTCAATAGATTAATTTCACAACCCTATTTTTTCTTTTTTGGTAATTCTAGGGTTATGAAACCCTTACCTCAGTTTACTGGTCTAGTTGATCGTCATATTTGTTTGGTTAATTAATGATTGGTTATAACATGGAGTGCAAGCTAGTTAAAGACATATATATTTTTATTATATATTGACTCTAAAACTAAAAGAATGTAAAGTGATTTGGAGAAGCTTTGCATGTGAAAGTTAAAAAAATTATGAACTTGAATGAATTTTTGTACCTATAGATGCATGAGCATCACCAACCGATGGATGCATCACATCAGCTACAAAGGCTGATTGTGAGTCGCTTCGTCTGAGGGCATGGTTGTTTCAGCCTTAGCTACTTTAATCAAAGTGGTGTGCATCGATCAAACTATAGTGGCCAAGGAATGGCATTTAGATAGCACCAACTAATTGAAGTGAGGCTACTTCGAGCTTGGACAAAACTAGTCGATCTTTTTTCTTCTACCCGTTCCTATGCATTAGACCCGTGTACATTAACCAATGTAAGGGCATAGTGTGGTGCTTTTTGCTAGCATTGGGCACTGCATTATGTAATGCTTTGACTAAAGTTTAATGTACATGTAACCAATATTGCTAGAATAACCAATCAGGAAAATGAAGGAATCTCTATATTTACTTAAAATAAATTGATGAAATTTGAAACCAGATTTTTTAAAAAAATTTACCTAACAACCCAAAGCCCTATATCTAGCACAGAAAATAAAAAAGGTGATAAAGAATAACTAATGAGCTAAAAATTCTAACTAGATAGATCGAGGTAAACTAATTTTTAGTTGTATCTCTTTTTTATCTACCTCTTTCTTGAACAAGCTCACTAGCAAGTCTGATGTGGAGCTCCTTCACTTTTCATTCCTTCTTCCCCTTCCCCATTAGTCAATTTTCTTGTGTGAGGAGCAAAAAATGGTTAGTAGGAGGACCTGCTTTGGAGCTTTTCACCTAGATATGAGTACACTAAGTCTATATTTGAGCCTAATCACAAGAAACAAAGTACAAGTGAGTGGAAAATCACTAATCTACCACACTTTACATAAATCAAACAAACATGTAGAACATGAACATACCATATTTCTCTATTTTACTTTTTTTGATATGTAAGACAAAATCAAAAATTTAATGTATAAATGGTTGAAATAACCAGGATATTGATGGATTGCAAATGATTTTATCTTTAAAATGTACAAACACATTTTTGGGGGGATTATGAGATAGTAGAACTTTGTTGCACTGATATGCCCAAGTTTTTTGTAAATCCACAATAGTAGAAAAAAATTCCAGAATTATTATTGATTAGCTTAATTGGTTTCTTTTAGATGAAAATTCAAGATATAAAATGTACATATCCATTCAATATATTTCAATTAAGTTTAAATTTTTCAACTCAAATTGTATTTGGCATAGAAAGTTTTAGCTTGGTTAGAATTCAGTGCAAAGAAAATGAGAATAATTACATCAAATTAGAGAAATAAGATAAGAAATATAAAATAATTAGTGAAATTAAAGAATAAACTAGAATTTATATCTCATGACAATAAATAAATAATTCATAGAAAAGGTATGTGTCACAAAGGAGTATCTGTGCATACAACTAGAGGAGTCTAGAATGAGGTAGGTGGAGAGTACTAGTTGGGTATGGGGTAGCCGAACAGTACCTAGATGGGGCTTTAAGACTTAGAGTATCGGGACCACTCGATGTCTCTTATAAAGTGTTTTTATCTTTCTACAATACTTTTACTCATTGTAATACACTTTATGTGAGTTCATGACATAATAAAATGAATAATTGATCAATAAAACGTTCTAGTTATATATTATTTGGAAGTTATTATTAGTGCACATGCCATGTTGTATTATTTTTAGTTTTCCATTGGTATATCTGCATTCTCTTACCTATAATCTTAATAATAAAACACATCAAGATTATCCTATCACACTGGTGACTTACCATGCACTGAGCCAATAGCTCACGCTCTATTGATACAACTTTTCAGGTGTAAGTTCGATCGAGTTGAAGGACCTATAATCAAGCTATTGGAAGGAGTAGCATGTAATGGTATCTTGAGATGAGTAAGTAGATAGATAGACAGTCTCTTATTATTTCTCTGGTCCTAGGAATGTGAGAGTTTGAATTAGAGAAAATTTATATCATGTTGTATGTGACATATGTTAAAGAATGTAACTATATTTACTTGTGGTTGCAATGATGATGTAAAAGTAAGAACTAGTCTTGGACAATTTACATTCAAGTCTAGTCAAATATATGTTTAATAAGATTTCTAGTTTAGTGATTAAAATAGATTGTTGATCTCAATCTCACTTTGATGTGAATAAACCATAAATATTGGGTTTAGGTCATGTTAGTTTTTAGGTTTGGGACAATGGTGGTAACAGACCAATAAGAACTAGGATGTTTTCCTCTTTGGACTGGGAATGCCTAACATATATGATCATTTCAAGGATATGCAGATGGAAAATTTGGATGTGTATCAGGTTAAAAGAAGATTAAAAGTCCCTACTCCACAACCAAGGGATCAAGGTGTAGGATAATATAGGTAAATTGATGTTGTGATGCATTAAATCTTTCTAAAGACCAAAGATATAAGATGGATAATAGGTCTTGATTTTTCAACAAGGACCTGATGAGGTTTTATGAGATGATGATGAAGATTAATGGATCTAAGATCTCCATTACAACTTACCAAGATGTGGCATATGAGTGTCGCATATAATTAGAGAATGTTTTTTACACTTGGAGTTGTTAGAGGTGAAGAAGATCGCCCATGACATGTATCTTCTCAAGGGAGTTCTTGAGATATGGTGAAGAGGATTTGAAGATAAGAGGATAGTAGTAGTGATGACTTGAAGATAAGAGGGAAGAGTGGTGGTGATCCTAGTAAAGATTGATTGTTTTCTAAAAATAGACAATAGAGTTGGATGCTTTGGTATGTGATGATTTGATTCTATTTATGTGGTTTCTTTCTACAATAGGGCCAAATCTAGACCTAGAATGTGGATGTCACCCACATATTGACACCTCTCGTAAGATATTCTAGTTCATTGGAATTAGTAACATGATTGCAAACTAAACATATAGTAATATGAAATACATGTGATATAACACACTATGAATAGTGTTAGGGACATAATTTCAAGGTTGTCATTATTGTTGATTAAATGGAAATTTTAAGAGGGATTGTCCTAAGCTTTAGAATACACTAACGTAGAGTACAAAATCACAATTCCAAACTTCACAAAGATAGGCTCTAGACAAAGGAGCAAATTCTTTAGTGGATTCACAATATAGAGGGGAGTATGTAGAAGTAGTAGTAGACATCAAGGACATGGCATTTGAAGATCTATGAGACACTTATTTTCTCTAATCTTGTCATTAAGAGTTGTCTCACCCAGAGTTATCACAAGTGAGATGTTTCTCTTCAACAACCTATATATTATAGCTGTAATACGTCCTGGTATGATGAATTATTTTCTAAAACACTTTCTAGTTTATAGTTTAAACGTAATGACTTAAGAATTAACATGTACTTCATTTTTAGGATATGAATAGGAACTAAAATTTTTGATAGAAGTGTATCATGGTTATCTTTTATGTTTCAATGGGTACACTATAGAAATTAACCTCATACCCTTAGATAAAAATCCTTTCATATATTTTGGGTACAGTCTTCCTTGAGATATATTGTGTCCAGTTGGACTACTAGAAGAAAGAGATTATCTTTCAGCATGGCGGTTGTTCATGTGTCTTCACTAGAGTTAAGAAAGTATTATCTATGAGTTTAGCATCACCCGAAGTTTTTTATAATATGATGAAGTAATGGTGTGAGGCCTACCTAGCACATGATATAGACGAAAAGCTAAATAAAAGGATGATATATTTGGAGGATGTGCTAGTATTGTGCAAGTTTCTGGATGTCTTTACATATGAGGTTCAAGTTTACATACGAAGTGGGAGGTTGAGTTTGAGATTGAACTATTACCTAATATTCACCCTATGTCACCCCGTAGAATTACCAACCATCAGATGACAATAGTTAGTCAAAAACCCATTTGCAGTAGTTGTTAGATAATGTTTTCATCCAACCTAGTATATCAACCAAGGGATCTCCACAGTTCTTTATTAATAGAATCATGGTAATATGAAGTTGTTCATAGATTATAGATAGCTAAATATGATTACCATCACAAAATGATATCATTTGTCAATGTTGATGGCTTATTTGACCAATTAGGTGGAGCAACAATCTTCTCTAAAATAGATTTTTGTCTAGTTATCATCAACTAAGGATCAAAGCCTCAGAGATAAATAATTTATCTTTTAGAACAAGATATGTGCATTATTATTTTGTAGTCATGTTCATTTTTGAAACCAAAATGAGATAGATAAATAAATAAGAGATGGCCAACTAGCCCGATCAGGCATGTGGCCCAGTGCAAAGGAAGTCAAGATAGGTGCCAAAATAATCAGATTGCCCATGTCAACTGAACAACACCAAAATCGGGTAAAGGGTAGATAAGGAAAATGGTACAGGATCATTGTGACGCCCCATGTCACACGAAAGCAAGATTACTAAAAAAACACAGAAATAGAACACAACAACAAGGTTACTAGAAAACATAGGAAATTAAAACCATTATCACATATCCACCTCAAGTGGAAGGATATCACATAGAATTCCATAAAAGCTACATGTATATATAATACCTACCAAAAGATTATTACTAGAACTATTTACTGGCTCACTGGCCACAACCTATACATATGATAACATGTTCACATACATACATGCTACATATGTACAACAAAGGTATATAGCCAAAACATCATCTTGATATACAAAATCTACAAAACTCCCCCCAAGGACCTGAGAGTACAGGGATGACACATAGGACTCTACTACAAAATAAAAGCAGCTTATCCAATCTGTACTCAGTACTGCTCCTATTGCTGCTCAGCCTCAACAACATGACATCTACCTCTTCATGCTCGATCACCTAAAAGATGTGGAAACCCACAGGGTGAGACCAAACCTCCCAGAGAGAGATATAACTCTTCACCAATGTCTATAAAAAAGCACAGGTAGGTTAAAGCAGATAGGTAACATACTTATCATGTTGAGCAAATTCAGCTAAATGGTATGTATTAAACTAATTTCACATATTAAGCAAATAAGGCAATTACCATTGAGCAGTAGAACAATTAAAACTTTAAGAAGGAATATTAAGAACATGTATAATAATTTATTTCTCTTTGTGCATTATAATTCAAGAAATCAGTACAAAGATAAGGCAAAGGGGTCATCAATGTGAAGTGTATTTTGACCCTAAGCAAAATATACTACACGGCTATATTACATCTTTTATTATCCCCTGAGGATTTGAGTCATAGCACTCAAATCCAACTGACCACTCAAAATTGGTGCCATACAAGGTCTATGGAAGAGCCAGAATCCACAACCTCACCAACACCTCTTGGTCAGTTAAAGAGAAACACCACAGAGAGATATCACTCACCTGCAAACAGTGACATATAGTCAAGCTGAAGGATCAACTCACATATGGCCATCCTTATAAAACACCTAGCTCGTCTTGGTACAGGTCACGGTTCTAGAAGAACAGGCTCACACATGTCCATTCTTAAAAAGAGACATCAAATGCAATTAAATTGTTGCTTATCATATATCACAAGGAGAACATCTCACACATGGCTGTCTAATGTCTTGCACAGCTTATCATTGTGGACACAAGGAGATACTAGACTTGCACCCCCCACATATTAAAAAATATGCGCTCTGAGATTCCTGTAGGAATGACTCATTTCGCCACCTAGCAAGTTCTGACACTAGAATGGATATATGGCATAGGGAACCTACATGATTTGGGTTTTACTTGATTAGTTAGACCAATTATGTGTCTTTTATCATCAATCAAGTTACAAAGTATAACCCCAAAATAACTCAACAAAGATAAGGGAATAGTACAACTCTAGAAGATATAAAAGGTATAAGGTGTGAACTTTTCACATCATCACATGATACTTATAGCACTACCACTCACAAGGCCATCAACATCATCACACTACCATGAAAGGCCATCACCATGGCATGCACGTCAACCTAAAAGATATTCAACCAATGAGGTGAGATAAAAGTCTCAACGAGATACATAACTCTCCTCTAACTCTATTATTTATCACAGATATCTAAGTAGATAGACTAACATACTAAATAGGTTGAACAAAGACAACTAAATGACATATACCTCATGATTAAAGTATATAGAACACTAATAGGCACTTGCCACTGAGTAGTAGAACAATCAATAATTCAAAAGGAATATGAAGAACATGTATAACTATTATAAACTAAGCAGTACAAAAGTAAGGCAAGGCTTCAACCAATGTTCTCGTATTTGATTCTAAATGAATATGCTACATGGATGTTTACGAGTTTATCATGCCCTGAGGATTTGATTTGTACCACCCAAATGCAACCGAACACTGCTGAGTCAAAATTGGTGCCATACAAGGTCTAGTGGAAGAGCCAGAATCCATGACCTCACCCCCTCGATCAGCACGAGTGAACCTATAGTGACATCACCAATCAAATTGCTACCAGTGACTTATAGTCTAGTTGTAAAAACCTAGCCCACCTTGGTACAGGTCACGACACTACCAAAACTGATCTACGGCCCACAACCACACTCTTCCCAAGGTATGGCCCACAACCAATCATATCAAATATTACTGAGCTACGGCCCAAAGCCGCACTCCTATCAGGGTATGGCCCACAACTTATCTTTTATCCCATATCCTAATATCACAAATCTTGAGGCATGATCTAAGGCTCATGCATGGCCAAAGTCACCCTCAATTGCTTGATATTAGGCTACCAATTTGTCCCTACATACTCAACAGTATGCACTTCAAGCAGCCGTAGGAGATACCCGTTTCACCATCCAGAAAATGCTGACACTAAATGGATCTATGGCACATGGCAAGCTACATGATTAGATTCCACTTGATTAATTAGACTAATCAAAGTGTCTTTTAGCATCAATCAAGCTATAACGTACAAACCATTGACAAATTCTTCAAAATAAAGGGCATAGTATTACAACAGAAGATATAATCGTTTAAACTGTAAACTAATTCCCATCATCTCATAACACTGTATCACTGTCATTCACAAGGATATCACCATCAACATATTATCATGGGATATCAATCCCTTATTCCAATATCAGAGGATATCACCTCAACTAGACACTAAGTCCTTGTCAGGTCCTAAGACCCATCACATCACACTTGTGATTCATTGTTATCTCATCATGCTTCATTAGGCATATAAACATTACTCATACCAATCATCATTTGTGCCACATCACATATACATAGCATAGCAATCATTAGATATTATATTCATCTCTGTGGCAAAGTTAATATTATATAATTAGAGAGAGAATATGTTTCAACACATTAAACACCTTTAGATAAAGCAAGCAATGCATCATAAGTTCTCTAATTTAGGATTAGGCTTCATGCTTATTCCACATAGGGTTCTCAAGCATCATTATTTCTCAAATCTTTGACTTAATTTCACTTCCTCCCATAATTTGGAGTATATTTAGACAATATAACCAAGTATGCACATTCACATATTCATACTTTCCATGTTCCCTTATCAAGACTTATAGCCAATGCTTGATATAATTCCATCTTTATAGTATTCTCTAATTATAACACCCAATTAACTCACAAGGTTAAAGTCATGTAATTTAAGAGAGAGATAAAGAATACAATATCATGCTTTCTATTCATACACATTCAATAATATGACCTACCCTTAGAATCAAGGTCAATGCTCTTCATATATAACTGATTAGGGTTTTACCTCATGATTACATCACCCACCCTAATTACACAAATTCCACTCTCTTGAAACTAATTTAGGTTTGAACAACATTAGCTAGATATGAATAAATCATCATGTCAAAAACACTAGGTATTAACATTTTATAAATGTATATGTGCATCATCTCATTAAGTTATGTGTGGGCTACAACAATGCATCATGTAAACACACTGACTAATGTATCAACATGATGTTTCATCTTTATGTGACCCATATGTTATTACCCTCCCAAGTTATCCACCACATTATCATACTAAGGAATGTCAAACCTTAGATTACATAACTAGAGGTTTTTACTTCAAATTATACACAAGGCACTTATGAGATTATTAAACTTATTCATATGGTTTCTACACAAAAAGTTAACACCCCTTGATTCCAACAAGGCTCATAACCACTATCTTGTACTTACATAGTCGTCTCATTAACCTCTCTCACAAGTTATGATCATGTAGAAAGGAATATAGAAGACATTTGTCATAGATTACAATCTTTCACTAAGGAGAGCACATAAGTCTTACCATCTTATGAATAGGATTATTATATGGTTACTTTACCACTAAACCCTAGTTCTATAATCTCCCACCTTATTGGAGAGTTTTAGAGCTAATCACCATAATTAAGGATTGACCATTCATAATCATGACATCTTAGGTAGATCATCACACTATGTATTAACTATATACATAAGAGTATGGGTGTAACGACCCATCATTAAACATGTATCAACTAATGAATTACATGGCATCTCGATCTATCCTCTAACCCTAGATGTTTGTTTCACCTTCAACTTAAGGTATCAGTTTCACATTCATCATGTGATATTGGTTTCACCATCTTCTCAAAATGTCGGGTTGGCATTAGCATAGGGTATCAGTTTATCATCAACCCTAGGTATCAATTTCATCCCTTCTAAGGTATGTCGGCTTGACATGCACATTGCAACATGGTCTTAACACCCACTAGGTGTATCACTTTATCTCATCAAGGTGTGTCTCGATTGGTAACATCTTGGGCCAGCCTTTGATATACCAGTTTCATCTTCTCCATGGGTGCCAGTTTAACCTTACTTGAAAGTGTGTCGGCTTCTCACTCAACAAGGTAGAATATCAGCTTAGCTCCACCCTGATGTGTCAACCACTTACTCCACAAAGTGTGTCAGCATCTCTCCTATGGGAGGGTACCTTGGTTTAGCATCTTTATGGTGTGTCAGCTTGACCTTATCAAGGTGTATCGGCCTACACACTGACCCTTGTGTCAGCCTAGACATATTCACTTGTGTCGGCTAAAGCTCTTCACTTTGTATCAGGTAGGACACATGTATCATCCATACCATCATCTAGTGTGTCAGTTTAAGCACCAGTTAGGCATGTCAGTTTAAGCACCACAAGGCATGTCGGGCTAGCACCCTCAACATATCAGTCTAAGGTGTCGACTAACAAGGCATATTGGTTTAACCCCTCTATAGCACGTCGGGTTTGAACTAGCTTGAAGTGTCGTCTAGATCAAAGTGTGTCAACTTGTCATCCTCAACCATAGGATATCATCCACTAGTTCGACTATTATCATGGTAGGAAGGTACAAGATATGGATAGAAAACTAAACAAGGTTCCTTCATTAAATCAGTTCTCAAGACCATCATTAACTACTAACATATATGAGATAAATGATTTAGAGATAAGAATCAATATAAACACATGAAATAGTAAAAATAATAAACAAGGATAAGAGTTATATAACCCGCCTCAAGAAGGTCTTCATCAAGGTTTCAAGCTCCAAAGCACACGTTCTCTCAAAGTTGAAGACTATCCATCAAGAGTCCCAAACTCGAACTCAACCTTATCTCCAAGAAAGAAGAAGATGCCAAGGTTATGATAGCTCAAAGAGGAAAGAGGGAAAGAGAGAACCATGAACTATTCAACCTTTTTTCAAGGTATGATCCACGGAGGAGAGGGGAAGAATAAGATGAAGAAGAGGGCTCAAAGAAATCGTCACCAAGAAACATAACTCACCAAGATGGAAGTTAAACCAAGAATCACCATGAGCAAGGAACTCGGCTCCCAAGCTCCATGGGAGATTCCTCTAGCTCCTTAATCTCCCAATCTCATACACTAAGAAGCGAAGAACAAGAATGGATGAAAGGATTCACTTGTGTGAAGAGGGAAGGGGTTATATACTTGAGAGAAGAAAGAGAGATCAAAAGAGAGGTGTCATCACCTTAAGAGTCTAGGTGATACTTGTTCACGTGAAAAGGCCAGATGCAACCACTTTAACATGCAAGATTATGGTGATATAATATAGTTATAGTATCAGCCTCTTGGCTTCCTACCAAGGGTGCCACATTTCCAAACCGATATACTACACTACACCAAACCGATACACCAGATTCCTAAGTCAAAACACACATTGTCCATAGATCATTATCATTACTAAGGATATCATCTCTTGCTCGAGATTCAAATTAGTCACCCACATCTTTCTCTATATTCTAGATGATTTCAAACAAGAAAGGGAACACTCTAGAGATGGTAAATTGCATGTTAACCCTTTATTTTGGGTGAATTGCAATTTACACCAAAACTAGCACATAAAGCACGAGCATCATCCACATAGGGTCAACTTGAAACTTAAGCTCTTCACAAGGCTCCCCATATCATCATCCTCTCTCTTATGATGCTAAATAACTAAGGGTAAACTCAACATGTGACATATTGCAATATAACTCCTCATCTTGAGTAAATTGCACTCTGGTCCAAAACAAGCAAACATTGCTCAAACATCGTCCAAACAGAACCAAACTTGAATCATAAGTGTGTCACATGATAAAAAACACATCAAAGGATTTGATTAAATTTCTAAACAACTTACTTAGGAAAAACAACTTAGAAGTCATAAACCCCTAACAAGGATTTCGCCCCTGAAATCACAAGCGAAAGGAGATGGATATTACTCATGCATTGCACCTATAAATGTTCACATGACTCCTTGATGTCAGGGTGATGTCATAAGACTTGACCAACATATTGTTTTTCCATCCAAGGTCAACACAAGATCTATTGCACAGGACACATACTCAACTTATCCTTTCTAATATTGACTGCAAAGTCAACCCTATTCCAGGTGTTACTTTCTTAGTCATACAAGCACTATACATACTAATCCAACTCAGGTGCCAACTCTTTCTTATGTATCACCTTTTAAACTTACCACATCGTATGATAAGATTCTCAAACCAGGAAGCTTACCATACCCTTCTCAAACCTTAGCATGTCTCTTCTAAAGAAAGACTAGTGGTACATCATGTCACTTACTTGGGACTACAAGAGCTACCATGCTTCCTCTATGCTACTCTGATCTACTGACTCAACACAAAGCTCACTTATGTCTTGTATCAATTGGCATGCCATTATGTACACTCCCAGTTGTACTTTCCCTTCAACTGATCTAGATAGGGATTGTATCTCCTACCCATCAATGTACCACCTTCTTGGAACCCTTCTTACTTGCAAACCTGATAGGTGTACTCCAAGGGATTGTACTCAACCTGATGAACTTTACCCAAGCAGATCTTGCAACTATCTTCTTCAACCTATACATCCTTACCGACGTCATCTTATGCAGTGCATAAACCCCTAACATGTGATATCCATACCATAGGTTGAGCATTTATAACTAGATTGATCCCAAATTTAATCTTTCTAGGTAGTAAAACACGTAACCATGTTATAAGGAGACATATTCTCAGGACCACACACAACTGGAACTTCTAGGATACTAAGATTCCTCACCTGATCTAGAGTTCACACTTTGTTATTCACAAATTGCTCCAATTCTTCCTGCATGGATAGGATCCACTCATCATTCCTAAGAGATTCTTTAACATTCTTTGGCTTGAGTTGTACGATGAAGGTGATGTTGTCTTGTTCTTTGTTGTAGGCAGCCTGTGTCTTCACTCTTTCAAAGGGGTCACCTATGATTAGCTCTTTAGGATGATTGTTTGCAAATAGGAGGGTTGGATCCTTCTTTTCTTCATCTATCTCTTCTTCTTGAGTGGCCACCTCTTTTCCCTTTTGGGTGATGTTGAATTCTTTCAGGATAGGAATTGCTTCATTTGCAACATCATCATTAACAATATCCTTGGAAACTAAGGGATTAGTCTCAATACATACACTAATATATTCTTCTACTTTAGATAGATCAACATTATACACTCTATAAGCCTTGCTAGTAGTTTTATAGCCAAGAAAGAAATCCTTGTAGCATTTCATATCAAACTTGTCGAGAGAATCTTTTGTGTTCAAAACAAAACAAGGATACCTAAAAATGTGAAAATATTTGATAGAAGGCTTCCTACCACACCATAGCTCATAGGGGGTTTTCTTTAAAGAGGGATGTGTGAAAGCCCAGTTATACACAAAACATGAGGTACTAACAGCTTCAGTTGAAAACTTCTTTGAAGTGGCATACTCTAAAAGCATGATCCTTGCCATTTCCTGTAGTTACTTGTTTTTCCTCTCTACAACCCCATTTTTTTGAGCTCTTTGAGGTGAATAAAAGTTATGTGCATATCTAGACTCTTCACAACAACATTCAAAAAGATCATTTTCAAACTCTCCCCCATTGTGACGTTCCCGAATTTTCTAAAAATTAATCTGATGTGTGATGTCCAAATTGAAACCTCACCTCAGCGAGAATCCCAATTTAAACACCCCACACAAGGCTAAGGAAGAAAATCAAGGGAGTCAGAAGGAAACAATCAGTAGCACATGTACATGATCAATAATAAAACCATAAACACATGTTCACCATTCAACATATAATTACAACATGAATTGTCACAACATTTGATATTACATATTGAACAGCAAACTTCTACATATACATGTACTACATCTAAACTACAGGATCTTAAGACAACAGGTCCACCTGTACATCAGCTCGCCACACAACTCTCAACTATCCTGGATCTCCAAGAGCATAACCACAACCTAAACAAAAGATTACATGCGGTACACGTCAGCACAATATTCAAGAATATTGTACTGAGTACGCCTACGTTCTTTTATATACCTCTCATCATATCTTGGCAATAAGATACAACTAATACTTGGCAGTAACAGAAGAATATAAGAAAAGCATATACTTGCACAAAGATATTCATTAACAAAATAGAACACATATTTTAAGCTTAGTTTCCATTATATCTCAAGGCCCTTATGATCACTACCAAAGAGTTGGATCATATGTACACTGTGACCACTACCAAAGAGTTGGGTCCAAGCACACTACCAAAGAGTTGGTGCTTCCATATGTACAATGTGACCACTACCAAAGAGTTTGGTCACTTCCAAGCACACTGCCAAAGAGTTGGTGCTTTCGTATAATGGAACAGAGATATTATGTTTGATGTGTTCATAGCAGTACGTATGGAAATTCAAGCAACATATCATACAAGACAATCATTTCAATCAATACCATGTGCCAAGTCTTTACTACCTTATAACACAAGCATAATGTATAATAAGCCAAGTAAGAGGTAATGGTGTACCTTCCAAAGAGATATACTAATCACATATTCCTGATGCCATCTATATCTTGGTCAAACCCCTAGTTAAGACAAGACCACATATCACCATCAGGTTCTCATCATCTTAACCCTAATTATATCCATTTTAGGGTTTACTTAACCAAATAGGATATTCCCACTTTTACTTGTATTCTTGTCTTAGAATCATCTTAATGATGTCATGTTTCAGATTATTTACTCATTAACTGATAATTGTGTTTTCCATCATTATGTGAACCTATTAACATTAGGTTACATGCATTAACTTAAATTAGGGTTTCATGACTTGTATTAAGGTTCATCTTCATATAACATCAATTTCGTGTATAAAACTGATCTCATTTCTACATATTATCTTGCAGTTACATATATGAGGGTTTTCTATAAATCTCATCATTTATTGAGCACGTAAGTAATTACTACATTTTATTTAGGATTATTAGACCTAAATAGCCATATAAAGCAAATTGCATACTTTCGTGCATCAACATGACCATATCTGACATCATATGCATTATAAACATGATTATAGACTTACTGATATTTTTCCATGATTTTATGTCATCATTTGATATTTATTACTCATGATTATAGCATTACATATCTTATGTGATATCAACTATATTATTTACTAAACAAAATCCTCATATTATACTTCCATCTTGTTCCACATATTTTTCTGAACATTTTGATATATTATATGTAATTTTCCGATAATCGAGGAAATTTCTATGATTTATCCAAGAACTGAGCATTTTTAATATAATTACCTTTTTCTAGCCAATCCGGCCTTGCCACGTCACTCCTCAGGATGCATCTGCTCCTTTGCTTGAGTCGGTTGGGTTCAAGGCTAAACCAGGCGGTCTGGCTCCTGGATTGATCTGGTTCAGGGTTCGGTTTGTTTGGGTTCAATCTCTCCTCTCCTCACGCAATCAGGGTGCATTCTCTACCTGACACTGTGTGCGCCATTCTCTAGAAAACTGCCGCTGCCGCGAGGAAAGGGTTGCGACAGGAGATCAGCCACAATATCCTCCTCCTCCTCGCCAGTTCCAACTATAGCAAGGAAGCTCCACAACTCCTGATCTTCCTGTGCGGTCTGTGTCACCGTTTGTGAACTGCCGACGCCGCTTGGGGCTCTACTCCGGCCAAGGTTGCCTTCTCCTTGCGATCGGATGGGCTCTCCAGCGAGAGATTGACGTCTGTCTCCTTTGGTTCTCATGTGATGGTTATCTCCTTCTATCTTGCCTCTTTCTCCAGTCTGACGCCCTCTACGTCTTCTGTTATGGTGGCTCCTCCATTTTATGCAGGTCTCTCTCTCTCGCAAAATGCCACCACGCAGCTCCTCCATTTTTTGCAGGTCGCTCTCACAGAACACCGTCGTGGATGCATCCTCCGACATATAAAACCCTAGCTGCCTTCTACACCTCATATGCAAAAACTACCTTTGTTGGGCTCGCCACCATCAGCCCCCTTCACAGCAGCTCCATAGATGCTCTGCTCTGCCCAAAGATTCCCTGACGAATCCTCACCGCAACAACTATAAGTGCGACGAAGGAGTAAGGCAAGAAGCTCCTCATCATGCGATCGGATGATGAATCCTCCACAAGGCATGTGCGGCCCTCAAGGATTTGTCTAACCCTTCCAGATTGCCTCCTTCGTCCTGCTCTACCACTGAGCTATGGACTTGACGCTGCTCTACTAACCTGGCGCCTCCTCCGGCTATGCTCAGAGGTAAAGACGAGAAGGAATACTGCTATTCGTTCTCCCTATCCTCACGCTCTTTCTCTCTAAATGAGGGTTGTTAGATAGGACCTCACAACGTGAAATCATGCTTGCCCTTAACCTCCACGTTCCCATGTCGTGGGTGTCATTGTCGCTGACCAGTTGCAACTGCTGCAAGGAAAGTGACTCGCCAACCGTCTGATTGCATCCTAGGGTCCATGACAAATCACAAAGGAGTCGATCCATAGCTCCTTCTGATATATGTTCACACTTTTGGCCATACCTTCCTTCACTTAATAGGGTGTGTGATGCATGATTGTAGAAAACAACTAGTGACTTTATTCTACTGTCATCAATACACAACATATTTAATCAGCTTTAAACCTTTATAATCCATTCTAGGAACATGAAAATATTGTGAAACCTATAGCCATATATTTATCACTATCCATGCTACCTCTGTCTAATTTTGGTACCAAGAATCGCTTGTTTGACCGGTCAATTAAATACCTCAAAAGTATGAATCTTAATCATGATATCGACATTACCAAAATACTTACAACTATCAAAGTAACTCAAACACATGGATCCAATTACCTCATTAGGTATTCAAATACTTCAAAAGTTCACTCCATCACATCCTACACACCTTAAAACAAATTTCGTCCTCGAAATTAAATTGAAAATCCAGTCTTTCACATCATATACATCTTAAAAGAAATTTCATCCTCGAAATTAAGTCATTCTATTAATCCAAGAAGAACAAAGCAAAAGGTCTTCACCAACATGTGGGGCACCACTCTATGTGCAACGTATCCAAAACAAATATCCATAACCATTTCTTAACCATTCCTAGGAGGTTAATCATCCAACAAGGGTGAACCACTCACCATACGATTTTGGTACTTAGGTTATATCATGCCATGTTTCATATCTTTAGGGTTGCATCGTTATCTTTACCCATGCATCATAGTACCATGTTCTAAAGGAGTTAACTAAAGTTAACACACTTTATCCATATAGATCATAACAAGGCATCACCATCATTATGTTGTGCTAACTGTCAAACTATATATTTCATTTTTATTGAGCACTTAGATTAACATTGCGTGTAACATGTTTCATTCGTATGATCTTATTTCATTGTTCATAATAAATTGCAACATTTACTAGTGATTTCATCACAAGATTAACCAACAACATCACATTATCATCATTATTCATGTATATGGTTAACCATTTATACATTGATATCTATCAAACCATTTCTAGATTTCCTTCATGTCATGTCAATATGTTGAACCTCAAGATTAGATCACATATTACGATCAGCTGATTTACATAAATTATATTATGGTTGCACTACACAAACTTATGTGAGTGACTTGTTAAACATATATCAAAACTTCATCTAGTCCAACTGAGGTTCTCTTATCCCATATCACGAGGGTAGTGTCATGCACAGTCTCTCTGAGCTAACTCAACTCTATGAGCATCTCATATGCATATACTTTTTCCTCCCTCCTTGGTTTAGGGTTTCTGGTTCTACCTCATTGGCACTAGCAAAAGCCTTACAAGATCTAGCCACATAAACACAAACCAAAACATGATATGGCATACCTTCATAGGTATCTACCCATGAATCTTGCTTACCCAAAACTCTCTTATATATACCTCCCCTAGATTCCTATTTGGGAAACCACCAACCCGAGTATGAGGCTTCTCAACATACTAACATCATTTACCTCCTCCAGGGTCTTGGGACTCTCTCTCCCTCACCCAGATGATAGGTTTTCATATTCATATTCACATATGCATATATAACCAGCATCTCTCTAACTCTAGGGTTTGGTCCTCCCAAGGATATCTAGGGTTCAACAAGACTATAGGAATCATGCATTAAGCAACACAACTCATTCACTCAGGAGTAGTCTAGTTTAGGACATATCATAACACATATCTCAGAATTCTCATATCTTGGAGTTTAGGTTCTCTAACCTTCTCCTAATGGGTCTCACTCTCTCTAGAGTTAACCTCGAAACTGGTCCTAACACTAGAGGTCCTCCTTCGTAAAAGAGATTTAGGCTCATGCAGACTCACAACCTTGTCTTAACTTAACATCTTTTATCTCATAAAATCCAAGTTACTTGCATCATCAAAACTCATCTTGCATCCTCAAACTGAACTTGGGTCCTCAAAGACAAACATATATCATCATAAGCATCTTATGTCTTTTATATAAGACTTAAACCGTATCATCAAAACTCATTTCATATATTACATCTATCATATACTCTAAAAGGGATCTAGACATCTAATCTAGAACTACTCTCTCTTCTAGACTGATGTCATTCACTTTCACTCAGGTTGCATGACCACCTCCTACTTGTACATGTGTGGGGACACATTTTTGTAATACGTATACATATTAAAATATTATATAGTTTTTCTCCGATAAAACAGATGTCAGAGAAAACTATCGAGGTTCGATTTGTTTGGAATCAAAAACCAAAACCAGAAACGAGTGTCCCACACATAGTAGAGAGTCCAGTGTCATGAAAACTAGTGAAAAGGGTGAGAACATTGTGTAGACTAGTGTAGCTACTCTAGACAACGAGCGCCATATGTCTAGGGTTTCTCTTCCCTTGATGCACGTCATTTCCAAATAGCGCAATGTCCCATACCGCTGCACTACAGGGAAAGAACAACATCTAAGGACTTGCTACTCAACAAACACTAGTCTAGACCTAGTTCTCCGACATCTAGGTGCTAACCTAGAGGATAGGTCAGATCTAGTCTCTAAAAGATGACTAATCTAACCCTAAAGATTATTACGGTTCAAGGTTCTTTAGTTTTAAGTTGCATAATGAGCAAATGTCAGGCTTTTCTATTGTTCATGCTTATACCACCTGTGACGTCCCCTGATTTTCTAAAACTTAATCTGATGTGTGATGTCCAAATTGAAACTTCACCTCAGCGAGAATCCCAATTTAAACACCCCACATGAGGCTAAGAAGAAGAAAATCAAGGGAGTCAGAAGGAAACAATCAGTAGCACGTGTACATGAACAATAATAAAACCATAAACACATGTTCACCATTCAACATATAATTACAACATGAATTGTCACAACATTTGATATTACATATTGAACAACAAACTTCTACATATACATGTACTAAATCTAAACTACAGGATCTTAAGACAACAGGTCCACCTGTACATCAGCTCGCCACACAACTCTCAACTATCCTAGATCTCCAAGAGTATAACCACAACCTAAACAAAAGATTACATGCGGTACACGTCAGAACAATATTCAAGAATATTGTACTGAGTACACCTACGTGTCTTTTATATACCTCTCATCATATCTTGGCAATAAGATAAAACTAATACTTGGTAGTAACAGAAGAATATAAGAAAAGCATATACTTGCACAAAGATATTCATTAACAAAAGAGAACACATATTTTAAGCTTAGTTTCCATTATATCTCAAGGCCCTTATGATCACTACCAAAGAGTTGGATCATATGTACACTGTGACCACTACCAAAGAGTTGGGTCCAAGCACACTACCAAAGAGTTGGTGCTTCCATATGTACAATGTGACCACTACCAAAGAGTTCGGTCACTTCCAAGCACACTACCAAAGAGTTGGTGATTTCATATAATGGAACAGAGATATTATGTTTGATGTGTTCATAGCAGTACGTATGGAAATTCAAGCAACATATCATACAAGACAATCATTTCAATCAATACCATATGCCAAGTCTTTACTACCTTATAACACAAGCATAATGTATAATAAGCCAAGTAAGAGGTAATGGCGTACCTTCCAAAGAGATATACTAATCACATATTCCTGATGCCATCTATATCTTGGTCAAACCCCTAGTTAAGACAAGACCACATATAACCATCAGGTTCTCATCATCTTAACCCTAATTATATCCATTTTAGGGTTTACTTAACCAAATAGGATATTCCCACTTTTACTTGTATTCTTGTCTTAGAATCATCTTAATGATGTCATGTTTCATATTATTTACTCATTAACTGATAATTGTGTTTTCCATCATTGTGTGAACCTATTAACCTTAGGTTACATGCATTAACTTAAATTAGGGTTTCATGACATGTATTAAGGTTCATCTTCATATAACATCAATTTCGTGTATAAAACTGATCTCATTTCTACATATTATCTTGCAGTTACATATATGAGGGTTTTCTATAAATCTCATCATTTATTGAGCACGTAAGTAATTACTACATTTTATTTAGGATTATTAGCCCTACATAGCCATACAAAGCAAATTACATACTTTTGTGCATCAACATGACCATATCTGACATCATATGCATTATAAACATGATTATAGACTTACTGATATTTTTCCATGATTTTATGTCATCATTTGATATTTATTACTCATGAACTAAGCATTACATATCTTATGTGATATCAACTATATTAAATACTAAACAAAATCCTGATATTATACTTCCATCTTGTTCCACACATTTTTCTGAACATTTTGATATATTATATGTAATTTTCTGATAATCGAGGCAATTTCTATGATTTATCCAAGAACTGAGCATTTTTAATATAATTACCTTTTTCTAGCCAATCCGGCCTTGCCACGTCACTCCTCAGGATGTATCTGCTGCTTTGCTTGAACTGGCTGGGTTTAAGGCTAAACCAAGCGGTCTGGCTCCTGGATTGATCTGGTTCAGGGTTCGATTTGTTTGGGTTCAATCTCTCCTCTCCTCACGCAATCAGGGTGTGTTCTCTACCTGACACTGTGTGCGCCGTTCTCTAGAAAATGGCCACCGCCGTGAGGAAAGGGTTGTGATAGGAGATCAGCCACAATATCCTCCTCCTCCTCGCCAGTTCCAACTACAGCAAGGAAGCTCCACAACTCCTGATCTTCCTGTGCGGTCTGCGTCACCGTTTGTGAACTGCTGACGCTACCTGGGGCTCTACTCCGGCCAAGGCTGCCTTCTCCTTGTGATCGGATGGGCTCTCCAGCAAGAGATTGACGTTTGTCTCCTTTGGTTCTCACGTGATGCTTCTCTCCTTCTATCTTGCCTCTTTCTCCATTCTGATGCCCTCTGCGTCTTCTGCTATGGTGGCTCCTCCATTTTCAACAGGTCTCTCTCTCTCTCGCAAAATGCCGCCACGGAGCTCCTCCATTTTCTGCAGGTCTCTCTCTCTCTCGCAAAATGCCGCCATGGAGCTCCTCAATTTTCTGCAGGTCACTCTCATAGAACACCGTCGTGGCTCCATCCTCCGACGTATAAACCCCTAGTTGCCTTCTACACCTCATATGCAAAAACTACCTCTGTTGGGCTCGCCACCATCAACCCCCTTCACAGCAGCTCCATAGACGCTCTGCTCCGCCCAAAGATTCCCTGACGAATCCTCACCACAACAACTATAAGTGTGACGAAGGATTAAGGCAAGAAGCTCCTCATCATGCGATCGAATGATGAATCCTCCACGAGTCATGTGCGGCCCTCAAGGATTTGTCTAACCCTTCCAGATTGCCTCCTTCATCCTGCTCTACCACTGAGATATGGACTTGACGATGCTCTGCTAACCTGGCACCTCCTCCAGCTGTGCTCAGAGGTAAAGACGAGAGGGAATACTGCTATTCGTTCTCCCTATCCTCACACTCTTTCTCTCTAAATGAGAGTTGTTAGATAGGACCTCACAACATGAAATCATGCTTGCCCTTAACCTCCATGTTCCCATGTTGTGGGTGTCATTGTTGCTGACCAGTTGCAACTGCTGCAAGGAAAGTGACTCGCCAACCATCTGATTGCATCCTAAGGTCCATGACAAAGCATAAAAGAGTCGATCCATAGATCCTTCCGATATATGTTCACACTATTGGCCATACCTTCCATCACTTAATAGGGTGCGTGATGCATGATTGTAGAAAACAACTAGTGAACTTTATTCTACTGTCATCAATATACAACATATTTAATCAACTTTAAACCTTTGTAATCCATTCTAGGAACATGAAAATATTGTGAAACCTATAGCCATAGATTTATCACTATCCATGCTACCTCCGTCTAATTTTGGTACCAAGAATCGCTTGTTTGACCGGTCAATTAAATACCTCAATAGTATGAATCTTAATCATGATATCGACATTACCAAAATACTTACAACTGTCAAAGTAACTCAAACACATGGATCCAATTACCTCATTAGGTATTCAAATACTTCAAAAGTTCACTCCATCACACCCATGATCACTACAGATGGAAGCAATGTAGCAAGAAGCTTTGTTTTCAACTCATTTGCAAAATCTAGAGAAAACATCATGAGTATCACTTTAGAAATAGGAAATAAGGTCTAAGTATATAGAGAGAAGTCATCGACAATAACAAAAAAATACTTAGAGCCATGAAGTGATTGAGTTCTCATAGGTCCAAATAGATCAATTATGGAGAAGTTCAAGTGCTCTCTTGGTACTAAGGACTCCTTTGGATTTGAAGGAATACTTGTTTTGCTTTCCTTGGGTATAAGGTTGGCATTCCTCATCCTTTTCAAAATAAAATTTGGGAAGTCCCTTGACCAAGTCCTTTTTGCTCAACTTTTTCAATTGATGCATATTTACATGACCTAGCCTATGATGCCAAAGAGAAATATCATTCCATATGACTACAAGGCATCAACCAACAATAGGCTTAATAGAGTCAAGCACTATTACATAAAGATTACCATTCTTAGTCCCCTTATATATGACATTGTAAGTAAGGGAATCTAAGAGAAAGCATTCAAAAGCAGTAAATGGCACATAATAACCATTATCACATAATTGACTAACACTTATTAAATTGTAATGTAGGCCAACCATAAAGAGAACATTCTTGATACACAAGGATTCACCTACATCACTCTCACCTTTTACCTTACCTTTCTTATTGTCCCCGAAAGTGATCGAACCTCCTTTCTTCTTTGTGAAATTGTTGAAATGCCTTATATCACCTGTCATATGCTTTGTGCAGCCACTATCAACAATCCATTTTCCTTTTTCCTACAAGAAAGGAGAGTGTCAGTTCCCAACTCAAACTTTGGGATTCGGAGTTAGCTCAGGGACCCATTTCATCTTTGGGTTGGTCCCCTTAGGCTTATAAGGACAATAAGTAGAATAGTAATTGTCACTTTTAAAATGAGAGAAAATCATAGGGTTCTTAGAGCCAGAAGATTCTCCAGTGAAAAGAGGAGTTTCCATACTCTTCTTCTTATGTTTGTTCTTATTCTTGCCCTTAGGAGCTCCCCCTACAAATCCCAAACCATTAGTACCACTTTGTTTGGTAGAATGGTCAAGGATTTCATTTAGGTTTTTTTTCCTTTGAGGTATTTTTGTAGAGTGGCTCTAGGTCTATGATTTCCATCAGTAAGAGATATAACATTAGAAGACAAGCTAAAAAGATCATCTCTAGCATGAACAAGGTCGACCTCTAAACAGAGGGATTTAATTAAGGTAAGAATCCTTTTCAAGAGAGATAGAACGACACCATTACTAGGAAAAATAGGTATATAAGATAAATATTAACTTGACCAAGTAACCTAGAATTTTCAAATTTAAGCAATTGAATTTCTTTAAGATAAACATCCATCTCATCTCTACGAGCATCACTAATAAGCTTAAGTTCAATATTTTCAATTTTAAGTAACTCAATCTCATTAAGCCACTTTTGGTTGTCTTCCTTAAGAGATGTAATATTCTTAAGATAAACACCATTCTCTACTTCAACTCCATTGTATTGGAGCTCAAGATCAAGAAATTAGACTTGCAAGGAACCAATGCTCTCAAGATGAGTTTTCTCATTTTGCTCAAGAATATCAAGTTTAGCATACAAGTCATCAATGATTTTACCCAACCTCTTCTTTTTAGATTTAGATTCGGAATAAGAAGAATGGGTAGAAACAAGCATGTCAATAAGAGTTTCTTTAGATAACTCATGCAAACTTACCTCACCGATATCTTCACTTGTGGAGGCCATAAGTACATGGTGGCACTCTCCATCTTCATTGGAGCTTGAGCCACTCAAAGATGATCCTTCCCATGCTGTATGAGCTACGTCTTTGTGCCTCCTCTCCTTATTGTCCTTCCTCTTATATTTTCTATATTTCTTGTACTCTTCATCCTTATTAGATCTTCTCTTGTGGTGTGAATTTCTAGCCTTAGGACATTCACTCTTGTAGTGCCCTTTTTTACCACACTTGTAGCACCTTGGAGTAGATGAAGAGGATTGCTTTCCTTCAAAGTGCTTTCCCTTAGAGATGTTGGCTTCATGCTCACTAGGGCCATCATCTTCACTAGAGGAGAAGGCAGAGGTCCAACAAGCAAGTTGTTTTTGAAGGATGAGATCCTCCACTTGAGTTTTTAAGGCACTATCTTTGATCTTCCTTGATTTTTTTTCTAGCTTTGCTTCCTCTTCTTACTTGTCAAGTCTTAGCTCATGAGCTTTTAGATTGCTAATAGGCTCCTTGGTTGGAAGATCACCAAGACTTCTTACTTCTTCAATGGATGTTACCTTTAACTCCCATCTCTTTCGAAGAGACCTCAAGATCTTTGATTTGATTGCTCCTCTATCCAAAGTATGTCCCAAAGCATCTAGGTCATTGATGATGATGTTGATCCTTGAGTACATCTCAGCAACTCCTTCTTTCTTCCCCATCTTGAAGTTCTCCAGGAGGTTGTTCAACATGTAGATCTTTGCTTCCTTCACCTGCTTTGTGCCTTCATAAGTGACGCACAACTTGTCCTATATCTCATAGGTTGTATCCCATGAGGAGATGGGGAGATGTGAGTTATGTAACCATGCATCAATGGTGACCTTGGATCTTGTCGAGGAGGGTTTGAGTGGAAATGCCCAAAATGGCTCAAGCAGGTGGTGGTCAAGGGGATCTTGGGTAAATTTATGAATGAAACTTGTAGTGATGCTATGAAGGAGCAAGGGGTGACTTGGCATAGCAACATAGGTGTTTTACATGGTGTGATCAGGTCTACGGTTGGATCTTTTTCACTAGTAATTACTGGAGTGAGAGAGCATGTGAGATGGGAGTTCAAAACTCCCACTCCTTGCCTTCTTTTGGGTCAAACAAGGTATATTTGGGATTGGCATGTTGAGAGAAAAGATGGGAGGGAGAAAACTAGATGAGGGTGGTGGGAATTGATAAGGAGAGATCAAATGTGTTGAGGTCAGTCTAGCCTACTTATTGTGGAGGTAAACAATCACCGTCGGTTGTGGATTGGGGGTAGGATTCATGACACCATGGTTAAATGGCCCTTGGTCTTCCATTTATTGTGTGTGGCTTGGGGGCATTGTGCACCTGTGAGGTTTCTAAATTCTTTTTATGTAAATGTGATATTTATCTGCAAGTATAAGAAACTAGTTTTCCTTGAATGTAGTTTACTGTAATTATGCTTTTTGAAAATGGTTTCAAGATTTGTGTTTCAAGATAGTTACCTATCAATAATCATGTTAAGAGGTTGAGATTCAAGAACTCACTTCTTAAGTGTAATGTTTATGTTAGTATTTGAAGTATGGCAGAAATCCCTTGAAGACTAATAATTCAATTTTTTTTGTTTCATAAAATTATCAAATTCAAGTATATATGTTAGGAATTAAAAAATCATTGTAGAATAGTCTACATTCACATTTATGATTAATGGAATTATGAAAAGATCGTCTACCATATACATTGCAGTGGATCAATGATTTTCTTGCAATTACAACCTAGTTCCAATCATGACTATAAATCAAAAATGATGTATGATTAATTGATGGTTGTATACTAAAAATGAGGTAAAAAAACTTGAGAAGATTCTTTACATGACATTGACACCTTTATTAGATAATATAAATGGTTTTATTGGTCCCCATCAAGTTACTTTGATCCTTATGAGCTCTACGGGATGTGGCCTTAAATTCCCTTTTGATTATTATTGGTGCATTATGATAAGATGGACAATTAACAAACTCAATATGATTCATTTTCTAAAGAATAATTGATTGAAGTTGTTTAGTTGTGTTTTATTTTGAAGTTTTTATCAGTGTATAGTTTCTTTTCGAGTATAAAGTATCAATGTTGGTCATTATCATGTTTTTCTGTGTTGCTTTGCATGATCATGGACACAGTGTCCATTGGTGAGGAGGTGAAAGAGGTTTACAATAAAGAAGATTCTAAACTCAAGAGAAAAACTAATTGTACCCTAGTGGGTTTCCTTCTCTCGTTAAGGTGGTGTTCGGGATTTTGACTTCCATTTATTATTATTTTGACATAGTTGTAACCAACATGTGTGTTTCCTTTATGTATAATCTATATTAGGGATTAAGAATGGTATTCATGTGTTGGTATCAATTCAATTATCTTACTATTATTTTTCCATTGTATGTGACACATTCATGTACTATGTGAATGGATTTATGATTGCCTCATGTATATCTAGTTATGAAAATGGAGGTGCTACATATTTTCCATCAAAGAATTACGACAAATGTCCAACAAGTACTTCTTATGATTCTATTTATAGAATCCATTAAGAAAGATAATATTTTTGGTGTGATGTTGGTTTGTGGGAACTATTTTTATCATACCATCAGATTGTGCAAATCGAGAATGGTAGCGAGAATTTGGCAATTCTTCAAAAAACATCCTTCTTTAACCTAATATGAGAAAATAAAGACATAGTCAATGCAAATGCATTGGTATGGTAATGATAATACATTATGGATTATACAATAATATACAAGCTTAGCAGTAAAGTAAAAATACTAGAAAAAGCATCAAACATCATTCTTATTTATAGAAGCACATGATTTTGTATTTAACAAATTTGCATTATATAATTATGGGTATCAATTTCCTTGACCACCTAGGTTCAAGGATGTCCTATGCATCTAACCTTTACACATAGGTTGGTGTGATGTCCCCAAATTTTCTAAAACTTAATCTAATGTGTGATGTATAAATTGAAACCCTCACCAAAGTGAGAATCCCAATTTAAGCACCACACACTAGGCTAAGAAGAAGAAAATCAAGGGAGTCATAAGGAAACAATAACAACATATGCACATGAACAATAATAAAACCATACAGCACAAGTTCACCATTCAACATATAATTAAAACATGAATTGTTACAACATTTGATATTACATATTGAACAACAAACTTTTACATATGCATGTACTATCACCAAACAACAGGATCTTAAGACAATAGGTCCACCTGTAAATCAGCTCGCCATACAACTCACAACTATCTTGGTTCTTCAAGATCACATGTCCACAACCTAAACAAAAGATTACATGTGGTACACGTCAGCACAATATTCAAGAATATTGTACTGAGTACACCTATGTGTCTTTTATATACCTCTCATTACTAAGCTTGGTAATAAGATAAAACTAATACTTGGCAGCATTAAACAAATATAAGAAAAGTGTATACTTGCACGAAGATATTCATTAACAAAAGAGAACACATATATTTTAAGCACATTTCCATCATATATCTCATACATCTCCCTCCAAGGGCTTTGATGTTTTTTAGGCCTTATGATCTACTCCCAAGGAGTTTGTGATCATATAACTCGTACATCTGCCACCAAGGGCTTTGATGTTTTTAGGCCTTATGATCTACTCCCAAGGAGTTTGAGCTCACTTCAATGCACAGTCCTACCAAAGATTATGTTTCATGTGTTCATAGCCATAAATTTAGAAAATCACACGAGATATCGTACAAGAACAATCATTTCATCCAATACCATATGCCAAGTATTCTACTACACATATAACACAAGCATATTGTATAATAATCCAAGAAAGAGGTAATGGTGTACCTTGATCAAGAGTCATTCTAACCCATATTCCTGATGTCATATATATATATATATATATATATATTATTTATTTATTTATTTATTTATTTATTTATTTATTTATTAAACCTGATCAAGACAAGATCTCATATAACCATCAGGTTCTCGTCATCTTACATCTCATCTTAACCCTAATTATGTCCATTTTAGGGTTTACTTTATCTCCTTAGTATATCTCCCTTATTACTTGCATTTTTGTCTTAGGATTATCTTATTGATGTCGTTTTCCAGATTGTGATTCATTATCTAAACATTAGGTTCCATATCCTTTTTGTGCACATAATAACCCTAGTTTATGTACATTATTCAAATTAGGGTTATAACCCATGTATTAAGGGTCATCTTCATATAACATGGATTTCATGTATAAAATTGATCTCAGATTTACATATTATCTTCCAGTTATTGAGGGTTTTCTATGAATTTCATCATTTATTGAGCATGTATGCATTAATTGCATTTTGTTTAGGGTTATTAGCCCTAGATAGACATTCTAAGAAAATTACATGATTATGTATCATAACATGATCATATCTGATGTCACGTGGATTCTAAAATACATTTAAGAGTTACTGATGCATTCTCATAATTTTAGGTCTACATCTGATATTTATTATCAATTAAACAAGTATATAGCATCTTACATTATATTACTGACATTTAAGCTTCAAAATATTGATATCATCTACCCATGTTGTTCTACTTTTTTTCTAAACATTTTGGTACCTTGTTTGTAATTTTCTGATAAACATACTAATTTCTATGAATTATCTAAGATATATAAATTATTTAGGATTTCTTACCTTTAGTCCAATCACATGTTGCCACGTGTCCACTTGGGCTGGCACCCATCCTTTGCTTGTTGCGGGCTGGTTCTCTCTGGATCAGGTGGTTTAATCTGCCTGGACCCAGTTCAAGGATCTTGGGCCAAATCTTGGATTTTGATTCATCAGCTGGTTTGAGGGTTCTCCCCACTCCTCACATTACACACGATATGTTCACATTAGTCTGAACTAGAGTAGCTGCCATGAGTTCAGACTCTGACGAGGGATCCATGGTTAGGTGCTCCTCCTCACCATCTGAAAGCAATGCCATGAACTTCACTATCTTAGAGACTATGCCATCGGCTTCGTAGATTGCTGCTGGAGACTCTCCCTGGTGGTCTTGTTAAGGTCACCACAACAGCTTGCTGCCATGGTGGGGCAAAAGGGCTCTGCTCAACCTCATAACAGTATGAAGCTTCAAAAAGCTCCTTGGAACCTCCATGAACTCGACCACCGCCTTCACCCGTAGCGAGCTTCTCTCTCCACATGTCTCCTAGCTTCATGTTCATGGATGCCTGACTTGAGTTGGTCGGCCATGGAAGCGACTATTTGAGGCCATGCGCTCAAGCGCGGATGATTCCCAGGCCTCCGCGTTGCTCTTCCCTTCTTCCTCTTCCTCCAATATGCCTTCTATCCCCATTCTCCTCTTCTTCACACCACATGTATCACCCGATGGAGACTCAACAAGGACAGGGAGGCAGAACTCTCTCGTCTCCTCATGATAAAAAGAAGGGTAAAGCAACTCATCTCAATGAGCCGAGATCAACTCCTTAGTTATTTCTCACCCACACCCCACGATCTGTGAGCACCTTGACATCG
This sequence comes from Alisma plantago-aquatica, assembly GCA_963693085.1. Lineage (NCBI taxonomy): Eukaryota > Viridiplantae > Streptophyta > Magnoliopsida > Alismatales > Alismataceae > Alisma > Alisma plantago-aquatica. The sequence continues at coordinate 835,916,411 of OY856410.1, read as the reverse complement.
TGGTTCAAGCTTGCGGTCAAGGAGGTAACCGCAAGGATAGGGACAACACGGGGACCCTTGATCTTCAATCCAATGGTCTGAATGAGTCCCTCACTTGAGCCCATCTACGGCTTACTCAAGTTAACGGTCCTAGCCACCAGATCTTATATGGATGGCTTAGATTTGCCCACATAGACCCATCCCAAACCAAGGGGCGTGTGACACTTATTTAAAGCCATAACTTAGGTCTATAAACCATCAACCATGCACATTATTTCCCCAAATTTGAAACCTTTGTAACTTCCTCTAGGATCCTCAAATTGCCATCCAATATTAACAATAGCTTTAATACCTTTCAAACTACCTTCTACTTAAATTTGGTGACAAAACTCAACTATTTTACTTGTCAAATAAATACCTCAAAAGGGCACAAACTTAGGGATCTTAATCATGATACTAACACCAATTGACATCCATATAATGCCAAATCACTTGGAACTCTTCAAATTACTTAAATATATGAATTAACTTATGTCCTTAGGTATCCAAAAGATCACTCTATCACATCCTACACACCTTAGAAGAAATTGCATCCTCAAAATTAAGCCAAAATTCAAGTTTATCACATCATATACATCTTAAAAGAATTTTTGTTCTCAAAATTAACCGTCCTCTTACTTCAAGGAAAACATCTTCATCCATATGTAGCATGTTACTCTATGTGCAATGTATTCAAAACAAAAATCCCCATAAACATATCCAAACTACTATTAGGAGGTTTTAAAACATCTAGGGTGAATCACTCTTTCATAAAAGATTGAAACAACAACTTAGACATTTGGTTATGTCATGACATATCTCATATGTTAGGGTTTCTTCCTTATCTTTACCCATGCATTATGGTTCCCACATCATATTACCATGTTCTAAAGGAGATAACAAAAAATTAGCTCATATGTCAAGGTATCATCAACATTTTATTGAGCTAATTGTTAGAACATGTTTAGCATTAACACGCCTTTTAGGAGGGAGTTAACTACAGTTAACCCACTTTATCCATCTAGAGCATATCAAGGGTACCATAAACATTATATGGTGGTAACTGTCAAATTATATGTTTCAACATTATTAAGCACTAAGATTAACATCTTATGTAACATGCTTCATTCGTATGATCTTATTTCATTGTTCATAATAAATTGCAACATTTACTAGTGATTTCATAAAAAGATTAACCAAAAATATCACATTATCACATTATTCATGTATATGGTTAACCATTTATGCATTGAGATTTATTAAACCATCTCTAGGTATTTCATAATTTCATGTTTATATATCATGTCTCGAATCAGATCACATCCTTACATATATTATATCATGGTAGTGTTTAAGTAAAATTATACAAGTGGCTCTTCAAACATATATCAAAACTTTATCTACTCCAATTAAGGTTCTCCTGACCCATATCATGAGGGTAGTGCCATGCTCAGTCTCTCTGAGCTAACTCAACTATGTGAGTAGCTCATATGTACAAACTATATCTTCCGTCTTGATCTAGGGTTCTCAGGTATACCTCATTGGCACTAGAGATAGCCTTACAAGCTCTAGCCACATAAGCACAAACCAAAACATGATATGACATTCTCATCATAGATCTCTAACCCTGACATACTATATATCATCTCTTTCTTACATGTACACCACTAGAGCCCTAGAAGGAACCACCAACCCGAGCATGATGCTTCACAGAAACTAAAACATAGTTACCTCTTCCAGGGTCTTGAGACTCTCTCACCCTCACCCAGATGGTAGGTTCTCATATTTCCTTATTCACATATGCATATATAACCAACCTCTCTCTAACTCTAGGGTTTGGTCCACCCAAGGACATCTAGGGTTCAAGAAAACCATAGGAACCGTGCATAAATCAACTCAACTCAATCACTTAGGAGTAGTCTAGTTTAGGACATATCATATCAAATATTTCTCATCATTCTCATATCTTGGAGTTTAGGTTCTCTGACCTTCTCCCTGTGGTCTCACTCTCTCTGGAGTTAAACCTATAACTGGTCCCAACACTAGAGGTCCTCCTTTGTAAAAGAGATTGAGGCTCATACTGACTCACAACCTGGTCTTAGCTTATCTTATCTCATCTTACAATAATATACATACTTTCATCACCGAAGCCTATCTTAAATCCTCAAAATTGAAACTTAAGTCTTCAAAGACAAACATATATCAACATAATCGATCTTATTTCATTTCTATATATCTTAGATCGTCATCTAATCTTATCCCATCTATTCCATCTATCACATATTTCAATACGGCTCTAGACATCTAATCTAAAACTACTCTCTCTTCTAGACTGATGTCACTCACTTTCACTTAGGTTGCATGACCACCTCCTACTCATACATGTGTGGGGACACATTTTTTTAATACATATATATAATAAAATATTATATAATTTTTTTCAGATAAAACATGTGTCACAAAAAATTATCAAGGTTTGATCTGATTGGAATCAAATACCAAATCCACAAAATGAGTGTCCCACACATAGTAGAGAGTGTAGTGTCATGAAAACTAGTGCAAAGGGTGAGAACATGGTGTAGACTAGTGTAGCTACTCTAGAAAACGAGCACCATATGTCTAGGGTTTCTCTTCCCTTGATGTATGTCATCTCTAAATAATGCAACGTCCCATACCGTTGCACTATAAGGAAAGTATGACATCTAAGGACTTTCTATACAACAAGCACCAGTCTAGACCTAGTTCTCAAACATCTAGGTGTTAACCTAGCGGCTAGGTCAGATCTAGTATCTAAAAGATGACTAATATAACCCTAATGATTTTTAAAGTTCAAGATTTTCTTTAGTTTGAGTTGCATAATGAGCAAATGTCAGTCTTTGCTATTGTTCATGCTCTGATACCACCTGTGACATCTCCGGATTTACTAAAACTTAATCTAATGTGTGATATCCAAATTGAAACCCTCACCTCAGTGAGAATCCCAATTTGAGCACCACTCACTAGGCTAAGAAGAAGAAAAATAAGGGAGTCATAAGGAAACATTAGCAGCACATGAACATGAATAATAATAAAACCATACAACACATGTTCACCATTCAACGTATAATTAAAACATGAACTGTTACAACATTTGATATTACATATTGAATAGCAAGCATTTACATATACATGTACTACCACTAAACAACACGATCTTAAGACAATAGGTCCACCTGTACATCAGCTCGCCATACAACTCGCAACTATCTTGGTTCTTCAAGATTACATGAACACAAGATTACATGTGGTACACGTTAGCACACTACTCAAGAATATTGTACTGAGTACGCCTACATGTCTTTTATATACCTCTCATTACTAAGATTGGCAATAAGATAAAACTAATACTTGGAAGCATTAAATAGATATAAGAAAAGTGTATACTTGCACAAACATATTCATTAACAAAAGAGAACACATATATTTTAAGCACATTTCCATCATATATCTCGTACATATGCCACCAAAGGCTTTGATGTTTTTAGGCCTTATGATCTACTCCCAAGGAGTTTGTGATCATATATCTCGTACATCTGCCACCAAGGGCTTTGGTATTTTTAGGCCTTATGATCTACTCCCAAGGAGTTTGAGCTCACTTCAATGCATTGTCCTACCAAAGAGTTTAGTTCTATCATGTGATGGATCAGATATTTTATGTTTCATTTGTTCATAGCCATAAATATGGAAAATCAAGCAAGATATCATACAAGAATAATCATTTCATCCAATACCATATGCCAAGTATTCTACTACACATATAACACAAGCATATTGTATAATAAGCCAAGAAAGAGGTAATGGCATACCTTGATCAAGAGACATTCTAACCCATATTCCTGATGTCATATATATCTTTGTTAAATATGATTAAGACATGATCACATATAACCTTCAGGTTCTCATCATCTTACATCTCATATTAACCCTAATTATGTCCATTTTAGGGTTAATCTTATCTCTTTAGTATATTTCCATTATTACTTGCATTCTTGTATTAGGATTATCTTATTGATGTCATTTTCCAGATTATGATTCATTATCTAAACATTAGGTTCCATATCCTTTTTGTGCACATAGTAACCCTAGTTTATATATATTATTCAAATTAGGGTTACAACCCAAGTATTAAGGGTCATCTTCATATAACATGGATTTCATGTATAAAATTGATCTCACATTTACATATATCTTCCAGTTACTGATATGAGGGTTTTCTATGAATTTCATCATTTATTGAGAATTTATGCATTAATTGCATTTTATTTAGGGTTATTAGCCCTAGATAGACATTCTAAGCAAATTACATGATTATGTATCATAACATGATCATATCTGATGTCACATGGATTCTAAAACACATTTAAGAGTTACTGATGCATTCTCATAATTTTAGGTCTACATATGATTTTTATTATCCATTAAATAAGTATATAGCATCTTACATGATATTACTGACATTTAAGCTTCAAAAGACTGATATTATGGTCCCATATTGTTCTAATCATTTTTCTACACATTTCGGTACCTTGTTTGCAATTTTTTGATAAACATACTAATTTCTATGAATTATCTAAGATCTATAAATTATTCAGGATTTCTTACCTTTAGGCCAATCGCACGTTGCCACATGTCCACTTGGGCTGGTGTGCATGCTTTGCTTGCTGCGGGCCGATTCTCTTTAGATCGGCTGGTTTAATGTGCCCGGACCTAGTTCAAGGCTCTTAGGCCAGACCTGGAATTCCGATTCATCAGCTGGTTTGAGGGTTCTCCCTACTCCTCGTGTTACACACGGTCTATTCACATTAGTCTGAACCAGAGTCACCGCTGTGAGTTCAGACTCTGACGAGGGATCCATGGTGAGGTGCTCCTTGTCGCCATCTGAAAGCAATGCCATGAACTTTGTTGTCTCAGAGCTATGCCATCGTCTACGTGGATTGTTGTTGGAGACTCTCCATGTCGGTCTTGTGAAAGTCACCAGAGCATCTTGTTTCCATGGCGGGGAAAAAGGGCTCTGCTCAACCTCATAAAAATATGAAGCTCCAAAAAGCTCCTTGGAACCTCCACAAACTCGACCACCGTCTTTGCCCGTGGCGAGCTGCACTCTCCACATGTCTCCTAGCTCCCTGTTCATGGATTCCTGACCTGAGTTGGTCAGCCATGGAAATGACTATTTGAGGCCATGCGCTCAAGCGTGGATGATTCCCCAAGCCTTTGTGTTGCTCTTCCCTTCTTCCTCTTCCTCCAATCTACCTTTTATCCCCATTCTCCTCTTCTTCACACCACCTCAATGAGTCAAGATCAACTCCTCAATTATTTCTCACCCACACCCCACGATCAGTGAGCACCACGACATTGTGGTCCAAGGTTGTGGTCAAGGAGGTAACCACAAGGTTAGGGACAACACGGGGACCCTTGATCTTCAATCCAATGGTCTGAGTGAGTCCCTCACTTGAGCCCATCCACGCCTTACTCAAGTTAATGGTCCCAGCCACCAGATCATATATGGATGGCTTAGATTTTCCCACGCAGACCCATCACAAACCAAGGGGTGTGTGACACTGATTTAAAGCCATAACTTAGGTCTATAAACCATCAACCATGCACATTATTTCCCCAAATTTCAAACCTTCCTAACTACCTCTAGGATCCTCCAATTGCCACCAATTTTAACCATATCTTTACTACCTCTCAAACTACCTTCTACTCAAATTTGATGACAAAACTTAACTATTTGACTTGTCAAACAAATACCTCAAAAGGGCATAAAGTTAGGGATCTTAATCATGATACTAACACCAATTGACATCCATATTATGCCAAAGCACTTAGAACTCTTCAAATTACTTAAATATATGAATTCACTTATGTCCTTAGGTATCCAAAAGATCACTCTATCACAGTTGGGGAATTGTTGCATTTATTTGATATGAATGAAATCCTGTCTACACCACAGAGGTGGATATCTTTTTATGTGTATTCATGTGAATCTGACCCTCTTTACACCCAAAGGTGAGCTCTTGTTGCACTTACTTTATGTGCATTAGATTACCTTTAGACTCCAAGGATGGAAATATTGTTGGATGTTTATAGTTGTTATCAGGGTATAATGGATTTATTACATTGATTCCAAAGTTTTTCAAACACACACACATACATATGCACAATCTGCTTACAGAAGGTTGAGAAGATCGAAAGACATTAACGTGGAAGGAAAATGGGACCTGGTGTGGAAGGTAAAGGCCCCTGAGAGGGTGAGGATGTTCCTATGGTTGGTAGGCCATAACGCCTTACTGACAAACAGTAGAAGAACAGTTCGGCACATGTCCACTGATAGAAGCTGCCACCGATGCGGAGGATAAGAGGAGAGCGTGCTCCATGCTCTTAGGGATTGTGGAAAAGTGTCACCCATCTGGAAGGAGTTGATAGATAGGCAGTTATGGGACCGTTTCTTTGGGGAGAAAAACCTATGGAAATGGATGGAATGGAGCTTGACACGGGTAGTTAGAGTGACCAACATGATAATCATGGATTGTCACTACATTTGGAGATATAGGCACTAGTACAGAAATGGGTTATAACGTCCCTACGTGTAGGGTCGGTTTTTCCAAATAACCGACCTTATATGTCTAAAAAAACGTGGGCACCACTTAAGACCTCTTGGGTCGGTTTTCTTTAAAAAACCGACCTTGTAGTGTAACTCTATAGGGTCGGTTTTCTAAATAACCGACATTATATGTTTATAAAAAAACGCGGGCACCACTTAAGACCTCTTGGGTCGCTTTTCTTAACATAATCGACCTTGTAGTGTATCTCTATAGGGTCGGTTTTCCAAATAACCGACCTTATATGTCTATAAAAAACGCGGGCACCACTTAAGACCTCTTGGGTCGCTTTTCTTAAAATAACCGACCTTGTAGTGCATCTCTATAGGGTCGATTTTTATAAAATAAGCGGCCTTATAGACAATTGGTTTATAAAGTCAATTATAAGTTTCCCGCAGAAAAACTTTGCTTGATTTTGGCTTCGCGCCTCGATCTATAGGGTCGGTTTTTCCTTATAACCGACCCTAAAGGGCTCCTCGGTCGACAAATTCGTCGACCGAATAAGAGCTAGATTTCACATATACGAGCACCTTTAGGGTCGGTTTTTTACTTATAACCGACCCTAAAGTCCTCTTCGGTTCAGCACCTCTAAGGTCAGTTTTTCCTTTAAAACTGACCCTAAAGGCTCCTTGGTCAACAAATTCGTCGACCGATATCAATTCTGGATCTAGTTTAGTTCACGCATGTATAAGCACCTCTAGCATCGGATTTGTACTTATAACCGACCTTAGAGCTTTCCTCGATCGACGAATACTTCGACTGATAATCTCGGTCGACAAATTCAACGACCGATAAGGAGTCAGATTTCAAGTGTATAAGCAACTTTTAGGGTCAGTTTTTTGCTTATAACTGACCTTAGAAGTCTATTCGGTCGACAATATTGTCGACTGAGATGAATTTTGGTTCCAATTTAGTTCACACTTGTGAAAAACTAAACTGGATCCTAAGTTTATATCGGTCGACAATACTGTCGACCGAATTGGACTTTAGGGTCGGTTATAAGCAAAAACCGACCCTAAAGGTACTTATACGAAGGAAATCTGGTTGTTTCTCGGTCGATGAATTTGTCGACCGAGATAGAGCCAGATTTGTTCGTATAAGCTCATGTAGCGTCGGTTTATCTTTATAACCGACCCTAGAGGGATTTGGGTCGACAATATTTTCGATCGAAATTGTCGACCGAGATAAACTTAGGATCCAGTTTAGTATTTCACACATGAATAAGTACCTCTAGGGTCGGTTTTAAGGAAAAAATCGACCCTAGAGGTACTTATACGAAGGAAATCTGGCTCTTTTTTGGTCGACGAATTGTTCGACCGAGACAACATCGATCGATGAATTGTTCGACCGAGGCCAACCCTGTGAACCTCCATTTGCTTGAATAAAAAAGGCAATATTCTGATTAAAATATAAGTTAAAAAAATCGTAACGGCTAGAAAATCGACCGTCGTAACAACTAGAAAATCGACCGTCGTAACGGCTAGTTCGATCGACCGTTGGCCGATCGGGAGACGACCGTTGCGGGCGTTAGTCGACAAATTGTCGACCGAAATGGGCTCTGTTTTTCTATAAATAGCACCCAAAATGATCCATTTCTTCACACCTTCACATTCTCACTTCTCTAGCTCCTCTCTAGTGTATTCTTGTGAAAATCTTTAGCTTCTCTACATCCAAGTCTTGCTTGCTACTTCTCCACTTCAAAGCAACGAAATGGCTTCATCATCTACGCGTAGAAAGAAGCAAGTTGTAGGTAGGAAAGGAAGGACGGTCTCTCCAACATTGTCGTTCATCAACGACGTCCCCTTCAACGACGCAACTGCAGGCGACCGCTACCTCAGGCTCTCCTCAAGAACTCCTCTTCCACGACGGCCATTCGACGTCATGGACTTCCACAGCATTGTCGATTTGGAGGAACTCTTTGAGGTGCAACATTTGACTGATTTTCTAAATCCCTCCTTCCATTCCTACTCCTCCAAAGTAGTTAATGAATTCTATGCCAATTTAACCCCACATCCTGACCACGATTCCTTCTCCTCTATGGTTGGTGGGTATGGATTCCATTTTCCTGAGGAGGGTATTCTTGATATGTTTGACATAGACATAGAAGAATATAAAGATTTTCTTGATCTCACCACAGGAAATCCACTCAACAAACTCTCCCAAGATGACACTACAACTAGCCTTAGTGATGTCAAAAGAGCCATCTTTCAATCAAATACGACTTGTCATGAAGATAGGGGTACCTATTATGCCATAAATTTAAAACCTGAAGCTGGGATCATAAATCTCATTGTTGCCACCAATATCCATCCTAGAGCAAAAAAATCTGAAGTACCCACCTTTCGTATGTACCTTATCTATGCCATTCTCAAAGGTATTCCCATAAACTTTATTCGTATCATCCTTAAGAATATGCTTGAGTTTTCTGGCAATCCACCTTATGCTGACTTTGTATGCCAAATCACTCAATATTTTCTTAAGAAGAATATTGAGGACGACTTAGGTTACACATGGGATAGAAAACCCCACAAGATAAGTAAAAATACGGTGGAAAAGATGGGAATCGACTTTGGCCACAAAAGGGCTAGGACTGAAGGGGAGACATTCACCCAAGACATACCTCCACCACCTCCTCCTACCAACCTACCCCATGATCCTAATACAAACACCTTGACATACATTGCCGGATCCCAATATCACCTAAGTAGGCAATTGGGTTATAATCACCATGCCATGACTTATTTAAACCAAAGGATGCAAAGTCTCTCTCCTAACCAACCTGATGAATATCCCTATTTCCTTAATCCTGGCATGATAAATCCATACAATCCTTCCTACAACTACTATCAAATTCCACCTCCACCATCTCCTGATCTCACACATACTCAGTTTTCCCCAATTCAACTTCAAGACATTGCTGCCCACTTTCGCTTTGATCGTGTTCCCACCTTCTTGGAGGCTTATGCCTTAACCAAGACAGGTGCCTTGGAGTGGCAGACACTGGTCAAATATTATGGAGCTGAGCCCTTTCTTGGAAAAGACCCAAACATTGATGTAATCCTTCGGTCTTTTTAGTGAGATTATGAGATATCTTTGTAATGATTGTAATGGATATCTTTTTATAAAGTAAGTATGTCATGCTTCATCTTATAAAGTGTATGGGTATTAAATTGTTATGAATAAAAGTGTTTTCCATGGCTTCATTTGGACATATACATCTTATATAAGAATATTGTTATTTCAAATGATTGAAAAATAAATTATGGCTAAATTCGACAAAGCATCACTTGGTTTTAAAATTAAATATCTCTTTAAGCATAGCATAAAATTAAGGGGGAGAACTAAAGAGTCATACAAAATGATTATATTGGATATCATGTAAAATCGTGTACAAGTACTTAGATATCATGTAAATCAAGTGTTAGATCTTACCTAGTCATTTACAACACTTAGATAGGTCATCCCCTACAATAGTGTCACAACCGCACACTCATACACACACTTGGTACTTAATTTAAAACATTGAAACAGGGCTAATCTCGTTCGAAAATATTTTCGATCGAGACACTCTCGGTCGACAATATTGTCGACCGAGGAGGACTAAGGATCACCTCTAGGGTCGGTTATAAGCACCTCTAAGGCACCTCGGTCGACAAATTCGTCGACTGAATAAGAGCCAAATTTAACGTGTATAAGAACCTCTAGGGTCGGTTTTTCGATTATAACCGACCCTTAAGGGCTCCTCAGTCGACAAATTCGTCGACCGAATAAGAGCCAGATTTCACGTGTATAAGCACCTCTAGGGTCGGTTTTTTCCTTATAACCGACCCTAAAGGGCTCCTCGGTCGACAATATTGTCGACTGACAGAAATTTTGGATCAAGTTTAGTACTTTTGAAAACGTTATAAAGCATTGGGATCTCAATCTTTTGTCTCATTGTTGGGAATTCACATCCCTCAATACCACCATCATCACATTTGCTGGATCTGGGTATTCAAACCCTTAGTTCATCACTAAACATGGTTATCAGTTATCAGGTAACTATTACCTTCAGGTCATCTGACAAAGGTATTCAGGATATTTGTTACACAAGCATCTCAATTTCATATCAACCATATCAATTTCATATCAACATCATGCAATACAAAAATAACATCACTATTCCCTCATTAGGGTTAGAGTTTCCCATCTTTATCAATTAGGGTTTCACATCATCATCCCATATTGAAATTTCACATAACATTATCCCATATTAGGGTTTTTACACAACATCACCCTATATTAGGGTTTCACATAACATTCCCATATTAGGGTTTCACATAACATCATCCCATATTAGGGTTTCACATAACATTATCCCATATTAGGGTTTCATACGACATCACCATATATTAGGGTTTCACATATCATCATTATTAGGGTTGTGTAAGCACCTTAGAGCTCCCTCGGTCGACAAATTTGTCGACCGAAAAAGAGTCAGATTTCACGTGTATAAGCACCTCTAGGGTCGGTTTTTTCTTTATAACCGACCCTAAAACGCTCCTCGGTCGACAATTATTGTCGACCGACATGAATTTTCGATCCAGTTTAGTTCACGCATTCTCGGTGGATGAATTTGTCGACCGAAAAGACCTCTAGGGTCGGTTATAAGGAAAAAACCGACACTACAAGTGCTTATACGAAGGAAATGTGGCCCCTTTCGGTCGACGAATTTGTCGACCGATAGATATCGGTCGACAAATTCGTCGACCGAAAGGAGCCAGATTTCCTTCTTAGAAGCACCTCTAGGGTCGGTTTTTCCTTTATAACTGACCCTAAAGTCCTCTTCGGTCCCGTTGCACGACGGAAGCTACAAAATCCACGTAACCCGAAACAGGATCTCGTCGATAACAGCATATTCGAAAACAGGTTTGCGGGATATACCTTATCGCGGAGCAAGTCCGGCGATGTCCCACTGCACGAAGGTGCAACGCTGCTTGTCAAACATGGATGGATCTTCTCTCCCGTTCGCTGTGGCAGGTTGATCTGGCGGCGCTCCTTTGCGGTGGTGACGTAAGCTGTTCGCAACACGTACAAGTGGCCGTCGACGTTCTCCGAACGCAGGCGTCAAGGCGTCTGCGTCTCTACTTCGTCCACGTGGATGGATGGAAATCCACGTCGCGCTTCTCAAGCCGGCGGGAAGGAGTGTGTCTCTGCGGCGGCGTGCTAGCGGCGTGTTGCTCTCCTTTCTCTCCTAAGGACGGCGACGGCTAGGTTTACGTGCGTGAGCGTAAACTGAAAAACCTATATCTATCTTATATAGATATCGGCCGTCAATCCTCCTTTAAACAGGATACGAAGGGAAATAGGATTTCATAAACCCATCGGTAAACAGAAACGTTGCGTTAATTAAAACGCTCGTGGATTAATTAGAATATTCTAGAATTCATTAATTAACCAAATAATCACATTAATTGATTAATTAATATCCGACTCCATGCAATCGCTTGGGATGGCTCTACGGGCATACATATACCAACAGACTCCCACTTGCACTTAGAGCCAGTCACTCCAATATTATTCTAATCCATTACATAAACATTTTAGTAATCAATGTGATTCGGAGCAATTCCAATCAAATCCACAATTATACTCCTATTCCAATACATCCTATGTGTGTGACCCGGTAGGCTCCAAATTACGTTGGCAGTGATATCCATAATCATATTATGATTTCACAAACAATGATTGGTATCTAGCAAGACTTCATTGCTACCCAAGTAATTGGAGAAGTTGGAGAACAACTTGACCTATCATTCATGACTGGTGTTACAGTGATTGTATAGTTCCTTTGTCGCTGATATCCAGATTGAACTCGAGTCATGGAATTGTTATCCTTTTCAACGTTCAATCCATGTTCCTTGAACTAGAGCAGACTGTCTGAGATATATGTAAGCTCAATATCACATATTGATTCACATCAGCATGGCCATGCATTTCTCATTCTCTCTTATCAAGTGGCCGGAATATCAAACTCTCGTAGGAAGGACAAATTCCATCTACATCACTCATAGTCATCCCCATGTGTCACAGTGCACCCAAGCACCATCTTTATGGCAATCCTTATTCAGGACCACGGTGGATGATGTCAAAGTACACCGAACGACATGTGATAAGTGTAGTGACTTCAGGTCTAAGAACCACAATCACCACCATCATTATGAGATGTGACTCTAACTACCAATCATGGTATCCATGTGTCACTCTCAAGGTGGGTCTATCCGATACATTGTTCTCTAATAAGTATCTATGTATTTGGTTTGATATCTCCATATCATGGATAATGAGATTCTTCCATCAACCAACATACATTCTAATCTTATGTGTTATTGATGTCTATGGATATTTCCACAATAACAACCGATTAGGGACAAAACAAGAATACATACTCTTAGCATACATATGATCTCATTGTTCAGGTCATCAACCCAAAGACATATGTCATTGAGTATATTATTCTATAGACATCTATAAGTTTTATGGTCATCTCACAATATAAAACACAAACATATAGATTGGAAACTTGCCTTTATTGATATGATCAATGTAGTATTACAAATCGTTTACATAGTATCCCATTACAATCATCGAATGATAGTCTCTATGGGCATACATACCAGCAGATTCCCACTTACACTTATACCCAATCACTCATGAATCTCAATCCAAGTGATCGAACATGTCCATCATGTTTCTGCTGTGAAAGTGCTTTTGTGAGTGGGTCAGCCACATTGCTTTCTGTAGGTACTCTGCAAATCTTCACATCTCCTCGTTGTACGATCTCTCGTATGAGATGGAACCGCCGTAGAATATGTTTGGAATGTTGGTGCGATCTTGGTTCTTTAGCCTGTGCAATTGCTCCATTGTTGTCGCAAAACAACTCAATTGCATCACCAGCACTTGGAACCACTCCAAGTTCAGAAATGAACTTCTTGATCCACACAGCTTCCTTTGCAGCATTAGATGCGGCAATATATTCGTCCTCTGTTGTAGAATCCGCAACCGTCTCTTGCTTGGAACTCTTCCAACTCACAGCTCCGTTGTTCAGGCAAAACACAAATCCAGATTGCGATCTGTAGTCATCTTTGTCAGTTTGGAAGCTAGCATCGGTGTAACCCTTTACCACGAGCTCTTCCTCACCACCGTATACCAAGAATTGATCCTTAGTTCTTCTCAAGTACTTTAGGATGTTCTTTACGGCTGTCCAGTGACATTCACCTGGATCTGACTGATACCGGCTCGTCATGCTCAAAGCATACGACACATCAGGACGAGTACATAACATTGCGTACATGATACATCCAGTTGCTGATGCATATGGATTCTTACTCATGCGTGCTCGTTCATCACATGAACTAGGACACTGGGCTTTAGAGATTGTAACCCCATGGGACATGGGCAAGTTACCTCTCTTAGAACCCTCCATGCTAAACCTCTTTAGCACCTTGTCAATGTATGTGCTCTGGCTTAGGCCTAGAAGCCTTCTAGATCTATCTCTATAGATCTTGATCCCTAGTATATAGGATGCTTCGCCTAAATCTTTCATAGAGAAGGTCTTACCTAGCCAACCTTTTACTGTATGAAGAGTAGGGATGTCATTTCCCATCAATAGTATGTCATCGACATACAATATTAGAAATATGATTGTGCTCCCACTAACCCTTTTGTAAACACAAGGTTCATCTTCATTTTGACTAAAGCCAAACTTTTTGACTACTTCATCAAAACGTAGATTCCAGCTCCGAGATGCTTGCTTCAATCCATAGATTGACCTTTGTAGCTTACAGACTTTATTGGCTTCCTTTGGATCGATAAAACCCTCAGGTTGTGTCATGTACACATCCTCGAGTAAATTCCCATTAAGGAATGATGTTTTAACATCCATATGCCAAATCTCATAGTCATGATAAGCTACAATGGCAAGCATGATCCTGATGGATTTAACCATGGCAACTGGTGAGAAGGTCTCGTCATAATCAACACCTTGAATTTGATGGAATCCTTTAGCAACCAATCTACCTTTATAGGGTTGAACATTTTCATCCATGTCAGTCTTCTTCTTGAAGACCCACTTGCACCCTATGGGTCTTACCCCTTCGGGTGGATCCACCAAGGTCCATACCTTGTTGGTGTACATGGATTCCATCTCAGATCTCATGGCTTCGAGCCATTTCTCAGATTCTGGTCCCTTAGTAGCTTCTAGATAGGAAGTTGGCTCATCTGCTATGCCCAATTTGTCACTATCTTGAGTCACAAGAAATCCAAATCTCTCAGGCTCAAGTCGTGTCCTACTAGATCTACGAGGTTCCTGTGTTACATTTGGAACTTGAAATTCCACAACAACTTGCGAGTCTTCATGTTCCTTATGTACCTCCTCAGGTTCTCTGCTTTCTTGTTGGTCTCGAACTTCTTCGAGCTCTACATTCCTCCCACTAATTCCTTTGGAAATAAATTCCTTTTCAAGAAATACAGCAGTCCTAGCAACAAACACTTTGTTGTCAGTTGGTGTGTAGAAGTAGTATCCCCGAGTTTCCTTGGGGTATCCAACAAAATAGAATTTTTCCGATTTGGGTCCAAGCTTTTCAGGAAATTGTTTCCTAACATAAGCTTCACATCCCATAATCTTTAACATAGACAAATTGGGACGATTCCCATTCCATATCTCATATGGTGTCTTTTGAACCGATTTGGAAGGTACACGGTTAAGTGTAAACGCTACAGTTTCTAGAGCATATCCCCAGAACGATATTGGAAGTTCGGCTGAACTCATCATTGATCGTACCATGTATAATAATGTACGATTCCTTCTTTCTGACACACCATTATGTTGTGGTGTACCAGGTGGAGTCCATTGTGATACAATACCACGGTCTCTCAGAAGGTCCTCAAACTCTTGGCTTAAGTATTCGCCACCTCGATCTGAACGGAGTGCTTTAATACTCTTACCAAGTTGCTTCTCTAATTCATTCATGAAAGTCTTGAACATTTCAAGAGTTTCTGACTTGTGTTTCATAAGATATACATAGCCATACCTACTGAGGTCATCAGTGAAGGTAATGAAGTATTGATAGCCTCCTCTAGCATTTGATCTAAAAGGTCCACATACATCAGTATGTATGAGCCCTAGCAGATCACTGGCTCTCTCACTGTGTCCAGTGAAAGGAGTTTTGGTCATCTTCCCTAATAAACATGCCTCACATGTCTCTAATGATTCAAAATCAAAAGAGTCTAGATAACCATCCTTATGGAGTCTAGATATGCGCTTCTCATTTATGTGCCCAAGACGACAATGTCATAAGAATGTTTTGTTTGAGTTGTCAAGTTTTAACCTTTTAGTATTTACGTTATATATTCTAGTCTCAAGTTCTAACAAGTAGATACCATAAGACATAGGGGCATTGCCATAAAAGATCTCATCTTTAGATATAGAAATAATTCCATTCTTAATGTGAAATTCAAATCCACTCTTGTCCATACAAGATACAGAAATAATATTTCTATTAATGGAAGGTATGTAATAGCAATTCTCTAATTCTATTACAAGGCCCGTAGGCAAAGATAAACTAATAACTCCAACTGCGGTGGCAGAAACTCTTGCTCCATTAGCAACCCGCAGCTCGACTTGGCCCTTTCGTAAAGGCTTACTTCTTATCAGATCCTGCATATTAGAACATATGTGAGATCCACATCCGGTATCCAGTACCCATGATGAAGAAGTATTTAAGTTTATCTCAATAACGTATATACCTGAAGTGGAGATCTCTATCCCCTGCTTCTTCTTCCTCAGTTCCTCCAGGTAGAGAGGACAGTTTCTTTTCCAATGTCCAGGCTGGTGACAATGGTGACAACTGCCTTCTTTGGAGATCCCACCTTTAGCTTTGAGCACGGATGACTTTGGCTTCTGCCCGGCTTTAGAACTTTTCTTAGCCTTGCCTTTGCCTTTTGACTTTCCCTTTGTCTTGCTGATCATCATCACAGACTTGGGCTTGTCTTTCTTCATCTGTGCTTCAGCTGTCCTCAACATGCCCAACAATTCTGACAACGGCTTGTCAAAATTGTTCATGTTGTAGTTCATGACAAAATGATTATATGACTCAGGCAACGATTGTAGAATCATATCAGTGGCCAACTCTTGACCTAGAGGAAATCCCAGCTTGGATAGGCTTTCCACGTACCCAATCAAGGTGAGTATATGGGTGCCAACTGAGTCTCCCTCTTTCATCTTGCTTTTGAACAACGCCTTTGAGACATCATATCTCTCCTATATTGCTTGATGTTGATACATGTTCTTGAGATGTGTTACCATCTCCATGACATTCATGTTCTCATGTTGCTCTTGCAACTCATAGTTCATTGAGCACAACATTAGGCACTTGACATCCACGGCATCATCAAGGTGCTTCTTGTAAGCATCCTTTTCAGCCTTGGGCGCATTTACGGCGGGCTCCTCTGGCTCTGGTGTTTCAAGGACATAGAGCTTACGCTCATGTGTGAGAACAATTCTCAGCGTCCTAAACCAGTTTTGAAAGTTGGTTCCGGTAAGTTTGTCCTTCTCAAGGACCGATCGCAATGAGAAAGTGTGAGTGTTGGTTGCCATTTGATTGCTACAAAAGAAAAAATTTGCATTTAGTCCAAAACATTTTGACTTGTAAAGATTTGATAAACGAGATTAATTAGGCCTTTAATTAATTACGCTCCCACTATTTTATTCAAATTGATAGCCCTCACTATCAACTCGGAATATTGCAACGCACAACCTTCTAGTGAGCCAAGACCCAAAATAATTGGATCAATGCCCAGCCAACGCTGGCGTCAAAGACCAAATACTAAGGTAGGCAACGTTTGCCAATTGCATCATATGCAACTCTTAGATAGATGATCATGCACAACTCCTTGCCATGATGCATCTGTGTGCCTCTAGGTACTTGATCCTATCAAGGTTCCCTAGTCAAGTCCAACCCATAAGCCAACACGATGAGTGTGCACCCTGCGGAGGCAGACCCACACACCCACCATCACACTTCCACGAGATAGACAGTGTACCACGCGGAGGCGTGCCCACACATAATCGATCAAGATTTTCATGTGTGTTGCTTTATGGAAGGAAACTAAAACTTAATATTATTAATTGAGGGGTTTTATTAATACACATACATATCCAAACACCACATACTTATAGTATGTATCATATACTACTATATCCACAACCACAAATGATAGACATGCAATCACAAACACAAATACATCGGTTATGGCCATACTATTGTAATCCTTTGGAGCAACAAAGGATTACGGTCCACCTATGGTCTTATGCATCTCATGCAACACCTGTGAATCAACCTGTAAGCCTGTAATGATCAACATTACAATGAACAACTTCATGGATGCTTCGTGAGGTTGGAACTTCAAGTTGCTTCTTGGAATGGGATCTTCTTGTTGCTTCTCCATGGACGCTCCTTGGAGTTGGATCTTCAGGTTACTTCTTGGAATTAGATCTTCATGGTGCTTCTCCATGGACACTCCTTGGAGTTGGATCTTCAAAGGGCCTCCTTACATCAAGTTTACAAGGACTAAAACTAATCCTATCTCTATTACATCATATGAGTACAAACATAAAAGGAAAGAATTAATTACACTTTGAAGTAAGAGATGAGGATCGGCATGCAAGTCGAATACTTTATACAAAGGATCCATATGTAACCATTATATATCCATAGAATTCACAAACAAACATATCCACAAGATCGACATCCACATTCATTCACAACATTCACAAAAGGGGATACTTGGCCATAATCGTGTATGCAATCACCACATAAAACATATTTTAAAGGTGACGTGTATGCTATCATAGGTATATCTACATATACGTATATACATATTTAAAATTGCAGTACTTTTAATGTGGGACATTCCCCATTAAATAATTTTTGACTCCCACGCAGACAATGCGGGGTACACAGGGGCAGCGCCCCTGAAAGGTCTACGGAATTTCACTTCCGTGCACTTAGGAAAATCAATATTTTCCATAGTCGACCTTGTCCAAAACGTCAAAACAGAAGCCTACGGCGTATGTGGAATTAGGTTTAGATTTGCACATTAGCAGGTTTAATTCGCATCGTATGCAACATAAAAATAGTATACAGCGATTCGATCATATCGAAACTAATCCAAATACACCGTAGATCGACGCTGCTCTGATACCACTGTTGGGTTTTATGGAGAAAACATGCGCAGCGGAAGCTACAAAATCCACGTAACCCGAAACAGGATCTCGTCGATAACAGCATATTCGGAAACAGGTTTGCGGGATATACCTTATCGCGGAGCAAGTCCGGCGATGTCTCGCTGCACGACGGTGCAACGCTGCTTGTCAAACACGGACGGATCTTCTCTCCCGTTCGCTGTGGTAGGTTGATCTGGCGACGCTCCTTTGCGGTGGTGACGTAAGCTGTTCGCAACACGTACAAGTGGTCGTCGACGTTCTCCGAACGCAGGCGTCAAGGCGTCTGCGTCTCTACTTCGTCCACGCGGATGGACGGAACTCCACGTCGCGCTTCTCAAGCCGGCGGGAAGGAGTGTGTCTCTACGGCGGCGTGCTAGCGGCGCGTTGCTCTCCTTTCTCTCCTAAGGACGGCGACGGCTAGGTTTACGTGCGTGAGCGTAAACTGAAAAACATATATCTATCTTATATAGATATCGGCCGTCAATCCTCCTTTAAACATGATACGAAGGGAAATAGGGTTTCCTAAACCCATCGGTAAACAGAAACGTTGCGTTAATTAAAATGCTCGTGGATTAATTAGAATATTCCGGAATTCATTAATTAACCAAATAATCACATTAATTGATTAATTAATATCCGACTCCATGCAATCGCTTGGGATGGCTCTACGGGCATACATATACCAACAGACAATATTGTCGACCGAGATAAACTTAGGGTCGGTTATAAGGAAAAAACTGACCCTAGAGGTGCTTATACGAAGGAAATCTTGCTCCTTCTCGGTCGACAAATTTGTCGACCGAAAGGTGCCAGATTTCTTTCGTATAAGCACTTGTATCGTCATTTTTTTCTTATAACCGACCCTAGAGGTCTTTTCGGTCAATAACTTTGTCGACCGAAAATGTGTTTGAGTGTTTTTAAACAACCCGACATGGGCACCGTTTATCTTAGCGTCGGTTTTTTGTTGTTAACTGACGCTACAGGTCTCTCTCCGTGAAAAAGCCGAAACTTTAGTCTTTCTTCCTCCCGCGAAACCCTTTTCTCTGTTCTATTCTCTCTCCCACGGCGCCGCGAACCCTTGCTTTTTCCTGTGTCATTCTGTCATGAATGCCTTGCCTTCTCTCTGTGAAGTCGTTGTCGTGAAGCCCGTGCCACCTCTCCACGCCGCCAAGAGGATCATGGTGTCCGTATGTGAAGACATTGCCACCTCTCCGTGCCGCCAAAGTTTTGCCTCCTCTCTACGAAAAGAGCTCGTCGTCGCCGCCTCTCCACTCTTCCACGAAGGTCATCGCCTCTCCGTGAAGGTCGTCTGATCCTCCATGAAGGTCGCTGCCATTTCCAAGTAAGTTCATCGCTTCCTTCATTCCTTCGTTCCCGCCTTCCTTCATTCTCGCCCGCCGCCATTGCTGCGTCCAGGTCCATCTCGGTCGACAATTAGTCGATCGAGAGCCCACCTGCGCGCAACGTCTAGGTCCACTCTCGGTCGACGAATTCGTCGACCGAGAGTGGACCTGGACGCTTCTCGCAGGTGGGCTCTCGGTCGACTAATTGTCGACTGAGAGTGGACCTGCTCCTTATTTATGTGGGAGCTATAAATGTTTTAATCATATTTGATGTAATGTTCACAAATAGTTCTGAATATTATAATGTTTTCAATCTTTGGACTGTTGGAAACGGCCTTACTTTGCTAATTTGTACAAGTATTTTCCATTTTATATGATTTGATAACCCAATAATAAAAACATGTCTTTTTTCATATGTATTCATTATATAAATTTTAGAAATTAATACTAGATTAGACATGTGTACTCCTAGATTGACACTTTAGGGTTGATGCATGATGTTTAACATAATATATAAATATGAAAATAATGCATTTATATATTAACTTAGAAATCTGTTCAAAATTTACTCATTAGGAGTAAACTTTGGATAGTCCCTGGTTTGGGACTTTTTTGGATATTTTAATCTCACTTAGGATGTACCTGTATAATGTATGTTTAGTTTTGTAGATTATTTCAGTAGGATTTCTTCATTTGTTCTCTGGGTACATATGTGAGTGGTTATTTGCCATTTACATTGGTGTACTTAGAGAACTTAGGGGAAATGTTGCTGAAATTTTCTTCAAAACTAAGCATACATTATACAGTTACTAGTGAGATTAAATATTCAAAAATGGGATAGGTGGTACACTTTAGTATATAAGTAATTAACTTCCTATCAATAAAAACTTACATATTATTATAGTATCAATATTAAACTGTTAGTTTTATAATTAATTTTAATGTGATATAGAAAATGGATCGAAGTTGGATGTCTATCAAGAATCATTGCAGTCCAGAGTTTGCCAAAGATCTTGATGAATTTATCAGATTTGCTGAGGAACATAGGAAACTACCTACAGATAGGCTATATTGTCCATGTAGAAATTATTGTAACAATTTGAAAGTTGATACTAGTAAGGAAATTAAGAATAATGTCATATGCAATGGGATCATACAAGGTTATAATGAATGGTATTAGCATTGAGAGAAATTGAATTATGGATCAGAAAATGTCGATACTAATAGTTGTGGCATAGAAGATATAGATAATGATGATAATGTTAATGATGAACCGATTCAAGATGATCAGATTCAGGATGATATGGTTGATGAGATGCTATGTAGTTGTCGGGACAATGTCATTGATCCACCTTCTTTATTTGCAAACATTGTCCATGATGATGAAAAACCATTATATAAGGGTTGTACTAAGTTCACGAGGTTGAGTGTTGTGATGCGATTGTATACTCTTAAAGCTCAAAACTGGTGGAGCGATAAGAGTTTCACTTCACTGTTGTCTTTGTTAAAGGAAATTCTTCCTAAAGGCAATGAGCTTCCAATTTCAACATATCAAGCAAAGAAAATAATGTGCCCAATGGGAATAGAGGCTAAGAAGATTCATGCATGTCCAAATGATTGTGTGTTATTTTAGAAGGACTATAGTAATTTGATAAATTGTCCAAAATGTGGTGTGTCAAGGTATAAGACTACAAATTCATCTAAGGCTAAAAATGGCTCTCCTGCCAAGGTGATGTGGTATCTACCAATAATACCACGATTTCAACGCTTATTTGCTAATACAGAAGATGCGCAAAATTTATCTTGGCATTGGGAGTTAAAGGTCAATGATGATGGCGTCCTACGACATGCATCTGATTCACCACAATGGAAGAAAATTGATTTGTTATACCCTCAATTTGGTAAAGAACCAAGAAACCTAAGACTTGGACTTTGTACAGATGGAATGAATCCCTATGGTACATTAAGCAGCCAACATAGCACGTGGCCTATTATGATTGTTGTATACAATCTTCCTCCTTGGTTGTGTATGAAAAATAAGTATGTGATGTTGTCAATATTGATATCAGGGCCCAAGCAACCTGGAAATGATATTGATGTTTCCTTCAACCTCTAATTGATGACCTAATGAAACTATGGGAAGAAGGTATTATGACATATGATGCTTCACGTAAAGAGATCTTCAGTTTGCGTGCTATGTTATTTTGCACGATTAATGACTTTCCAGCTTATGGAAATTTGTCTGGATATAGCATAAAAGGATACAAAGCATGTCCTGTTTGTGAGGAAAATATTGATTCAATCAGACTGAAACATGGTGGTAAAATCTTATATCTTGGTCATCGGAGATTTCTCCCACCAGTGCATCCTTATCGAAGGCAACGCAAAACCTTTAATGGGTCAACTGAGGAACGAAGTGCTCCTAAACCTATACCAAGAAATGTTGTATATGATAGGGTGAAACATATTGTTAATGAATTTGGAAAGAGTTCAAGTAGTCATACACTCGCATGTGACAAATCTCTATACAAGAAGAGGTCAATATTCTGGGATCTTCCTTATTGGAGATCTTTGGCAATTAGACACTGCATTGACGTCATGCATGTTGAAAAAAAATATTTGTGATAGCATCATCGGTACGCTATTGAACATACCAGGAAAGACTAAAGATGGCATCAAATCTAGAATAGATTTAGAATTAATGGGTATTAGAAAATAATTATCTGTGGAGATCAGGGGTCGCCGCACATATTTGCCACCGGCTTGTTACACTTTGTCAAAGAAAGAGAAAAAGACTTTCTGTGAGTGCTTGTATAATATTAAGGTTCCACAAGGATACTCTTCTAATATTTGTAGATTGGTATCAATGAAGGATCTGAAACTGATAGGTCTCAAATCTCACGATTGTCACACCTTAATGCAACAAATTTTACCTGTGGCTATTCGATCTATATTGTTGAAGCATGTAAGGTTTGCAATCACAAGCTTTGTTTCTTCTTCAATGAAATATGCAACAAAGTGATACATCTTGATACTCTCGATAAATTACATAAAGATGTAATTGTTACCATGTGTCAGCTTGAAATGTACTTTCCTCCTTCATTTTTTTATATCATGGTTCATCTTGTAGTACATATTACAAGCGAGGTGAAGATGTTGGGTCCAATTTTCTTACACTGGATGTATCCATTTGAACGCTACATGAGTATTTTTAAAGGTGATGTTCGGAATCGTTATCGTCCTGAAGGGAGTATTGTTGAGGGTTACGTGGCTAGGGAGGTGATGGACTTTTGTAATTATTTTTTGAATTGCAATGAAACTTGTAGCGATCAAAAAAAATTCCCATCACACTGGATCTTATTGTGGCAAAGGAACTCTGGGAGGATGAGTGAAAGGAATCAGTCGTGAGTTGTGGGAACAAGCGCATTTGTATATTTTACACAACATCGATGAAGTTAGTAGCTACATCACAGAACACAATGATCTTATCAAGAGAAATCATCCGCGATCCAGTTCAATGTGGCTTGCAAGAGAGCATAATCGAACATTTATTAGGTGGTTTGAAGAGAAAGTATTTAATCAACTATCTGAATCACCAAATAATGTTGTTGAGAACATAAAATGGCTCGCCTTTAAGCCAAAAATGGATGTCATGTCATATGAAGGTTATGACATTAACGGATTTTCATACTACACAAAGCGTCAAGATGAAAGTAGTGTAGTTCAAAATAGTGGGGTCACTGTTAAAGCTTGTTCATTGTATTTTGCTAGTGCCAAAGATAAAAGACCACGCGAAGCTGAGATGTCATATTACGGCGTCATTGAGGACGTATGGGAAATGGACTATACAAATTTTTGAGTTCCTATATTTAGGTGTAATTGGGTTGACAACAACAAAGGAGTTTTAGTGGATGAGTTGGGTTTCAAATTGGTGAATTTTGAAAAGATTGGTTTCAAAGATGAGCCATTCATCATGGCAGACCAAGCGAAACAAGTATTCTATATTGATGACCCGACAAATAAAAATTGGTCTGTCGTTCTTAATGGAAAAAGACAATTTACTGTAGATCCTATAAATGAAGAATAATACTACGAAAAGTATGATGATTCCAGTCCATTCTCAGTTGGTTTTCCAAGTGTAAATGTTGAAGATAACACCGATGAATATTATAAACGTCAAGACCATGCTGAAGGAATTTTCCTTGACTAACAACTCAACCAATACTAAAGGCATGTATTCTTTGAATTATTTATTTTATTATCATGTATACCTTATCACTTGTGCTTTTATTATCACTTATTTTTTTATCATGTATACTTGCAGGTTCTAAAATGGCGAGTGAAGATGAACATTCTGAGCATGAGCACCATGAGGATGGTAGTGGTGATGCTAAGAAACTTAGAGGTCCTACATTGATGTGTAGGCTGCAGGAGCTCAGGGCTAAAGGGGATAAATTTCCAGTCCAGTTTGATATGACAGGAGCACCTGTTGGGGAACATGCTAGTACTTTCAAGCATTACGTAGGGGAGACCGCGCACAGTAAGGTGCCAATAGATATAGAAAATTGGCATGATGTTCCTAATGCCAAAAAAGACCTCATATGGAAAGATATATTTGTGAGTGGAAGTGATATTATTTTAATATGTTTTTATCTATTGATTCTAATTTAGTTTGCTTGGAATTAATTCCTTTTCAAAACAACATTATTAATTGCTTCTTTTGTATGTATAGGGTGTTTTTCATCTAAATGAAAAAGATCACAAGAAAAGAGTGCTACAACGTTGTGGTGTACGATGGAGGGGTTTTAAGACATATCTTGTAAGGGAATTTATAAATAATCCTAAACAAAAGAAGAAAGCTACAGATGTATATATTTTTATAGATCTTGAGGTGTGGGAAAGATTTGCTGCAGCCAGGAGATCAGAAGAGTTTCAGGTGATAAATATTGTGATGTATTGTATGAATATTTAATTTTATACAATTAAGGAGGTGAATCTTTTTATACATGTTTGCCAAGTCTAAATTGCAATACCTCGTTTTAAATGATCAGCCTATTTACCAGGATTAAAAGGATAGATGGGCTAAAAATGTACATGACCATCGCTTGGGGCCCGGTGGTTATGCCTTCTGCCGCCAACTACAAGAGAAGTAATCATCTTCTGGAGAAGAATCTAGTACAACTCAAGTTGAGCGACCACCCCGACACTTGACATGGATTGATGCTAGAAAGAATCGAGCCGGTGAAATTGTCAACCCTGCAACTAAGGAGGTGGCACAAAAGATGGTAGGTTTATCCCAACTAAGTAAAAAGTAACTCCCACAAACTTAGATTTATTTATATCTAATTGATATTGTGATTTAATATTTTTATTAACTATGAATAGATTGATCTCCACGAGCAAAGGAAGGAAGGAAAGTTCATCCCAACTGGCTACATGGATGAACTAGCAGTTGCTCTTGGTACGAAGGAGCATCCTGGCCGTGTTAGGGGATTAGGAGCTGGCATAGCATTCAAGTCTTATTTTGGCCCTTCGCAATCTAAAAGAGGTCGTGCAGGAGATCTTACACAAGAGGATGTTGAAGCATTAGTAGCGCAGAAAGTAAAAGAAATAATATCTTCATTTCAGCCTACTCAACCTTCTCAACCTATTCATATTGCGCATCTCTCAAGTGATGAGGTACAAGCCCATTCTCCAGTTGTAGAAGGTCATGGGAGCACTCCCGATGACCCACCACAACAATCTGCAGTAAGTTTTTGTTCTATATGTTGTGTTATTAGTATGATAAATATATGATAATATATATAGTTGTAACATGTATATATTCTACTGTTTCTTATATAACTTATATTATTTCAATCTAGGTTGGTATGAACTGTAAACTTGCAGTGGAGGTTCCAGAATATAATGTTGTGGCAGCGGGCAAGGTGTACAACTTTGGTGGTACATTGCATTGCCAATAAATTACTGATGACATTTTTCGTGTGTCCATCCATCTTGTGTATGATGGAATGGGGGACAAACCACTACCCATACCTAATCCTGAATATAGTACAGTTGAAGAAGCTGAGGGTGCTATGGTGGGTTGGCCTAGACACTTGGTTATTAATGACAAGGTATACCTTATTTCTACCATATTTTTCATATTTGACTGCATATATGAACTCATGTAATATAAGTATGTAATTTAATTAACAGGTTTGTAAACCAAAAAGTAAAACTTCTACTAGTCGTCCTCCTATGCCCAAACCATCTTTCATTCCTGAAACTACATTCGACGAATTGGGAAGCAAATCTAAATGTTTGTGTCGATACTTAGCCAACCAAAGATCGGGATCACATATGTTGGTCAATTTAACACAAGATGCAGCTGGGAGGGACTTTCAGAATTTTATTTTTCTTGATGATATTAAAGAGTTGTTCCGGTATGATTGGCTGAACACTTCGATAATAGAAGTATGGATAAGGTAAGGATCTATCAATATATATAGAAAATTCCAATACACATTTTTAGCTTATTTCTACATATGAAAATAATTACAAATGTTTAACAGCCATTTATATACCGAGGCCACAGACTTTGATATAAAGAATGTTGGATTCTTAGTTCCTTCGGTCAGTAATCAGGTGGAGACACATATTGAGGATGTGAATGAGTACTTCTCTGATGCATTCAATATTTTGCTAGTGAGGGGAAGGAAATTATCCTAATTCCTTTTAACGTCCAATAAGTATTATTATTCAATATAATTTTAATAATTAATAAAATTATTTATTTTAATGTTTGTTTTATTCTTACTCAGAGCTAGACATTGGGAATTAGTGGTGATTGCCCCAAAATTGATGACTCTTTATTATCTTGACCCAATGGATAAAACAACAAGGAGTCACAAACTGAAATTGCCAGCTATGGAGTAAGCATAAATTTAATCAATGCTTCAACATGATATTTCTATTTAGAATTTTTATTTTACCAACTATCGTTTAATTTGATAGGGGTATAAAGGCTTTTCGTGAAGATGGAGGACAAATACCCACAAAATTAAAGACAATGACTTTGAAAAATGTCAAGGTAGCTACTTTGACAACTGCTTACTCTTATATGTATTAATTTTCAACTATAATATGTCAACTCTTATACTCTTATCTCAATTGATGTTTATAGTAGTTTACTAACATTAAGTATAATTTGTTATTTGTAGTGTCCTATGCAAAATAATGACTAGGCTTGTGGCTACTATGTAATGAAATATATGCAAGCTATTGTCAAACAAGCATCACATGACATTCAGACTATAAGTCAAGTAATAAAGAATAACATCATAAATTTACAAGTGATTGTAGTCATTTTATAAAATATTAGCATGTGTATTTTCTGTTACAGATCTTTACAACCCAGCCTTACACACATGTGGACTTGGATGAATTCTGAGAAGAGTGGTCAGAGTCTTTTATAAATGAAGTCGATATAGCATTGGATTAAATATTTCGGCTCCATTTATGTATGTGGTTTGAGTACTCTTTCATATTTACTTTTGTATCTGTCATCTCAGACTTGCACTCTATCATTTTGTAAATTATGATGTGATTATGAATCATTTTTGTTATGAATGTGTGGTTTTGAATGGTGACGGTTGAGAATCAATGCTCCCCTCTCCCACAATATATGAATCTTCTTATTCTTCTGTTCTATTTCAATTTCTGCAGAAATTTTTTTAAAAAAATCGTAACTTCTAGCGTCGGTTTTTTAAATAACCGACCCTAAAGATTAAATTCAGTGTACCCTCTTCGGTCGAGCAAATTTTCGACCGAAATATAACTTCTAACGTCGGTTTTTGTACAAAACCGACTCTAAATGTCCTATATAAGGTCGGTTATTTACAAAAACCGACCTTAAAGATTGAATAAACATTTTAGTGTACCCCTCGGTCGACAAGTTTGTCGACCGAAATATTTTCGGTCGATAATTTTCTCGACCGAGTGTTACACTGAGATGTTTATTTAATATTTAGCGTCGGTTTTTGTACAAAACCGACTCTAAATGTCCTCTATAAGGTTGATTATTTATAAAAACCGACCTTAAAGATTGAATAAATATTGTCAGTGTACCTTTCGATCGACAAGTTTGTTGACCAAATATTTTCGGTCGACAATTTTCTCGATCGAGTGTTACACTGAAATGTTTATTCAATCTTTAGGGTCGGTTATTTCAAAAAAACCGACCCTGTAAACTCTCTCGGTCGAGAAAATTGTCGACCGAAAAACTTTCTGTCGACAATTTTCTCGACCGAGACCGTTTACAGGGTCGGTTTTTTTCAAATAACCGACCTTACAGTCTTCTTTTTTCTCGCCTAGGTCAGAATTTTTACAACTTGTTGCGTCAGTGTTTACTATGTAAGGTCGGTTTTATTTGGTTAAATAAACCGACACTATAGAGAAAATTCTATAGCGACGGCCACTTAGGCGTCAGTTAAAAAGTGACGATGTAGGCTTAAAAAAACCGAAGCTACAGACCATTCATGTACTAGTGAGGAATAAAGAAGTGTTGGAGAAGATAACAATGCCGCTGGGATGTCAGGTGAACCAAATTCGATCGGAGGCCTTATTCAATGGGGAGACGCAGGAAGGTTTTAATAGCCTTAAGGTGTCTAAGTGCACGGATGTTTGCTGGTGTCCACCTTCGTCCAATGAGTTGAAATTCAACATAGATGCAGCTTATAAAAATGGAAAAGCTTGTATTGTTGTGGTTTGCAGAAACAACATGGGATAATGGGGAGGAGGCTGGAGCAAAAGGATTTTTACTGACAATGCTCTATTGGCAGAGGTCTGAGCTATCGAGTTTGCAGAAAGTATAGCTGAGGAGCTAAAAGTAGAATATGCTATTATTGAAACAGATTCATCTGAAGCAAGGAAAGCAGTTGGAAAGCAACCTATTGAGTACCCGAGGCTGGTGCCATGGACTGCTGAGATTAGAAGGAAAATGAAGAGAGAATGGAAGGTGACTCACACTCGTAGAGGAGGTAACATGGCTGCGGATACCCTAGGTAAATGTCACCCAAAAACCCGGGATGGACTGTTAACCTATAGAAACATCCCAAAGGAGCTAGTGACTATCATTAGCTCATAATTGTGTAATGGTAGTAGTACTACCAGGTTCACTACCGAGCATTCTAGTTTAAATTGTATGAACTCCATTGATTTAGCTTGTGTGTGTGTGCGTGTGTGTGTGCACGTGTGTGTGTGTGGGTGTGTGTGTGTGTGTTTGTGTGTGTGCATGCGCGCGTGCGTGTACATATATATATACACATATATACCTTTGGTAGGGGTGATCTCTGACCATGGACATAGATATCCATCCAATAGTTGTTTGCTCTGAGATCACTTGTGTCTCCTAACTTTGGTCCATAAAGTTTACTTTAGGCTCATTGGGAACTTAAAAATAATGATTACATGATTGAAAGGAAAACTATATAGATAAGATATACAGACATCTTTATTAAATGAGTCTCTCATGAAATTCTAGTTTGATGTGTCATATATTGAGTCCAGCAAATATATTAATCATCATCTTCTTGAATCACCTAAATCACAAAAATTAAGACACAGTCATTGCAAACATAATGGTAAGGTAAAAAGAATTACAAGATTGAGTTTAGGAGATGTATATGTCACTTGGTGGGATTTATAATAAATCTCAGTAACATATTCAAATATATTCTTTCATGTATAAAGAATGTATTTTAATACATATATCTGATATATATTCTCATCTTCAAGTAGGCTTCATCAACCCCAACATTCATACACACCATTGAAGGGGGAGGTCACATGTATTTGTAGGTTTCACATCAATCTCAACATTTAGACTCACCTATACAGACGGAGGGTAACCTATATATGTTGGTTTCACATCAACATTGCACCTATTCGATGAAGAGAAAGGGTTACATGGTCAATAAATATACAATGTCTCTAATGTTTGGGTTATAGCAACATATGTATATGAAACATGAAATAGGATTCATGGGAAGTGGTAGTTCATCCAAATACATAGCAAGCGATATTCAAGAGATACCTAGAAGTCATTATCAACAATATCACTATTTTTTTCAATAAGAGGTATATTGTACATCTTATGTTTATTCAAGAGTGAAATATTCAATCTTTGGATAATAGGTTAAACACTAAGTAAAGATCCAAGAGAAATTTAGATATCTCACATGGATCAATATGGGATCATAGTTTCAATATAGGATCCAAAGGACCAAGATTAGGGAGATTAAGTCCTAGGATCAGCTAAGTGGAATTCTTTCACTAGATCATTTAATACCATTATCACAACATAAATTAACATATGTTCCAACGATTCCCAAAATATGGTGAATAATACATCACTTTGGTCAAACATGACTAATAATCCATAAACTCCATATAAGCCTTAACAAAAATCATCTTCATATCTACAATGCATAGGTTTCATCATCAAAACCACTAACTAGAAAAGGGTCTGATTTAGATCACAAACAGTCATTTCAGTTTTCATTAAATTCTACATATAAGTTGACTATAAGCGTATAAATATGGGTACTTTGATTATCCAAATAATCATGTGTATGAATGTTTCAATATATCAGTGTTCATGAGAAAGATTGGGTCAAACAACCAGTTTTATTGAATTCTTGATACTTTTTTTAACAAGATAGTATATGTATTTCCCTTCTTTAAACAAAAGAGTAAACTATAGAAATTTTTGAAAGATAACATGTTTGTTCATATTATTTGTGTTAGAGAGAAAAATTATCAGAATAAAGCATGGCCATGTGATCAAAGATCTAACAATGAGTCCACTCTATGTGATTGTGGACTAAGCGTACATTGCTCCAAGGTATAGTTCTTGTGTGCCACACGATCATGGATCTAAAGGCTTGTGATCATCATCTCCATTGAATGCAAGATGAGGATATAGTGTTTTTTCAAGCAGATAGCTTGTAGGCACAGAGGTGATCTATAGTATGAGGAAAGGCACGCCATGGGGAGATGTAAGTTATGTCACCATACATCGATGATGACCTAGGATCTTGTCGAGGAGGGTATGGGTGGAAATGTCCAAAATGGCTCAGGCAGGAGGTGGTCAAGGGGATCGTGGGTAAACTTATGCATGAAACTTGTAGTGATGGTATGAAGAAGTAAGGGGCGGCTTGGCATAGAAAGAGAGGTATTTTACATGGTGTGATTAGGTATAGGGTTGGAGCTATTTAACTGGTCGTTGCTGGTGTGAGAGACCATGTGAGATGAAAGTTCAAAATTCCCACTCCTTGCCTTGTTTTTGGTCAAACAAGGCATATATGGGATTGGAATCTTGAGAGAAAAAGATGGGAGGGAAGAAACTAGATGAGGGTGGTGGGAATGACAAGGAGAGGCCAAATGTGTTGAGGACAGTCTAACCCACTTATTTTGGAGGTAAACAATTACCACGGGTCGTGGATTGGGGGTGGAATCCATGGCACCATGGTTCAATGGCACTTGGTCATCAATTTCTTGTGTGCGGCTTAGGGGAATTGTGCACCCATGAGGTTTCTAAATTCTATTCATGTAAATGAGATATTTATGTGCAAGTATAATAAAATAGTTTCCCTTGAATGTAGTTCAATGCAATTATGCTTTCTAAAAATGGTTTCAAGATTTGTGTTTCAAGATAGTTACCTATCAGTAATAATGTTAAGACGTGGAGATTCAAGAACTCACTTTGTTAGTGTAATATTTGTGTTAGTGTCTGAAGTATGGGAGAAATACCTTGAAGACTAATAATTCAATATTTTATGCTTTCATAAAATGATCAAATTCAAGTTATAATAAAAAAAGCCATTGTAGAATTGTCAACATTCACATTTATGAATAATGGAATTAGATCGTCTACCATGTACATTGCATTGGATCAATGATTTTCTTGCAACTACAAGCTAGTTCCAATCAGGACTATAAATAAAAAATGATGTATGATTAATTGATGGTTGTAAACTAAAAATGAGGTAAAAAAACTTGAGAAGATTCTTTACATGACATTGACACTCATATTAGATAATATAAATGGTTTTATTGGTCCTCATCAAATTATGTTGAGCCTTATGCACCCTATGGGATGTGGCCTTAAATTCCCTTCCAATCATTATGGGTGCATTATGATAAGACGGACAATTAATCAACTCAATATGATTCATTTTCTAACGAATAATTGTTTGAAGTTGTTTAGTTGCATTTTATTTTGAAGTTTTTATCAGAGTATAGTTTCTTTTCAAGTATAACTTATCAATTTCACTCATTAACATGTTTTTCATGTTGCTTTGCATGATCATGGACAGTGTGTCCATTGGTGAGGAGGTGAAAGAGGATTTCAGTAAAGAAGATTCTAAACTCAAGAGAAAACACTAAGTGTACCCTAGTGGGTTTCCTTCTCTCATTAAGGTGGTGTTTGATATTTTGACTTCTATTTATTGTTAGTTTGACATACTTGTAACCAACAAGTGTGTTTCTTTTATGTATAAACTATATTGGGGATTAAGAATGTTATTCATATGTTGGTATCAATTCAATTATCTTACTATTATTTTTCCATTGTATGTGACATATTCATGTACTACGTGAATAGATTTATTATTCCACTCATGTATATGTAGTTACTAAAATGGAGGTGCTACATATTTTGTATCAGATAAGTACAACAATTTTCCAATAAGTACTTCTCATGATTCTATATATATAACCCATTAAGAAAGATAATATGGGATTTTATGTTCTCCCAAGGTGACCAAAGTTATATATTAGCTTTACGTGTCTAACTAATGTTATCATTAGGTGTTAATTCTTGATTAGCCTATTGCATGACCTCTCTCTCTTTCTATTGGTTTGTTGTGAAGAACACAAATAAAATGATGATCAACGAGAGAATTTTATGAGAAAAAAATTACTTATGATGTTTATATCGTCCTTTCAAGTCTGTGATTTGGGACGTGTGAATTGTTGAGGTGTTCATTTAAGATGATAAGGCATACTTCCTTCAGATTTACATTTGTCCGGTATACATCGGAAGATTCCATGAAAAGAAGCTGACATTAAAATTATGTGATATGTGGCCACTTCAAACTAGTTACGTATTAATTAGTAGCCTAGAATATTTAGATGACCCAAGCTTAGGTGACTCACTTGTGAGGAAACTATATAGAAATTAATGTGAGGCTATAATCAGAAATTGAATAGCATGATGGAATTTTGAGGAGGATATCCCGATTAATGTGGGATAAGTTGCCATAGCCCAATTTCTAACCCATACTTAAGAAAGTAATAATAGTATTATGAAACCATAGATAGATGAGATCTAGACAGATGTGTAAAATGTTAACAACTTTAGTCCATTTTTGAACCAATTTGTGGACATATACTACCCTTGGGGTATCTTGGTAAATTGACACTATTAGATTCTATGTTAGACACAATAAAAAAACTAAGTCTAACTCACATTACAAGACTAAGGTTCTTCCCCATTTTATGCCAATTGGATAATCAAATGATTAAATATCATACCCTAGGCTATTTTGAAAAAATTAGGTCCTTTGATTTATGTGATGATGAAATTAGGAATGGGAATATATCCACAATTTTGCATTAGAGATGTAGTACAATTTTGGTGACTTTTGGTAATGTATTTCCAAGGATATTTAAATTTATGAGATAATATCAATAAATGAGGCATTTGGACTATTAGCTTTTGAGGAAAGAGATAATCTTTGATGATTGTCTCTTAAAATGGACTTGGGATTCAAGACAAATTTGGATTTGAGTTAAAAATGATAATATAAATGTCTCGTATTTTTAAATAATTTTTGGAAGACTCTTAGTACTGGCTTTAATCAAAATTCGATATGAATTGCTAGAAGTTTTCAATAATTCTTTAATTACTGAATGTGAGTTAGATGGAGACAAAAGATCTTAATAATTAATATATTGATTGATCGGGGAAACTGTTAAATGGTTTAGTTGAGAATTTGGGAGAAATAACAATAGATGGTTTTGAACTATTGGATCGGTTGATCTGGTAGTTATTTTTGAGTTGCAAGTTTCAATTCTTCTCAAATTGGAACCCAGTAGGGCTCTATGAAGGAGTATCTCAAGATGAGGTCTAGAGGAGGGATCTAGGAAGGGGGATCCCAAGCAGATCGTTGGAGGAAGAGAAGTCTATCAAAAGTTAAGCATTTGACTTTTGGATAAGTCATAAAGTCAAGAACATGATCTTTGGTGAGAAATAAAAAAAGAAGAGAGATATTAAGGGAGGGGACTAGTTGCAGAAAGGTGGAGTAGGGGCTCATAGCTAAATCAGGAGTAAGAAGAAAGGAGGGGCCTTTTATGCCACCCAACCTCAGGCGAGTAGGATGGAGACAGTGAAGATCCACTGTGTAAAGTGGTGTCTTCAGCACTAAGTTGGAGTCCACTAGAATTCCTCAGTTGTGCATGAAATAGGCAAGGAACGTTGTCGAGCCACATCTGGCATCAAATAGAAGTGAAGAAGGCAGCTCCATGCACCAGAATCCATCCTAATTCATGCCAACTCAAGTCAAATTCGAAGCCTATCCATAGTTGGTGTCAGAGTAATTTGGGCAAAATTCACAATCGAGTCCAAACAAAAGCGATTGAGCTCAAATGATTTTAACAAAGTCCATTCAGTTAACCTGAGTTCTCCATAACACAAATTCAGGCCAAATTCCTTTTGGTTTCCTGAATTCATCGTATAGGAGGAAGAAAACATCTCAGCCTGCCTACAAATACATAAAACTCAGTTGAGTGCCATTCACCACATTTCCTTGTTATTCTAGCACGGGCTAGCTTCTTATCTTTCATTCAAACCCCACTACATATCTACCACTGTCTCCATATTTACCACTATGAAGTCCCTCGTATTGTTTCTTCTTCTTGTTTTGGGTTCTCCCCCATTGCCAAATTTTCACCTCTATAGACACACGAAGACCATGTCATGATCTTTGCATAGAGGTGGCATTGACTCCTCTACCTCCACTCCACTACCAACTCCAACTCTTCCTCCTCTTCCCTAAGATTTAAACCTTCCTTGTGCAATCTACACCCACAGTCGATAGGTCCTTATATCCATTGTTGCACATTGTCCTCATGTGATCTATGCCAGCAACAGTCATCATGTTGTCTCACCACCTTTTCCTCCTCACTACCGTCCATAAGCACTCAATCCTCATCTCCATTTCATATATCTGGCACATATACACCACCTTCCTTCATGTCCATGTTATTTTACACCATATTAGTGTGACATTATCACCCCTTCCACCACGAACACCAATCTGATCTTCTCCCGCAGCATCACCTCTTTTTCAGCTTTGTGGTACGCATAAGTATCAGTGAGGCACCAACACAGGTTGAGTTCCACCATCTTGAACCTAGTTCATGTACATGATAGATGTCCTTTAGATCTTCCATTTTTTACTTTTGTACAACCACTTTAGCCAATATTAGCAGCCACTTTGTCCAACTCTGCTATGGTCAGTGATGCAGTAGAGGAACTTAAAGGATTTCACCAAATCAGCTTGAGTTCCCATGGCCATAATCCGTACAACCCCTTCTAGCGAGATCACCACAATCACAATTGTGGTCCATCTATCGGCATCATCACCAGATCTAGAACTTGAGTGCATTGGTTGAACTTGACCGAGTTGGCTGAACTCAGCCCGAGTCACCTCTAGTCATCCCCTTCATCAGATTGGACTCAGCTGATTTTTCTCAAACTCAACCTGATTTCACCTTCATCACATTTGATGCACATTTGCCTCCAACACCGCCACATGAGCCATGGACATGTAGAAGTGGATCAAGAAGATTGTATCAATGTGCAGGAAGAAGGGGTCATACGGTGCATCCGTTAATGGTGCTACATTTGCGGGCTTTGGCTGTTCTACGTCCATACCCGAGGTTGGCAGTCTACACCACAATCCTTCGTGATCGGCACATCTGTAGTTACCCATGTTTGGCGGGGGGGGGTCCTCTTGGTGGACACTGTCCCATGGATTGTTTTCCCAGTCTAAGGTCCTACCTACTATAGGGATTCGACATATTATATGGATATTGGCACTCGATCATCCAGTCTTGACATTTCTATTGATTAGCTAGCCTAAATAAATGTAGATGACTTCATGCGGCATCAACGAGACTTCAACTGGAGGTCTCTATAAGGTATTGGGCATACCCCTCTCATGGTGTATCGCATCATTTGTTTAGCAGATCACCGATCAACAGAGAAGATGATGTCCTTGCCTCAGTCGTCTTCAACATGCCATTTTGTATCTATCCGCAAGTTGCTTGTTAATTCACCACGCATGCCCAACCAATCATCCCCATCTAGTGCTCCCCACAATCGTAGAGGGATAGGCTGGCAGTCCTATAAGATAGGAGAGTCCTTGCATCTTGCTACATTGACCCCGCTGCACTCACCACTTTAGGCATTCAGAGCTACGTCGACGACTTCCTAACAGCATGTTGGTTGCATACGCTCACTTATGGCAACTTCAACGCGTACATGTGATTCACCCTCAAGTTTTTTGCTACGATAGAGAGGCTGAAGGGTGTGAAGTATGAGGTTATGATTCCCCCTTCTCAATGATCCATGAGAATTTAATGTTGATCATCTAAACATGTGGCTTACATTTTTTTTTTTTGACAATATTAAGGTATCATGTGGTAGGTTTGAGGAGGGGGTTCTG
Source organism: Alisma plantago-aquatica (assembly GCA_963693085.1). Lineage (NCBI taxonomy): Eukaryota > Viridiplantae > Streptophyta > Magnoliopsida > Alismatales > Alismataceae > Alisma > Alisma plantago-aquatica. Next base: position 835,879,369 of record OY856410.1, on the reverse strand, counting down.
AGTTCTAAGCCAACACTGCTTAAAAGGTGTTTACTGGTGAATAAAGGTTCAACGATAATAGCAAGGCAACAATGATCGAAAATCAAGCTATCTGATATATGTACAAAGTCATTGCAAATTCGACTTAGAAAAAAATTGATAGCCTCGGGGCCTACATCTTGGCTGATCTTTACACGTCGGTGCTTTGTTTGAGGGAGGAAGGTCAACCTGGGAAGATTCATCGTCTATCACCTCTATCATGTCTCCAGCTGGTAGAAGATTTGTGTCACCATGGGAGGAGTGGTCACGATGATTGTGCGACGCGTCAAAGTCAGCGACAACATCTTTGAATATATAATGAATAGAATACCTTTCTAGAAGCTAGACCTTCAACATCTCATCCACTCCGAGATGCTTAGAGTCGAAGGTGATGGCTACGTGCTTATATTCTCTCATATGACATGCATACTTTGCCTCTGCGCTTATTTAGACATCACATGTCGGGGCTCTGCATAAACTTCAAACATATGGACGACACAGGTGGCGGCGTTAATAGGCGTATCCTATAGAGGCCCTACTTCTGCAGTTGTCACGATAGATACTCCCTAGACCAAGAAAAGATAGGGGTGTGTTATGCAGACTTCCCCATCAACATCTTCCTATTTGAGACTCTTTGGCATTTTTTGCAGTAGCCACTGCCACCATCGAGACTTCAACATACATCTTTCAACATGGGTGACGTACACAATGCTTTGGAGCATATCGTATCCATGCAGTGTGAGGATCACCAGATCCTTACTGGGCTCCATCATGATGTCCAACAGCTCCAATATGATGCCTATCATCATTTGTACCAGTTTCAAAATATCTATTAGATGACATTCAAGATGTATATTTGGCATCAGTATCAGTAATTGTTTAACAGCTATTAACCTAGTGGCCCAATAAGTGCATGTTGACACTCCATTTCAACTACGCCTGATTTGGTTGCCAAATGAATTATAATCATGAAATGTTTTCAATTGAAATAATTAGTGAATCAAATCAAGATATGCAAACCAACTTTAAAGTTAGAATGATTTAGCAATGAACTATAGGCATAACATGGTCATTAAAATATGACCAAAAGGCACTGAAGGTCACCCTCTACTGAGTAAAGCAATATGAACATCTTAAGACCATGAGTAACAACCTGAGGGATGTCAAGATATGTAAAGATGATTCGACGCAATGCTCAAAAAATCCAATCGACCATGAGAATTTTGACTAAATCCTTGATCGATTTCAAGATATGATTGACGATCACTATGATTGAAAGTCACTAAAATAACTAGTCAAAAGCATTCCTAGTGTCTCATGATTAGAGGTCATAGTCACATATATCAAATTTTCACAATGGGAAGGTTGTTGACTGGAACAGATATCTAATTAATGGATTTTCTACTTAGGCCTACCGTGCTTGGATGTTGTTTCCAAAATCCCCAACCCAGTTGATGCTCCCTCTCACATAGAATGAGTTTCCCAACTAAAACGGATGCAGTTCATACTAGACTCAAACCCTTTTGGATCCATGATCAAACCCAGGCACATATGTCATTTCAGCATGAATAGACTTTTGCATAGACCGAGGATAGGTGGGGGTGTATAGTAGGCATCTCAAACCCCACTGTGAAATAAGTCAACAATATGCCCATTCAAACCCTAGAAGACCATGGAGCTAGGGGTACACCTAGCATGTGCCTTGTATGTCTTCATCTTTGACTAGTTAATGAAGTGTCATTTGCTCCCAGAGTACTAGGGAGGTGGGGGTGCACCAGGCACGCGTCACACCTTCTTGGATTTGACCAATCAATCAGGTGTCATTTAGATGCAATTAAAAGCCTCTATAAGGCAAGGCATCATCAAGGCATGCACCCTTGAGTATCTAGACTCATCTTGACTTACTTGCAATCTAAGTATTACCCTAACCTTCGATAGCCCCCTAGCCCCTATATAAATATCCTCTTGGATGTTGTTTGAAAGGTTTGGAGTATGGTTAGAGCCTAATTATCCGATGGACAACCTATTTAGGTAGGGTACTCCCTAAGAACCAAAAGAGGCATCTTTCCCCATCAAGATGACATATAACCATCCCTTGAAACACCAAGATCCTTCATCTTTAGTCTTCAACGCCTCAAAATGGAGTATCTATGTGGATATTATCCACATCTATTAATAGAAAAGGAGATCAATTACCCATAGATTAAGAATGTGTCCATGAAAACATCCATGATGGTTTTTGTGTTCTCAACAAAAATTGTAGACACGCAGAACAAGAATGTGGTTGGGGTATTGCACATTATAAATGATATCCTCATGAATACTTGCATGCCAAATGGACATGTTAATGTAGTATTCTCTTGATCATTTGGACATATAGGGATCTGGTCAAACCCTAAGTATTCATCAAAGTAGCATAAGAGCTTGTGGTGTGCTAAGCACTCTAGCACTTGATACAATAAAGAAAGAGGGAAGTGATCCTCATATGTGTCCTTATTGAGCTTCCTATGATCTTTGCACATCCTAAACCATGTCATCATGCGGGTTGGAATCAACTCTTTTTTATCATGTAGCACGACTTTCATACCTTCTTTCATGGGCATGCCCTATACTGGGATCATTCTTGGAGAACAAGAGATGGCATGATGCCCACAATCTAAAGCGTGACAACTTCCTTGTGCACTACTTTATCATGTTTGATTTAAGCAGCATAGGTGCTCAATGAAGGGCTTGAAATTGTTAACAATATTTGCTTTGTGCATGCATAATTCATGTTTGACACCTACGAGATATAACATGTACCCCAAAGCTTTTATCTCTTGCTTATCTTGGTGTGAAGTCATCTTTCATGTTCTCCTATGAGGTCGGCATTAATAGCATCAGACACGCATGTTGTTCATCTAGATAAATGCATATCATCCTTGTAGGCAGTGGCTTCATCTGAGGAGAGATAGGAGCTTTCACTTTGTATTCAACAATATGTATTGTTTTTAAATCTTCATACTCAAAGACAGGCTCTTCCTATGTAGCTTCTAAGTAAAAAGGATCTAATTTATCGATTCATCTTCAAGATCATATGTGCATGGTTCTAGGAGAACTATCTCTAGCGGGTCTTCAGTGTGATGCCTATGTTGTTTTTGCTAGTGAATTGATCCACACAGCTGAATAGAGGGTCTGTTCATGCTGTCAAATACCTTGAAATCGATGCACTTCTTGACCACTCTCAATGTTTTAATGACTGCCTCTACATCAACTAGATCTCGTGTTGTAGTCAACAATGGTATGCCAAAGATAAGAGGATATTCCATACATTCATTGATGTACATACTAACAATTCATAAGGGATAAAGAATTTTCCCACTTGCACAAGAACATCCTCCACAAAACCTAACAGAGATGTCATGGGTGAATATGTCAACTGAATAGCCATACTCTTTTGCATAAACTTTGTAACTCCCAAACCCTTACATATGCTATGTGGCATGTTGGATATGTTGGATCCCAAATCTATGAGTCATGTGGAGTCAGCAATGTAACAAGAGATCAAATGATGTTGGATCCTTCAACTTCTTTGCCATATTAGCTTGAAAAAAATTATGTACAACATGTGTTAGTTGCACTGTAACGACCCCGCCTCCCGGTAGCCCCCACTTAAGGGAGACCAAGAGGTCAGAGCCGTTATCCCAATAAACCAGATCAAAGGTTTGTCAAATAATCAATAAAAATTATGAAATTATACTAACTAAATTGAAATATGGTATAAAATAAAACTTTGCATACCTTTTAAAAATTTTGGGAATCTACTTCTAACCACAGCTTGAATTGATTTTATTTAATCCTCCTTGCACTTTATTCCTTATTTTCACAATGTGTCACTTTACTGTTTGTGCTTTTCAGGGTTACAACTAAAACGCCGACAAACAAAACGTCAGTCAGCATATCGAAATATGTCGGTATGTGGAGGCAGCTAAAATTTCACAAATATGGCTAACAATCTAATTATCACAACCAAGGTAATTAACAAGCCAATTTACATTTTCAATGTGTCATTCTCCATTTTGTTTTCCTTAACCCTGGAATACCCCCTCTAGGGTTTCTCTTTTGCCATTGATCTAAGGCCACCTTCTCAATCCCGAGCTTGGTGCATGGGGTCACCCCTCATGGTGTCCATTAGTCATGCAACATAGACCACCTTCTCATTCCAGAGCTTGGTGTTTGGGGTCACCTCTCATGGTGCCCATTGGTCTTCCCTCCTGGGCTTGACCTTTTTGCATCATCCATCAGGGTGGCATGTAGGTGCGAGAATACACATTTATATTACAATTGTGGTAATCATAGTGACTTTATAATTTGCAAGTATGAACATCCAAACTGATAGGTTGCATTCAATGCGATTAACCATCCAGAAAACCCTCAGGAAACTAATGCGATTAACCATAATTAACCACATACCTGTCAAGCTGACTTGAGTGCAAAAACAATTCAACCAAGCAAGAAACCAAGCAAGCACACACAAGTTGATCCTAAAATATGCATCCAATTTTCCTATCATTAATCATGCCATCATGGTCTAGTTGTTTCCTAGGGTTACTAGTCCTTTTTAGGGTTTTGATTACAATTAGGGTTTCACTTCATTTTTATTATTTTAAACCCTAATTTTATAAAATTATTCACAAACCCTAATTATCTCATCTTTCTTTCACAAAAGATCCTAAGATCATCTTTTGGCAACATGAAACCCTAATTTTGGATCAATTACTCTTGTCTTCCCTTTTCCCTTATTTAGGGTTTCTAAGGATATTAACCGCCATATTAGGTTTAAAATCCTAAATCTTGTAATTTCATCTTCAAAACAAGTTAAGATTCATCTTTATCATTAAATAAGTTAACCATGCTCGAGTTAACTTATTTGCAATATTAAATCTGTATGTTATCATCAATTAGGGTTTCTAACCATAAATTAATACTTTTTCCATCAAATTTATACACTTTTGCAAAACAAAATTGATTTAGGCTTCCAAATCATTTTTAACCTCGTATTTTTCTGATCAATTTTCATGCATAAACTTTTCTCATCCGAGTTTTCCAGTAAAAGATATGATTTTTAAAAGGAAAATCCTTTTTCTGATTTATTTGTTAATCCTTAGAAAAGCGGGGATCGCTTGATCCATGGTCTGCGGGTCCACTGAGGATCCAACAGCTCAGGATTCACGCGCCTATTCTACGATCTGAAGTACGTGAAAGACTAGAATATCCTTACCTGGATAGAAGACACGGAGGGGCAATTTGGTAAAAGACCACAGGGTCTTCTTCTTCCTCGTGCCCAAGCACAGTGAGACCGCGATCAACCTCGGGGTTGACTTCTCGATCTTGTACACCTGTGAATGTGCCAAAGGGTAAGGGAGCTCTGCCTCCCTTCGCCGAACTTGTCTACGGGTTCAATTATGCACCAAGAACACGCCGCGACCTCCTCCTACTCACCAGACTCCGACGAGGTTTGCCGCGAAGACAGGGGTGCAGGTCAGGGTGAAAGGGGCAATTGGAGGCATGAGAGCACTCCTCGCAGTCTGCAGCAGCATTTAGGGTAGCAAGTAGGTGTGCTAGTACCCTCACGAGCCCTCCCCTATATATAGGGTCGGAGGCAGATCCTGTTGGATTGGGGATTCTCCCAATTGACGACCAAACCCCTACAAAGTAGGGATGGTTCTCTTCAGTTTCTTCTCCTGAACTCAAAGGAAACAAATCCTGGCTTGCAAACGCTCAGGATCACGAGAAATCTAAGAGGGAAAATCCCCCTGCAACTCGGCAGAGTCCAAGTCCTTGTGGGACTGGACGATGAGCGACAAGCTTTGGATCAAGATCCAATGGTTCTCATTGCACGCGTTCAAACAAAAAGGAAAAATGTATTCTTATTTACAAGATAATCTATATTTTGGAGATAATTTGAGAAATTCATATCTCCTAAACCATAGCTCCTCTTTATCTCAAATTTTTAAGGGAAAATATGTCTTGACATTATCTAGGTATTTATTAAATTTGGGAAACAAATTCTAACGGATGAGAAGGTTTCCTTCCCTCCCAAGTTATCCATCAATTAATCCAAAATTAATTAGTATTTCTTTTCCCTTTGCCATTATCTTGTTATCTTGAGTCTCTTGGACCTCAAGAAATCATAAAGGCATGAATTCCCATATTGGGGAATATCTATTTGCCTGTATCCTCTTATTTATGTCTATTTCACATATTCTCCTTTTATTAGTTAAATCATTTCCCTTTTTATTTCTCTTTTCTTCTCAATTGGGCTCAATGGCCAACAAAGCCCATTATCAATCAATCAAGGCCATTTCACACGAAATCCATCACAAATCAAAAGTAGATTTCATTTATTATTTAAAAGAGAATTACACCTTTCATTACATACTTAGGAAATTTAAGGTTATAACATGCACCCTCTCATGTTCCTGGGCAATGCATATTTGTGTAAGCATCACCTTTTGAGAATTTAGACCAAGAAAACATCTTGGTCAAGGCATCAAGAATAGGAATTTCATATGTAGTGCCCATCCTCAAATTTCTCATATCTCTTATCAAGCTTGGTTTGTACTATTGATGTGTTGTATAATTGTCATTCTCACAGGCTATTTATTATTGTTTTTTGTGCACTTATTATTCATTTTGATATCATTTTTGCATTATTTATCATCATTAGTTTATGACACTTAACTACATCAAAAAGATGTATTTTTAATGTTCCTGATAGATTTATTACTATTTGGGTGCTTATGTTCATTTTTGTGGAATTTTAGGTGAATCTACAAGAAAATACACAGCTCAGTACTACTAACTTGCTTGTCGGTGGTACCGACACTTGATGAAAAAGGAACAAGTGAACTCGAGAAAACTTGGTAGTATTGACAAAGGAAGTCAGTACTATAGACAACCTTACAGAGAGGACTCATGAATTCTCAGCAAATCTCGATACTACAGACAACAACTTGACAGTACTGACAACCACATAGGGGAGCACGACTTATCGGGGGCATCGATACTATCGACACCCAGTCGGTAGAACCAACATAGCAAGATCAGGCCAGATCAATAATCATAGTTAATCTGACGGTTGAGAACTAATTTTACCCTAAGTCACTTCTATGACTTAGAGGGAGTACGTGTTGGTATGTATGCCCTGAGATCCAATCATGGGATGATTGGTGGGATACATTAAGATTGATTTGATAAACATCAAAGGCAAGCTTCCAATTCTTTCTGGTTCAGTCATATGAGATAGTGATAGAACAGATTGAATGTCTAGAGAATGACAGTACTCAATGACGTATGCCTTCAGGTTCATGACCTGAACGATGAGATCATACGGATGCTAAGAGTTTGTACATTCTTGTTATGTCCCTAGTCGGATGTCATTGTGGAAGGTAGATAGACAGCAATGACACACAAGACTAGATTGTGGTGTTGGTTGATGACAGAATCTCATTAGTCATGATATAGAGATATCAAACCAAACACATAGGTACTTGTTAGAGAACAAGGTACCGGACAGACCCACCGTGAGTTTGACACATGGAACCATGAGATGGTAGTCACAGTCAGTACTCACAGTGATGGTGGTGAGTGTGATTCTTAGACCTGAAATCACTGCACTTAACACATGTCGTTGGGCACACTTTGACATCATCAAACGCAGTCCTGAAACATGGGTTGTTATAAAGGTGATGATTGGGTGGCTTTGACACATGGGGCTTTTGAGGGGTGAGTGATAGATATGGGATTTGTCCCTCCTGAGGGAGTTTGATATCCAAGGCCACTTGATGAGTAGGATTGAGATAGGTGTACGCACGCATGTGTGAATCAGTATGTGATATTGCTATCATACATATCTCCTTCAATATGCTCTGAGATCAAGAAAGTGAATGAACGTTGACAGGATGACTGTTCCATGCCTTGAGTTCATTCGGGATATCAGTGACAAAGGAATTATACATTCACTGTAACACCACTCATAGATTGTAGGATGAAAGTTGTTCTCCAACTTTCTATTTTCACTTGGGTAGCACTGATGTGTGACTAGGCACCGCTCTTTGCTTGTGAAGTCATAAGTGTTGTGGACATTCACTGCCAACGTGAAATGGACCTGCAGGGTCACACACATAGGATTTAACCTGGAAGAGGAGTTTTGTCCACAAAGCAATGTTTAGATTGATTACTAAAGGAGTTTAGTAGTTCAATTAAACACTCAATCAGTCGATAGCTCAATATCATATGGTTCAAGGTGTTGGACGCATTGATTGGAGTATCGGATTGATTGAAATCGCAACTGACTGATTTTGCCCAACCTGTGCTCCCAGCCGATCGGCTCATGTGATGAACCGGTCGGCTGAGGTGCTGAACCGGTCGGCTGGAGTGTCCAGGCCGATCGGCTCATGCCCAGGTTGAAATGACCGGTTCAAGAGTTGAACCGATCGGCTCAACTGATGCAACCGACCAGTTGGGAAAGTCATGTCGGCAAGAATTTTCCTTTGGTTTCAAATTGCCCAATTCGATTGGGAATAACATTGGTATATGATACCAATTGAGAACAAAAAAAGGAAAGTCTTTTTGAGCCGGATTAGGACCATGAATCGATCGGTTTAGGGCACCAACCGATCGGTTGGAGTGCCCCAAACGATCGGCTCAGGTCCAACCGATCGGCTCAATGGCCGAACCGATCGGTTCAGTTGTGAACCGATCATTTCAAGTTGCGAACCGGTTGCTTTTTGTGGAAAATTCTCGAACCCTTCTACTCCTACTTTAGTCCCGTATTGCCGGGCACAGAGAACCTTGTCCCATGACCCGCCTATATATATAGGGGTATTGGGGGCTTCTCAAAGTACAACTCAATGCAAGCCGGTTGCTTTGCGAAGTTGTCGTTCTCTCTGGTTTGGTAACCGTGAGAGAGCCCAAGCAAGTGCTTCCCGCAAAAGGGAGGTGCAGCAAGGGAAGGACAACTACAGTTGCAACTGGTAGCAGGAGAGTGTGTTGGCGACTAGTACGTCAACAGGAGGGTGCGACTCCTTCCACTTCCTTATGGGACAAGGAGTGTGGAGTTCCAGGTGGTCCGTGTGGACTACTACAGAGGCGGGAGGACACTGCCGCTTAGGAGGACAACTGTCATCCGACAGTCTGGTAGGAGGAGGAGTCGTCAGTCCCGGTGCGACCAGGAGCTGCACAGACACCGTCCAAGACCGGAGTTGAAGACCGCGCATTGCGTGAGGTATTGTCGCCGAGCAAGCCTCGGGACAAGGTATGATTCCACAAACCATCTTTTCCTATTATATAGACGTTGACGCGTTTCCTCGGTATGGGTTGGGGAGAAAAATTTTTGTTTCCGCTGCCTTCTCTGTCTCCCCTAAAACCCAACAGTGGTATCAGAGCCACGTCAGCTGTTCTATATTTTAGGAATATCGATATGATCGATTTTGGTTTGTCGCCTTTATTTATTGCATGCGATGCGAATAATATTGGCTTTATGCATGTCCAATCCTAAATCCACAAATCCCTAATTACATATATGATATGTAATATTAATGCACTCGATACGCGTCGCCCTTAAACGAGTTTTGTGGTGGATGTGTGTAGCATGATTATGGCCTATAAACCCCTATCTGTGTGTGGTTGTTTGTGGTTGCTTGCATCTTGGTCTGCGCACCGATCTTCCCTCTCTTATTCCTGATGTAACTCGAAATAATTCGAGATTCTTTCCTACCTTTGCTCCCCCCGAATGTAACTCGGGGTTTTCTTCTTCTAAGCAATGTATTATTAGGATAGATTTTATTTCCTGTTATGTCGAAGACCGGCGGACATCAAGACGACAGCTGAAATGATCGGTTCAAGGCTTGAACCGATCGGTTGACGTTCCAGACGGTCGGTTCAAGGAGTGAACTGATCGGTTGATGACCGGTTCGAGGAGCGAGACGAGCGGGTGGCGTACATGACGAAATGCACGACGACCAGGCGAACCGATCGGTTGGAGGATCCAACCGATCGGCTGGTGGCACCCAGACGACCGGCTGGAGAGTACAGATCATTCATGTGATGAGTTGATCAACTCGGATGGCAAGGCACAGATGTTCATCTTGTACAGGTTGCATGTGATGTAGACCTAGATGACCGTGATTCCTCTTGGCTCGAGGAATCACATTAGGATGGCCATAATCATCGCTTTTTATCGTTTGTGCATGTTTTCTATGGGATATAGCATGTATATGATACGTACTATGTATTGTGGTGATTGGATATGTATATGTATATAAAAACCAAATCCCTCATTAAAATATTAAGTTTTAGATGCCTTCCAAATGCGACACACGTGAAAAGCTTGTTCGACCAAGTGTGGGCACGCCCTAGCGTGGTGCACCGTCTACCTCGTGGAAGCGTGAAGGATGAATGTGTGGGTCTGCCCTAGCAGGGTGCATATTCATCGTGTTTGCTTTGGGTCGAACTTAACAAGGTGATCTAGATGGGATCTAGTACCTTGAGGCATGTAGATGATCATTGCAAAGAGTTGTATATGACATCTTATCAAGAGTTGCATATGATGCAATTGGCAAAAGTTGCCTACCTGAGAGATCTATGTTGTGGGTGACAGCCCTAGCTGGTCCATGGCTTAGAGGATTTCAGGATCTTGCCCACTAGAAGGTTGTACGCTGCAATCTTCCGAATTGATGGTGAGGGCTATCAATTTGAAGTAAAATAGTGGGAGCGATAATTAATTAAAGGCCTAATTTTATCGTCAACTTTTCAAATCAATCAAATAAGTCAAAAGAGTTTTGGACTGAAATTGCATATATTTCCTTTTGTTAAAATAAATGGTTAATCAAAAAATCATTTTTTTTTGCGATCGGTCTTTGAGACCAACAAATTAAATGGGAATAATTCCACGACTAGTTAGGATGATGATGAGAAGTGTTCTCAATCAAAGAGTGAAAGCTCTAAGTCCTAGTTATACCAGAACCAGATGAACTCGAACCCACCACATCAATGGCTGAAAGTATGCTTATGGAAGCATACCGAGGATGACATTGATGAGGAGTGATTGATGTTGTGTTCTCTGAACTATGAGTTGCAGAGACAACAGGAGACATATGATGTCTCCAAGACACTATCCTAGTATGTCATGACAGAAGGAGATCCAGTAAGGGATTCACACACTCAATGTGATTGGGTATGTTGAATGCCTGACTGAGAAGGATTCCCTCTGAGCCAAGGGTTGGCTATTGGTATGATACTGCAAATGTTGCAAGAATCATGCAATTCATGATAAGCTACAACATGAACAACTTTGACAAGCATTGACAGAGTTGTTGGACATGTTGAGGATAGTAGAGGCAAAGATGAAGAAAGACAAACCATAGTCTTTGATGTGATCAAAGAAAAGGTAATTCTTAAGGGCAAGGATAAGGGCAAAGCTAAGAAGTGTTCTGATGCTAGCCAGAAATCCAAGCCGTCTTCAGCCTCAAGGCACATGGGGAAAGGGTGTATGAGGGATTGCCCTCTAGATCTGGAAGAACAAAAGAAGATGAAGGAGGGGATGGAGATCTCCACCTAAGGTATCATGAAATGAACTGCTTCTTTATCCGAGGTATATGATACCAAGATATGGATATGCCATATATGATATGCAATATCCGCAAAGAAGTGATGGCCTTTGTGAAAGGACCAAGAAAGAAGTACCCATCATTGGAGCAAGTGTTGCTGCCATAGATAGGAGTATCTTTCAGTTTATTTCAGCCTAAAGGGCACGAAATAGAGTTGAGAACTGCTATTTCATATATTGCCAATAGATAGAAACACTTTAATTTGCATATTGTATGACAATGATGGCAATTAATAAAGTTGATGTTTCAATCTTAAAGATATGATCTTTGTGGCAATGCCTTGTTTATCTTGTGATACATGGTATGCATAAGATAAAATGATACCTAAAGTTATTGATAACTCAAACAATCAAATTAGCATCAATCATGAGAAATTCATTTCTAGTTTCCATATGATGGATAAATCTAGACTCTTTTGGTTAGAGAACCAGTAAGAGACATGAATCTCTTGTACATGATTAATCAATCTTCACTAATGGTAGTGGGAGAATGATTGCCCTATTAGGTATAATACATGTGATGTATTTACATACCTATTGGAGCGAATGCTAATACTTCAAATGGTGTTTAGAGAAATACCAATATGAATATCTTGAAGTGTTCAAGATTAACATAAATGAAGTACAAATTTGGTAAAGTATTAATTCTTGATGAGATCAATGAATGAAATACTTGAACCAAATGTTTGAGATCCTTATGAGTGATTATGATAGTGTATCATAGTGAACTCATGATTAAGGCATGGTGATGTCTGAATCAAGAAGGAATCGTACTCTAAGGAGTTAGAGAATGATTATCAAATAACTAAATTCTTCTTAATAAAAGAATACCCCACACTAATAAAGGAAATTAAGAATCACAAGGGTTGTGAGTTCTTATATCCTTAACAGACACACCTCAATTATCTATGTGATGAGTTGTTCATATGATGAGTCAACTATCTAGATGAATATGAGGAATCAGATTTTGAGTTATGGTATAAGACCATTACATCCTAAATGACATCCATGTGAACCATAAGGTATGACCTTGATGGTAGCACTCATTGGATCATATCCATAAGTGCAAATGAGTCTTAAGTGTTAAGACACATGGATAACATTTTGAGAAGGATGATGCTTGTTGATTGCAACTTAATGACTGAGACATTTGGCATATGGATACTAAAACCACATTCCTATGAGGAATAAAACAAGGATGTGTACGTGACACAACCTATAAGGTTTATGAATCCACTAATGCAAATGAAGTCTATAAGTTACAATGGACTAATCAATGTGATTGATTGAGTACAAGCAACTCAGAATTGGATCTTTACTTTGATGATATAGTCAAAGGGTTTGACTGACATCTCAAAGATAAAGAAGGGATCTGTGATTTAGTGGGAGCGTGTTCACATTCCACATGTTGATGTGAAATGGAAATGTTCTTGAATGGAAATCCAAAAGTGGAAATTATCTTTAAGGAAGATAGAGATGTTTCCTATGTGATAGGAATAGAGATCTATAGAGATAGTTCTCGAAAACCTCTTGACATGAAAAGAGAAAGCATACATTGGCAATCTGTACTGAAGGGTTCAGTATACATAGATTCAGTGGGAGAAAACTTGTCCATGTTACATGGAGTTAGTATCCCAAGGCCAACTGTTCAATTCTTATGAAGAATGGGAACACTAAGAATAGATATGGATCTATCATGTATGTAATCATCCCATTATCTTGCATGTATCGACATGGCAAGAACAAAATGCATTCATCATGTTGTATGTAGGACATGACAATATGATGTGCTCATCCTGATAACTCGTATGTGGGACATGACGAGTGGATGTCTGTCTGATTCCAGTAAGGGTTACTGGAATACCATAAGAACTTGATAAGTACTTGGGAAGTACTAGTTCTATGGAGATAAGGAAGAGTTTGATGTAAAGAGTTACATTGATGCGAACTTCCGAAAGGACAGAAAATAAATCGTGAAATATATATAGGATATATAAAAGTGAAAGTTTGTTGATAATTGGAAGTGTTCCAATAAAACCATTTAAAAGGAAATGTCGAGTATCCGTGTGTTAGAGAACATCAGTGGATACTATATGGATCTAGAAGTTCATGAGATGAACTTATAGATATTCCACTCATTGATGACAAGTCTGGAATCCTTGATCATGCAATGTGGCTAAAGGTTAGCAATGGAATACTAGATCGCATATTACGGCAACTCCATCTCATACGTGTGACGTACAGTGAAGAGATGAGAGACATGCAATATATACTGACTTTGGCAAGGTGTTGCCATTACTCACTATGTTCGCACTAGAGCACAGTAACATGTGGGATATGTTTGAAGATCACTATGAATATGATTCAAGGGTGATTGGCTCGCAGTGCAAGTGGGAGTCTGTTGGTATGTATGCCCTGAGAGCCAATCATGGGATGATTGGTGGGATACATTAAGATTGATTTGATAAACATCAAAGGCAAGCTTCCAATTCTTTCTGGTTCAGTCATATGAGATAGTGATAGAACAGATTGAATGTCTAGAGAATGACAGTACTCAATGACGTATGCCTTCAGGTTCATGACCTGAATGATGAGATCATACGGATGCTAAGAGTTTGTACATTCTTGTTATGTCCCTAGTCGGATGTCATTGTGGAAGGTAGATAGACAGCAATGACACACAAGACTAGATTGTGGTGTTGGTTGATGACAGAATCTCATTAGTCATGATATAGAGATATCAAACCAAACACATAGGTACTTGTTAGAGAACAAGGTACCAGACAGACCCACCGTGAGTTTGACACATGGAACCATGAGATGGTAGTCACAGTCAGTACTCACAATGATGGTGGTGAGTGTGATTCTTAGACCTGAAATCACTACACTCAACACATGTCGTTGGGCACACTTTGACATCATCAAACGCAGTCTTGAAACATGGGTTGTTATAAAGGTGATGATTGGGTGGCTTTGACACATGGGGCTTTTGAGGGGTGAGGGATAGATATGGGATTTGTCCCTCCTGAGGGAGTTTGATATCCAAGGCCACTTGATGAGTAGGATTGAGATAGTCGCGTGCACGCATGTGTGAATCAGTATGTGATATTGATGTCATACATATCTCCTTCAATCTGCTCTGAGATCAAGAAAGTGAATGAACGTTGACAGGATGACTGTTCCATGCCTTGAGTTCATTCGGGATATCAGTGACAAAGGAATTATACATTCACTATAACACCACTCACGGATTGTAGGATGAAAGTTGTTCTCCAACTTTCTATTTTCACTTGGGTAGCACTGATGTGTGACTAGGCACCGCTCTTTGCTTGTGAAGTCATAAGTGTTATGGGCATTCACTGCCAACGTGAAATGGACCTGCAGGGTCACACACATAGGATTTAACCTAGAAGAGGAGTTTTGTCCACAAAGTAAGGTTTAGATTGATTACTAAAGGAGTTTAGTAGTTCAATTAAACACTCAATCAGTCGATAGCTCAATATCATATGGTTCAAGGTGTTGGACGCATTGATTGGAGTATCGGATTGATTGAAATCGCAATTGACTGATTTTGCCCAACCAGTGCTCCCAACCGATCGGCTCATGTGATGAACCGGTCGGCTGAGGTGCTGAACCGGTCGGCTGGAGTGTCCAGGCCGATCGGCTCATGCCCAAGTTGAAACGACCGGTTCAAGAGTTGAACCGATCGGCTCAACTGGTGCAACCGACCAGTTGGGAAAGTCATGTCGGCAAGAATTTTCCTTTGGTTTCAAATTGCCCAATTCGATTGGGAATAACATTGGTATACGATACCAATTGAGAACGAAACAAGGAAAGTCTTTTTGAGCCGGATTAGGACCATGAACCGATCGGTTCAGGGCACCAACCGATCGGTTGGAGTGCCCCAAACGATCGGCTCAGGTCCAACCGATCAGCTCAATGGCCGAACCGATCGGTTCAGTTGTGAACTGATCATTTCAAGTTGCGAACCGGTTTCTTTTTGTGGAAAATTCTCGAACCCTTCTACTCCTGCTTTAGTCCCATATTGTCGGGCACAGAGAACCCTGTCCCATGACCCGCCTATATATATAGGGGTATTGGGGGCTTCTCAAAGTACAACTCAATGCAAGCCAGTTGCTTTGCGAAGTTGTCGTTCTCTCTGGTTTTGGTAACCGTGAGAGAGCTCGAGCAAGTGCTTCCCGCAAAAGGGAGGTGCAGCAAGGGAAGGACAACTGCAGTTGCAACTGGTAGCAGGAGAGTGTGTTGGCGACTAGTACGTCAACAGGAGGGTGCGACTCCTTCCACTTCCTTGTGGGACAAGGAGTGTGGAGTTCCAGGTGGTCCGTGTGGACTACTACAGAGGCGGGAGGACACTGCCGCTTAGGAGGACAACTGTCATCCGACAGTCCGGTAGGAGGAGGAGTCATCAGTCCCAGTGCGACCAGGAGCTGCACAGACACCGTCCAAGACCAGAGTTGAAGACCGCGCATTGCGCGAGGTATTGTTGCCGAGCAAGCCTCGGGACAAGGTATGATTCCACAAACCATCTTTTCCTATTATATAGACGTTGACGCGTTTCCTCGGTATGGGTTGGGGAGAAAAAAAATTTGTTTCTGCTGCCTTCTCTGTCTCCCCTAAAACCCAACAGTACGGCCCGACCTAATCATCATGTTCTATTCCATTGCATGAAAGTCGAGAGCTGAAAGAGGAGAAAGGAGATGAGACAACCACGTTTCTGACGATTTGGGCATCTCCAGTGGGCGGATTTGCATCTACAGATAGCAAATCGAGAGGTTCTTCAGAGGGAGTCATCCGGAAGAGCTTCTTCAGGGGGGTACTTTAGTTTTCTAATGTTTCCCATGATTACTTTTCTTCTCCCATGTGTAAAGAAACTAAAATCATGTGAGACTAATCCCCTTATTCCTTAGGATTCGGGAGTAGTCTGGTTTTGTAATGTAATTGACGATTATGATTTCACATACATGTTTCTCTTAATTTTTGGACATATTTCTATGAGAGCATCATGAATTATATGTGCTTGATCACCATAGGTAGTTGTTTAGACCGTTAATTGCTTCAAGGGAGGGACTAAGGGTTGCAAAACTCATAGATTTACACATTTTATATTGCTCCTTGAGAAAGGGCTTACAAATGTGAAGAGAATAACCCAGAGATTTTGGTAAAGCACCTAACTAATAACACAATTGCTATGAGAGTGGGATTGGTATTACAATATGTAGTGAATTATGCTACGAGAGGGGGTAATTCTTTCTACATGTCTCTTTGTCCAGGGTTAGGAGAGATTAATATTAATGAAATAATGTTAATTACAATGTGAACCGTGGTGAAACCACAATCCCAAAGAATTCATTCCACTGTGATCACAACCAGAAATCTTAATTTTAATTCTTGTAATTTAGTCATTAAATCAACCAAATCACTCTTTCTATCGGCCTAGCTGATTGAGTCATTGTTAGTAGTAGTCTCTGGGTACACGTTTTCTTCGTGTTCAATATTTGAGCATCTTTAGGCCTATAATACATTGATACATGCACTTGTCTTTTTTACGTGTAGTATACGCGCATCAAGTTTTTGGCATCGTAGCCACGGAAAACGGTGTATCCAACACTACGAGTGTTGTGACCGGGCACTCTAGGTCACAATTTTTTATTTATTTTTCTTTTACCATTTCTAAACTGAAATCTAATTTTTTATTCAACCACTAGTATTGATTTCTCATAGATTTCACTAATTTCATGTATTAGTGTATGGTGAAGATGAGAAGCATCGGTTACAGAGGCTCATCTCCATAGAGTGCATTTCAGGAGGATTTCTTACGCAGAGCATAGGAGTATAATGGCTCTACTCCAAGGTTGATCCAGACTCCACTAGATGAAACTCCGCCACCTCCAGAAGCATAACCAGAACAAGTAGCAATGGGTGACGTAGAATTTGAAGAGCAGACCATCTGGGAGAAACAAAGGCATCTTCTACTACAGCTCTGTTGGGGCCAATCAAAAGGCAGGCTATCAATGTGGGCAGTTACAAGATAGACCCTATTTTGGTGGCGCTGGTTAAATCACAAGCATTTCATGGCCACAACACTGAGGACCCAATGACGCACATCAACAACTTTGTAGAGACTTCCTTCATTGGAAGACAATGCAAAGTCATGGTTTGTGAACCTATCGCCAAAGTCAATAGAAACCTAGGATCAGATGATAAACGTCTTCTTTGAGTGTTACTTTCCACCGTAAAAGACAAATGAGTTGGTTAGAAAGATCTACAATTTCAAGCAGTAGGCGAAAGAGTCATATTCTAAAGCATGGGAGAGGTTTCAGAACATGATGGGGAAGGTTCATCATCATGGGATCTATCTTTACAGCAAAGCAAAGACTTTCTACTATGGGCTGCACAAATGAGAGAGGACCACACTTGATAGTGTTGGTTCAAGATTTTTCCTCAATAAAAAGCCGTCCATATGTCATGAGATTCTGAATAACATGGCTAAAAATCAGTCATGGGGTGATGAGAGAGAAGTCTCGGAATTAGTTAAAAGCATCAGGGAGTCTAAAGTCATCATGGCATTGAGTGAGAAGTTGGACAATCTCATAAGGAAGATTGAGCAAAAATCTGGCACCTCATTTTAGAGGTGAAGAGGAGGATTGCATGTACCTACATCAGCAGTATCAGCAAGACAGGGGCCCCAGTGAGATAGATAAAATTGAAGACATGCTAGGTAGGCTAGTGAGTCAAAATGAGACCTTACTGGACCATACAAAACGAGTACAGCAGAATCATGAGGCTCGGATCTATAATCTTGCTAAACAAATCTCTCAACAGGCAGTAGAGGTGGCATCCATAAAGAAGCCCATTCAGCAAGAATTTCTTGGAAACACAGAGACATCTCATCAGCATCACCAAGTAAAGTTTATCTCTGTGGTCAAGGAGCCATAACATCTTACTGAGGAGTCAACAAAGTAGCACACTCCAGAGTCGTATTGGGTGTATGTGCCTAAGGTTCCATATCCATGCAGCCTATATGGAAAGCCAGGAGGATGTAGGATGCCAATGCAGTATGATCACACATGCACCTCAGTTGATACAGGGTCAGTACAAAGTGACAAGGAGACTGCATCTTCACTGGCTTTGCTGGGTAAGGAACTTCAAAGTTCCACCACTATTATATCACTACCTCTAGTTCCAAAAAAGGTGCCTATGCAACAAGAACATGTGAAGGTTCTATTCCGTAGTGGAATAGTCACAGTCAATAAGGAGGAACCCACAAGTCAAAAGGAGCATCCACAGGACATTCCACCCACAGGATATGTGTCACATTCTATCCCAAAAGATGGTGTTGAAGCAAGCTTAGGGGAGGAGATCCCTAATGTTCCATACGCTCCACTAGATAAGTGTGTAGAGAAGCCAGATGTGCCATCCCTGGATAGTCTGAAGTCGAGGAAAGAGGAAAGGTAATTTAAGAAGTTCTTAGACATCTTTCAAAAGTTCCACATCAACATCCCACTCGTGGAGGTGATAGAGAAAATCCCTGCATATGGAAGATTCTTGAAGAAAATCATCAACAAGAAAAGATGGATAAAAGATATAGATGTCTTGTGTGCTACTGAAGTGATGAGTGCAATGATCCAAGGAAAATTTTCGATGAAAAGAAAGGACCTAGGGTGTTTCTACATCCCTTATTCTATAGGCAATCAACATTTTCAACAAGCACAATGTGACTCTGCGGAAAGCATTAATCTCATGCCCCTTACTACCTTCCAGAAGTTGGGATTGAAGAAACTGATGAAGATATCCATGACAATCCATTTGGTGGATGGATCTATTGTGAGTCAGTATGGGATATGCGAGGATGTTCTAGTCAAAGTCGATAAATTCATCTTTCCTGTTGGTTTTGTGGTCATGGATATGCATGAGATACGAGGATCAGAGATGTTGTTAGGAAGGTGGTTCCAAGCTATGACCGACGTGATCACTGCTTTGGTAGAGGCTATTTGCTACTCGGGATAGATGATGATAGAGTGGAGTTCAGACTTCCAAATGAATCTTCACAACCATCCCGTGACAACCTCGGCTGAAGAAAACTCATCTTGTCGAGCCTAGGACATTAAACAAGGGTGCCTATGGGAAGCAACCCATTTTCATTTTTGTTATTTACTATTTTTTAGGTCTTTTTATTAGTTACATTTCATATTTTCCTTCTTAGATTTTAGTGAAGTACCTTAATGCTCTTGTTTGGTGTGCAGACAGAGTCAAAGTCAATAGTACCAACACCCAAGTCGGTACTATCGACTCCTTATCAGGTTAAAGTCTGTAGAAAGTCGATACTACTGACACCAAAGTCGGTATACTATTCTCTAAAAAATCACAGGACTCCGAGAAAGTAAGTCGGTACTACCAACACCCAAGCCAGTACTACCAACTTTTCTCAGCAAAAGATTTACAGAGCTACATAAAAGGTTGTAGATACCACCAACACACATGTCAGTGGCACCAACTTTTATAGCTCAAAGAAAGATAGAGAATGTCATATCTTGGTACCACCGAGACAAAAATTGGTGGCACCAACAAGAGGGATATATGCTAGCATAACTTGATCCAAAAAGCCACCAATCATCTACCACCACCGCCCTTTAGAGAAACTGGTACCCCTCCTTCCACTTCTAGGATTGAATTTTGACTATGAGGACATAGTCAAGTACAAGCTTAGTGGGGTGTTGGAATGGCTTTATCTTTATTTTGTTTTTTAGTTGTTATTAGTTTTTTTTATAATTTGTAGGATCAACGTCTATCTAGTGTAATAGTGGAGCTCGATTCATGATTTTTGTCATCTTCATGTGTTTTTGTACTTTTGTAATGGAAATTTAAAATATATATAACCTAAATTTGCAAAGTCTAAGACAACATCACCTAGAGGAAATGTATGGGTTAGTCGGCTTTTGGACACTTGATGTGAATGAAAATATTAATTATTCATATGATGTGGATGAAGATGGGGTTTGAGCCTGAGTTGATCAAACAATTAACGAGACCTTAAATTGAAGTTTTAGAAAGAAATCCTAAGGCTACCATGTACACAGGTCAGTGGCAGAGGGACATATCATATCTTAAGAAAGGCATTGTCTCTTAATCTTGTGATCCCATCCATTTTTCCATCCAATTGATCCACCACCTTAAGATGATCAAGTAACTTGAATTATTTCCTCTTGATTTCATTACTTAGCATGATAGGTGACATGATAGTTAGTTTCATTTTATCGCATTAGTTGGCAAAAAAGTTTGTATGCATATCATTTAGTTGCATAACAAATTCCATGTAGATTGCATCCTTTTTGCATCATTCATTCTTACATCATATATGCATGTTGTTTTCTTCTAAAATTAAAAGTGTAGGGATACACATCCATACCTGTAAAAATAATTTTAAAAAAATAAAATTTGATTAGTGTAGTGAAGCCCGAGCATACTCTTCAATCATGCTCGAATATGGGCCAATAAAAAAAGAGAAAGAAAATTTTGATAAAGAGGTAGGAAGGATGCCCTACTTATAAGCTCTGGATGTTCTTCAAAAGAAGATGAACTTGTGTACATGATGTATTCTCGACTTATAAGCTCTGGATGTTCTTCAGTTGTATACATCATTCCACCCACAATAGTAGGCATTAGGATTCATGCTTTTACTCACATTCACCGTATAGGTTCATCACATTTTATTTTTGCATAAATGATTTGGATGTTACTTGTGAATCACCATAAGCCACCTATTCCATCATGTCCATTGCTCTTATTGATAGGCCACATATATGATTGATCTTATCATTCATTCTTATAAGGAGAACTACTTCCAGGTAGTTGGTATTAGGAAAGAGCAATGCAGATAGGAAATCACATGATGTACCAAGTGAATTCTTGATTGACTATGATATTAAATGCTCTATCAATAGTGTTTTATTGATCGAAGGGTGGACATCTTTGGTCATTTGAGAGTATTTGATTGTTCAGTGATTAGTATAGGTTGGTTTGGGACCGCCAGGTGGTGATAGTTGAGAATGGAAATTCATATTTTGTGTCCTTTTTCTGACTTGTCTCAAATAGATCCGAGGGTGTGTTGCCGAAGGACGAGCAACATTTAATCTTAGAGGAGTTTGATGCACTAAAATTTTGTCGTTCTCACGTGTTGCTTATTATGGATTTTTGTGCACTTATTGTTCATTTTGATATCATTTGTGCATTATTTATCATCATTATCCTATGACACTTAATTGCATCAAATAGATATAATTTTAATGTTCCTGATAGATTTATTATTATTTGGGAGCTTATGTTCATTTTTGTAGATTTGTAGGTGAATCTACAAGAAACTACACAGCTCGGTACTACTGACCTGCCGGTTGGTGGTACCAACACTTGATGAAAAAGGAACAAGTGAACTTGAGAAAACTAGGTAGTACTGACGAAGGAAGTCGATACTATCGACAACTTTACAGAGAGGACTTAGAAATTTTTGAGAAATCTCAATACTAGTGACATCAACTCGGTAGTACCGACAACTGCAAAGGGGGGCACGACTTATCAAGGGCGTCGGTACTACCGACACTCAGTCGGTAGTACCGACTCAGTGGGATCAGGCCAAATCTGAAATCGCAGTTAATCCAATGGTTGAGAATTAATTTCGCCCTAAGTCACTTCTATGACTTAGAGGGAGTTCGTCCAGCCTAATCATCACGTTTTATTCCATTGCACGATAGTCGAGAGCCGAGAGAGGAGAAATGAGAGGATATGGTCACATTTTGAACAATTTGAGCACCTCTGCTGGATTTGCAACCAGAGGAGAACAAATCGTCACATTCTTCATAGGGAGTCATACGGAAGAGCTTCTCCACAATGTTACTTTAGTTTTATAATCTTTCCCAAGATTTTCTTCTCTTCTCCCATGTGTAAAGCAACTAAAATCATCTGAGGTTAATCATGTTGTTCCTTAAGATCAGGGAGTAGCCCGGTTTTATATTGTAATTGATGATTATGATTTAATATACATGTTTCTCTTAATTTCTGGACATATTTCTATGAGAGCATCATGAATTATATGTGCTTTATCACCATAGGTAGTTGTTTAGACCGCTAATTTCTTCAACAGAGGGATCAAGGGTTGGAAAACTCATAGATTTATACATTTTATATTGCTCCTTGAAAAAGGGCTCTTATGAATGTGAAGAGAATAACCCAGAGATTTCAGTAAAGTGCCTAACTAATAACACAACTGCTACGAGAGTGGGGTTGGCATTAGAATGGGTAGTGAATTACACTACGAGAGTGGATACTTGCTACAGGTCTCTTTGTCTAGGGTTAGGAGAGATTGATATTAATGAAATAATGTTAATTGCAATGTGAACCATGGTGAAACCACAATCCTAAGGAATGTATTCCACTTGTGATCACAACCAGTGATCTTAGTTTTAATTCTTGCAATTTAATCATTAAATCAACCGAATCACTTTTTTTCATCAGCCTAGCTGATTGAGTCATTGTTAGTAGTAGTTTTTGGGTACACGTTTTCCCCGTGTTCAAAATTTGGGCTTCTTTAGGCCTATAGTACATTGATACGTGCACTTGCATTTTTGATGTGTAGTATACATGCATCAACTATACAGTTTGGGAATGGACCAAATGCATAGTACACTAGGATGTCCTATGCTAATAATTGTTATGTCATAAATGAAGTCTCTATCACCCTATCATTGCCTTATTTATGTCTTTGGGACGAGCTAGGCATCATCCTCAATTGTAATCACTAGTTGGTATTGTCATCTTGTTAGCTATTTGATCTTCATGGTGTTTGCATTTTACCAGTTGATCAAGTAGGATGGTTAGTTGATCAGCTAGCTACTTGTGGAAGATTGTTGTAGCTCGAATAATGGCAACAGGTCGACTAGTTGAGTAAGTCAATTGATTGGTTATTTTTGTAAACTTCTATGATCTTTATTCGATTTATTAGTCAAAATGATGTTTAGGATTTTTTCTTATGCTTTTGATGTGACTATAAGTAGCGGACTAGGTGAGCTAGTATATCAACTAGTCTATCATAGAGACGCCAATTATCCTCGTGTGCTGACATAAAGGCCAACATGCCAAATTGTAATCTTTTGGAAGCATGGGGGGTAATTGAAGACATGGGAAATTGGTCCTTAACTAAATTAAACATATCAAGTTCTCTTCTCCAACATTTTCATTGGAACTGCAACCAAAACATGAACATCTCTCAAATTTAAAAAAATTAGCAAAAGTCACAAAACAAACAAAGACCTAAGTGAAATGAAACAATGTTAGCAAAACTAGATATGAAAAAATACTAAAACTATGGGGAACAGACAGGGAGATCCTATAATCCAAGCTACAAACGGTATACGACAGGGAGATCGTTTGGCACCGTACCTATTCGTCATTGCTATGCAGGGGCTGACAGCTATGCTAACAAGGGAAGAACAATGTGGAAATATTCAAACTTTCCAGGCAGGTCAATGCTCTATTTCTCATCTGCTCTTTGCAGATGATCTTCTGTTGTTCACGAGGGCAGATGAAAATAATGTGAAAGGTATCTTAAATTGCCTGCAGAAGTTTAGCATTTACTCCGGACTCAACTTGAATCCAGCCAAAAGCCAACTATTCCTAAGCGCATCTACTCAAGAGTCCTTAGCCACCCTCATGGGTGTTAATAAATTTGTATTGCATGTCAAATATTTGGGACTTCCACTCTTCATTGGGAGATTGACGAAGAGTATGTGCCAACCTCTTATTGACAAGATAAAGAACAAGTTAGATGCATGGAAAGCTAGAATTCTATCTATGGCTGGCCAACTTGAATTAATCATCTCAACGTTGTCTGCATATCACTTGTTCTGGTCCAGCATGTTTCCATTACCTAAAGCTACCATAGATGAAATTGAGCGACTATGCACACAGTTCTTGTGGGGAGACAGGGATGAAGAATCTCATCTACACACCATTGCTTGGGACAATGTTTTCTCGCCAAAAAAGGAAGGGGGTTTAGGCATTCACAGAATTGCAGATTGGGTCTGTGCAGGCCTGATCAAGAATCTATGGGATGTGGCTAATAACAAAAATACCCTTTGGGTCAGATGGATACACAACAGATACATAGAAAAGGGTTGTTCTATCTGGTCTTGTGTTTCTAAACAATCGCACAGCTGGCTTTGGATATCTGTACTCAGACAACGTGATGCAATTGGGAACCTTGTAAGATTTGACATTGGTCAAGGTACCAACATTTCTTTGTGGGGTGATCCTTGGATACATGGAAACTACTTGGAACATTGTATAGGTAACGGCCTGATGATGAAAAACAATTTCGGAAAGAATATGTGACGTCCCCGGATTTTCTAAAACTTAATTTGATGTGTGACGTCCAAATTGAAACCCTCACCTCAGCAAGAATCCCAATTTAAACGCCCCACACTAGGCTAAGAAGAAGAAAATCAAGGGAGTCAGAAGGAAACACAGTAGCACATGTACATGAACAATAATAAAACCATACACACATGTTCACCATTCAACATATAATTACAACATGAATTGTTACAACATTTGATATTACACATTGAAAGGTAAACTTATACATATACACGTACTACCTCTAAACTACAGGATCTTAAGACAACAGGTCCACCTGTACATCAGCTCTCCACACAACTCTCACTATCCTGGATCTTCAAGAGCATAACCACAACCTATACAAAAGATTACATGTGGTACACGTCAGCACAATATTTCATGAATATTGTACTGAGTACGCCTACGTGTCTTTTTATATACCTCTCATCATATCTTGGCAATAAGATAAAACTAATATACTTGGCAGTAACAGAAGAATATAAGAAAAATGTATACTTGCACAAAGATATTCATTAACAAAAGAGAACACATATTTTAAGCTCATTTTCCATTATATTCTTGTGCATCCGCCTATCAATGGGATAGATGCATTCAGGCCTTATGATCCGCTTACCAAAGAGATAGATCATTGTACATGTGATCCGCTTACCAAAGAGATAGATCACTCACTAGCACTATGCTTACCAAAGAGATATAGTGCTTTCATATAATGGAACAGATATATTATGTTTCATGTGTTCATAGCCATAAGTACAAAAAATCAGGCAACATATCATACAAGAACAATCATTTCATCCAATACCATATGCCAAGTATTTTACTACCCATGCATATAAAACAAGCATATTGTATAATAAGCCAAGTAAGAGGTAATGGCGTACCTTCCAAAGAGATAAACCTAATCATCATATCCTCATGTCAACTATGTATCCCAGGTCAATCCTGATTAAGACAAGATCACATACGATCATCAGGTTCTCATCATCTTACATCTCATATTAACCCTAATCGTGCTCATTAGGGTTTTACGTAGTCTCTTTAGGATATTCTCATGATTACTTGTATTCTTGTCTTGTGATTATCTCACTGATATCATTTTTCAGATTTCATCTCATTATCAAAGTTCATCATCTGAACATTAGGTTCCATGTATTTTTGTGTGTCCATTAATCATATCTTATACGCATTATACATATTAGGGTTACAACCCATGTATTTAGGTTTCATCTTCATGTAATATGAATTATGTTCATCATTATGATCTCATAATTAAAACTGAGTTTAAATATATTGATATGAGCTTCCTCTGTAAATTTCATCATTTATTGACCATGTATGCATTTATTGCATTATCTTTAGTGTTATTAGCCCTAATTAGCCATATTAAGCAAATTACATGATTTCATACATCATCATGACCATAACTGACATCAGGTGCATTATAAACATTATTATGGAGTTACTGACATTTTTCCATAATTTTATGCTATCATTTGCTATTTATTATCCACTAAACAAGCATTACACATCTTTCATGATATCACAGAGGTTTGAGCATCAAAAGCCTGATATTATGATCTCATCTTGTTCTAATTATTTTTCTGAACATTTTAGTATATTGTTTGTATTTTTCTGATGAGCGAGCTAATTTCTATGATTTATTGAAGATCTGAGCAATATCAGATTATTTACCTCATATGGCCAATAGTGTCTCGCCATGTGTCCACTTGGGTTGGCATGCATCCATTCCTTGTTGCGGCCGGTTCTTGGTTGGACCTGTCTGGTTCAACGGTTGGTCTAGTTGTTTTGTTGGTTCGGACCCTGTTCTTTTCTTTCTTATCTCTCTCGTTCTCCCGATGCTTGCGTGCGTTGTGCCCTGGAAACGGCCACCGTCGTGTGGTTCTCCTATCTGGCATCAACCTACCGCTGCGGCTTGGACCTCCGGTGAGCTCGAGTCCTATAGCGGCACCGACCTCACACCTCTCTGCCTTAGTGATCTCAGAGTCAGGTGCCGGCCGGTGCGTCGTGTGTGTCTGATTCCGGCGCCGTCACTTGCTCTCAGTGCGGAGCTTCCTGGAATAGCCGCCGCCGTAGTCTGCTCAAGGCGCTGCAGCATAGCTACAACCTCTTCCTCCTCCTTCGATGACTTCCGCACGACGCTACACCTGTGTATCACAGTTGCCGCTGACTCCGCCCACAAGAGCCTGTGCTCCTCTGCTCCAGCGCTATCATCGCCGCTATGAGCTCCGACTAGCAAAAGTCTGCTAGATCTCCTTCCTCACTCAAACTAGCTAGTTGCACGACATCAAAAATCTTAGCCTAGATTAATACATCCAAAACTACACTCCTCAACTATTATATATCCTACAGTTAATTTCTCCAAAGTGGCACATATCTAGGTATATGAACCATGATATCAACATAAATCAATAACCAAACATTACCAAAGCACTTATCATTCTTAAGATAACTCAACATTCATGGATTCACTTATGTCATTGGATATTCAAAAGGTTCCAAAAGTTCACTCCATTACATCCAACACACCTTAAAAGATATTCTGTCCTCGGAATTAAGCCAGAAAAACCCACTTTGTCACATCATATACATCTTAAAAGAACTTTCATCCTCGAAAGACAATCATACTCGTAATCCAAGGAGAACTACCATGTCTTCATCCACATGTGGGCACTATTCTATGTGTATCATATCCGCAAAGGTTACCTAGAACCATGTATCCAAAGCACTATTAGGGGGGTTTACAACCATCTTGGTGCACAAACACTCCATTCAAGGTTAAACTCAAGGTTTAGAAACTTAGGTTATGTCATTACATCTTTCATATTATAGGATTTTCATCCTCATTTTACCCAAGCATTAAACATTAACATATACTTCTTATGAGGGGGTTACATGCAATTAACTCACGTTATCCATATAGATCATATCAAGGTGTCATCATCATTATGTTGTGCTAACTATCAAACTATATTTTTCATCTTTATTAAGCACTAAGATTAACACCTCATGTAACATATTTCATTCATATGATCTTATTTCATTTTTCATAATAAAATTTCAACATTTACTAGAGATTTCATCACAAGATTAGCCACATATTCATATTATTATCATTATTCATGTATGTGGTTAATCATTTATACATTGATATCTATAAAACTGTCTCTAGTTTTCCATCATGCCATATAGCACATCTTGAGATTAGATCACATCTCTACATGTATTATATCATGGTTGTGCTAAACAAACTTATGTGAGTGGCTTGTTAAACATATGTCAAAACTTTTATCTAGTCCAACTAAGGTTTTCCTGACCCATATCATGAGGGTATTTCCATGCTCAGCCTCTTTGAGCTAAAACAACTTTCTAAACATCTCATATGTACAAACTATATCTTCCCTCTAGGTCTAGGGTTCTCAGGTATACCTCATTGGCACTAGAGATAGCCTTATAAGCTCTAGCCACATAAGCACAAACCAAAACATGCTATGACCTCCTCTTCATAGGTCTCTACCCATGAAACATCTTACCCAAAGCTCTCTTATATACACCACTAGATTCCTATATGGGAAACCACCAACCCGAGCACGAGGCTTCACAGAAACTAACATATCTACCTCCTCCAGGGTCTTGGGCTCTCTCTCCCTCACCCAGATGGTAGGCACTCATCTTCATGTTCACATATGCACATATAGCCAGCCTCTCTCTGACTCCAGGGTTTGATCCTCCCAAGGACATCTAGGGTTCAACATAACTATAGGAATCATGCATAAAGCAACTCAACTCAATCACTCAGGAGTATTCTAGTTTAGGACATATCATATCACATATTTCTCATATCATGGAGTCTAGGTTCTCTGACCTTCTCCCTGTGGGTCTCGCTCTCTTTTGAGCTAACCCCCAAACTGGTCCTAACACTAGAGGTCCTCCTTTGTAAAAGAGCTTGAGGCTCATGCTGACTCACAACTTGTCTTAACTTAACATATCTTATCTCATAAAAGAATGCATACTTGCATCATCAAAACTTATCTCAAATCCTCAAAACTGAACTTAAGTCCTCAAAGACAAACATATATCATCATAAACATCTTGTATCATCTATATAAGACTTACATCATATCATCTAAACTTATTTCGTCTATTCCAACTATCACATATACCAAACAAGGCTCTAGACATCTAATCTAGAACTACTCTCTCTTCTAGACTGATGTCATTCACTTTCACTTAGGTTGCATGACCACCTCCTACTCGTACATGTGTGGGGACACATTTTTATAATATATATATATATATATATATATATATATATATTAAAATATTATATAGTTTTTCTCCGATAAAACAAGCGTCAGAGAAAACTATCGAGGTTCGATCCGTTTGGAATCAAAAACCAAATCCTGAAAATGAGTGTCCCACACATAGTAGAGAGTCCAGTGTCATGAAAACTAAGGAAAAGGGGTGAGAACATGGTGTAGACTAGTGTAGCTACTCTAGACAACGAGCGTCATATGTCTAGGGTTTCTCTTCCTTTGATGCACATCATTTCCAAATAGTGCAACGTCCCATACCGCTGCACTACAAGGAAAGAATGACATCTAAGGACTTGCTACTCAACAAGCACCAGTCTAGACCTAGTTCTCAGACATCGAGGTGCTAACCTAGAGGCTAGGTCAGATCTAGTCTCTAAAAGATGACTAATCTAACCCTAAAAGATTATTAAGTTCAAAGTTCTTTAGTTTTGAGTTGCATAATGAGAAAATGTTGGGCTTTGCTATTGTTCATGCTCTGATACCACCTGTGACGTCCCCGGATTTTCTAAAACTTAATCTGATGTGTGACGTCCAAATTGAAACCCTCACCTCAGCGAGAATCCCAATTTAAACGCCCCACACTAGGCTAAGAAGAAGAAAATCAAGGGAGTCAGAAGGAAACACAGTAGCACATGTACATGAACAATAATAAAACCATACACACATGTTCACCATTCAACATATAATTACAACATGAATTGTTACAACATTTGATATTACACATTGAAAGGTAAACTTATACATATACACGTACTACCTCTAAACTACAGAATCTTAAGACAACAGGTCCACCTGTACATCAGCTCGCCACACAACTCTCACTATCCTAGATCTTCAAGAGCATAACCACAACCTCTAAATCAAGGGAGTCAGAAGGAAACACAGTAGCACATGTACATGAACAATAATAAAACCATACATACATGTTCACCATTCAACATATAATTACAACATGAATTGTTACAACATTTGATATTACACATTGAAAGGTAAACTTATACATATACACGTACTACCTCTAAACTACAGGATCTTAAGACAACAGGTCCACCTGTACATCAGCTCGCCACACAACTCTCACTATCCTGGATCTTCAAGAGCATAACCACAACCTATACAAAAGATTACATGTGGTACACGTCAGCACAATATTTCATGAATATTGTACTGAGTACGCCTACGTGTCTTTTTATATACCTCTCATCATATCTTGGCAATAGGATAAAACTAATATACTTGGCACTAACAGAAGAATATAAGAAAAATGTATACTTGCACAAAGATATTCATTAACAAAAGAGAACACATATTTTAAGCTCATTTTCCATTATATGCTCGTGCATCCGCCTACCAATGGGATAGATGCATTCAGGCCTTATGATCCTCTTACCAAAGAGATAGATCATTGTACATGTGATCCGCTTACCAAAGAGATAGATCACCCACTAGCACTACGCTTACCAAAGAGATATAGTGCTTTCATATAATGGAACAGATATATTATGTTTCATGTGTTCATAGCCATAAGTACAAAAAATCAGGCAACATATCATACAAGAACAATCATTTCATCCAATACCATATGCCAAGTATTTTACTACCCATGCATATAAAACAAGCATATTGTATAATAAGCCAAGTAAGAGGTAATGGCGTACCTTCCAAAGAGATAAACCTAATCATCATATCCTCATGTCAACTATGTATCCCAGGTCAATCCTGATTAAGACAAGATCACATACGATCATCAGGTTCTCATCATCTTACATCTCATATTAACCCTAATCGTGCTCATTAGGGTTTTACGTAGTCTCTTTAGGATATTCTCATGATTACTTGTATTCTTGTCTTGTGATTATCTCACTGATATCATTTTCCAGATTTCATCTCATTATCAAAGTTCATCATCTGAACATTAGGTTCCATGTATTTTTGTGTGTCCATTAATCATATCTTATACGCATTATACATATTAGGGTTACAACCCATGTATTTAGGGTTCATCTTCATGTAATATGAATTATGTTCATCATTATGATCTCATAATTAAAACTGAGTTTAAATATACTGATATGAGCTTCCTCTGTAAATTTCATCATTTATTGACCATGTATGCATTTATTGCATTATCTTTAGTGTTATTAGCCCTAATTAGCCATATTAAGCAAATTACATGATTTCATACATCATCATGACCATAACTGACATCAGGTGCATTATAAACATTATTATGGAGTTACTGACATTTTTCCATAATTTTATGCTATCATTTGCTATTTATTATCCACTAAACAAGCATTACACATCTTTCATGATATCACAGAGGTTTGAGCATCAAAAGCCTGATATTATGATCTCATCTTGTTCTAATTATTTTTCTGAACATTTTAGTATATTGTTTGTATTTTTCTGATGAGCGAGCTAATTTCTATGATTTATTGAAGATCTGAGCAATATCAGATTATTTACCTCATATGGCCAATAGTGTCTCGCCATGTGTCCACTTGGGCTGGCATGCATCCATTCCTTGTTGCGGCCGGTTCTTGGTTGGACCTGTCTGGTTCAACGGTTGGTCTAGCTGTTTCGCTGGTTCGGACCCGGTTCTTTTCTTTCTTATCTCTCTCGTTCTCCTGATGCTTGCGTGCGTTGTGCCCTGGAAACGGCCGCCGTCGTGTGGTTCTCCTATCTGGCATCAACCTACCGCTGCGGCTTGGACCTCCGGTGAGCTCGAGTCCTATAGCGGCACCGACCTCACACCTCTCTGCCTTAGTGATCTCAGAGTCAGGTGCCGGCCGGTGCGCCGTGTGTGTCTGATTCCGGCGCCGTCACTTGCTCTCAGTGCGGAGCTTCCTGGAATAGCCGCCGCTGTAGTCTGCTCAAGGTGCTGCAACATAGCTGCAACCTCTTCCTCCTCCTTCGATGACTTCCGCACGACGATGCACCTGTGTATCACAGCTGCCGCCGCTTGGTCCTGGTGCCGCTGACGCCGCCCACAGGAGCCTGTGCTCCTCTGCTCCAGCGCTATCATCGCCGTTATGAGCTCCGGCTAGCAAAAGTCTGCTAGATCTCCTTCCTCACTCAAACTAGCTAGTTGCACGACATCAAAAATCTTAGCCTAGATTAATACATCCAAAACTACACTCCTCAACTATTATATATCCTACAGTTAATTTCTCCAAAGTGGCACATATCTAGGTATATGAACCATGATATCAACATAAATCAATAACCAAACATTACCAAAGCACTTATCATTCTTAAGATAACTCAACATTCATGGATTCACTTATGTCATTGGATATTCAAAAGGTTCCAAAAGTTCACTCCATCACATCCAACACACCTTAAAAGATATTCTGTCCTCGGAATTAAGCCAGAAAAACCCACTTTGTCACAGAATCAAAAACTCAGCTCTATTATTTCTGATGGGGCTTGGAATATACCTGAGATTAGGGGTACTGATGAACTAAGGGAAATTTGTAATAATATACCTCTGGTTAAAGAGGATAAATGCTTCTTAATTGGCATGTATGAATTTTCACTCAGGGGCAGCTGGGAACTCGTCAGAAAAAAGAAGCCAGAACTGATGTGGGCGAAATGGTTATGGAAATTCGATTTGCCTAGAAGAATGCTAGTTCATATGTGGAAGGTTTTTCATCAGAAAACTCCTACTGAAGACCTTCTGCAGGAGAAAGGTATTGCCCTTGCGTCAAGATGTTCGCTTTGCGGCCAGGCTGGTGAATCAAATACACATATCTTTTGGGAGTGTGGTTTTTCAGCTGAAGTATGGAGCCAGCTGAGAAGCACCTACTACACAAGCCCAAACAATTTCCAACAAGTTTTGAACTGCAGAAGTAGGTCAGAATGTTACTTGGTGGTGTTGGTTATGTACCACTTATGGTTCATGAGGAACAAGGTGATATTCGAGGGGGTTAAACCGGATATTTTCTTTGTATGGCGTAATATAAGCCAGGACTTCAAAGCCTTTGATGTATAGATAAGTTCTCTTTTTTTTCTAACCTACACTTGTACACATGAATATTATTGATAATGGAAAAGGAGAGACACGCTTAATGATAAAAAAATAGACATTCATCATGTTCATGTGGTGGCAGGCTAGAGTGGTGTGGGTGCTTTTGTGGTTGTTGGTGTGATGGTGTTCCTTTGACAGTTGTGACAGACAGGCACTATTGTGCTTTGCACAAGGATAGGCATGAGGGACAATGTTGGGTGCCAGTTTGGGTGGCTTTTTGTTCTAGAGCAGACAAGGATATTTGCAGAAGGATTTTCTTGCATAAGTTATTTTCTAATGGGAGACCTAGTGGTTTATCGTGATCACACTCTAATTAAATTTTTGAGTCAAAATCCCTTAAGGGGTGTGATTTTGTGAGACCTCAAACCATGATGTGTTGCTAATCAGGCTTTATAGCCTATAGCCATAACTACTCAAAGGATTGTTAGACATTCTCTTACCTAATTCTAATGTTTATTTAGCTAACGTGCAAAGTGAAACCTTAATTTTCTCAACAAAAATAGATTTGGTTGAATATCCAATTTACAATTTATAAATGGTATAATCATGAGATATGGATTACGTGTTGTTTGTGTTTTTTAGAGTTCGGCTGCTAGACATATTGATTTTACATGAATTGAGTGATTTCTAAGGTTCCATGGTGCTTGGTAGGATTTAATTATGTTTCTACTTTGAGGAACATATTAGAGGTGTGTTTAGGTTGTATTGCGGGTAGGTTAACCATAATTTGGTTTGTGTTGACTTTGATGGGGTTTGGATAGGTGTGGTATTGCTCCTCGACAAGTTTGGTAGACTTTGTGCAATTTTGTTTATTCAATAGATGACTAAGCTTCAAGTCGGAACAACCTATATAGCTCGCTGGAGGTTTCTCTATTTTGACGTGTCAGTCATTTTGTTGCTTAGTCAGGCCTATTAGTTGGGTTGACTAATGAATATTTGCTTTGAGTGAAAATTAGTTAGACCACCAAATGTTGATGTTGGTTTTTTATGTTTTCGCTTGGTTCAAGTCATTTTTGGGTAGTCGATGTTGGGTTTCTTTGAAGGTTGTGCAACAAAAATACAAAACTTTTCCAAATTTGAACCCAAAGACACACATCTATCATGGACATAAAACATTGATATATTAAAGACAGAGGGATATCAAATACATATTAGCACATGCTAGTTGTCAAACAACTAGACAATTTGATGTCGATGTCGATCTCGTACTTTTGGATTTGGACCCGGTTCGCTGACAATTGATGTGCCACCTTGACATCAAAGTAGAAGCGGAATCAGATTGTCAACATGCTAGATTCAATTGCTCCTTTTCTCCTATTGTGGGGTGTTGTTCTTGGGATTGTTTTCTCTCTCCCAAAGGGGGAAATTTGTGATCCACTTGTGTGTGTGTGTCATCCCATAGATATCACCCCATTTACATAGGGTGGTCATAGGTTAGGGTTTTCCAAGAACCCAATCATTTTCCTAGGTGTAATCTTCAACTAACGACAAATTAGCAAAAACTTGGATAGTGTTCCAATTGATCGATTGGGAATCCATTCGATCAGTTGGAAATCTAGTCAATCAACTAAATTGTTATGTATTGTGCTAAATAAAGGTTCCAGTTGACAACTCTGTCAATCATTCTGATATGTTCAATCAGATACGTTGACACTTGTGTAATTTTTACATAATCGTACACCAGTCGATTGATTGACTTTTAGTCAATTGTTTAGTACATTTCTATATTGACACTCAATTGATTGATCAATTTGCTCAACCGTGAGTTGATCGTCTAATATCTCAATTGATTGATTGGATCAGAATCAGTGTATGTTTAATTCAGAATCATTGCTAATTATAAATATGATTGCAAACTTCTCTTCCCTTGCCCATCCTTATGTGTGTGGCCAAGTAGGTTCGACATTACACTGGTAGTGATATAAAATATCACATGTAATGAGTGGTATCTAGAAACATGTCATTTCTATCCAAGTAATTGGAATGAGTTGGAGAATAATTCCAACTATAGTGGCCAATGTTACCATGATTGTATAATCCCCTAGTCTTAGATATCCAAAATTGAACATGAAGCATGGAGCAATCATCCTCTTAATATTTAATCTGTTATTCTTCATCTAGCATTTTTATTGAGATTTAATGAGCTCAATATCATATATTGACTCATATGAGCATGACCAATTGGCCATGCATTTCATAGTCTTTCTTATGAAGTGGTCACGATATCACTCCAATATGGGGGACGAGTTCCATCTACATCACTCACAACAATTCACATGTGACAGCCAATCCAATCACCGCATGTATAGTAGTCATAGTTTTAAAAAGCGGTATGTGTTGTGCGTGCGGAGAGGTCACCTTATAGAGTATATGCGGTATGCGGGAGTATATGCGGAAGTATATGTGATTTTAAATTTTTTTTAATAATTAATTTGTATATATAAAGTAATTATAAAATTGCATATTTAATTTGTTCATTACATATTTAGACCCTAAAATTTGTGATAGATTCAAATATAAAGTTTCAATGAAAAGTAAAGCAACATTTAGAATGCATTTTTGAATTATTTAAACATAAACTCCAATGAAGCGCACACAAAATGGTTTAACACAAGTACATAACAATCAATACTAACCAACTCATACAAAAAATGGTTGCATGTCCTTGAGGTAAAAACAAACAAACATTAAGTAAGAATGTGTCTCATGTACAAAACATACAACAAATAGTACATCAAGAGAATGTTATTAAGAAATATATAATCTAGATTGGGCCGAGATAACGAATGTCTATCTAAAAATAACCAACTAATCGGCCTTATAAGCAACTAAGTGTATGTTGACCGCTTATGCGGCCCGTGCGGCCTATTTTTGAAACACTATTAGTAGTTGATACTCAAACTTACAATGAGTGATGTTAAAGTATACAAAAGAACATGTGATAACTGTAATGATTTTAGGTCTAAGGACCATAGTCACCATTGTCTCTTCAAGACATGATTGACTGCCATATAATGGCTTCCATGTATCATTTTCAGGGTAGGTTTGTCTATAGAAATTGTTCTCTACCAAGTACATATCAGTCTGACTTGATGTCCAATACCATGACTAAAGAGACATAGACATTAGTTAGCATAGTTACTAGTCTTAGACATAGACATTAGTTAGCATAGTTACTAGTCTTATGTATTATTGTTGTCATGATGACTTCCACAATTATATCTGACTAGGGACAAAACAAGAATGAATACTTACATATGGTTTCATGTTCAGGTCCTAAACCCAAGCGATGTTAAAACCTACCAGTGGAATTCACCAATTCCATCCTACCAGACATAGAGAGCATTCTGCTTTTCCAAGAATTCAGCTTCTTATTCACCTTGTCCACAATAGGCAAGCACAGGTTCCTAGTTAACCTTCCCAAGAACAGAGGAAATCCCAAATACTTAATAGGAAGAAGCGTAAAATTAACATTTAAAGTGCTCAATATATTACCATTAGTAGCATTCTTGTTAAGGAAGGCATGACCTTTACTGGGATTCAATTTCAACCTCGATGCCTCACCAAACATATTAACAATATCATTGATAGTACCAGCATTAACAACATCACCTTTAGCAAAGATTAACATGTCGTTAGCAAAAATAAGGTGGGAAAGTCCTTAGAAGCTTTTAAAGGCTCAATTTTCTTCTCATTAACAAAGCACTTCATTAAGGAACTCAATCCCTACATAGCAATGACAAACAAGTAGGGAGCTATTGGGTTGCCTTGTTGAATCCCATTAGTAGACTTGAATGGTCTGGAAGGAATTCCATTAATAAGGACTTAGTTCAAAACAAGAATTAGTCCAGTAAATCCACCAAGCAGGAAACCCCATCTTCATCATCATGAATAATATAAACTTCCTATCGATTGTATCATAAGCTTTTAATAAAACCACCTCCATGCACAACTTAGGACTCCCATAATGATTAGGGAAAGAACTTACAATCACATTAGCCGATAACAAGACTTCACCAATCTTCCTCCTATTTATTATAACGACATGATTTAGATTAATAATAGAAGGTAGAAGCCCCTGCAATCTTTGCTAAGATTTTAGTAATGACTTTCTATATAGTATTACATAAAGAAATAAGCCTTTAGCCTTTAATGCAATCAGCTTCCTTACTTAGGCTAACAAAGTTCTGTTACACTCTTTCAAGAGCTCAGAATAATAAAAAATTTGAAATAGCTTTTATCAAATCAGCGCCCACAATGTACCAAGAACTTTTGAAGAAATCCACATCATACCCATTAGAGTCAGGAAGCCTTCTTACATTTAAACCATCCATAATGGCATTCGCTTCCTCTTTAGTAACATGTCTACTAACGTCCCTAACCTAATCCATAGACAAGTGAGGGACAATCCACTCATCCTTCCAATTCTTCTATAGTTGAAGTAGAACAGAACAAATTCTCATAGAACGAGTAAATATGATATTTATTCACTCCTTGGTCAAAACATGCGCCCCATCAATCTTAATGAAAGAATATTATTCTTAAGTCATCAAGACTTCAAAGAAGTGTAAAAAATAGTGCATTCTTATCACATTCTTTGAGCCACTGAACCCTAGATTTTGTTTATAGAATAACTCTTCAACTTCCATTGCCTCGATAACATCTTTCCTGACAATAGCAAGCTTACTAGACAAAATAGCATTGAAAGGATTCTTATCGACCAACTTTTACAAATCAAGGGCCTCCATCTCAAGCATCTAGACATTCGAAGTGAAATTCCCAACAATCTCTTTATTCCATTTCACCAATCTGCACCTAAGTTGATTTAGCTCACTATAGAACTTATACATGGGGGGTAATAATGACAACTTTCTCCCAACTATCTTTGACAATACTCAAAAAATATTGCTTCTTGATTCAAACATTAATAAACCTAAAGGGTGTACCTTTCTTAACTGCCTTAAAAGATTAAGTTTGATAATCATGTGATCACTATAGATGGTAGATATGACTTGAGCCAAGGCTTCATTAAACTCTGGGAAGAGCAATTCAAAAAAAAACTCTATCTATCTTTAAAAAGGTAGAATTTCCATCCTTTTTCCTACTATTCCAAGTAAAATAAGGACCTTGAGTGGGCACTTCCAACAACTCAGTACTTTGTAAGGCATCATTGAAGTCCCATATGGACATAGCAGTGGGAGAATGTTTCCCTGACTTCTCACAATTTAAATAGATGACATTATCTCCAATCACACACCACGATAGTAAAAGACAACTGGAAATACAACCAAGGTCAACCCAGAGGCCTTTATTGTCATTATCATAATTAACACCATAGATCGTCGTCAATAAGAAAGAGATATCCCCAAAATGTACCTCAGAGTGTAAGAGTTGCAAGATAGCAGAAAATTGATTGATTCTAAAAGCTTGATTCTCCATAGGACAATTCTCTAACATAAGAATGAAATTCCTCATTCGAGATAAAAGATGCATCATTCTGAAGGGTCGGAACAACTTTAGATTGACTAACAACATTAACACGTGATTCCAAGATGACAACAATATCACTGTCCACCCCCACTAATCTCTTCTTGGACACGGAAAAGAATTATTAACACCTCAAATGTCTAAAAGGGTAATAGAAATAGGACTAATCATTAGGTTTTTTGGTCAGATACATTCTAATCTCGATAATTAACCTTTCATCACTCTCCATTAAGTCTCAAGATAGAACTTATTTTGCAAAAAATCAATATGTTTATGAGCAAGACTTGGAGGCTTCAAAAGTATTGGTGGATTTTCAGACTTACCTCCTGCTAGTCCTAACGGTGGTGAATTCATTAAACACCAAAGCAGTATGAGTAACACTAGCATAAGGAATAATAAATGGAGCACCATCATCTGAAGCAGAGTCTTCAATATCGGTAATAGCATCAACAAAATTTTCCTCAGTTGCAACTTCTTTACAGACTTTCTACTTCTGTACTAAGATCTTATGCTTAGCTTTCTTCTCGTCCTTCTTAAGAGCCTTCACACATAAGAAATCTTCATCACTAGAAATAGGGATTTCTCTATGATAGACCGGATCCACAGAAACAAGGACATGCAACCAAGCAAACTCCAAGTTGAACACCTTGGTAGCAGTATTCACCCTCTCCGGACGCCTGAGATAAGAGCCAATATAATAGAACATTTCATCATCCCAAAGTTCTAATAGGAGGTCAAAATCCTAATTCAAACCAAATTTATCGTTAGAGTCAACTTCTCCAGAGGCTCACCCCTCTCCTACTTCTTGATTATAATAGGTTTACAAGATATGAACCATGGCCCTCCCTAAATAACAACTTTTATGTCTTCACCATAGGAAAATTGAAGATAAAGAATCACTTACCCCTTGACTTCACCTCGATCGAGCCCTTGGTCTGCCAGAGTCGACTCAGGAGTTCCTTAAGAGAAGGCTAGTGTGGTTTCAAGCCAATGATGTAGCATAATGCAAATCGACTATGCCTATCCCAATTCTCTCCCCAATTGTCCTAGGGTAGAGCAATTTCCCATCAACTACCGTAATATCCTTCTTTGATGATCTTGATGAATCTCCTTCCTTCACCTTTGTGAAAATATCTAACTAAGCCTTGTAAGGGGAAGCTCTTAGTACCGAGAACAAGAAATATGGGTGTATCAAAACTCTGTCATCCATCCACCCACCATGAAAAGCGTCAGCGGGAGGGGAACCTCAGTCGTCCTCCTCATTGCCTCTCCCACACCTTACCCGACCATCCTTCCAGGTTTATTTTTATCTTAACGAGTATATAACATTTTCTACTATACCTTTGATATAAGTTGTAGTCGACCATTTGGGTAGAAATCAAGGTCTATGTTGTTTCCGAGTAACACACTAGTTGATCCTAACAAGACTAACAATGCCTATTGGGTTCCACATGTATAGTGGTGGATCTAGACATTTTAGTTAGGTGAGGCCATAATGTAGTAATATACTATTTTTTCTCAACTATATTGTCAATATACAGGTTCTGAAAATGAATACACAATCATAATTTGTTGCACTTAACAAAAGAAGACCAATTCTTCCTTAAAAATTGAAAATTAAACGCCTAACAAGTAAAACAATAATATAAAAATCTCAAAAGAGCACCAACTAGACCTGATATTTAGTGGTGTAGGAAATTTGATTTCGAGTCACTTTTGAGTAGAAAAACAATTGAGTTGACGCAAAATGGCTCAACCCGAAACCGATGCAAAATCAAATCTTTATATAAGGTGGTACACCCAAAATAGAACCCAATTTCATTATTTGCAACCCAGAATAAAACCTAATTATATATTTTATCGATTACTTATGATATCTAATAATTTATACATGATTAGAACTTAGATTTTCTAAATTTGTCAACTTGGGCTTGACCCAAATCAAAAAACCATCACCCATATTGATCAGGTTTAAGTTCAGACATCTATGATCGAATCTTGAACATGTCTTGACAATATCCAAAATCAAAAGTAATTTTAGGTAGATAGACAATTCTACTCATATTGATTGTACCACTTCTTAACCAAACTTGAATGTTTTGTATGTGACACAAAGTAATTAAAAAAATGCAATGCAATTTGATATGCTTTGTTTGAGATCGTCTTTTTCCATAAGTTGTGGGCAATACATGCATAGATAAAAAAATAGTACTCTACC
This sequence comes from Alisma plantago-aquatica, assembly GCA_963693085.1. NCBI lineage: Eukaryota > Viridiplantae > Streptophyta > Magnoliopsida > Alismatales > Alismataceae > Alisma > Alisma plantago-aquatica. The sequence goes on along the minus strand of OY856410.1, from coordinate 835,838,201 downwards.
TAAGAAAAATATTTTTAAACATACGAGGTTCCTTAATAAGCATCACTCTACATCAAACTAGTAAATTTTTCACCACATAATGGACTTTTGTTGAATAAGATTGACCACTCATTCTTCTATTCAAAACAAACGATTACTATTGTCAATATAACAATTTTATTTTTTATTTATATTTTCAATTATAAAAGAGAGACAAATTAACACTTTCCTCTTTCATAGATATAGTAAGTCAAAAATTCTATTAGAATGTATTACCCTCTTCAAACGTTTTAATACATTGAATGCATTAAATAGGTTAGATGAATACTTGTTTTCTTTTCCGCATGCCTTTCTGTCCACCTCACAATCTCTCATTTCTCTCACACTTTCCCTCTCTTTTCAAATTAAATCTCGTTCTATCTCCATAGTCTCTTTAACTCTTGATGTATCTACTCCCCCACACCCTAGACTATCTCTCTTTTTCATTCTCTCATAATCAATGCATATGCTCTCTCTTCTCTCAATTTCTCTTCAACTCCCCATAATCTCTCCATAACTCTCATTTACTCGATTTCAATCAGCTAGCCAACAAATTGTCACTGCAACAGTTTTTGCTTACCGGGTGAGGCCACATACACAAAGGGACTGAGGCCATAATAAATCTCGCTCCATTTAATGAGGGGGAACGGTGCATGAGACCGCGACTTCGTTTGGCTTGGCTGTGCGTCCGCCACTGCGCGTGTATTTAGGGATGTTTTCTATATAATCAATAGCCTTTCAGATTAATATGACAAATCTCTCCTAACAGACCTTAAGTTGATAGCTGGAGGTTGCACCAAAAAATAGCTAACACGTTGTACAGCCAAGCAACAAATATGAACATTGAATCAAAAAGATGAACTGTCCCAACAAACCATGGTTAAAGATTTGAGTTGTTCGTTTCCCTTATATCCAGTAGTAGAATTCATATCTTATTAACAAGTTCTTTACAAGGAGTAAGGGTGCACGATCACCAGGTGATGCAGCCGACGTCAGACTCGACACTCCCTCCCGTACTAAAGGAATTATGCAACGTAATGAAGAAAGATTTCGACGCACACGCTCCAGGGTCGCTAGTCAAGAACAAACCACAAACCCCGTGAGCCATACGTCTACATTCATTCACCGAAAAATCAGTTTTGAGCATGTTTAGTTAAAAAACAACTAACACTTTTTCAACGTAAGCAAGTACAATCTATGTGCCTAAAATACTTTAGGTGGCGTGAAAACCCATGCCAAAAAATCTCTCCCTTGGCTGCGGTATTTTATGGTAGTAAACAAAATGCAGAAAGTACAACGATGTATACGTGGAGAAAAATGACAACTCAGTTTACACAATAAAATTGTCAATTGAATTACACAAATAAAACAGCACATGTGAAATGATTCGGTCAGCAACTTTTGAAGTACCCCGTGCATGTAAAGTACGTCAAAGTATTAAAAAATAATATGAGAAGGACATTACCACCCACTTTTTGTGCACTACTACTCTCACTCATCCTTCGTTTGCCTGCCTGCTGTTATTATGGATATTTCATTCCCCTCTCGATGAGATATGGCTTTAAACTATATAGTACGCCAGCCAGATCATGCTGCAAGACCACTCCGGCGTTCCTTTTAGTCTCTACCCGCGATGGACTTGTACAGATTATGTTCTTACATCTTCTATCTGCCAGACTGCCACTAATATAGTGGCAACGATTTATTGAGAAAATGAAAACATTATAATATGATAGTTTAGACGAATGTGCTGGTGATCGGGAATTAATAAATAAATCTTAAAGTTGACAAATTATTCACGTGATGCAGTTATATATTTTTTTTTACTTCGAAAGCAATTTAATTTAACGCTTCAATATAGCATCCGCATGCGTGAATCAGTCACGCGGTTATTTGTGGCATAATAAGACATTAACAATTGGATAGTTTGGACGGACAAACAGGTCAGGAATTCATAAATAACTCTTACATTTGACAAGCTGTCTATGTTATTATTTTCTATTACGAAGCCAACCTAATTGAACACTTTAATATAGCATTTGCATGCGTGCATGAGTTTAGTACCACAGCGGTTATTTGTGGTTTTGTAAGTCATGTTAGGCTATTCGTATTGCCAATTGGGTCTGAGGTAGAATACCATTCAAGTTAAAAACTTGGACTCTACGTCTCTCGTCTAACATTTGATATTGAAGTCATGTTTGGGTCTGAGACGGTCGTATAAAATACTATCATGTTACTTGTTTGCAACTTGAGGTTACAGGCTATCAAGGACAGAGAATATCAAATACTCAACAACATAAAGCAAGAATGCTACTAATTGACCGCGTCCTTGCACAAGAAACACAAGATTAGACATGGGCCTGAAACACAAGATTAGACATGGTCCTTCATACCCAATGCTGGCACGTTTCCCACTTCAATATGCCGAAGGTACAAGAAACACAAGGTTAGACATGGACCTTTACCTTATAAGATATTCTAGAGTATTGAGAAAGTATCAGCTGCTTATATACCCATCCATCGCGTCAAGCTACAAAAGTTTGTTATATCCTGCCAAAGTGTAAACACTACTGGTCAAGCTTTACAAGCCATTCCACTAAAATCACAAAGAAGCAGCTATACTTCGTATTTAAAACTCTTTCCAGAGGAATACTGGTTTGCTACTGTTTGGCATGGATGGGCATGCGTAAACTTTGGAGCCTGGGGTTAATCTACTAAACACTAAATTATGTAGAGAAACATGTCAGAAGGAAAACTGCTGTCTTTTCAGTATAGTATTAGTAGCATAATTACAAAATGGATTAGCTAGGTGTGGTATGGTGGTTGTTAGTGTGTCCATGTTGGAATCCTGAGATCCCGTAGTGCTATTAGAGAAGCTCAGAATTTCAATTCCGTGTGATTCATGCTTGCTATCAGTCAATTGAATGCAAAAACGAACAATATTGAATAAACAGAGGCAAAAAGTGTTGGCAGAGATTATAGACATCTGTACCACTGAGAAATCATAAAATTAAATGTCCGATTTTGACGTCGTGTCCGATGGCTCCCAAAAACAGAAATTTTTTGAAATTTCGGACGATCAATATTTACAGCTCTAACGATTTTGACAACCAAATAAACGAATTAAATCATGAAAATTTATCAGGACGATCTAATCGCCAAGATCTACTAAAAAATGCAATAATGTTTCATATTAAATATGGGGGGGGGGGGGGGGGGGAGTCTCCCACATTCGTGAGTGAAGGAAGTTGAATAATTTCGATTACAAAACAAAGGAATTAAGTTATGGAATTTTGCAAACACGGTGTTTAAACATAGACACACTAGATTATATAATAAATTTATATGTTTAGAGGTGAGGTTGGATCCATGTCTTGATGAGTGAATGCAAAAATGAACAGAAATGTCAAGTTTGTTAGACAGTTAGATTGTTACAAATTTGCAAAATTCAAGTTAAAACAACTAGAGTACTAGAATTTATAACTTAAGAGTTACAACTTACAAGTTACAATATGTAGGTTAATATATTTATTGTATAAGTCTACTATTAAAATATATTTAGGGTTACATAAGTGAATAAAAAAAATTAGGGTTACAAGTTACAACTTATAGTGAACATTTTGTATAAGGCTACTATTATAATATATATATATATATATATATATATATATATAGGGTTACATAAGTGAAAAATACAAAAATATAAGAACTTCCATTAAAAAAACTTGTGTAGCCATTTTGTGTATAAATATGAAATATATTGATTAGATTTTTAAAATAAGTATAGATATACGTATTTCACACTAGTGTTTCTTAGATTTACAAGTTCACTTCAAGTATCTTGAGAATTTAAGAGAAATGTCACTTAGAAATTTAGGATTTTCGGAGTATTTATTAAGATATGTCTAAAAGGGAGTAGAAATAGGAGGAATAGATGGGTAGGGAGAGGGGTTACATACCTTAGAATCAAGTAGAGCAGCTTTCGAGAGCAAGACATCACAAAAAAATCGTTAAAAGATCAAAGTCCCAGCAAATCCAGTCGATGGAACACTGTTTCGCGAAATAGGGGTTGCATTTCGCACTGATTTTGTCTAAACTGGACCTTTTTGCACTAAAATATCCCCTGTTTTGCAAAATTTCAACTGTAGCTGTGAAATTTTTGCAAAATTACAGATCAGTTCCTGCGTACTGATGTTTCGATGTTCGATCACAAAAAACTGAAATTTCGAGTGAAATTTCACAATTTCAATCGAAATTTTGTTCTATGTGAGAAATCTATGTTTTGGTGTTTTATATGAATGGCAATATGAATTTAAAATAGCCACATAGCCCCTTATGCATAAGGAAATGTCAAATTATGACTGTAGTTACAAATTCTGTAGTGTCATTCAAAGATTAGTAATTAGTAAGCACTCACACCAATCTTGAATTTTAGAGACATCAATTACAATTCTGGCAGAGTTGTAAATGAACTCAAAGTCCTTATCTTCCTGATTGTAAATAATTAATTATATCCAAGACGAAGAACATTTACCCACGATTGAGGTTGACCCCTTGGAGTTGATACACATTAGAATCCTACCAGCAATTTCACATTTCCAGTTTTTTAGAAAGATAATTTCAGGAAATAAGGTATCAGAGGATAAGATCAAACAAAAGAGGTGGTCTATCGATCTTCGACTTTTTGGGCACCTCAGGGAGGAACCATTTTCAAAAAGGATAACAAAGGAAATGTGCGGGTTTTGAAAGGATACATGGAAGCCACAGGGCTGCACATGCACATTTAAACGAGCATTCATTATGGCAATTAGGGAAGATCTATAGACACGGATATTATCCAAAAAAGGATTCGAATTGAGAATATATGGAAGATGCAAATTGTACAATTGCCCCAAAGCAGATTGCCAGAAAACGCTAATAAGAATGGTTTGAAATATTAGCTTTTGGTATATGGGTTGACTGTATTTAGCATGATTAAATGAATGTTGATCCCAAAGCTACACTGCATAAATCACACATTTTGATGAAGACTAAGCTATTCCATTTGTATGATAAATCCGCTTGAGTTATCTGAGGAATATTGGACGCACTCCAATAGCCCAATTTGCAAAACACTGATTAGAGATGAAATCAATACACACTTAGATCAAAAATTTGATAGAATTCTCTTTAGATTTTTAATGTATATTACAAATCAAACGACTTGGCGCACTAATACATTCACAAACCCAAACAATAACTTATGCATCCAGTAAAGATTTTCTGAGAAACTTCAGTGGTTTGTAATGTATATGACCTTGTGAAAGAGTCAATTGTAGGCTGAAGACCTCTCGGATAACTTCATTTGATTAAAGCTCCTGTCACAGGGAGGTGTGCCGCCTGAAATTTAAAGATATTCAGCCAGCCAGCCTGTAGCTGGCGTCGGCTATAAATTCAAGGAAGAACTCAACAGACCAATGTCCTATCTCAAGCCGAAATTTTCAGTCTGACTGACTTGAGATTTTGTGAAATCTCTGCCGATCATTATATTTTTGGGTCATTATATTGGTGGTCAATTGGCCATTCTGGAGTTGGTAAAGTGCCAATTTAGCAGTGGAAACTCTACCTACACCTAAAATAGCTAGAATCCATTCCTATCATGTCGACTGGCTAGTTTTCAAGCTCTATATAAATATAGGTCACTTGGAAAGTTCACAATGCACCAAATGTACATGCTATAGAGTTGTGTTTCTTGCCAACAAAGACCCCTTCATACTCCCATGAGCTTTATAGAATGGGAAAAATCTTTATTTGTTGTAAGTTGAAATGATTACAATACACTTTCTTTTATAGGACAAGAGAGGAAGGGAGATACGGAACTAGGCAATATGGGATAAAGGAAGAGCTAAAGACAAGGACAAGTCTAAAGCACAAAACACAACACACAACATAGAATAACACATAACAAAACAAACAACACATGGTAACGCATAAAGCGTATATAGTAATACCCCCCCCCCAAGCCGGAGCATAGATGTCAAACATGTCCAGTTTGTCCATTAGGGTAGCAAAGCGTGTCTTGGGAAGTATCTTAGTGAAAATAGCAGCAACTTGATCCTCTGTCCTGAGATAAGGAGTGCATATGCAGCCAAAGGGAACAGCTCCACGCATAAAGTCGCAATCCACTTTGATGTGCTCTGTGCACTCATAGAAAGTAGGATTGCTAGCAATAAAAGTAGCAGGTTTATTATCACAGTGCATAGGAATAGGATCAGAATCTGAAATCTCAAATTCCTTTAGGAGTCCTTGTACCCTCATCACTTCACGAGCAGTATGGGCTATTGCCATGTATTCAGCTTCAGCACTCGACCGGGCAACCGCGGTCTACTTTTTACTGCACCATTTGACCAGGTTTCCTCCAACAAAGGAGCAGTAACTAGAAGTAGATTTCCTGTCAGAAACAGAAGATACCATGACATGGATCCTTTTTGCCCAATGCACCACTTTTCCCACTGCAATGTACCGGAGATACAGATATATGCATTCCCTCATAGGACATGCTAAGATGTTCCCCAAAATTCAATACGATCAGCTACTAATATCCTTATTTACGACTTCAAGTTGTGTCAGCCTATTATATATATGCTACTAAAGTGTAATACGCCACAGATCACAAGTTATAAGCCATTCACAATTCTCAGAAGCTGGTTGCTGTGCTTTGGTTCAAAAGGCTAAAAAAAAAGTGACATTCTAAGCCCTTTCAGGAAGAAAACTGTTTACAAATGTTTAGCACCAATGGGCATCCTGCGAAGTTGAGAACCTTGAATCAAACTATTAAGAAATACACTGTGTGAAGAAACAAGTCAGCAGGAAAGATGCCAACGCTCTCAGTATAGGCTGTATAGCATTGTAGCATAACAACATAAAGGATTAACCCAGTGTGTAAAGGTGGTCGCTAGAGAGCGTCCACATTGGAATTCTTAGATCCCATAGTGCTATTTAGAAAGCTCAGAGTGTCAATTCTGCATGACTCATGCATGTCAGTTTTGAGTGCAACTATACTGAGCATAATTGCACCTCTACTTATCAATCACATGAGCATAAAGGGCAAAATATCTAAGAAACAATAGGCATAAAGTGTGACCAGAAGTTATAAACGTCTGTACATTATGTTTTTACTGGACTTGAGTCCCCAAGTAAAGGCTCATCTTTACACGAATGGCAATATGAAATCAAAATGGCCAGAAAGTCCCTTAGGCATAAGACAAAGCCAAATCCTTAGTATAGTTATAAACTTGAATAGTATGGGGTAATGCAAGGATTCCTATCTAGTAATGAACACTAAAAATTTTAAAACATGAGACATCAATTCTTTTCTGGTGAGTTCTAAATGAAGTGAATTTCACGTTCTTATCTACCTGATTGTACTTAGATTCAAGGCAAATGAGGATTTCCCAAAATTGGTTTTTGTCTTTGTTCCAAACATGTTTGGTTTTCAGCTTTGTAAATATGTCTCAACAAATTTCATGTAGCTCACTTTAGTTCCCCAATAGGTCTATACCTCCACATGTAGGGCCAAAGTTACAAAATCTATCTGGGTATTTGGTTTTTATATTATGACTGCAAGAAAACAGCATGGGCCATATAATGATAGGTTAGATTAAAGGGGGGTACATGGTCAATATTCAATAACCTGGCTGTATTAAATTGATAACCATGAACTCAAGTTTTCAATTGGGCTAATAAATAAACAGAAATATTGAAACATAACTTTATATTCAAAATCCACACTGGTGAAAGATTGTTTAAGAATAGTTAGCCCCTAGACAACAGGTTTTTATTTCAAAAAACATACAGTAGCTCAACAAGAGCTTTGTTTTTTATCTCAAGAAACATACAGCAGCCTTTTTTTTAGAATGTTAACCCATAGGATTCGAATTCATTAATATTTGATATCGAAATGTCAACAAAAACAATTCTGCTAATCAGCCACTTTAACATAAAAACAGAGCCACTGCGATCAAACTATGCTAGATTGTTTGTTCTAAGAAAGCATGTTGGCTGTATAAATTGATGTTTCTGGTTATATCAAGTGTGCTCATATATTAAAGCTTTAAGGACATGCATCAACTTTTTTTTTAACTACAACTTGAATAGGTAATAAAATCATCAGTCCTAAATTGGCAGTTTGAAAGTAGGCAATTCCCAGGGATAATGATTGTTACAAGTTACAACAGATATTTCAACATGTACACTTTCATTAAAAGAAACTTACAAAAACCATTTGTTTTAAGTAAATGTGAGATGCCGTGTAATAACAGTCAAAAAGAATGTTACCTGTGAAACTGATGAATTCAATGTATTCGAACATAATGCATCACAACAAAGAGCAGGTTACATGTTAGCCTTCCGCTCCCATCTCTCCTTGGCATCAAGACTGTATTGAAAACAATGTCAATAGTCAATACAATAGTCATTGGAGTAAAGGTCATGTAAAACATATCATGGCCAACTTTAACACCTAGCAAAGTATAATCACAATTTATCCCTGCATACATATTACATTTATTTATATTTCAAAGATAAAATTTGAAGAATAGTCAGTTTTCTTGAAGCTTATGGTCAAACAACTGGCATTTTATTTAACATACTGATCATATCTGACTTATATACTCAAAGATAACATTTCAGACCCACACTGTTGTTATGGAGCTAAGTATAGATCCCAAAATCATTAAATGATCACGACTTTATGTTATGGTGCCACCTTTAAATATCATGAGAAGTAGGTCAGGGCATCCAAGCAGTTCTAAGAAAAAGGAAAATACATGTTGGTAAAAAACTAATAGTCAAGGATATATCAGGTTTAATAATAGTGAAGAATTTCAACTTTCCAACAGGTCTCCATGATATGTACCAGAGGGATCTGGAAATAGCTCATCGTTGGTATTTATCAACTTATAGGATGAGATTCACGGGAGTATTCAGAGCTTTACCCAAGGAGACCAGCCTCAACCAATAGCTGAAGTGCATGTTCCTTCAGAAAGTAACAATGCCTTCAGATGATGTGGCCACTCCAAAGTCCAATGAGTATTTTTTCCTACCACGATCTTTCGTATTAATGTAAATATGTAGAAAGTGCCAACATTGTTGAATTCGTGCTCATTGTCCCCTATGATTGTAATTTCATATACATACTTGAAAAAGGTGAAGCACCCAGCCTTGCAACATTTTTAGAATAAATTTTCGATAACATCTTCTAGACCAATGTGACAACTGCCAAGATAACTATATTTCCCAAACTACAAGCAATCTCCAATTTAGGCAGACATATGCAGAAGAGGAGTATGGGTATTCTCTCATCTACCATACAGCAACGCCGTTTAATGAAGGCGTAGGATATGCAACGGTTATCCCACAAAAATAGAGAGGAAAATTTGGCACAAGGTCATCTTGTGGGACTTTTCTGAAAAATCATTAAATATAATAGTGTTAATTGCAAAAATCATTCATAAAGACTAGTGTTGTAAAACACAGCACCCATGCTCCATAAGTTTGAATTCACCAGATCAAAAGGATTAACAATAAGATATAAATATCATTTTTGTGTTGACCAAGGTAATAAGACACTGAATACTACAATTTTTCTAGAGTTTGAATCTAGTGATTTAGTGATGTGGAAACAGCATCACATCATAGAATTGTATGAGTTGGTAAAATATTCATGTTCAAATTACATCAGTGGACTCCTAAACAGAGTTGCAACAGTATCAGAGGAATAAACAGCATTTGATCTACCTATAAGTGGGACAGATATATAATTGGTTTAATTTCATGGATAATTATATACTATGAAAGAATGGAAATTAGAACTTACCTTATATAGTCATTATATTTTTATTAGTATATAGACTTTCCTGCGTTTTTACTGTCTATTTTACTCTTTTCTTTGTTATTCTTATGTCTTGTTTTATCCCACATGGGTTATATCTAAACCATGTGGCTTTCTCTTGTCTTATAAAAGAGAACCATATACTCCTTTTTTAATCACTCAATAATAAGACAATTAGCCGCAACTTCTAGATGGTATCAGAGCCTCCCGATCCTCCCTAACCCTAATCCTTCCTTCCCTCCCATCAACCCTAGCCGCCACACTTCCCCTACTTCCCTGCTGCGCCGCACAGCAGCATACCCCTGCTGCCCGCCGCCTCCATAGCCCCACCACTGTCCATTTCCGCCGCCCCGAGCACCCACCCTATCCTCCCTTCTCCTCTTCCCATCTTCTCTTACCCTTCGCTCACCATCTCGTCCGGCTAAAGGCTCCTTTTTCGGCCTCCGTACATTTTCCGAAAAAGTTACGTACAGCCCGGTCTTTTCCAGTTCTGGCACGTTGAAGGAGTAAATCAATTTTTCGCATTTGACTGCCTGCGCCTCATGGTGGAGTGATCTTTCCTCCATGTTGGTGTAGGTTCTGTTCTTCCTTTCTACCCCGTGAGGGTCTTCTGAGGTCCATGATTGGATCTCCTACCTACTACTACTGCTAGTCCATGTATTGGACTCCTGCTGCTGCCCTCTGCTGACGCCTGCTATTCTCTGCGCTTGTTCTACTGCTTTTTCTACTTTGGTCCAATGGCGACTTCAGATCTCCCTCGCACTCTCTGTGTTACTACGGTGAAGTTGGATAGTTCCAACTATCACCTAAGGGCTGCCTCCTTTGAGTTGTATGTTAAATCCCAAGGTCGCTACTCCCACTTGACTACAAAAGTAGGGTTGTAAATGGGTACGGGTAGACCCGCGGACCCGCAAATCCGGACCCTTAAAAAACCCGTCACGGATCTAATTTTTTATACCCGCATACCCTTGGACCCGTATACCCTTGGACCCGCATATAAGCGGGTCCAATAATGGGTATGCTTGGACCCAGACCCGCTAGACCTACCTGCGGGTCCAATATTTACATAAGTAACTATTAAAATAATATGTTATATATATATCATACTTTACTAGTCTAATTAATATAATTATTGAGATTATATCCTACTCTAAGGTTGAGACTAGTCATATAACTAAGAATTAACTATTCTAGTTACAATAACGAACATCATATGTAAACTTAAAATTAAAATGTCTACTAATCTACATTACTTTCTACATAAATTAAATGGTATGATCATGACTACAAATATGTAAACAATTACTCAATTAATTTTATTGTATAGAATATAGCATTGTCTAATATAACTATTACATGTTAATATACTATATGATAACAATATCTTATTGTGTTAAATATATATAACATAGTCATTTCTCTTACATAAACAATATGATGTTTTATAGAATCACTTACCCGCATACCCGCTATTATTGTGGGTACGGGTATGGTGCGGGTCCAGGTTTTGTATTATGCGGGTCTAGAACCGGAACCGGACCCGCTAAATTAGATGGGTATGGGTATGGGTATGGCCAGACCCGCACCGTACCCGCACCGTTTACACCCCTATACAAAAGGCCTGTTTTCTCCTGCTCATGATGCTGACGAGAAGACGAAACAAGCCTATGATCTCTGATCCAAGGAGGACTATGGGGTCATGAAATGGATGGTCAACAGCGCTGAAGCAAAGATCAGCCAGTCCCTTCTCCGTCTTCATACTGCCAAAGAAATGTGGGAGCAACTCTCCCATGTTTACTCGCACCAACAGAATCCTAAGAAGGTCTTTGAGATCTTCAAACAACTTGCCAAACTGGAGTATTCTACTACTGATTCCGTCGAGGATTACTACAACTCCTGCTGTGCCCTCTGGGATGAGTTCCAAGTGTATCATCCTCTTTCAACTGACATTGATGAACTTCATCGACAGCGGAACGAACTTATGTTAGTTCAGTTCCTCGCAGGCCTACCTGCTTCCTTTACTGGTGTTGTGGACCAGATTCTCTCCAGCGACCCTTTACCCACTCTCCGCGATGTGCTCAAAAGGGTCCAGCGCCTACCTTCTGTGTCCCAGTCCGTGCCTGACTCTTCTGATGGAGCAGCCCTCACTGTCCGCTCTGGTGATTCCTTTCGTGGTTGCGGTCGTAGCAGAGGTCGTGGCCGCGGAGGACGTTCTTCTGCTCCTGGTCGTGGCTCTGGAGCTGATCCTGTTGAGTCCCGCTACTGCACTCACTGCAAGCGCACCAACCATACTGAAGATCGTTGCTGGATCAAATATGGCAAACCTGACTGGGCCAATAAAGTGACATCTGATCAGACTGAACCTGCTCCTCCGACAGCTGACTGGATCCGCTCGGAATTTGAAAAACTGCTACAAGCTCGTCTGGTGTCTTCTACTGAGGATTCAAATGTTGGTAGTGCCGCCCTTCTGCCTACGTCTGGTAAAAACTCCTGGGTGATTGACTCTGGTGCGACTTCTCATATATCTGGCAATCCTGATTTATTCTCTAAACTACACAAGACTTCTTTTATACCTCCTGTTACTTTAGCTGATGGTTCTAAATCACCTGTTACTGGCATTGGTGATATTTGCTCCACTGGTAGTCTGCCTCTGCGCTCCACTCTTTATGTCCCGAAATTTCCTCTTAATTTACTATCTGTCAGTAAAACTGTGAAGAGTCTTCGTTGCTCAATTATGTTTAACCCGGATGGTATTTTGTTTCAGGATCTGCACACGAGGATGACGATTGGTTCAGGCCATGAGGGACCGAATGGACTCTACTACTTGGACGATCCAAAGACAGCTGCATATTTGACTTCATCTGTAGCAGGCATCCAGTGGCATTATAGATTGGGCCATCCTTCTGTTGCGAAGTTAAAAGCCTTGTTACCTAATGTAGTTAGTTCTGATTTTCACTGTGAGACATGTCAGGTTGGCAAGCAGACTCGTGCTACCTTTTCCCAAAAATTTTGTATCAGTTCTAAAGCACCTTTTGATATTATACATGCTGACATTTGGGATCCATGTTCTGTGTCGAGCACTTCTGGTTTTAAATATTTTCTGAGCTTCATTGATGATTTTTCTAGAACAACATGGTTATTTTTGCTTAAAGATAGATCTACTATTCTTGAAAAAATTACTGACTTTTTTGCTGAGATCCGCACTCAATTTGCTAAGCCTATAAAAAATGTTCGCACTGATAATGCATTGGAATTCATGCAAGCCTCTGTTAGCACCTTTTGTCGTCGTCATGGCACCATCCACCAAACTTCATGTGCTTATACCCCACAACAAAACGGTGTCGCTGAACGCAAGAATCGTCATCTTCTCGAAGTTGCTCGTACCCTTCTTTTTCACTACCATGTTCCCCAGTCTTTTTGGCCCGAGGTGATATCCACTGCCTGTTATCTTATTAACTGCATGCCCTCTTCTGTACTCGAAAATTTAATTCCTTTTCAGGTTCTGTTTCCCGATGCGCCTCTTTTTTCTGTCCCGCCTCGCATATTTGGGAGCACATGTTTTGTTAAGAACCTTCGGCCAGGCCTTACTAAATTGGATCCTAGAGCGACTAAGTGTGTTTTCCTAGGGTACTCTCGCACTCAAAAGGGGTACCGATGCTATGATCCTGTTTCTAAAAAGTGGTTTGTATCTGCGGATGTGGTATTTTTTAGCACATGTCTTTCTACTCTTCGGCTGGTTCTGCGCTCACTTCGGATTTACCAGTGGTCGCCTTTACCTGTGGTGGATGATTTGGCTGATAATTTTGATGCTCCGAGTGAAAAGCCACCTCTGAAAGTTTATCACAGAAGACCGAAGCCGACAGCTCCCTCTATGGCCTCTCCATCGTCCTCATCCTCTGTGCCAGATTAAACACCTCCGCAGGTATTTTCTGATCTTGATATTCCTATTAGTCTGAGGAAAGGGACAAGAACGTGCACTATGCATCCGATTGGGAATTTTTGCTCTACTGCTAATTTGGGTGCTAATTTTGCTAACTTCACTGCGGCTCTTTCTGCTATATCTGTTCCTACAACTGCTGCTCAGGCTCTTAGACATCCTGCATGGCATCAGGCTATGGAAGAAGAAATGAAGGCCATTACAGAACGAAATACATGGGCCCTTATTGATCCACATGTTGCTTGCTCTCCAGTTGGTTGCCGCTGGGTCTTCACAGTCAAATACCAGCCAGACGGTAATGTTGAACGCCTTAAGGCGAGACTTGTGGCAAAGGGGTATACACAGACCTATGGGGTCGACTACTTCGAGACTCTCTCCAGTTGCGCGCCTGAAGTCTGTGAGAATTCTGATTTCTGTTGCTATAAATTCTGACTGGCCTCTGTATCAGCTTGATGTCAAGAATGCTTTCCTGTATGGTGACCTTCATGAAGAAGTATACATGTCACAGCCCCCCGGTTTTGTGTCAGGGGGAGTCCTCTAAAGTTTGTAGGTTGAAAAAGGCAATTTATGGCTTGAAACAGAGCCCTCGAGCTTGGTTTGACAAGCTCAGCACTATTCTTCAGAAATTCTCTTTCCGGCGCTCCCAGTCAGATCATTCTGTTTTTGTGAAAAATACTATTGCGGGCATTATTGTCCTTATTGTTTATGTTGACGACATTATTCTTTCCGGAAGTGATCTTGCTGGTATTCAGTCAACAAAGTGCTATCTGGAAAAACACTTCGTCACCAAGGATCTCGGCTCGCTACGGTATTTTCTTGGGATAGAGGTGTCCCGGTCTTCTTCTGGTCTCTGCTTATCTCAGCGGAAGTATGTTCTGGACCTACTATCTGAAACTGGTCTTCTAGGTGCTAAACCTGCTAGCACACCTCTGGATCCGAACACCGACTGGGATGATGAGAATTCTCCTGCTTATCCTGACAATCATCAGTATCGAAGAATGGTTGGTAAACTCATCTATCTTACTGTTACACGGGCTGATATTACTGCTGCGGTTGGACTGGTTAGTCGTTACTTGGATAAACCTCGGCAATGCCATTGGGATGATGTCTGCCATATTCTGAAATATCTGAAAAGTTCTCCTGGAAAAGGTCTGCTTTACAAAAAACATGGGCACTGCAAACTTCTTGGCTATTCTGACTCTGATTATGCTGGCAGCAAGGTTGACCGTCGCTCTACTTCTGGCTATTGCACCTTTGTGGGAGGCAACCTTGTCACTTGGCGAAGCAAGAAGCAGTCTGTTGTTGCTCGCTCTAGTGCTGAAGCTGAGTATCGTGCCATGGCGCACACTACCTGTGAACTGATCTGGATTAGGAGCTTGCTGAAGGACTTTGGTATTTCTGATTCGTCTCTTAATCCAATGTATTGTGACAACAAAGCAGCTACTTTCATTGCTAGTAATCCTACTTTCCATGAGCGGACCAAGCACATTGAGGTGGATTGTCATTTCGTCCGCGAAGCTGTTCTATCGGGCCAAATCTCTACTCCCTACATTCATACGTCTGATCAGGTGGCTAACATCTTCACAAAGATTCTACCAAAGACGAGGTTCACTGCTATGACATCCAAGCTGGGCATGATAGACATCTACGCTCCAGCTTGAGGGGGAGTATTAGTATATAGACTTTCCTGCGTTTTTACTGTCTATTTTACTCTTTTATTTGTTATTCTTATGTCTTGTTTTATCCCACATGGGTTATATCTAAACCATGTGGCTTTCTCTTATCTTATAAAAGAGAACCATGTACTCCTTTTTTAATCACTCAATAATAAGACAATTAGCCGCAACTTCTAGAATTTTCAATTACACCAAGTCCACGACTCTGCCCAAAAAAGTCCCCCCCTCTATGCATGCACAAATACAAATTATTACTTCAATATTTGTATGTTTCTATAACCACCCATGTAGGGGTGTAAACGGTGCGGGTACGGTGCGGGTCTGGCCATACCCATTCCCATACCCATCTAATTTAGCGGGTCCGGTTCCGGTTCTAGACCCGCATACAGTAATTTAGGTCCGTCACCCATGCAAGTTTTATACAGTAATTTCATTTTGGTGTTAAAATGAACAGAACCAATTTGTCAAAAAAAACTGAAAGCCTTTGCAACAGCAGTGAGAATGGATATCTCAATCTTTGTTGTCTGTTGCCAACAGTGATCAATTTCTCTTCCCCTTAATGTAAATTGAGATAGACTAATAAAGTTGTATTATCATATCCATTTTATAAATCCTTATTGCAAAACTCTTACAAGATTAAAACTCTCACTGTTAGAGTTTTCATGCCTGTTCGAATGCATTTAATGCATAGGAATCCAAGTGGGTGTGTCTTTCCCTTTACCTTGGATCAATTCGAAATAAAAATTGACAAAAAGCATATGCATTGCAGTTGCCTTGTGGCAAAAGCCAATTTTTTTCCATTGAAATTTAAAATCTTTATATATATTTTCGCTCTCACGTATGGCATGTTTCAAAGGATCTGCATGCAGTATCAACTTGTAGTTATTCCTACTTTATAATCAAATTGTGGAACATGAACGCTTTCACTTCACAGATTAAACTTATCTGACATATAATATATGTTGCTGGAGAGTTTATTAGTTATTGTGTCATTTTGTGTTAAGGTAAATGGGCCTAAGTCATTTCGACCACTTGGGTTGAATCCAAGTACATGATTATGACCCCCTCTCCTATATATAGTAGGGTTTCACGAAAGTAAAACATCTATAACCGATCTATTTTTTTGTCTATCATGGCAGTACGCACCTGGCAAATCCTATACCCATCAAAAAAATAAAAAGGGAAGGAAATACTTGCTTGTGAGTGGCCCCTCTTTTTCCTTCTTGTCTGCCCGAAGGTTGTTCCATGGCTAGTGTTTCTCCTTCCTCTCCCTTTTGTTGTTGGTAATGCTTCCTCCTCTTCCTTGCCTGGAGATGGTTGCCTCAAGACTTCTGTATATCACTGCTCGCATTTGCTGCTGCACCAGGGATGCATTCTTCACTCTACATCTATTGCTATAGTATGATATTGTAGTAGGTGATATTTTTTAAACTTCCTTCCCTTTCCTTCATGGTCACTAGCTGCCTCCAGCAGCCTCCTCTACCGTAAGCTCATAGCGGCATTTAGGAGAGGGAGAGTCTCTTCCCCGTGCCTTAAAGAGAGGGACATGGCACCTTTCTCCACAGGTGGCACGTTCTTATAGAGATCTGATGGACTTGGGGGTTTTCTTCCCACGAGATCCTCTTCCAAGGGCCACCCTAGATCTCCTCTTTCCAAGTACCTTTCTCCACTCGAATGTGGAAAGAGGAAAGATCCAGCAGTTATTTCCAGATATCTAAAGCATTGATTACTATAGTAGCTACAATAACGTTCAACTCCAGCTTCGTAGGTTCTGCATTCAGTACTTCAATTCTCAAAATTTCACTGGTCCCTCTCATCAGACATTTTTTATATTTCATTTCCCTTATATATGTCTCTTCTTCTCCCTATTCTATTTGCACCCATTCCCCTTATCTCATCATCAATAGCTTTTCAAGTGGGATTTGTGTTTTTCCACCCAAACCACTATCATGAATCTGTTTGTGGCATGGTTTAAAATTTTGGTCATAATCTTAAAATTTCAGTTTTACCGGGAATCAGAGAGAGAAATGCACCTCCCTAAGATCTGGTATGTAAAATTCCAAAATATTTTTTGAAATTTCGCCAGATGGGGCGAAATGTTGCCAAAACACATCAGATTTCGGTGAAGAAAGTGAAGAGTGGACCTTCATTTTGTGAAACACATTCAAAATGGGTTCACTGTTTGGAGAAATGGCTGCTTAAATGCCTGCTGCTCTTGTGGTGTCTTTTCTTTGGCAATTTTTTGCATTCTCTTGCTTTTGGAGGCTTTCTTCTTCAGATCTAAGGTAGGTTTACAGTTTACTCTCTCTTTCCCATCTACATCTAGTAACTTCTTCCACTTCTAACCCCTTCTATTCAAATCTAAAAGATCTACTCCAAATTGCAAGTTGCAAGTGATAGATCTTTCTCAAATCTTATGATTCGTAACCTAAACTTTCAGATCTACGAACTTATGATATAAACTAAGTAGATCTACAAATGTTTTACATATATAACTATATATAACCTATTTCTTAGAATAATGAATAAAATATTCCAGAAAGATATTTTTATTTTTTTAATTTATTAAATGTACATTATGCAACACAAAAATGTTCAATTTATGCTTATTTGTCCTATATAAGATGCTTTTTAGTAAAAATAATTTATAATATAATATTTTGATTTTTAATCTAATTAATATATCAACCTTAAAATTGGAAAAAGAAATCAAAAATTTTGAATATTTTTAAGAAAATATATGTATGATGTAAAAATTTATATACATCAAACTACTGATGGGAACATCCAATTAAATGTACTCAATTGATATTTTCAATTCATTAGATTATTATATCTAATAATTTTAGCAATTTAACCTATTTTATATATAGGAATGAGGTTTCGGAGAAATTGGCAAAATTTTGCCCAAAAATTTCGATTTCGATGGGATTTGGTACTGAAACGTACAACTGTGTCGATTTCGATGATTTCGATGAGTTTCGCCAAATTTCGATGATTTCGATGAATTTCGCCAAATTTCGATGAATTTTGCCAAATTTTGATGAAAATTTCGATAATTGCAATCCTTGTTATTGTTGTTTTTTTAAGAGGAGCAAAGGGGGATCGGGGTTATTTCACCATTTAGTACTTATACATAGTATATACTTATAGAATATCATAATTGCATTGCATTTCCCTAATATTTGCTATTCAAATTATTAAATACTTATGCAATGCATGCTTTTTTAGTTTCTGCAATGCGGGCGACATATATCCTAGTGGTTGTTTATTAGACATTCAATGAACGTGCTAGGAAGCCAACCACACCAACAAATAATGATTTAGCTTGGAAACATTGCAGTGTTCTTGGGACCAATGAAATGATTGACTATTGAGTCAATATCAACAACAAACTATCAACCCAAGTAAAATATGTGGGGATGCCCTACATATCCAATATTTGATATTATAACACAAATAAGTACATGCATGTATATAGCTCATTTTTGCAAAATTGCATAACTTAATTCCTACATTTTTTCATTGAAACCTTCATCGAAATCCTCAAGAAACAGGACAGTTCCCTTACCTCCCACATGAAGAACCACCCCCCCAACCTACCCCCACATAAAATTTTATTGCATAAAACGATGCATTTAGGTGTAGAGATCACGCCTGTAAAATTTTATAAAGTAATTCGTTCATTTTGGCGTCGAAATGGGCACGGTTGCATCTGTCGAAATTTTCGTCGAAATTTCAAAAAAAAAAATTGGTTTCCACGTTGTCAAAACAGTGTCGAAATTGGATACCTCGTTCCTTGTTCCATACCCATATTGAGAATTGTTAGAATATATCTGATTTAGTTAATAGGTTATTAGTCTATTGTCTACATGGGCATGTTTGCCCATGGCCCATTAGGGTTAGTCGGCTTCCTTTGTGCTTCCTTGTAATAGCCTCATCTCCTATATACAAGCCAGGGGTGTACATATCAATACAACACAACATCATCGTATACATTTCTTCACATGGTATCAGAGCGATAGCCCTGAAGAGACAACCCTAGTGTTGCCCCTCCTTCCCTCTTTCTTTCCAGCGCCCGATCCATCCCTAGTCGTCGCCGCCCCTTCCTCTTCTAGAGAGCAACCGAGGGAGAGCCCGCCTGTGGGCGGCTGCTGCATCCTTCCATGGCTTAGGTCGGCCATCTGCTAGGCACATCCCGACCTCCATGGTTGCATCTTCTTCCACTTTCACATAGATTTTATCTATCAATCGGCGCCATCCTTCTTGACATTCTCTATCTAGTCCAAGTCTCTGGACGGCGCTAATCCCCATCCAGATCTATCAGTTCGTTGTCACTTTCTCCGAGATTCGTTCGTCAAGCAGCTCCAGCCGCCACCATTGAAGCATCCACGCCAAACATCTACCTTCCGCTCCAGCACCCGCCGTCATCGTCTTCACAGCCGCCACCATTGAAGCAGCCAAGCCAAACAACATCTACCTTCCGCTCCAGCACCCGCCGCCATCGTCTTCACAGCCGCCACCATTGAAGCAGCCAAGCCAAACAACATCTACCTTCTGCTCCAGCACCTAGGGGTGAGCAAATAATGGTCCACACCGCAAAACTGGACCGGACTGCTCAATTCGGTCCGGTCCGGTCCATTTTGTGTTCGGTCCGGTCCGCGGTCTGCGAATTTCGATGAGTTCGGTCTTCGGTCTGGTCCGGTCCGGTCAAAAACCGGTCCGGTCCGATCCACACTGCAGATTGACTTGTATATAAAATTCATGTATATTTGAAGGTGTATTCTATAATAATTACAAATAAAGTACATATATAATCACTACTAGTATAATTATTTGATACTAAAGTTATATAATTGTTAGAAGTGACTAAGATTATCAACTTTGTATAATTAAATAAGTTGTAAAACATGTAAAAAAGGCTGATTACGGTCCAAACGGTCCGGTCCGGTCTGGTCCGGTCTTAGCACAAAACGGCCCGGTCCCGGTCCGGTCCTACCTCGAAACGGTCCGGTCTGTGGTCCATATATTTGCTCAAATTCGGTCCGCGGTCCGGTCTGGTTCGGTCCGGTCCGGTCCGGTTCTGGACCGATGCTCAGCCCTACCAGCACCCGCCGCCATCGTCTTCACAGCCGCCACCATTGAAGCAGTCATGCCAAACAACATCTACGTTCCGCTCCAGCACCCGCCGCCATCATCTTCACAGCCTTGTTGCCTTGTCGTCTTCGCGTTGAGCCACTGCACCAAGCATCCATCCATCATTCCACCGGTACACCACTTCTTAGGACCCTGGACGGCGCTTATTCCTCTCCAAATCCGACCATGGTCAAGCAAAGAATCACCTCTGTTCATGATCAAAGGAGTACAAAAGACGGCACTAATTCCCGTCGACTTATGGTGCTAATTCCCAGGGTACTTGTTTCCTTAACGGCGTGAATTCCCGTCAAGATCGTGCATCAGTCGTCGCCGACAAAGCATGGGCGTGTCGTGCTCCAGAAAATCATACTCATGGCACAGAGTTTCGTCCAGAACGCAAAAGACACAGCGTGTTGCTCAAAATGCACGATGTGTTCGGTTCCAAAAATCATCCTGACGGCACAGATGGCAACAAACACGACATGTCATCCTTGGAACACGACATGTCGGCGGAAATCAGAGTTACGCCTCCGACTTCAGACACGGTGTGTCCACTTGGAACCAAGGAATTAAATGACCGATGTCGACGTCGTTTCGACGGCGTGGAAATAGATATTTACAGGTATACCGACGGAAATATCGACAAATGCAATCCTGGCCTTATCGACGTCTAAATGAACGAATTAAATCATGAAATTTTACAGGTGTGGTCTCAACACCTAGATGCAACGTTTTATGCAAGATTTCGATGTTGTGTATGGGTATGGTGTGGGGGGGTCAATCATGTGGGAGGTAAGGAATAAATCCTATTTTTAGGAGATTTCGATGACAACATATAAGAATTAAGATATGAAATTTTACTAGCACAATCCATAAACTCATGCGTACACACTTATGCAATAATATTCAATTTACAACAAATATATAACAACATAGTAAATTACTAACTCACATCAGTTGTATGTTGAGTGACACGCTGGTTCACTATACATACGTTGTTGATATGGATATTGTTGTTCCACATATTGCTCCTACGTCATCAAAGCTCTATAAGACTTGTTGTATGAAACAGCGTGCTCCTCATACACTTCAAGATTGACATACCTTATCATCCCAATCTTTGCAAAATGAAGAAGCGGGAGGAGGTGCCCATGCTTGAGGAGCTTGGGGTTGAGGAAAAGGAGGTTGTAATGGAACACCGGTAATAGAAAAAACTGTAGAATGCCCACCACTCCATGTATGCCCTCCATCACTAGAGTATGCTTCGGTGTTCACCCGACAATATTAATTAAGAGTAGTAGATCTAGTGATACATTATCTACATAATATAATCATAGATCTATTGTTAAATCGCATTAATCCTTTTTTTTTGAAGTAGATCTAAGATTTGGGTGTATTTAGAGATTTTTGGATAGCTTTTATGGTAAAAAATAGAAAGAAATAGAGAGGGGAGGGGTTGGAAATGATGAAGAATGAAAGAAATTAAGAAAACATACCTTGATTAGGGCTTATTTGAGCCAAGGAAAGAAATCGCCCAAAATCTTCTTGCTTCTTCACTCCAGCAACAGCTGCAGATGCAAGATTGCAATTGTCGATATGTCGGGGCGGCATACCGCCGATACCGCCCTTAAGTAGGAAAATTTGCACTGCAACCTTCGAAAACCGCCGATATCGGCCGGTTTTACCGGTAAATCGACCGGTATACCGATTTTTGCGAGCCTAACGACAGACTTGCGTGAATCGATGACAGATGGCGTCGATATCGGTATATCGACGATATCGTTGATATCTTCTTCCTTGCTTGGAACACGGCGTACCGACGGAGATCCAGTTCACGCCTCCGACATCCGACACGGCGTGTCACATTTCTACATGACGTGTTGCAAGGAGTCGGTCAGTTTTTAGCAAAGAAGCTACACAGCGTCTCAGCAATCCTACACAGTGTGTCATCAGGAGTTTGCCTCTCATCCCCGACAAGTACACGACGTGTCCTTATCCGAACACTGCATGTCGGAAGCAGTCAGCATACTTCCAATTTCATTAATAACGTCCTCCAAAGGTCCATCTCTTCTCCAATACTTGATGGTAATCGGATCCTGCTATTATTTTTTGTCGGCCTAAGGGTCGGACAAATGTCCTTTTCGGGTCACGAAACATCCATTTATTTTCTCTATCCGAATCTTAATCGGGTTGTTTTTGCATATTGATCCCGGTCAGTGAAATAAAAAATGGCCAGGCGGGCCGCTTAAGCACCCATGACCCCCAGCCGCTTAATTTTGCCATTAATCGCCCGCTTAATCATTTTGAACAAAATCGCCCACTTTTTGCCCGCCTCACCCGCTTTTTTCTCGCTTTTTTGCCCGCTTTTTCCCGCTTTTGTTTAAAAATCCTAATGTAAGCATCTAACATTAATTAATTACATAGCCAAGTAGTATTGACTATAATATACGAAACTTGTATACATTAAATGTTCTATGATATAGCTAGTCCTAATTTAGAATGCATACTTTGTGTGTAAGCTGTAATAATTGGGTACTGCTGTAATGCATCTAAGTAAATATCCTATTGCTCTATTATACTAGTAATGCATGATTAGTTTTACTGATTTCCTTGCTGCTTTCAGTGATTAATGATTGGTACTGCTGGTTAGTATTACTTTAGTGATTACTTTAATTCAATAATTCATAGTTTGTTATATACAATTACTGATCTGCTTGCTGATTTTAGTGATTAGAGATGCTGATTAATAGTAAGTATTGATGAATACTTAGTTAATTACTGATTTGCTGATTAGATATGTATAGAAGTTCATTATAAATATATTTTTTATATACACATACATGTAATTTTGTATAAAAATATATAAAATTTAGACACCCGCTTTTTCAAAAATCACCCGCCTACCGCTTAATCGGTTACAGGGTGCCATCCGCACGCCTCCCGCTTCCCGCTTTCTAATACATTGATCCCGGTAATCGATTTTCATGCCGAGAAACCACTCCGGCAGTGCCACTTCTTCCCCTACCGAGCAAAATTTTAGTAATATATCTCCTCTTTCTACTGATGCTTCCATTCCAGTATTCTTTTTGTTCCTCTCTCCATACTACACATCTCATTTGACCTTTTCCTTTCCCACCTTCCCATCCATCATGTGTGCATCTTTCCACGTGGGGGGGGGGGGGGGCATATTCCCATTTTCCACACCATCTACTCACTCTCGTCGTATTTGGTGTGCGGGGGGAATAGATGAAAAAGAGAGATAGAGAGGAAGGTATGAAGAGAACATGAGAGAGAGGATATGAGGAGAAAGACATGATATGAGATGAGATGATATTTCAAGCTATCTTCATGGAGCTTCGTATTGTTCAGCACATCTGGTTTCCTGATGTCTTTGTGGCGCTTCATTCCCACTTAGCATTATATTACTTTTCAGACAACATTGACAGATCTCAGAGTTGCAGCATTAACACCAAGACTTTCGCATTTGTACCGCATTATGTACGTCAGGATAAGAGTTGTGCTAATTCCGACTTCCAGTCCATTTGGTGTTGATGACGTTCCAGTTGATCATCCATGATGGGTTGATGGTATTCCAGATGGTTGCTTCTTCATCTCTAAAACTCGTCATCTTCAAGCATGTGCCAAATTTTGTATCTGCAAGGATTCATCTAGAGTGATCTTCACCGAGCTACTTTGTCACGTCTTCTCCGAGTTGCATCTGCTACTTCTACGTGTTGATACTTCAACACCTTGTCCAGCGTGTTGTGCCACGTTATGCACGTCGGTGGTCTTCTGCACTAATTCATGTTAACTACACTTCTCAGACAATTCAGAAACATCTCCACTACTACATTAAAATTGTGCCTCCGTGTTCGTGTCGCGTTATGTACGTTGGATGAGTTGAGTGCGCTTATTCCACTCCACATTCCTCTCCAGTGAAGATGGCGTAGTCGTGGTATTCATGATTGTCTGTTTCACATGTTTTTCGTTCCAGATGCACTTCAAGAGAAAGACCTTCAAAGATCGAGCTTCTCCAACCTGCAGAACACATCTTAAAGACGCATCATCATATCTTTTTAGTTTGGAAGTATTGTTTAAGGGGAAGTAACAATTTTTGTATGGGGAATGACATATCTATCTTTCATTTATCGTTTATTTCTTACCGTCCATCGATTCATGTAACTCCAAGCTTGGACATGCGTTCACTCATGCTCCAGCTTGAGGGGGAGTGTCAGAATATAGTCTATTTAGTTAATAGGTTATTAGCAGTGTATTAGAAAACGGGAAGCAGGAGGCGTGCAGACAGCACCCTGTAACCGATTAAGCGGTAGGGGGGCGATTAAGCGGGCGTTTCTTGAAATAGTGGGTACCTAAATTTTATATATTTTAATAGAAAATTACATGTGTATATAAAAATATATTTCTAAGGAACTTGTATACATATCTAATCAGCAAATCAGTAATTAACTAAGTATTCATCAATACTTTACTACTAATCAGTATCTCTAATCACTAAAATCAGCAAGCAGATCAGTAATTGTACATAACAAACTATGAATTATTGATTTAAAGTAATAACTAAAGTAGTACTAACCAGTAGTACCAATCATTAATCACTGAAAGCAGCAAGGAAATCAGTAAAACTAATCATGCATTAGAAGTATAATAGAGTAATATAATATTTACTTAGATGCATTACAGCAGTAACATATTATTACAGCTTACACACAAAGAATACATTCTAAATTAGGACTAGCTATATCATAGAACATTTAATGTATACAAGTTTCATATATTATAGTCGACACTACTTGGACTATGTAATTAATTAATGTTACATGCTTACAGTAGCATTTTTAAAAAAAGCAGGCAAAAAGCGGGTGAGGCGGGAAAAAAGCAGGCGCTTATGTTCAAAACGCTCAACGGGCGCTTAGGGGGTAAATTAGGCGGCTGAGGGTCTTGGCCGATTGAGCGGCCGTCTGGGCCATTTTTTAATACACTGGTTATTAGTCTATTGTCTACATGGGCCTGTTTCCCAAGGCCCATTAAGGTTAGTTCGCTTCCTTTGTGCTTCCTTGTAATAGCCTCCTCTCCTATACATAGGACAGGGGTGTACATATCAATACAACAACACAACATAATCATATACACTTCTTCACAAGAATAATTTTAGTATTTTCAGTCTTTGATTATCTGCAACATAAGTTGTCAGGTATCAATCGAAATGGATTATTGACGGGGTGATAATTGTTGTTTGGTTATAAAAAGTTTCAGGAAATGATATCTTCATGTGATAGTGATGGTGTAGCTTCCAGGGGGAAAGGTGCCCTACAAACTAAGTTGTATTAGATTGTGCTAAAAAAGTTCTATAACTAATTCCTTCATTATGTTATCAAAATTTTCATCGAAACCCCCATTGAAACAGTTAAGTTTTTTCACTCACCAAATGTAGGAGTCTCCCACATATCAATAAGTGATTTGGTAGCATATATGGGTGTATTATGAATGCAGATTATCCTGGTAAAATTCCATGACTTAGCTTTTTTATTGGTCGTCGAAATCGTGTCTAAACTTAGCTTTTTTATTGGTCATCGAAATCGTGTCTAAACCTTGTGTTGATAGAAATGCAAGCTGTCAAAATTTCCGTCTAAAAGTCTGTAAATTTTTGTTTCCGGACCATCGAAAATGGTGACAGAATCGGACATTTTTGGTAAGTGGTTGGTGTAAGGGGGAGATACAGAGGAGAGAAGAAGAGAAGACAAGATGAGTGAGGAGAGAAGAGAGGAAGAGATGAGTGAAGGATATGCAGGGATTCATCTATCCAAGGTTGTAAATTGTATGAGGTGTAAAGAGGCGTTTGTATCTCAGTGAGGCGAGGCGTAAGCCTCAAGCGTTTGAGGCGTAAGCCTCAGATTATGTATCATGCGGTCATAAATAATAAATTTATACATGTATCTACATATATATGTATGTATATATATATATATATATATATAGAAAGAGAGAGTCAGGCTAGAATACACTCGAGTGTATCCGGAGCGGAATACACTCAAGTAGTTTTTTATGATACAATATTTTTTTTGAAAATCTAATCCGTTGATCTTCTTAAACATCTTGTAAACAACTCATACGCAAAATTTGACCACATTTGGATATGTATAGCTCATGTTATGAAGACTGCAAAAATTATGCATATCAAATTAGTTTCGTGCGTCGATTTTGTTTCCCTTGGATGAATGATTTACACTCATCCAAATGGGCTCAAAATTTATATGTAGCCTAGTTATAGTATGACGTTGAAGATCAATGGTTTACATTTTGCAAAAAATAGTCTTGATATGCAAACACACTTTAGTGTATTCGTGCGATCCGTACACTCGAGTGTATCCTAGCCTGACTCATATATATATATATATTGTACGTGCATGTGTGTATAACATAATTAGGTATATACAAGCACAACCAAATGAAATAGAAATTAGTTGTGAAACTTAATAATGATAATATAGACTAAAGACCCACCATAATACTAAAATAAATATGTAGAAAAATAACGAGTTATCAATTCTTTATACTATTAGAATAAAAAATATCATCATCAATAAAACTAAAGGAGATAGATTTCGAATTTGTAGGAGCAAGGAACCAAAATTAGTTGATATGAAATTCACCAACATGGTGAATGAGAAGATAGCAAACAAAGATAAATTAAAAATGAAGATTAAAAGATGTCACTCAGAGAATGATGATTAAATGTTCATTAATAAAAAAATAACAATTAACTACAAGAACTCCGATTTTTTTTTAATGAAAGTGTTTGTAATAATCTTAAAAGTAGACAATT
The DNA here is from genome assembly GCA_963693085.1 of Alisma plantago-aquatica. Classification (NCBI taxonomy): domain Eukaryota; kingdom Viridiplantae; phylum Streptophyta; class Magnoliopsida; order Alismatales; family Alismataceae; genus Alisma; species Alisma plantago-aquatica. The sequence goes on along the minus strand of OY856410.1, from coordinate 835,810,719 downwards.
TGGTGGTTATCGTAAGAGGATATCATCCAAAATTGAGGTGCCGCCTCAGCTAAGCCTCAGAGCCTCAGTGCTTTAAGGCGGGCCTTGGTAATTATGAGGTGTATGCCTCAGTCTAGGGCGCCGAGGTGTAAGCCTCGAGGCGCATTTAGGATAAGCCTTGCCAAGAGGCATAAACCTCAAAAGCCTCAAGGGGGGTTTTTTATTACCATGCATCTATCTGACCATGAAGCTTCTACCTTATTATTTGAGGACTCTGGAGCTATGATATTGTCCTACTTGTGAGCATATTTTGCACACTTAGTTTTATTGAAGCATTGTCTCTACTAGTTCTTACTGTGAACCAGCTCTCTTTGGTTGTCTGTGGGACATTATGAGCATTGACTTACCATTCTTGTGTTCCAGCACTTTCTGGACTATCTGCTACTTGTGACAGTGCCCGCAAGGGTATGGCACACTGGTGATCGGACTGTGAATGCAAGCAAATGTCTCAAGTTTGAATCCTCACGGGAACGAATAAATTGGGATTTATGTCTGACATGGTTTGCGCTGAAACTAATGGGCTACACACTTGGTTTACCATACTCCTCCTGTGTCGGGCCTCCACAGGTCAATGAGGGGTCGGGGAGAGGAAGTCTCCTTGATGACTCTTTTTTTTGCTACTTGTGACAGTGCTCCCTGGACTACTCGACAATGCTAGTGTCTGACATAAAGACACTTGTGCTACCTATGGTTATCTACTGCTATTCTAGATGTTTATCTTATTCAAATGAAGCTCCTCTGTTACCTGGTAGCTGCTAACACTTGATGTTGATATTATCTATTTGAGGGGGAGTGCATGACTAATGAATTTTGCGACTCATGGGAAATCATCTGCTGTATGGGCTGAATATATCTTTCTTTTTATGTTTGAGTTTGTATGTCATGTTTGTGTCTGCCTTGCCAAGCTGTGCATGGTATCATACCATGCTCCAGCTTGAGCGCGAGTGTTGGAGAGTTTATTCGTTATTGTGTTCTTCTCTTCTTAGTTAAATGGGCCTAAGTCATTTGGCTTTAGGTTTGGATCCAAGTTTGTAATTGTGTCCCCTCTCCTATATGTAGTTGGGTTTCACTAATGTAAAACATCTATAAGCCATCTATTTTGTTGTCTAACATATGCATTCTACAGAACCAAGAACAATTGGATGGCTTCCAGGGTGCCAATGTCCAGCGGGCACAACATTCACAACCATCAAAATGTTAGATAATAAATGAAAGTAGCAGCAAATTTACATTAGTAACTAAAGTCTGGAGATATAAACGGGCTTTATATAGCACAAACTCTTAGAAACATTACCTAATCTAGTTAATTTCTTCAGAAAAATCTTGAAACAGTAAGGACAAAGAAATGAGTGAAAGAGATTAGAGAATATTGTGCTAGATATAATTTGCTTGACTTTTCCTATATTCTAAAAGTAGCTAAGCATAGCAGATTTGCTGAATATGGATATCTAGTCCAAATTTGGGAAGGCTCTGCAACTGGATGATGTCATAATTAGAAATTCAGGAATGTTACTAGATAGGGAAACAAACTTATCTGAATTTCTTCAGATTACATGTATTTCTCATACATGTCCATTGGGTCATTGTAATACTATTTTGTGAAGATACAAGAAAAATCGAGTGTATTTGTAATTTCACATGGACTTTGAGTTTATATTCTCGCAAAGTGGATGTAATTGTTGTAACTTTCATATATTATTGATAATAATAAAAATAGACAAAGATATGGCTGTTGGGAGCTTGAGATCTGCCAATTTAAGTATGGCAAGTTGCAACCAGTCGTGCTGTTAAGGGTTGATACATATCATATCCAAATTACTAATACAACCGAAAGTTTCAAGGTGCATAAAGTACAATAATGTATGATAAAAGCAAGAACTCTGGAACGTCTAAGTTAATTACAAGTTTCTGAGAAATATGTGCCACCTATGGAATTCCTTTAAAAGAAAAACAGAGAATTATTCAACCCAGCACTGTGTTCATTCATGTCCATTCTCCATCAGTGAACTAACTGAAACAACATCTATTGTCATTGTAGTAGACTGCAACTTCTAGTCTGGTAGATGACAGCAGTGTTTTGAAAAGTGGGTGGAGCGGCCGCTCAAGCGGCAGCAGGGCCTGGCCGCTCCAAACAGCAGTGAAGCGGCTCTTTAGGTGGATTACCATTAAGCGGCCGCTTGGAGCCCGCTTCACCCACTCATGCGCCCGCCTGAAGGATAGTTCTAAGCGGCCGCTTGGGCCCGCTTTTCGTTTGGCAGCCAAAGTCAGGCCTAAAAGGGGCAATTCATTTTGTTTGTTGCTTTTTCTCATTTGCTGGCATTGCTGCTACATTCAATTTTTTAATAATTATTTTCTGACATCAGTATGTTTAATAATAGTATACTAGTATGTTAGTACATTACATTACTGGTGTAGCTTAATTAATACGTTTTCGTTGTACACATACTGTATAATAGATGATTCTATAATACATAATTAGTAAGTTATATGTCAACTGCATACTGCATTTTTCTACCTAATGTATATTAGTATATTTTGATACAGTATACATAAACTATCTGGGTTTTTTTTATATTTTTTCTCATTTGCTGGCTTTGCTGATATATTCTATTTCATTTTATTAATAATTATTTACTGACATCAGTATGCTTAATATACTAGTATATTAGTACATTATATTTTTGTTGTAGCATAATTAATACGTTTTTGCTGTACATATATTGTATGATAAATGATTCTATAATGCATAACGTACATTAGTACATTATATCTCTACTGCATACTGTATTTTTGTACCTGATGTATATTAGTATATTCTGATACATTATGCATAAACAATTGAATGTTTTATTATGTTGTGTAAGGTGTTCAGATGTGTAAAAGTTCCCTAAATATATTATTTATATTATGTGTAATTTTCTATTAAATTATATAATAATTTTGGCACCTGCTTTTTCGAAAAGCGCCGTTTGAGCGCCCGCCAGGCGCTCAAGCGGCCACAAGGTGTTGTTCTCACGCCTTCTACTTCCCGCTTTTTAAAACATTGGATGATAGTAATGGAAACGTAATAATGACAATTAGATAACTTAGTAGCAATAGCAGATATGTCATACAGTTACATCCAAGATCCAACAGTCAGATCAGTGAACTGAAACAGTGGGAAACCAGACTAGATCATACCCCCAATGTAACTTCACTCTTTTTGATTGCATGAGATGAGGCGATCCTTCAAGCTGAACACAACATAAAGAAAATCCGTTTTCAGAAAATGTTAAAGGTAAAAGAAATATATTTCAAAATAGTATCTTATACAACTAAATATGAGTTAGTATATGAACAATACAAGGAATTGCAAGCATGCACTATACTGCAGCCATATCGACAGAGACATCCAAGCCAGGAAAAAATTGTCCGATTTCGACGCCCTTTTGGTATCCACAGAAATATAAATTTCTCAAAATTTTGACAAAAAACTGAGATGTGTTCTTGGCGTTTCAATGACCAATTGAACAAATTAATTGATGAAATATAACCATAATCTACTAGTGTAGATCTACTCAAATATGCAATAATATTTCCTAGAGGGTATGTGGGGGAGGGGGGATCTCTTCATTGTGAGTGAAGGAAGACAAACTGTTTCGATGGGCATTTCGATGGGAATTCCGATGTCAATTTTAAATGGTGAAATGAATGGATTAAGTCATTATAGTTTGTCTAGAAAAGAAAACGATGGGGAGAAAACACTTGACACCCTCTTACAATCGGGTGCTTGTAAGATGTATACAATAGACTTTTCAGATTTTATACATGGCCCCCTGACCTTTCTTACACTTACAAGTAGGTCCCTACAAATACATATTAACACTCCCCCTCAAGTTGGAGCATATATATCATATGTGCCCAACTAGTTACATAAGTATCGAACTCGAGAACCATTCAGGGACTTTGTAAACAAATCAGCTAACTGGTCTTCTGATCTGACCAGTGACAACTGAATCAACTTTTGTTGAATCTTTTCTCACAGAAAATGGCAATCAACTTCAATATGTTTGGTTCTCTCATGAAAGACAGGATTTGGGGCAATGTGGAGAGCAGCCTGATTGTCACATTTTAAGTCCATGGGAGCTTCCTGCATGAAGCCAAGCTCGTCTAGCAAGTGGTGAATCCATAACAACTCACATGTTGCTAGGGTCATAGCTCTATACTCTGATTCTAGTGGCGAATCCATAACAATTCACAGGTTGCTACGGCCATAGCTCTATACTCTGATTTTGCAAAGACCTTGCTACTACAATTTGCTTCTTGCTTTTCCAAGACACGAGATTTCCTCCCACAAACACACAATAACCAAAATAGACCTCCTATCGATGCTACATCCAGCCCAATCCGCATCTGAGAAACCTTGCACCTACAGATGTCAATGATTTTGATAAAGAAGTCCCTTGCCAGGAGGCTTCTTGAGATACCTCAAAATGTGCATAACAGCCTCCATATGACATGTGCATGGCTTATCCATGGACTGACTACCAACACTAGTCGCAAAGGCAATGTCAGGTCAGGCGACAATCAAGTAATTCAACTTCCCAACAAGCCGCATGTACCTTCAAGGATCGTCAAGTAACTCTCCCTGCTCCATGGATAATCTGACTTTAGGATCCATTGGAGCATCAGTAGGTCTAGCCCCAAGCATCCATGTCTCAGTAAGAAGATCTAAGGCACACTTCCGGTGTGAAACTGCAATCCCAAACTTAGACTAGGCAACTTCAATCCCAAAAAATATTTAAGACTTCCCAAGTCCTTTGTCTGAAATTGACCCTGCAGAAAGAGCTTTAATTGTGCAATGCCATGCTTGTCATCCTAGTAATCACAATATCATCGACATATACCACCAGGAAAATGCTCCCAGAACTCTGTCTTTTGTAGAAGACTGAATTATCTGTGGTATATCTATGGAGTCCAAATTCAAAAAGAGCACTAATGAATCTACTAAACCAGGCACGAGGCGACTGCTTCCGACCATATAGAAACTTGTAAAGACGACATACAAGATCTGACTCCCCCTTAGCAACAAAACCAGGTGGTTGCTCCATATAAATCTCCTCATCCAAATCACCATGCAAAAATGCATTTTCAATATCAAGCTGGTATAAAGGCCAAGAGTTAGGAGCAGCTACAGATAAGAAAATACAAACATATGTCATCTTTGCCACAGAAGAGAAGGTCTATGAATAATCCTCGCCATAAACCTGAATGTAACATTTGGCAACTAAACGTGCCTTGGGTCGATCAACACAACCATCTGCACCCACTTTGACAGTGTAAACCTAGCAACATCCAACAACAGACTTGTCATGTAGGCGTGAAACAAGAGACCATGTCTTGTTAAGATGAAGAGCTGACATCTCCTCATCCATAGCATGGCGCCAACCTGGGTGATCAAGTGCAACTAAAATAGACAAAGGTATAGAGACAAAGGATATAGAAGAAATAAAGCATAATATGAAGGTGAAAGATGGCTATATGAAACCAAGTTAGAAATGGAATGTTGAATATTTTTAAGAGTGCAAGATCTAACACCTTTCCTTTAAGCAATAGGAAGATCTTGATGTGGAGGTGGAGAAACCTAACATTCCGACAAGGAAACATCTGGAGAAGGAGATGAACTAGTCGGTGTCTCTGCTCCTCCTGCATTGGTACCTGAATCAGATTGTCCACCTGCACCGATATGATGAGTATGTACATGAGTGATCGGTGGCCTAGTGGAACTGGGTGGAACGACATCATGCGGACTACCATTCACATGAGACAAAGGAACAACAGGAAGAGGCAAAACCTCCTCTAAAACGACTGGTGTCATTGACGCACTATCACCAAAGAAGGGTGCGTCTTTAAAGAAGGTGACATTAGCAGACATAAAGAAGCAACGTAAGGTAGGACTAAAACACTTATACCCCTTTTGCACTCTAGAGTAACCTAAGAAAACACACTTGGTGGCCTTGGGACCCAACTTGTCCACTCCAAACCAAGGCAATGGGCAAAACAAACACAACCAAACACCTTTAATGGAACATGGTACAGTGGCTTCATAGGATGAAGAATTTGTACAGGTATGTGATTCTAAAGGACAGATCTCGCCATGTGATTAATGAGATAAGTAGCAGTAAGAATAGCATCACCCCAAAATTCCTTAGGTACATGCATGTGAAGAAGAAGAGTGTGGGCGGTCTCAACAATATGGCGAATCTTTCTTTCAGCCACTCTGTTCTGTTGTGGTGTATGTGGGCAAGATGATTTGTGGATGATGCCATGGGTGGTAGTAAAATGAGTGAAGTCATGGCTGAAGTATTCTCTAGCATTATCCGATCGAAAGGTACGCACTTTCTCTCTAAATTGATTTTCTACTTCCATACAGACAAGAGTTCGGATCTTTCTTTCATCAAATAAAGCCATGTAGCACGCGAGTAATCATCTACGAAGATAACAAAATACTTATAGCCAAGCTTAGAAGTAACACGACTTGGTCAACAAATGTCTTAATGGATTAACTCAAAAGTAGACTTTGTTCTTTGACTCTCTTTGGACTTGAAGGCGGGCGTTGTATGTTTCCCTAACTGACATGGCTCAAACTGCAAACTTTCCAGGTTGGGCAAATCCGGAACCAAGACCTTGAGCTTATCTAAAATGCATGACCAAGACAACTATGCACCACCAAAGGAGAAGTTGTCACACATGCTATCGGCGACCTTTGTAAGTAGTAGAGACTGGTCAATTCATACCTTCGCCAATGGTGTCCCCCGTCTTCAAGTCCTGTATCAGACAAGTATCCAGTAAGAACGTAACAGAGACTTGAAGAGCACGAGTTAATTTACTAATTGATAATAAATTAAAAGGAAAATGAGGAATAAAAAAGTAGATGGAAGGGATATTTGTGGGGTTGGTGACACCGTCCCAGTTCCCTTAACGGGGGCAATAGAGCCATCTACAAGGGTGACACTAGGTAGGTTAGGCTTATGAGCATAGGTGGTGAACATCTCTAATGCCCCCGTGATGTGATCGGTTGCACGTTAATCGAGAACCCAATCGGACCTGGACATAGCTGCATTAGAAGCTTGAGAGGTACATGTTGAAGTAGTAACTCTCGAAACAAGAGAGGCAACTAATGACATAGACTATTGTGAAGCTTGGATGCGCATAAAACTGTGAGTACTCTTCAGACAATATCACTTCAAACATAACTTCTTTCTTCTTTCACATCATTCCGAGTCAGAATCTGAATATTTGCACGGAATCGCAAGGCCACTTGTACAGGTTGTCGTGAAGACGGGCAGCAACTTGTAAGAGAAAGACCACTTGCACATGGAGGGGTGCTCTAGTAGAAATAACTTGACTTTGGCAGCAACAATGAACTGAATTGACGAAATCAGACGCCAAAATAAAAAAATGCATACTACAGTACTCCGTCGGTGACAAATTGGTCACCCTCCTTGATTTCCTTATGCCCTTGACCTTCTAGAACAATTAAGTAAAGGTAGGGACGCCCCCTTTAGACCAGATTTTGAGGGGAAAACAGCCCCTCGCGCCGTTTTTATTGAAGCCGAAAAAAAAAGCACCGATAAAAGGCTGGTGACAGCAGCCGAATGCAAGCTTGATATGGAGACGGAACGAAGGCGTAGTGGCTAGCCGCAAGCACCTTATGGCAGCTAGGAACAAGAGAAAGGATGCCCTAAAAGGGCAGGACCCAACTCCAATGGGAGAGAGAGCAGCAGCCACTGTTATGGCAGCAGACGGAAAAGTGCACGCTGTTGTTGTTTTGGATGACCGTAGACTCCCAGCTCGTGATGACCACTCACCAAGACTTCCTTGGAGAGATTGACAGCTCTGATACCATCTAGAAAAGAAAACAATGGGTGGAAAACACTTGACACCCTCTTACAGTCAGGTGCTTGTATTATATATACAAGAGACTTTACAGACATTACACATAGCCCCCAGACCTTTTCCTACACTTACAAGTAGGTCCCTACAAATACATACTAACAGTTTGCAAGCACAATACATAGACTTAAAGACACACAATTGTGCAAAGAAATTATGCTCTAGGTAGTACATAGTACATCAAAGAGTAAAAAAATTGATGGCCACTGCATGTAGACAGTGCGTTTCAGTATCCAGTTGCCATTGGTTCCAAAAATTTTGGCAAAATTTCGCTTATTTCGACGAAATTTTAGACATTACATGCAAGCTTGTCAACAATTTTCATGTAGAGGTGGGTACAAAAATGAGCCAAACTAAAATAAAACAAATAGAACATATTGCTTTAGCTTTGTGATGTACTATGAAAATATGCTATTTCATAATGTTGGGAAATGGACCATATGGTAGAAATGGGAGATCCAAACAAGAAAGGCCCAACGATCTTGTCACGGAGATGGAAGCTTTATGTCGAACGAGACATTAGGCAATCATGGAGATGGATGTGATAACCTAGATCCACTGGCGAAGATGATATTATTGATGAAGAGAATTACAAGGAGGAGGATTACAATAGAGAAGAAGCCAATCCATGTTACACCCAAAAGCCAACAATGGAAGAAGACAATTGCTTAGAGGCTTAGAGCGGTGTTCTAAAAAGCAATAATCAGTGTACGGGCTGAAAGGGTACCGAATAGAGTATACGGTATGCGAGAGTATAAGCGAGAGAACAATTAGTTTTAATCGATTTTGATTTTTTTTAATATTAATTATAAATATATATATATATCATATATTGACCATATAGAAATTTTGTATTAGATATATAAGTCATATACTAGAATTGTACAACTAAAATTTGAGTAGAATCTTATTGTAATATGAGATTAATCATGCCTAAAAGTAGGGACTTAAACTTCATTCGGATTGTAACTAAGCTAGATACAAACAAAATAAACTGTGTATAAGTAATCAAATAAAGAATATGCATCTAATTCAATATTAAATATGGAGCAGCTAATAATAACAATTAGTCATAGACTAATATTGTAGTAAATAAGTAATTAGAAACATAGATGATATTGGAGAAGGCATCATCAAGAATAAGAAGCAATTCAATAAGAATCAATTCAATAAACATTAAACTATATACTTATCAAGAAAATATGGGTAGAAGACCAAATATGTGAAGATGGGAACGGAATGTAATTGTAATAATCAATAATAGGCTTAGAAAAAGTTACTGTAAAAAAAATATTAAGTCACTAGATTTTGAAAAGTGCAGATTCATCGGCCGATTACACCCCAATCGGCCGATTAATCAGCCTTGGATCGATTATAGGTCCGATTAGGCATATGCAGAGCGGTACACCTGTCGAACCGATTATGTGGCCGATTAGGCGGATTTTCTTAACATTGGCTTTGAGAGGGGATCAAGGATGCTTGAAACCCTAGAAGAACCCTAGGTCTGTCTGTGACTTTAGGTCTTCAAAAAAGAACATCACTCTTGATGTCTATTAATGTCTCTTCATGTTTGGGACAAGTTAGGGCTATTTATAAGAATGGGATCCATATCCAAAGTCCCAAAGTCATGGAATTCTTTTTCAAGCCACATTTACTATCCAATTAGACTATATACAGTCCCTAGATGGACTGTAAAAAATTTTGCAGCATCATTTATGGTCTAGTGTTGGACCGTATACAATTTAGTTGGACCGTAAATAGCCCTGTTTTAGCCGCTTACCAAAAACTGTCAAAGCAAAGCGTACATACTTTAATGTATGACCGTAAATGCACTTGTAGGTGCCTAAAACACACCCGGATGATGTCAAGGCTCAGTTTTGACGCCCGTTCATCAACGAACCTTTTCTAGGGATTTTAAGACACTCTCCCAATAAACTCCACCTTGTCTTCAACTCAAAATGATGGAAATAGAACAGACTTGTGATCTTCTTTAATATCGGAAACTGAAATAAGAATACCATCTCCTCCACATGCCCTACACATGCTGTAATGACTTGGAATTTCCTCCCTTTCATAGAAGTTGTAATTAAAAAGGGATTATAAATATTATCCTCAAACTAAACAAGGTGATTATGTTTTACTTTTGTGATGCCAATTACAGAATTAGAGATATCTTTACTTGCAATCCCTTTTGGTAGTTGTATACTAACCTGGAAAGTTAATCTCGATCTCAATTACTTTATGAGATCATATGTAATCTTGAAGACTTTTATTTGAATTTAATATAAGGGTGACTTGAGGACCAAGGAAAACATATTAAACTTATTGATTTTGTTGCTACATTTTATGGTAGCAATATGAGAGAAATAAAGAAGATCCTAAAATTTCAAGACCTTCAGACTTTCCTTGTGGCTTAATGCATTTATTGTCTAATATGGGATATATATGTATATGCATACCTCAATGGTTTTAGTTGGGCAATGAAATATTTCCCTAATGAGATGAGACTCGGTCAAAGTTGAGATTTAGTGATAAGAAAGTAGTGCTTAAAACTCAAGTCAATCGGAATTATAGTCTAAAAGTTATAAATTTTCAAAGATTTGTATAAAGTTCTCATTCAATGGCTTAGTTAATGGATTAATCAATCATGTGCGACATAAATGACTGACGACCGCTAGGTTTAACTAAGGAGGCGTGTCATTTAAGTCCACGTGACACTAGGACCCTGAGATCATGATTTGACGCCTTTGCCTTCATCTTCAACCTCCATCCCACTATGAAAATAGAATGGAAAAGATCCAATAGTTCTCTTTATATTTTGCCTTGTCAATCACCATTAAAACTTAATGGAAATTGAAGCAATAGATTTGAAATCACCACAGTAACATTTTGCCCCAACCCTTATATAAAACAGCACTTTATAGAGGAAGATCGACCATGCCCTCATCTTCTTCCTCTCCATTGTTGTACATAGAAAAGCTTGGAGGCAGCGGCTCTTGACCTTTATTGACTTCTTTTTGGAAAGCCACCTTCACACAACCCCTGCAGACCTTCACGAAGCTTCATGAAGCCTTAGACCTCCCGAATTGGGGGTTTGCATTTTCTTCGGCAAGCAGCTCACCGCGTAAAACCTGAAACAAGGAATAGAGGGAGCCATGATCCTAGTGTTGGTTGTCCGGGGATCAACGACCACTATGGAACCAGTAATAACCTCCGTTAGCGGCCATGAAGCTTGCAGCCACCACATGTGCACGCCGGAGGCAAGCACTGTAGCGGCACAGAGGCACCGGGCAGGGCGTCGCGCGGACGACATGACGCACTTGCCCTGTGGATCGTGTTGGGGCGAGGGTGGAAGGTGCTTACTAACCCGGCTAGCTCTGGGTCGGCGCAACCCGTGCTACATATGAGCCAAGGCATGGCGCATGAGCAACGGTCGTGGTTGGGTTGAAAGGGGGCGGTTTGCTGCCTAAACACGCTAAACCCTAGGCCATTTGGCAGAATCCTAGAGACAGAGAAGATCATCCAATGGCCATGATTTCCCTAAATAAGGTATAACTTCTGATAGTAATATAAGGTGCATACTAGCTCGGAATATGGTAAAAATATATTTTTTATCATAGTAAAATTATACATCAAATTGATCTAAAAAATAAGAGGAATATAATGGGCATGGTTTTAAGACCCAATTACATATGCAATTCAAAAAGTACCTTTGGGACCTCCCAAATCCCAACATGGATTACATGTATTGTAACACCCGGATCTTATTATGCAAATTTTCAAAATATTTTATTCTTTGCATGCTCTTTTTCTAATAGTATAATTGTTGAGGACCTAGATGCAAATTGCCCATGTTAGTTTTGCAATTTCGTTTTATTATGCTCAATTACTCTCTTGCCCATGATTTATTTAAAGAAAATGTTTCTTTGTATAATTATGCACTTTTGTTTAGAAAATGGAAATGAATTCTTTTATTTTTCTCTCCCTTGTGGTGATTAGTGGTTTATATGTTTAATGGCTTGCTTTATGACCTCCATCACATTAATTGAGGAGAAATAATATTTAGTGCACGTTTCCATACCTTGTAATTCTTATTTGAGACATTAATAGCTTTATATGCACTAATCATGGTCATTTAAATGTACATGATGATTTTTGCCATATTAGGCCTAAAACGTGTACAAGCATAAAATCTAACTTCATGGGAACGTTCTAGACACCCTATTGCACCTATGGTTAAAATTTGGGCTCATTTGACCCATGTTTGGACCCTCTAAGCAATTAAAGGAGGTTTTAATATTGTGTGACCTTTTAATTGAATGAAATTTCATTTATGTGCCCGATTTAGCCTATAATTGGATTTAATATGCTTGTCACGCGCCTTCGATTTTGTTTTATATCTCCGCGCGCGTCTGTGACCATTGGATCGGGATCCAACGGTGTCCGGCTCATCTTCCACCTCACGACGTACGCCAGTCTACAACCGTTACCAGCGGCTTCAATGCGAGCCTTCAATCTCCTTCGATTCCCGACCGTTTCGCATCGTTTCTTCGCCAACGCATCCGGCTCGTCTCCCCGATCCGAACGAGCCCCAGCTCGCCCCCTCTCGCTTGTTGTAGGCAAAACGCCCATTTAGGGCTCGCCGCCGCTCTCTATCATGAATGAGAAGACGCCTCTTTCACCTTCCCCGTCTCCATCTTAAGAGCCCGAAGGCATCAGAGGACCCCAAGGATCCTTCCTCCCCGCTCAATTCGTCCTCCAACTCCCTCAAGAGCTGTAAAGGAGTGAAACCACTCCTCTACTAAAAAGAAAAGACCACATCCCTTAAAACCAAACACCACATCAAATTTTTCCGTCAAAGGGATGGAGACCAATTCTTTCAACATGTATGTATCATTACACAAGGAGTAGCAGCAGAAAAGATCATTATCAAACAATTTACAATGCTTGATAACATGATACAACACTTCACCGCATATGGGTGTCAAAAAGGAAATCTAATCATATAAGCCAAAGATCAAGTTGAGGGTCATCTAACCACCTCTTCAAGTCTCCCCAAAAGCTCAGCTACAAGATTGATGTCGAAGTTCGCCTCTTCTTGATCTAACCTGGGGTTGGAAGCATACCCCACAAAAGAGAAGAAGAAAAGAAATACATCAGCAAAAAGCAGGTATGTGTATGCTAAAGGAAACTTTGAGCAATTTAAGCAATAAGGACTTCAAACGTAAAATGCTTCCCATACAAGAGATAAGAACTACCCAATCGGGCATAAAAGAAAAGGATCATCATCTCATAATAAAAGAAGATACTTGCCATGATTGAAACAATAAAGATTGTGCAATACTGGCACAAAAGAAAGTAGGGCACACACCCCACAATCCACATAAATAACTTGCATGCATGTGAGATAAGCATAGCCCTAGAACAATATAAACACAAAGGCGGCCAAGTCTCATAAACTTGAAACCTGATAGAGAAAGGAATACTGCCAATCTCCCAAATATATAAAATTGAGTATGGATTACTGCCACACTCAGGTATAGAGAAGTGGTTTATTGCCACCCTCCAAAATAAACAATAGGGGATTACCGCCCCAAAACCAAAGTAATTTACACTACTCTAGTGCTACTGAATCACATTGCATGTAAATATAGAGGCAAGTAAATTGTTTAGTCAGAAGATGATACAAAGGTTGCCATCACACAATGGACAACTCAAGCATATAACATCCAATTCAGAGTGGCACATACCAATATAAGAGACCAACATGCACCAAGGAATAAGAAAAGATATCAAGAAAATATCCAAGTCCATAACATTCAAGATAGTTCACACGAACCATGAAATTAAAAGATAAGACATTGTGTAGGTCAAATTCAAGAGAATGAAAAGATAGGTGAATTTCTCATTATAGAGGAATAGGGGATACAACATACCTCAATATCAAAGTCCCAAAGTCCAAAGCACTTCTAGATCCAAATCTAGGTCCCCAAAGGCCTCTAGGAAGGTAAGAAGGTTCAAACAGAAAGGATTCCAAGATTAGAATGTCTGGTTACTCCAATCCAAACTCCTTTCTTGAGAAAAGATCACCTTCTCTACTATAGAGGTGCAAACCTAATTTTGGTCAAAATCACCAAGGATGAGCTTAACAAATCCTAAATAGAGAAATATGGAACCCTAGGAGCTTTCTTCACCAAGGTAGGTACCTCCTTTTACCTTGGGACAACACCTTTATGGCAAAACAAAGTAGGAATGATGCTCTAAGCTAGAGGAAATAGGGAGTGAGCAATGATTTCGAATTTGGATCTAGGAAGGGATATATATAGCTTCATGGATAGGAAAGGTTTCAAGTATGAGGTGTACATGTGTCAAAATTCTGGACATTTTATGTCCATGCAACACCTCCCTTAGTTACTACCCATACTTTCTCTCTTTTATCCATATCCTTATCTTTATCTTCATCCTTATCCTTATCTTCATCCTTATCCTTATCTTTTAAGAGGAAAAACCCTAAAATGTCCTTGAAGAGAAATACTTCCGAACCAAGTATAACTAGGAGCCCCAAAGCCCAAACAATTCGAGAATGATAAGGAAATATCTAAGGATTATAATGCATGTGACAATTTTCAAATAAAACCTCCCAATTGGGTAAATTGCAGAAAAGTCCAGAATGTACCTAAAATTGCATAACTCACACAAACAACATCCAAATCGGACCAAACTTTATCCACAAGTTATCTTTGATGTGTTGAATATGAATTTGCCATAATTTCCATATTGTGAAGTTATATAATCACATTATTCATTACTTATGTCGTTTACTAATTTTCTCTCTCCTAAACTTATCCTAATATTTCAAGGTTATCCAAATCAGATGAAATTTGACATGTAGACTAATTTTGATATGTAGATTTTGAATTTGAAGTTTGTTTCCACTTTTTAGACTTCATTTTAGGAGATATGTCATATGGCCCATTAACGGCCCATTATCTTAAATATTCATCCAATTAAGTTTATTATCTTCGTATTACCACCAAAATGAGTGATGTGGCATATTTTATGTATCCAATATAAACCTAAGATTAATGTTAGAGTATTAGGTTACATTAAGGTGATCTATAAATACATTAGCTCATTGGGATTATATGAAACATCTATTTAGGTCTAACCTTCAACCTTGTTTGGCTAAGTCCAAAGCGTCAACTTCCAGGGTAGGGTCTGAGATCTAGTATGTTACAAGAGTCCTGACCTACTCCTCTCTCTTCGGCGACCTTCGCAACCTGCTCGACCTCCAGAGCATCCCCTCTCGAATTGAGGACGCGGTGAGCATGCCTGGACCCTCAGACAGCTTCCACCATCGTTCGTTTACCCTGCGAGTGGCCCAAGCACCACACCATATAAAGCAGCGATGACCCTCGCCGGCGACCCATCGTCTCGCTCCTTTGATGTTTCTCCGACCTAAGGGGCCGCGCCACGGCCTTCGCCCGTCCACCACGAATGTTTTCCGACCCGCATCTGAGGATTTTCGCCTCGGAACCAGTGGTTTCCAATACCCGAGATCCTCCCATGTTTCTTTCCTTGCGGCGGAGCATTTCTAGAGCTCCTGGCCACCGCGAGACTCAAGCTTTGGCTTGTCGAGTTCGTGTGGCAATAAGGATGGTTGTGGTGCTCTTAGTTTTCCCTGAAGGGCATTGCTCCGCGATCCAGATCCCAGGAGTCGAGAATCGGCTGCTATCCTCCGCCATGGCTAAGGAGTGAAGAATCCAGGTCGTGAGATGACCTTGGTACCCCTGTCAGTTTAATTTGACGGTTTAAACCGCGAAGGGTATTTTCAGGTTTTCACCTATCCTCCCTTCTTTGATCGTGAGTCCTCAGTGGCGAGCCTTCTCGCTAGTTGGCCAAGCTTGATTGGTCCAACTCAGACCCGGGCCCACTGGATTTGAGTATAACTATATACGTGGCTTTTTCTTGTTTTGCCATTGGTCCGTTCTTTGTAAATTCATAGTAAATCGCCTGGTTATCGAAAAAATACGCAAAAATATGCTTTGGAAAGGATTTTCGATGAGGAACTAGATTTTATGATTTTTATCGACTCATTTTGCTGTTTTCACATCTCAATAACTATATGACACAAACTAGGGTTTAATTTGTATGATGAAGGATAATTATGCTATTTTCAGGTGTTTAAGAGAATCCAATCAATCAAACCATTTATGATTTATGTTAAGCACTTAATGTTAAAGTCATGATTAATGCATGTTTTCTTCAAGTATATGGTTATTAGATGTTGATTGCTATAATTTAAGTCTAAATGTAGAAATCACATTAATGTTATGAATTATGATTAAGGTATATGAAATCAAGATTAAGAGGGAAGAAATTCCCATTCATGCTTAAGAGGGAAGAAATTCACATTATGGTTCATGGGGAGAAATCCCAACTATGTTCAAGAGGGAGAAATCCCATTAAGATCAAGTCTAAGTTATTAAGAAGATAATTAAGTCTAAGAAAGATCATGGTTAAGGGAATTTGATTTAGATTTATATGCACCTTGTTATGGGCTTTCCAAGCATTATGGGCTTTCTGAGCAATTATGGGCTTTCTGAGCAATTATGGGCTTTCCGAGCATTATGGGCTCCTTATGGGGCATTAAGAGAGGAGCATATACTTCTTGTCAAATTCTTTATGTAAAAGATGCCAAGAAATGATTAATGTTAACGCATGTTCATGTTTATGTCAAATCATCTTTATATGTTATTTTTATGTCTTATAATATGCCAATGCCGCTTACTTACCATGAATGTTTTTCCTTTGCATGGCTGGGGACGAGATGTCCGCAGAAGTTAGAGCTAAAGGGAAGGAATCAGCTTAAGGAGTTCTAAGAATCTAAGAAGTTGTTGCCTGGTGGGACGTCCTTCTATGGAGATCCTACCTTTTTCATGTTATCTAGTTTATGTTTAGCAGACCTTTAGAATCATGATGTAGTTTTCTTTCCAAGAACTTATGTATGAATCTATGTTTCAATAATGACAAGTGTTACTTATTTCTTGATATGAGATCATGTAAGTGACAACCCTCCCTGAAATGCCAAGTACCCCACATTATGGATAATGTTGGGGATTAGGTTGTGCTTCCGCTGGTTACGTATGAAACCCTAGGGAGGGGTGTTACATGTACAAAACCCTAGTTTGAAATAATACAATTTTGCATTTTACCCTTGAGCCTTGACGTTGATCATGTAAAGATAATATTCATGTTGATCTATGATGTGAGATGAGAAGTTTACTTAATATCATGAATAAGAAATTAGGGTTTTTGACTTAAGATTTGGGTTGCACGAGGGAGAACCTTAATGGATAATTTTAAATCTAAAACTTAAGCAAACCCAAATTGATAGCTCAAAGCCTACTTCCACTTAGTGTCAGTTTAGTAGGGTGTAGTCTGATGACAATGTGCGAGTTTGTTGTACAATTTTGCATTACATACTCACACAACTACACCCGATTACACCCAACCAAAGTAGCCCTTAACTTGAACATGCTAACCCAAAAGTTATTTTCAATGCCTTGGCAAGGGATGTTTGGAATCTTTGATAACACTTTGGGTGCTATTTGACATTTTCATATTAGAACATGGATAATTGTTTGATTACATTTGACCATCTACTCATCAAATATCGGGTACTAGGTTATTTATGAATACTCACTTTAATTGCATTTTTCAAATTCCAAAAATTTTCTGAATGTGGATCAATATGATGAATATCATGAATGATTTTATTCCCTGCAAATATAAGGTCCTATGTGTATCACTATTGAATAATAATAGAACCCATTAATCAATATCTCACAAAGGTGTTTTGGGAGCAAGGATGAGGTGTCCCATTTTGATACCGTTTTGACAGAGTGGAAATGGAAATTTCGACGGAAGTTTTGATAAAAGCAACCGTGTCTGTTTCGACACCAAAATAAATGAATTCAGCCATGAACTTTTGCATGCGTGATCTATACACCTAAATGCATCGTTTTATGCAATAGAATTTAATATGGGGGTGGGTTGGGGGTCCTTCATGTGGGAGGTAAGGAAACTTTTCTATTTCTTGGGGATTTCGATGAAGTATTTTGATGACAACATGTAGGAATTAAAGTTATGTAATTTTGCAAGTATGAGCTATATACATGCATGTACTTATTTGTGTTATAATATCAGACATTGGACATGTAGGACGTACCCCACATATTTTACTTGGGTTGATAGTTTGTTGTTGATATTGACTCAACAATCAACCATTTGATTAGCCCCAAAAACACTAATGCAATGTTTCCAAGCAAAGTCATCATTTTTTGGCGTGGTTGGCTTCCTAGCACCCTCATTGGCTAATAAACCACCACTAGGATATGTGTCGTCCGCATTGAAGCAAAAAAAAAAAGCATAAAGTGTGCATTGTATTAGTAAGTAATAATTTCAATAGCAAATATTACGGAATGCAATGCATTTATGATATACTATAAGTATATGATATGTCTGAGCACGAAATGGTGAAATAATCCCAATCCCCCTTTACTCTTAAAAAAACAAAAATAACAACAAGGATTGCAATTATAAAAATCCATCGAATTTTTGAGTTGTACACAACCTCAAAATCCATCAAAATTGGTGAAATTCATTAAATCGTCAAATTTTTTGTTGAAATTTCGATAGGTGCAATCTTGATAGCAGTTTGATAAAATCGACACAATCGCATGTTTTGGTAGCAGATGCCACCAAAATCGAAATTTTAGTCGAAATCTCACCAATTTCGATGAAACCTCATTCCTTGCTTGGGAGAAACTCACTCCAGAGTTATAATGTAGAACAATCCCCAAGAGGGTGTTCTAAAAACCAATATGAAGTGAGGTGAAAAGGTCCAAATTGTAGGATTACACACCGACGAGCCTTAAGACAACATACACTTCGGTATCCATTCATGAATGTATTATTGGTTCACCAAGTGAGATGAGAAATATTATGGGTTGAATTATAATGAGCAATGTGAAGTTTGATAAATGGCAAATATTTGATTCTTATTTGCCATTTATGTTGTTACAAATTACATGCACACTTTTTATTGCACCCACGTACTTAGCATAAAATTATGTGCTAACTGTGTTTTTTTTGGTCTGCATTTTAGGTTAAGAATGCTAACTTGAAGTTGTAGATCACCTTACAAGAAAAGAATAATGCACAAGGAAAAAAAGGGAGGATTTCGATAGTTTGAAATTTTGTCTCATAAACTTTAGTATTTTCCCAAATTTAAGAAAATTGCAACTCCCTCTAAGGAGATTTATCTTCCATTTTATAATCAATACCTTGTTTAGAAGTTACTAACGATTATTAGACATTTGTTATGAATCTGGATCCTTGGAAATATATGGCTAAAAGTCCTTGCCTTCTGATCCACTTTAATGGGGATAACATGAGGAGGGGGTCGTTACATAGGAAAAGTTCGGGTAGAAAGAAGACCAGCTAATTTTGAGCAAAGCTCGAACTTAGCTAACAGAAGAGTCTTCATCATCGTGTAGGCTGGATTCTTGGACGTAACAATCTACTTGATTTGGATGTTGCCGTCATATGTGACTTCTCTAATGAAGTGGTACTTGACATCAATGTGTTTTGTTCTCCAATTGAACATTTGATTTTTGCTAAGATGTATGGCATTTTAACTACCACAATGAACGACGACTTGTTGTTGATCCATGCCTAATTGATTCATCAAACCCTTAAGCCATATAACATCCTTAACAGCTTTTGTTGCCACCATGTACTCTACTTCAGTAGTGGATTGAGCAATCATACTTCGTATGAGTGTCTTTAAAAGTGACAGTTGGTGACCCACTGTAAACATGTAACAGTGAGAGATCTCCTCTTGTCAATGTTGCCTGCATAATATGAATATATGTACCCTGTCTTGATGACTTGAACTTCAAGAAAGACTAAACAAGTATTTGAAGTGCCCTTTAAATCCTCAGAATCCACTTAATTGCTAGCCAATATGCCTTGCCAGGATGAGCCACCTAACGACTAACCATACTAAACTAATCACAATGTATAGTCTAGTGCAATTAGTTAGGGCTCAATTAGCATATTGCCTCTGTTTCCACCTGTCTATCGTATATTATCCATAGAGCAAATTTTGGGCTTCTCAAAAATTCTTATGTTGATAGGATAGTGCCTATCTCAGATCAGTGGATTTTTTCAATAAGAATTAATCTTCTTTGGTAAGTTTACATGTTTCTGATGTTGGAATTAGATGTTGCTACAGATAAGATTTATTAACATTTTTTGGGCTGCCTGATTCCTACCTATTATCTCAACCCAATGCATATACGAGGTGGGTTACAAGATTCAAAAGGTAGGATATATACCTTGTGTAATTGAGGTGGACATCAGAGAATATACAGACCAATCTCTAGCTTTCATTCTGATAATTAACTTTAGGCCCAATCTAAACCTAGTTTCTCCTAAAGGTTGTCGCCAGCACTGAAAGTCTACCTGCTTGTCTCTAATCGTGACATGACTCACATCTGAACTCCATTGAAGGCTTGCCTAATCACCTTCAATCATCATCTGAACCGAATATGGCCTCAGCTCGACCCAAGGTTGATACTCATGTGGTACTTACAAGCAATCACCTTTAGGGTCCACCAAAATTTGCAGGCTCCTTTGGCCAACCCTGATTGTCAGTTGCACTGGAGTCTTTTAAGTGGCATCTAGTTGGCAGACTATCTTTGATGATCAAAGCTATAATAGTGAATTAGTGATAGTAAGATGTTAAAGGCAGTTATGATTCTAATCATTCAAAAATTCATATATGAACGTGAAAAATGTGATATCCCATAGATATCGAGCTCTGCCTCAAGCTATGTACATAGTACAGTGGTACAAAAAGTACAAAATGAAGTTACAATGAAACTAGCAAGTCTCAAGCACATCTGACAATTCAAAACCATTGATTACAAAGTTACCTCAGCAGTAGAAGATGAGCCTGAATTTGTTAAATTTGAGTCAGTGGGCTTTGAAGTCGTGTTGAAGGTATTCCCATCTTTATTATTCTCTTCAGCTTTTATTAAACTCCCTGAGGGTTTGTTCCCTGTGCACAACATGATATAGACATATGATATCTGCGGAAATCATACCTTCAATTTTTAGAAATGGGTACCTTTACTGATCCTTTTATTCTTTGATGATGCTTTTGTAATTTGCAATCGTTTCATGTGCAGCTCCTATGAAAGATATACAGATACGGATTTCAGTATACTTACCATGGGTCGAGCAGTTGTTACTATCTGACAATTGTAATCTATACTACTACAAAAAGAGGGAACCTTTTTCTCTAATTACAATTGGGCCGCTAGCCAATCAAATCACCCCATTTTTATAATAAAAGACTCTCCTTAATCTCTATTTTCTCCTTTTTTAGGATTTTCTATGTTAATATGTATGTATAGGGACCTGTATGTAAGTGTAAGAAAAGTTCAAGGACCTATGTGTAAAGTTTGTAAAGTCTCTTGTGAATGTACAAGCAGCCCAACCGTGAGATTGGTTAAGGGATTATCCCACTTTGCTCTAGTTTTAACATTCTTCATTTTTGCTCTTTTTACCGCTCCAATATCTGTTCCCCCTCCCATGACAGAAGACAACACACTCCAACGCCCCCTCATCGCCCCACTCTTTATCTCTCATTATTGTTGTTTGTCTCTCCCTCACCTCATCTACAACAGCCCTTCAATTCTCTCCCTGACTCATCTCTCTCTCCCCAGTATCCCGTACCAAACAACCTCCCTAATCTTTCTTCCCTTCCATGACCCATCGAATGCCCAATTCTAATCACAGTTTGTCTCTCTCATCCTTAAAACACAATCAGACAGATCGAGATAATGGAGGATGGGTTACAGCATTAATTTGAATAACCACTTTCTCATGCCAATTTTCCTACTCAAAGATGTTTTGCCTACGTCTTCTCTTACAGTCAGCCATTAACTACCCAAAGATTTGGCCATTGAACGTTGATATCATTGGTCTTTCCTTAATTTCACACCAGCCTACCTAATTTAACATATTCCAAATAAAAATATAGAAAATAAAAGTAGACCGTTTTATCTATACTTATATACCACTATTAATATGTCTTTACTTATTGTCCTGTTATTTTACATTTCTATAAGGACCTACCTGTAATTGTTCCACTATTATATATATTAGGGTACACACATTGTGTAACCTTACGCTTTCTCAATTTACTGTTTCTCATGGTACCAGAGCAGGGCTAGATCTAGAGGGGCGTCGTCTCTCTCCCTCCCTCCCTCTCCTCTCTCTCTCTCTTTTGGCGCCCCCCCCACCCCGCAGCGCGTCGCACCGTCTGCCTGCCCACCGCGACGGCCGCCCCGGGCACGGCCTGCTGCTGCCGCCACCGAGAGGGCTACTCCTCTCCTCTGGCTTGATACAGGATTTGTTGTCCTCCCACCTCGCTCCGTAGATCTGGTCTGATTTTCTTCGGCTCCAACTCCTGCCTGCCCGTGTAGGCCCTTGAGTCGCCGAGTCTTTTGTTACGCATAGGAGTAGCATGTATGTAACCGGTCCGTCCAGTATTTTATCAGTGCCTACTGCCGCCTAGCTGAGGAACTAGGCGGTCATCTTCTGCTTGTGCCTGCCTGTGCATACTCACCTTCGGTGTCAGTGCTCTACCTATCATGGCGTCTTCACATGATGATCTGCGTCGTCATGTTACTATTGTTAAGTTGAAGGGACGCAACTACCAGCATTGGGTCTGTTCTATGCAGATTTATGTAAAATCCCAAGGGAAACATTCTCATTTGACGTGTGATCCGCCTCCTATGCCTGCTGCCAATGCCGACTCCAAGGATGTCAAAGCTTATGATGACTGGGTCAAAGATGATTCCACTATGATGACCTGGATTCTCAACAGCAGTGAGACGAAAATCAGTATCACCTTACTATACCTACCTACAGCAAAGCAGATGTGGGATCAACTTTCTAGCACTTACTCTCACAGCCAAAACCCAAAAAGGTGTTTGATATCACCAAGCAGCTGACTCGTCTACACTTCTCAGGATCTGACATTACTGATTACTTCTCTGCCTTTAAGGGACTCTGGGGAGAATTGGAGGCCTACCATCCGTTGTCTACTGACTTGGCTACCATGCAACATCAACGCCAGGAGTTGTAGATGGTTCAGTTTCTGTGTGGTTTACCGGAATCCTATGCTGGGGTTGTGGATCAGATTCTTGCCAGTGATCCACTGCCTACATTACAAAGTGTGCTTCAGCGTCTTCAGCGGTTGCCGGCCTCCTTGTCTGAGTCACCTTCTGATACTAGAGATACTACTGCCCTTGTTGCTATGTCCGGCCGAGGTCGTGGTCGCGGTCGTGGTCGTTTTCAGGAGAACCGTCCTCCTCTTGGCGTTGGAAGGGGGCGGAGTTCGTCTGGTCGTGGAGCACCCTCTGGTCCTCCCAACGCTGCTCGTCCTCAGATTGGTCAACGTTTCTACAGTTTCTGTGGTCGGTCTAATCATATTGAAGAAAAATGTTGGGAGAAATATGAGAAGCCGGCCTAGGCCAATGCGGCTTCTGATGCCCATGCTACATCTGAGGTAGCATCACAGCCTACTTCCACTTATGCATCCAGTTCCACTACTACTGACTTTATTCGTTCGGAGGTGGAGCGTCTACTGCTCGAGCGTACTGGATCATCCTTTGGAGTTGCCACTGGAGGTCATGCTACTACATATTCTGGTTGTGATACTACTTTCACCAGTGCACCCTCGCCTAGTACTGGTAATAAAAATGGGTGATTGATTCGGGTGCCTCATCTCATATCTCTGGAAATCGATCCCTTTTCAAAACCTTATCTAGACCGATCTCTAATTCCTTTGTTATGCTTGTTGATGGCTCCAAGACTACTGTATCTGGGATTGGAGACATAGTTTCTCATTTTTTTTTAAATCTGCTCTATATGTGTCTCGCTTTCCACTGAACTTATTATCTATTAGCAAAATTGTACGTAGCCTGAACTGCAGTCTCACATTCATTCCTAGTACTTGTACTTTTTAGGACCTTCGCACGAGGATGAAGATTGGTGGGGGCATGAAGGACCTGATGGCCTATATTATCTGGATGAATTGAACAGGACTGACAACTTGGCACTAGCTTCAGCTCTATCTTCATCAGTTTCAGCATTGCAGTGGCACTACAGACTTGAACACCCATCTTCTGAGAAGCTGAAACATGTCATCTCTGGTGTAGGAACGCACGGTTTTCAGTGCAAGTCAAAAACGTTTTTTATCTTGTTCATGCTGATGTATGGGGTCTGTGTCATGTTCCAAGTCTGTCTGGCAATAAATACTTTATTTTGTTTATTGATGATTTTTCTCGTGCCACTTGGTTGTTTCTGTTGAAAAATCGGTCTCAAGTACTATCTACAATAAAATTCTTTTTTGCTGAAATAAAAACTCAATATTTTATGCATGTTAAAATTCTGAGAACCGACAATGCTTTGGAGTTTGTTCAGAAAGAAGTTGGACTGTTTTGTCGATCTGTTGGTACTATTCATCAGACATCGTGTGCCTATACGCCTCAACAAAATGGAGTTGCGGAGCGGAAAAAAAGACATTTACTTGAGGTCGCTAGAACTATAAGGTTGCATTCTAATGTACCTAGACTTTTCTGGCCAGAAGCTATCCTAACTGCCTGCTTTCTGATTAATAGAATGTCGTCTTCTATTATTGGCAACAAGATTCCTGTACAGGTTCTACAGCCTAATGTACCTCTATTTTATGTACCTCCACGGATATTTGGTTCTACCTGTTTTGTGCGGTTACTTGGACCGAACTATGATAAATTATCTCCTAGAGCAGAACAATGTATTTTCTTGGGGTATTCTCGTACTCAAAAAGGGTATCAGTGCTATAGTCCTACTACGAAAAAATGGTTCACGAGTAGTGATGTGGTGTTTTTTGAGGATACACTGTTTTATTCTGCTAAAGGAGATATCCTGAATTCTGACATAATCACAGCACCATTGCCTGTCACGAGTGATTGCATATCTGATACTTCACTTGCTGAAACTACTACTCCACTTATTGTGTATAAACGCAGGATCAGGTCACAATTTGCTCAAGACCCCCCCCCATGCAGCACCAATCTCCTCCTCTAGAAGGTCCTACTCCTACTGAGGTACACTCTGACTTAGATCTGCCTATTGCTCTCAGAAAAGGCACGTGTTCTTGTACTTCTCATAATATTGCCAATCATGTTTATATTGCACATCTGAGTATTCATGCTAGTAACTTTGTGGCTGCCCTATCTGCTATTGTTGTTCCCAAGACTGTACATGATGCCTTACAAAGTTAAGCCTGGACGACTGCCATGAAAGAGGAGATGACTGCTCTTGCTGATAGAGGAACTTGGGAGCTAGTAGATCCACCACTTGAGTGCAAACCTGTTGGCTGCAGATGGGTTTATGTTGTGAAGTATCAACCTGATGGTATAGTGGAACGTCTGAAGGCACATGTTACAACCCCAATTTTTGGGTTCATTTGCTGAGAAATGTAATTTCTCATATTAACGATATTTGGACAAATAAAGATATAATTTGTTTTGAATAAAGGGATTTTGTTTACAATAGCCTTGATGATTGTGTTGTGGGCTTTATTGGCTATTGGGCCCAAATAACAAGAAAATTCAATTAGTAAATGAATAATTGAATATTTGAGAAAAGAAAAATGTGGAAACCTCTAGAAGGCAAATCCAAAGAGGGATTTCGTGCCTCTTGGGTTCTTTGAGTTCCAAGGAGTCCAAAGTTGGATAGAGAGTGCAATAAGAAAAGAAAAGATCAATTAAGTATTTCTTTATTAAGAAAGAAATTGAAAATAATGATAAAATATTGGAAATAAGTGGAAAGAGGTATAATTGGGTTATCCTTGGTGGAATTTGGTATCCCAAGGATTCCTAATGATAAAAGGAATACCAATAAGGAAAATAAAAGAGAAATAAAGAGAAATCCTCAAAAGGAAATATTTTAATAAGAAAGAAACATGATAATGAGAAATAATGCATTTAGATGCATCTAGAAGGATAATGAGTATCCAATAAAAAGATTTCAAAATAATAAAGTTTCTTGGGATCCAAAGAGTCCCAATGAAGAAAGAAAAAGAGAAAATACCCATAAAGTCAAATAAGAAGATAATATGATGCATAATGAATGATTATGAGGTATTGTTAAAAAGAAATATTTTCTACAAAAAGGAAATATAATTTCGTGGTTAATGGATTAAAAGGCAAGAATAATGAGAACAAGAGAGGATTTTCATATTCCTATATATCCAAGTAATAAAGAATATTAAAAAGAATAAAGAAGAGAGAAGTTTTCTTCATGAAGGAATTGTATTCCTATTGGAAGAGGGATTGGTTGTTTCGTGGGCAAGAACCCCAGGTGTTGCTACACTCCCCTATATAAGGGGTAAGCCCTAGAGCCAAGTTCAAAAGAACCCTACGTACCTCTCTCCCTCTTCTCCTTTGTTTCCTTCTTTCAACCCTAATTATGGGGGATAATGCACCCCGGAGCCATGAAGGACCACGGCATCGTCAGGGTGAAAGCCTGGTGGTTCCCCGTCGACCTAAGGAGGACTGGCCAGCATTCCCTAGCAACCAACCTCGCGCAAGCTACCTGCAGCAGGCTGCACGGCCAGCCAAACGGCGCAGGTTGGGGGCGCTGGAGATGACCGCGGTGGCCGCAAATTGGAGGCGCACCAGGTGCACTAGGGCATGACGGAGGCAGGGAAGCCTTTGCCGGCGTGGATCGTGGCCCAGAGAGGGAGGAACGGCCTGCGCAAGGCTGCAGATCGCGGCTAGGCGACACAGTTGTTGTTGCGCGAGGTTGAAGGAGGCAGAGGTCCTTTTGGACCGTTTTACCCCTCCCTATTATGAAGGACACGCTGGTTAAGTGGAGGGCAATCGCGTCTTTTCGAAATGTTTCCTATTTGGCAACGTTGCATGGATGCAGTGACGTGGCGCAACCTGATTGGCCCAAAGTAAGTAACTTTGCAAAATTCATATCTCATAAACCGTAGCTCAGATAAATACGAATAATATATGTATTTTGATCAGGAGAACGAGAGGAATCCAATAAAAATGATATTAAAGATTGATTCCGTTCCTAATTGCAAAAGTACAATAAGTTGATGAAAAGTGCATTAAAGTTAGGTTAAAGACCCTATTTGTGATTAAAGGTTGAATCTAGTATGCTTAATGGGTTAATTTAAGTATTAATAACCTGTTGAATGATAATGTTAGATTCGAACCTGATCTAGATGTGAGATTGCATGATTTAGGGTTTTTATCCCATATGAGAATGATTAAGCATTTAGAAACTCTAATTTAAGGTAAAAGAGGATAAGGTTATATATAATTTGAAAGATGTCAAAATATGTTGTTAAATGATGGTTCTAAGTTATTTGAATACAAAAGTCCTTAATTCTGGATAAATACCCTAAATGTAGTAATTAGGGTTTTCTTATGAATAAAAGGTAGAATTATGGCAAATCGAGTTCATATGTGATTAGACTATAATGAACTTTGAATTGATGATATATGCGTATAATGATCTTTGTCATAGATTAAAAAGGATAAAAATGGCAGCTTTAATGTAAAACAGGCTTAATGGGCTTAATTAATCTGAAATTAGGGTTTGTTGAATAGTAAATTAAGTGAAACCCTATTTGCAAACAAAACCCTAAAATGGATACGGAAACCCTAGGAAGCAATTTCAAGTTGAATAGAAAGAATCTTGATAAAGTGTGTAGTAAATAAAGTACATGTGTTTTTCAGGATTCTTGGTTGTGTGGTTGAACTACTTGCTTGGATGGCTTTCTTGGTTGGAATTGATATTAGCTTGAGAAATCTACTGAACAGGTATGTGGTTACGCTTATGAATGATCGCTTTAGTTTCACGGCGATTTCCGAACGTTTTTATCGGTTGCTTGAAAATAACTGTTGGATGCCTTTATTTCATGCAACTATAAAGTGACTATGATTATCACTATGAATATATATATAACTGGCTAGATCCGAATCCACCTCTGTGGCTTGTAAAGGCTAAAAAGGGGTAACCTAGAGTAAGGTCTAGGTTATCGTGGGTTAGAAATTGGGCTACCAAGTGTAGTGTCATGAGACCCTTTAGAATGCCATGAGTTAAGGAGTGGGCTACTTACGGGTAGTGCCAAGTGACTCAACCCTAGAAACTGGTTCACTTATAGATGGGACCATGAGGGGTTTAATGGGGATCTACTATAAGGAAAGTAGCATCCATGTCCACTGCAGGGACAGCGCAGAGGATAGGGAATGCATGGATCGCGCAGTTATATTTAAAACGTAAAATTATTTGTTAAATAGTAATTGGCTGCAATACATTGTTATTATAGTTGCACAATTATTGTTTCCCCTACATACCAGCTTCATGCTGACCGACGTTTTGTTTGTCGGCGTTTTAGGTATAAAGCCAAAAGGACAAACAGTAAATTGTCATATTGTGAAATACATGAATTAAAATACGAGGAGGATTAGTTAGAGTAGACTTCATATGTGGATAGAAGTTTAGAGATCCAAGTTTTCAAAAAGGTATGCAAAAATTTTATTTATTACAGCTTTCCAGTATAGATTGTTGAAATTTAATAATTGTTCTTGGTTAAATGTCGAACGACTCGAACCTTTGATCCGGAAGTTATGGGTGCGGCTTCGACCTCTCAGTCTCCCTTAATTGGGGGTTACCGGAAGGTGGGGTCGTAACAGCACTCCTGGTAGCAAAAGGGTACACTCAAACTTATGCCATTGACTATTTTGAGACGTTCTCGCTTGTTGCCAGACTTAACTCTGTCAGAGTTCTACTTTCTATTGCTATTAATTTAGATTGGCCTCTTATTCAACTGGATGTTAAAAATGTCTTTCTGTATGGGGATCTTCAAGAAGAGGTTTATATGGAGCAACCTCCTGGGTTTGTTGCTCAGGGGGAGTCACATAAAGTTTGCAGGTTAAAAAAATCTATCTATGGACTCAAACAGAGTCCTCGGGCATGGTTTGACAAGTTGAGTAAAATCCTGACTACATTTGGTTTTCTGAGATCACAGGTTGATCACTCGGTCTTTACAATAAAGACCTCTTCTGGTATTGTGATTCTAATTGTTTATGTTGATGATATAGTTCTATCTGGCAGTGATCTTTCTGACATTCAGGCTACTAAAGCACACTTGTGCAAACATTTTGCTACTAAAGACCTAGGAAAGCTATGATATTTTCTGGGCATTGAGGTGTCTAGGACCTCTAGTGCTCTTGTATTATCTCAGAGGAAGTATGTTCTTGACCTGTTACAGGAGACTGGGATGCTTGGTGCACGTCCGGTTGATACTCCTCTGGATCCCAATGTTAATTGGGATGATGACTCTTCTCCTATGTTTCCAGACAATAAAAAATATAGGAGACTGATTGGTAAGATGATCTATCTGACTGTTACTAGAGATGATATATCTACTGTTGTTGGTCTTCTTAGTAGGTACTTGGATAAGCCTAGATACTGTCATTGGGATGCTCTTTGTAATATTCTGAGATATCTTAAGAAATCACCTGGCAAAGGCCTCCACTATAAAAAGCATGGACACTGTTCTCTGGAAGGCTACTCTGACTCTGATTATGCTGGAAGTAAGATTGACAGAAAATCTACTTCAGGCTACTGTACTTATGTTAGAGGTAATTTTGTCACCTGTAGGAGTAAGAAACAAAATGTCGTTGCTAGATCCAGTGTTGAAGCTGAATACAGGGCGATGGCCCACACTGCTTGTGAACTCCTATGGGTACAATCTCTTTTGAAAGACTTCGGGGTTGAGTCTTCTGTTGCTATTCCGATGCATTGTGATAATAAAGTTGTTATCTTCATTGCTAATAATCCTGTATATCATGAGCGCCCAAAACATATTGAAGTTGATTGTCACTTCATTCGAGAGACTATCTTATACAGTAAGATCTGCACTCCTTTCACCCGCTCAGAAGATCAGGTTGTTGATATTTTTACAAAGTTGTTGGACAAGAAACATTTCAGCTCGCTTGTGGACAAGTTGGGCATGATTGATATCTATGCTCCAACTTGAGGGGGTGTTAATATATGTCTTTACTTATTGTCTTGTTATCTTACATTTCTATAAGGACCTACCTGTAATTGTTCTACTATTATATATATCAGGGTACACACATTGTGTAACCCTACGCTTTCTTAATTTACTGTTTCTCAACCACGATAAAAAATACATTGTTATAATAATTACACAAAGGCAATTTCTATTTTGATATTGAAATGTCAAATGAATGAGATAGTAATATTCTGAAACATGTTGTTTCTCGGTTTTTCTTTCTTTTTCAAATATTCCACATTATATTTTTTCCTTTCATTGATTTTCTCTACCCACCTGCGGTCAATTACTTCTTATCACCACCCCAAAAATCCAAAAAAAAACATGTGTGCCCACTCCAAAAACTATGTCGTCCACATCAATAAAAAATAGTTCAACAAAAGTAGAAGCATTCTTTACATCTCACATCCAATGAATTTTGACTGAAAGGAAGAACAATTTATTTGCTTTTGAGATGAGCTAAATCATCCCACCTTTAATCTTCCCTATAATTACTTCCTATAGTGGTCCTAATAAATATTATACATTTGTCGATTATTATTGTTGTGAAAAATAAGATTGGATTGAATGTAATGGGATGAATACAAGACCGGACGCCCTCTCCTTTATATAGGAGTGGGGAGACGCCCTAAGACTTAGGACGCAAGTAATCTAAACGGGCTGAGATACAAAAGCCCACTAACTAATTAACCTATTAACTAAATAGGCTAATATAGACTCTTTAACACCCCCCTCAAGCTGGAGCATGGGTGAAACACATGTCCAAAGCTTGGAGGTTACAAGACTCGATAAAACGATATAAGAAATGAAAGATAAAAGATAAATATCACTCCCCATACAAAAATTGATACTGCCCCTAAATTAATACTCCCCCTAAATCATATGATGGCGCCTCTTTTCTTTGAAATTGTATTCTGCAGGCTGGAGATCCTCGAGCTTTGAAGAAGGTCTTTAGAGTGCATCTGGAATGAAGAACATCTGAAATGGAACCTGAATATTGCAGCAGTAATTCGCCACATGGAGCAGACGATCGTCAATACCACGACTACGACAACTTCACAGGAATACGTACTTAACGCGGCACGAACGCGGATACACAGTGTCGATGTAGCAGTAGAGGAATCTTTAAATTGTCTGGGAAGACGTGCATAACATGGCACGAACACAAACGGATGATATGTTGGTGATACGATGCAAGTACCATAACTCTGTCGCGTGAGCCTTGGGGGCTTGACAGGAAAGGAGATATCATCCATCAAGGAAAGTCCCGAGAAGATCAGCAAAAGGCGATGCTAATACAACAGAAGCAACTCGGAGAATACGTGATGAAGCGGCTCGGTGAAGCTCTCGATGAACTATCAACCTTGCAGATGTAGACGTGGCAGGCTTGAAATTACTGAGCTTCTGAAATCTGAAGAAGCACCCATCTGTCTCATGTAAATGCAGCTGAAGAAGTACACCATCAACACCTGACGTACATAACGCGGTACGAACTTGCATAGCTCGGTGTTGACGCTGAATGAAGATCCTTCAATGCTGTTTGGAGTAGAGAACGGATGTGCGGAACAATGCGAAGCTCCATGAAGATAATAGCCTGGAACATATACAACCTAAATACACATATCATCTCTTCTCATACTCTCTCATACATATTCTCTCACTCTTTCTCTCTCTTCCTCTCCTCTCTATCCCCTCGCACACCAAATATGACGAGAGTGAGTGTTTGGTGTGGAGAAATGGATTTATGACTCCCCCGCACTGTGGAAAGGGATACACACATGATATGGGTGGGTGGGAAAGGAATTGGTGGCTTTGAGAGGATTTTGTGATATGGAGATGTCCAGGGGTGTGGGTGTGGAGCCCCCGCGAAAAATCTGATTAGGCTAAAACTGGATCCGATTAGCCAAGGGCAGATCCGATTAAGGATCCAAATATCAACATGCATCTGGTATATGGGGGCAGTAATAGGGTTGTTGGTAGCGGTGGAGAGTGATGGGTGACCGTGCTTCAGCCAAGGATAGGCGAAAACGTTGGGGCAGCAACGACGAGATGGAGAGCAGCAGTGGAGCAGCGACCAGGGCATGGATGACGGCGGCGGCTAAATGGTGTGATCGACAGCTGGGGATATGGTTGTTAGATGATATGGCAGCCACACAGTACCAGGACAGATGACGATGATTGTGTCGCTCGGCTGATGTAGCACTTGGCCGCAACGAAAGAGATGATATCGGTCTCCTGCACGGCTCCAGAGATATTGCATGCTAAGAGGCCGCATGCGGAGTCAAATGCGGAGCCTCTCCTTATCAGACAATAAAGGTTAGAGCTGAGGACATCAGGGCGATGCAGCGGTAGATGACTGTTGAATAATGCGAGTGTGATGGCGTCGACGGATGCGGATGGTGGCTGCTTTTTACCGACCGCTCGGAATGATGGCTGGGTGATCGTCGGTGGCGGCGTGCTGCTGGCGGAGATGGCGCTTGGCAGCTGTTGTCGCTAGTGGATAGCAGCACTTTTGTTGTTGATGCTGGCGGCGGCACTGATTGCGCAAGATAGAGGCGTGGTGGCGGCTCTGTCTATTGTTGGTAGCGGCGTTTGCACGAGAATGATGATGGCGTCGGAAAGGTGATGGTGTCGGCACACGGAAAGAAAACTAGATCGTTTGAGAAAGAAAAAGATATGCCATGGAGGTCGGGAGATGCCTGGCGGGCAGCCGGCCTAAGCCATGGCAATGGCGGCGGCCACCCGCAGGAAGGGGTTCTTCCCCTCGGTTTCTCTCTGGAAAAGACAAGCGGCGACGGCGAGGGCTGCGTGCGCGCCGGAAAGGAGAGGGAGGAGGGGCGGCGGCTAGGTTTCCCTCAGGAGCGAACGCGCTCTGTTGACGCAGGAATTACTGTTCACGCCGCGCACTGTTCATGCTGGAGTTACTGTTCACACTGGAGTATTGTTCACACTGTGTACTATTTACAATCAGATTTACTGTTCACGTCGCCGTTACTGTTCACCGCTCTGATATCATGTGAAAAATAAGATTGATTGAATGTAATGGGACGAATACAAAACTGGACGCCCTCTTCTTTATATAGGAGAGGGGAGACGCCCTAAGACTTAGGACGCAAGTAATCTAAACGGGCTGAGATACAAAAGCCCACTAACTAATTAATCTGTTAACTAAATAGGCTAATATAGACTCTTTAACAATTGCCATAAAAAAAGGAGCTTGTTTGATTCATTACATTTGTACCATTTACTTTTCTTCAAAGTCACAACCAATTACTTTCCAATACATTAGAATTCCTTCAGTCTCCTTAATTATCTCTTTTACAAATTTCAATTTCTTTTTTGTTTGCAATTTTAGGATTGAAATAATCCTATAGTGCAGCATTGTGCAAGTCCGCTCTAAATGTTCCTGTTGATAAAGTTGAGACGATTGCATGATCCACAATGCACATTTCCTAAACTATAAGAATTACAATCTTATAGTAAGTGGATACGGAAAGAACGCTTTTTGACCACTATAATCATGTTATTAAGCATGTTTCCTCATGTTGTGTGCCCACGACGACCGCCCCAGGTGTCCCTTTCTAAGACTTATTCGCTTTTATCTCCTTACCCTGTGATGAGGAGACTCCATACCATCTTTCCTTGGCTCCCTCTTCCTTAATCCCTCTTTCGCAACCTACCTAGCTTTGCCCTTCCTTATATTACTCAAAAACCATTACAGGGCAAACAAGCTATGTGACTTCAAGGAGGAAGGCAGGTGACTATCAGGTCTTATTTCGGCCTTGGGCAAAAGTGCGACCAATCAAAATACCTGAAGTCGGACGCATCAAAAGCACTGTTTCTCTAATAGGATATAGAAGGGGAAGAGACAACAGACATAAATGGTTGGAGAATGACATGGCCATGATACTAGATACTCTCATTGTTGTTGTCACCTCCAAAGTAGTTCTTCCTCTTTATCCTTTTCAATACCATTTAGGTTGTGTTTGCTTCATGGGAAAGGACTAACAAATGTTGTGAGGAAGAAAAGGATAGGATGGTGTACATATGAGATCGTTTGTTTTTCCATCCTATATGTGGATGCAAGTAAGGATAAGCAGATGTTTGTGGATGTAAAAAAACTCCTTCATGGCCAAACTTGGAGAGGAAACAATAGTTTCATTTCTGACTGGCACGGAAAAACCCAAATGCAACAGCAAGAATGAATAGCTACTAGTGAATTTGCGACTGCAGGAGGCACTTCTGAAAATGTAGTATTGGGTCGGCAATTGGTTTATTGGCGGCTTGATCAAAACAAATCAAAAGATTTCCCAAACAAAACTATGCATAGCTGAAAGAGAAGAGAATAGGAGACAGATACAGAGGCTTCAAGCAATGCATACATGGCAGCTTTAGACATATTGTGTGGAATCGGGACCAAAATGGTGACAAAGGGACAGTGCTAAATGATTTGAGGAGTTGTGTGTAGATCGGCACAATGGAGAATAACGTGATGAGAAAACTTGTGAACGGAGGGGTCAATGAATTGAGACGAACCAATGGAGGGGAGAAGAATTGGGGGAATGCACCACCAAAGAGAAGACAAGTACCACGGCGACAGGTGGAAGGTTCGATGAAAAGTTTCTTGCACAAGCCGGAGAGGAGAGCGGACAGGAGTCTCAGTGGGAGTTGTGGACTGGCACAGGCGTCAAGGTGTAAGGCTTCTTATTACCACACAAATACCTAGGGATAGTGTGGACCATGAAAGTCCTAGTGAGTGCCTTCCAAATGATTCTTAAATGACTTTTGCACATACAAACATGGGATTTCACTTACTAGTAAGATCATAATCCGATCTCATGCAAATTCCTACAAACCTAACAAGGCCTGACATCATCATGCTTATCATTTTCTTTTATTCACATATGTGACCCAACCAAAGACCATATGGTGCAACTTTGCCTCTTGGGTGTCGCGACCTTTGCAAGGGTGCATCACAAAAATGACTTTAGACTCGCCATCCCAAGAAAAATGATATGTATGTCTATATATACCTTTAGCCCATTGTTGGTACCTTTCAAACATGTGGATCAAGGGTAGCAGCAGACTGTCTCCCATTAAGGGTAATCTTGAACTGCTAAATGCCTTTGTCGTTGCCTATATTGTCATTTGCCTAAAATAACATTATCACACCAAGGAATTCTTGTATTATTGAATGTTTATGTTGTTACGCTTGTCACTGCCATTACTTAAAGACAACATCAACGAACTTTCATCATACCACTACCATATGTACGTAATTGTAAAGGATAGTTCTCTATCATTTTAGAAAAAGTGCTCATAGTTATGTCTTTATATGAATATATCACTGAAACAATCAGAGGACAATGAGAGACAAATTCATTGTGCCATATACTCGAGGTCACGACTTGGGATAACTCCAAAATTATCACTCGTTTTGCCTATATCGGATCTGTGAAACCATGTCTACTGGAAATAAGTTGAGACACGTGTGCCTAGCTTACCTTTTGATTCTTGCATGTCATTCATTCCCATGTCATCTCAAGTTATCCTACTTTTTACATTAAATCACAAACATAAATGGATAATTGTAGCAATGTGTTGTTACCAAAATATTATGTACAACATTCTATAAATCATTAGAAAATCTTGTAAGCTTAGTTTACTAGGCATCTATTAGAAGCAATGAATTGTAACATCTCCCTAATATATGTATATTGCCTCTAGTTTAGGCTTTGAGTGCATTTTAATTCATGTTTGTGGCATCTAATATTGAAATTTGATATGTCAAATGCCGATACCATTTGGCAATTGTTACCCAGGTTTTTTGGATCTTGCCGGAAAATAGTTTTTCTTTAAACTTTTTTGGTACTCCCTGGATTCATTACATAACATTTTTCTTGACCTTTTCCCAAAAAAACTTGGCGTACAATTCCAGGCATGTCTTTTAATCCCTTACATAATTAAATGAAGTTATTATGGAAACATTATCACAAGACAAACTCTTATATTATAAATATACATGGAGATTCCATTTGTGTTTAATATGTATTACGATAAATCTATTATCTACTATATAACTTTATATTATTTACCTACATGTGTGAGACCATGAACCTAGCTTAACCCTAATCTTCCTCCAATCTTGCTTTATTATCATAATTGTGTGCTTGAGTAAGTTTTCATACCAATTGATTAAAATATTATCCCTAAATTGGTTCAATTTACAATTAGGTTGCCCTAATTTCAATTTTCCTCGCAAGTTGTGGCTTAATTGTAAATTCAACATAGTATGAGGGCCTTATTGCAAATTATGTGAAAAGTATCTAAAATTGTGTATCCCTTCATACTCATACTTGTTTGATCATTGATATCAATTGGTTAAGAGATTACTCTAAGCTGATTTCAAAGGTACCTTTTTTACCTTGATTTGCAATTTTATATACGATTGTAAACTAATATGCAATTTCACCCTAATCAAGGACCTAATTGTTAAATTGAGTATAAGTTATCTAAGTTCATGCTTTCCTCCATAATCATACATAATTTGATGAACTTTGAACTTGTTTTGAATGGGTTTTCATCCTAGGATTTTCAACCCTAATCCTAGCTAGTGGTTGTCGATGAGGACCGATGGAACTCTCAACCGATAAGAGTCTTGGACCGATGGAAATCAATCGATGGAGTTCATGGACTTGTCAACCGACGAGAGTCTTGGGCTCAATAACGAGATCTCTGGATTTGAGAATCCATGGAAATCCTGGACACGGCAGCCAAAGAGAAGGTAGGCTCACAACCAGCGAGATTTTGAGTTGTCAACCAATGGAGCTTATGTGTGCCCAAACCAATGGACTTTCTGATCTATGTGAGTGCTAGATTGATGAATATATTGTATAGACTGATGAGAATGTTGGGAGGGCCGATGAAAGGGCTTCTTTGACCAATGAAAGTCCTGCTTTGATCAATGGTAGCTCTAAACACTATTATGGGCAGTTTTGGACTTTGCACCCACTTTAGTATATAGAACCCCTCCCCTTCAGCCTTGAGGCTCATTTGACACCTCAAGTTTTGTTGGAGACGTTGGGGGAGCCATGAAGGTCGATAAAAGCCCCTTGGATATCAATGGCCATGGATGGAGCTTGCATGTTGATGCATGTCAAAGATCAAGCCATTCCATGGTGTTTCCAAGCTTTCCAATCTTATTTCTTGCATCAAAAATGTTAGATCATCTCTCCTAATCTCTTCTTGCTTCTGTTTTCCACACCTTCTTCCTTCTTGACGTAGTTGATGCTTTTCCATAGTGGTAACTTGCTCATCTAGCCAAAGTACCTTCTTTTCTCCTATTTTGCCCTTGGTTGCTCTAGATCCACCATGGAGGAGTCATCTTGGAGTTGGAGAGGTGGTCTTGGGTGTGAATAGGTCTCTTGGATGTTTTCTTGTTGTTCCTCACCTCATCCTTTTCCTTTAGTCGAGCCCCACGGACTTCCATAGTGAAACCTACCAATCTAGCTAAAGAACCTTCCTTTTTACTCTCTTTGTTCTAAGGGAAGCTAGATCCTGATTGGAGCTTTGATTTTGGGGTTGTTTGAGAGATGATCTAGAATCTAGAAGATTGTTCGTGGCGGTCTTAGATGGACCTCGTGATCATCACCATGAGAGGCGAGTGATATAGCTCTTCTTAGCTACTTTTGCCTACTTGTGAGTGCAAATCCCTAGACTTGCTCTAAACTTGATTTAATGCCTAATGGTTGAATCTTTAAGATCTGTTCTGCTATTATATGATGTAGTTTCGGATTTGCATGCCTCCCTCTATCTCTTAGTAGTGATTTTTGATGATATAGACATGCCCTCTTATTGGTTCAAAGACGAAATTTTCAGAATTCAATTTATACAATGGTGCTTTAATATGTCCTAAATTTGCTCTATGATCCCCTAATATGCTAGAAGATGATTTCTTGAGAACTGTTCTAAAAAAGTAAAAAAGAAATATGAAATTTCATGTTCTTATTAATCTTCTAAAAGTGAACCCTGATGTTAATCTCATGTCCACTTAAACATGTTTTTGTTGAAATTCGAAATACATGTGAAATGTTACTAAATATGTTACTTTTATGGTATCTTGGTGTCATATGATGTGGAAATCAATAAACATGTAATTTTTACTTACTGGGAGTGGATACAGAATGGTCTTAAGGCCCTTATAGAACTGTTATGTTGCTGAAATTTCATTTGAGTTAGGCCTATAATCTCAAGATAGCTCATCTATGCATAAGAGTGGTTTTTTTATGTATAATCTTGTATTTGATGCAACTTTCACATACTTTCAAATTTGAAATTAGAATTTAGTATGGTGGTGTGTTATAGTAATAAGAGGTGGAATCCAGAATCTCTGGTGTTTGGATATTCCTATTGGGTCTTGTTCTTATATGGCCTTATGTGGTGAAATTTGCCTTTCATGGCTAGTAGTGGGTGGTTTGTGCCGTAATGAGTACTTTGGGTTACATTATGAGTTGTATTATATCTCCTGGAATCGTACACAACTTAATTTATCAATAATGTTAAAAGTAATTATGAATCAAGAAGCATAATTATATGAATGTACATGAAATGCATCCTATGAAGCATGGATACTCCAAAACAGGTGTCGTACCCGTATCCAATACGTATTGGATACCAATACTCCGTGGATACTCCTGGATACGTATCGGATACTCCTAATCCGTATCCTGCCGTATCCAGTCGGTTAAAACTAGAAAAAAAATCTGGGCATGACATTGTTTGATTAGCATTTGACACCAGCTCATGTCTCAACCCTCTTTGTTAAGTAGTAGCTTACAGCAAGGCTGTCATAGTTGATTCCTTGAAGTAGTTCAAGGTTAGTCACCATTCCTCTTGCTAAATGCCAATCTTCCTTCTTCTCTTTATTGTTTGTACCTCCTTTGTTTTTTGGGATTTTACTTTTTAAAGAACTTCAATATGTAATCTGGATTTTTGTTTGTTCTTTGATGCAAACCAATTCATTCACCTTTACATGGTACTTCCGGATGCTTTCCCTGCTAAGGTGCAAGTTTTAAGCACGTTGATGTCCTCCATATTCTATGAAAGGATTCAATTTAGTATCGTTGGGTTAACATGTCTCTTGTTTTGGTGACTAAATCCATTGTGATTTATTCTGGATTTCTATCTAGACAATATCTATTTCATCTCCTTTGAAGATAACCATTGCATCCCCATCCTTATGTCTCCCCCTATGAAGCACCAATACTCCAAAATAGGTGTCCTACCAGTACTTAATACATATTTGATGCTAATACTCCCTATATACTCTTTAATACATACCAAATACTTCTTAAGTCGTATTCCTTTTTTTATTAGCAGGATATGACCTCAATGCAGCCAGGATACAACCAACCCATTTAGCAGCTAAGAGAGCACCCCACTCGTGTGATCCCTCAAAATCCCAAAATCATGTGGCTTCCAACTCTAGACTCCCCCTATTGTATTGTGATTTGAGAATGAAATTGGTATTGTCTGTTAAACTTTTAAAATAAACATTAAAAAAAGGTTGCATCCATGTTGTACCCTGTCTTATATTTTTTGAAAATTGTCATATCCCCATACCGCACCCGTACCCGTATCCATTTCTGTATCTATATCCGTGCTTCATAGTAGCTAGATATACCCTGAGAGAAGATAGTTTGGTATCACAGATGACTAAACTCACTTTACAACACAACATTACATGATACATGAAATGTGAAAGGTTTAGAATATGATATTATCTGTGTCTTTTTGTAACTTGTCTCACATTAATATGAATGAAAGACCCCTTTTTAAATCATTGTTTGATATTATGGTATTGGTTACCATTTTCTTTAGAAATATTGTGATTTTTGAATGAAATTTGACTGTCTTCATCTATTTTTAAATAAATATATTGGTTATTTTTATAAATTTTAAAATAAATATTAAAAAAATGGCGTATCCATGATGTACCTGTATCCTATATTTTCGAAAATTGTTGTATCCCCGTACCCGTACCCGTACACGTATCCGTATCTGTGCTTCCTAGAATGCATCATGGGGATAATTAATAAAGTGCATATGAAGTAATTCGGGGGTTTATTAATTCATATGAGTTTTAATAACAGATGATAGTTATTTTATGCTAAAAGGATCCTAATGGAGTAATTATCTTCCTCATATGAGTACCTATGTGTTTCATCTCTCCTCTCTCTTTAATCTTAAGAGATTGAATAAGTATGTGATAAAATGTGATCATATAAGATGTATCCTGAGTATGGGATATATACAAGTAGGCTTGATGCATTAAGGTTAATACCTCAAGTGCAATGATATTGATGTCATCATCGAGATGATGGCAGGGCCCAAGGGTTAAAAGTAACCCGTGATTGAAATGATTGCAATATAAGATGATGGATAAATGGTAAAATGGTTAAGGTGGGAGAAATGATGTGATCTTATGGGTTTGATAACCTTGTCCTTAAATGGTGATGTACACTATACAGTGAAATAAAAAACGGCCAGGCGGGCCGCTTAAGCGCCCGCTTAAGCGCCCATGACCCCCAGCCGCTTAATTTTGCCATTAATCGCCCGCTTGATCATTTTGAACAAAATCGCCCGCTTTTTGCCCGCCTCACCCGCTTTTTCCCGCTTTTTTGCCCGCTTTTTCCCGTTTTTTTCCCGCTTTTGTTTAAAAATCCTAATGTAAGCATCTAACATTAATTAATTACATAGCCAAGTAGTATTGACTATAATATACGAAACTTGTATACATTAAATGTTCTATGATATAGCTAGTCCTAATTTAGAATGCATACTTTGTGTGTAAGCTGTAATAATTGGGTACTGCTGTAATGCATCTAAGTAAATATCCTATTGCTCTATTATACTAGTAATGCATGATTAGTTTTACTGATTTCCTTGCTGCTTTCAGTGATTAATGATTGGTACTGCTGGTTAGTATTACTTTAGTGATTACTTTAATTCAATAATTCATAGTTTGTTATATACAATTACTGATCTGCTTGCTGATTTTAGTGATTAGAGATGTTGATTAATAGTAAGTATTGATGAATACTTAGTCAATTACTGATTTGTTGATTAGATATGTATAGAAGTTCATTATAAATATATTTTTTATATACACATACATGTAATTTTGTATAAAAATATATAAAATTTAGACACCCGCTTTTTCAAAAATCGCCCGCCTACCGCTTAATCGGTTACAGGGTGCCGTCCGCACGCCTCCCGCTTCCCGCTTTCTAATACATTGACACTATATAATGAACAAGTAGGCTTTGAAAAATATTTAAAATGAGGATTGGTTAACTTGAACAAAATCTTCCTAAAGACAATACAATATGACAGTTCCACATGATACCCTCACACTTAAAATGGTGATGCTTAATCATGTTGTATAATAATGTCTTGTCCTGTATGAGGATTATGCGAATTTCTATGTATAGGATAATGGTCTATCTTTCCGATACTATTTGTACAATGAAAATAGAATATGGAGGGAGAAATATCCCTTGTTATGCATTGATTAAGGCTAATGTGACATGACTTCATATGTTGGGCCTTGTTGTGACCGAAGCAATGTTCAAAATTTCGTCGAAATTGGCGAAATTTCGCTAATTATTTCGATGCCGCCAACGATCGGACATAGAAATGGCCTTACATGTCTGTACTTAGGGAATTTCGCTAGAAAAAATTTAAATTTCGACAATTATTTCGAATTTTGACGAAATTAGGTAAATTTCGATGAAAAAAAGGTCCATTTAGTCCGCATTTCGACGAAATTTCGAAAAATACATCTATTATTTCGAGAAATGGGGTACGATGTCTGCAGATTTTACTATGTGATTCCTTGGGCCTGTTAGGGGCAATCTAAGTTATGTTTCTTCTCTTCCAAACATAATTCTACCTCTTTCTCCTATTTCTCTCACTTCTATAAAGATCTACAAAGGAAATATTAAAAAATGTGTGTGGGAGTGATATCTATGACTATGATGACCCACTAACTTTCATTTTTGAGGTCACATGATTTATGTTATAGTGCGCAAAATTAGAATGACTATTGAGATATTTTGTATGTATGCCATTATCAATCACATCTCTAACTACATGGTTGCCTCCTATAGGCTCTCGCTACAAAAGCACACGACGATGAACAAAGCTTGAGTTAATCCATTAATATGCATTTTATCACTTGTAAGCAAATGGAGATTAACAGTGAGACATATCTATGCTTGTATAAAACAAAAAAAACATGATCCAATATGTAGGTATAATTAACAAGGAGGATGACAACCATCATGGTTCAACTAGATGCATAAACCTCAGTACTCACATACCACCGCGACATTGTTTATGTACTACATCCTGTCATCCTACTGAGAGGTCCTACCATCCTAGATCATGCTATGTTTCCATAAATTTGTGTCTTTAAGCCCATATATTGTGCTTGCAAACTATGATGACTATTCATTCATTTCGCCATTCAATTGAACTTAAAATCTCCATCGAAATGGCCATCGAAATTGTTCAGCTTACTTCTCTCACACATGAGGAGCCCCACCCCCTCACATATCCAATATGAAATATTATTGCATATTTGAGTAGATCTACACTAGTAGATTGTTCTGGTAAAATTTCGCTAAATATTTCGACCATTTGGTCATCGAAACGCCAGGATTGCATCTGTCGAAATTTCCGTCGAAATTTGTCGAAATTTCTGTTTCTGTGGCTACCGAAATGGCGTCGAAATCGGACATTTTCTTCCTTGGGCCGAAGTTGATATAATGGGCATTATTGTGGTTAAGATTGATACGTCGGGACTTGTTGTGACCAAAGATGATTACTTGCACCCTGATCTGGTGGTTTGATAATATGTGAATATGTTTTATATATTCTAGAGTTGTTACTTGATGAATACGTCAATTATATCTCTTTACATTGTTTGTAAGTGTTTGATTTATTTAAAATACGAGTAATTGCCTTAATTAATCAAGTGTAACCCTTATCATGTAGTGTCCTGAGTCCGTACATCTATTTTCCTGGGTCATTAGGGGAAATAGTGAAACGAGATAATCTTATAGCAATCTATGAATTGTGAGAAGATGATCGAAGTGTAAAAATTTTAATATACAGGGGTGTGTGGGGTTAATATACCCTAATATCCACAAGTTTAGTTGGGACTCGGTTGTGACCGATTCCCCAGTGATATGCGATCGAGAGCGGTTGTGGTCATGTCTCAGTTTGTTGGGTTTTACACCTTATTTTCTTGGTGTCGTGACTTGTATACCCAGGGAGGACCTATGAAATATGTAGATATGTGTTTGAGCAACTTTGTGGTAGACTCAACTTTTGAACACACTACCTTTTATTACCCTCACTTCAACCTGAGGTGTGTGGAGAGATCTAATGGAGTCTGGTAATCCTTAGATCTTATGTGGGGCTAGTCTAGGATTCGCAGCCACTAGCTATTAGTTTGAGTGGTACACCTCAAACTACTAAGCGCATAATAAAATACGTAACTCATCCATGGGATGGCAATGGGTCGGGTTTTTCACAACCCGATCCAAACCCAACCCGACCCATATTTTTTAGACCCAAACCCACACTCGACCCAAAATTTTTGGGTTTTAAAAAAAGAAACCTCGCCCAATCCGAAATTCACCCACCCGATTTGAGCCTTATTCAACCCGACACAAATAAAGATACATTATTGCAATACACTAAAGTAGTTGCAAACAGTGACAAGTGCAACTGTAGAAATTCTAGAAAAATTGGGTTACACAAACATTGTTTTAACAAAATGCATGAACATTTATTATTGGCGTAAATCCTTTTTTTATAATCTACAGAGACCAAGTCAACGGATGTGAGTTGAAGGGAAACAACCGGCTTTCTTTCATCGACCCCAGCGCATACGGAGTAATAGAAGGAGATTTACTGGGTACAACCCACTTCGGTGCTTGTTGATTCCGCCGACTGATGGCATGTTGTGGTGGAACCACTCACTTGTTACAGATGCCAACAAAGTATCAAGGACTGATCTGATCTCTATGTTGGGATAAAAAAAGACTTCTGATTAATCCTGACAACAGTGAGGGAGATAGCCGACGCAAGTGAGAAGGTTGACAGCATCTACCCAGCACTCAGCAAACTAAGGTCTAGCTGGCACAGCCGCAGGAGATCCCTACCCATGGGCTTAATTTCCATACTGAA
Source organism: Alisma plantago-aquatica (assembly GCA_963693085.1). NCBI lineage: Eukaryota > Viridiplantae > Streptophyta > Magnoliopsida > Alismatales > Alismataceae > Alisma > Alisma plantago-aquatica. The sequence goes on along the minus strand of OY856410.1, from coordinate 835,766,255 downwards.
GGTGCATGTCCAGACATAGTTGCTCGGTCATTGTTGTTTAGCCAAGGAAGATTAGAGGCTTACTGCGACAAGGAAGCACTTTGGGGACACATTGTGGAGAACCATGGCCAGGTGGTTGTTTTGGCGTGAAAGGAATGGCTACGACAAGGAAGAGGTGGCCTAGAGGGGATGCTACCCGTTGGGTCTGGTTTCTAGGTTAACCTTTCGGAAGGAGCCGACAGTAGTGGCCTCCCTACGCTAGACGATGTCGGTATCAATGGAGTTGGGCGTGCCAGGATGCATTTTGGCTTTCTCCCTCTCCTTCACATCGAGTAAGGTAGCGATGGTAATGGTGGAGGGAAGAGGGGGAGGATGAGCGGAAGAAGAGGGACGATGCCCTACATAAACAAGTTATGCAAAACAAACAAGCCTGGGTCCTCGGCACACCTGGTGAACATTGGGTCTCGTCAAAATCATGTCCACACTGTTAGCATTGACCAAGGCAACCACCTGATTCAGCCCATAGACCCAATAAACCCAAAATTTTGGGGTCGGTTGGGTCGGTCGGGTCAAGTGAAATTGCCATCCATAGTCTGATCCGTGTAGTATATCTGTTTAGGTTTAATTGACGAATCAGATGGATGTGCAATTGTATTCCTTTACTAATTGTAAATATCACATCTATTTCCTACTCTGTACAGGTAAGCGTATGGCTTAGGTATATTTACACTATAGCCATTTCTACTTGTTGAGTATACACCCAAGTGAAGAGAATAAGTATATGATGCATATATCTTGTGTAAAGATATATAACTATTAATTAATCTACCTCTAAGTAATTTGATCATCATATGCCTGTAAGCACTAAGTATGCTAGCTTTTGCTATATCATATCGTTGGGACTAGGAGTCTCACCTTGTGGTTTTCGACATCTTTTAGGTATGTTGAAATGACAAAAAGGACGTATTGATCAAGATGTAACAAGGAATAATGTGGTAAAGTCTAGAGTGTCCCTTTACTCTCACTTTCCTGGGTTATGGGTGGACAGTTGATGATGTATCTGTTAGGTTGTTTCTCTTGGTGTTTGTTTATGACCATAAGTTGTAAACTAAAACAGCAGTCTTATGTTGCTATAGTTTCATAATTTTGGACGAACCTTATAATCTGTTAGAGAGCCCTATTGTTTAGTTAATTAATTGTGGGTCTATTAGTATATGGGCCCAAATGTGTTTTGGCCCATTAGGATTGTGTTTGAGTCTGTATGCTTCCCACTGACTCCTACATATAGGAGCAGGGTTTCTCTTATCAAATACAACTAGTCATCTTTTATTTTGTCGCATGGTATCAGAGCACGGATCCAAAACCCTAGCTACTAAGTGAGAGGGAGAAAAGAGAGGGAGTTGCAGCCGGCAGGCAGCCGCCCCTTCTTGGCCGCCCGCAGGCCCTGTCTAAAATCCATGGCTTCTGCTGCTCCTTTCCTTACCTTTTGCTATTTTTATGCTCCCCCCTCGTCCTGCTGCTGCTTGCCTTAAGATTACTGTCTCAAGCCTTCTGTATATCATTCCATGAATTTTTTGATGTGCCAGGCCACACATTATTCACTTCTAGCCGTTTTGCTACAGTACGTTACTGTAGGGATTTCGGGAGCTTCCAATCCTCTCCTTCATGGTTTCTGCCTACCTACAGCACCCCCCTTCTCTTCCTCGACCCTTAGCAGCTTCTAGGAGATGGAAGAGAGTGTTCTGCATGCCTTGGAGAAGGAGTTATTGCATCTTCTTTCTCCTCCACAAGTGGCTGTTCTAATAGAGGTCTGATTGAAAGGTTGTTGCGCCCATTTAAGGGTTTTCTTCCACACGAGATCCTCTTCTAGTGACTGCCCTAGATCTCTCCTTCCTCCCCTAGTACCTTAACTCTAATGTGGAAGGGGGAAGAGATCTAGCGACATGATCCAGACATCTAAATCCGCAGTCCCGTAGTGGCTACAGTAATTTCAACTTCAGGACCACAATCGTAGCATCTGCTCTTTACGTTCTCATATTTCATATGCCCTACCCTCATATACCTTTATCATTTCACTCAAACAACAACAACCAACCTGCATATCATTTTCTTATTTTACCTACTACTCCCTTCACATGCATATTGTGGATTAAGAATTGTTTCCATCTATAGCAGCTCCCTACCCATGTTGCTGAAAATCCTGTTTAACAACATGTATTGTTCTTGTTTAATCTGAATATGTTGTAAATCTGTACCTTTCATCCTTTCTTACATCAGGTTTCTCTACATATTGATTATGTGTGAGGTTTTTACACCACTTGCACCTCTTTTGTTTAATTCCCTGAATCCAATGGAACTTGTATTTGTCCACCCCAACTGTTGATCTTCTCCATGGTTGGTGTGAGGGGAAGAAATAGAAGAGAGGAAAAGATGAAGAGAGGAGCTTTATTTCTGTTGCTATCTATTAGGATCATCATGCTCTATATATTTTTGTGGATTTTGGAGCTTCAATTTCTACTACTACATCTTGAAGTTGTTTGTTGGCTACTGATTTGCGTTGATGGTATTTTGTTTGGCTACGTCATCTTTACATCTTATTATTTGTCTGTTCTTTATTTACACGTTGACTTTGTCCATGCCTTACGCACATCAGCTTTTTGTTGTGTGTGCCAACACTCTTTGGCTTGTTTGTGCTATGTTTGCATGTTGACCTGTTCGTGCTTTGTATGCACCTCGACTACCACTGTTGTGACACATAATTCTCTGGGCTGCGATGTTAGTGACTGTGACGAAGACCTTGATGCATGCATGTTGCCATTTTCTTCTGCTCCAGATGCCACATTCTAATTAAGAAGCTCATGATGCATGTTTGTGTACCTGCTTTTGGATAATCTACTTGAGGAGGAGTGTTTGAGTGATGAATGCTTGATTGTAATATTAAGGGGGAGAACAATTCTTGTATGGGCTTGGTTTATCTCTTTATTCTATTTTTTGTTTTTAGGTTTGTCTGTTTGCAAGCTGACTTGGGATTCTTTCAGCTTGAGGGGGAGTGTTAGAGAGTCTTATTAGATAGTTAATTAATTGTGGTTCTATTTATATATGAACCCAAGTGCAGTGTTTTAAAAAGCGTCCTAGGCGGCCGCTTAATCGCCAAAAGGTGATGGCCGATTAAAATGTGCCATAAGCGCCGCTTAAGTGGATTTGAGAAAAGCGACGGCTTTTTGCCCGCTTAACCGCTTTTTCCCGCTTTTTTCTTGCTTTTTGCCCGCTTTTAAAAAAAAAACTGCTGTAAGCATATAACATTAAGTACATTATATGCCCCAATTAGTATTAACTATAACATATTAAACTAGCATACATTAAATGTTCTATGATATACCTAGTTCTAATTTAGAATGCATACTTTGTATGTAAGTTGTAATGATATGGTACCTTTGTGGTGTATCCAAGTATATTATAGGTAACTGTTATCTAATTTAGAATGCATACTTTGATTAAATGTACTGTTGTAATGTATGAATATTTGATGATGTGTAAATGTAACAATACGTTTGTAAGCTAGCTATGATAGGTTTATTGTTTATTGTTTACTGTTTAGCTGTGTAAACATGTGATACAAAATTGTCACATCTTGTATATACGCTTATTATTTTGTGTTGTTTACTATATTATATAGATACAATCATTGTTGTATAGTTGTGTTATAAACTATTTGGGTGTTTTGTATTGTCTTGTACAATGTTTAGATATGTACAAAAAATTCAAAAATACAAGTATTTATATACATATGTATGTAATTTTGCATAAAAGTTTATAGGAATTGGAAATCCCTAAAAAGCGCCCGCTTAATCGCCCGCCTAGCGATTAATCGGCTACAATGTCCCATCCGCACGCTTCCCGATTCACACTTTTTAAAACCTTGCCCAAGTGTGTTTTGGCCCATTAAAGTTGTATTTGAGTCTTTGCGCTCCCACTGACTCCTATCTATAGGAGCAGGGTTTCTCTTATCAAATACAACAACTAGTCCTCTTTTATTTTGTCACATAATCCTTTTGATGAAACAAATAAAGCGAGGTTTCAGTTGATTCTCTATCATGTCTACATGTTGACTGATTCAGATGTGCAATGGTTTCATATATCGTTTTACAAGGTTTTATGGTGGTTTCTCATAATTGAATATCTATGTGGATCATTTTCTTCGGAATTTTTCAACTTAATTTTGATGATTGTTAGTTTTAAGTTGGATTTTTGTCTGGAGATTTGTCCTAATGATCAATTAGGGTTTGATTAGTAGAATGGGTTCTTTACAATGTGGATGGCACATATGTGAATCTACATTATGACGATAATTATATCGTTTCATGTATATGTAAAGAATGTTTTCTCAAGACCAAAACTGATTACTATGTCATGTTGTGCAAGTCAAATATCTACTCAATATATCTATGCAACATATATCCACCTTATTATGATCTATATGATGATGAGCTAACAATAGTTGAATATTAAATCTGGGTGGATGCTCCTTACATAACTTGCAATTATTTGAAACAACTTTTTGTACTATAAAATGAATTTGGTATATTAAGATGCATTGTAACATGTGTGAATTTACCTGCGCGTTCATTTATGTATAATCAATACTTTTACGTGTGTTTAATTATTTATAATCAATAGTTTTACATTATAGGCCCCAATTATTCTTTCATTAGAGTGGCTACATGATACTAATCCAAGAATATATTTATAAAAAAAGATATAAACCACAACCATCTCCTTTTGACATTTTTTAGATTTACTTTGATTTACTTTTATTAAAATACAAGACTTTTGAAATTGTCATGCCTACTTTCGATCTAACTTGGAGGATGTTAAACATCCTTTTATAAATTTAAACAATATCTAAAATAAATTAAACATTACATAATGTGCATGTGCATTTGTATGTTTACTAATAAGTTAAAGAGAAAAATAAATTTATAGAAAGAACAGAAGTGCGATCAAAATTATGCAATGCTCTGGAAACTAAATAAAATTTAAATCTATGCAAGCTAACTTATTAGGAATAAAAGTCACTTTCCAAAATTTCAACGTTTAAACTAGATTGCAAACAAACAATGTATAAAAAAGTGTGAAGGAGAAGCAAACAACCACGACCTTGTAATTGCTTTAGGCGTAGACGGGCAGTGTACATAAAGTGGCCTGTTTAGATTTTGCATATAATCAATCCTTTTATAAGGTTTAATGTGTTGATAATCTCGACTAATAGAGTAATAGAGATCAAACAGTTAAAACTTTTATTTATGTCGGTTAGCATGTCTACACATTAGTGTTACTATATTGTACTCTACTAAATCTTATAATAGATGAGATTCGTAAAAGAAAGATGACAAACAATTAGTAGCCTAGCCACAAATGGAACATTGAACACCGGCAGAAGCCACAAATACTACGCTATGAAGCACGGACAGTTCAGTACAGTCCCCATATCCATACCAGACATGTTTTGCATGACACTTCTTGGACACTCCTGGTTACGTCTAGGATACTCTTGAGTTGTGTCTAACATTTTGTTTGAGGATGTTGGATACTGTTCCAAGAGTAATTAGGGAGACTAGTGACTTACTTTGATTATGGACAGGGTATGCCTTTATATATGAAGTTAGGAACATGGCTGGGAGCCAACAGCCATTTACATGATTTGGGACTACACCCAATATACAGGGAAATAAGTAAAGTAAATAACACTTATTTACAATTATCATAATACTTGCCCTCAAGCTGTATACATAGATCATATGCACCATGCTTTTTACATATATATTTGGCCCCACACCCATGAACAAATTGTTGAACGGGTCTACTACTTGGTCTTCGAGTTCCTCGAGAATGAAGCAATAAAGACTTTTATATGCTTTGATCACTCATGGAAGACTCAACTGAAAACAATATGGACAACGACTTATTTTATCACACTACTGGCATAAACCATAGCGTGATATTCAAACTTTGCACTGGAATTGGCCACATTGGTTTGTTTCTTGCATTACCAAAAGACCAGACTACCTCTCAAGAAGACACGGCAGCCGGACATAGAACGGTGATCAATAATAGAGCCCACCCAATCCTTATTGTACTCTGCAATGCTTGTGACAAGAATGTGTGATTCTTTAACATGGAGTGCTTCTAAGACGGTGTAGAGCTTGAGTAACTATCTCCCAATGATTGATGCATGGTTCATCTCTGAATTGACTAACCACACTTTAAGAGAAGAAAGCATCAAAATGAGTGGCCGTGAAATAGTCGAGCTCCCAACCAATCGCTTGCATCTCCATGCATCTTCATGCAACTCCCCTTAATCCTTATATAACTTAATATTGGGTCCATTGGCGAATCCTCGGGTTTTTCTCCCAGAACATTAATTTCTTCCATAAGATTAAGAGTGCATTTGTATTGCACCCAAGACAATTCCATCCTTGGATATAGCCACTTTGATACCTCAAAAATATTTATGGTGACCTAAATTCTTGGTTTGGAATTTTCTTTAAAGAGATAGTTTCAACTATGTAATACCGTGTTGGTCATCTCCCATAGACTAGTGACATATCGTCCATGCAGATGGTAAAAGTGCACAGAAAAGACCCTCGCTAATAAAAGAAAGGGTGATCACAGCTGGAAATTTGCAAACCAAAATTCTTAAGAGATTGTATGCATTTCCCAAACCATGCTTTGGGAGACTGCTTAAGATCATCGAGGGACTTATGAAGGTGGAAAACCAGGTGAGACTCCCCCTGACCAATTAACCTAGGCGGTTACCGAGAGGAAAAGTTCATGCCCTAAAGCCCATAGCAAAATGGAGTTGCTGAGAGAAAAAAATGGGCATCTCCTGGATGTTGCTTGCACTCTGATGATTGAAATGAATGTTCCTAATTTTATTGGGTTGACATCATTCTTTTTGTGAATTATCTCATTAATTGAAAGTTCTCAATTGACATAATCCCCTACCAATTGCTTTATCCCCATGAACCCATATTTGCTTTACCAACAAACATTTTTGGTTGTCCCAGATCACCAATTTGGGCGTTGACGAAGCCCTTAATTGGGTCTTCATCTTGTGTCATTTTGCTCTTCATTTACATCAAGATACTTACAATGCATGTTAAGTCCCCATTAAATCGTATTATTGCCAAATGCACTTATAGAAGCTAATTACATGTTTTATGGGTACTTTGCATGCTACTTGATGGACGGAGGAGAGAGAGGTGATTCATAGGACTTCACCACCATGGAACCCCAAGGAGTCACTAAAGCCAAATGCAACCTACCCCAAGCATCCAAGTAACAATGAAGCAAAAAGCTCCATTGATTGATTAAGATCAACTCAGGTGTCGTCAAGCCCCCAAAAATGGTCATTCTACATCAAGAATGGTCATTCTCCGTAAAGCAGGCACCAAAAAACCCTCAAGACCTCCAGGTCCACAATTTACCCATCACCAGGGCATAGAACGCCCATTCTATCACTCGAACAGCCATGTTATTTTGGCCAAAAACACCATTCACTGTCACTAGAATGGATGTGCTATTGTGGCCAAAATCCACCATTCCTTGTCCATATAGCTCACATTTCCATTCGTGGCCAAAACTGTCGTTCTGACCAGAATAGCCTTTCCATTTTTCAAGCAGAAAGACCATCCCAAGTCCGGAATGGTCATGGCATTTTGGTCATTTTTCACATTCCCCACCACTTTTAGCCATACAACCGTTACAACTTGGAACACTCATTCCACCCAATGCATCTACCCCAAAACCCACGGCCATAACAGCTATGGTGATGGTAGATATGTCGTTCTACCATCTTGTCCTAACGTTTCCTACACTGCAGTACCTAAACTATCCCCTACTTACCCTAGCCACGCTAGCCCCCTATATGAACCTTGGTGGCGGATAGGGAGCGGAGGTTAGCATTGATTGGGCTCATTCACTCTCCTTGGCCACCAATTACCTATTTCCACTTACCACCCAAAAACCCTAGTTTTCTACGGTTTTGTCCTTTCCACTTCCACTTCCATGACCTTTGACCTTAGGGGAGTCAGGAGCATGAGCTTGTAGCTAAATCCCCTTGGTGGGCTATTTGAGGAATAATATGTTATTTTGATACCATGTAATTGGGATTATTCATGTGAGATGTTATATATTACTTATTAGTGTCATGTTATGCTTGTTTCTCTCTCCCTATCTCTTGCTTTGGTTGTTTGAGCTATGCAACCACTTATGGCATAGAGAAAAAATGATTTTAGGCTTTTTGAGGGAAAAACCTCCTAATTTTTGTGGAGGAACCTTAGCTAGTTTTCCTTCCTCCCCCAATATCCTTCTATTCCACTAGTCCTAGATGTGAGATCTAAGTGTGGACCTCCCCTCTCTCTTGGCAACGAGCATATGTAGAGGTTGGATAGGAAAAATAGAGGATGAACATTCTCCTCCTATCCCATATATCACCCCATGCACCAAGTAGGTCAGGAGAACCATGTTTAGAAACCTAGACTAGGGTTGATCTAGGCTTATGAAGCACGGATACGAATACGGGTATGGATACAGGTGTGGGTACGGCACGGGGATACGGCAATCTTTGAAAATATAGGATATGGGTACGGCGTGGATACGTCAATTTTTTTTAAAAAAAATTAAAATGTTTAACAAAAAAATACCAATTTATCTTAAAAAGATAGAATAAGATAATCCCATTTCGTTCTCAAATCACAATATATTAGGGGGGGTCTAGAATTGGGGAGTGACATGATTTCAGGATTTTGAGGGATCATGTGAGTGTGGTGTTGCTCCCTTGACTGCTAAATGGGTTGGCGGTATCGAAGATGTATTGAGGTTGTATCCTGCTAAATAAAAAATGGGATATGGGTTAAGAAGTATCATGTACATATTAGAGTATCTAGGGAGTATTGGTATCAGATATGTATTAAGTACTAGTAGGACACCTATTTTGGAGTATCGGTGCTTCATAGGAGACAGAAATATGGGAATGCAATGTTTATCTATGAAGGAGATGAAATATATATTGTCTAGGTAGAAATCCAGAATAAACCACATTGGATTTAGTCACCAAAACAAGAGGCACGTTAACGAACAATACTAACCTAAAGCCTTTTAGAGAATGTGGAGGACATCAACGCACATAAAATTTGCACCTCAGCCAGAGAAAGCATCTAGAAGCCTGGTGAAGGAACCGGTCTGCAATAAAGAACAAGTAAAACTACATGATTCGATATGGAAATTTGTTTTAAAGTTCTAACATCAAGGGAACCATTGTGACAACTTTGTTGCTAGTTGCTACTCATCAAAGAGGGTTGAGACAATGAACTAGTGTCAAGTGCTAATCGAGGCAGGCCACACCCAGATTTTTTTCTTCTAGTTTTTACCAGTTGGATACGGCCCGGATACGACATGGATACGGCTTAAGAGTTTCCGATACGTATCCAGGAGAATCCACGGAGTATTGGTATCGGATACGGGTAGGAAACCTATTTTGCTCATTCGTGCTTCATAGATCTAGGCCAAGATTTCCTATCCCCTAGATAATTGAGCCTTATTTTGTTGGATAGGAGGTGATAGGAACTAGTTCCCTACCCACACCCTATGCCATCCATGGCTATCTAGTAGGATAGGACTCCTAACCTCATCTCCCTATGCTTGTTTGGCTAGGTGACACTACTATTAAACGTGTGGATGAATGTAAACCCCAATTGCATAGTTAATTAGTATCATACTTCAAAATGGCCCATTCCCTTAATTAATTGCTTAAAACTCTAAATTGCTTAGTGCTAGTTAGTTGAGTTCACTTTCTTGCTTACTTGTTAATTGCTTAGTGAATGGTGAATTGTACTTGAAAGGGTTATTTAGTTTTAAATACTAATTGCAGTATTGGTTGCTTGGTTAGTTGCTTAGCTTAGTCTCAGTTTGCTTCTTTTAGTCAATTGCCTTAGTTGATTTTTAGGTTGCCCTTGCTAGTCTAGTGTAGTTAGTCGTTCTCTCTTGCTAATTTCGTTTGATTGTTTGCTCTTGCTTAGTGTAGTAGTAATTGTGATCTTAGCTAGTTCACTAGATCTAATTGCTAGGAGTAACTTTAGATTTCAACATAGCTTCTTTCTTAATTGTTGGACCCTTAGTGTAATCAACCCAAACCAACTTTAAACCATTAAAGCGTAACACTCCGCACTAGGAACCTAAACAAAAAACCTAGCTCTAGTGCCTCCTTCGCTCCCTATGGACCGACCCCGACTTGCCACTACTCCTATACTACATCTCGAGCATGTGCCCTTGTAGATCATTTATTGACAGTGTGTCTATATCGAGCCTTATATATATCAAAAATGCGCAGTGCACCTAACGGCACATCAGGCGTGATAAACTATCATCAAGAGATTTCCACTGTTTGTTTCTTGGTTATTCCCATACGCAAAAAGGATAAATATTTTGATCCAATTGCACGTCATCTGTTTATCAATGTGGATGTCAGCTTCTTTTAAGACACCTCGTTTTTAACCTAAACATAGTCAGCATGTGCAACTTCCAATCATAACTCATCTTGATCCAATTGTCTCCACTAAACCTCCCTCTGTTGAATCTACCACCCCTACTTTACAATGTGTGAGTGGAAGAGAAGACAAAACCCACCTAAAGTATTTTTTGTTATAGTTTCTCCTAAGACCGATGATCCACTAGAATTCAATGGTAATACTACATATTCCATTGTGCTATCACCTATTGCTTTAAGAAATAAGAACAACACAGCAATTTGGCACAAAGTATTGTATTCATCGACATGTGTATATATAGATCATTTGAGTACTCCAACGGCACAACTCACCTCTGCTTTATCCACCATTTCTATCCCAAAATATGTTCAGGAGGTACTATGGCACTCTGAAGCAAGGTTTTCAAACCCTAACTCAAGAGTTCGGCCCTGCTAAGCTTCTAGAACACGGGACTCTAGTTCAATCATCGAGTCAACATGATTGACCTGGTGACGTCAACATGACATCAAATCTACAATATTACATATACTCACAAATGTATATGAATATACGCATCCATATACATATACTATGTATATATATGTGTATGTGTGTATATGTATATGTATATAATGTACTATATGAAAGCATGGGATGATGAATTATGAACAAAGAAACATACAAATCAAGCATCAATTCATAAACAAGCAAAGAAATGGTTTGCAATGCTCAAAAGTCAAAACCGATTAGAAATAGTTTCGTAAGTGAATGTTGCAATATATGCAATATTGAGGTTGAGCGGAAGGGGATTGAAATCAGCCGCGTGACCATTAGGAGAGGGAAAAACAAATCAGAAAAACTTGCCTGAGTCTTTGACTCAACGGCTGGGTCAAAGCCAAGTCTTAGACAAAAATGGATTTCAACCCACCCGACCTGTTAAAGCTGTCAAGTGGTGGTTCAATTGGTTGGGTCATCGGTCGGGTTTCAAAACCTTGGGTGGAAACAAGATATGGATGAAGTGATGAACGCTCTTCAATCTCAATGGACATGGGATCTTGGTGATATTCCTATGGGAAGTAGATATGTTGGGAATCGTTGGGTATTCACAGTAAAATATTTTCCAGACATGATTGTTGAGCGCCTTAAAGCTAGATTCATTGTCAAAGGGTACACACATGAATCTGGGTATGGCTACTTTGAGAATTTTTCTCATGTTGCTTGTCTCAACTTTATGTGTATTCTCGTTTCAATTGTTGCGAATCAAGGCCGGAACGTATCTCAGCTAGACATCCAAAATGCTTTTCTATATGGAGACTTGCAGGAGACAGTTTACATGATGTAACCTCCACGATATGTTGCTCAAGGGGAGTATGGGAAAGTATGCCTTCTTATACAAGCTATTTATGGCCTCAAGCAAAGTCCTCAGGCATGGTTTGACAAATTTTACCATATATAGAGTAAAATTGACTTTTGCCAGTCTCAATGTGATCATTATGCTTTTATCAAAACCAATATTGGTTTTATTATTCTCATTGTCTATATGGATGATATCATTTTATCTAGTAGTGATGACACAAGTTTAGCTTATACAAGTATCTTATGCAACACTTCGTTACCAAAGACCTTGAACAGTTGCGGAATTTTCTTGGTGTTGAGGTGGTGCACAATAAGAGGGGGTTTTTATCTCAAAGGAAGTATACTAGATCTATTGATTGAGACATGAATTGAAAAATATCTTTATATAGATATGTTAATAGGTTTCAGTAATAATATATTAATCTGGAAACTCTTACTTTCATAACAGAGCAACTGGCATGGTTTTTTACGGGTGCCTTATTCAAAGCATAGTTGCCTGGGGACGCCCAGACAGCCAACGTGCCTAGGCGGAAAACCATTGCATAGCAGCAACAGTGTTGCTTGATGGAGGAAAAAGAAGATGAATACAGAAAAGTGGGAGGGGAAAGAAGAAATAACAAAAATAAAACTGCAGCAAGTCTACAAAGATGATAAAAAGTAGACATTTCATTTTTTTTAATTTAATGGATCAGCAGTAAATTAGTAATAGAGGAGTTGCAGTACATTAGTAATAGAGGGCAGGAGTAAATTGGTCAATTAGCAAAGTTGTTGCTTGGTGAAGGAAAAAAATCGTGGAGCATGTAGTAGATGAGTAATAGAAGAGCAGCAGTAAATTAGTAATAATGGGGAGCAACAATAAACCAGTCAGATAGCAGTTTGATAGGCAAAAATTTTAAAAAAAATCCAGCAGCCGCCTAGGCATGCCTGGGTGCCGCCCAGAGGCCTAACTAGGCTGGGCGCCTGGGATCTAGAACCCAGGTGGCCGGCTGGGCGAGCACCCGGACAACACAGATTTGAAGTCACAGGTTCAACTCCCAGTTTTTACATTTTTTTCAGAAACTCTGTTTTACAACTGAGAGACGCATTATTTAGCAAATTGCTACTGCCACATAACATAAAATTTGAAATGGCATAGTGGTTTGTGTTTGGATTGTCACATAATAGGTCGCGGGATCAAATCCCAGATCTTACATTTTCTTACTTTTTCAGAAGCTCAAATTTTCAGCTAGGAGGTACATTAAGTACTACATTGCAATTAGAATATTGTAAACACACAAATTTGTAACACCACCATTGTAATTGAAAAACTAATGTGGTGGCTTGCTTTCAGGTTGTGACTTTTTAGGAATTGAGATCAAAACTCATGTTACTTTTTTTTTTGCCCAAGATCTTTGTTATATGACTAATAGGCACATAGTTCATAAAACTCCAATTAAAACTACTACAACAACATAACAATGGTAACATATCCAATTATATTGTTAAGATAAATCAATTTTTTATTGTTATTAAAATATTTCAAATGATATCTTAAACTAAACGTAGTCCAAAAATTACGGCTTGTGGAAGACCTTTTTTTTTTTGATAAAGGTGCTAACCTTTATTGATAATCTACTCAGATTCGAGTAGAGACCAGAAAGACCGTTTATTATTTTAGTTGTAATGTGAGTGTCACTCCCTTTATTGCTTTTACATGGTTAAAGAAAATTGTGTAAACTTGAGAAGAGTTTGAGAAAAAATGTATATTTTGTATACAATTTAAATGTGTCTGCGGTCCAGTAATCAATATATATTCATGTTTTTCTGTCAAATCCCAATACTAAAACATTTCGTAGCTAATTTCTATAAGATCATAGAAGTATAAAAGTAGAAATGTGTGCCTTATAGTTCGGAGAATTAACCTGTTGGGCATCTTTCTTAAATATGTATAATTTTTATAGATATTAAGGATCTGTTGGTCTATTTTTGTACGTTCTTGATATTTGACGATAGATATTTCATATATTTTATGTTTTTACATTTTTTTCCCATAATATAATTCTTTTTTCAAGGTTTTAAGTCTTAGATTCATTTAATGATTGACATGCATTAAAAAAAATCCTTTAACAGAAATTTCTAATGACTGCATTGAGCCTTCACAATTTTTTCCATATGCCCCTATTCTATCTAAATAGGAAAATATAAAAAGTCATTGCTTGAAAAGTACCATGTTATACAACATTTTTTAAATCTTATTTTTAAATTGATATACTTTTCTTGATTGATCTATTTAAAAAATACTACATTATTATCCATCATAATATAATAAGAACATACTACTTATTTATTCATTGAATTATGGATGGCTAGATTTTTATTCATGTCCTTGAATAAATAAAGGCTGACATGCAATTGACCACATCAACGTTGCCCTTTTGTATATTTAGAGATGCCCTTCGTATAGATTCCCTCACCCCACCCAAAAATCCTGGATCTGCCCTGATTACTTCCTAGGTCTACTTAGACGGCAGTTGCAGGCTTCTGAGCTTCATAGGATGATCCTCCTTTTCTTAAAGGAAATCATGCGATAAAACCAAATGAACAGAATAATCCAGTATATATGCAGAATGACTCGAATGCGAAATCGATAAGTAACAGCGTGAACGAGTGATCACCTTAAATTTGTCCAGCTGAGCTTGTTTGATCTTGGAGGACTTGAAATTGGGACCAAGGAGCGGCGTTGCCGCCAGAGCCGCCTCTCTCCGCCTTGCTGCTGAGTCTTCCTCCTCCTTCCGGGTATCCATGTACAGTGGCGGAGACGAACCGAACCGTTGGGTGGATACGCAGAGTGGGTGAGAGTGAGACGGCGCGAGTGCCGTAAAGCGCGAGAGGATTCGGAGGAGACCGCACGAGAAGTGGCGTTGGAATATAGTCTCTAACAATGTTTCGTTATGGGCCCGCTTGGCTGGGCAACAAAAAGTATTTAACCAAATTAATTTATGTTGTTTTTTCATTATCCGATTATTAGTCCTTCCCAGTAGCTTTAAAATTACAAATTATTCTTGCATATTTGAATTTACTAGCAGAGTGTACGTGCTAAGCACGTACTGTTGAGTGATTAACCAGATAGCATTAGAAGCATAACCACATATATACATATGTACGTAACTAACATTGTATAGTTTACATGTAGCCATACATAAGTTGACATTTACATCTCATCACATAAGTGAGTTGCATATCATGTACATCGTATACTAAAAAATAGAGTATTTCTACTAAAGTTAGGTCTTCATATACACCTTCCACCATACGACCTCATGATACTTAATTCTTGTCTTCTTCTTAGACTTTCAACACTTTCACTTGTGTAGAATTTGTATACTTCTTTCTAGCTTGCACTTGGAAGAGCATGTATGCTTCCATCAATTGAACTTGCCATTTGTCAATGAGATCAAATTGTTCCTATTTGGTAAAATCAATAGAATTGTATAAAAATAATAAGAAGAAAAAAACGGATGATATTTACCATAGGATTGAGTGTCATTAATATATTAGGCTCATATGAGAAAAGATCTTCTACTTGTATTCCAAATAAAGTATATGTATTGATTCGGTATTATCTTGTAGTTCAAGTTTGAAGATACATCTGAAACAATTATAGAATGTAAGAAAAAATAGAAGACGGATTAGTTTTTTTTAGAAATTTTGAATTTTACTTACCATGGGTTTGCAATGGATTCTTTGTAGCAATGCTCACAAAAGTAGTTTGCAGCATATGTAATGTTGGTTTTCTTGTGGAAGTTTTTACAAGCCATATATTCTTATTGATTGAAAATATTAACATTTGTTGGCTTTATCAAAAAAACATGTCCCTAAAGAGGCGGTAGTAAGTTAGTTTCAAATAAAAGTTTGTAAAAATAAATTTGGTTAACGAAAGAAATTTGAGAAGGAAAATATTTTACCAGATTATCACATGTTAAAAAGTCTGCAATAGGAGTAGTCATAACCATAGTCACAATATACTCCGACTTTTTGAAAAAGTCGCATTTAAAACGCGATTTTTTCCCTAGACGTATCAAACAGACAAATAATTCCCAATTTGAGCATAGTCACAATATATTACGTTTTATTCCCGTATTATTCACGAATTTGACGTTTTCTTCCCGTTTTCTACTTTTTTTTTGTACTTTCTCATTTTATACTATTTAAGACTAACTTGATTTGAGTGTGTGTGTGTATATATATATATATGCGTGTTTGTATATGTAAATACACACACACATATATGTATGTATGTGTTATATATGTTACAATAGATGTATAGATATGTACTTATATATTGTGCACCATATGTATTGTGTTATATATATGTGCAATACACACACACACGCGCGCGCGCACACACACACACACATATATATATATATATATATATATATATATATATATATATATATATATATATATATGAATCCTCCGATCTTTCGCCGAATTTTTTCCGAATCGTTGACCGTATTTTTACCGTACGTTGACCGCTTTTTACCCGAATGTCCCGCATAATTCCCGAATCCCGTATTTTTCAGCTCGACCGAACGTATCCCGAATACCGAATTTGTGACTATGGTCATAACTAATTTTTTCATAATTACTTATGGTATCTTCAAGTTGACCAGAATTGGCTCAGCTTCCTAGGAGAAATTTTAGTTTTGATTGTCATATATTAATGATCTAGAAAGAAAAAATTTATAGATTATCATTCTTGAAGATCTATGACTTCCTTTAATTATGCATTGATCAGTATCTTTGTTTCTCTACCTATAGATAGAATTTGTTTTCCTGTATGTAGTATAATATGTTAATTAATGTATAGATAGTGGGATCAAAATATGGCATAGACTTATTTTTTACCGTAGATACTTGTTGAAATTGGTTATTTTGCATCAATAATTGGTCTCATATATAAAAACTTTAATATTTGTTCGTAATCATCAGTCATGAAATATCTCCATGTTGATAAAGTTGGTATTGCCTAGTTGAGATAATAGAACAAAAAAACTAAGAACAATTATGATATGTAGTTATATTTTGTAGTGGATATATTATACTAACGAAGAATCAATCAGTAGAATATCTCAGAAAGTGATATCTGATTAGTTTCATTTATTGGTTTTTTTTTTTAGCAGAACATTTATTGCTACAACAAAAACATCTTATTTTGTGTTTAAATATGTGCAGTTCAAAGAAAAAATATGCAAATTAAACTATTTATAAATACAGTGATGTACCTATTTCTGAAGGAGCTATCTCTAGTTGTATGAGATCTGCTAAAGACATTAGTTTCAAACTCATCACTTCTTCATAGGATATACATTTTTTTACTTTTTACACAGTCGTGAATCTTTTCATTATCATCTAACACTTATGTCCATCTCCTTTTCCAGAATAATACTCACATTTCAATGGCGTCAATGATGCTCTTGATATGTAGTAAGTGTCATTCAAGATTAATATGTTATTGAACCGTTCAATATCATCATTGAACAATACTGCTTGTACCTTCATTCCCTGTAAAATAAATTGATGCTTATTTTTCATATATTAAAATATTAGGTAGTTAATTTTATACGGACTATCGACATACCTTTACATCAATAAATTCTAGTCTTTGGTACATATGTTTTCCATCTCTTGTTTGTGATATGTATGAATTTAATCTTTGTTATCTAAATGTGAACACTTCCACTGATTTCATGCAACAGTCGATAGCTTCTCATTTTTACATGAAACTGTCAGATCATGGAATTGAATAAAATATTGGGCAAAAATATACAGATAACATATACAACTGTAATAATCAATTTTGAATTCATTCATGTTGAACATTATTACAAAGTGTCCCTTTAAGTTTGAACTATCCCTATGGCGGATAATATCTCAGTGTGGATTATATTTTTTGTTGTTGTAGTATTTGATACTTCTATAGAAGTTGGCCTAATAAGAATTTTGATATCTTTAGGAGTTTTTACCCTAGACAAAGCAACATATAACTGGCCATGGGAGAATACAGATTGAAGCAAACTAGAAGCATACTGGAAATTGAAGCCTCTTGAAAGTAAATGGTAGTTTGTCATGATCTTTTGGCATCAATGGAATCCTTGTAATAAATACTCTTTGTTCTTTTTTGTCTCTAGTTGCTATTTTAGCGTCAATAATATTTTTGTTGATTGTTTTGCAAATAAGTCATGTATCATTGCAAAGACCTGAGTAAGGATCAATATTTTCGAGTAGCATAATAGAATAATTTCTTTTCAAACCAACTTCTGAGGCGGAAGACCAAAAGGAGACAAAGAATTTAGAAATTCTTCTTCTTAAAATTGATGGGTGTTATCAATGGTCGAATCAAACTGAGGTACTCTTTCCTATCTCCAGTGAATATTTCAGTCAATAACTCATTAATATCATCAACAAACTCATTTTTTATCATTAAAATTGCATGGCTTATAAGAGGGTGACTATTTTCCTTATTGTTCGTGAGTTTAGGGAATATTGCAGTTATTAGTTCAAACTTTGAGGCAACTGCATCAGTGTATGGGATCATTATGAACTTAGGAACTTCAATTTGATCATCAACTATAGTTTTGTTCGTTCCATTTCTAATCTCTAGTAGATATTTAGAAAAATAAGGGTTCCTTATGGCTCTCATATTTTCTTTTAGCTCCAATTTTTCAATGTGTTGCCATATCTTTGACTTTACCAAACTTGATTCTATTATTTTCGCTTTACCCCTTTGTGGTACAAAATGTAGAATTTGTCTGAAGTCACCATCAACAACTTTTCCTCCAAAAAGTATTGAATTTCCTATCATATCTTTTGTAGAAGATATAAACATTCCATTGCTTGTTTCTTTGCCATAGATACCTCATCCCAGATTATAATAAGGTTTTTTCTCTAAGTAACTAACTCAAACTACTTTATATTGATATATATTATTATTATTCCGTGTTTAGGGATATTTAAAATCTTACATGTGACCAAAAGATAGCAAAGATGCTGCCACCCTACAAGATATAGTTGCAAGGGATATCTGGCCACGCATCCACCCCACAAGATATAATTGCAAGGACTATCTGGCCACATGTAGGCATGGCAGAAAAATTCGATCCGGTCTGATCCAGCCCGATCCTATCCGGCCCGGACCACAATTTGCGGATCGTGTAGATCTTTTTACTGCTGCAAACCAATCTTTGAGCCCCTGTTTGGTTCCGTCCTGGACCGGGATTGGGCGCTGTCGTTTTGCTCCACGGCGGCCCAATCCGGTCCGGCTTGGGCAAGAAATGTGTTTGGCTAGCGGACCAGTCTGAGCCCCGTTTTGGCCTAACGGAATCCCAATATCAGGTTTAAGTCAATCCCCATCGAGGCAGGATTGGGATTTCCAATCCGGTTTGGCCCGACAACCCTCCCTGGTCCCTCGCAACCCCGCAACCCTCCCCTCGCAACCCCGCAACCCTCCCTCTCCCCCTCGCCAGACGAGCTCTCGCCCATCTTCTCTCGGTGCATCTTCACTACTGTTTGTCCGTGAGAAGTAAAAGCGAAAGCTGCTCGAGGTCGCAGCTGGTCGAGGTCGCAGATGGAGTGCTGCTCGAGGTCGCAGATGAAGTGCATCGGTCGACCCGTGGAGAAGCGTGGACCATCATCAATGCTGCCGCCTACCAACGCCGGTCTACCTGGGCGGCTAGCTCCCTCGAAAGCAAGGTACCCATGCCCTACCCTGGTATTTTGTACTACCTGCTTTGACATTGAATTGTCTTGTCGACGCACAGAAGGAACCGTAGCTCGTCCAAGGCAAGAAGAAACCCTAGTCCGTGTGCCTTCTTATTCCTCTCCTTCTGCTGCGAGGTTGTTCACTTCCACATACGCCTTTTGGAGGAGCTGTTCACAGAAGCTGGTGGTCGTCTGTTGCTGAGTTGTGCTCCTCAATCGTGCTCCGGCGGCTCCGGCGGCCCTGCCCAGACCTCCGCTTCCACACTCTGTCTTCATTCTCGCCCCCTTCTGATCAGGTTGGTCACAAATTAGGGTAGACGGTGCTTTAGTTGTAATAAATCTCTTCATTTCTGCAATAGTTGTTGTATGCTTGGCAAAAGCCATCGGCTACCTTACTCTAAAAACCATAATATATGTCAAGTACCGTTTGGACAAGAGATTTCTGGTTTTTGTACTAAATGGGTTTCTGTACTATGCTCTTTTTGTCGATGGACAAGAGATTTCTGGTTTTTGGGCGAGCTTCTTCTGTACTAAATGGGTTTTTGTACAAGAGATCGGCTACCTTACTCTAATAACCATAATAGATGGGTTTCTGTACTATGCTCTTTTTGTCGATGAATGGTCTGGATTTTGCTGGTTCTATCCTCTGTAAAGTCAGATTTCTTTCCATACTTTGTTTTCTAATGTAAAATGGTTGCTCGACAATTTGCTATGAAAGTTCAGGTTCTGGTTACTGATGGTGGTGGTGAGTTTGTTAATCATGCAATGCAGGAGTTTGTGTTAGCAGAAGGTATTGTCCATCAACTAGCTTGTCCTCACACACATGCTTAAGTTGGTTTGTTTGAAAGAAAGCACTGTCATATTGTTGAAATTGGCTTGACCATGTTGTTTGATAGTGGTGTACCTAAATCCTTTTGGGTTGAAGCTTTTTCCTCTGTTGTTCATATTATAAACTGTCTGCCCTCTAAAAATAGAGAATACAAGTCTCCATTGGCTACCCTATATAACAAAACACATAATTATGTGTCTCTAAGAAGCTTTGGTTGTCTTTGCTTTCCCTGCTTGCGTGATTTATCTACTTTTTGTGACTTATCTACTTTTTGTGAATTTCTTTTTGCTACTGATGATAATCCATCATCATCATCCACTTATAATATTGTGCACACTATTCCTGAAGAGGACAACAATATTTATAACTCATCTTTCAGTTCTTCTAATGGCAATGTCTTTGCTGCTGCTCTGCCAAATGAGTCAGTCATAGGTTAATAGGGTTTAAAACAACAACAGATTTAAAAGTTGTTTAACTAAATCAGTGTGAGGTCTAGGTTAGGTTAATAGGGGAAATAACAGCAGATTTAAAACTTTTTTAACTAAATCAGTGTGAGGTCTAGGTTAGGTTAATAGGGGAAATAACGGCAGATTTAAAACTTGTTTATCTAAATCAGTGTGAAACTAAATCAGTGTGAGGTCTAGGTTAGGTTAATAGGGGAAATAACAGTAGATTTAAAACTTGTTTAACTAAATCAGTGTGAGGTCTAGGTTAGGTTAATAGGGGAAAGAACGGCAGATTTAAAACTTGTTTAACTAATATTTGTTCTGTTTTAATGTTCTGTATTTTGATGTTATGTTTTTTGTGATACTATTATGATATCATAATAGTAGCAGCTATGGCTTTCATAAATCTGGAAATTGGATATAGAAATTGGTATTCTGGGAAATATCATTCATTGATTTCAGCTATGGATTTCAGCTTTCATTGGTTTTACTTTCCTCTCTATGTTGTATTTAGAGTAACCATTATTAATCCTCCAATATATACCATGGTTGAACCTAATTTTTGCCTACATTAGCTCACCATTAGCAGGTACTATGTTTGATTTGGAATGCGGGAGCAGTCATGGTTAGGTTAATAGGGTTTAAAACAACAGCAGATTTTAAAGTTGTTTAACTAAATCAGTGTGAGGTCTAGGTTAGGTTAATGGGGGAAATAACAGCAGATTCAAAACTTGTTTATCTAAATCAGTGTGAAACTAAATCAGTGTCAGGTCTAGGTTAGGTTAATAGGGGAAAGAACGGCAGATTTAAAACTTGTTTATCTAAATCAGTGTGAAACTAAATCAGTGTGAGGTCTAGGTTAGGTTAATAGGGGAAATAACAGTAGATTTAAAACTTGTTTATCTAAATCAGTGTGAGGTGTAGGTTAGGTTAATAGGGGAAATAACAGTAGATTTAAAACTTGTTTATCTAAATCAGTGTGAGGTCTAGGTTAGGTTAATATTTAAAACAATAGCAGATTTAAAACTTGTTTAACTAAATCAGTGTGAGGTCTAGGTTAGGTTAATAGGGGAAAGAACGGCAGATTTAAAACTTGTTTAACTAATATTTGTTCTGTTTTAATGTTCTGTATTTTGATGTTATGTTTTTTGTGATACTATTATGATATCATAATAGTAGCAGCTATGGCTTTCATAAATCTGGAAATTGGATATAGAAATTGGTATTCTGGGAAATATCATTCATTGATTTCAGCTATGGATTTCAGCTTTCATTGGTTTTACTTTCCTCTCTATGTTGTATTTAGAGTAACCATTATTAATCCTCCAATATATACCATGGTTGAACCTAATTTTTGCCTACATTAGCTCACCATTAGCAGGTACTATGTTTGATTTGGAATGCGGGAGCAGTCATGGTTAGGTTAATAGGGTTTAAAACAACAGCAGATTTTAAAGTTGTTTAACTAAATCAGTGTGAGGTCTAGGTTAGGTTAATGGGGGAAATAACAGCAGATTCAAAACTTGTTTATCTAAATCAGTGTGAAACTAAATCAGTGTCAGGTCTAGGTTAGGTTAATAGGGGAAAGAACGGCAGATTTAAAACTTGTTTATCTAAATCAGTGTGAAACTAAATCAGTGTGAGGTCTAGGTTAGGTTAATAGGGGAAATAACAGTAGATTTAAAACTTGTTTATCTAAATCAGTGTGAGGTGTAGGTTAGGTTAATAGGGGAAATAACAGTAGATTTAAAACTTGTTTATCTAAATCAGTGTGAGGTCTAGGTTAGGTTAATATTTAAAACAATAGCAGATTTAAAACTTGTTTAACTAAATCAGTGTGAGGTCTAGGTTAGGTTAATAGGGGAAAGAACGGCAGATTTAAAACTTGTTTAACTAATATTTGTTCTGTTTTAATGTTCTGTATTTTGATGTTATGTTTTTTGTGATACTATTATGATATCATAATAGTAGCAGCTATGGCTTTCATAAATCTGGAAATTGGATATAGAAATTGGTATTCTGGGAAATATCATTCATTGATTTCAGCTATGGATTTCAACTTTCATTGGTTTTACTTTCCTCTCTATGTTGTATTTAGAGTAACCATTATTAATCCTCCAATATATACCATGGTTGAACCTAATTTTTGCCTACATTAGCTCACCATTAGCAGGTACTATGTTTGATTTGGAATGCGGGAGCAGTCATGGTTAGGTTAATAGGGTTTAAAACAACAGCAGATTTTAAAGTTGTTTAACTAAATCAGTGTGAGGTCTAGGTTAGGTTAATGGGGGAAATAACAGCAGATTCAAAACTTGTTTATCTAAATCAGTGTGAAACTAAATCAGTGTCAGGTCTAGGTTAGGTTAATAGGGGAAAGAACGGCAGATTTAAAACTTGTTTATCTAAATCAGTGTGAAACTAAATCAGTGTGAGGTCTAGGTTAGGTTAATAGGGGAAATAACAGTAGATTTAAAACTTGTTTATCTAAATCAGTGTGAGGTGTAGGTTAGGTTAATAGGGGAAATAACAGTAGATTTAAAACTTGTTTATCTAAATCAGTGTGAGGTCTAGGTTAGGTTAATATTTAAAACAATAGCAGATTTAAAACTTGTTTAACTAAATCAGTGTGAGGTCTAGGTTAGGTTAATAGGGGAAAGAACGACAGATTTAAAACTTGTTTAACTAATATTTGTTCTGTTTTAATGTTCTGTATTTTGATGTTATGTTTTTTGTGATACTATTATGATATCATAATAGTAGCAGCTATGGCTTTCATAAATCTGGAAATTGGATATAGAAATTGGTATTCTGGGAAATATCATTCATTGATTTCAGCTATGGATTTCAGCTTTCATTGGTTTTACTTTCCTCTCTATGTTGTATTTAGAGTAACCATTATTAATCCTCCAATATATACCATGGTTGAACCTAATTTTTGCCTACATTAGCTCACCATTAGCAGGTACTATGTTTGATTTGGAATGCGGGAGCAGTCATGGTTAGGTTAATAGGGTTTAAAACAACAGCATATTTTAAAGTTGTTTAACTAAATCAGTGTGAGGTCTAGGTTAGGTTAATGGGGGAAATAACAGCAGATTCAAAACTTGTTTATCTAAATCAGTGTAAAACTAAATCAGTGTCAGGTCTAGGCTAGGTTAATAGGGGAAAGAACGGCAGATTTAAAACTTGTTTATCTAAATCAGTGTGAAACTAAATCAGTGTGAGGTCTAGGTTAGGTTAATAGGGGAAATAACAGTAGATTTAAAACTTGTTTATCTAAATCAGTGTGAGGTGTAGGTTAGGTTAATAGGGGAAATAACAGTAGATTTAAAACTTGTTTATCTAAATCAGTGTGAGGTCTAGGTTAGGTTAATATTTAAAACAATAGCAGATTTAAAACTTGTTTAACTAAATCAGTGTGAGGTCTAGGTTAGGTTAATAGGGGAAAGAACGGCAGATTTAAAACTTGTTTAACTAATATTTGTTCTGTTTTAATGTTCTGTATTTTGATGTTATGTTTTTTGTGATACTATTATGATATCATAATAGTAGCAGCTATGGCTTTCATAAATCTGGAAATTGGATATAGAAATTGGTATTCTGGGAAATATCATTCATTGATTTCAGCTATGGATTTCAGCTTTCATTGGTTTTACTTTCCTCTCTATGTTGTATTTAGAGTAACCATTATTAATCCTCCAATATATACCATGGTTGAACCTAATTTTTGCCTACATTAGCTCACCATTAGCAGGTACTATGTTTGATTTGGAATGCGGGAGCAGTCATGGTTAGGTTAATAGGGTTTAAAACAACATCAGATTTTAAAGTTGTTTAACTAAATCAGTGTGAGGTCTAGGTTAGGTTAATGGGGGAAATAACAGCAGATTCAAAACTTATTTATCTAAATCAGTGTGAAACTAAATCAGTGTCAGGTCTAGGTTAGGTTAATAGGGGAAAGAACGGCAGATTTAAAACTTGTTTATCTAAATCAGTGTGAAACTAAATCAGTGTGAGGTCTAGGTTAGGTTAATAGGGGAAATAACAGTAGATTTAAAATTTGTTTATCTAAATCAGTGTGAGGTGTAGGTTAGGTTAATAGGGGAAATAACAGTAGATTTAAAACTTGTTTATCTAAATCAGTGTGAGGTCTAGGTTAGGTTAATATTTAAAACAATAGCAGATTTAAAACTTGTTTAACTAAATCAGTGTGAGGTCTAGGTTAGGTTAATAGGGGAAATAACGGCAGATTTAAAACTTGTTTAACTAAAACTTGGGGCCAATAATAATTTGTAACTTGCCTATATGCTCGTTGGTGTTTCATTATTTGTTTTTCAGTGTTAATCAATGCAATTTGTGTATTGATTAAACATAAATGGTTTCTGTTGTGACTGAATTTAATTAAACATTTACACTGATTATGTCATCAAATATTGCAGCAACTACACGAGTATGCCTCCCGTCGACCCTAACAACCGTATGGTATGGACAAGCGAGTATGATGTCGCTGTGGTGACAGCATTGCGTAGACAATATGACCTAGGCAGGTGTATTGATGGTAATTTTACTAGGGACTCTTGGAGGGAAATAACTTCTGATGTCAATAATAGGGTTGCCGTCGTGTTTAAGTTAGACCAAATAAGATGTCGCTGGAAGAACCTTAAAAGGGACTACGTCCATTTGAAGGGTTTGACCAACAAGAGTGGCGTTGGATGGGATGAAGTCCGGCACAAGCCCATTGTACCGGACACCCCTGAGTGGAAAGAGGCCATTGCGGTACGCACACTATACATAACTTTTATCCTAACAAATGTAAACATATAAACATGATTATCGCCAACCACATTTTTTTAAGCGTAGGCAGACAGGGACCTGACAAGGTTGCTTAGGCGCCCGTTTCCCCACTACTACGACATAGAGCTAATGGCGGGGAGGAACATTGCTAGAGGACACCATGCAATGTCTTCGACGGACACTCAGATTCATGCAGATGTTGCGTCTGAGGATGATGTAAGTGTCGACCTAGGCGCGCCTGATACACCCATGTACACACACTCGGCAACAGACGAGCGTAGCGTACCCGCAACTACCGGGCAAAGTGAGGGTGAAAGCGTGCGGCCTGTGCGAACGGATAACCCGTCAGTTGGGGGCAGGAGTCCTTCTACCCATACGCGCAGGAAACGCCAATCAACGTCGCAAGAGCGATGTAGTCTTTCCAATGAAGTTCTGGCTGAGTTCACACAGGTTTACACAAAGGTTCACGAGTTAGGGACATCCATGATGACCAAATCCTATGAAAAGGAAGAGTTGTCAAACATTTTACAACATTTTAATGCCAATTTCCCCGATGCCCCCACCTCCATTTTTACTACACTTGTGAACGCCATCAAGGACTCTACCAACCGCAACATCTACCTTGGCCTCCAAAACACCCCTTCAAAGATAACCTTGTGGTTAAACGACCTTTGTCAAAGGTCACAATTCGGTTTTGCCACATCTGTACCTCCAATGCCTTCATATTATTTCCCGTCTCCGCCACCATTTATGTCGTCTTCCTCTTCACCCAACTTCCCAGGCACATCGTCTCAGCCACCATTTATGTCGTCTTCCTCTTCACCCAACTTCCCAGGCACATCGTCTCAGCCACCATTTATCCCGCCACCCAACTTCCCAGGCGTGCCAATGATGTGGTTTCCTTCATCCAGTGATGCTGGCCCATCGGGAACATAATTGCAGGGGTTATTTTGTATGCATTTGAAGTTAATTATTTTCCGTCCAAACATTTATATTTCATTGACTGTTGTAATAATTTACTTTCCGCACACACATTACATATCCGTACAATTTCATTTGATTGAGTGTTGTAATAATTTATTTTTCGCACGTTAATTGGATTGTCTTATGTTGTAGCAATTATTATGTAGTTGTTTGCATTATACATGTAGGCATCATGTCTAGCAATGACCAACCGCAATCAGAAGACATGCTCAACAACCTTTTATTAGATTCCTTGTTGTGGCCAGTGATTCACGTTGGTGATTTAATTGCCGACTCTATTGCATACTCAATCATGGACGCAGTAGACGTTGATGCCTCCACACCACCTCGTATCCCTAGGTCAGTTAGCATCAGGAGTGGCCACATAAAGGTTTTAGAAATATTGACCGGTCACGAACAAAGGGCTTATGACCTATACCGGATGCGTCCACAAACTATAATGACCTTTGTCGACAAGCTTGAGAGTCGTGGCTTGTTGCGAGGTACTAGAGGCGTCAGCTCAGTTGAGGCCGTATGCTATTTCCTGCAGATGGTTGGCCATGGACACACAAATCGTGCTTTGGCGGAGGACTACATTCACTCCGGTGAGACCATTAGCAGAAAGTTCAACGAAGTGTTGGACGCTGTTTGTGCGTTGACCCGTGAATACATTGTCATGCAAACCGCAACTACATGCACATCAACACATACTCGCATTTTACATAACGCAAGGTTCTACCCATACTTCAAGGTAATAGTTAACCCCCTAATAAATGTAATTTTTTTTCAAACATTGTGTATGTTTACAACATTATTTTGGTGTATAGAATGCCATAGGGGCTATTGACGGAACACACATCCCTGTCTTGGTCAGCAGAGACAAACAAAATCGATACCGTGACAGAAAAGGGAATGTCTCTCTCAATGTCATGGCTGTAGTAGACTTCTCCATGAATTTTACATATGTCCTCACTGGGTGGGAGGGGTCGGCTGCCGACCAAAGGGTCCTGCAATCGGCAAGGAACCATAGCGGGTTTACAGTTCCGCCGGGGAAGTTTTACCTGGTAGATGCAGGGTATGCCAACACTCGTGAATTTGTTGCACCCTATCGCAACACAGCATACCATATTGCTGAGTACCGAGGAAACAGACATGCCTACACCAGCAAGAAAGAGATGTTCAACCACAGACATGCTCAACTACGTAATATTGTAGAAAGAGCATTTGGGGTGCTGAAGAGACGGTTTGCATACCTTAAGAAGGGGCCGACATATCCTATTCATTCGCAGTGTCGCATCGTACTTGCTTGTTGTATCCTACACAATTTCATCCGACGGCAAAATGACGGCGACACCATAATGGATGAACTCCCAGATGAGAATTCATCGTCTGCCATTCCCCCAGGCGCAGTTCCCCCCAGTTCAGGTCAAGGTTCAACTCAGGCCGATTCAAGGGAGGGCGAAGTGTTACGTGAATCCATTGCTAATCTCATTTGGGAAACTCGTTAGTAGAGTATCTGTGATAGATTGATTCCCGAATTGTTTATTTCGAACCTGATCAGAATCAACACATTGTGTCAATATAGGTTGTCTTCAAATGGAGAACGGAATGCCTCGTTGTCAATGCGGCCTTCAATCCACTGTACGCGTTTACATGGATGCCAAGGATGCACAAAACGGACGTTTTGAAGACAAGAACCCACACATGCCATATTTTACGTGCGGTAGTCTTCAAAATCAAAATAGATGTCATATGAGGTTGCCCGCGCAACGGGTTGTACCCACAATTGCCACACTAACCGCCGTTAGGGCTGCAATGCTTTCACAACTTGCATATGTACGCAGTGAACGTCAACTATGGTCTTCCCAGTGTGCCTTTGTCTGTTCCAGCAGAGCAGACACTGATAGGCTACAAGTAGAAATTACCGAACTACGATCGCGGTCCCAATATCTTCGCCAACGTCTTCACATAACTAGCGACGACAACACTTCCAATGAGGACAGTTACAATACATCATAGATGTATAACATCAATGATGTCTGTCCAACATTCATAACATAAGTTTATCTGTAATAGATTTAACAATTATTATGAGGTCTGGCTTGTATGTTATTGTTTTGATTTTCAATCTAACTCCATTGCCATAAATCGTTTGACTGATTCGAATGCATGGTGTAGATGTCTATTAATACAACTGAAGTTGTGCGGTGTGACTGTGGGTTAGAGGCAGGCTTGCGACTTAACACTGACGATGCAGGGTTGTATGACTTTGGAATTCTCAGTGAAAGACCAGGTGAAATGTATTACATATGTCCTTCTCGCGAGGTGCGCTTGTACACATATTATGTAGCCACTGTGTACGTTACACATTCATTGTCATTAACGTAAACTTCATAATATTTTTTAGGGAAAAGATCGATGCAGTTACTTTCGCTGGGCAATCGATCTCAGTCCTACAATTGATTCTCTGAAAGCAGAGATTGCGTTACTCACGCTAGAGTGCAAGTCATTGTGGGGTCAGACAATGAACTTTAAAGATTTTGTTGAAATTCATCACAACCACCATGATGTTTACACCAACAAAAAGTATGAGCATGAGTATCTAGAACGCTACGTAGAAGAACTGGAGGACCAATATAGGCTTCTGTTGGACACTCCTTCACCCCCGACGACGCCGTAACGTGGAATGCCGGCCATACCTTTCATTCGCGTCATCGGTTTTCCATTTTAGTGTTGTTGTTTGGAAGTTGCTGTGTTAAGTGTTGTTGATTGTTTTTAAAAAAAGGATATTCAATGCTCTGTTGTTTGGAACTTACATATTAACTAATATGCTTAGTCATTCGACGCCTCCTCATTTTGTGTGTTGTTCGGAGCATGATATGATGGAGTGTATACGAAGGTGTGTTGATGGAGTGTATACGACAGAGGGTTCGATGGAGGCAAAATCATAAAATGATAATAAACCTAATACATGATAGTAGTGAACTTAGGTGAACATAAGAGTTATTATTGTTCTTGTTTATGTTTTTGTTCTTCTTATCTTATTTTAAATTTTGTTCTTCTTATCTTGTTATTTTTCTTCTTCTGTTCTTCTTCTTATGTTCTTGTTGTTGTTGTTCTTCTTGTTTATTACAGGCAGCATGGGATCTCGTTTCCCTGTGAAGGAGTACGATCTCTCAAACAGGGAGTTCATGAGACGCGTCCCCCTTCCCCTTACCTGGAGGTGCGAGCCATACATGATAAGTCCTGGCTATGCAATGGTGGAGGTAGGGAGAATCAGTTTTGACGTACAGATCAGGTGGTCTGCACCTGAAGAAAGTAAATGGAATAAGAAAAGTAAATATTTAATCATAGATGAAGGTTGGACGGAAATGTTAGACAGCCTCAGAGCCACACCAGCCTGGACCGTGACCCTACAACCCAAACCCAAGGACGACAGTCGTCCTACATGTTTTTTGTTATGGATTTATTTTGAAGGTGACAACTCTGATTTGCTAAGGCTTATTTTCCCGAGACCAGATGGTTACATATCATCTACTTCGGACTCGGCGGATGCCTTGTTTGTCAGAGATTGCCACCAAGCACCAGTCTTGATCTCGTCTAGTGATGATGAAACTGATGTTCAATCAGTTGGATCAAACAATATTTAGTTTTTTGTTTTATTTATTATCTTTATGATGTTTATATACATTACAGGCTTGTTATGGGTGCCTGCCCACTAAGACAATTTATATTTAGTCTTCAGTAGATGAATATGCTTTACTTTAAAAATGATGTTCATGTTTGGCTATTTTTGGAACGTTTTGTTGGTCTGTTTGGCTATTTTTAGAACGTGTTTGTTGGTCTGACGGGGTTACCTCATATCTTGGGGTATTAAACATAGCATGTTAGGCATATTCAACCTCAAGGAAACAACCAAAACACCCACACAAACACCCCACAAAAGGGTAACACACCTGACTCACATCTCAACAACAAAATGAGAGTTCTTAAAACAAAGTGATATTGATAAAAATTAAGTTATTATTCAGTTACTTTTTTCAGTTTAAAAACTTCTGTTTAAACGGCGTCACAAAGTCACATTTCTAGCAACAGTTCTGCGAGAATAGGACAGATTCAGCTAATCCTGCCTACAGTTGCCAAACAGAATCAGACTAAACCCAGCCTGCACAGCCAAACAGAATCAGCTTGAAACGAGTCTGAAACGAGTCCAGCCCCCCAGAATGAGATTGGTTTGCCAAACAGAATCAGACTGGTTTGCCAAACAGAATCAGACTCAAGCAGGCCTAACCCCGTCCAAGCCAGGCAGGCTTGCATAAAGCCAGTCCCGAACCAAACAGAGGCAGGATCCTATCTCATTGCGGATCGGTGCTCAGCAAAACCGTGGATTCCAGCTCATCCGTTTGATCCGCAGGAGAACCGTAAGAGACATACCTGCCTCCCACATACAGTTTACGTCTCCGGCTGCGCCGCAAGGTCCACAACCCACAAGAGATCCGATAGCCGACGGCGGATCCTCCTGATCCACTCATCGCTCCGGCATCCAGGCATCCAGGCGTTGCTCCAGTTGTTGACGGTTCAATCTACCAAGTCCTTCTTCCTCCTCGCTTTGACCCTCAGGCCCTTGGCTTTGAACCTTCCTCTTCCAGGTCCATCCACTCGTTGAGGGGGCACGTAGCATGAAGCAGTAGTTGGGCAGGCCGGCTACGATTGGGGGACTTCAATCATGCTGGCGTCTTTCTTGCTCCTTGACGGCGACAACCACTGAGCATTGTCTGCTGTAGAGCGCCCTTGTTCGACAGTTGTAGTATTTCCGATGAGACTCAGTTGTTCGGCGTTCCTCCTCTTCCCAGATTCTCTTGCCGAGTCTCTAACTTCCCGCCTCCCCATCGTCCACGGCACGCTGCCGACGGTTTCGATGTCGCCGGCGGTTGTGATTCTGAGCTGGTAATGGAGGTCGTCTTCTGACATGGCCAGCAAGCGACCATCAAAATAGAATAGCCCTCCGCGGCGTCCTGCGCCCATGTTGCTAGCCTCTGCCACCACGGTTTCAGTGTCGGCCCAATGCTTGTAATGTCCGCCGTCCTTGACGGAGTCATCAAAGCTGCAGGTGGCGACGGAGGAGGGTGAGGACATTGACGAGGATGTCTAGTAGTGGTCCCATCTGGAAAGTGGTTGTCCAGATTTGAGATAGAAGTGGTATTTTCCCGAAACGATGCATGAGCAAGGTAATGGTAGTAGCTACTGGCGACGCCGCCCATACTGCATCGGACTCTGCTTCCGCAGCTCCGCTGGGGGCAGGAGAAGGTGTCCACCTTCACTATATGCATGGAGTCGGGGCAGTGCAACGAATATTTCTTCGCGGCAATACTTACGAAACTGTATATTTGGAATGAATGCATGGCTTGAACATTATTTTGATTTGACTTGTTATATGTATATATGTATTTTTGACTTGTACATTACTTTGGATTTTTTGAATCATACTTAAATTCTAAGTTAAAATGTATATATGCAATCTTTTGACAGCTTGCGGATTGGTTCGGATTTTTACGGATAGGATTGGATCGGTGCAGATTTTTTTTATTGTGGATTTTTTAGGTTCGAGTCGGGTTTGGTTTTTTATAAATGTGGGTCGGATCGGGTTCGGGTTGGATCAGTAAAAATCTGACACGTTGCCATGTCTAGCCACATGACCTTACTTTAGCTAGAAGTGCACGATACAGAAATGTAGCCCCAGATCCTCGTGGACCATCAATAAAAAAGATTCCTTATTTTCCAACATCTATCCGACCAATTATAGTACAATAGGCATGACTTTGATTTCAGTTTATTTGTGATATAGCTCTCATCTTCAACATATTTATATAAATTTTCATGGTCGTCTTGAGCAGCAAATGGCAAGTCAAAGTCACATAAGCTTTTTCCTAATGAGCCTAAAGAGAGACTAATGCATTTCAGAGTATTATCATAAGCTTTGGTCCAATCCATTTTTTTATAATAAAAATCTTCACTCATTTGATTTTTGGACTTTTCTCATAAAGTAAGAGGGGTAATTGATTAACAATAGACTATTGTAATAGAAAATAATTAACGGAGACCAGAATGCATTCGAAATAGCTTACCTTGGCAAGACATTCTTTAACATTATTATTAGAATCCAATAAACCAAATTTTCAACTGCTTCTTAGAATGTATGGTATTGGGTCCCAGTTCCAGTCTTTAAATGATCAAAATATTTAGCACCTCTGATGTGATTCAGCAAGCAACACAAATAATAGTGTTCACCTTCACCAAACTTTGTAAAAAATATCCTTCCAATAGAATTTCTTTGCTTTTTTTTAGTCCAACGCTTTGAATTTTTTATCCCAAACATAATGCTCAGAAAATCCTTTATAAATACCTTTGAGCTTACTCATCAATGCAATTTATTCGAAAATACTCTATAAACATTGTTCTTAAAAAATGATCATCTTGTAGTATGTTAGATAGATCTTGACTTTCATGGAACGTGACAATATTCATGGCCTCGGGATGAAGTTGTAAACATGTCATGAATGTGTGTATTTCACTCAATGGGAATTGATAAATTCTCCATCCAGCCTCTGTGGTGATACCCATTGTCCACATACAAAATTTGCAATTTCATCATGCATATTCTTAATTTGATTGTGGTCCAATTGAAAGAATATGTGGTCATGTCCTTTATATGTACTTGTATAAGTACTTGACAGCTTTAATTGAAGAACAAATTTCAACATTTATATGACAATAATATTTAGCCAATAAGTAAGGACTGTATGAAACAATCAATCGATTATCAAATTATGTCATCCTGATTATTGTGAAATGAG
Source organism: Alisma plantago-aquatica (assembly GCA_963693085.1). Lineage (NCBI taxonomy): Eukaryota > Viridiplantae > Streptophyta > Magnoliopsida > Alismatales > Alismataceae > Alisma > Alisma plantago-aquatica. The sequence continues at coordinate 835,732,762 of OY856410.1, read as the reverse complement.
CAACCTCTCCTCGTCGATATAGAGGATAGGAATTCTTTGTCTGTGATGTAACTGAGCATAATTCCTTTGGGTAATGTTTCTTGCATCACCCATTATTCATGCATAACTGTTTAGGTTTAAGGCTCCATAGGGACCAATGTACCATATATTTTAATATAATATTATCTAGATGTGGATTCAATCTTTTTTCTAGTATTTCAACACAAACATATTAGTCATATAAATCCAGTGTAGTAATCGTTTGATTGTTCTCTAATATAATCAGAAAATATACATGTGGTAGTCCTATTTTTTTATATTCTATGACATATACATATGCAATAACATGACCAAACAGATCTCTTTTAAAGAGACTAGTCTTTAATTATTCTACTTTTTCCTTGAACACTCTAACATAAATCTGGCCTACATATTAGTTCTCTTTTTACTTCATGCCATGATGAGTTGCATGCAAAAGTTAAAAATATATTAGGTTTTTCATACCTTTGAACTAATGCCATTGCATTGAGATAACGATGTCTCATATCTCTAGGACCACCAATAAAAGAAGTTGGAAAATAACCTTTTTACCAATCATATTCTCTCTATTTTTTCCATGATTGTAACTCAAAAACTCCTTGGTACACCCTATCACTTGCACGAAGGATATGTCTAGCGAAGACAATCCTTACTACGTTGCCCACATATAAGATGCATACTGCCATCATCCTTGTCGGTGTCTATAAGAGCATGGATAAGATAAGACTAAAGTTTATTTGGGGAGGTGGACATAAAGAAAGGCCTACTTCTCTGGTGGCCTGGAGGAAACTCACCACGAGCATGGGAGAAGGAGGACCCAGGTTGAAGGCAATGATTGAATGGAACAAGGTTGTGTTGGGGAAAATTGTGCGGGATATGATCACTGGAGAGGACACATTGTGGAAGATAGGTCTCCAACCGAAGTACAAACCCTACAGGGAAGGGAAAGGAGGTAGAACAATGCCATTATAGAGAGCCTGTTATACACTATCGAACTTCATCAAACAACATATTGCCATAGTTATTAACAATGGGGAGGATACCTGCATCTGGACGGATAGGTGGGTTCTGGGAAATGATAACCTATTGTCCCAGTGCAAGAAGGGTTGGAGGATGACCTAAATATGCAAGTGACCAGCCTGGTTAATCTGCAAGGAGAATGTGATGACAACTTTCTTAATACGTATCTACCTCTGAGTATTGTGGAGCTTGTACATACCATACTAATCCCAAAAGCAAGTCATGGTGCAGATGGGTGGATGCGGGAATATGAGGACTCAGGCAGATACACACCTAGATTGGCCTACAAACTCATAAATATTACAAAAACAAGTCAGCAAGAGGCACCCTGGGAGACCATTTGGGAACTCAACGTACCACATAAACTTAGAGTTTTCATGTGGCTGGTGGTGCATGAGGCTATTATGTCAAATGAAAGAAGGAAAGAAAGGAAGTTTATTGAGGATAGTACCTGCCTAAGACACAAGGCTTGGCCAGAAACTACCATTAGAGACTGTATACATGCACAAGAACTTTGACAGAAGTTTAGTTATCTAAATAGTACATATTATCAAAGTGGATCCAGTATAGAAACTTGGTTACAAAATGGCCTGCAAAATGGGAGAAGGTTTTGTGACCATTTTGTGATTTGCTGTTGGACCATTTGGACAAGTAGGAACCTCAATGTATTTGAAGGGAGATCCATGAGCATTGAATACTAGCAAGGCAAGATGCCACGAATCACCGAATCTCTATAGGAAGCCAACCAGTAGTAAAGAGGTCCCGAGAAGACGAAGAAAGATAGTGTAGACAAGTGGGTGAATTTGGGCAGACAGACAAATCTCATAATGGTGGATGTTGTTGTTAAAGATAACTGAGTTGCCATTTTGATGGTTGTATTGAACTGGGAAGGACAATGACAAAGAGTAGAGGTGTCGTCAATCAAAGTGAAGTCTATAGAAGAAGCTGAATTGAGAACCATTGCACTGGCTGTGAAGCTCATGCATAAGTGGAGAATAGCAGAGGCAATAATCAAAATAGACAACTCCAAAACTATTGAGGTGATCGAAGGAAGACATGATCATTTTTCAAGTCTTATACCCTGGATTCATGAAATTAAGCTAGGTTTAGATAAGCTGGATGACTGTCTAATTATGAGGGTCGACCGAAAGTTGAATACTTTGGTTGATTCCCTTGCTAAACACCATCTACAAAACTCTATGGATGATCTGATGTATACATACCCTCCCCCCGACCCTATGGGTCACTCCCTCCCCTTCCCAGTTAGAAATGGTAGATGCTCAACTACTGTGATGTCTGTCTCAGAAAAACGAGATCAACGAATGCGGAAGCGAATCATTAGCAGCAGAATTACTAAAAATCACTAAAAATTAAAACTTTTGTAAAGAGATCCACAAACAGTAAAACTCTTTTATAAAGAAACAAGATAAGTTATTTTCAAACTGATTCATCAGTACATCCCTGTATCAATTCATCTCGAGAGTCATAACATTGACTGCCCTGTTAAACTGTACATGAGTAGTATACAAAAAAAACTCGAGGCATTAAGCCAAAAATCTCAGATCTATATTAAACCATCTACTGACTCCTAGGACCTGAGAGTACAGAGACGACACATAGGACTCTTTCTATATATATAGGACTTGACAAACAGTGTCTCCACCTGAGGATCACTGCTGTCCTTGCTGTTGCTGCTGCTGCTGCTCGCCCACTGAGGGATTTCTTCTTCCTCGGCGTCTACCTAAAAATTTAATCCCACGGGGGTGAGACAATTGAAAATTGTCCCAGCGAGAGTTATAACTCTTCGCCAGAAGCATTGTTATCGCAAATAATAGAATAACACTGAGCAGTAGAAACATGAGTATTCAGCAGCAGGTAATTCATTGATTAAGCTAAGTAGAGAAGTAATCTTTATGCAATCATTTCAATTATAACTTGACTAAGCAGCAAGTCATTCATTTAATAAGGAATATGAAGAACATGTATATTATTTATCCAACTAGGACATTATAAACAATGCATCATCAATCATTGTTTCTCGTAGTTCAACCCTAAGCAAATATGCTACACGGCTGATTACATTTTACAAACATACTTATGCCCTGAGGAGATGAGGTATACCGCTCATACTCCAACCGACCATTGCGAAATCGAAATCGGTACCATACATAGGTCATCAGAAGAGCCGGATTTCCATGACCTCATCCTCCTCAGTCAGTGTGAGGAACAACATGCAGGACATCTTGTGTCTCTGTTATAAATATAGCTTTCCATGGTATACTGGCAACTTCGCTATTAGAGTTACAGTGGCATGTTGTACTCTCTTCGCAATCGAGAGATTTCTTGTTTATCTCACATCAATTCAGCATTAACATCATCATCGGGAGATTAGTGACACATCGTCCCAGCATATACATATAATGAAGGATTGAGAGATTTAATGTTATTCTCACATCAATTCCTTCATTAGGGCGTAAGGATATTCACGCCCATTACCCCCACATACTCAAAAGTATGCTCTCCAGGAGTTCCCTTAGGAAAACCTATTTCACCATCACCTAACTGTTGACGATGATGGATCTATGGTCAGGGCTCTACATGATATCATTTCACTTGATTATTTAAGTACATTACAACATTCTTTTAGCATCAGGCATGTTGTCAATCATATAACATTATAACATTTGCTATAAATAATGAGTACTATTTCTATCAAGTTCATTTCACAGCTTTGCTAACATTGGGATCTCAATCCCTTATCATCTCATCATCATGATTCAAGAATATGGGTGTTCAAACCCTTAAATTATCAAAACACATGTTACCACTTTAGCAGGTAACTTAATGCCATCAAATCATCTGACAATGTAATCATGTATTAAATTGCATGTATTTTATATGGCTCTTAAAGCCTATCAATCTCTTTTGTTACCTTTCACTAGGCAACATAGCATATCATTTCTTATAAAACTCATAAAGTGCTTTCAATACACAAGGCATCATAGCTCATACCTGGCTATGTTCAATATCTCATAAAACCTGCATGATTAGTACAGATGATAACAAACACATCAATTTCATATAAGTATAATGCAAAACAATGATAACATTACTATACAAGGGTTTCACCACTGTGCCCTTACCAGGGTTAGGGTTCCCTTTTCATATCAATTAGGGTTAATCATCCTGTGACAAAGTGGATTTTAGCAAAATAATGAGATAATTACTCTTTTGACCTCATTATATTCTCTCATGGTCTCAAATTATTTTTTCTTGTCTTCATAATCATTATTGAGACTCAAATCCAAGATATGGTGAACAATGTGGATTTTATACATATTATAACACTTCAAATTGGATTCATTCATCACTTTGTCCAAAGAATCAAATTGGTCAATCAAACTTTGTCTTTTGATTCTCAAACATTTTCTAGATATTCTCCACGTTATTTTGAAGCTTTGATCCAAATTTGAGAACTATTGGCTTCCTATGTTCCTATGGTGAGAAGGAGCCTAGTGACCTTCCCCATCGCGTTGGGGTAATAGAGTCACACAAAATATATAAGCATGCTTCTCGAAATTACAGCATAATGGGAACTCGTAATGAAAGTCGAACTGCCTGAAAAACTTGTCGAATAAATGTTGGTTTTGCAAATTGCTTGATATTCTTTTAAATATAAGTCCTGCCAAGTATACTATGTTGTTATAAACTGTTTTGCTTGGTTTTGATAGCGTACCGTGCAATTGCATGATTGTGTCTTGATTTTCTTGATTTTAGGTAATACCAATGGGATATTAAAATAAGATCGCTTCCGCACTCATACACTCAGATGACAAAGATAATCAGATATATCTCCATATTGGGTTAGTTTGTTCTTTAATTATCCAATTTTTGAGTTATTTATTTCTTATTATATATGTTAGTGTGTTAGATCCTATCGGGCCACTCAGGGACGGGCGCTTCAATCCTTTTTCTACTGTCTAGGCAGTAGGATTGGGATTGGGGTAAGAACGGTTCCGTGACAGTTGGTATCAGAGCTTCAAAATAACGTGGAGAATATCTAGAAAATGTTTGAGAATCAAAAGACAAAGTTTGATTGACCAATTTGATTCTTTGGACAAAGTGATGAATGAATCCAATTTGAAGTGTTATAATATGTATAAAATCCACATTGTTCACCATATCTTGGATTTGAGTCTCAATAATGATTATGAAGACAAGAAAAAATAATTTGAGACCATGAGAGAATATAATGAGGTCAAAAGAGTAATTATCTCATTATTTTGCTAAAATCCACTTTGTCACATCCTTCCCTCCTTAAAAGGAATTTTGTCCTCAAAATTCAAAAACATCCTCAAAACTGAGACTATTCAAAAACTAGATCATATCCTCAAATACTTTTGATTTCTAAAATCTCGACTCTTGATACTGATATATAATATTGTGACTCACGATTATCAAATCTCAATAATGATACAAATCTTATGATCACACTATTTGAACATTGAGATATAGGACTAATGACGTCAAAATCCCAAATCTTGATTTTTTTTTTAATGATGACTATATTGACTCTCTCAATTTATGACTTAGGGTTTAGCTCCCATTAGGACTAGGGTGGGACCTCCCAGTGATTTTGAGCCCGAAAATCATGATATTGAAAGTATGATGTTGTCTTGAAATGTTGAAATGTGAAATCTCAAATCATGGACGCATAACCCACCTAGACCAATGGAGAAGCTATGACCCTGAGATATTGGGATTGAAAGTCACCTTGTACATGTGAACTCTATTTGTTTGACCTAAAATATGATATGTCCAAATTGGTGATCAATATGATGTTTTCCATATTTGTGACTCATATAATGACTTTGGACAATATATTTGCTGATCTTGATACTCAATTGCTCGATGATGAAATAATGTTAGTACTAAGTTGATTATGATATGGAACATGGAATCTCAATTATGATGATTGTACTAATTGAAGTTTGAGGACATGATTTTGATTTTATACTTGAGGATATCCCAATATTTGAGGAAATTACTTAGGTTGAATAAATTTTTGAGGTTGTTTTGAATTTTGGGGACAAAATTCCTTTTTAAGGAGGGAAGGATGTGACAAAGTGGATTTTAGAAAAATAATGAGATAATTACTTTTTTGACCTCATTATATTCTCTCATGGTCTCAAATTATTTTTTCTTGTCTTCATAATCATTATTGAGACTCAAATCCAAGATATGGTGAACAATGTGGATTTTATACATATTATAACACTTCAAATTGGATTCATTCATCACTTTGTCCAAAGAATCAAATTGGTCAATCAAACTTTGTCTTTTGATTCTCAAACATTTTCTAGATATTCTCCATGTTATTTTGAAGCTTTGATCCAAATTTGAGAACTATTGGCTTCCTATGTTCCTATGGTGAGAAGGAGCCTAGTGACCTTCCCCATCGCGTTGGGGTCATAGAGTCACACAAAATATATAAGCATGCTTCTCGAAATTACAGCATAATGGGAACTCGTAATAAAAGTCGAACTGCCTGAAAAACTTGTCGAATAAATGTTGGTTTTGCAAATTGCTTGATATTCTTTTAAATATAAGTCCTGCCAAGTATACTATGTTGTTATAAACTGTTTTGCTTGGTTTTGATAGCGTACCGTGCAATTGCATGATTGTGTCTTGATTTTCTTGATTTTAGGTAATACCAATGGGATATTAAAATAAGATCGCTTACGCACTCATACACTCGGATGACAAAGATAATCAGATATATCTCCATATTGGGTTAGTTTGTTCTTTAATTATCCAGTTTTTGAGTTATTTATTTCTTATTGTATATGCCAGTGTGTTAGATCCTATCGGGCCACTCAGGGACGGGCGCTTCAATCCTTTTTCTACTGTCTAGGCAGTAGGATTGGGATTGGGACTCAATTAGGATTAATGACTCATCACTTCATTATCCAACCTTAGAGCTCTCATGCTATATAATATAACCCAGAATTAGGGTTTCACACTTCTATTTACCTTATTTGGAATTAGGGTTTACTATACAATTAACTTCCAAGTCAAGTATAGTGCACCACGGCCGTGCTACCAAAAACGGCCGTGCAAAAGGGGAAACACCACTACCATGCTTCCTTTCACGGTTGTGCAAAGGGAAGCCACCACGGCCGTGCTGCCTAGCACGGTCGTGCTACAACAGATCACCACAATTGTTTAACATTTATGAAATCGACACTTCAAACCAATTAGGGTTTACTATTTACCCTAAGTAGGAATGATCAACAAGTACCTTTAATTTAATGGTTGCCATGTCATCATTATGAATTAGGTTCATATCATCATCATATATTAGAATTTTATCTATCAATGCCCTTAATTAGGGTTATTATTCTTTAACCTTCATAATTAGGGTTTCATGATCTCATTATTAAGAATCATGCCCTAACTAGACATTCATTCATGGAAGATATCCTCTCTCTCATATTCTATAAGATGAAGTTTACTTCAACCTTGATTAAGCTAAGTCAACTCAACTTGAAAGGAGAATTGACATCATAGGATATGTCATTATACCAAGATCATTAGAGCTCAATTTCACTTGAATTACATCATGTGATTGATTACTTAAACCATTGACCCTCACCCACTTTGAGAGTTCATACAATTTGGTTGATTAACTTCCAAGTGATCTTGGAATCTTTGACCTCAAATGATCTTGAACAAACTAGTGATTCCATTTAGTAATGTAGCATTTGAAACTGTTTGAGCCTCAACCGGTTTGGGATCGTTTGGTCCCAAACGGTCTTGAGACCGTTTGGTCCCAAATGGTCTTGAGACCGTTTGGACTCAAACGGTCTTGAGACCGTTTGGTCCAAACCACCTCAAAACCGCAAGGACCAAAAATGGTCTCCACCAATCACATTGAATTAGGGTTTTCAAATGTTGATTCCTTCAATCATTGAATTCTTATAACCAGTCTTCAATTGGACCTATCACCATACTTCAATTGAGTTAAATAGGTTAATCTTCAACTAATTTGACCCTCAATTGACCCTCAATTGATCATCAATTAGGGTTTGAATCAATTGAATTAGGGTTTAGAATTGATGAACCTTCAATATTCATCAATGTGTAACTAGTCATTTCAAAACTATTGAACCACCAACCAAATTGGATATGACCTGACCCCAAACGGTCTTGAGGTCGTTTGGATGACCTCCAAACGGTATTGAGACCGTTTTCCCATCATATGACTCAAAACCAAGCTATCCAATTAGGGTTTGGTTCATTGAAGTGCTCACCAATTCAGCAATTTACTGCATATCAACTTGGTACCTTTAGACCTTCAAACACCTAACCATACTCAACCCTAGACCTCCAAACGGTCTTGGGTGACCACCAAACGGTCTTGAGACCGTTTGGATGAGCTCCAAACGGTCTTGAGACCGTTTGGCTCATCCAACCTTTGGATTCTAGTGAAAAATCATCATGGATTGGTCTATCGAGTTGATCAACAAATCAGCAATACATTGCAATATGATTTAGTACCTTTGGACCTTCAATTGGTCAACTATACTTGACCCCAGACCTCCAAACGGTCTTGGGGTGATCCCCAAACGGTCTTGAGACCGTTTGTGTGATCCCCAAACGGTCTTGAAACCGTTCGGGCTAATCAACCCAAAATCTCAACTTAGCTCATTGGAATTGCAGCACTGTTTTCAATTAGGGTTTGCCCAATTGAATAGCCTTCAACTCACGATTCCTTGGGAGTTAACCCCTCAAATTTGGTGGGTCATTAACAAACATAGTTAGGAACGGGAATCCCAAACGGTCAACGCTTGGTCAACACACTCAAATGGTTTTGAAACCGTTTGCCCAAAAAGGTCAAGTTAATCAGATTGAAAATCAACACTTAATTCAATTCGATTTACCTAATTGATTGGCCTTCAACCTATGATTCCTTTGGAGTTAACCCCTCAAATTTGGTGGGTCATTAGCCTACATAATTAGTAACAATATTCCCAAACGGTAAACCCTTGTTAAACTTCTTCAAACGGTTTTGAAACCATTTTCCACCAAACAGTTTGGTGAAACCGTTTGGTCCCAACCTATGAAACCGTTTGCTCCCAAGATATTTGGTGAGGTGCTTGCTTATGATGATGTCATCATCATATTCCTTCGTGCACCCAAGAACAGCAACCGTTCTTGATGGAAATTGCAGCAAAGAAACAAGAGTGTATCAAATTGAAGAAATCAATCAACAAAGCATAGAGAATTGATGCAATAGCAACGATTATGGGTTTAAGTTATAAAACCCGCCTCAAATCTGATCTCCAAGCTCCAAGATCCACGGTTCTAATGGTGGATGGAGTTCCAGAAACTATCCAAGGTTCGTTCTTGAGCTTTTGGATGAACAAGTTGGCTAGAATTGGAAATCGGGTGAAGAAAACCAAGAATCAAGCATTGATTTAGGGTTTTCACCATGAATCCAAGGTAGAAGATGATCAAAACCTTACCAACAGGTTGTGTTCGTCCTTCTCCTGCTCCTGAGATCTTTCTTGGTCGGCCAAAGCAAAATGGTAGGGAAAAGACTAAGGGTACGACCCTTATGTGTTATTGAAATAAGATATACATAAAGAATATGTATATGGTTTTCAAGGAAAGAGAAAGAGGAATTATTTTCTTTGAATTCCATAATAATTTCCCCCAAATCCTCCTCCATTTCTTGACCACGAAACCACCTTCAAGAACTTGCAAAGCCTCTTCATTATCCAAGAATTAATGGAAAAGAAATTAAGCACCTTAAAGAGTTTTATATTAATATCCAACTTTTAGTGGATATTACTTTTTATTATGATATTGTGAGTTGGCCTCCACTCAACCAAGATATTTTTGTGCCATAGCAAGGCACAAGCTCGTCCAACACCTTACAAAATCATCCCTCAACTTTTGGTTGAAGGGCTCCCCAATTAATTTATTTCTTTTTGCATTAAATTAAATTAAAGTTCCATATATGCTTAAATCTTGATTATTTTAATGTCAAGATTCTCTCTCCTCCAACTTAATTCAAATGAGATGACCCTCTCATTTTATTTGCTCTAATTGATGCCAAGAATTATTAGGGATCCTCTAGAGGTGGTATTTGCATGTTGAACCCGAGATTTTGGATAAATTGCACTTTACACCAAAACTAGGTTTTAATGCACAAACATTGCTTTATTAACACTTTCTTGGTATTCAGGCTATCACAAGGTATACCTCTACATCATGAGTCCAAAGTTAACAAAACAATGTTTCAACATTATTCAAAAAGGACTAAAATTGAAATATAAGTTCCTCAAGAGCCTTAATTACCTTTCACAGGAGAAGTACAAGCATATAATCAACTTTGTTAAGCAAAACTCCTGGGGTTAGAACATAACCCAGGTCATGGATGTTACAAATTATCCACCCCTTATAAGGATTTCGTCCCCGAAATCATTAACAAAACATTAAGAGAAAAGAGTAGGATATTTCCTCCTCATTTCTCCCTCTAGTTCCCATGTAGCCTCTTCAATGCCACGATGATTCCAGAGGACTTTTACAAGACTAATATCTTTCTTTTTAAGCTTTTTGATTCTTCTATCAAGAATCAACCACTACTACAGAAATGCCTTTTAGCGTCGGTTGTTTAACCCGCTTTGGCGTCGGTTTCCGGGCGACGCCTATGTGGGCGCCGCTAAAGGTCTAACACTTCGGCGTCGGTTTTTTAACCGACGCCTATTTAACTTAGAGGCGTCGGTTGTTTATAGAAAACCGACGCCAAAAGGGTTCGCGCCACAGAAAACGAAGTCATCTAGGACACATTATGCGTCGGTGTTTAATTGGTAACCGACGCAAAAAGTATCCAAGATGACGCTGTTTTCTGTGACGCGAACCCGTTTGGCATCGGTGATCAACTAAACAACCGACGCTATACTTCAAGACGACACGGCCGTGCTTCCCTGCACGGCCGTGTTTAGTACTATAGGCGTCGGTTTTATATGAATAAGCGACGCCTTTTCTACCACGGCCATGCTTTCCTGCACGGTCGGGTTGTTTGTAATATTAGGCGTCGGTTTTTATCCAATAACCGACGCTGTAGGTCTTTGCTGATGGTTTTCTGTAAATAACCGACGCCTATATCTTTTTTTTTTTCATATCAGTTTGCAGGCCTGCTGTGGCTGGTCAGCAGGATGAGAACCCGCAGTTCAGTTTTCTGAACTGCAGGTTTACGACATCCATTGATATCAGCCTACAAACAGACCACAAACCTGCAAAAGTCTCAAGGAAAATTTCACACAAGTAGATAAATTCAGACATCAATTCAATTCTCACATTCACACATATAGAAATATTCAAATACATGTATTAACATTCAGAAATATTCATTTACAAAGTATCATTCATTATCGCTATCAACATCCCAATTATATCTTACAGTTGCCACTGCTTGTATGGCTTTTGCCCATTCTTCTCTTATTTCATTTAATGCTTCCATCGTATATGGAGCATGTATATTTTTTAAGCGTTTACCTATAGTGTTGTCAGTTTTAAACACCTGCAAAGAGAATGATGTATATATATAAGTAATAATATAAAAATAAGATTGATATATTTCATACTAACTAATGAGACTATATATAATACCTCATGTATGGTATCGATGTCCAATGCGACATGTTTGATAATCATCTGCATAAATCGCATCACATAGTATGCGCATGCCCAACCATTGTCTTGTGTAGCGCACTATAAATTGAAACATACAAAATAATACAACTAAGCACAATTCACATCAATAATATATACATTGGAGTCGGGAACTTACTTGTACGTTCTGCCAATTTATTGGCTGGTTCTTTTTCCTTGGGACCGTTCCTCCAGCCTTTTTGAATGCATCTAAACCCCTACATGTTAATATAACATAGTAAATTACATAAGTAAATAGTAATGTAATAACATATGTTAACAGATACAAAAATGAAATATTTCTCACCAGAATAATGGCATTCTCATTACGTGTCCAATTTTAGTGTTTAATGTACTTCCCGCGGGATCTAGATAATAAACAGTGAACGTCCCGGGGACAATAACTAGTAACTCCCAATGTCTACTGCTAGAGGTAAAAAGTTAACAATTAATAACTCAAAATGCACAATAAAAATGGAATTTTCTTAAGTCCAAATTATAAATAAAATAAACTTACTTGACATTGAATGGAGCTATTATTATCTTCTTGTTTTACTGACCAAAAATTTTAAAAGCATCTATACAGTATTGTTGAACACTATCAGGGTCTTTAGCTACCATACTAATCAATGATGGAATCAAAAATCCCACATGATCAAATGGAAATTGTTTGCAATGATCTTCGACTAAGTAGCTGCAAAACATGTATTACGTATGCATTAATATATAAGAAACCAGATCACCGGATCTTACACAAGGTATATGGATGTATAAATAGGATCTCACCTTATCCATGTCTCTATCATTGATGTATTCAGCCAATCATACATAAACAGCTCAATAATATCTTGTATAAATAAAGAGCTATCATATGATTGACCTGCATAATCTGCATCTAAAGAAACAATTATCGGGCAATGTATATTATGTGCCCGTAGCTAACATGCCATTCCCCTACAAGCAGGACCTAACGGGTATGTAGGTCAGTTGGAACCCAAGTTGGTAATGCGGGAAGTGGAGGTGGAGGCCTAGGTGCTCCTGGTGTCTTCTTTTTAACATGTATATATAATTTCAGATCAGTTGACATCATATATACACATTAACAGTCTAAATCAATGTAAATTTATCTTACAATTTCAGTAGTGTAGACGACATCTGCTTTGGGCCACAATATGACCTCGCCTTCTGCCTCAGCAAGTGTATCAATATCCGGGTGGGGATATGGCAATGTAGCTTCCCTCCAATCGGGTAACACACGTAATGGGACCACACGAACGTAGCTCTGTGGCATTGGAGTCCCGTGAAACCTTTCCCCAGGAAGGGACGGGTAAGCCTGCGCCTCTGCAACAACATAGTCTTGTATTCTTAAGCGGCATGGCTTCAATGCCTACAAATTTACGTAAAGAATGTTATACATATATACATATCATCTTGAAAACATATCATCTTGAAAATACTAGCTACAATGTCATAAACAATACTTACAGAAGACGTGTTAGGCGATGGGTCTCCAGGATTACTCGCAGTCTGTGCATCAGGAGAAGAGTGGGTCGCCATAGGCTGATTGGAAGCCTGAGATGCCTGCCACCGCAGTAATTCTTCCTTGACCTTCTCAGCAACTACATCGTTGACCTTCTTAGCAACTATATCCTCGATTCTCTTATTCTCCTATACATGGATAAAAGAAACATTAGCTTCTTATTATTGAATTTCCTTTTGCAGTAACATTCTAAAAAAAGAATAGGTTACCTCTTCTTGAGAAAGTCCCGCTCTGGATTTGCGCTGGGATGGCCCAAAGAATGCTTTGATGCCCACACCAGCGCCTGCACCCCTAACACGTCCAGGATGCTCTGGGTTACACAAAGCAGCTGTCAATTCATCCCTTGTGCCCTGAGGGATGAACGTGCCTTATTTCCTCTGCTCGTGCAGCTCCCGCTAATCACCATCAACAGAAATTGGTAAGTTAACACCACAAATAATCAATATTCAAACGATTGCTCTAAGAGTTGTATTTTACCATTTTCGCAGCCGCCTCAGCAGTTACGGGCTTCTTTATTTCACCCTTCTCGTTTTGCCTCCCAGCTATCCAGATATCATGGCGAGGTATGGGTGTGGCAGACTCCTGAGTAGGAGCAGACTCCTGAGTAGCTGCAGACTCCGCCTGTAGTCTTTAGCGAACGCTTGCATAGCCTTTTGGACCCATAGTGTGGTCATGAACATTCAGTGCACGCCTTGCTTTTTGTGCGTCACTGAGGGCCTAGTTAGTATGCACATTAATGATTTGGTTAGTAGCACTAAATGTTAATCTTGAATAGGTGAATACAATGTATATTAATTAAATTGGGAGTGACGCCTAATACCTTGAATTCTTCAGATTTTCTTGAAGCAACAAAATTGTCCCAATCTTCTTTGTCCAAGAAGTTCCATTGTTCAAGGGCTGACTTCTTCTTCTTATCACCCTCTTTTATGTATTCTCTGTTCAGATTTGTCCTATAATTCCTAAGCATCTTTCCAGCGCATTGCATCACACTTTTACGATGCAACTTCTCATCCAATGCAAACAGATTCTGTAAAATAGAAATGTTATTAACTAGTATCCAAAATAGAATTGCAAATAATAGAATTTGTAATCTACAAAATAGAATTGCAAATAATAATAACTCACGCATAAATCCTTCCATATCAAGTCTTTTTTCCCCTGAGGAACTTTATGCCAATTATCATACTTAACACCACAATGGCTCCGAGTGGTACACCCAAGATAGTTTACAAAATTATTGCGGTTCACTCCAATTGCATTTCCTCCATTATCAAACTCCACAACCAATTTGGATCCACTGCCACTTAGCGCTATTAACTTCTTCAACAGAGTGATGCCCCTTTTCTTGTTAAGTGTTTGGTGCTGCACATCAAGTTGCTCCAGTGCTTTAGTGGGTACATGTGCATCATCAACCTAAAATTTGACAAAAATAAACACACTGAATTAGCCCAATATAGAAATATAGGATATATGACATAACTAGAAGATAATGAATTTTATAGAAATACAGGATATGCTTTTAGAACTTACATTGGTATCCTCGCCATGCTCGTCATGGACAACATGCTCATCATGGACTTCATGCTCATCATGGACATCATGCTCATCATGGTCAGCCATCTGAAAATGTCATTAAAAAGGCAAACATTTAGCATTTGTATTAACTAGAAAAAGGCAAACATTTAGCATTTGTATTAACTAGAAAAAGGCAAACATTTAGCATTTGTATAAACTAGAAAAGGCAAACATTTAGCATTTGTATAAACATACATGTCTCTAAAATTGTGATCTTTTATCAATTAACAATCCTTCATTGTGATCTCCACGCACATATACGTCATCATTAGCTTCAATATTTTGTGGAGTTGGCAACCCAACTGAGAATGGACTGGAGTCATCATACTTATCATAGTACTCTTCTTCATCTATAGGATCTTCAATGAACTGTCTTTTACCATGAAGAACAACCGACCATTTATCATTTGCAGGATCATCGATATAGAATATTTGTTTCGCCTGTGATGCCAATATGAATGGTTCACCCTTCTCGCCAATCTTTTCAAAGTTCACCAAAGTGAAACCCAATTCATCCACTATAACTCCTTTGGTGTTATCAACCCAATTACATTTAAAGAGCGGAATTTTGAAATCTATGTAGTCAAACTCCCAAATGTCTTCAATGACACCGTAATATGATATTTTAGCTTCACGTGGACTCTTATCCTTTACACTTACAAAGTACATAGTCGACGCTTGAAGAGCGACCCCACTATTTTGGACGACACTCTTATCATCTTGGCGCTTTGTGTAATATGTGAATCCATTAATGTCAAACCCTTCATAAGACATAACATTCGGTTTTGGTTTAAAGGCGAGGCATTTGATAGTTTCTATAATATCATTTGGTATTTGAGATAGTTGATGTAAGACTTTATCTTCAAACCACTTAGTAAAAGTCTTATTATGCTCTCTAGCAAGCCACATTGAACTTGGTCGAGGATGTTGTCTCTTTATGAAATTGGTATGTTCCTCGATATAAACACTCACTTCGTCCATATTGTGTAAAATATACAAGTGAGCTTGTTCCAACTGCTCACGGCTGATTACTTTCACCCGTGATCCCAAAATTCCTTTGCCCTCCTCAATATTCTTGTCATTATCAGGAGTGTCATTACCACTGAGAAAGTCATTGCAAAAATCCATAACCTCTCTCGCCACATAGCCTTCAATAATACTCCCTTCATGCCGATAACGGTTTCGAACATCACCTTTAAAAATGCTCATGTATCGTTCAAAGGGATACATCCAATGTAAGAAAACTGGTCCCAACATTTTCACTTCCCTAGTCAAGTGGACAACAAGATGTACCATGATATCAAAGAACGAAGGAGGGAAATACATCTCAAGCTGACATAGGGTAACAACCACTTCTCTTTGCAAATTATCGAGAGTATCAGGGTCAATAACTTTGCTGCATAGACTGTTGAAAAAGAAACAAAGTCTGGTAATTGCAAACCTTACATGCTTCGGCAATATAGATCGAATTGCCACGGGCAATATTTGTTGCATTAGAGTGTGACAATCATGAGATTTAAGACCTATCAACTTTAGATCTTTCATTGATACCAATCTACGGATGTTGGATGAGTAACCATGTGGCACCTTAACATTTACCAAGCATTCACAAAAAGTTTTCTTCTCCTTTCTAGACAACGTATAACACACGGGAGGTAAGTATGTTCTTTTATTACCCATTTCACGTAATTCTGTTAATTCTGACCTTATTCCCATTTCACGTAGGTCCAGTCTGGATTTTATCCCGTCTTTAGTCTTACCTGGTATATTTAACAGAGTACCAATGATGCTATCACAGACATTTTTCTCAACGTGCATTACATCGATACAATGCCTGACTGTCAAAGAACTCCAATAAGGAAGATCCCAAAATATTGACTTCTTCTTGAATGAAGAATTGTCACTCCGTGTGGCCATACTACATTGTGATTTCTTACCAAATTCATTGACAATGTCTTTTACTCTTGCATAAACAACATCCCCTGGTATAGGTTTAGGTGCACTCCGTTCATCATTCCATCCATTGAATGCTTTGCGCTTCCTACGATACGGATGGAATTTTGAAAGAAACCTTCGATGACCAAGATATACAGTCTTGCCGCCATGTTTTAGTCTTATTGAATCAATGTTTTCTTCACATATAGGACACACTTTAGCTCCTTTGACACTATATCCAGACAAATTCCCATATGCTGGAAAGTCATTAACAGTGCAAAACAACATAGCGTGCAAACGAAATGTCTTTCTTGCTGAAGCATCATAGGTCATCACACCTTCAGCCCAAAGTTTCTTTAAGTCATCAATCAAAGGTTCAAGATAAACATCGATATCATTTCCTGGTTGTTTAGGGCCCGATATCAACAACGACAACATAACATACTTATTTTTCATACACATCCAGGGAGGAAGATTGTATATAACAAGCATGACTGGCCAAGTGCTATGTTGGCTGCTCAATGTCCCGTACAGATTCATCCCATCTGTACAAAGCCCAAGTCTTAGATTCCTATCTTCTTCACCAAATTTGGGGTACAATAGATCAATCTTCTTCCACTATGGGGAATCAGACGCATGTCGTAGGATCCCATCATTATTTTTCTTAACATCTGCATGCCACCTCAAATTCTTCGCATCTTTCGGATTTGCAAACAAGCATTGAAATCGTGATATTATAGGTAGATACCACAACACCTTGGTAGGAGAACCAATTTTGGACTCCCCCGAAGTCGTCAATTTATACCGTGACGCACCACATTTTGGACAATCTTTCAAATCTACATAGTCCTTTTGAAATAATACACAATCATTCGGGCATGCATGTATCTTCTTGGCCTCCATTCCCATTGGGCACAACATTTTCTTTACCTGGTATGTTGAGATTGGCAGCTCGTTTCCTTCAGGAAGCATTTCTTTCAACAAAGTCAACAATGAAGTGAAGCTTTTGTCGCTCCATCTATTGTTAGCTTTCAACTTATACAATCTCAACACAACGCTAAGCTTTGTAAACTTAGCACAGCCTGTGTATAACGGTATCTCAGCATCATGCACAATGTTTCTAAAGATAGGAGGTGGATCAGTGTGCTCTACCCTACAACTATCCAGCATCGCATCAACGATGTCTGCTGGAACTGGTTCGTTCACATTTACGTCATCAGAGGCAATTTCTTCTTCCACCCAAGCACTGCTATCGACGTCTACTGGTTTCGATTTTGAAATCTCTCCATGCCAGTACCATTCTGTATAGCCTTGTACAATCCCGTTGCACATGACATGACTTTTGATTTCCTCACCAGTGTTGACTTTCAAGTTGTTACCGCAATGCCTACATGGACAGTAGAACCTATCTGTAGGTTTTTTCCTATGTTCCTCGGCAAATCTAATAAACTGATCAAGACCAGATATAAACTCTGGGGTGCAACGATTACGAATGGACATCCATGATCTATCCATTCTATGATCAGAGAAAACAAGTATATATTAGGAAACAAGTATATATTAGGAAAAGATTAGGGTATACACTTACATCCTAAGTGTATAATGTGATGTCATTCTTATATATAATAAATGTGTACCACCTATCCCATCCTTGAACAACTAATCTCACTAGTAAGTGTATAATGTGTATTCGGTTTTCAAGAAAATTTCGGCAACATTTTCCCGCTGTTCTCTAAGTACATATGTATTTAGAGAACAAACGGGGAAATGCTACCGAAATTTTCTTGAAAACCCAATACACATTATACACTTACATCCTAAGTGAGATTAGGTGTTCAAGAACAGTCCCAAACCGGGGACTATCCAAGATTTACTCCTAATGAGTCAATCTTGGACGGGTTTCTAGGCCAAAAAACACATTTGATGTCATTCTTATATATAATAAATGTGTACCACCTATCCCATCCTTGAACACCTAATCTCACTAGTAAGTGTATAATGTGTATTGGGTTTTCAAGAAAATTTCGGCAGCATTTCCCCGCTGTTTTCTAAGTACATATGTACTTAGAGAACAAACGGGGAAATGCTACTGAAATTTTCTCGAAAACCCAATACACATTATACACTTACATCCTAAGTGAGATTAGGTGTTCAAGAACAGTCCCAAACCGGGGACTATCCAAGATTTACTCCTAATGAGTAAATCTTGGACGGGTTTCTAGGCCAACAAACACATTTGATGTCATTCTTATATATAATAAATGTGTACCACCTATCCCATCCTTGAACACCTAATCTCACTAGTAAGTGTATAATGTGTATTGGGTTTTCAAGAAAATTTCGGCAGCATTTCCCCGCTGTTCTCTAAGTACATATGTACTTAGAGAACAAACGGGGAAATGCTGTCGAAAGTTTCTCGAAAACCCAATACACATTATACACTTACATCCTAAGTGAGATTAGGTGTTCAAGAACAGTCCCAAACTGAGGACTATCCAAGATTTACTCCTAATGAGTCAATCTTGGACGGGTTTCTAGGCCAACAAACACAATAATAGATATGTACATGTTAGAGTTTCATCACAATTAATGTTAGGGTTTCATCACAATTGATGTTAGGGTTTCATCAATGTTAGGTTTAATCAAATCAAATTAGGATGCTAGAATTTACAAGTTTAAATCTTATTTCAACATGCATCAAAATTTACTGAATTAAGTCAAACATTAGGATTAGAAGCACAAATATATGCAAGCAAAAAATTTGTTCATATCCTAGGATTTACATAAAACATTACATGAAAATTTGTTCATATCCTTACCAACAGCAAGCACGGCCGTGGCTGTGTTGGCCTACCACGGCCGTGCTGGACAGCACGGCCGTGGTAGGCCAACACAGCCATGGTCGTGCTTGCTGCATGTTGGTAAATAGCTAGGGAGAAGGAGAGGTAGCGCTACCTGGAGCTAGTGTGGAGAGGACCGCCGGCGGCAGCAGCGTGTGGAGGAGCTAGAGCAGCAGTGGCAGCGACAGCAACAAACGACCGGGGCGGGCGGCGGGCAGAAGCAACTGACGGTCGGAGAAGCAGCAGGCGCCGGCTGGAGAAGCACCAGGAGAAGAAGCAGAAGCAGTAGCGGCGGGCGGCGGGCAGCGGCGCTGGTGAGCAGAAGAGAACCAGAGCAGCGGCGGCGAGCAGCAGCAACCGACGATGGGTGATTTTGGGAGAACGGCGGCGAGCAGCAGCACATAAGAGAAGTCGCGATGAAACAGGAAGAAAGGGGGAAGAGCCGGGTATCGGGTCTATTAAGTTGATCAACGACGTCGGTTATCTACACAACCGACGCCTATTATGCTTTAGCGTCGGTTAATAGTAAAACACCGATGCCCAAATAGAAAACTTTTACCCTAAATTATTTGGCGGGAACCATTATCAGCGTCGGTTATCCAAGGATAAACGACACCTAAAGTAGAACTTTTCGCACAAAATTTCATTTTAAATAGGCGTCGGTTAATAGTTAAAACACTGACGCTGTATGTGGCCCAAATTTTGTTCGTCCGAAAATTGGATTTCGCGGGCGCTTTTAGGCATCGGTCGGTTATAGTCAGCCGACGCTGAATACAAAGCGGTACCCGTGTCTGGCTGGTCTTCGAATATAGACGTCGGTTTGCCTACATAACCGACGCCTGATATTATAGGCGTCGGTTTCCTTAATATCTGACGCCCAGAAAAGCGACACTGAATGTTATTTCTGTAGTAGTGAACATAGGTCCTTCAACATAGGATATATCATCATTCAATTCTACTTCCATAGGCTATAGAACTGATTCTGTGTCAAGATGAAATTTCCTTAACATGGAAATGTGGAACACTGTGTGCAACTTGTGCAACTCAGGTGGTAACTCCAGTTTATAAGCTACCTTTCCAATTCGTTCAATGATTGGATAAGGCCCCATAAATCTAGGAGCTAACTTTCCTTTCCTTCCGAACCTAAGAACTCCCTTCCAAGGTGAGACCTTGAGGTACACTCTGTCTCCAACCTGGAATTCTAAAGGTCTACGACGCTTGTCAGCATAGGATTTCTACCTATCCTGTGCAGTCTTTAACTGTTGTTGTATTATTTTAATCTTCTCAGTGGTCTGCTGCACAAGATCAGGACCCAAAAGTTGATATTCACCAGTTTCATACCAACATAGGGGAGATCTACAACGTCTACCATACAAAGCTTCACAAGGTGCCATGTCAATGCTATGTTGATAGCTGTTGTTGTAGGCAAACTCTATTAAGCTCAGATGTAGATCCCAACTTCCTGTAAACTGAAGGACACATGCCCTAAGCAAGTCCTCCAAGGTTTGTATAGTCCTTTCTGATTGTCCATCAGTCTGAGGATGAAAGGTTGTACTAAACCTTAACTGTGTGCCTAAAGCTTTATGAAGTCGCTCCCAAAAATGACTCGTGAACTGGGGACCTCTATCAGATACAATGGTAACTGGGACTCCATGCAGCCACACTATTTCATCTACATATAACTGTGCCAACTTCTCAGCAGAATAGGTTGTTTTGACATGTAAGAAGTGTGCTGTCTTTGTCAACCTATCAACTATTACCCAGATGGAATCATGACCTTTGGCTGTTCTGGGTAAACCAACCACAAAATCCATGGTTACATGATCCCACTTCCACTATGGTATGGGCAAAGGCTGCAGTGTTCCTGCAGGCTTTTGGTGTTCAGCTTTAACCTGTTGACACACTGGACACCGCATAACAAACTCGGCAACATCCTTCTTTAAACCAGGCCACCAATACATATCTTTCAAATTATGATACATCTTGGTGCTTCCTGGGTGCATAGCATACATAGAAGAATGAGCTTCTTCCAGGACTAACTTTCTTAAGTTATCACCATCAGGTACTATCATTCTACCATGATAACAGGCTACCTGATCATCTGAATCATAGAAACCTTCTCGTTTCTTACTACCATACTCTGATCTAATCTGCTGAACTACAACATCAGCTTGCTGTGCCTCCTTAATCTGTTGTCTCAGAGTACGTTTTATGTGCATTTCAGCTAACAACCCAGATAACAATGATACTTTTAACTGTACATTGTCTTGCCTTAGAGAGATAAGCATATCCCTCCTAGAGCACATCAAAGAGTTCAACTGTGCTTTATCTAGAGCTGGTGTTGCTGATTTTCTACTTAATGCATCAGCAACCACATTGGCTTTCCCTGGATGATAATCAATTGTACAATCGTAGTCTTTGATTAATTCCATCCAGCGGCGTTGCCTCATGTTAAGTTCATGCTGAGAAAAGATATACTTTAGGTTTTTATGATCTGTGAAAATCTGGAATGTCTCTCCATAGAGATAATGTCTCCAGATCTTCAAGGCATGGACTACAACAGCTAGTTCTAAATCGTGTGTCGGATAATTCTCCTCGTGTTTCTTTAAGCTGTCGAGAAGCAAAAGAAATCACTTGTTTATCCTGCATTAACACACATCCTAGTCCATTCTTAGAAGCATCACAGAAAACTATATACCCTTTCCCTTGCTCAGGTAGCACCAGCACAGGTGCACTTGTTAGTCTTTCCTTCAACAACTGGAATGATTGCTGACACTTATCATTCCAGACAAAAGAAACATCCTTCCTAGTCAACTTAGTCAAGGGTAAAGCTATGGAACTGAAGTTCTTAATGAACCTCCTGTAATAGCCTGCCAACCCTAAGAAACTGCGAATCTCCGTTGGTGTCTTCGGCTGCTCCCATTGCAGGACAGATTCTACCTTTTTAAGGTCAACACGTATACCTGAAGCAGATATTACATGTCCAAGAAAAGAAACTTATGGTAACCAAAACTCACACTTGCTAAACTTAGCATATAACTCATGCTCTCTTAGCAAAGTTAGAGCCTGACGAAGATGCTGCTCATGCTGATGAGCATCTCTACTGTAGATCAAGATGTCATCTATGAAGACGACTACACACTGATCGATAAAAGGTCGAAAGATTCTATTCATGAGTTCCATAAATGCAGCTGGTGCATTAGTTAGTCCAAACGACATAACTGTGAACTCATAGTGACCATACCTTGTCCTAAAAGCAGACTTAGGTATGTCATCTTCCTTAATACGCAGCTGATGATATCCCGACCTCAGATCTATCTTTGAGAAGACAGTTGCACCACACAACTGATCAAAGAGATCATCAATCCTTGGCAAAGGATACTTATTCTTTATTGTTACTTTATTTAACTGCCTGTAATCAATGCATAACCGCATCGACCCATCCTTTTTCTTAACAAAGAGGACAGGAGCACCCCAGGGTGAAGTGCTTGGTCGGATGAAACCCTTCTCAAGCAACTCTTGCATTTGTTTCTTGAGTTCTGCCATCTCAGCAGGCACCATCCTATACGGTGTTTGTGCTATTGGTTGCGTGTCCGAGATTAGATTGATCTCAAAATCAATCTCTCGGGGCGGAGGAACACCTGGAAGTTCTTCAGGAAACACATCTTCAAATTCCCTGACTACAGGAACTTCAACAGGATTAAAATTCTCCATGGTGGTATCTACCACATGGGCCAAGAATGCATAACATCCTTGCCTCATCAGCTTCTCAGCTACCATAGCTGACACAAGACATGTTGGAAGGATCTTTCTGTCTCCTTGAAAGATCCATGTGTCACTGTTATCTGTGAACACATCTTGCTTGGACTCACAATCCAAGACAACCTTGTACCTTTCTAAGGTATCCATCCCCAGAATTATATCAAACCCATGCATCTCAAGTGGTATAAGATCCACTTGGATGTCATGTTCAGAAAAGGAAAGAATGCAGGGAGAACACACTTCCCGCAACATAGCAGATCCCATCAAAGGAGTTTCCAACTTCAAACTCTCTGCCCTATGACTTATAGTCATGTTGCAGTCAAGAATCACTCTTCGAGTGATAAAGGAATGCGTAGCACCCAGATCAATTAAAACAGATACGATGCAGTATGTAGACATATCAGAATAAAACAACTTCATCTGACATGTCACAACCCGAGGGTTGACTACTGCACCAGGCGGATTCATTGCATAGAATCTCGTTGTTGCCTGTGGTTGATTCGGTGCTCGATTACTTGGTGCTGATGATCCAGCTTGTGACGCTTGTCCACGTCCTCTGGCTCCACCTGGGAACTGTCTCCTCTGAGGACCTTGCTGATTCTGCCTTTGAGGTTGAGTCACACTTGCCTCTCGGGCTCTGCAATCCTTCATCAGATGCCCCATCTTTCCACATATAAAACAGCTTCTGATCCCCTGCTGTGGTCTGGATGGTCCTGTAACCGATACAGATGTTGAGCTGTGAGCTCTTTCTGGTGGTAAACTTCATCCTCTACCCCTATTTGACGTCCATTGTGTCTGGGTATTGAATCTAGGTGGTGCCATTGGTGCAGAAAACCTCGGTTTCTTGAAACCTTTGGATGAAGATCCTTGGAACCGAGGGTACGCCTTCTTGTCCCTGGTCTGTCACTTCTCTGTCACAGACCTCTCTACTCTTCTGACAGACTCCACAAAAGTAGCAAATCTTTCCCTGTTCTCCAGAGCAGATACAAGGGTGGTCAACTCAGCGTTGAATCCCTTCTCAAATCGCCGAATCCTTTCTTCATCTGTGGTTGCCATATGCGGACAGAACCGCAAAAGTTCCATGAACTTAGCCTCGTACTCGCTAATGTTCATTGGTCCTTGTCTTAACCTCTCAAATTGAGAGATTTTCTCATCCATAAAGGTCTTAGGAAAGTATCTATTAACAAATTCTCATAGAAATACTTCCCATTCGATCTCCACACCAGGCCTTTTCCCCTCCTCAATGGTCCACCAGTGACCATCACTCCCTTTAAGAAGGTACACAGCATGTCTGACCTTCTCAGCTTCTGGGATGCTAAGGATTCTAAAGGCCTTCTCTAGTTCAGTTAGCCACATGTCAGCATCTGCTGGGTCAGCTGTCCCAGCATACTCTAAGGCTCCTACCCTCTTCAGCCTTTCAAAAGTCTTGCCGGCACCATGTCTTTCATCATGGGGTGGTGCCCTGGGTGCATGTACTGGCATTCTATCCGTCATGTGGGTCATAGCTGCCATAAACTGCCCGAACATGGCTTGGAAGGCTGGATTCCCCATGTCAGCTTGATTGAACTGGGGCGGTTCAGGCACATGCTCCTCCCTTCCTTGGTCTCTTGCACCTCCTCTGGGTGCAGCGACACTACTTTCAGCAACATGTTCATCATGTGGTCCAGACATCTTTAGTTTTCTCTTCTCCTCCTATATGAGCAGAAGACACTATAAGATAGACTGGAAGACACTAGAACAGACTCAACAACCCTAGTCCTATGTCTCTATAGACTTAGCGAACCTAGAGCTCTGATACCACATAATTGTGACGTCTATCTCAGAAAAATGAGATCAACGAATGCGGAAGCGAATCATTAGCAGCAGAATTACTGAAAATCACTAAAAATTAAAACTTTTGTAAAGAGATCCACAAACAGTAAAACTCTTTCATAAAGAAACAAGATAAGTTATTTTCAAACTGATTCATCAGTACATCTCTGTATCAATTCATCTCGAGAGTCATAACATTGACTGCCCTGTTAAACTGTACATGAGCACTATAAAAAAAAACTCGAGGCATTAAGCCAAAAATCTCAGATCTATATTAAACCATCTACTGACTCCTAGGACCTGAGAGTACAGAGACGACACATAGGACTCTTTCTATATATACAGGACTTGACAAACAGTGTCTCCACCTGAGGATCACTGTTGTCCTTGCTGTTGCTGCTGCTGTTGCTCGCCCACTGAGGGATTTCTTCTTCCTCGGTGTCTACCTAAAAATTTAATCCTACGGGGGTGAGACAATTGAAAATTGTCCCAGCGAGAGTTATAACTCTTCGCCAGAAGCATTGTTATTGCAAATAATAGAATAACACTGAGCAGTAGAATTATGAGTATTCACCAGCAGGTAATTCATTGATTAAGCTAAGTAGAGAAGTAATCTTTATGCAATCATTTCAATTATAACTTGACTAAGCAGCAAGTCATTCATTTAATAAGGAATATGAAGAACATGTATATTATTTATCCAACTAGGACATTATAAACAATGCATCATCAATCATTGTTTCTCGTAGTTCAACCCTAAGCAAATATGCTACACGGCTGATTACATTTTACAAACATACTTATGCCCTGAGGAGATGAGGTATACCGCTCATACTCCAACCGACCATTGTGAAATCGAAATCGGTACCATACATAGGTCATCAGAAGAGCCGGATTTCCATGACCTCATCCTCCTCAGTCAGTGTGAGGAACAACATGCAGGACATCTTGTGTCTCTGTTATAAATATAGCTTTCCAGGGTATACTGGCAACTTCGCTATTAGAGTTACAGTGGCATGCTGTACTCTCTTCGCAATCGAGAGATTTCTTGTTTATCTCACATCGATTCGGCATTAACATCATCATCGGGAGATTAGTGATACATCGTCCCGGCATATACATATAATGATGGATTGAGAGATTTAATGTTATTCTCACATCAATTCCTTCATTAGGGCGTAAGGATATTCGCGCCCATTACCCCCACATACTCAAAAGTATGCTCTCCAGGAGTTCCCTTAGGAAAACCTGTTTCACCATCACCTAACTGCTGACGATGATGGATCTATGGTCAGGGCTCTACATGATATCATTTCACTTGATTATTTAAGTACATTACAACATTCTTTTAGCATCAGGCATGTTGTCAATCATATAACATTATAACATTTGCTATAAAGAATGAGTACTATTTCTATCAAGTTCATTTCACAGCTTTGCTAACATTGGGATCTCAATCCCTTATCATCTCATCATCATGATTCAAGAATATGGGTGTTCAAACCCTTAAATTATCAAAACACATGTTACCACTTTAGCAGGTAACTTAATGCCATCAAATCATCTGACAATGTAATCATGTATTAAATTGCAGGTATTTTATATGGCTCTTAAAGCCTATCAATCTCTTTTGTTACCTTTCACTAGGCAACATAGCATATCATTTCTTATAAAACTCATAAAGTGCTTTCAATACACAAGGCATCATAGCTCATACATGGCTATGTTCAATATCTCATAAAACCTGCATGATTAGTACAGATGATAACAAACACATCAATTTCATATAAGTATAATGCAAAACAATGATAACATTACTATACAAGGGTTTCACCACTGTGCCCTTACCAGGGTTAGGGTTCCCTTTTCATATCTATTAGGGTTAATCATCCCCTCAACTCAATTAGGATTAATGACTCATCACTTCATTATCCAACCTTAGAGCTCTCATGCTATATAATATAACCCAGAATTAGGGTTTCACACTTCTATTTACCTTATTTGGAATTAGGGTTTACTATACAATTAACTTCCAAGTCAAGTATAGTGCACCACGGCCGTGCAAAAGGGGAAAAACCACGACCGTGCTTCCTTGCACGGTCGTGTAAAGGGAAGCCACCACGGCCGTGCTGCCTAGCACGGTCGTGCTATAGTAGATCACCACAATTGTTTTACATTTATGAAATCGACACTTCAAACCAATTAGGGTTTACTATTTACCCTAAGTAGGAATGATCAACAAGTACCTTTAATTTAATGGTTGCCATGTCATAATTATGAATTAGGTTCATATCATCATCATATATTAGAATTTTATCTATCAATGCCCTTAATTAGGGTTATGATTCTTTAACCTTCATAATTAGGGTTTCATGATCTCATTATTAAGAATCATGCCCTAACTAGACATTCATTCATGGAAGATATCCTCTCTCTCATCTTCTATAAGATGAAGTTTACTTCAACCTTGATTAAGCTAAGTCAACTCAACTTGAAAGGAGAATTGACATCATAGGATATGTCATTATACCAAGATCATTAGAGCTCAATTTCCCTTGAATTACATCATGTGATTGATTACTTAAACCATTGACCCTCACCCACTTTGAGAGTTCATACAATTTGGTTGATTACCTTCCAAGTGATCTTGGAATCTTTGACCTCAAATGATCTTGAACAAACTAGTGATTCCATTTAGTAATGTAGCATTTGAAACTGTTTGAGCCTCAACCGATTTGGGATCGTTTGGTCCCAAACGGTCTTGAGACCGTTTGGTCCCAAATGATCATGAGACCATTTGGACTCAAACGGTCTTGAGACCATTTGGTCCAAACCACCTCAAAACCGCAAGGACCAAAAATGGTCTCCACCAATCACATTGAATTAGGGTTTTCAAATGTTGATTCCTTCAATCATTGAATTCTTATAACCAGTCTTCAATTGGACCTATCACCATACTTCAATTGAGTTAAATAGGTTAATCTTCAACTAATTTGACCCTCAATTGACCCTCAATTGATCATCAATTAGGGTTTGAATCAATTGAATTAGGGTTTAGAATTGATGAACCTTCAATATTCATCAATGTGTAACTAGTCATTTCAAAACTATTGAACCACCAACCAAATTGGATATGACCTGACCCCAAACGGTCTTGAGGTCGTTTGGATGACCTCCAAACGGTCTTGAGACCGTTTGCCCATCATATGACTCAAAACCAAGCTATCCAATTAGGGTTTGGTTCATTGAAGTGCTCACCAATTCAACAATTTACAGCAGATCAACTTGGTACCTTTAGACCTTCAAACACCTAACCATACTCAACCCTAGACCTCCAAACGGTCTTGGGTGACCACCAAACGGTCTTGAGACCGTTTGGATGAGCTCCAAACGGTCTTGAGACCGTTTGGCTCATCCAACCTTTGGATTCTAGTGAAAAATCATCATGGATTGGTCTATCGAGTTGATCAACAAATCAACAATACATTGCAATATGATTTAGTACCTTTGGACCTTCAATTGGTCAACTATACTTGACCCCAGACCTCCAAACGGTCTTGGGGTGATCCCCAAACGGTCTTGAGACCGTTTGGGTGATCCCCAAATGGTCTTGAAACCGTTTGGGCTAATCAACCCAAAATCTCAACTTAACTCATTGGAATTTCAACACTGTTTTCAATTAGGGTTTGCCCAATTGAATAGCCTTCAACTCACGATTCCTTGGGAGTTAACACCTCAAATTTGGTGGGTCATTAACCAACATAGTTAGGAACAGGAATCCCAAACGGTAAATGCTTGTTCAACACACTCAAATGGTTTTGAAACCGTTTGCCCAAAAAGGTCAAGTTAATCAGATTGAAAATCAGCACTTAATTCAATTCGATTTACCTAATTGATTGGCCTTCAACCTATGATTCCTTTGGAGTTAACCCCTCAAATTTGGTGGGTCATTAGCCTACATAATTAGGAACAATATTACCAAACGGTAAACCCTTGGTAAACTCCTTCAAACGGTTTTGAAACCGTTTGCCACCAAACGGTTTGGTGAAACCATTTGGTCCCAACCTATGAAACCGTTTGCTCCCAAGATATTTGGTGAGGTGCTTGCTTATGATGATGTCATCATCATCTTCCTTCGTGCACCCAAGAACAGCAACCGTTCTTGATGGAAATTGCAGCAAAGAAACAAGAGTGTATCAAATTGAAGAAATCAATCAACAAAGCATAGAGAATTGATGCAATAGCAATGATTATGGGTTTAAGTTATAAAACCCCCCTCAAATCTGATATCCAAGCTCCAAGATCCACGTTTCTAATGGTGGATGGAGTTCCAGAAACTATCCAAGGTTCGTTCTTGAGCTTTTGGATGAACAAGTTGGCTAGAATTGGAAATCGGGTGAAGAAAACCAAGAATCAAGCATTGATTTAGGGTTTTCACCATGAATCCAAGGTAGAAGATGATTAAAACCTTACCAACAGGTTGTGTTCGTCCTTCTCCTGCTCCTGAGATCTTTCTTGGTCGGCCAAAGCAAAATGGTAGGGAAAAGACTAAGGGTACGACTCTTATGTGTTATTGAAATAAGATATACATAAAGAATATGTATATGGTTTTCAAGGAAAGAGAAAGAGGAATTATTTTCTTTGAATTCCATAATAATGTCCCCCAAATCCTCCTCCATTTCTTGACCACAAAACCACCTTCAAGAACTTGCAAAGCCTCTTCATTATCCAAGAATTAATGGAAAAGAAATTAAGCACCTTAAAGAGTTTTATATTAATATCCAACTTTTAGTGGATATTACTTTTTATTATGATATTGTGAGTTGGCCTCCACTCAACCAAGATCTTTTTGTGCCATAGCAAGGCACAAGCTCGTCCAACACCTTACAAAATCATCCCTCAACTTTTGGTTGAAGGGCTCCCCAATTAATTTATTTCTTTTTGCATTAAATTAAATTAAAGTTCCATATATGCTTAAATCTTGATTATTTTAATGTCAAGATTCTCTCTCCTCCAACTTAATTCAAATGAGATGACCCTCTCATTTTATTTGCTCTAATTGATGCCAATAATTATTAGGGATCCTATTGAGGTGGTATTTGCATGTTGAACCCTAGATTTTGGGTAAATTGCACTTTACACCAAAACTAGGTTTTAATGCACAAACATTGCTTTATTAACACTTTCTTGGTATTCAGGCTATCATAAGGCATACCACTGCATCATATTCATTCTCATGATGCTTCAACACATGAGGAACTTATTATCATGCACAATTTGCAATTTAACCCCTCCATTTGGGTAATTTGCACTTTAGTCCAAAGTTAACAAAACAATGTTTCAACATTATTCAAAAAGGACTGAAATTGAAATATAAGTTCCTCAAGAGCCTTAATTACCTTTCACAGGATAAGTACAAGCATATAATCAACTTTGTTAAGCAAAACTCCTGGGGTTAGAACATAACCCAGGTCAGGGATGTTACAACTACCTTCAAGTTTCATAATAGTAATGTAATTATTTTGGACATTGAATAAAGAAAAATGTTTTTTTAACAATTCTTTGGTAAAAATTAGCTAAAAAAATTTGTCAGTCTCTTCTGATGTAGTCCAAGAGTCTTCTTTCAAGTTTAATGTACATGTCGACTATATATTCTTATAGAATTCTACCAAAAATAACAATATTGAGTTTTCCTTAGCTCTGATTTGTAGTTTTTAGCAATAATATTCACGTCATGAGTACAATTCTCCCTTGTTTTTATTTATTTTCTAAAGATGTACATAAAAAGATATAATTAGTTAAATTGATATTATTTTAGTAAGTACACATGCTAAATAAATTAATGTCATCTATTTTCTCCTATTGAAAAAGTGTCTGTGTCGTCAAAGTACAATGAATTGAATGATGTACCGCTAATCATCCATTGACCAGTCTTTTTATCTCTCCTTGAAATTCCTTCATACCAACCAACTTCACCTTGTGGAAACAACATAGGATATTGTAAGGGATCATAACATCCTTAGTGATAACAGACAGTGACTGCTGTCAGCATGAGTGTAAATACAAATATCACATTGGAAACTTATGTTGCTATAGTTATCCTCCTCACTTTTAATCCAAATCCCGCCACTTGTGAAGAGGTTGGTGCATTCTGGACACCTAATGTACCATTGGATTTGACTTGATAATATTTGAACATCCTCAATATTATGAAGATCCTTTAGGTCTTGAAAGAATTTAGAAAATGGATTTCCATATAATGCATTGACCAATATCTTGATAATGTCGTCCTTTAATCTTGATGATTGATGCAACCTTTTTTCTACTTCACAATCAATGTCATAGAATTAAAACTATAAATGTGATGGATGACCATCCTCTAGTATCATCTTATTTATAAAATAATATATTTGTACATGCACCTTGAATGTGTATATTCCTTTGTTTCTCTTTGAAAGTTGTTTGTCCTCATTCACACCCATTGATGTAAAAGTAAAAGTATTGTTGTAAGTTCTGATACAATGTCTAAAATGTATATCATTTCTATCAGGTGAAGTATACAAATGACACAATCTGGGTGGATTGTCATTTTTTGTTAGAAAATGTCTCCATCATAACAACCAAATGTCCTCACTTCATACAAAAATCTCTTAGCATCACATTGGTCACAATTTCTAGAAAAGGGAAGTACATATGCCTCTCCAGGTATCACTACATCTAATACAAAGTTTATTGTCATGTGTTAGGACTTTTTTTGCATTTTTGTTGAGGTGGGAGCTAAATTTATCTTATTAATACTTGTGAAGATCCAACTTCACATGTACCAAGAATCTCAGATGGTATATATTCTCAAAATTTCTAAGTGAAGAAGAAGTTTGAAAAGGCAATGAATCATTTGTGTTTGTGTGTTGAAAAGATCCATCCTGCTGTCTAAGTCTTGTCCTAGCATAATTTTGTATCTTTCTTTCACACCTAGCTACCTTTTTCTCTACCAGAAGATTGGCATAGTAGTCTCTTTGTCATTTTCTTACTAATGAATTCTTGTTTTCTGATAACTCTAAATATTTAATCCTATAAATTAATGTGCATGAGAATTAATTTTTATATAAATCTTGTTGAGTAATAGTAAGTATGTATAATTTATATAGAATAATAAATTATTCCTTTGTCATCTATGTCCTAGAAAAGGGTGAGTGATCAACAAACATATCAGCAATCGATCCACATACAACCACGATTTAAAGTTTGACACAAAATAATAATTACAATTTTCCACGCTACAAAAGGATCCTACTAAGAAAAGGTCCAATCTAAATAATATAAATATTGGATGAAATCATAAACTATCACATTTTAAAAAAATGCAAGGGTGAATATATAATCTAAATCTAAAAGTTGGATAAAATCATAGACATTGATGGAAAACAGATTCAAATACTTAGTCTAACATAAAATGATTAGTACAAACTATTGGATTACAAAAATGAACATAAAAAACATGATTAGTCAATAGTAAAATATTGAGATGGGCAATGAATCATCAGAAACAAAAAGATCAAAAATTCATGAAATGCATGTTTGCAGTTACAAACCAATATAAAGTAATTCTATGTAATGAACATAAACTAAAATATATGGAATATTCTTATATGATTATAACTTCATTATATATAGTAGTTTACTACATAAATGGAATGCACCTCATACATATTTTATAACACAACATAACATTTCCCATGGTATATGTAATCCTACAACGACCACACTCATCACCAAAATATTCTTCTATGATAGTCTAACTATTCATTAAAAGAGCCTAAACTTGTTATGAACTTTCAAGGGGTGTTGCTTTCAACATCATTATAATCTTTATTAGAGTCATCGTTCTTATTTTTGCTTCGAAGGTCCATGGAGAAGTTGTCAGTAACCTCTTCATTGTAGCACACTTTATAAAATGTGTCAACTTTGTCCTTTTTCTTTGTTTCAATTTTCCCCTTACACTTCATTCGTTGGTAGTCACCGATGTCATTTTACCTTTGCCTTTTAGACTAATCATCATTATTTCTTTGTTGTAATATGTTTTCATCACTGTCCTATAATCAAACTAATTGTTCAAATTATAATCCAAGTATGTATATACTAATTCATCCGAAAATAAATCAACAACAAAGTAGTAAATTTGACAATAATATTACATTAGAAGTCATATTTCAGTAGTACACTATATATAAACTAAATTTGTTTATTGCTAGTGTATTATGAATTAAAAAAAATCCAAAATGATCATCTATAGAAGAAAAAATGTTGCATAGAAATGTAGATTGTTTTTTAATGTTGGAAGTATCTTCTGAAGTAAATCAAATCATATTGTTCAATATTATTAATTTATAGAGTGCATTATATATATGTATATATAGGAATATTCATTTAGAAAATACAAAAAGAATCTGATCAAATTGCACTTGAGACTTGATGGCACACGCCACAATATATATATATATATATGTATATATATATATATGTATATATATATATATATATATATATATATATATATATATATATATATGAATATTCATTTAGAAAATACAAAAAGAATATGATTAATTGCATTTGAGACCTGATGGCACACGCCACCATGACATTGTAACCAGAATAAATGTCCATTTTATTGTGACTATGCATAGGCGTATGAAAATTTCTAACCCATATTGTTTTGAGATTTATATGAGTCATCTCCTTATGTTCAGCTTTTGCCTTTATTCGGCGATTGTGTCTAATTTCTTCCCAAATTATTGACGTTGAAATTCGTAGAAGTAGATCATCGGCCGGCAAACATATCTTCATAATGAGTAAAAAATCAGTGCAATGTTGCACCAGTGTTTCACCTAGTGTCATCGATAAATCACTTAGACACCTATGCCCCAAGAACCAATGAAGATGCATCAACATTCATTGCAAAAGTGACAACACCTATGTTCCCATAACCTGTCTATATCCGTGAACCACCGATATAGAAGGCGCTCAGATCTGCTGTTGCATCATGCTGTTCCGGATGCTGTTGCATATTATCCTAGCCTTTCATCCATCCCAAAACCCCACTTCTAAAAAGAATCAAAACGGGTTTTAACGACACAGATCAATTGTAACAGCCTGAAATAGCATTTTCGGAACAGCAGATTTGGACTAATATAGAAGTGGTAGTGTCAGCGTCATTGCTGTTTGAAATGTTGGTCTAAGACTACATAACAGCTGCTGAAGTCATTGGCAATTGCATAACAGACTTGGTTTGTACGTCCTGAGGCAAACATCACATGTAGACTTTAATTACAAAGTTTCCCCCATTTATCTAGTGGACTTCCGCATTTCCACTCAGTACTGCGGGACCCTCTTGACTGTGTATTAATCATTTCCAATCATCTAATATGACTGAATAGATCATATTTGCATATAGTTTGACGCGTAGCATTCCTACCAAAATAGCTTTACATCTTCCTAGACATCTACACTCCCCTTCCAACATACACAGAGGGAAAAGACGGCTGTAAAAGAAATCGTTGGAAAGCAGCCAGCTCGACAATAAATCTAGCTTCCCACTCCGTCAGTGTCAAGAAGGAGAAATCAAGCAAGGAAAGTCCAAGGGAGCCGATGCGAGCTGTTGGCGATGCAGGCAGACCACTGACACGGTCAGCTCCATGATCGTCTAGTTTGATCATCAAATACAAAAAATTGAATAGTTTGATTCCTATCACCGTCCCTATCAATCCGCCAAGTTGCCACTGCAACGTACGCACATTGCTGTTTGTCGAATATGAATAACACATGCAAATGTTCACCCTCTCCGCCATTAGACAGGACAAATGTTGGAACTATGTCATCTTGGTCGTTGCTGATTCAATGAACATTGCTAGAGGCGTTGGGGTACCATTGCTGAAAAAGCAATAGGATATGTAGCAGTAGGGGAAGCGATGGTTCGCAACGGCCAGAGCTAGCCGCCAGTCCACCCCACTCCCGCGCGCGACTCATCCCGCTATTTGCCCTGCTCGAGCTTCCCGTCGCCAACGGCTTCCATGCCCACGCTCTGAGCAATCACTGGGCACGTCTAAGGTGGAAAGATAGCTTTCCTCAGAATGATGGCGCGCTGTGCCATTTGAAGTAAAAGGCAGTCCCTTCCTCATATTATCTCTTACGCCCCTCGATGTTGTTTATCACCCACAGGATAACATTTCCAAGTGGATATGGCTGCCGACAGTAAGGGTTGCGGCATTAGCCGCTGCACCTTCATTCTGTGGTTTTTCTTGGTGAGGTACAGTTGTCTCGCTCGTTTAGTTGAAAGGATGCAAAACAACAGAAAAGGTATTGGACCGGAAACGATTTGAAGGTGAGATAAGTTGTTAATAAGCAATAGATGTGATGGGGGGAATGAAGATTGCCATAATATTTAGTTGTGAAAAGTGCGGGGGCGCAGAGAAATGGTAGGTACAAGTAGCAGCACGGGAAGCGGCGGGCTGATACAGACATGGATGTTGGCTAGGGGTTTGTCTTTGATGGAAAGGGAGGTTTGCTGGAGCGAGTGGTCAGGTATAACAATCGAGATGGCCATCTTTCTAAAGAAAAAAGACCAAATAGCTATCATGGTCACATACGTGCATCCCGGCAATGTATGCCAGTTTATATGCAACATATAAATTTAGGTAACGAGAAGCAGCAAACGGAGCAGCAGTAGGCCCCCCACGAAGACAATCCGAAAACGGAAAGCAATAACTGGTATAAAGACAAACCTTGCACACTATGTTGAGCAGCAACAAAATAAAAAAGCAGCAAACGAATCTTATCCTACGCAAGACCTTGCAGCAGTTTCCAAGAATAAAATCTTATAGCCATCTTCCAAGGAAAGGAGAAGAAATGTAGGTTCAAAGTTAATGGTAGAGATTTGTTGTAAAAGTAAGCAGTTGTTGGCAACTACCTTGAGGTATCCAGCAATATGAGCGTATCACAACGGACGCCTATCCTATAGGAGGCCTCCTATAGATAAATGGTACAAGACCAATCATAATTTTTTATAATATTAAAGAATTCATTTTAATGCTGAAAAAATATTTGTTCTCTCCATTAATTTTTTTATGGGTTGAGTTCTTGGTGTGGTTGTGTGGCACATATTTGTGAATGTAGTGGTAAATTGAATAGACAGCTGTACAGAAAGCAGAGATGCAAACATATAGTAAAAGTGAATAGCTTAGAAAGCAGGCTAGCAGCTAAGACCAAGAGAGCAGGCAAGCAGCTAGATTGACACGTGATCTGCATTTAAATTTATCATTTGAGATATCGAGTAAACATTATTCTCAATAATTGATTTGAACTAAAAAATAGTTTACTTGTTCTTTAACGTCCAAAATGAAACATTGTCATCGGTTTTGTAAAAAGTATATCTAAACAATTCAGCTTCTGTTGTCATCACTTTTATAGAAAAAGAATCGGAAGTAAGTT